>JASXTE010000008.1:25202692-26612692 GCA_030280995.1 Hemileia vastatrix | reverse complement strand
TTAGAACATCTACCATGATTAAATTAGGCTTTTTCAATAGTGAAATGAATAGATGGTGTGTGATATTGGTTAATGGAATTGAGTGAAATGATCACTGTATGCACCCCTTGTGTACTACTACTACTACTAATACTGGCACAGTTAATTGAATACTTGACCACTTTTCCTGAGACTTATTCAGTAAAAAGACAC
The DNA here is from genome assembly GCA_030280995.1 of Hemileia vastatrix. NCBI lineage: Eukaryota > Fungi > Basidiomycota > Pucciniomycetes > Pucciniales > Zaghouaniaceae > Hemileia > Hemileia vastatrix. The sequence goes on along the minus strand of JASXTE010000008.1, from coordinate 26,612,500 downwards.
TCATTGAATTGGCAATTTCACATATGGTACAATAGGGGGTATCAATGTTCAGGGATCTGCAATCAGGGATCAGGAATTTTTTTTTCCTGGGATCAGACATTATTAATTGTGGAAGATTCTTATCCACTAGCACAAGGGATAGTGGATAAGGAATCCACAATAATGCATTATCCTGCCTCTTATACCCCCAATTTCCATTCCTAATTCCTGATCCCAAACTCATCACATCCATGAGGCATATGCAGAGAGTAGTCCAAGATGTGGTTATGGCAGAAAGTTGTGCAACATGTGGTTAGGACAGAAAGTTGTCCAAGATGTGGTTATGAAAAATTGAGTAGAAAAATGTTGGATAAGAGGTGAACATTGACATGTAAAGTGTCTACTAACCCAATTATTAGCAAAAATAATTGCAGAAGATAATTGGGGTATAAGGATTTTTATCTGCAATTAATTTAATTGCAGATCCCTGAACAGTGATACCCCCTAATAAGAGTATCTGCTGATATACTCACTCTAGTTTATATATGGCTAAAGAGTTTGTAAGACATGGTGTGAACAAGACAATCAAGATGAGACATATTGTTGTATAGTGTTGTGAAATGAAAGTGAAAGTGAAAATGAAAATGAAAAAAAAGGGAAAAAGTGTCATTGAGTTCAATGCAACGATGGTCAAACTTTGGGAAAATGTTCAGTAGAGTATATGGGCCTAGTGAGGAATTTACTGACACAGTGGTACAGTGCCTGGAAGAAAGTCGTTGGGATTTTTTATGCATAGCACCTTCCATTCACCACCACTTCATCCAGCCATCACTTGTTCACTATCACATCAAACACCTCAAGAATTTTTTTTTTTTTTTTTTTTTTTTTTTTTTTTTTTTTTTTTTTTTTTTTTTTTTTGGTCTTTCACCTTCTTCCCCTGTTTCATTTGGTATAGTTTTTTTTTTTTTTTTGTTTACTCTATCTCATTTGGGCAAGATATAAACTAATTTATTTTCTTTAGTTTTAGTTTTAGTTTTAGTTTTAGTTTTAGGTTTTTTTTTTTTTTTTTTTTTTTTTTTTTTTTTTTTAAACTTTTTTTTTTTTTAACTTTTCCTTGCACTATGGTGACCTCTAGACCTGGAAGGAAGCAACTTACAATAACAAAATGAGCTTGCATTGTTGGTATGGCTGAAGCAGGAATCACACCAGCTGAAATTTCTAGAAAGCTAGGTGTTGCTGAGTCTACTGTTTGCTCAATATTGGAGAGATGGAGAGCTAGGGGCAATGTTGAAACTGTACCCCGTTCTGGTTGTCCCCTTAAAACAAACTCATGAGACATGCGTGAACTCAAGCAACTCATCCTCTCTAATTTGCAAAGCCAAGTTGAGTGACCTTTCAAACTCGCTATCAACTATTTTGTCTCCCTGTACTATCAGAAAGAGAACCCATGAGCTGGGTTCCACCAAGCGAGTTGCAGTGAAGAAACCATTTGTCAATGAGGTCCACCACCAAAAACGATTGAATTTTTTGATCACAAGTATTCTGGCTGGTCTGTTGATGATTGGATGCATGTAATATGGTCCGATGAATCATCCATTTGAGATTGGCAAGCTCTCAAGTCAAACATTGGTGTGGTGAAGACCTGGAGAAAAATATGCACCTGATTATTTCCAGCCAACTTTCAAGAGTGGGAGATCTAGTGTGATGATGGTGTGGGGTGCATTCCAAGGAGGTAACAAGATACCACTTGTTTTCTTTCCAAACAATGGACAAGTGACTTCAAAGTGATTGATTGAAGATGTCTATAAGAACTTGCATTTCCCTTTCCTTCAAGAAAACAATTGCAGCCAGAATCTCATTCTTCTTGAAGACAATGCACTTATCCATACTTCCAAGGTGTCTTCTGCCAAGTTCTGAGCTGATTCAGGTATCTGCAAAATAGAAGACTGGCCTGCTCAATCCCCTGACCTGAACCCAATCGAAAATCTTTGGAGATGTCTCAAGGTGTGCATTTTAAGAAGCTTATCAACCCCAAACTCCAACCGAAATGATTCAGAGTCTTGAAACATTATGGGATCAACTTTCCAAAGGAGCCTCTTATTCACTTAGTGTCATCAATGTCTGCTTGTATGAAGGCTGTCATGGATGCAAATGGTGGATCCACCCGCTGGTGAATCTCAAATTTTTATAGCTTGTTTTTTTTTTTTTTTTTTTTTTTCTTTTTTTTATGCTTTGATGTTACAACTAGGGGTTATCTGAGTCTAGCTTTCTATATAAACAAGTCTCATTGCTTAGAAATGCCTACTTTAAAATTTATGGAATCACCTTTTTTTACAAAATGAAATAAATATAAAAATATTGATTATTATGATTTTTAGTTGTGATATTTGTAATCTACACAACAACTTTGACCTTAATGAGTAATCTCGTAGTGAAAATGAGAGTTGAGTGTAGATTTTGTGAGGAAAACTTCAATCCCGAAGACTTTCTTCCGGGCACTGTACAATCATCCATTATGCAATTTGTATTCATCATTTGCTAATCTTATCGAAAATAGCCACCAAGTGATGAATGGAGCAAAAAGGGCAAATTAATGCAAAAGAAAATTGCATAAAAAATTCCCTTCACACACTCGGATCAATCCATGAAAAAAACCCTAGTTGATTGGTAGACAAACAGAATACAATACATAGTGTATACAACATAATATTCATTATCACTTTCTTCCAACCGAACGAAAACGAAGAAAAAGAAAAAGAAAAACAAAGAGGCCGGGGAAGAGATTTGATTGTTCTTAATATATAAAAGACATTAATTAGGTTACATACGAATAATAATACATGATGGTGTTAATCAATCCGACCACAGTTCATCGACGAGTGATGATTGTAGGGTTAGGGAATTATACACTACCTTTTACAAGACATTCGGTGAGTCAACCAATTAGATTATAAATATATTATATATCAATAGTAAGATGATGATGAATGTTAGTAAAATGATACTAAAAAGATGAAATGATTTATGATAGGTGGGACAGATCGTATTGGATAGTGTTTACAAACGAGTGATTCGACAAGAGATTGAACCTAATAGATTGAAGGCAGCAGTGGGGATTCACGCGCAAGGGAAACCAAGTAACAAATTAGAACTATCGAAGAAAGAAAAAGGATGGATGTCCAAGTTATGGTTTTATGATTCGGAAAGTAGGGAAGAAGTGGAATATATATTCTATAAGCCGAAAGAACTGATGAATGTTTGTGGAGGAGCGATTCGAGAATGTTATGAGAAGCACATGAGGAAGGAAGGAAAAGAAGGAGAGATGATATTATTACAAGACGATATGGATATTGAAAAGTATTCAGTGAAGTTGAGGAAGCCGAGTCGAGGTGATGGAGGACATAAGGGGGTGAGATCGGTGTTTGGAGCGTTTTCAGGGGAAGAAGCAGTGCGACGGAAGATCTGGCGGATAGGGATAGGGATTGGACGGGATGAGATGAGTGTGGGGCGGGGTGAGTGGGAGGAGGGCGTGAGGGCGTATGTGCTGGGGAAAGTGCGGGGGAAGGAGTTGGAGCGGTTTGAGGGACGAGGGATTGCAGGGCAAGTGTGGGGGATGGTGGGGGGAATGTGAGGGTATGCAAGATGATAATATGCAAGATGATAATATGCAAGATGTCATATGCAAGATGTCATATGCAAGATGCCCTATGCAAGATGCCGTATGCATGATGCCAACGTCTTCTTCCACACTCGCGCTTCTTCTCCCTCTTCCTCTTCCTCTTCCTCTTCTTCTTCTTCTTCCTCTTCTTCCTCTTCTTCTTCTAATCATCATCTATCCCTTCCAACTCCCTCAATTCCTCTTTTCAATGGGCGTCCCAAATTCTTCGCGTCTTCCTCTCCTCACTCGCACTCTCGCTTCTGCTTCTCGTCGCACATCTCACAACCCTCATCGCTCCTTCCCTCTCAACTCTCCTCTTCTCCCTCTCAGACCTTCCTTTCGCTCTTTCTCTTTATCTCCTACTATCCCTTTCTTCGATCCTATACCCCCTCTCAGGCAGGACACTCCTAAGAATCCTTCTAGATCCTCCTCCTCCTCCTCTTCTTCTTCTTCTTCATGCTCTTCTTCTTCCCCTCCTTCTTCCTCCTCCTCCAACATACCCATCTCCTCCTCTCCTCTCATCCCTTCCCCTCCCTCCTTCTCCTATTCTCATCTCCCTCCTCATCCTCTATCTCCCTTTTCCATCTTTCTTCAGCCTCCTCCCCATTCCTCTTCCCTCATCTTCAGAAACGGCGCTTTTGGTATCCCAAAACACTCTCCCTCTCCCTCTCCCTCTCGTGACCCTCATGGTCATGGTCATGGCAATAACAATACTCGCAGTAGCAACCCCCTCATCCATCCTCATCCCGTCTCTCTTAGCGTTCAGGTCGGCGAAGATGCTTACTTTTTACGTCCAGATAGCTTGGGCGTTGCCGACGGCGTCGGTGGTTGCTCCAAGAAACCGGGTGCTAACGCCGCTTTGTTTTCAAGTCAACTCATGCATCGTTGGTCCATTTATTATTTTATTTTTAATCTTATGTTGAACATGATTTCGACTCGTTTGGTTTATTTTTATATTTTTATGTAGATTGTTCACTCGAGTTATCCAAATTTGAAAACACGGATAGTATGAGCTTGTCAGCTTATAATCAAGTCGATCCTGTCGATATTCTCGAAAAAGCTTATGAAAAGTGTTTACACGAAACTAATGCTCAGGGAGTCGTCGGAAGCTCAACTGCTTTACTTGCTGTCTTGAGAAATGATGAATTGAGAATTGCAAACGTCGGAGACTGTTGTTGCTCGTTGGTTTAAAATACATTTACGTTTGAGCGATTTTCTTTCATTGACATTTATTCTTTTTTTTTTTTTTTTTCATAGTATCATCCGAGAACATCAATACATCTTTCGTAGTGAGGAACAGCAACACTCTTTTAATTATCCTGTTCAGTTAGGAACACATTCGAAAACACTTCCCTCTCGGGATGCTCAGCGCTTTACCATTAAAGTCCAGAAAAATGACGCAAGTCCCAATTTTTATTTATTTACATTTGTGCTTAATTTCAATTTTAATTTGTTTAATTTTTTGTGATGGGTTGATGAAAAAAATAGATTGTCATTCTCAGTTCAGATGGTTTAATGGACAACTTGTTTGATGAAGATGTGCTTGAAGAAGTCGTCCGTTTCCTCCATTCTCCTTCATCACCAGCGTCATCACCTCCACCTTCATCCCCCACTCACTCTAAACCCCCGTCCTTTTTCTCATTCTCATCACCTTTCCCTCCATCTTCATCATCATCTGCCTCATTGTCATCTTCCTCCTCATCCTCTTCTTTCACTCTAACCAGCATCACACCTCAACAAATATCAGAAGCATTATGTTGTAGAGCTAAAGCCGTTTCAGAAGATCAACATGCAGTCAACAGTCCATTTGCTCGTCGTGCTATGCAAGAGGGTATTCATTACGTAGGTGGCAAAAATGATGACATCTCAGTTTTGGTTGCTGTTGTCGGAGAAGGAGATCATCCAATAGCAGATTAGCTCTAACATGTCTCTCTCTCTCTCTCTCTCTGTGTGTGTGTGGGTGGGTGGGTGGAGCCAACATTTCCTCATTGTTCTTCAAATTGATTGGATCAACTCAATTCATTCTTATCTTGTCATATATATATATATATATTGTCATCACTTTGTTTATCTTAATCCCACCTCTCCTCCCCTCCCATTTTATATTTGTCTTTATCACAAATCAATATTCATGTTTTCTCATTATAGTCTCCAAGCAAAATTCAAAAGCTGTATCTTCTCTTTCTTTCTTTATAAATCTTTAGACCATAGTGTATTATCTATATCTAGACACACACCCACATGTACACACATATATATATATATGGGGAGATGTTTTATAATTCATTGGTATTCCATCTTTGCTCAAATAATAATCATAATGATTTGCAGGGCTAATAGGTCCATGACCTTTTACATAATCAGGAAATGATGTGCAATACTTTTTTTTGCAAACTCCCTAAACTTCTTAGCCAAAAAAAATAAATAAACAAAATAGGAGGTGTCAGTTCTGGCAAATCTGCACTTATTTAAGTGTGGATTTCTGAAACACACTAGCCCCAACACTGGTGGATTTCAAAATGAAATAAGTCACTTATTTCACTCAAATCTGCACTTTCTCAACAAAAAAGTGCTGATTTGACCAATTTTGTCAGCATCATCCCATTCATACACAGCACTCCACAGCATAACATTTTATAACTCAAAACATTGTACATCATTTACATTTTTATACCATATAAGAGTCATGCCTTCCTCACTCTCAAATTGTGATAAGTTACATCAAGCAATGACTTTCATAGCTCTTGATCTCCTCTTTGACTCTGATCTTGAAGAAGATTTTCTTTTTTTTTTTATATATCAAAAATGGCCAGGAAATGTTACCTTCTTCCTAGAAAGCCTTAAATACTTCATACCCCCAAAGTACACCATTCAAACCCCCTTCTTAACCTATCTGTACCCAGTTTTAGACAGTTGTTCAGGACTTCTCAGGTATGTTTCCTTAAATTGCTTGAGCTTATTCAAGGACCACCCCTCACATCTTTCACAATCATTCTCAAAACACCCATAACATGATCCTTCAATTTAATTGGCCATCACATTATGCCATTTGGGTTCCAATGGTAATGGAGAGCTACCTTGACATGTTTGGAAAAAGGTCTTTGAGTTAGGGTATGGCTCTGTTAACACTTGTACCAAACAATGCCATCACTGCTATCAACTCCTTGGAATCTCAACTTCTCACCTGGCCCCTGGCCCATGGCCAACTCAAGAAGAGCGACTTGAATCATCTCAGGTTATGCAAGCAGAGGGCTTCCCAGGATGTGTTGGTTTTTGCTGATGGTACTAGTATTCCTTTGAGTCAGAAACCTGCTCAAGGTGGAAACAATTACTTTGACCATAAAAAGAGGTGGCTTATTTTTAATTCCATTCTTTCTTTTTCTTTCATTCTAACACAAGTTACTATATCTTCTCTATAGATATTCAATTTTTCATTCAACTTATATGTGATGTGAAAATATATATATATATATATATATCTTTCTTTGTTGGCTATCCTGGTTCATGTCATGACTCCTATGTCTTTCAAAGAATGGAAATTTCAAAAGAACCTGAAAAAGGTCTTTGATGAAGATCTGAATCTTCTTAAAGATTCTGCATATATGAATGGAAAGTATATACTTCCTGCTTTTATGGGAAGCAGCATCTGAAGACAATCAAAATGCCAAGTTCAACAATCATTTGGCAACATCAAGAGTGTGTATGGAATATTCTATTAGATTGGAATCTTGAAAGGTTTTTTTTTTTTTTTTCAAGTTTAAGGGAATTAAAAATGTCCTCTTAGAAATAGGTCTAAAAATGGAGACAGTGATCAACTGGATTTTGTGTTACATTACACTTCATAACCTATACTTGTTGACCTCAAAGATCAATGGTTAGAGGTGTACAAAGATGAACAAGTTGAAACACCTCCCACTATATCCAACACTTCTATTTCTCAAACCATTAGCATATGGGTGAAAATGCTTCCAATCACACTAGCACATTTGGGAGATTTAGCAATTTGTTCTTAAATGATTACAAATTTCATTTCATTTTTATCTACTATTAATCTTTCTTCCCACCAGGATATACTTTAGACAATCCTATAGTACTAGCTATAAGCTTTGACCAAGAAAATGGGAGTTAAAACTGGAGAGAAAAAACCTCTGTCCCTTTGAGAAAGACCAGGTGAGATTTATTTGCTACAGCAAATTAGAGACTGTTAAGATACCCCTTCCAACACACTTCTTGACTGCTTAACAAGTCAAGTCAGGAGCACTTAGCAGACCACTGAGAACCAAAGAACCAAAAAACCTGAAATGTAGAAAGATCCACACCAGAAAACCAAAAAAACACTGTGCACTTGTTGCACAGAAAAACAGCAAGAATACTTGTTACAGGTTTTGAAAAGCTACACCAGGGAAACCCATTACCAAAAAGGTGAGTTAAATGAAGAACTAACCTTGCAACCAACACAGCCAAATTCTGGCCAAAAAAAAAAAAAAAAAAAAAAAAAAAAACAGTGAAAACTGAGTGAGAAACAATGATATCACTTCCAGATGGTTGTATGATAATTAAAGTTGCCCCAAACTGTCTTATCCAGTATGTACACACAGACCCACCCCCATCTAAAAAATCCATGAACAGCAACTAATTTGGTGCTTTTGACAGCCAAATTGAATAAAAACCCTCTAGGAATGCTTCCCAGCCTTCTATAACCAAGGCAGGTGGGCCGCTTGATGTCAGGAGGCCTGCCTAGAGGTGGCTGGACCTCCCTGAAGCCAGAAAACCACTAAAAACCTCCAATAAAGCCCAAAAATACTTGGAAAAATCCACCATAACTACTAAAACCCTTAAAACACAAAATTAAGCTATGACAATGTTGTGACATAAAATATAGAACCAAATTAGATCTACTAAATGTTACTAAGAACTTAAACCCAAGACTTAATGTTAGCTTGTAAAACACAAAAAACAAATTTAAACAGCTATCTTTTAGAAATGAAAAATGAGGAAATGACCCCTTAAAACTTAGAATATGAAAAATGTCATTAGGACATAAAATATAGAGAAACACTGGGGATATCCAATGGTAACACCCACATACCCATAGTCCCAATATTCAATGAATAAAACAGAAATAACACATAATTATTTGACCAATGCCAATTAAGACATACAAAAACAACACCAAACAGACCAAAAAAGGCCTCTGCCAATTTTGAAAGACCACAATACTCCATCATTATGCCAATAATACTCCAACATTTCTCAACAAAACCCTTTTTTAATTTTTTTTTTTAAATTTTTTTCATACTCTTCAAATGATCAAGTTGCATGTATTATTATTCACTTGCTTTTGTAATTTTATTTTTGCATATTGACTTTTATTTTAAAATTTCAGGGAAATTCACTTTTTCCTTGTTTCTATTGTTTTTTTGGTCACCATCTCAACATGAAGGTGCATATTTTCAGCAATTGCATGATTTTTCAGTCATTCCTTTTTTTTTCATTCATCCCCTTATATTGTTTTCCTCTTCTCCTCAAATATCCATCAAATGTTTTAGTTTCATTATTTTTCTCTTCTCATCTATCCAGGTAAGCCATTTTATTCATTTGTTTTGATTTTTTGTTTGCTAATATATATATATTTTTGTTTTTTATTCAGTTTTGAATTTTTTTTTTCTTTTTTTCTTTCATTTTTTTAATTTTTAATTTTTTAATTTTTTAATTTTTTTCATTTTTCCATTTTTTTCAGTTTTTTTGTTTTTTTTGTTTTTTTTGGTTTTTTCTCATTTTTTTTTAATTTTTTTAAATTTTTTTCATTTTTTTCATTTTTTTCATTTTTTAATTTTTTTTCATTTTTTTCATTTTTTTCATTTTTTTTCATTTTTTTGATTTTTTTGATTTTTTGATTTTTTCATTTTTTTAATTGTTTTAATTTTTTTAATTTTTTTAATTTTTTTAATTTTTTTAATTTTTTTAATTTTTTTAATTTTTTTAATTTTTTTAATTTTTTTAATTTTTTCATTTTTTTCATTTTTTTATTTTTTTCATTTTTTACATTTTTTACATTTTTTTCATTTTTTCATTTTTTAATTTATTTCATTTTTTCATTTTTTCATTTTTTCATTTTTTCAATTTTTTCAATTTTTTCAATTTTTTCAATTTTTTCAATTTTTCAATTTTTTTCAATTTTTTCAATTTTTTCAATTTTTTCAATTTTTTCATTTTTCTAATTTTTTTAATTTTTTTAATTTTTAATTTTTTCATTTTTTCATTTTTTTCATTTTTTTTTCATTTTTTTCATTTTTTTTTATTTTTTTTCATTTTTTTCATTTTTTACATTTTTTACATTTTTTACATTTTTACATTTTTACATTTTTACATTTTTACATTTTTTACATTTTTTACATTTTTTTCAATTTTTTCAATTTTTTCATTTTTTCATTTTTTCATTTTTTCATTTTATTCATTTTTTCATTTTTTCATTTTTTCATTTTGGATTTTTTTGATTTTATGATTTTTTGATTTTTTTGATTTTATTGATTTTTTCATTTTTTTCATTTTTTTCATTTTTTTTCATTTTTGATTTTTTTCATTTTTTGATTTTTTTTTTTTCATTTTTTTCTTCTATTTTCTTTTTTCATTTTTTTCATTTTTTTCATTTTTTTTTTTCATTTTTCATTTTTTCATTTTTTCAATTTTTTCAATTTTTTCAATTTTTTCAATTTTTTCAATTTTTTCAATTTTTTCATTTTTTCATTTTTTCATTTTTTTATTTTTTCATTTTTTTCATTTTTTTCATTTTTTCATTTTTTCATTTTTTCATTTTTTTCATTTTTTGATTTTTTGATTTTTTTGATTTTTTTGATTTTTTGATTTATTTATTTTATTTATTTTTTTCATTTTTTCATTTTTTTCATTTTTTTCATTTTTTCATTTTTTTCATTTTTTCATTTTTTAATTTTTTAATTTTTTTAATTTTTTCATTTTTTAATTTTTTTCATTTCTTTATTTTTTTCATTTTTTTCATTTTTTTCATTTTTTTCATTTTTTCATTTTTTAATTTTTTAATTTTTTAATTTTTTAATTTTTTCATTTTTTAATTTTTTAATTTTTTAATTTTTTAATTTTTTAATTTTTTAATTTTTTAATTTTTTAATTTTTTAATTTTTTAATTTTTTAATTTTTTCATTTTTTAATTTTTTTAATTTTTTTAATTTTTTTAATTTTTTTAATTTTTTTAATTTTTTAATTTTTTAATTTTTTAATTTTTTAATTTTTTAATTTTTTAATTTTTTAATTTTTTAATTTTTTAATTTTTTAATTTTTTGATTTTTTTAATTTTTTCATTATTTCATTTTTTTCATTTTTTCATTTTTTCATTTTTTCATTTTTTCATTTTTTCATTTTTTCATTTTTTCATTTTTTCATTTTTTCATTTTTTCATTTTTTCATTTTTTCATTTTTTCATTTTTTCATTTTTTCATTTTTTTCATTTTTTCATTTTTTTCATTTTTTTCAATTTTTTCAATTTTTCAATTTTTTTCATTTTTTTAATTTTTTAATTTTTTTAATTTTTTTAATTTTTTTAATTTTTTTAATTTTTGTCATTTTTTTCATTTTTTTTCATTTTTTTCATTTTTTTCATTTTTTAATTTTTTTAATTTTTTTCAATTTTTTCAATTTTTAAATTTTTTTCATTTTTTTCATTTTTTCATTTTTCATTTTTCATTTTTTTATTTTTTTATTTTTTTTCATTTTTTCATTTTTTCATTTTTTCATTTTTTCATTTTTTCATTTTTTCATTTTTTACATTTTTTAAATTTTTTTCATTTTTTTCATTTTTTCATTTTTTTCATTTTTTTCATTTTTTCATTTTTTTCATTTTTTTCATTTTATTTTCATTTTTTTCATTTTTTTCATTTTTTTCATTTTTTGATTTTTAGATTTTTAGATTTTTTTCAATGCTTCATTTTTTCATTTTTTCATTTCTTTATTTTTTTTTCATTTTTTCATTTTTGATTTTTTTTGATTTTTTGATTTTTTTGATTTTTTTTGATTTTTTTGATTTTTTGATTTTTTTAATTTTTTAATTTTTTGATTTTTTAATTTTTTAATTTTTTTAATTTTTTAATTTTTTAATTTTTTTCATTTTTTTCATTTTTTTCATTTTTTCATTTTTTTCATTTTTTTCATTTTTTTCATTTTTTTCATTTTTTTCATTTTTTTCAATTTTTTCAATTTTTTCAATTTTTTATTTTTTATTTTTTTCAATTTTTAAATTTTTTCATTTTTTCATTTTTTCATTTTTTTATTTTTTTATTTTTTCATTTTTTCATTTTTTCATTCTTTTCAGTTTTATCATTTTTATCATTTTTTCATTCATTTTTTAAATTTTTAAATTTTTAAATTTTTTCATTATTTTATTTTTTAATTTTTTTAATTTTTTAATTTTTTAATTTTTTAATTTTTTAATTTTTTAATTTTTTAATTTTTTAATTTTTTAATTTTTTAATTTTTTAATTTTTTAATTTTTTAATTTTTTAATTTTTTAATTTTTTAATTTTTTAATTTTTTAATTTTTTAATTTTTTAATTTTTTAATTTTTTAATTTTTTAATTTTTTAATTTTTTAATTTTTTAATTATTTAATTTTTTAATTTTTTAATTTTTTTAATTTTTTAATTTTTTAATTTTTTAATTTTTTAATTTTTTAATTTTTTAATTTTTTAATTTTTTAATTTTTTAATTTTTTAATTTTTTAATTTTTTAATTTTTTAATTTTTTAATTATTTAATTTTTTAATTTTTTAATTTTTTTAATTTTTTAATTTTTTAATTTTTTAATTTTTTAATTTTTTAATTTTTTAATTTTTTAATTTTTTAATTTTTTAATTTTTTAATTTTTTAATTTTTTAATTTTTTAATTTTTTAATTTTTTTTTTCTTTTTTAATTTTTTTCATTTTTTCATTTTTTTCATTTTTTTCATTTTTTTCATTTTTTTCATTTTTTTCATTTTTTTCATTTTTTTCATTTTTTTCATTTTTTTCATTTTTTTCATTTTTTTCATTTTTTTCATTTTTTTCATTTTTTTCATTTTTTTCATTTTTTTCATTTTTTTCATTATATCATTTTTTTCATTTTTTCATTTTTTCATTTTTTCATTTTTTCATTTTTTCATTTTTTCATTTTTTCATTTTTTCATTTTTTCATTTTTTCATTTTTTCATTTTTCATTTTTTCATTTTTTCATTTTTTTTCATTTTTTTCATTTTTTTCAATTTTTTCAATTTTTTCAATTTTTTCAATTTTTCAATTTTTTAATTTTTTAATTTTTTTAATTTTTTTAATTTTTTAATTTTTTAATTTTTTAATTTTTTAATTTTTTAATTTTTTAATTTTTTCATTATTTCATTTTTTCATTTTTTCATTTTTTTTACTGTCCATCATTCCCTCTTTATCCCTCCTTGGCCAGGTCATTATCCCACCTTTCCCCCCTTTCCTACCCCCTACAACTCCCTCAACCCCCCCTTCACAACCCCCACATAACCCATTCAAATCCACCCTTCAAACCCCCCCTATTACCCCCTCATATCCCCCCTCAAATCCCCCCTCCAAATCCCTCCTTACTCCCTACTCCTATTTGTTTATTAATGAATGATTGATAACAATTGTTTGTTAACTAATTGAATTGCTAATGATTCAATGACTAAACAATGGCCTTGTTTACCAGGAAGTATAATACCTGTCTCAAGTTTGTTTCTTTAGCTCTTCACCTCTTGAAAATTCATTAGAAGTGTGCCTATTGCATTTTTCTCTCTCATTCTTTTTTTAAAAAAAACTTTAATTAATACTTTTTTTTTGATTAAAGTATTATTTTTTTGCTATTTTTTTCTCTTTTTTTCATCATTTAGTTCTATATTATGACCTTCCATCTATCCAATGAAGAAAATGAGACACCCAGAAAGAAAGGAGGGGGTATGAGGGGGGAGGCGTGATTACAGGACTAACACTCTCTGGAAATGTCAGCCAGTAACTTATTTAAGATATGTAAACTGTACTGATAAATATTGTAACATAATAATTATTGAAAATATTAAAATAGTTAAAAATAATATTTTAATTTCATTAAGTAATATACCTCATCATGTTGCTAATTTATTTCATTCTTTAAACTAAGTTCATCTTATTATACTTTTAATATTTTTATTTCTTTAAGTAATTGTCTTACTTTCTTAACTGGAATTATTTTTATTCAATTCATTTTATTCTATATTTGAGGTATAAATTTAAATATAAATTACAGAAAAATTGTAGATATAAGCTCACTGTATTTACTTGATATCAGACCTTGATTGAAGTTGGCTACAGTGGGGCCAGGGAGAGAAAGAGAGGGTAAAGGTTTTTCTATGAGACTTTACAAGGTTTATTTGACTTTATACATCATTTCCTTATTAAACTTTGATTTTATTTATTTTTTTAAAATTATAAATTTCATTAAACTCTCTTTTTCTTTTCAAGGTTTGATAAACGTTGGATTAGCTAATTTAAAACTTTGTCTTGTTTTCTTTTGTTTTCATTTAATTTATTAATTTATTATAATTTAAGTTTATTATTAGTTTTATCAATGAATTTTGTATTACTTCAACAAGCTCACATTGTACTTACTATTTGGTATAAATGGGGTTCAACTTTTGCAGTTTTTGAAGTATCCTTTTTATCCTTTTTCTTATTAGGGGGTATCAAGGTTAGAAATTTGTAATTATTTAAAAGGCATTTCACAACACAAAAAGAAAGCCACAAACTTGACATTAATTCTCAGTAAAAAGGTTTCTTGAGGGCACAATATGGCAAATTCCAAAAAATAACCATGGCTGATTTGGTTGAAAAAAGAGGTATTTTGAAATGTAAAATTTCTAACTTTGATACCCCCTAATATATATTAAATACAATAAAAAAACAATTTTTATTATTCTATTATTTTTTTGAGTCCATAAAATCATATTTTTTATCATCTTAAAATATTGAGACAAATATGAAATAAATAAATAAGAATGTATAACTCTTTTAAAAAGCTAGACTGTTAAGCATGAAAAAATAATACATTATTTAAATTACTACATAGCAAAATTATATATATCGTGTCCTAGTTTTACCTCATCCTTGAATATTATCTTAAATCATTCTCAAATTTGCATCTACCTTTCTGTAAAAGCTGACAATTGGGGGTCTTTTTAAATTTCAAGGGTTTAAAAATTGTATTTAAAGACAAAAAACTTTTGCACAGTCAATATTGAGGGTTCCATTTCATCAAGAATGTGGTACTTGGACTAGCATATCATGGTTTTGGATAAAGGAACCAGATTAATACATTAAAAATTGAGAAATGGAAAATAAATCACTAAATTTAGTGAAAAAATGAAGAACATTGTGGAAAATCCTTTAGTACTAGCTATAGGCCTTGACCAAGGGAGCTGGAGAAAAACTTGAGAGAAAAACCCCAACCCCTTGGAGAAATACCAGGTGAGATTAATTTGCTACATCAAATTGAAGTCTGTTACCATACCCCTTCTATCAACTTCTTGACTTCTTAAAAAGCCAAGACAGTAGCCCAGATGACTACAACTCAAAGAAAACCTGAAATTCAGAAAAATATGCACTAGAAATCAAAAACACAGTGCGCTTGTTGCACAGAAAACAGCAATAATACTTGATGCAGGTTGAAAAGCTACACCAGAGAAAACAGTTACAAGAGTTGAGTTAAATGAAGAACTAGCCTTGCAACAAAAACAGACTATTGTGGCCAAAAAAAAAAAAAAAGTAAAAACAGAGTAAGAAACACTGATCTAATTACCAGATGGTTGTAAGATAAATAGAGTTGCCCCAAACTGTCTTATTCAGTATGTACACTCAGACCACCTCTAATATGCCCAATTCCCTCTTTATCACTTCTAAAAAGCATATAAACTATCCCCAATAACTTTCTATACCTTTTAAATGTATATGAAGACCTTTATGTGGCTCCACTTCATGCAGGCACCTGCTTCTGAGCCAAATACCCCAATTTACCTTTAAGAAACAAAGCACACTAACAAAAACCTTTAAACACAAAATTAAGTAAAAATAACACTGTGACTTGAATTATAGAGCCAAATTAGATCTATCCAATGGTACTAAGCACTTAAACCTAAAAATTAAGGTTATCCCAAAAAACACAAAACAAAATTAAACAGTTATAGTAAAAAATGAAAAATGCCTAAAGGAGCCCTTAAACCTTAGAATATGAAAAATATTAACACAAAATCAAATATAGAGAAAATTCAGGGCTATCCAATAGTAGTAGCCACATTCTTAGTTTCCAAATATCCATCCAATGAACCTAGAAAAACCCAAATAATAAGGGAAAATGACATTTTTGAAGACACCAAATACCCCCATAATTCCAGAAAAATGTCAGAGAGCCTTGAAAACATTAAAACTTGAAGGAATAAAGGGATATCCAATTCTAGGATTCCCTTCACAACCAGAAAGAAGCACACAACTCCTTAAAAAAGCCTAAAACATGATAACCAAAGCCTATCCACTTCTGGAACACCATAATGTCAGTTTCACTTAACTTACTAGTTTACAGGTGATGAGAAAAAAGTTAAAATTGGCCACAGGAGAGGCTCAAGCTGTGAATCATAAATTTTGGCATAGATACTACAAAATATTTTTACCTTTAAAGTCTACTATAGTGGTGAGTAATTTATATAACATTTGCATTATTTTGAAATTGATGTTGAAAGGGTAATTTTTATTACTAGAATTACTGACACATAATTTTTGTTATACATTTATAATATTTTATATTTTGTATATATTAATATTGAGTTAAATATTAATATGTATAAATAATATTTTATTTGTTATATATCAATATTTTAAATAAAAATTCTTTTGTTTCAAGTCATAATAAATTAAATTTTTTTTTGTGATGATTACCTTTATAGCACTGAAATATTATCAGGTCTCTTTAGAAAGTTTGAAAAAACACTGAAAAAAATTAAGTTTTTAACTTAAAATATAAATAATTGAATAAATTATTTTGTGAGTAAATACTTTTATAATTCAAAATATATTTAAAAAATTAAAAATTAATTTTTTTAATAATTTTATTTTTTGGATTCACTCATTAAACTAAATATACAATAGATTCATACAAAAAAAGTGTTTTAAGTTCCAGAGCTAGTATTTCTGATTTTACAAATATTACTCAAAGAAATTAAAAAATAGGACATAGTCATGCAGGAGGACAAACCCTTAGAGCAAAACAACTCACCAAGGATAGTAGAAAACCTGCCACCAGGTTTGAAAATTAAGAAGATGACAGATTCTGACAAGTTAAGCAAACTTTGTTCAGTGGTGAACAATCACAAGCAAGAATTGAAAAAACTGAAAGCAAAGCTGGAAATTTTGGAGGAAAAGGTCACAAAAAAATCAACCAATGGGAGATATTTTTAAACCAGAAAAATCAAGCTCAAAATATCCTATCAGGCCACTCTATCAATCAAAGAGTTTCCCAACCATCAGACATGATAACTGTGGAAAGGTGGAAGTGGGAATGGATAAATACAAACTAGGACAAGTTTCAAAACTAAAACAAGGTAAGTTAAATCCAGCCTCCCCAGTTAGGTCCTTCAAGGCCTCCTCCTCCACCAGTGAGCCATCTCCATCCTTACAAAGGCAATAGAAAAGAAAAAGGCAATATGCCACTAAAACCTTGGTAAGCACTCCTCCAAATAAAATAAAAACTTTAGATACTGATAAAGTCTATATAGGTGAGAATGATTTCAATGAGGAAACAATAAGAAATTTTAGAAATTCATCTGAAGCACCAGTTTTAACTACTTGTGATGAAAGTTTTTCTTTATCTAGTAATGACCATGTATCTTAATTGTCAAATGAGGATTCTAGCATTGATTTTAAAGGACCTGAAGAAACATCAAAAATTATTACTGATGCTTATAAAAAACTTTAAAATAATAAACTACAGGTAAGTTTCAAAATTAACCATAGAATAAAAAGTTTAATTCATGACTTTGATATAAGATTGAATCAATTTGAAACTTCACATGATTTGAGTATTTAAATAACTGATAATGTTATTAAAATATTAAGAAATAAGGTCTATCATAAATTAAAAATAGCTGTAGATGATATGAATAAACCATTTATACTTTGTAAGAGTAAAGAACAATGTTTAAAAGATATAATTTCTAACATGAAAAAAGATATAAATTCATTGAAGTCCTAAATAGCTTCTTTCTCTGATAAATTACTTGTTAATAAAAAGATAAACACTTTTTTAATTCATAATATGAATGACACATTATCTGAAATTCAATTATTGATAGATCAAATTGTGATATTAGAAGAAAAAAATTTAATTTATCTTATATAAATTGAATAATGAATATATTCAAAGAAAACCTTCAAAAGGAAAACAAAGAGAAATACCATTTGATAATTTTTCAAATAAATAATTTGAAAAGGATCATTCTCAGGGCTCTTTGAAAGAAGAGTTAAATGGATATATTGAAAAGATTACAGAGTTGTAGACATGAAAAAAGAACCAATTTAATGAGAAAAATGTTTTATAAAATTAAAATAATAATTAATTTAATGTGAAACATATAAATAAACTATTTTAACACATAATAATAGTGTAACTAATTTATTTAGTATAAAACATGAGAAATTAAGTATTTTAAAATATTTATATTAGTTTAATACTTATTTTAAGTCAAAAAAAGTATTTATTATAATAGAATTACTAATTTTAAAATATTAATAGGGGGTACCAAACACGCCTAGCATGTTTAATTTGGAAAACACCACACAAACATGCCATGATACATGGCTGATTTGTTACTTGGGGTCTCAAACATTGGGTCAAATACATCCTACTTTTGTACAATTTTATTTACCACAACTCAGCCCACAAGTAACCACATCTTCCCAATCAGCTGCACATCACCTTCCTTCCATCCTCACTCAGATACTCCACATCACAACTCTTTTCCCCCAGTTCATTTCAAAATGAAATTTTTCTCTTTCACACCACAGTAAGTCTATTACATTTTATTCTGTTTTTTAGAAAATTTTCCTGCTCAAATTTTGTTACTTACAACCTCTTATTTTTATACAATTCATCATAAATATCTAAAATCATTGTTAGTTTATCCTTTTCTTCAACAAAACTTTATTTTTTCACTAATTTCTTTGTTTAGTGTTAATTTATCATGCCTCTCCCAAAATCTACTTGTCAAAAATTTACTTAATTGAAACTTTCTGACATTCAGATTGTAATTAAATGGCTAAAAATTAAATCTAATTTTGATGCCTGTTTTGGCTGTGCAAAGTCCACTCAAGTTGGTCATACACCTGCATCAAAATTGAGTGGCTATAATCAAATGGAAGTGGAGTTGAAATCAAAAACTAAAGCTAAAATTGATTTGAAAACAAAGAAAATGAGGGAAAGATTTAAAAACTATCAAACAAAATACAAGAAAGAAAAGATGGCTTCTTCTTCAACTGGGTTTGGGGCTACCAAAGATGATGAAAAGCATGAAATCACATCTGTTTCTGAAAAAATAAGCTCTATGTGTCCTCTTTATGATTAAATGGATAAACTATTTGGACAAAGGCCCGATTTCAACCCCTTGCACATGAATCAAGGCCCAAGAATTTCTGATTCACATACAAATAATCATAATTTTCCTTTAGATCCTTCACTTGACTCTCCAGAATTTGGAGAACCATCTGTGTGTTCTGACATTGAGCTTGATGAGCCCATGGTAGTAAGACTAAACTAATTTTGATATTATTTTTTATTTTTTATTGCTGATTTACTCCCCATGTATAAAACAGGCCCAAGCCTCATCAAATCTAGAAACTTTTAAGGACTTAGCTGACAATGAAAGATTAGATGACAAATAATTAACCCATCTTATCAACAGACTTAAGCAAAGAGCTTCTGCTAGTTTGAGGACAACTTAATCAACATCAAATCCTGTTTTTTCTGGTTATGGGGAGATTTTTAATAAACGCTGTGGTGTTCCAAAGCAGAGTATGCCTTTAGGAGTGTGTATTTGGAGGTATTTGGTATGTAGGGTATAGTTGGGGTTATGGTGTTTTTTTTTTGGTGTTTTGTTAGTTTTTAGATGTTTAGTTGTGTTTTTGTAGGCTTAATCTAGAGTCACTTATTATGTCTCATCTTAATGCCCTTCCTTTTCTCATCATTTTGTTATGTGTTATGTGTGATTAGCTTTTTTATATGTGTAGTTACTGTTGTTTTGTTTTTTAGAGGGTGTTTTTAAGCTTTTAAAGGCCTAAAAGCAGCCATCCCTACTTCAGGCAGCCCACCTGCCTGCGCGCGTGAAAGCCTCTAGAGGCAATTTTATGCATGTAGAGAGGTGGGAGAGTTGGTTTTGGCAGGGAAAAGCCAGGGTTGTCTGTGTGTGAGATAGTTAAGCAGGTCTAAGGAGATTCTAGTTTATCATCAACCATCTGGTATACCTGGAATCTCTGTGCTTCACTCTTTTGTGTGTGTTTGTGGCATCTTTTGGCTGGGTGTGAAAATTTTAGTTCTTACTTGACCTCAACTCTTGTAACTGTTTTCTCTGGTATAGTCTTGCAAGCTATATCAAGTATTATTTCTGTCTCTGGTGTGGCTTTTCAACATACATCAAGTATCATTTCTTTCTCTGGTGTGGATATTGGTCTACATTTCAGTTTTTTTGGTCTGGTAGTCTGTTTGGGGACTACATTCTTGGATGATCAAGAAGTCAAGTGTGCTGGAAAGGGGTTTTAGCAAACAAGAATTGATTTAATTTAGCAGGTAAATCTCACTTTATTTTTCTAAAAGGACAGCATATTTTATCTCTGGGTTTTCTCCAACTCCCTTGGTCAAGGCCTATAGCTAGCACTATAGGATTGTCTAAAACGCAAACAAGGTTATATTTTTTACTTTTTTTTTGACTAAATAATTTTTCTTAATTTATTTCTCTTAATCTTAAAAGTTAAACTTGTTTCAGAAAAAGAACAAATTCAAATTGAAGTCATGAAGTTGGAGTCTCATGAAAAAACTGCAGAACGTCAACTACTTTTTGAGAAAAAAAAGTGGTTTCATTCACAATCAAAGGAAGAAAAATTATTAGAAATTTAGAAAGATTGTTTAGATTTGGAGGGGGAGAAGGTTAGGATTCATAGAGAGGATTATGAAAAATTCAAAAATAATCAATTTCCATGGGAAAACACCAAAATTAAGTTACAGGCTGAGGCTGATGAATTAAAAATGAAGCAACTCAATGCTGAAACATCAAGAAATCAAGCTTCTTTACTTGCCTGTGATAATGCAAATAAATAAAATGCTGATATTAAAGAGTTTCCTTCTTTACTTAGTTAAAATTAAGTAAATATTAATACATTTATTTCCAAATTTCTTCTTTAATATCAACATGAAATTCTTCCAAAAATTCAAGTATCTCCTTCCTTACATTTTGAACTCTTCAACATTTTTTTTGTATAACTTAACTACTTATATCTAATAATCTAGATCCTACTCTGTCAATCATACTTTCTATTTTTTCATCAATTATGTTTAGGAATTTTTCTTTTGTCTTAGATTTATCACTTTCTTTTATTTGTTCCCAAATACTTTCATCATCCACAGATTCTTTTCTTTTTCTTTTTTTACACAATCTACAACTTGAAGAATGACGCTTCTGTGACTGCTTTATTGCTAAAAAATTTGTTTTTTTATTGAGTCTCAATTTTATATTTGTAAAGTATTTCTCCAAACTCACCAGATTTCTCACTTGAGGAATGAGTTTTGTATGAATCTTCCTCTTCATCAGAAATTATATCTTTTCTGGTTTGAGATTTTTTTTTTCAATTATCTTCAGTGACCTAATACATTTCATTTTAAATAATCTTTGTCTAATTTATCTATTCCAATAATGAAATATAATGAAATAATCTTACAAAATCTCTATTTTATCCTGGTGAGTCCATAATTTCAAGTTTGTGAATTTAGATTTCTTTTCAGAATTAAGTTTAAGAACATCACATTTTAGATGACACAAATGGCAGCTTTGAAATGTTTTGACTCTTGCTTAAACTACTGTATTTTTAACACAATAGTGATTAGATTTTTTGCATCTTGTGCAAGGTTTAGAGTATTGATATGTGAGTTGATAAACTTTTTAGAATAGTGTTCAATACTAGATGAGTTACTCATTTAAAGTATTCTGGAGAAAAAGAAACTTGAAATTAACTTTCGTTGTTAGAGAAAATGGATCTTAGTAGACCAAGAATATTTATGGAAGCCAAGTATGCAAGTTTATTTTGGCAACAAATTAACCTGAAATTTACTATATTATGGGGTTAAGACCACCAAATTATTTATAAGTCAAAAATTTTTTTTTGACAATACCCTCAACTACTATTTACCATAACAGGGGGTAGGGATCACCATTTTTTTTCTAAGTCAGAAAAAAATTTATGACAAAAAAATGACAATACCCTCCCCTGTATTTTATTGAAGTGGGAGCATATATTGCCAAAATTTATGTTCATTGCATAAATTAACATGTAAATAAGTCTTATAAGATCATTAAAAAACCTAAATTAATGAAAATTCAAGTAAAAATGTGAGTGGAAATTGTCTGTGACCAAAGTCAATGAAATCAAACAAAAATGTATACATGAATCTCATGAGAAAAACAAATTTCCTCATGATTAATGTTATACAACACACATTCTTATGGCTCATTAATTTAGGTAAGTAGATTATCATATATGACTTGTAAAATTTTAATTTGTGAAATAAAAATAAAATTTGACAACCTATATTACACCCCATACTTTTTTTTTTCTACCTAATGTTTTTTTTACCTCACCTTTATTTCTTATCTTATCAATCCTATTTACCAGCTCCCCATTGATTTGAAAATAACATCTGAAGTGTGTGAATTTTCCACAGGATTCTAGGCCAAGTGGTGCTTTAGTCGTCTGGTGATTATGAAGATTCAAATACCAAATTACTTCAATTATTCCATTTCCTGTTCCAAAGTCAATAATTAATCAATGGTCTGGAAAGCATATACCATGGCCTTTTGTAGATAAGGAGGGTGAGGGGATAGGAAGACCAGTTTTTGGATTAAAATATGGGAATATTCCAAATGTGAGCAAGTTGAGATCATTTTCATCCATGTGAATTTTGTTATAAAAACCACCAAAGGTCTTTGAAATTAGAAGCAAAAATATCATCATCCACAAGTTTTAGCCATTCTTCATCTTTCCAATTAGGGATCTTAAACTGTTTTTCCAATTTGTGATTAGATTAAAAAGCATTTTGACATAGATTCTTTAATTGTTGAGCTAAAAAATGGTTGAATATTGACAAGAAGTCCCATTTTTTTGAATCATGTTTAATTTATTTGGCAGTAATATCTCTTAGTAAAGAATAAATACCTGTAGAAAGAATAAGAAATTTTTTTAATATTCATTCATCTATAAATAAGTTTACCAAGTGAAAAACCTTTGTCATATCCTGGTCTTCAACCAATACCATAAATGAAACCTCCAAGAATATTTTTGTTTGATAAAGGTTGAAAATCTAAGGCCATTTGATAAAAGTCAATATAAGATCTGATAAATTTTGAAACATTGTAGACAAGAAAGAGTTCTATAATACTAAGCTATAGACACAATTCCAAGATGGTTTGGTTCTCCTTCCTAAATGTAACCTCTAAAAAGAAGTGCCTGCCACTCCAATATTTAAAGACAGTGAAAGCACATATTTTAAGTCTGGTTATTTATTCTGGGTGTGGAGATGGAATGATAATTAATAAAAGAAATAAAATGTGAATATATTTTAATATAAGCTATCAAACTGTTGGTTAGATCTATTCTCAGTAAGTGCTAGTATTCTCAGTCACTCCCTCTTGAAGTGCTCTATCTAATACTATCCTTACTGTAGCAATAAAATAACTCTACAGTGCTACTTCTGGTATGCACACCCAATATGTACAAATATATATATATATATATATATATATTGTTCTAATAATTACTAATCTCCCCCCCCACACACACCTCTACTATTTAAAAGTGAGTACTTATAAACATTTGTATGTTCAGTGCCCCTTTCCTATGTTTCCTTACCCTACAGGTTTTCCTACACAAGTTCAGTGCTAATACAAGTATATCAAACAGTTTCTAAATATCTCAAAGATCTAAGTACATTTATTAGCATGGGTTTTTGGCTCCAATAGCACCTGAAACCTACTCTTCTTAAGATCCCTTACTAAATAATAGGTACTTCACCACCTTTCATACCTATTGCAATGACCCATGCTGGTGACAGGAGTATCCACTAATTAAGAAAACCCTTCGCACTTCAGCAAATGACTTTACTATCTTGAGTCCTATCTTTCTTGAGAACTAATGATAAAGCTTTTTATTTTCTAGTGCTTCTACTTATTTTTCTTAACCAGTTTTCTATCTTCATGGATGGGCACAGCTTCTCCCAAAAGCGTTGCTTCTAACTTAAGCGTAAATTTCCATGCCACCTCTATCACTGCCTCGTAAGTCCATATCATAAATCTAGCGCTTCCCATGACTTCTTGCAAGTATTTACCATATTTCCTTGTCCTTTGGCCCATTATGTACTTACACTAACCTTTTTCTTGCCACAGCTCATACATCCATAATACAAAAAAAACTGAGCACAGAGAGCCTACCTTTTCTGTGCTATCACACCCCTTTGTTGCGCTCATGTAGCCATCCTACTTGACAACCCTTTTGTTGTGCTTGCTGAAAGCTTCAACATTGCTACATTACTGCAAGATGTGTACCACAACGTTTCATTTATATTTTCTTCAAATGAGTGAACCTCAAAAATAAATTGAAGTTTGAAAGAATTAGAAACAACAGCAATTTTTTTTATTTCAAGTCTTATCTTCTTCACTGTTACTTGACTTTAATTTTTTATTGGTTATAGGCTCAGGAAAAAACTTTGTATTTTCAGGTAGTTTTTTGGATAACTTTTTTTTTTGGAAGAATCTAGTTTTGAAGTAACTGAAGCCAATTGAACTGCAAATAAATTTTGAACAAAATTGTTTTTCTCTTATGTAATTTTGACTTTGACCAGGCTTTGAAAGAGATGATATTGAAGAAAGTGAAGAAAGAGAAGATGAAGATATTGAGGTAAGTGAAGAAAGGGATAAGTTTGAGGAAGACATTTCTTTATTTTTAGTTTAGTCAAGATTCTTAGTCATTTTTTTCTAAAAAAAAAGAAAAATATCAATCTAATAGAAAAAAATAATCAAAATTAGATAAACTTACCTAAAAAGCTCTTCTCAAAATACCTGAAAGAATTAGTCCCAAAAATTTCCAAAAAAGAGTCCCAAAAGTTCAAAAAAAGAGCCCCAGAAGTTTCCCAAAAAAAGTCCCAAAAGTACCCAAAAAGTTTTCTAAAAGTTTCCAAAAAAGTGTCCCAAAAGTCACCTAAAAGTTTTCCAAAACTTTCCAAAGAAGTGTTGTGAAAGTCCCCTAAAACCTCCCCAAAAATTGCCAGAAAAGTGCCAAAATGACTTAAAAATACTTTTGGATGCTTTGAAAATGTTTCTGAATGGTTTCTGAGAGTTTCCAAATTGATTAGTGAAAATATAGACCTAAAATAGCCCAAAAACACCTAGAATCCACTGAGAAATGCTTGGAAAATGTTTCTGGAAGGTTTTAACAAAATAAAGTACCAAAAAAAAGCCAAAAACATCTCAAAAGTAAGTGGAAATTTCTCAGAAATATTTCCAAATTTTTTCCAAATGATTCCAAAGCAATTTAGCAAAGAAAAAGGCCAAAAAGGTCAAAATTCCTATAAATGACCAAAAACACCAAAAAGTTGATAAATCAAGAATGAAAATGATATAGAACAAGAAAAAAGGGGAAAATAAGGGGAAAAGGGAAATAAGAACAGATAAATCATAAATCAAAACAAAAAAGATGATAAAAAGAAGAAAAAAAAGATACAAGAAAAAAGACATTTCAATTAGCAACTAAATTAAAAAAAATGAGGGAATGACTTACTTTGAGTGCTGTGGAGTGAGAAGTATCAAAACCAAAAATGAATGATGGAATTTAGTGATTAAGAGAAGATGAAATATCTTAGTGAGACAGAATCTTAGAAATGTTATGCATTTGCAAATTTTATGCAATCTCAAGTCTGGGAGCTGAACCAAAACAAATGAAACTGAGAAACTTGGGAATTTCTTTGGCAAATATTATTACACAAAAAAAATGTAAATCAGTTAATCTAGGCCTTCAATGTGAGTAAGGGTGATTGGTAGTAATTTAGCATGCATAGAACTCGGTTGAGATGATGAAGTACTGCTAGATTCTATTGGTGGAGGTGGATCAGGAATCTCATCTTCATAAATCTCATTCCATCTAACTTTTAAGTTAGCAAGAAAATTGTGAAAAATATAAGACAAGCAGAAATCCAGTCTAAAGTAGCCTTCATTTCTTTTTTGTTACATAGTGGACTCTTTAGTTCTTGTAGAGAAGCAAATCAGCCTTTCATTATCCCTATTACATGCTCAATCCTAACACAAGATTTTGCTAGATGAATATTGAATCTTGATTTTTAACTTTATTCATCACCAGTCCCACAAAAAGCAGGGATGAAGGAAAACTATTCAAATAATCAGAGTCTGCTAAAATATATTGATTTTCCCCAAAAAAATATTGAGAATGTTTAGAAATATTCATTTGCTGAAATACAGAGGAATCGTGGCAAGCACCAGAGAATCCAGCATGAAAAGCAATGAATTTATTGTTAATATCACAAACCAATTGAAGAGATATTGAGTACCTAGAAAAAGAAAAAGATTAATATGAGATCTGTGTGAAACTTTAAGAGAAAAAAATATTACCTTTTTTTGTGATCAAAATAGCTATTTCCATCTCTTGCAGGTTTTTCACTCAAGGGTATAGTGGTACCATCAACAAAACCAATGCAGCCAATAAAACCTTCTTTTTGCATCACCTGAGAGTTCTCCAACCTTTCTTCTTTACAGGGCCATTTCAGAAGCTGAGCTTCAAGAGAAATAATTGCAGTTATGACTTGCTTTGTATAAAGGTGAACTGTTCCTTGACTAAGCTGGAAGAGGTCTTCAAGATAGGTTAATGCTGCAAAATTACCATTTGAGCCAAAACAGCAAAGTGCTGCAGATATTTGAATATCTAGATCTCTTTGAGGACAATGAGAATTATTTTTGAAAATGTAATTATCTTTAATCAATTCAAGTAAACTAAGAAAGCCAGAATTTTTTTTACAAAACATCTGTTGAAAGCTAGCTTCAGGAATGTTAGCAAAACATCAAGGTGATATCAAGGTTGGTGTTGAATGGTAGGTGTTCTAGGAAATAAGTAGTGGTTTTTCAATATGTTGCACATGAAATCCAAGTCAAGTTCTGCATCAGAATTGGTATCAGAGTTAACCATTAGATAAAGAGCTACAGCTGCAGCAGTGATCTCAAGTTGATGTCAGACTGAAAGCAGCATGTTATGTTAGTGAAAAGTGGTAAAGATTAAGGGTAAGTGTATGATTATGGAATTGATTAAGTTCTGCTAAGTAATATACCTTGCTAATATGAATAAGCCCTTAAGGATTAGGTGTAAAAAAATCTAGGTGTTGGTGTCTTTTTACCTAGTGCTGACTAATCATGATGATGAAGGGAAGTGTTTTGATGACTTTTTTGACCAAAAAGAAGACATGTTAGGGGAAAAATACACTGTTGAAATAAACCTTTCCAGGGCAGATGCATTTCATTTTTTGATGGTGGGTTTGGTACCTTTTTTATGGTGTGTTTTTGTGACATGTTTTTGTGGTGTATTTGGTGATTTTTGAGACCCCCTAATGTATTATAAAATATGAAAGGTATTTTTAATATATATAATTAATTAATTAATTTATAAAATTATAAGTTGAAACTATTACTTATAATTAATTAATTATTGATTAATAATTATTAGGGGGTATAAAAGTTAGAAATGTGTAATGATTTAAAAAGTATTTCACAACACAAAAATAAAGCCACAAACTTGACATTAATTCTCAGTAAAAAGGTGCTTTGGGGGCACAATATGGAGTATTTAAAAAATAATCATGGTTGATTTGGTGGAAAAAATAGGTATTTTGAAATGGAAGATTTCTAACTTTGATACCCCCTATTAGCTACACAAAATAGTGCCCATATTTTATAGAATATAGTGTATTATATGCTTATTTAATTGTATATAAAATTTATATAGTAATAAAATTTATATAACCCTTGTTTTAATTATATTATCATAAGTTTATTTTATAATTATTTTATTAAATATAACAGGGGCTATCAACATTAAGGGATCCTCAATTAGGGATCAGGATTTTTTTTTCTGGATCTGACATTATTAATTGCAGAAGACTCTTGTCAGCCAGGCTATACCAGGAGCCCAGTAAATGATATGTTAATTTATTGGACCTGAAAGAGGGCGTAAGAATTGTATTTTATGTATATAAATTAATATTTTATTGCATAATAAAATTATATAAGTATCTTATTAAATATAAATGTTATATTAATTTTATTGTTATATAGATTTTTTATACATTTAAATTAAGCATAATATATTTTATATTCTACAAATAATGGCGCATTTTTATGTATTTAATAATTATAAATAATTAATTAATAAATTACAAACATATATTATAATTATATATTTAAAATTGACTTATAATGTAATTACATTAATTAATTAAATTTATATATTAAATACAACTTTTCATATATTATTAAACAATAATATTGGGCAAATTTTTGACCCTTAATTGTGTCAGAAAAATATTATTAAATAAATTATAATACTTATTTAATAACATAGTATTAAAATCCCCACTTTAAATTACAAATATCATTAAATTAATTATATGTTTCACTTAAACTAATTATTGAATTAATTACATAGTTAAAACAATTAATTAAAATTGCTTTAAACTGAATTGAATTTATTACATGAATTTTGGTGTGAAAATAATTTTATTTGTTTTACTTAAATCCTTTACATGTCACTATAATGTCTGTTTTGAATTATTTTACTCATTGTTCTCATGTTTCAGACTTACTTGGTTAATAATTATTTAATTTAGTGTTTTGGGAAGTTATGGTGGGAAAATGGTTAATTACTCACAGGTTTTAGTTAATTGTTTCATATTTTTTCTCTTAATATCCATGTTTCATTTCAACTCTTCTATATTCTTGTTTTAGCTTATTCCTATTTTTTATATACTGATTTGTGGCGCTTCAGAGGTCCCCTGGTCTATAAAAGGGCCTTGGGTAATACCCTTTTTAGTCATTACTTATTATACACTCTACTTACTTACAGTTTTTTAAAAGGTTATACATTTATTTTATTTTTATTAGTATTATAAAACTAAGTTAAAATAAATAAATTACATGAAAAGGTTGCAATAAGTCTAATAATAATATTGGTGTTTTCCGCGCATTGAAAATAATACTTACTTAAATAAATATCTTATAATTTAATACCTGCCACTATTGTACCAAGCCCGAATGAACTTTGTTGTCCCTCCCTCTCAGAACAATTATGATTTTTATTTTTATTTCTTTATTTTTTTATTATCTTCTCCATATAATTCCTCCTCTTCTTCTTTATTTTTCCTCTCTTCTTCTCCTTCTTCTAGACGACCAGCCCACAACTCTTATGCACTAGCGCAAGGGATAGTGGATAAGGAATGCACAATAATACATTATCCCACTTCTTATACCCCAATTTCAATTTGTAATTCTTTGTCAGCCTGTATATCTCCAGGACTGAGTAAAAAGTAATTATAAGTTATGTTAAACACATGAACTATACATGGGAATAATAAATAAGAGTACACAAATAGTATACATAAGTAAAATTATGATAATACACAAAAAATGCCATTATAACACCTTATATACACGCATATATCCACCTTTTATAGGTCTTATGTACTTAATATTAAGTTGGAATATGTTAGGGTAATCTTAAGAACCTTAAGTATAAGGGTACATAATTTTTAAGTACACTTAAAGCTGTTATATTCATTGTTTTATGCAAAAAACAAGAAATGCGCTTTATTTCACTTAAAAGTTGACTATATGCGCTATAAAATTGAGAATATCAAAATTGCGCTTTGACAGATCAATTGGGCTCATTTAGAACTATTGATTTGGCTATTTAAATGCATAAAAATAACACTTTTCAAATTTGGTGTTTTTTATGCCAGAAATGGCTTCTGTGTACTGGCCACATACTGCCTGCTTTTTCCCGTGTGAATAGCTTCATTTTTAGCAAATTTAGCTTTTTCACACTATAATTACCCCACATTCTACGCCCACTGTGGGGAAACACACTAAAATAGGCGACAGGCGCTTATTTAGTGTCCTAGCTTAATTAATAATGCATTGACCTTGTTTATATGCACTAATTTCATTAATAACCTCACTCTTGGCACTTTATTTCATCACCACGCTTAAATTCGCCTAATTTTAGTCAAGGATTTACCCGTGCAAGCTTCTGCCAAGAACTGCATGTAGTTACCCCACATCTCACGCTCTTTTTTAAGTTTTTGGGTGGTTTCTCAGTCAATTTTGGTTATTTTTGAATGGGAATTTCACGTAGTATAATTTCAGGATTAGCCCCATTATTTCTACAGTCAATCCCCCTTATTATTAAGCTATTATTAACCTTAAAAAGTCTTCTTTAGTCTTTAATATTATTGTTTTATACCCATATACTCTCTTTTTGTCTTTTTCTTTAATTTTGATGGATTTCCCTTATTATTACAGGATTTTGGTGGTTGTTACTCTTATAATTATGTCATGGGTTACTGGGAATGTTGATGGGCATGTCTATTAGTTGTTTAGAGGCGTCATTAACTGTGTATTGGGTGGTATATCAAGGGAATCATTGGGGAACTCAGTGTGTATAAAAGGAGGAGGTTTTTGGGTTGTATTTCTTCATTCTTTATCATTACAATTTAACCAATATAACCAAACCAATTACAATACATATCAATTAGTACTTTTATAAGACTCTTGAATAGTATCTGAATTTATATAATCTATTTTTCTACCAACTATAAAGATTGTAAGCCATATATAAGAATAGTGAGAATTATATTACTGAGACCTTTATATTTGATTATATTTTACAACTTAGTGGATTAAATCTACAGTATTCATATAGGACCATTAAAATCTTCTAGACAACTGACTATTCAAGCTAGTTCACGTCCTTGTACTTGACCTTAGCCTGACAATTGGGGGCCTTTCCTCAAGAATTCTGTTATAATCCTGTAAGTGAAATTTTCAAAAGAAGGTGCATGTAAATAATATCCCTATAGAAATATTTGGATAATTACAACAGGTTGGGGTCACTTATATAGTGATTTCAGAAAAAGAAGCCCTGTTATATAATAAAATTGTGATATTGAATCAACAATTTTACCACTAATTTAACATATAATTGTTATTAGTGGGTCTGTCAATAGACCAATTAAATTTGTGATCTTTGCAGATAAAATTTTTACCACTAATTTAACATAAAATTGTTCTTAGTGGGAGTCTGTCAATAGACCAATTAAATTTGTGATCTTTGCAGATGATAACCAATTAAACTGATTAATTGTTTTCTTTTTACAGGACTCTTAATCCCTTTTCTATTGGTTTGTAAAATTCATTTATATATAAAAAAGAATCTTGCTGACAGTTGTTTTTCTTTTTTAATATAAAAACACGGCTACATATTGTAGACCAGTTAAATTAAGTGACCACATAAAAAGCATATTTGACTTTTGGCACTTAAAGATTCACTTCATACCAAAAAGTAAGCAATTAAATTGTCTTCAGTGGTATTAATAAATACGGATTAAACTCCTTTTTGAAGTTTTTCATATATCAAACTTTCAATTCTTTAGAATTCCACGTAAAAATGTGTGACAACAATGACATTGTAAGTAATAAGGCAAAACCTTATAACTTAAGAACTAGAGCTTAAAGACCTGTTACAGGACATCCAAATGGAGGGTCAAGAATCACCAGTAACAATAAACAACACCCCACCAATGTCCATGGAGGAAAAGGAAAAGCTCTTAAAACAAAATGTCAATAAAGAAGTCCAAAAACACCTTACAAGAGCAAATTCACTCCCTCTCAACCCTACTGAATACACTAACAATAAGAGTAAACAATATGTTAGACCAGATCAACAATTTGGAGAAAAGGGCGGCACAGGGCTTTATAGAAGTCAACCAGGCTCTAGTGGATATAAGGTCTCATCAACAACCAGTGGCACCAAATACCACAGCAACAACTCCAGTCCCAGAAGAGGACCAAAAGATAACTGTAAGCAAATGGAAGTGGGATTGGTATGCCCAAAACTACAACAGTCCTCCTCAACAGGGATCCAGCAGTCACCCTTACAGGGGAAAGCCAAGGAGAGGCAGGGGAAATGGAATAAGACCGTGGTAAGTCATCCATCTTCTCAAGATCAATTATATAATCCTAACAATGAATTACTTATAGGTAATGAAATTGATAGAGAGTTATTGGATATAATTGATAAGGATTTAAAAAATTATTCATTTGAAAATAACATGTTAGACTTGTCATTACATGAGGATAATGTACATAGTTTTATTGATCACCAGGAAAATACTATTAATATAAAAATGGAATCAAATGAATTAAAAATTGACCCTGATGATGAATCTTCTGAATTGGAAACAGAAAAAATTGAATATTTTCTCAAAGAAAATCCAATGGAATCAAAAATAATTAGTAAATTATTATTAAGAATTGAAAAATTGGAAGAATTCTCTAGAGAGTCCAACAATAATACAGAAAGTGTATTATTAAACATCACACAATCATTGAGTACAACAGCCAATAAGTTAAAAGTTATTGAGAATTCAAATAATGAATTGATCAATGAAAACAAAAGATTAAATTCTGAGATTAAAAATTTAGAAATTAAATTAGAACATTCTCAGAATATTATGGCCACCATAGAGGGACGTGTAAAATTGTCTTTTTCAAATGTAAATGATACTTTAACTCATGTACCTGTAATAAAAGATAGGTTACAAAGAGTAGAAATTGAAGTAGCTAACATTTTGAAAAATACTGAAACAATAAAGGATAATACCTCTTATGTAGAAAGAGTACCAGTTTTTATAAAACACTCTGATGATAAACCAATGATGGAACATGAACATAGTGTCATGGGCTCTGAGAATATAAAATCAGTAAAAGATGAAATTAATGATCATCTTTCTAAAGTGAGTGAATTACTCAATATTCCTCAGGTTAGGGAAGCTAAAACTAGCCAAAAGAACTGGCCTAAGTTAGATCAGTACCCTTCTTTTGACGGGGATTCAAAATCTGATTGGCAACAATTCATACAAAGAATTGATAACTTAAAATTTTCATATAAATTACCTGATGAAGAAATTACTTCAAAGTTAATATCTTTATTTACAGATGTGGCCTTATTATGGTTTTAATCTGTATTGAGTGAGGGAATTAATTACTCCTGGAATGAATGGAAGGCACTAATTGAAAGGCAATTTAGTGGCCCAAAATTTAGAATCACTCAACAAAGACAGTATGAAAGGGCCAGATATAATCCAAATGCTGGAGATAAACCCATGGTCTTCTTAATGAATTTAATAAAAATCATGAAAGCTATGGATCCAAAAATGGATTATGAAGAGTGGAAAGAAAAAATAATATACAAGTTGCCTATATCAGTTAGAGACATTATTGTAGCTAGAACTGAGACTGTCAGAGACACCTCTGGATTCATTAATATATGCAATGAGATATTATTAAACCACAAGTATGAAACCAAGTATAGTAATTACAGACAAAGTGTTGACGTGGTAAAACCTACTACAAGTAAGTTACCAGTGGAAAAGAAAAAACCTTCAGCTCCCCTTGTCCCTAAGAGACAAGAAAATAACACTTGTTACAAATGTAATGAACCTTGGGTTAAAGGTCACACGTGTAAGAAAAGAATAAATGTTATTGAAACCTCACAAACTTCTGAACCTAGTAATCATGAAGATGAGAATGTGGAATCCAGTGACGATTGCAAGAGTAACATATCTTACAGTGATGATGAAAATGAGATATTTGTATTAGAACAGGATATAATGTTCCTGAATGATGCTATACCTCATACAGACACATCTTTAACTTCCATAGAGGAAGCTGAAATAATTAAAGATGTATCTCATGACACTTACAAAATAACACCTATCAGAGCACCTATTATCATATGTGGAAAAGAAATGAATGCCATTCTTGACACTGGGGCTGCAGGTAGTGTAGTTTCACTTAATGCATTAAGGAAACTTGATAGTAAGTACCAGGAAAAACTAGAACCTGTTCAGACAAAGAACTGGAGGGGTTTTGGTTCAGTATTAAATCCAATTGGAAAATACAAAACTGCTGTATTCTTTAAATATAATAATGGATATGTTAGAGCAGTTTGTGAATTTGTAGTAATGGATAATAATAACTGTAGTGATTGGTTTATTATTGGCAATGATTTATTGACAAAATTTGGCATTAAACTAGATCCTGCAAACAGTTGTTTCACCATAGGGGTGAATGGTAAAAGGAAATTCAAAATATGTTCTGAAAATTCAGTATATGCCATTTCTCCTAGAGAAGAACAACTGCAAGGTGGAAGAACCACCAATGAAGTGTGTGAATTGGAAAATGAAATCCAAAAAGCCTCTTTCAGTCCTCAACTCTCAAAAATTGAAGAAGAAGACATTTTGAGATTGATTAAATCATATCCTATGGCATTTGCTCATGGATCAAATGAACTAGGATTGGTCAAAGACCATGAGATGAAAATCTCTTTAAGCTGTGATCTGGATAATATTCCTGGCAGCTTAAAAAAGAAACCTTACCCAGCATCTCCTGCAAAAAGGAAAGATATTGAAGACAATATAAAATTGTTATTGGAAATGGGTATTGTTGAAAAAGTGGACACAACACCTAAGTATTGTGTCATTTCACCAGTATTAATCTCTTATGAAAAAGATAAGGCAAGATTATGCGGTGATTATAGAGCTCTGAATACATATAAAGTAGATGATATTTACCCTCTACCAAGGATAGCTTCTATCCATGCTACTTTACAAGGAGCAAAATATATTTCCTGTCTGGATGGGAACAAGGGTTGCCACCAGATTCCTGTGGAAAGAAATTCTCAAAATTACTTATTAATAACCACACATATGGGTATATATAAGTATGTGAGAATGCCATTTGGCCCAAAGAATGCCCCTTCAGTCTTCCAAAAATTGATGGATAGTGTTTTTCATCAGGAAATGGTTGAAGGATGGCTATTGGTCTATATTGATGACATCATAGTGTTTTCAAAGACATATGATGAACATTTAAATCACCTGAAAAGAGTCTTTCAAAAAATGGATGAAATTAATATGACTATTGCATTAAAGAAATGTAAGTTTGGATTTCAATCCTTGAAAGTACTTGGACATGTTGTATCTGGATTACAAATTTGTGTTGACCAGAATAAAGTGGCAGCAATTAAAAACATTGGGATACCTAAAAATGTAAAAGAGGTTCAAAGTTTTTTGGGTATGTGTGGATATTATAGACAATATATTAAAAATTACCAATCCATTGCAGCCCCTTTAACAACATTAATCAGGAAGAATGAAGCTTTTATCTGGAATAATGAAAGACAACATGCCTTTAATAAATTAAAGTAATGTTTAATGACAGCTCCAATTTTGGGACTGCCAGATTTCACCTTACCTTTTATCTTGTACACTGATGCAAGCTTCATAGGTTTAGGTGCTTCTTTACAGCAAAAACAGATAATAAATGGAAAATTATCTGAAGTGGTTATCTGTTATATATCCAGAACCTTAAGAAAAACTGAATTAAGGTATGGCACCACACAGTTAGAATGTTTAGCCGTGGTGTGGGCTTTGGAGAAGCTTCATTACTATCTGGAAGACCAGAAGTTTGAACTTATAACAGATTGCAGTGCAGTAAAATCATTGCTAAACATGAAAACACCTAATAGGCACATGTTTAGATGGCAACTAGCTGTACAAGAGTACAGAGGAAGAATGACAATCACTCACAGGGCAGGAACATTGCATTCTAATGTGAATTTATTATCTAGAAGTCCTTTGCCAAATGATTCTGACAACCCAGCTTATGTACCTGAAAATGAGGTTATACATATATTTGGGATTTATATAGTAGATTTAGAAGAAGAATTTATGCAAACTATATTAGAAAATTATTCATCTGATAAAGATTTGTCTAAACTATCTACCATTCTTAATGATCCAACAAATGCCTCCATGAGTGCATTAATTAAAACCTTGCATCCAAAGTATAAAAATGCATTGGAAAAAGGTAAATTATCAATTGAAGATGGATATATATATTACAGAAAAAAGTTAAGTAATGTTATAGTAATACCACCTTCTATGAAAGAGTTAATGTTGAGTACTTGTCATGATGACATCTTAGCTGGTCATTTTGACTTTAACAAAACATTAACCAGAGTTAAAAATACAGCCTGGTGGATAAACATGAAAGAGGATGTACAAAAATACATTGAAACATGTAACTCTTGTCAGAAATCTAAAAGATTAACTGGGAAGAGAGCTGGGTTGTTACAACAAATAGAGCAGCCAAAAGCTCCATGGGAAATTATAAACATGGATTTTGTAACTGGCTTGCCATTAGCAGGAAAAGAAAGTTTTAATTCTTGCTGGGTAATAGTGGATAGATTAACAAAAATGTGTAAGTTTATCCCTACCCATAAAGAGGTATCTGCTAAAGACTTGGCGTTACTATGGTGGACTCAGATGATGAATACTGCTGGGTTCCCCAAAGCCATAATCTCTGACAGAGATCCTAAATTTACTTCAGAGTTCTGGACATCTTTGATGGAAGTATCAGGTTGTCAATTAAAATTTTCTACAGCACACCATCCACAAACTGATGGGCTGGCTGAGAGGATGATACAAACTCTAGAAGACATGATCAGAAGATATTGTGCCTTTGGATTAGAATACAAAGACAATGAGAAATTCACACATGACTGGGTAACATTAATTCCTGGCCTTGAATTTGCTTATAACAGCACAACTCATTCTGTAACAGAGAAGAAACCATTTGAACTCTGGCTGGGATATGTACCAAATACCCCAGTAAATAATTTAAATAAACTACCAAGGTTGGATATACACCCTGGCACTAAATCCTTTATTCATATGCAACAAATGTGTAGAAAGCATGCAGAAGAATGCATCCAAAAATCATTTGAATATGAAAAGAAAAGGTGGGACAAATCTCATAAATAATTTGAATTTAAAAAGGGAGATGAAGTCCTCATATCAACACTACATTTTAACTTACAAGGTAATGTTAAATTAAAGGATCCCTTTGTAGGACCTTTTGTAGTAAATAAAATGGTTGGTAATAATGCAGTGGAATTCATATTATATGCTCCATATGATAGGAAACATCCAGTTTTCCCTATCTCATTATTGAAACCTTACCATGCAAATGATCCTGACTTATTTCCAAAAAGAAGGGGAAGGCCTAAAAAGCAACCTGAAGAAATTGTGGAAAAAGCAGAGATTGAAAAAATCTTCAAGAAAAGAATCCTTACTAAAGAAAAAGGAACTGAGTATTTACTAAGATTTAAAGGGAAATCAAATGAATTTGATAAATGGATACCTGAAAAAGAAATTTCTAATTTATCCACCCTTCTTAAAAAATTTAAACAGAAATAAATTTCTGTTCAACCAGCTGAGGGGTTAAAAAACCAGTACTCATAATATTTTATTATGTTTTATTTCTTTAAAGTTGAAATCTTTAATGCTACAGATTTATTCTGAATACCTGAAAATTACAAATTAATAAAATAAAATGTATAACTTATCATTTTCTTATTGTTTTTTTTGGGTGGGCGAGTGTCAGCCTGTATATCTCCAGGACTGAGTAAAAAGTAATTATAAGTTATGTTAAACACATGAACTATACATGGGAATAATAAATAAGAGTACACAAATAGTATACATAAGTAAAATTATGATAATACACAAAAAATGCCATTATAACACCTTATATACACGCATATATCCACCTTTTATAGGTCTTATGTACTTAATATTAAGTTGGAATATGTTAGGGTAATCTTAAGAGCCTTAAGTATAAGGCTACATAATTTTTAAGTACACTTAAAGCTGTTATATTCATTGTTTTATGCAAAAAACAAGAAATGCCCTTTATTTCACTTAAAAGTTGACTATATGCGCTATAAAATTGAGAATATCAAAATTGAGCTTTGACAGATCAATTGGGCTCATTTAGAACTATTGATTTGGCTATTTAAATGCATAAAAATAACACTTTTCAAATTTGGTGTTTTTTATGCCAGAAATGGCTTCTGTGTACTGGCCACATACTGCCTGCTTTTTCCCGTGTGAATAGCTTCATTTTTAGCAAAGTTAGCTTTTTCACACTATAATTACC
Source organism: Hemileia vastatrix (assembly GCA_030280995.1). Classification (NCBI taxonomy): domain Eukaryota; kingdom Fungi; phylum Basidiomycota; class Pucciniomycetes; order Pucciniales; family Zaghouaniaceae; genus Hemileia; species Hemileia vastatrix. The sequence continues at coordinate 26,574,186 of JASXTE010000008.1, read as the reverse complement.
CCACATTCTACGCCCACTGTGGGGAAACACACTAAAATAGGCGACAGGCGCTTATTTAGTGTCCTAGCTTAATTAATAATGCATTGACCTTGTTTATATGCACTAATTTCATTAATAACCTCACTCTTGGCACTTTATTTCATCACCACGCTTAAATTTGCCTAATTTTAGTCAAGGATTTACCCGTGCAAGCGTCTGCCAAGAACTGCATGTAGTTACCCCACATCTCACGCTCTTTTTTAAGTTTTTGGGTGGTTTCTCAGTCAATTTTGGTTATTTTTGAATGGGAATTTCACGTAGTATAATGTCAGGATTAGCCCCATTATTTCTACAGTCAATCCCCCTTATTATTAAGCTATTATTAACCTTAAAAAGTCTCCTTTAGTCTTTAATATTATTGTTTTATACGCATATACTCTCTTTTTGTCTTTTTCTTTAATTTTGATGGATTTCCCTTATTATTACAGGATTTTGGCGGTTGTTACTCTTATAATTATGTCATGGGTTACTGGGAATGTTGATGGGCATGTCTATTAGTTGTTTAGAGTCGTCATTAACTGTGTATTGGGTGGTATATCAAGGGAATCATTGGGGAACTCAGTGTGTATAAAAGGAGGAGGTTTTTGGGTTGTATTTCTTCATTCTTTATCATTACAATTTAACCAATATAACCAAACCAATTACAATACATATCAATCAGTACTTTTATAAGACTCTTGAATAGTATCTGAATTTATATAATCTATTTTTCTACCAACTATAAAGATTGTAAGCCATATATAAGAATAGTGAGAATTATATTACTGAGACCTTTATATTTGATTATATTTTACAACTTAGTGGATTAAATCTACAGTATTCATATAGGACCATTAAAATCTTCTAGACAACTGACTATTCAAGCTAGTTCACGTCCTTGTACTTGACCTTAGCCTGACATTCTTGATCCCAAACTTATCACATCCATGATTGATTTGTCAGAAAGACACATGGTTTCAAATCACAGATCCCAAAATTGGGTCTTTCTGGAGCATAAAAAACCTATATTTCTGTTCTTAAGCCCTAAAATAAAATTTTTATCTTCCCAACTCACTTAAATATTGGTTTTAGTCAATCGAACCACTTGTAAATTTACCAAATTTTTCCAAGTAATTCTCACCACTCAGAGATTTTTCTAAGTCAATTTCAATACTCAAATGTTTTTCTGATTCACTCTCACCATTTGGAGATTTTTCTGACTCACTCGTACCACTTAGAGATTTTTCAAAGTCAATTGCAACACTCAAATATTTGTCTGGGTCACTCTAATCACTCTTGGGATTAGCTGTAGAGCAAGGAAAACCCCTAATAATTCTGCCTCAAAGTTGAAGTGGTCTTCAGAAACTCCAAGTTGCCACTAGATTATTGAATTAGTGAGAGGACTATAAGTGGCTGCAGAAACTCCAAGTTCAAGCAAAAGAGATCCATCTGAATAGTATATTTTATCAAGCTGAGAGAAAAAACAAATGAGATTAGAAATTAGTGAAGTTTGGGCTGTTTTGGGTGGTTGGGATGTTGCTGTGTAAAGGAGAGATTGGAGAAAGGGTTGATCCCAGGATGCCAAAGAAAAATGGTCAATTATTAAGAATTATTTTTGTTGGTGGGGGGGGCTACAAAATAATAAGCCCCACCTAAAGCCCCATACAGACCTGAAGGAAGCACATTTGATTTGTGAATTTTTTAGCTGAATGGTTTTTGATTTCCTAGCTGAGCAGAGGAAAGAGAGAGTGGTTTGATTTGAAGAAAAAGTGGGAGAAGGCTGCATTTGAGAAGATATGGGATAAAAAGGCATGTTAGGATATTCAATGATGAAATGGAGAAGAAATGAGAAGATAAGATGGGGAGGGATCTGAATGGATAGAAGGAATAGACAGAATGGGATGAAGGTGAGGGTGCACACCAAGGTAGGAAGGCTGGGATATCCAAAAAGTTGTCCAAGATGTGGCTATGAGAAATTGAGGATAAAAATGTCAGATACAGGTTAACTTTGGCACATAAAATGTCTAATAACCCAATTATTAGCAAAAATAATTGGTATATAACAATCTTTATCCACAATTAATTTAATTGAAGATTGTTTAACATTGATACCCCATAATATAAATTTTTATACATAATATGCATAATTCTATACCCTCTTTCAAGTCTAATAAATTAACAAAACATTTAATGGACTCCTGGTACAGCCTGGCTGACAAATGGAACCACTTTATTGAAAAAATATTTGGTGGTTCTAAATTAACCATAGCTCAATTATGGCTATATGAGGAGAGTAAATATTACTCAAATTCACCTGAAAATCCTATAGTCATTTTAATGAAATTAACAAAAATTTTGAAAGCCATGGATCCAAAGATGGATTTTGGGCTATGGAAAGAAAATTTTTTGTTTGAATTGTCAAATTCATTGAGAGATTTGTTAGTAGCTAGGTCTGAGAATACTTATAACACATCTGCTTTTATTAATATCTTTAATGATTTTTGACTAAATCATAGATATTAACCAAGAAGTCATGTGCAGAAGTATCAGAAAAAAAATGAAAATCAAAAATATGGGAATAAAAATCAAGAAAAGATTCTTAAACATTCTACACCTATTTCCACAAAAAATATAAAAAAAATAGATGTGTAGAATGTGGAAATAAATGGCAGAAAGGCAATGTTTGTGACAAAAAGATAAATCTTGTAGAAAAACCTGAGCCTGAAAATTCTATAAGTTCAAGTGAATCATCAGATGTAAAAAGTGATATTACTTATGAACAAGAAAATGAAATCTTTGAATTATAAACTGATATACAATATGTAAATAAGAATTTACCTGTGATGGATGAAGTATTGTCTAATATTGAGGATTCAAAGTCAGAGCAGATCTCACAATTAATTCCATAGTCATTACACCAATAAAAATTCCTGTTTTAATAAATGGAGAAAATACTGAGGTGATCTTAGACTCAGGAGCAGGCGTAAGTTTTGTATCTTTATAAATACTGAAGAAAATAGATAATGATTGTGAGAAAAAATTAAAAGCTGTGTCTTCAGTAAATTGGAGAGGATATGGTTCAATATTAAACCCTGTAGGTAAATATTCTACACCTGTTTTCTATTGGTTTAATCAAATTTTGATTTTAATTATTTTTATTAAATCTTAATTTTCATTTAACTGTCTTTCTCTTTTCAAGGTTTAACTTAATTATATTTAATTTAATTAATTTAAATTTTTGTATTCTTTTAATTTCTTTTAATTTATTTATTTATTATATTTTAATTTTATAATTAGTTTTATCAGTAAATTTTCATTAAATCAAAAAGTTCACATTGTACTTACTATTTAGTATAAAAGGGATTCATTTTGTCATCCAGGCTATTCCAGGAGTCCAGTAAATGATATATAAATTATAAAACCTTAAAGAGTGGGTAAGAATTGTATTTAATGAATATAACTTAATATTTTATTGCATAATGAAATTATATAAGTATTTTATTATATACAAGTGTTACATTAAATTTATTGGTTATATATATTTCTATATACAGTTAAATTGAACATAATATAATATATTCTACAAATAATGGCGCATTTTTATGTATTTAATAATTATAAATTTATATTTAATTAATTGAAAAACATATATTATAATTATAAGTGTAAAATTGATTTATAATATATTTAAATTAATTACTTAAATTTATATATTAAATAATACCTCTCATATGATACTAAACAATAATTAATGACGCTTCTTTTGACCCTTAATTGTGTTAGAAAAAACAAATAAATTAATTTGGACTAAATTGAGATTAATTGCATGTTTTGTTGCGTCAAATTATTTTTTGTTTCACTTAAAATGTCCTTTAATCAGACTGTACCATCTGTTTGGAATTATTTTTCTCATAGTTCCTATGTTCCAATCTTGTTTAGTTATTCACTATTTTTCACTTACTGATTTGGGAATTAATGACGGGAAAATTGGATTCTTAATTGGGGTTTTAATTAATTGTTTCATGTTTTTCTCTATGTTGTTATGTTTCATTTACTCTTTTGATATATTTGTCTTACTTCATTCTAATCATTGTATTTACAAAGATAATAGCGCTTCAGAGGACCCATTGCCTATAAAAGGGCCTTGGATAATCCCCTGTAGCATCATCACTTATTACACACTCAACAAATTAAATAACCATTTTTTTACGTTTATACCTTTTTTATTAGTAATACAAATCTAATTTAAATTCTATACAACAAATCAAAGGTTGCTTTAAGTCTGATAGTAATTAAAATTGTTTGCCGCGCAGAACCCTTACATTTAATAATATTATTGTTAATAAAATCTAAGTTTTTGTCACCTCTCAAAGTTGCTCACCGTTGTTTCCCTCTCAAATAAATTAAATATATATTTTTGGTTTATTTCTTTATTTTCCCTTGTCCTCCTCCTTCTCTCCTCTTTTTTCTCCTATTTTTCTTACCTCTTCTAGACGACTGACCGACACATTTTGTGTACCTCTTGAAGTATCCATTTTATAATTATATATTAATTACAATAAAACAAACAATTTTTATTTTTCTATTCTTTTTTGAGTCTATAAAACCATATTATTTATCATTTTAAAATATTGAGACAAATTTGAAATACATAAATAAGAACTTATAGCTCATTTAAAAAATTAGACTGTTCAATGTGAAAAAATAATACATTATTTAAATTACTACATAGAAAAATTATATATATACTGTCCTAGTTTTATCTGATCTTCAAATTTTATCTTAAATCATTCTCAAATTTACACCTACCATACTGTACAAGCCAAAATTTACCACATTGTAAGCCCATCATCTCATTTTTTAGAAAGCTCCTCACATTATAGTCTGATCCTTCATTCAAACCTACTTGGAGGATTGTAGAACACTGAAAAAAATCTACTCAAATGTGAACAAATAATATAAAGTAAAAAGAAATAGAATATAATAAATTATAATAAAATAAAATAAAATAAAATATAACATAATATAATATAATATAATATAATATAATATAATATAATATAATATAATATAATATAATATAATATAATATAATATAATATAATATAATATAATATAATATAATATAATATAATATAATATAATATAATATAATATCAATATAATATAATATAATATAATATAATATAATATAATATAATATAATATAATATAATATAATATAATATAATATAATATAATATAATATAATATAATATAATATAATATAATATAATATAATATAATATAATATAATATAATATAATATAATATAATATAATATAATATAATATAATATAATATAATATAATATAATATAATATAATATAATATAATATAATATAATATAATATAATATAATATAATATAATATAATATAATATAATATAATATAATATAATATAATAAACTAAAATAAAATTTAATAAAAAACCATAGGGAAATGGCTTCTATAAAAAAGGTTGTTATTGGAAGACTTACAAAGGGGTGATATTTAAACCAAAAAAAAGCATAGAAATGAAAGTCTCACAATTGAGTGTCTCTGGACCCGTTTCATCATTTTCTATGCTCTCTGGTGTAGCTATGACATCTACTGCAACAAGAACAGCAACATTAATAACAAAAAAAACAGCAGCAAAAAAAGTTTTTTTCCACCTTTTTTTCCACCTTTATTTTTATTTATTTATTTTTTTGGTGTGTGTGAGTGTGTGTTTGTTCCAGGGGATGGAGCTGGTGATAATATGGAGAGAGAAGGGCACACAATCTACATGATTCAATGATGGATGTAAGTCACATTTTCTCAGCCTAGGTATCCCCAGGAATGAGTAATTCTTATGTTTAAAATAAGATCACCTTAAATACATTAAGCTTATATCTTAAAAATAAGGTTAAAACACTTATATATATGTTTATAATACATATATATATAATTATGACACTATTATATAACTTAAAGTAGTTTAAATAGCTTATAAATAGCCTAATAATACTTATTAAGGTGTTGATGGAGTCATAATATATTTATCTTAAGTGATATTAAGTAATTATTGACATACATAAGCTTATATGTATACATAAATCTCATATTCAGTGAAATATGCAGTATATTATGTATATTTAGGTCTATAAGTAGGTTTTAGCCTCTTAATAGCCTATAAACTTTGTTTTTCTGCTTATTTTAGGTCATATGAATGTATTCAGTGGATTCAAAATGCCTGAAGAAGCATATACATCTATTTCAGGTGCATACACTCAGTTTGGACAACTTAATCTGTTTCCTTGGATGGATATTCACAGATTTATGGGTTGGGAGGTCATTTCTGGGTTAATATCGATGCTTGGGGATGTTATTGGGGGCTTGGACATTTAATTTGTTTCCTTTATATGCTTTGGGTTTCATTTTATTCCTTTTGGATTAGTTATTTTACCTGTTTCTTTATGGTATCCGCTTTTATCTGGATTTTCTATTTATGGTATGGGTCTGTGTTATCATTAATTGTGATGGATGATCCTTACTGTAGGTCTGGATTATGAATCTGCTTGAAGTGGACTCCATGGGGAGGTGATGGGCCCTCACAGTGCTGTAATTGCCAGGGATAGCAGTGACATCATCTGGATTGAAGGTCTGTGCACTCCAGTGGATTTTGGTATAAGTAAGGGATGATTTTGACAGTTATTAGACATTACTTACTTACTACAATTCAAATAAAAATTTAAACACAATTATTATCATTTAGAATAATATTATAAAGCCTTTATAAATTGATATTATCATTACATAAGCTATAACTATATTCTATTTATCTATTTTCCACCACTAGCACACATTTAAATCCAAGTATGGTGAGTCTTATTTGAGTATAACTATTTTATTAGTCTTCCCCTGAGGTTTAATAACTAAATAATTTATAAATAATTAGTAGGACCATTAATAAATACTATTAAATCATACTTATATACTAGATACACTGACAATTGGGGGTCTTTCCTTAATTATTATAGATTATTAGATATAAGCCTTGGGACGTGATTTTTACTTTAGTATAGCTCTAAAAAACCAAATATTTGGGTCTGCTGCACATTAGTGGGTCATCATAGCTCAGTGATTACGGAATAGAACCCTTATAATAATTGTACTAATTTTTTATAATAAAAATTAGGTATTTACAGTAGTAAATGTGTCAGCCTAAATATCCTTAGGACTGAGTATTTCTTATGCTTAAAGTAAGATAACCTTAAGTAGATTAAGCTTATATCTTAAAAATAAGGTTAAAATAATAATATATATTATTTTATTATATATATATATAATTATTATTCTATTATATAATTTATAATAGTTTAAATAGCTTATCCATGGCCTAATAATACTTATTAAGGTGTTAATGGAGTCATAATATACTTATCTTAAGTGATATGAAGTAATTATTGACATACATAAGCTTATATGTATACATAAGACTCATATTCAGTGAAATATGCAGTATATTATGTATATTTAGGTATATAAGTGGGTTTTAGCCCCTTAATAGCCTATAAACTTTGTTTTTCTGCTTATTTTAGGTCATATGGACGAAATCAGTGGACTCACAACGCCTACAGAAGCATAGACACCTATATCAGGCGCATACACCCAGTTTGGACTACTCAAATTACTTCCTTGGATGGTTATTCACGGATTTATGGGTTGGAAGGATGTTTCTGGGTTAATGTGGATGCTTGGGGATGTTATTGGGGGCTTGGACAGTTTATTTGTTTCCTTTATCTGCTTTTAGTTTCATTAAATCTCTTTTTGATTATTTATTTTACCTGTTTCTTTATGGTATCCGCTTTTATCTGGGTTTTCTATTTATGGTATGACTCTGTGTTATTATTAATAGTGATGGAGGGTCCTTACTGGAGGTCTGGGTGTTGAAACTGCTTGAAGTGGACGCCATGGGGAGGTGATGGGCCCTCACAGTGCTGTAATTGCCGGGGATAGCAGTGACATCATCTGGATTGAAGGTCTGTGCACTCCAGTGGATTTGGGTATAAGTAAGGAGGGATTTTGACGGTTTATTATCATCATTCAATTACTACACTTCAAACAAACACTACAATACAATTATTAGTATTCAGAAATATATCATAAAGCCCTTATAAATTGATATTATCTTTATAAAAAGCTATAACTATATTTTATTCTTCTATTTTCCACCACTAGCACACATTTAAATCCAAGTATTGTGAGTTTTATTTGAGTATAACTATTCTATTAGTCTTCCCCTGAGGTTTAACCACTAAATCATTCATAAATAAGTAGTAGGACCATAAAATAACACTATTATATCATACTTATATACTAGACTATACTGAAAATTGGGGGTCTTTCCTTATATTTTACTTATTATTTAGTATAAGCCTTGGGACGTGATTTTTACCTTAGTACAGCTCAAAATTAACTAAATATTTGGGTCTGCTGCATATTAGTGGGTCATCATAACTCATTGATTGCGGAAAAGAACCCTTATAATAATGGTACTAATTTTTTATCATAAAAATTAGATATTTACAGTAGTAACTGTACCCAATATAAACCCAATTTCACTTGGTATTTGGACACCAATATAACACCCAATTAAATTGGTATTTGGCTAAAGCTTGGTAAGCTAATTATTCACCCTTATAGAGGTCTAGTTAAACTTATTATTATATTTTTAACAGATTTTTTCGAATTTTTCTTATATTTTATTTAAATAAATAAAGATATAAATTCAGGGTAAGCTCCATTGCTTTTTTATTAGTAATATAATTGCTAATATCTTTTGTCTACTAATTCCATAGAGTTTTTTTCCTTTTGTAGATGTAAAATATTGTTATTCTGAACAATATGAGTGCTCCCCAGGACAGTGTAAGTGAACAGCCTGCTTATAATACCAGGTCTAAAGCTAACAAAAACTTTCCAGGACATCACCATGGAGGGACAACAGTACCCCCAGCCAGAAAGCATGAGTATAGAGGAAAAGGACGCCCTCTTAAAAAAGATAACTATAAAAAAGACGTCTCCTCCTCTTCAGGATCAACTGTCCCACCTGGCCAAACAGGTTCTGAAGTTGGAGGAATCAAAATCTCTCATGTTCAAGGAAGTAGAGCAGTTGCAAAACAATTGCAAGGTAGGGTTTCAGCAGATGAATCAGGCAATGGCAGAATTAAAGGGAGGCCAGCCCAGTCAATCAAATCAGCAACCCCCTACCCAAGGAGGGTCCACTCACTCCCAGGAGAAAATCCTGGTAGACAAATGGAAATGGGACTGGTTTCACCAAAAGTGGACAAGCCACAGTTGCAACAGGGATCCACCCCCTCATCTGACTTCCTCAGCTCACCCTTACAAGGGAATAAAGCGCCAAAAATCGGGACTGGCAACCATCCCTTGGTAAGTAACTTACCCTCTCAGATTAGACATAATACTGATAATTACAATATAGGTAATTCTATTGATGTTAAATCTGTACAAAAAATAGAGGAGGATTTAAGAAATTTAGGTTTTAGAGTAGATACACCTGACTTGTCTTTTGTCCATAATAACAGTACTATATACAATGATAATACAGTTAATCCTCAGTTGCAACCACCTACTAGTGAAATGAGAAGTTCACAGGAGAGTGAGAGAATTGAAAAGGAGGACATGGAATATTTTAACAATAATCCAACTGTCCATAGAATTGTTTCAGCATTGTGGAATAGAATGACTGATTGTGAGGAACAGACAGTTAAGCTCACTAGTGATACAATTTCATCCTTGACATTGAACATTTCTCAATTAGCAACACGTAATAAAGAATTAGAGAAAGAACATTTGTCTCTAACTCTTAAATATGATTCATTGAGTAATAAATATAATGACCTTTCAAACAAATTTTTTGAGTTAGAAAAATTATATGAAACACATTTGTTAAAAACTGAATCAAGAACAAAGTTATCTTTTGCCCAGACAAATCAAAGTGTCTCTGAGTTGCTACAAAGATTAACTAAAGTTGAGATTGAAACTGCCAATCTACTGATGAACCAGGATAATCATAAGTATAATCAATATAATAATAATCCTTTCATTGGCAAAAGTGAATCTCATTCCTTCCCTGTACCACCACAATTGAAACCATCTGGTGGTAGTGTCAAATCTGAAAATGTAAGTCACAAATCCGTGCAGGAAGAAATACAAGACCATTTATCAAAAGTGAATGAGTTGTTGAATTTACCTAAGATTAGTGAGATAAAATCCAATCAGAAGAACTGGCCTAAGATAGATCAGTACCCAACTTATGATGGGGAAGCCAGCTCTGATTGGCAACATTTTATTCAAATAATTGACAACTTGAAATTCTCATATAAGTTACCAGATGAAGAGATAACATCAAAATTAATTTCTTTATTTAAGGATGTTGCTTTATTATGGTTTGAAGCTGTCTTAAGTGAGGGTAGAGACTACTCTTGGGCTGAATGGAAACAACTTATTGAAAAACAATTTGGAGGTTCTAAATTCAGGCTTACTCAGCAGAGACTGTATGAGAAGACTAGGTATAATCCGTTGAATGGTGACAAACCTATGGTATTTTTAATGAATTTAAACAAAATATTAAAAGCCATTGAGCCTCATATGGATTTTAACTTATGGAAAGATAAGATAATATACAAATTACCTATATCTGTCAGAGACATTGTTGTAGCTAGAACATTAAATGTTACTGAATATTCTGACTTTATTAATATTTTCAATGAAATATTATTAAACCATAAGTATGAATCAAGGTATTCCACTTATAAGCAACATGTTGAACCTGTAAAAACTCAGAATTCAAAAACACTTCAGGAGAAGCAGAAAAAACCTACTGCACCTGTAGTACCTAAAAAGTATGAAACAAATACTTGTTATAAGTCACCACACAATATGGGGGGCGGACTTGCTAGCAAGTCCGCAACCTTGGACCCAAACTCACCATAGATTGAACACACATTCAGCTATTGATAAAGGAACCATACAATCAGGGATGAACACCACTCAGCAGAACAGTTTTAGGTGGGTGTTCAAGTAGAGTTCAGTATGGGTTCAGTATGAGTTCAGTCTGAGTTCCATCTGAGTTCCATCTGAGTTCAGGTTGAGGACTTGCTAGCAAGTCCACCCCCTATATTGCGTAGTGAGTGTAACAAACCTTGGGTTAAAGGTCACAAATGTGAGAAAAACATAAATATTGTTGAAAATCAACGTGAATCTGAAACTGAAACTGAAAAAAGTAAAGAATCAAGTGATTATGACAGCAATATCTCATATAGTGATGAAAATGCAGTCTGTATGTTGGAAGATGATTTGTCCATCTTTGAAAATCCAATATTGAATATGGACTCAAATGAATCTTTAATGAATTTTGAGGATGCTGAAATCATTAAGGATATGCAAGCTGATAACTTTAGAATGACACCTATCACGGTTCCAGCTATCATTTCTGGTGAAAATGTTAATATAGTATTGGACACAGGAGCTGCTGGTTCAGTTGTTTCCACTAATACATTACAGAAAATTGATAGTGAATATAAGTTTAAGCTTGAACCACTTCAGAATAAAAATTGGAGAGGTTTTGGATCAGTACTACACCCCATTGGTAAATACAAAGCTGCTGTTTTCTTTAAACACCAACATGGTTATGTAAGGGTAACTTGTAACTTTGTAGTAATGGATAATACTAATTGTAGTAACTGTTTTATCATTGGAAATGATATTCTGACTAAATTTGGTGTAAAATTAGACCCTGCTAATAACAATTTTACAATTGGCATGAATGGTAAAAGGAAATTTAAAATAAATTCTTTTAACACAGTCTTACAACTTGAGTCAGTAACAAATTCCCTGTCTAAAGGAAGAGAATCCAATGAGTTGGAACTTCTGGAAACAGAAATTTCAAAAGCATCATTTGGCACTCAGATAAGTGAAGCTGAGAAAGATAATATTTTGGAATTAATTAAAGCTTTTCCAATGGCTTTTGCACATGGTACAAATGAACTTGGCCTTGTAAAAGATCATGAAATGAAGATTAGTTTAACCTGTGATATGGATAATATTCCTGCTAGTCTTAAAAAGAAACCATACCCTGCTTCACCAATGAAGAGGAAAGACATAGAGGATAATATTAAGATGTTATTAAAAATGAACATTCTTGAGAAGGTTGAAACTACACCAAAATATTGTGTAATATCACCAGTGCTGATTTCTTATGAACAAGATAAAGCAAGACTGTGCGGTGATTATAGAGCATTAAATACATTTACAGTAGATGATATTTATCCCTTGCCAAGGATTGCCTCTATACATGCTACCCTTAAAGGTGCTAAATATATAAGTTGCCTAGATGCAAATAAAGGGTACCATCAAATTCCTGTTGAAAAGAATTCACAGAACTTTTTGTTGATAACAACACACATGGGAATTTATAAGTATGTCAGAATGCCATTTGGACCAAAAAATGCTCCATCAGTATTTCAAAAGTTAATGGATATAACATTCCATAATGAAATGATTGAGGGATGGTTAATGGTATACATTGATGACATCATAGAGTTCTCTAAAACTTTTGATGAACACTTAATCCATTTAAGGAAAGTATTTCAGAAAATGGATGAAATAAAAATGACCCTTGCATTGAAAAAATGTAAATTTGGGTTTGAATCTTTAAAAGTGCTTGGTCATATTGTATCTGGCTTACAAATATGTGTAGACCAAAATAAAGTGGCTGCAATAAAGAATATTAACATTCCTCAAAATGTGAAGGATGTACAATCTTTTCTTGGAATGTGTGGTTATTATAGACAATATATAAAAAATTACCAATCAATTGCTGCACCACTGACCACACTGATAAAGAAATCAGAAGCTTTCATTTGGAATAATGAAAGACAACAAGCTTTCAGTAAGTTGAAGGAATGTTTAATGACAGCTCCTATCTTGGGATTACCAGATTTCCAATTACCTTTTGTATTATATACAGATGCAAGTTTTATTGGACTGGGTGCTGCTTTGCATCAAAAACAACTTATTGAAGGTAAAATGTCAGAAGTAGTAATCTGCTATATTTCACGTACTCTGAGAAGTGGTGAATTGAAATATGGTGCTACTCAACTTGAATGTTTGGCAGTAGTATGGGCTCTTGAAAAGCTACATTATTACCTTGAAGACCAAAAATTTGAGTTAATAACTGACTGTAGTGCAGTTAAGTCACTCTTAAACATGAAAACTCCTAATAGACACATGTTTAGATGGCAATTAGCTGTACAAGAATACAGAGGACAGATGACTATTACACATAGAGCAGGAACCTTGCACTCTAATGTAGATCTGTTATCTAGAGTACCTCTGCCTAATAATGATGATAATCCTGCTTATATTCCTGAGTCAGAGATTATTAACATTTATGGCATTTATATTGTAGATCTTGAGGATGAATTTATGCAATCAATTCTTGATAATTATAATTCAGATCCTGACTTAAGTAAATTAACTACAATATTAAATGATCCATCTAATGCTTCAATGAATGTTTTAATAAAAACATTACCAAATAAGTATAATGAGGCATTAGAGAAAGGAAAATTTTCCATTGAGGATGGTTATATATATTACAGGAAAAAATTAAGTAATGTAATTGTAATTCCCCCTTCAATGAAGGAGTTAATGTTAAGTATATGTCATGATGATATATTAGCAGGTCATTTTGACTACCATAAAACATTAACCAGAGTAAAAAACACAGCTTGGTGGATTAACATGTCTGAGGATGTTCAGAAATATGTTGAAACATGTGATTCTTGTCAAAAATCTAAAAGATTAACAGGAAAAAGAGCTGGTTTATTACAACAAATTGAGCAACCAAAAGCTCCATGGGAAATCATTAACATGGAATTTGTAACAGGTTTGCCAATAGCAGGGCATAAGAGTTATAACTCCTGCTGGGTAATTGTAGATAGATTTACAAAGATGTGTAAATTTATTCCTACCCACAAAGAGGTTTCTGCAAAAGACTTAGCTTTTTTATGGTGGACACAAATGTTAAATACAGCAGGTTTCCCCAAAGCAATAGTTTCTGACAGAGATCCTAAATTTACTTCTGAGTTCTGGACGTCACTTATGGATGTTTCAGGGTGTCAATTAAAACTTTCTACAGCACACCATCCACAAACTGATGGGCTAGCAGAAAGAATGATACAAACCTTAGAAGATATGATAAGAAGATACTGTGCTTTTGGTCTTAATTTTAAAGACAATGACAAATTCACGCATGATTGGGTAACCCTTATCCCAGGTTTAGAATTTGCATATAATAGTACAGTACATTCTGTCACTGGCAAAAAGCCATTTGAGTTATGGTTGGGTTATGTACCTAATACCCCTGCTAAAACTCTTAATAAGTTACCTAGATTGGATATTCATCCAGGTACAAAATCTTTTCTTCAGATGCAGGAACTATGCAGAAAACATGCTCAAGAATGTATAAATAAGGCTTTTGAGTATGAAAAGAAAAGATGGGATAAAGCCCATAAAGAACAAATGTTCAAAGAGGGTTATGAAGTCCTTATTTCAAAGCTACATTTCAATTTAAATGGTAATGTTAAATTGAAGGATCCATTCATTGGACCATTTGTAGTTAAAAAGATGGTTGGTAATAATGCTGTTGAGGTTATTCTATATGCACCTTATGATAGAAAACATCCAGTATTTCCTATTTCTCTTATTAAACCATACCATTCTAATGATACTGCTCTATTTCCAAGAAGATCAGGAAGGCATAAACAGCAACCTGAAGAAATAGTGGAAAAGGCAGAAATTGAAAAGATACTTAAAAAGAGACACCTTACTAAAGAAAAGGGAGTTGAGTATCTATTAAGATTTAAAAATAAATCAAGTGAATATGACCAGTGTATTCCAGAAAATGAAATCTCTGATCTTAAAAATCTCTTGAAAAAATTTAAATCTAAATAATACTGTTCATTCAGTATATGTATTATAAAAATTATTTTTTATTTTATTATTTCACTCCTTAGTTTTAATTAAAATGTCTTAACATTTTTTTTTTGTTTTTTTTGGGGTGAGGGAGTGTCAGCCTAAATATCCTTAGGACTGAGTATTTCTTATGCTTAAAATAAGATAACCTTAAGTAGATTAAGCTTATATCTTAAAAATAAGGTTAAAATAATAATATATATTATTTTATTATATATATATATAATTATTATTCTATTATATAATTTATAATAGTTTAAATAGCTTATCCATGGCCTAATAATACTTATTAAGGTGTTAATGGAGTCATAATATACTTATCTTAAGTGATATGAAGTAATTATTGACATACATAAGCTTATATGTATACATAAGACTCATATTCAGTGAAATATGCAGTATATTAGGGGGTGTCAGTTCTGGCAAATCCGCACTTACAAATCCGCACTTAAATTTGACCAAATCCGCACTTAAATAAGTGCGGATTTCCAAAACACACTAGCCCCAATAGGGGGTGTCAGTTCTGGCAAATCCGCACTTACAAATCCGCACTTAAATTTGACCAAATCCGCACTTAAATAAGTGCGGATTTCCAAAACACACTAGCCCCAATACTGGTGGATTTCAAAATGAAATAAGTCACTTATTTCACTCAAATCCGCACTTTCTCAACCAAAAGTGCTGATTTCACCATCAAGTCCCATTTCACTGATTTGTCAGCATCATCCCATTCATATGCAGCACTCCGCAGAATAACACTTCATAACTCAAAACATTGTACATCACTTACATCTTCATATCATATCATATAAGAGTCATGCCTTCCTCACTTTCAAATCGTGATAAATTACATAAAGCAATGACTTTCATGGCGCTTGAACTGCTCTTGGACTCTGATTCCGATTCTGATCTAGAAGAAGATTTTGTCGTTTTATCAAAAATGGCCAGGAAACATTACCTTCTTCCCAGAAAGCCTCAAGTACTTCATACCCCCAAGTACACCATCCAAACACTTCTTAACCTATCTACACCCAGTTTTAGACAGCTGTTCAGGACTTCTCAGGAATGTTTCCTTAAATTGCTTGAGCTTATTCAGGATCATCCCATATTTCACAATAATTCTCAAAAAGAACAACGACATCCTTCAATTCAATTGGCCATCACACTATGTCGTTTGGGTTCAAATGGTAATGGAGCCGCTTTGAAACGTTTAGAAAATGTCTTTGATTTAGGGTATGGTTCAGTTAACACTTATACCAAACGATGTATCACTGCCATCAACTCCTTGGAATCTCAACTTCTCACCTGGCCAACAAAAGAAGAGCGACTTGAATCATCTCAGGTTATGCAAGCAGAGGGCTTTCCAGGATGTATTGGTTTTGTTGATGGTACTACTATTCCTTTGAGCCAGAAACCTGCTCAAGGTGGAAACAATTACTTTGACGATAAAAAGAGTTAGATTATTTTTAACTCCTTTCATCCTCCTTGAAACTAACACAAACAAATATATCTTCTTCATAGATATTCAATTAACGTTCAGCTTATATGTGACGTAAACAAAAAATTTATATCATTCTTCGCTGGCTATCCTGGCTCATGTCATGACTCCTACGTCTTCCAAAGAATGCATATTTCAAATGAACCTGAAAAATTCTTTGATGAAAATCAGTATCTTCTTGCAGATTCTGCTTATGTGAATGGAAAGTATGTACTTCCTGCTTTTCGGGGAGCAGCTTCAGAAGACAGTCAAAATGCCAAATTCAACAATCATTTGGCAAAGTCAAGAGTCCGTATTGAACATTCTATTGGAATCTTGAAAGGCAGTTTTTCTAGTTTAAGGGAATTAAGAAGTCCTCTTAGAAATAAATCTGAAATGGAGGCGGTGATCAACTGGATTCTGTGTTGCACTATACTTCATAACCTACTTGCTGACCTCAAAGATCAATGGTTAGAGCTGTATGAAGATGAACAAGTTGATTCACCTCCGACTATATCCAACACTTCTATTTCTCAATCAACTAGTATAAGGGCGAAAATCCTTCCAATAACACTCCAACATTTTTCAACGCAATTTTAATTTTTTTCTCTTTCTCTTCAAATTATCAATTTGCATGTATTATTCACTGAGAATGGTAAATTTTTTTGCATATTTTTTTGGTTTTTGAATTTGCTGTTAAAGTCTTATTTTTTTTTCTCTCTGTGTTTTCTTTCATCAACTCAACATGAAATTGCATATTTTCAGCAAACGCATATTTTTTCAGTCACTCTCTTTTTTTTCTTCACTCATATCTGTTTTCTCCTCTCTTCCTACATCACTCAATCAATTTCACTTATATTTCTTTTTTCTCAACTCATCTCTCCAGGTAAGTCATTTTATTCTTTTTACTTAATTTTTTGCTAATTTTTTTTTTTTTTTTGGTTTTTTGGTTTTTTTTTTTTTTTTGTTTTTTTTTTGTAAGTGGTTGTTTTTAAATTTATAGGTAAAATTAACCTTTTTTTTTTCTCTCTCTTTCTCTCCCTCTTTTCTCTCTTTATCCCCCCTTGGCCTGGTCTTTTTCCCACCTTTACCCTCTCCTTGGAATGGATACATCCCCCTTTTCCCCCCTTTGGCTGCCTCATTCCCCCCTCCTTGGCTCACTCTAACCTCCCTTTTCTCCCTCTTTGGTCTCATCTCTCCCTTTCTCCCCCTTCTTGGTCTCCTCATATCTTCCCCTCATTCCACTCCACCCCCCACCAAATCCCCCAAATCCTCCCACCAAATCCCCACCAAACCCGCCTCTAACCCCCCCTCCAAACCCCCCCTCCAAACCCCCCTCCTATCCCCCTCAAAACTCCCCCAAATCCTCCCTCATATCCCTCCTACCCCCCCTTAACCTAAACAGAGTGTGAAAATAGGAGGATGAACTCTGTTCTTCGGGCGAAGAACAGAGTTCACTTCCATTCACTTATATTTCTTTTTTCTCAACTCATCTCTCCAGGTAAGTCATTTTATTCTTTTTAAACAGAGTGTGAAAATAGGAGGATGAACTCTTTTCTTCGGGCGAAGAACAGAGTTCACTTCCATTCACTTATATTTCTTTTTTCTCAACTCATCTCTCCAGGTAAGTCATTTTATTCTTTTTAAACAGAGTGTGAAAATAGGAGGATGAACTCTGTTCTTCGGGCGAAGAACAGAGTTCACTTCCATAAAATTTTAGCTGAAACATAGTTTTCAATTCTGTAAAAACAGTTGTAAGTAATAGAAAAAGTCACTGATTTTTTTTATATGTAATCTGAAATTTTTTAATAAAATTATTGTATTTAAGAATTGCAATATTGTCAATCAATCTTTATTGATCAACTTAATTTAATAAAGTATTATTTAAATAAGTTGCTTCAAAAAATACTTTGCATTGAACCTAGTTTCTAGACTTGATCTGCATTTTGGCTTAAGGAATTGTCATTACTTTAAAAGTAGTATACTTGACATATCTTATTTATATATTAATTAATTTATGTAATTATATTAAATTTTGATGACTTTCACCCTTTACTTCAATAAAATGCAGGGGAGGGTATTGCCAATTTTTTAAATCTGACATGTGAAATTGATGACTTATAAAAATTTGGTGGTACCCACCCCTTGTTTCAATAAAATGCAGGGGGGGGGTATTGCCAATTTTTTAAATCTGACATGTGAAATTGATGACTTAGAAAAATTTGGTGGTACCCACCCCTTGTTTCAATAAAATGCAGGGGAGGGCATTGCCAATTTTTTAAATCTGACATGTGAAATTGATGACTTAGAAAAATTTAGATAAGCAAACTTATTGACTAGAAAGTAAAGATAGAAAATTTTTATTATACATTCAAATTTTTGTCAAAAATAACGTACTATATTCTTTTCCTTTTATAAGTCAGCATATAAGAAAATATTACCAAAATTAAATTAACTAGAAAAACAATTTATCAATTGAAAAGGTCAAGTAATTTTTTAATGTCCTCATAAGATTGGCCATTTTTAACACATTCCATAATGAAATCTTTTTTTTTAAAACTCTCTTGTTTTTCCAATTCACAAGTAGCCATTTCTCTTTGAAATCGACGGTCATTTACTCTTTCCATCTGCTCTGCCTCAAATTTTTTTTCTTCCAAATCTAAGGCTTGCTGATCTTTCCTTAGAATATGATCAAACTTCATCTTCTCAAAGTCAAGGGCATTATTTGCAATAGTTGATTTCGCTGAGAAAATTAAATTGAAATAAATAAATAAATGAGTTAATGATTAAGATATATAGTAAACAAAACTTACTTATATCTTTTTTTTCAAAATAATCCTCAAGGGAGCCAAATGAGCTTGTTGAAGTATTACCACGTTTTAATAGATGGTTCAAGTTCATTGAAGTTGAGGCTTGACGCTTTAGTTTGGAATTTGAACAAGAGGCTTCAGGAAGTTCTTCTAAAGCAGCTTCTAAAGAGGTATTCACATTTCCAGAATTGAGATTATTTAATGGAGATTGAGTTTGAGTAGGAGGAGACTAGAAAGAAAGAGAAATTCAGAGAAGAATTGAAGAAAAAAAAAAAAGTAAACATACATTTAAATTTTGGGCCTCTGAGGATTCAGATCTTCTGCGATATAATTGTTCTGCTTGATAGTTGGGATCATCTTCAGCTGAACTATGGTTAGAAGGTGGAGGGGATTGATCTTCTTCAAGTAAAGGTGTGTTGGGAGGATTATAGGAAGGTTTGGATCCAGAGGGTATATGCTTAGTAGTATCGTGTAGAAACCAAGGGTTTACATCAACTCGGGTGCCAAAAAGATTATCCATTTCCTCATAGAAAGGACACATGACATTGAGCTTTTCAGAAACAGTAGTAATTCCAATCTCCAAATCATCATCGTCAATACCAAAGCCAGTTTCATTTACAGCATGATGAGTCTTTTTATATTTTGAATGGTAACTCTTAAATCTCTCCTTCATTTGTTTAGGATTGATATCGATTCTCCCCCTTGTTTTCTTCCTTACTTCATTGGCCATCAACAAGTAGCCATTAACCTTTGAAGAAGGTGGACGTCCAATACGAGTGGACTTTTCACATCCAAAACATGCTTCAAAATTTGATTTTATTTTAAGGAAGTTGATTATGATGAGATAATCATCCTTTTTAAGCTGACCTGAACCTGCCTTTGATTTTTCAGGTGTAGGGCTTGCTTTACGAGGAGACTTTTGTGACGAAGCAGATTTTTGAGTTACCTTTTGAGATTTGGAATGTCTGGGAGGCATTATGAAACTGGCACATAACAAGAAAAAAGATTAAAAAGTAGAAGAAATAAGTAAAAAAGAATGTAAACATGCCTGGTCAAAATATTGAAAATGTCAGGAAGGGGTGTGTGCCGAGGATTGATGGGTAGGTAGCGAGGAAGGTCAGTGTGTCACATGTGACAGGGATGGGGTAAGAAAGGAAGGGATGTTTTGTGGCCAAAATGTGGTTGTGAAAAAAAACGGGAAAAAAGTGCTGATTTGAGGTCATAACTGACACCCTTTTTTGAAATAAGTGACTTTTTTGCAAAATTTAAGTGCTGATTTGTAAGTGCTGATTTGGTTTGAAATCCGCACTTAATTTAAGTGCGGATTTGCCAGAACTGACACCCCCTATTATGTATATTTAGGTATATAAGTGGGTTTTAGCCCCTTAATAGCCTATAACCTTTGTTTTTCTGCTTATTTTAGGTCATATGGACGAAATCAGTGGACTCACAACGCCTACAGAAGCATAGACACCTATATCAGGCACATACACCCAGTTTGGACTACTCAAATTACTTCCTTGGATGGTTATTCACGGATTTATGGGTTGGAAGGATGTTTCTGGGTTAATGTGGATGCTTGGTAATGTTATTGGGGTCTTGGACAGTTTATTTGTTTCCTTTATCTGCTTTTAGTTTCATTAAATCTCTTTTTGATTATTTATTTTACCTGTTTCTTTATGGTATCCGCTTTTATCTGGGTTTTCTATTTATGGTATGACTCTGTGTTATTATTAATAGTGATGGAGGGTCCTTACTGGAGGTCTGGGTGTTGAAACTGCTTGAAGTGGACGCCATGGGGAGGTGATGGGCCCTCACAGTGCTGTAATTGCCGGGGATAGCAGTGACATCATCTGGATTGAAGGTCTGTGCACTCCAGTGGATTTGGGTATAAGTAAGGAGGGATTTTGACGGTTTATTATCATCATTCAATTACTACACTTCAAACAAACACTACAATACAATTATTAGTATTTAGAAATATATTATAAAGCCCTTATAAATTGATATTATCTTTATAAAAAGCTATAACTATATTTTATTCTTCTATTTTCCACCACTAGCACGCATTTAAATCCAAGTATTGTGAGTTTTATTTGAGTATAACTATTCTATTAGTCTTCCCCTGAGGTTTAATCAATAAATCATTCATAAATAAGTAGTAGGACCATAAAATAACACTATTATATCATACTTATATACTAGACTATACTGACAAAATGTACCCAATATAAACCCAATTTCACTTGGTATTTGGTCACCAATGTAACAGCCAATCACCACAGAAAGTTTGGGGGGGTATTGCTAGCAATACCCCTCATTTAAAAATGTTGGGAAGTGGTTGGAAAGCTGTTGGAAGGCTGTTGGGAGTTCATTGTGAAACCAGATTTAAATTAATTGGACAAAGATTTGGTAATCAGTTAGACCTAGGTTCAACCAAACTCAATCACAGGTTTCTTGGAGCTTGGTGATTACTTTGATTTTGAGCTGAGCACAGATTGAGCAAAGCTTGAACATATCACTTAACATATCATAATATTCACTTTCCCATCTTGTGGAAAGCAAAATTTGATATTCGTTCTAAGAATATCTACATATATTTTCTTGCCAAGTTGGTAACAGAAGGTTAAACTGTAGTATCTCAATTATTACACTAGACTACATAGATATTTGATAAAACATACAATTCAAATCAATTTTAATATTATTGAGATCACCATAAGTGTCTGTCCAAAGACTTACAAAAAGTATGTTAGTATCAAGACATCGTTCTAGGTAGTAGTTTCAATTTGGATTTTGAACTGACATCTAAAGCATTTTACTATTAGACAGAAACATATATAAGTGTAATAAGAGTGAAATTATTCTATTTTGTGATTATAATGTAACAATAAAGCACATTTTTATTGAGAAAATTTTTCTTCCTCCACAAACCAAAATTTACTCTATAGGCTCAAGATTTATTTTTAAGCCATATTATTCATTTCAGTTATCATTGATTTACTTCCAATATTTATTAAAAAGATAATAATAATACATGTGAAAGAATTATGAGCTTAGCATAGCATATGCTAAAAAGTTATTTTGTCGTTTTATTCAAAACTGATTCTTCATTTTTTGCTTCAATTCATCTTTTAACAACCACTATCTTCAGATACTATTCTTAATATGTCAAGTCTCAGATGTGTTGGACAGTTCTCAATAACAATCGATCAAATTTATATGAATGTAATTTCAAGATTTCAAAACTCACCGACCCCCACGATTTTACAGCGAGGCCATTCGAATGTTCATATTTTTGGACTATTTGAAGAAAGAAAACCAACCCTTGTCGGTAATCTTTCTCAAGTGCAGAGTCAGCACATTGGACCACTATTGGGTGACATTGGCTCTGGATCTCACCATTTAAACCAAAGAAGTGCCTTGAATCCTATGAAGCCTTTCTATTTTCATGCTTACTTGGTTCCAGTTTTTGGTAATCAGTATCAACTTTGGGGATGCCTCTTTTCTTCAAGTACACTAATCAGTCTTGCTAAAGAAGCATTTTCTTCTGCACAAATCGATTTATGTCCAATCCTGAACTACGACTCCACTATCTTTTTTAATATCCCGCATGTAATTTTTGAAGGCTCTTTCCAAATATCTCAGAGTACTCAAGATTGGAAAGCTGATGAACTTATCCGAGGAATCAAAACAGTTCTCAAAACACATCAACTTCAAGCAATAAATTTTATGATTGACAATGAATGAATGTTAAAGGAAAAGTTGGATATCATGTGGAGGCACCAGGACAACCATTGGCTTAGAACTGGATTCGATGACTATAAAGATCAGTTTCTTAACAATCAATTAATGCCTGAAGGAAACGGGTCAATACTTGCTGATGATATGGGTTTGGGAAAGACACTTTCAACTCTTTCTCTTATAAGTGCAACTCAAGGTGAAGCAAGACAATTCCAGGTATCAGAAAATCAAGAAGGTATTAATTGGAGTTCAGCCACACTGATTATATGCCCCCTGGCAACACTATCAAATTGGATCAATGAAATAAGTGTGCACTTTGAAGATAATGCGCTTCCTTTCCAGGTTCTTTATGGGAAGGATTGTCAAAATACTAATGTCAATGAGCTACAGGACACTGCTATTGTTTTAACGACCTATGAAATAGCTAGCCCAACAATGTCAAAAAACCAAAGCCAAAAAAAGATACCAGTGACTCAAATGCTCTTTTGGTATAGAGTTTTTTTAGATGAAGCTCAGTTAGTGCCCATTTCTATATCTAAAACTTAAAACTTAATTTTTATAATCAATTTTTATAAATATTCTTTTAGTTACATTAAAAATCCTTACTCCCAGAGGGCTCAAACAATATTTGACTTGGAATCCCAACACCGACTATGCTTGACTGGAACTCCACTTCAGAACAGGCCCACTGACCTTTAAAGTCTCATATTTTTTCTTAGAATCGAAAAGTGGCAAGAAGACTGGTTATGGAAGAATTTCCTTTTTCCAGGTTTGCAAAAAGGAAAGGCTAATTCTATTAAATCAATCAATCACTTAATGAAAGTCATAAGCCTACGTAGAACAAAGGATGCAATTTTGTCTCTTCCAAAAAAGATTCAAAGGGGGATATCGGTTCAATTAGCAGATCCATGGAGGTCTAAACTTGATGTGCTTCAAGAAGGATTCACTGAGCGATATGGGCCCTCCGGAAGCACTGACTTCCCTTGGGACTCATCTGAGTTTCTAAGAGAGCTGATGATTTTAAGAAAATTCTGCAACCATCCAATCTACGAAAATCTGGATGAAACTCCAACTTTTGATTTCACCTGGCAGCATTCCGCAAAGATTTGTCATCTTATAGGCCACTTAAAAAACTTTTTGTCTGGTGAAAGGGATATAAATTTTCCAAAAGCTGTTATATTCTCCAACTTTGCAGACTTTTTGCAGATGTAAGTGATTCTATAATGAATTGTTTTACAAAATTGTGTTGGCTTATTAAAAACAATTTTCTAATATTTCAAAATAGAATAAAAATGGCTTTAGATGACCACAATATTAGGTATACCCAGCTTACGGGTGAACTCAGCAGGACAAAGCAAGACAAAAATATGCATGAATTCCATTTTAATAAAAATTGCCAAGTTTTGGTTGGAACAATTCAGGCTGCAGGAGTGGGTATAGATCTCAGGTGTGCTCAAAATGTATATATAATGGTGAGCTCAATGTCTTTTATTTCATATTAAGAACAAAAATATTAAATTTTTTATATGTTCAATTTTGAAATAGGAGCCAAATTGGAATCCAGCAGTTGAGCAACAGGCTGTTGATTGGCTGTATAGAATGGGGCAGCAAAATGAAGTAACTGTTTTGAATTATTTTGTACAAGGAAGTATAGAATTCAGCATGTATAAGATTCAAAGGAAAAAAATGGAGCTAACAATGTAAGCCAAATTTCATTTCTATAAATTTTAATGATAATAGTAATCATTAAAATTATGTTTTTGTTTTCAAGGCTAAGTGTCCCAAACAGTGGAAATGAGGAGTATGAGTGTGCAAACCTATTATTAAGGGAGTTTGTCAATCACTCACATTAGAGGAAGAAAGAATTTCAAGGAGAGCAGGTAAATTTATGGGATTTTGAGGATTTAAAAGTCTTAGTTGTTGAGGATTTAGAGATGCAAGATATAAGGGAGAATAACAGTCATTTGGCAAACCCCGGGGGACATGAGAAGGATTAAGGTTAGGGGATAATGTTGAAACCAAAATGATTCTTTTGTACAAGGCCAAGTCCTTTAGCACACTTCCAGAGTAGGTTGAATTATCTCGAATATCAAAGTGTTGTTGGTCAAGATATTGTGCAACTTTAGAAAAATCTTCAGACCTCCATTGCATTAAGATACGTCTTAACGATCCATCATTATCAATTTCGGTGTCTGAACAACACTTGATGTTTGTGAAAAGGTTGTGATAAGTTTCACAATGTGGAAGTTGTTTAAGAAGTTTAGTTCGGTTAACTGAATTCTAAGAATCTTTGTTATTTGAAATAAAGGTCATAAATAAAAACGGTTGAAAAAAAAGGGATTTTCATACTTTTTTTTTATTCTATATTTATGCTTTCTCACTTTGATTATTTCTTGAGAGCTATGAGAATCCTTCCCAAGTCTTAATCTATCAGCATGACCTAAAAACCAACGGTGAAGAACTCCTATTTGATTTGAGAAGCTAATTTGAGTTGAGTCAATTGGATATGCAATCAAATTATTGGTTTTTAAGGCATTGTCCCAGTGTTTAATGAGAATATTTGCCAAGACCTGGTTCCATTTGTCAAACCAATCTAGGTTCCAAGCGAAAGTTGATCCTGGGAAACCACACATGCAAAGGTGCTCAATAAAAGATTCACGGAAAATTGGTGGAAACTTTTCCGAAACCGCTGAATTTGATTCTGGATGAGGTAGTTCAAAGGCAATGTTGCAAGAATTCATGTCGAATGATGAAAATCTGTCTAATTGCTCTTCAGTAGGGTTTTGTTTCCATCCATTTGATTCTGGTGACATATCCAAAAGTGAATGACAAAAATTGTGTATAGATCTACAAAAGTGAGAATTGAATGGAGGCAAAGTCTCATTAAAAATTCTATTAAGTGTTCTTGTGTTTGTGGGCAGGTTTCCATGAGGAAAGTAAGAGCTACTAGGGTTCATAAATAATTAGATTAAGAAAGTGTTCAATTAAATTAAACAAAGAGGAAGGATAAATTGTTGAGCTCCAAAACTTTATGATCAAAGTTGTTTTAAGGAGAAATATCACAAAAATTAAGAATAAGAAATATTTCGACTTTATGGAATTATAATATGCATAAATTATATTTTTATATGCAACTTGAACTCAAAAGGAATGGTATAAAATAAAGAGAATGATTATGTGATAAAAGCAGACTCATTTAAGAAACCGATTTTTTTTTCTTTTCAAAAAATTCTTCCACAAAAATAATTTGTTAAATGTGAGGCTATGTTCATTTTTTGATTACCAAAAAATTATTTTTGGTCCAATATGATAGTAATACATATTCTATTGAGTAATTTTTTTCAACCTGAATAAATAGACTAGAGTGTCATTTCATCACATTTATGTATGAAAAGTTATACAAGGTTTCAGCTTTTATGTAATTCTTTAAGGTTTACACTTTTGTAGCATCTATTATTTGAGTATTTTTGATTTTTTCTTTATAGAAAATTCTACCTAGTACAGACCAATTTTCAAATTGAAAGAAATATGTTTGTGATTGTTTTTTACAAAATATTAAACTTATTTTTGGGTTTAACTTTGATTTTTGGGGTAATTTTTTAAAAATTATGTTAAAAATATGGATTACTTTTCTTATAGTCCATAACTAAGAATTTTTATCAAAATCAAATAATTATAGGGTAGTTAGATATAACTCAGAAGGCATTTGATAGAAAAATAATTAAGATGCTTGTGCGTACAACAGAATTTTTTCTATGATAGAAAATATTCTGATAAACATGCATGCATTGTTGTACAAATGCAGAGAGTATACAGAATACAAATAAAGTAGACTGCATAACTTTAAATTAATATATAATTTATCCGATTAAAAATTAAACATTTAAACTTAAATAATTTCAACACATATTCCATCATATTCTTTTGATAAAAAAATGTAGCTTATATTAGCTAGTGCCTTTCAAAAAAAGGAATACCTTCAATCGGTAACTTCGAATAGCTAACTTATTCCTACAATTATCACAATTAAAATGCCTCCATTTTTTCATGTATGTCAATGTCAAGATCTTGGATGTGTCAATAGAAAGTATCAAACTTCTTCTGGGTCCTTTGAAGTTGGTATGGCTTTCAAAAGCTCTAATTCTTATGCAAAACATCAAGAGGAAAGAAATAGGAAGGCCCAGATGGTTATTTCTTCCAACAATCCACTTAACATTGGAAGTTCCCGCTCCACAGAAACAGTAAGCTGTATATCTATAGTTCAATGTTAGAATTAAAGTCTTTATGATGTTTCAATGATTTATTACATAGGGGCAGTTGCTATTGGGGGCAGAAGTATCTTCAACAGTCTCTAGAAACTCAAATCTTGGGGAACGGTATAGCCAAATAATTATGTGGCAGGCAGCAAAGCTTTCTCTGATTCATCATTTGAGCAAAGAAGGTTGTACTCAATTTTTGGATGAAGAAATTAAGAAGCTCAAACTTCTAGGTGATAGTGGAATACTGGATTCTGATAGCATTGTCCGCCTGGTCCCACGCTCGATAGATACAGTTTTTAGTTGATTAAAGCTCAATCAATCATTTTTCACTAAAACATGCTGTCCTAAATGCTTTGCTCTTTATGAGTATAACTCTGAATCTCAACCATCTATACTATGTTGCAATCAACCGTTTCTTTTATCATCAAAGCGCTATTTAAAAATGTTTGGAGCAGGACAAATTGCAGTTAAATGTGATGAAAGGCTGTATTTGATGGAGGAACATCAAGAACATGTAAAATAATTATCTCTTAAAACATTTCATCACCATTCTTTTATCGACTGGCTTAAGGAAAAGATCAAACTGTTCAAATTTGAGCTTCTGATTGAGAAGAAAACCCCTGTGGCAGAACGTGTAGAGTGTGATTTGATGAAGGATGTTTGTGATGGTTCAATTTGGAAAAACTTTCCCATAACCACTCCAGCTCTGGATAGCAATGATGATGAATATACAATAACTTCAGGCAACTTAATTTTTACTTTATATGTCGACTGGTTTAGGCCTGGTGGCAATAGGATTGGAGGTCATCAGAAGTCTGTAGGCAATATTATGATGGTGTGTATGAACCTACCTCAAGAAGATAGATACAAAATGGAAAATCTTTTTTTGTATTCTATTATACCCAGACCAACAGAACCCACAAGTGAACAGCTTAATCACCTTCTAAAACCACTGGCTAATGATCTACAAACTCTATGGGATGGTATATTGATTGAAAAGACACATCTTTATCCACGAGGCCGGAAATTAAGAGTTGCATTGTTCTCTTTGATAGGTGACATTCCTGCAATACGAAAATTGGCTGGCTTTTCGAGTCACTCTGCAAAAATGTTCTGCTCTTTCTGTAATATCTCTAAAGATGAAATTAGTGAAAAGAATGTGGGAAATTTTTCATTACGGAATCATGAGGATCATATGTGCTGGGCAACAAAGTGGAAAAATTCTAAGTCACATTGGGAGCGTGTATCAATTGTTCAAAATCATGGGGTACGATGGAGTGAGCTGAATAACCTTGAATATTGGCGTCCAACTGAATATTGCTCAATTGATGTTATGCATTCACATATGCTTGGCAACCTAAAAGATCACAGTCTAAGCTATTTTCAAATCCAAAATGCAGCAAAAGATCTAGAAAGAAAGCTGGAAAAGGATAAAAATTGGCATGTAAGAGAAGAAGATGATGATTTCTTTTCTGATACTTCACTGCACAAACATTCGAAAAAACGTAGAAGTAGCTTAAGCACCACAAATAATGATGATGATGATACAGGACACACGAGACAGCACAAGCGGCAAAGACGTACGAGTTCAAGACAGTCATCAAGTCATCATGGACTAGATAATGAAGGATTGGGAACAAATCGATCAAGAAGCCAGAGTAGGTCATCCAGCTCCAAATTTATTCCTCCATATAGCGATGTGGCCTCAATACAGTCTCACAGCAGTGACAGTAGGAATTCATTGTATAACTTAAGGCAAAGAAGCATTAGCATATCACAGAGTGAAGGATCTCACTCATCAAATGAGACAGATAGAGATGAAGAAAATAAAAGGAAAGGTAAGGAGAAAGAAAATGAAGGTAGTAGTAATCCACGAATCACAGCAGCAGAGCTACAGGTTGTATGGAAGATGATTGATCAAGTAAGAAGACCTTCCTGGCTAACACGAGTTCCAAAATCAGTAGGATCTAAAAAGGCAGGATCTCTCAAGGCAGCAGAATGGCACATGCTGTATACTCTCTACTTCCCTTTGTCACTTATACCCCTTTGGTTTGAAAAATTTAAAGAATCTGAATCTTCAGCTTCCTCAGCTGATAAACCAAGAGAATATTATCTTCTCAAGTCACTTGTAACATTATGCTCGATCACTAATTTTTTGACATTAAAAAATATACAGACTAATGAGCTTAAAGATCTAGATCAATTTCTGTTAGAGTATCGTGAGTGCCTTGAAGAGGGTTGGAAGAATATTAATGCAAAGCCAAATCTGCATATCACTCAACATTATCCTGAAATGATAAAGCATCTTGGTCCACCATCAGGTACAGCTACTTGGTCTGGAGAGCGGGTGAATCATATATTATCTGAAATTCCAAACAATCACCATCCACGTATGTAATGTTTGTAAGCAATGATTTAAAAACTCAGCTGTGCTAATTTATTAATATTTACCACAGGAGAGATACCGCTAACAATGCTCAAACATTGGTATCGGAAGTCTAGGGTATTAGATCTTGGTGAAGCTGAAGATAATGATCAATGTGAGACTAAAAAAATCCATATTGATCTCGATAAACAAAACAAATGGATCCATCTAAGTATGGCATTATTTACTAAATGGGTAAGGGCACGAATGGGAAAAGAAACTTCAAGACGGGCTTTGACACCATCGGAGAAAAGTGGGGATCGGGTAGTTGAAAATGTAGCAAGCATATTGAAACATGGAAAGAGGTTTACTAGTTACCATCGACACATTGCTAATTCAACAATTTAATTCTACTACGGAAAAGATAGCCAGTTTGGGCAAATTGATGATCTTTTCAGATCAAAGGAAGAGAATGATCAAATATATTTAATAGTAAGTCCTTTCAAAGAGCTCCGTCCAGAAGAAACATCAAAGGATCCCTATGAGCTTTTCCCACAAGTGCATTGTCGGTTAGTAAGAGTAGCCAAAGCAACTCAAATTGTGATTAAGAAAGATGCAATAATTGGACATGCAGCTACTGTTGAGCACAAAAAAGGAATGTTTGGAATCAAAGACGAGGTTCTCACTGCCATTGGACTGCAGACAGTAGTGAGTGAAAAAATTAATCAAATTTATTTTCTGTTGACTAACATCTTTGTGTTAATTTGGGATTGGGGAAATTTGTAGGATTGGTGATATTTGTAAATGGTGAAAGAAATAATTCAATGCTCGATTAAAAAATGCAATGCATCCAACTTACCTTATCATAAATCAGTGAACAATTACTTTGGTTGCTTTTATTGCGAGAGAACCCATGCTTTCAATGAGTCATTTTTATCTTAAATGTAAGAATGAAAGAAATAAAATCATGATAATGAGAAATATGATAAAATTTTTACTTAATGAATGATCTTCTTGCTCATTAATCTACTATAAATAGTTTGACCTTCCAACTTTAGCTGATAGCTATATATTATTCACTTTATTTTTTGACAAGAGAACATACACGTTTACAAGACTATATACATAGTATCTTTTTTTACTTTAGCTTTGATAGGTATAAATTTTAACAACTGATTATTTTTATTTTATTTTATTTTATTACAGTTCATTATGGATGATAATTTTGAAGGGATGTCTGTTGACCCAACCGATTCTGATTGTTTTCCGCCTCAACATACTAATACTGGAAATACTCCTCCACCACCCTCTGCTGATCCACCTCCAGATGCATCTCAATCTGTACCACCTAATCCTAACCCACCACCTAATCCCAATCCAGGCCAAGAGTCTCATTCAGAACCAAGAAATTTTAATCCCAATCATCCTTCTGCTTCTGAAAGTGCTAATCAGCAAGCTGATCAGCTAGGAAGAGATTGGGCTAGTGAAGTATTGAGGGAATTTTTCGGAGACCAATCATCATCTGCTCAGCCTAACCAAGGAGCAAGCACAAGTGGAGCTGGTAACTCAAATTTGTAGTGTATTCTTTTATTGAAAAATAACCAATTTAATTAACTTATTTGAATTGTTAGTGAATCCCTCAATCATTATGGGTATCAGTGATTACCACAGACTCAATTCAGAAGAGTCTCATGAGCGAGAACGGGGGTTAAGGGCTGTAAGAGGCTTAGTTAGAAGGAATGATGTTCCCAGGAGCTCGGACAGTCTAAATAGAAATATTTACCACTTTCTGAAGTATTGTCTTGGGGGACCAACACAAATATCAAAATATCCTGCGAGCCCAACACCTTTGGAGATTGAAAATTGGAAAGATTGGAGCCAATTCAAACTAAAAACCATTCAAACTGTCCTAACCCAAGTCCAATCTTCTAACCGTGCCAATTCTGCAGCTGATCGACAATTTCTGATAACCAATTCTATAGCCTTCTTGCGATCCAAAATTTGACTACCTGAGTTTTTTCCAGCACCTGAGCCTCGAGGACTAAAAGGAGGAGCACCGATCCCACTTTCTGTCAAAAGAAACTTAGAGCGTGAATTGCAAGAAAAAGGTTTTCGGAAATTTGCGTT
Organism: Hemileia vastatrix; assembly: GCA_030280995.1. Classification (NCBI taxonomy): domain Eukaryota; kingdom Fungi; phylum Basidiomycota; class Pucciniomycetes; order Pucciniales; family Zaghouaniaceae; genus Hemileia; species Hemileia vastatrix. The sequence goes on along the minus strand of JASXTE010000008.1, from coordinate 26,542,325 downwards.
TGATTGGACTTGCCGTGATTTTTCAGAATCAACTTGGAATCAAGTCATGGGAAGCATAGTATGCTACCACTGTACCAGATGGCTCACCACCTTGAATACAATCAATCAGTCAAAGCTTCAGTTCACTCAATGTGTTATTGAGAAATGGGTAGTTAATAAGGGGAAGGAGATGATAAGGTTGTTTGGGCAAGAAGAGGAAAGGGTAGCAAGAGAAAAGATTGAAAAGAGGGCAAGGGCACAAGTAAAACGTTATCGGACCAAGGTAAGTTTTTTATTTTACTTTGCTTTTTGTTATTATGAAGCTGATTTAGTTGGAATTCAGATTGCTAGTGCACGCTACAAGTTAGCAAGAGATCTCTGCAGTGATGTGCCAGGTTTTATTGTGCTTTTTCATGATACTAGGTGCATCTCTGATATCGAGGAAGGCCCAGCACCAGCCCCAACTGCACCTATCCGAGCTATTCCTGGATGGAGAAATCCTGAACTCAATGATTTGTTTAAAAAAATGGATAAGATGAAAAAGGACTTAGCCCATACACCAGCTCAAAAAAAATCAGCATTAAAAACATATTCACGGTCATCAGAAAGGACAGTTGCACAAAATGGTATATTCAATGTTCCCAAATACCTCCCCAAGAATTGCTATTCAGCAACATTTTTGCAAGGATTATCTGTGAATGAACGTGATTCACTTGGGGTTGGAGCTGATATTGATCTGGTAAAGATTCGGGAATCAATTAATAGAGCATCAACATCATCATAACTTAGGTATAACGGTGATCTTCTGTGTAATATAGCTATCTTATATTGAATTTTATGTATTCTGTTTTTTTTCAAAGCAGCTTGGTAAATGTTATAAAGTGATATTGAGAGAGAGTAACATTTTATTTAAGAAAAACAAATAATGTATGAGATATAAAAATGTATTTTCAACAAATTGATGGTCCATACCTCTTTATGTCACATTTATGTATCCATATTAATTTCAATCGAATTTAATGTTGACCAATACATAGTGAATACACGCTATGCCACTTCTACTTGCCAGGCATTGCTACCATTAAATATGCCAGTATCAAAAATTAATTTCGATCGAAATTAATGAGCATGATAATCATGAATTTCTGGAGTCAACTGCTTATTTTTATGCATGGTGCCTTGCCAACATTAATTTCGATCGAAATTACTTTTGATACTGGCATATTGCATGGTGTCTATTCCTGGAAAGTGTAAGTGGCATAGTGTGTATTCATTACGTATTGGTCAACATTAATTTCAATAGAATTTAATATTGACATTTTCATATTGAACCCAAACCAGCAAACGACCCAAAAAATTCTTCATAAAACTGCTCATTAATTTCGATCGAAATTAGTGAGCACCATATACATATTGAATGGTAGTTATATCTGGTGTGTGTAAGTTGTAAAGCTTGTGTTCAATGTTTATTGGTCAACATTAATTTTGATTGAAATTAATATTAATGTGTAAATGATATTTACATGCTCAATATGCATTGTAATGTGTTTACTTAACAATAGAGTGCCCTACTTTTCATCTTACATAAAAATGCTTGGTAGCATGTCAAATTCAATTTTTATTAAAATTAATGTTGACATGTTACCATGCATAACAGTAAGCAACTGACTGAATAAATTGATGATAATCATGAACCTTAATTTCAATCGAAATTAATGTTGCCAAGTGCAGATTGAAAAAAAGCTATGCCACTTACACTAGCCAGGCATATTTACTATTTATTATGTATTGGTCAACATTAATTTTTATAGAAATTAATATGGATATGTAAATTTTATATTTACCCTCAACATGTATAGTAAATTTCAATACTTAAAAATACTTTCCGTCCTTTACATGTCATGCAAAAAAGCATTATATCATTTCAACATTAATTTTGATCAAAATTAATGTTGGAATGCCATTATGCATTGAAACAACTAACTGACTGAAAAAGTTCATGATCAAAATGCTCATTAATTTTGATCAAAATTAATGTTGACCAATACATATTGAATATAAGTAATCTCCACTTACTCAGACCAGATATAACTACCATTCAATATGTATATGGTCAGCCTTAATTTCGATCAAAATTAATGGGAAGTTTTATGAAGAATCTTCTGGGTTGTTTTCTGGCTTGGGTTCAATATGCAAATGTCAACATTAAATTCGATCGAAATTAATGTTGACCAATACATAATGAATACACACTATGCCACTTACACTTTCCAGGCATATATACATGCAATATGCCAGTATCAAAAGTAATTTCGATCGAAATTAATGTTGGCAAGGCACCATGCATAAAAATAAGCAGTTGACTCCAGAAATTCATGATTATCATGCTCATTAATTTCGATCGAAATTAATTTTTGATACTGGCATATTTAATGGTAGCTATGCCTGGCAAGTGTAAGTGGCATAGCATGTATTCATTATGTATTAGTCAACATTAATTTCGATTGAAATTAATATGGACATGGACTATGCATAAAATTCCTATAAGTATGGGTAAGCTAAGCAGTTAGATAAACTGGTTTGATCAAGTACACCATATAAAAATTGATGTTTTAATGCCTTGGTTAATTTCGATCAAAATTAATTTTAAGCCATGCATGTTGAATTTTATCTATGTCTGTGTAGTCCATGTGAAATGGCTTGTATTCAATATGCAGGGGTCTATATTAATTTTGATCGAAATTATGAGGTTCATTGCCTCATAAATTTGATGGTTTCTGTCAGTGTTTCATGCATGGTGCCATCTGATACTTGTTGATTCCTATCAAAATTAATTTCAACACCAATATATTGAATACAAACCATGGCACTTACAGTACTTGGTCATAGCTAAAATTCAATATGCTAGTCTCAAAATTAATTTCGATAGAAATTAATCAGGATCCATGAAGTTTATCAATAGTGTATGAGTTAAATTTCAAGTCATATGTTTCATCATTTTCTTGCACCCATTTCTAGGTTATCTCAACAATTTTTTTCAAGTTTTATTATATTAATCAAAACTGTGGTAAGTTGTGAAAAATTAGCTAATCCAAATCTCAAATTGAATATTAATATTTTAATAATTTTGAATGTTGCTTAAGGTATTTCATTGGGTGATTCATAATAATATTTTATCAACTTAGTAGTCCTATAACTTTTGAAAAGTAACAATTTTGGTATAGTTAGGGACAAAAATGCAATATCTTGTGCAGACTAAGATATATTGCAAAATAAAACTATTCAATTTTTTTTTCCCTTAGTTGTATCCAAGTTTATCAAAGGTTTGGTCACGGTGCCCACACCCTAGCCTGACACTCCTCCTGTCACTTAAAAAACAAATTCTTATCTTAAATTCTAATGTTACCAATTTTATATTTATAATTCATTTCTTGTTTGATGAGGCATATCAGTATATATGTGAATCTTGCATTGTCATCTGAAATTAAATTTAACAAATATTCATAAAGGATTATCCTTTTTTTTTCATATAATATACTAATTAAGTGTATCTCCATTGTTTAGGAGTAAATTCTAATTTAAAAAATTTTGTATTTACCCGTGGCAATTTGAATATGGGATATAAATTTGTTATTATTTGTTTTTCACACTAAAAGTCCCCAAAGAATTACTAGTATTTTCTGTTAGCTACATCAAATTTCGCTTCAATATAAACAGATTGTGATTTAGCATGTTACTCAGTTTACCCCACTATGAATAATACATGTTAAAAAAAGCTCAAATAATATAAAATCCCCCTCTTTATGTTTTCTGTTTCTTTCATCCTCACTTTAATTTTAATCTTATTCAATTTTTTATCCTATTAAAATATCAACTTCAATTTTCTAGAATAGAGTTTCTTATAATTATTCATCATATTACATCATAATTTTTTGATATCGAATACTTTTTTTTAATATTCATTAATCAATATGTCTAGTATACAAAATCCTACACCTCCACTTTGTATGTATATCATGTTCCTCTCTCTTAATTTATATATTTCACTTATGTTCTGTATCTTTTTTTTTCAAAAATTTGATTTTCCAGCACCCAAATGTGTTTCATCCCACTCTCTGATTGATACTCACTTTGAAGCTTTTGAGCTTGCACCATGTCTGCCACATGGCATGGCACCTAACCCTCCTGTACTTAGCAATGAGAGGCAGGAAATAACAAGAGTTCAGTATCGCAATTTACTTGAATTAGCTAGAGATAAAACAGAAGAGCTTGTCAAGATCCTTAACAATAATCCTTCTCCTTCATATTTATCTAACCCTTGTAATGAATTACTCCAATATGTGAAAAGCCTTGAAAAATGTATGTTCATCACCTTTTTTGTCTCCTTTTAAATTAGTAGATAAGATTATTAATATTTTTTTTCTTCATATATATTTGTAGCTTATGAGGAGGGTATGATTCCTCCTGATGAAGTCATTGTCATTAGGGATGATGATGAGACAGATGAACCATCAGCTTCAACTCATGCTTCAACTTCTAAGGAAAATCTTGAAACACCTGTTATCCGCTCCAAGAAAAAGAGATTATCCCAAGGCTCCTCTTTTGTTCGACGTATTAAACCGGCTTCTGCTAATGAATTTTCTGATGTATCAAATAATAAATCTCAAAAAAAAAGCAAAGGTTTTGATAATGAGTATATTCTTGTTTCCTTTTTTTTTTATTGTTATTCTTTTATCTTTAAAATTCAATCATATATCTCTTTTATTGCTTACATATTGTACTTTTTATCTTTCTTTTGATATTTTGTACCAGAAACTCACCTGCTGTAGATTGTTCCATCCATAAACGCCCTCTCCCTGATGAAGATGATGAAAAGAGCAATGAAAATAGCGATGATCAACTATCAGAATATGAAGCTATGCTTGTTCATCAAAAAAAGCAAAGTTTAAAATCTTCTTCAAGACATGTTGATATGTTTGATAAAGATGATTCAAACAGCTCATCACCAAATTCCTTCATTTCTATGAAGCAATACCCATCACCTCCTAAATTACCTACTTTGACCTCTTTGAAAGCTTCTCTACCAATGAAATCAACTCCAATCAAGATATCGAAAAAACCTCTAACTTATTCACCCTCAGTTCTAAAAGAATCTGATTTGCAGGAGGAATTCTGTAAAATTCATAATTTTTATAAAGGTAGAATCAGCACGGCAAAGGTCCTCAGGTCGTGGTTGGAAATTGTTACTCTCCTCGAATTACGCTCTTCTACTTCTTCCCAAGAACCCATGTCAAATATTCCAATGTTTACTTTTCATTGGGAAAAATCTTGTGGAGAAGATTGGCTTTCAAAACTTACTGAGTTATGTAAGTTACCATAATTTTTAGTCTTGACTTTTGTTCTTTTACTTATTTTTTTTTTCCTTTTGTAGCAAATATTTTTTTAGAGATTGATAGCTCACAGCTATGGGTACTCGATAATATTGATTTCAAAAAAATGGAAGATTTATGTGATCCTGATGGTTTAAATACTGAAATTCTTTCCTCAACAAAGAAAACGGATCACCCTGAATCCAATCTTATCCGAATGCTCATGAGATTAATGATCCCAAGTGACCACTGCCGTTCTTCATGGGTATCTCTTATATCATCTTCACTTTATCTGACCGCACATGAATTCAGCCAGCTTCCATCACATCAAAACATTAACTCAGATTGTCCAATTGAGCGTGGTCTTCAGCTTCTAGCTCACCTTTCAAATCTGAAGAGTCCGATTTCTGATGGCTTAGAAGTTGGTCCCACTGCACTTCAAACCCGTGATATATCAATGTCAACTCTTCTTCAAATCAGCAATATTATCATTGATATAATTATGTCAATTATCATTCTTAAATCAAAATATTGTGCTGCAACAATATCAAGTGGCAAGACTAGTGAAGCTCAACAATCAAGTGAGAAAAACGAAAATACTGAACTGACTATAATGAGAGAGAAACAAAAGGCTGCACTAAACAAAATAAATTCTGAATACTCCCACCACCGATATCAATCTTTCACATTCTATATAATTGATGGTGTCCGTGGTTTATTTCTGAGCTCTCAAGATCATAGATTGGCTTCAGAAGCTGATTTCTTGGAGGTAATATCAGAAGTTAAGTTTCTTAATTTACATGAAAAAAAAAATCATTTGATGGAAGAAATAATTTGGAAAAATTTAAATAACTATATTTTAACATTAATAAAACCTTTTATAGGCAAGTGTGATCCATTTCCTTTAAAATTTGATACCCCAAGTCCTCCGGGAATTGCTAGGGCTATTTCTGCAGATTTTCTTAATCACTGGAGCTCCATTCAGCCAGTATCACCTTTTTTTGCTAAACATAGCCTTTCAATAAATTAATATTCCAACATGTAAATAGATAAAGTTCTGTCTATATGATATATCTTGTATAATTCAAGTTATTTTCCTTCAAATACGTCAAAAATTTGACCATCTTTGAAATTTATTAAGTAACCTTTGACATGATTTTCTAAATTAATTATTAAAAAAAATTATTGTAAGTCCAGCAATAACAAAGATTTTAAAATCTACTTATATGATTTCAAATACTTGTATTAAATTCTTAAATATTTTATTGTTTATATAAAAATATGATAACTGCTCTAGTTTTGTTACTTTACCTTTAATATTATATAATCTATTAATTATTACAAATATTTTTGTTGATTGTAACATTTTTAATCAGAAGTAGAACAATTTAAATAATTAAATGAGTACATTCTTAAAAAAATACAATTTAATCTATTATTGATTCAAAATTCTTTCTTCAACTCTTTATTATTAACTTTTTTATTAATAAGCCTGTTTGACCTAAAATACTATACAGTTAATTTGGTAGAATTAAAAGCACATTTTTATGGCTAATATATTTCAAATTCTTTATTATAGTTTTTTTTATTTTAGAACCTTTGCTACCAATTTAATAAAAATGACATTTAAAGATTTCACAACTTATATATTTCCTCAAAAGTAAATCAAATTTTCTTATAATATTATGAAAAAAAATTATTTTATTTCACAAATAAAAAAAATAGATAATACTATAATTATCAAAACTGAAAATGTTACAGCTACTCCCAGTATTTATCATGTTTAAATTTGCATTAAGTTGTGTATATATAATATAAATTTTTAATATTTATATATCTAGATTTTTTAGATTTGTCTTAACATTAGATAAATAATACTTTGCTGATTCTATTTCTTCCTCTATTAAGTCATCTCTTTTCAAAAAAACTCTCAAAGCACTAATCAAATATTCTAACCTAAATTTTTCTTTTTTAATTTCTAAGTATTCTGAAATATCAATATCAAAAACATTAAGCTTTTCTATAGCATGAAAAAGTCTAGTGCTGATTTGAATAGAAGAACCTATCCTAGTGAAGCCAGGAATTTCATGACATCTTGAGGTAAAATGCCTTTGTTGATTGGCAGGCCATAATGTCACTGTTATTCCATTAGTTGCTTCAAAGTTGATTTTACTTCGAATTTTGGGAAACATAAGTTCTCCACCTATTTGTCGTGGTTGGGTCTTATCATACTTCATATGAATGGTGTTTTTTTCTGTATCTTTAGGAAAAAATATTCCTAAAGTATACTCACTTGCATCCTTATTGAGATGAACCTCATTAGAGAACCCATTACCATTCCCTCCAGATGTCCAAGTTAAATTACTAGCAAACGGTACAACCTCTTCTTCACTAGAAACTTTTGAAAATCCAGGAATACCAAGTTTTGCGCAAAGATTAGTTGCCTCATTGTACTTTACATATGATATTTTTTTAAAAAAATATTCAAAGTACATTGCAATCCTCTTCATTCGTTTTTTATATTCATCCGTTTTTACAATATCATCAGTGTATTCATCTGCAAGGAAAAGCATTCAAAAATTCAGTATTTAAATTAAAAAAAGTGATACTTACGAATATGTAAAGATTTCTTTCTATCTAAAATAAAGCCACCACCAAACATTTTTCCAAAACCACCAGCTCTTTGATGATAACCATTATTTTTAATTTCATGTTCGCAGTAAGAAAGATCCTTAATGCATTGCACCGTAGCTTCTAACATATCTAGTTCTTTGAGCTCATGAATTTCAAAAGTCTGCACAAGAACATTAGGTATTAAGACACCTTTTGGTTTATAAATACTACATCCAGGAAAAAAATTGTAATAATTATTGCAATCTGTCATATTATTTGCATAAGATCGTGCATAGAAATGTGGCTTCTTCCCGTTTGTATCCATTCCAAGAGCGTTTACAAGTTTCATTCCAGTAGCAATGTCTTTCGCCCACCTATTGTTAGAGTTCTTCCCTGGCCGTTTTTTTTTTCAAATCGTTACTCATTGACGGTTCAATCCTAAGAGAATTCAATTTTGATTTAAAATAGAAAAAAATCAAAAATTAGAAAATAGTAACATAATTTCAATTATCAGTCAATGATACCTTTAACTTTATCATATCTTCAATATTAGAAATACAAAAGTTAGCATATCTACATATTAGTAAATTTATATACTTTTTCTTTATTTCAAATATTAAGAAAGCGTTTCAAAGGTATACTTTATTAAATTATACATATAAAGAGTATAGCTTTATCCTGTATGCATTCAGCAAGTACGAGATTTGGCTCTACACTTAATATTAATAATATAATGAAAGTATAACTCCAATACACTAGTAATATTAAAAAATTTACGGAATTATGATATCCACATATATAAAATGAAAAATCTTGCTCTGATCAATATATTGACTTAGAAAGTTATACTTCAATAAATTATTATTTTTTAAATTGTAGCATTGTCCTGTATGCTTTCAGCAAGTACGAGACTTTGAAACAACTTAAAAATCAATAAATTAAAGGTAAAGTACAAACAATCTAATTATTACTATGAAAAGCAAAACATTATCCTGTATGCTTTCAGCAAGTACGAGATGATGTTTTACTTTTCATATTAATAATATAATGGTTGAGAAAGTATTAAAGAAATATAGAAAAATGATAAACAAAACATGAAATTACATGTCTATAAAATCTTCTTCCATTTGTAGCTGATTGATCAAAATTAATTATAAAGTTTATTTTATAATCACTGTTTTAAAAAATAAATGGTTAGATAAATAAATTGAACATTTTTGATAAGGAATAAAGAAAAGTAAATTGACAAACAAATAAAAAAACTTTAAGTTAACTGAAAAAGAATTATTTTATAATGAATCGAAAGGGTACAGTAAAAGATACCATAAAAATAAATTCAGAATTAGAATCATTAGATTAACTTGTCAAAAGTGTAAAAAAGTGTAACAAACCAAAATGATATGAAATGCAATAGCAAGAAAAATTTTCTTACCGGTAATCAGATAAGGTCAAGAAAATAGTACCAATAATTCAAAATGATAAAGCAAAAATATGCTTGATAATTTTTGAAAAAGGTAAGTGAGAAAGAGAAAGGAAAAATAAATTGGGTGGCAAACAGATGTATATATCATGAATTTTCACTGATCACATTTTCAAAAAAATGCAGCTCTCCAAGTCATATGATAAACTTCATCTAAATTCCAAGAATGATGTTGCCAAGGGACTGTACACAGCATGATCATTTTTTCCTATGCATATACTAATTCCAGCTAGAATTTACTTGGCTGCATGTTGTACAGATGCACATTTGTGGAACACTGAATTTCACATCTAAAAAAAATTGATGCCACATAATTCTAGCTACCATGTTTCATGTAGCTAAAAAACATGCACTCATCACATTTAAATTTACATTGCGCCAAAATTAATTCATTTTTGAATTTTTTTAAAGGAAACTATAATGTGCACCACCTATTTCTAAAATATGAACCTCTGCACCATATTAAATTGGGAGACTTTTAATTATGCAATTTTTTTGCCGTGACCTTTTTCCTGATCTTACTTGGTTCAAAATATTGAAACATGGCCAATGTTGATGAAAGAAACATTTGATTTTGTTTCTATGTGTAACAATGGAAGGCTGTTTCTTACTGGCTGAAGAGTGTTGTATATTTTATTTGAACAAATTTTTATTTTTTTATGTATTTTATTTAAAAAATTTACTTTTTATTGCAGCCAGATTTATACTGGCTGCTTTTTAGAAACCTTAATTTATGACCCAAGCCTTTGAAATTGGCTTGGGTCCCTTACATTGCAATTTAGTACTTCCAGCCAGGTTTCCCCTGGCTGGAAGTGTCTCTTTCAAGCAATCGAAGTCGCTAAAAGCGACTTCGATTGCTTGCTGTAATGTTTGCCACCCTCCCAGCTAATTTACTAGGCTGGGAGGTGGCCAAAGCAGTGTGCAACGCGCGTTGCACAATTGCTACCATATTTCATGCAGCTGATATCAAGTCAGCTGCATGAGATATGTGCAGCATGTGCAATGCGCGCTGCATGCAGCAGAAACGCGCGTTGCATACAGCAGCAATGCAGGCTGCATGTTCTGCATGCAACGCGCATTTCTGCTGCATGCAATGCGCATTACTTGCAGCAGCGATGCGTGTTGCATGTGCTGCATGCAGTGCATTGCACAGCCAGTTTTTTTCTGGCTGTGCAATGCACACAGAGAAACCAAAGTCCCTGCAAGGGACTTTGGTCTCTAAAATGGAAGCGACTTTCCCTACCAGGTGCAATCTGGTGGGAAAGTGAGAGAAACGTTAGACCGAAGTTGTTTGAAAGCAACTTCGGTCTTAAAAACATTAAAAATCATAAAAAAAAAATGAGAAATGTAGAAAAAAAAAAAATTAAAAATTAAAATGTGAGTATAAGAAAAAAAATAAGTGCTAGTGATACCAAAAATCCAAGCCAATTTCATTTGGCTTGGTTATTTAATAATTATTTTTAATACATTAAATTTAAAATTCAAACACCATAAAATATATGAATTTTTTTTATATGAATATTATAAATTTAATCTACCTCTTTCTCATAATTATATTTACAATTTTGTTTTTTTAATTTTTGACATTTAAGTTTATTTTTTGGAAATACAAAATTAAATTTTCAACTAAATTTTTTAGTAAGGTAAAATAAATTATAAATTTGACATTTTTTAATTGAATTATGAAAAAAATTTTAAATTTATTTAAAAAATATTTTTTTTAGAAGAATACAAATATTTTAAGGGTAGAAATATGGTGCAAATTGTAAGTAAAAAAAATTATATTTTTTTTTGTGAGGGGTTATTTCTATTTTTAAAAATATTTTTCAAAAACATTCATTAAATACTGAATTAAATTACTTTGAAACTCAAATTTTTTGTAAAATAATTAAAAATGAAATAATAATATTGTTGTATTTGATATAAAATTTGAATTGGTAATATTAATGTCTGTTTAAGTAAATTTGAAAATCATTTAAAAAGACCATGTTGATAAGTACTTCATTTTTGATATACAATGGTTATATATATATCTTATATATATTTCTTGAGTGTTATTTTTATATACATTCAATAAAATTTGTAATATAAAATGCCATTTAATAATTAATTAATGTTCAACTTAGTTATAACAACTTCATATTTAATACCAGCCACTAGTATTTACTTTTTAATTTAAAACTCCAATATAATATGAGAGTATCCTTATTTTGTCTGTATGTAATGAACAACAATAACAGACCATAAATGAGTGGGTAATTAATTACAATAAATAGTTGAAGAATAACCTATAAGAAATGATAAGTTTATCAAAAAGAGTACATTAAAAAAATATACTTTTGAATTTTTTTTGATATAATTTGGGTAGTTAAATGAAAATTTAAATTATCAGACATCAAAATGGATAAAATCTAAAAGTAGTGTTTATATAATAAGCCTCATATAAAAAAAGGATAAAAAATCTACTATGTAACTAAATTATTAAATATTAAGGTATTATTAAAATTATTGAAAAACTTATTTTACAGTTATAATGAAATCTAAATGTGAAAATAATGGTGGGATAATAGTAAGACTATGTGGAAACACTTTAATTTGTACATACTTTCAACTATGTTCAGATAAAAAAATTGTTAAAATTGTATAATAACATCTAGTTAATAGTGATGCAATTTTATTTAGATCAAGAATAAATTTTTCTGAGGAAAAACTAATTAAATTGAGATATGGCCATCTCCTTTCAAGAGATAGAATAATAATAAAAATTTAAAAAATTATAATAAGTATTCTTAATCACCATTTTTGAAAAGTCTCTAGTAAAATTCATTATAATATATCATTCATTGATTACATTATATGGAGTTTCATCTTGAAGTAGTGATGTGCAGCTTTGAACTTATGTTATGAAAAACAAAAAAGTTAAAAAATATATAGTTATACTAATGAAAAAGCCAAAAATAAAAATACTATTATAAATTAAAAAAATAAAACTACATAAATTTTATTCTGCTCTAATGATGGAAGGGTACTATGTATGAATTTCCACATGTTAAATCCAAACCTGCTTTAAGGCTAGTTTACAGGTAGAGCTATTAAGTTTCCTTAAATTCTAAAAATAACTTATGCATTTTACTAATTATTTTTTTCTTGTTTTCTTTCCAAAGTTGTTAGAGTTGCTTAATTAATACTGTTATCTTGATTGTAAGATATATAATTTTTTTTGAATACATGATTTATTGTTTCAAAAATTATATTATAAATTTAAATCATTTATTTCATTTTCTAAAGCTTCATTGTCAAAGACACAACTCCATTTTCTATTACTTAACAAATATATAAAATGTGATAGTAAAATTTGAGGAATTTTCTTTTTGAGAGGGTCAAACTATATTGTGAAGATTTTTATCTAGAAATTCTTGTACTCTAAAACCAAATAATTTTCTCCATTAAGTAAGCCATTTCAAAAATATGAGAATATAAACAAGACTATTAACTTATCTTATTTTTATTTTATACTGAAAGTTTTAGTTCAATCCCTTTTTTTATATGACATTAGTATAAAAACATGGTTAAATGCTACTATATAATTAATTTTTATTATATATATATGAAATATTTAGAAGGTCATCCTTTTTTATTTACTTGAATAAATGGCTCAATTATAATACCCAACACTTATTAATGTTTCCCAAACTCAATAAAAAATTTCTCATATGAAATATTAGCTTCTAATATAAGAAGTTTATCTATAGATGATATTCAACATGTGATTTTACTTTTTAGATTCAGCTAAAATTAAACAAAAGGAGAAATCATGCATATGTGTATAAATGGTAACCATATGTTACTTAGAGGATTGTGAAATTCACTCATCAGAATGGTTTAAGTATTAAAATAAATTGAGGTCATTATTTTCTAGTATTTGAAACTAATTAGGAAATTATTCTAAAAATATATTTTAATGTGTATCATGTTTAAAAAGTTGGAAATATGATTTTTGAAAATTGTGAGTTTCTTATGAGATACCAAGCTTTAGTTTACATTGTTTCAAGTAGAATAGAATTTTAGTATTAGAAATTGAAAGCAATGTACCATTATCAGATTTTAACTGTGTTCTACTTATAGAATGATTACATAACATTAAACATTATTTAAATCAAAAAGGTTTAAAAGATATTTAGAATTTTACCAAATTTCACCATTTATTTATCTTTGATTTGAAAACAAACTATGATGTACACTCACTAGAAATAAGCAATCCCAATTTTAACATAATTTATCAATCCAAAAATAATTAGTCAATTAACATGAAAATATATATTATTTCAAAACCAATTCTCTAGATTTAAAATATGATGCTTTAATGAAAAATTATTACAAAACTTTAATGCAATGAAGTCTCTTAAAAAATTCAAAAATAGAATATCAAAACAAGTAATTTCTGCAAAAAAAACTACTAACTATTGTAGATAAAGCATAAAAATAAGTCATATTTTTTAAAAAAATGATCTAACAATATTTATTTTTGTTAAAAAAATCAAAACATTGTTAAGTTTGCTTGTTATAATAATGTTAAAATCCACTAAACATTATCTAAAGGTGGTAAAATATGTTAAAAATAAGTTGAATTTTATGAGATAAAAATCAACAATTTTGTATCATTTCCTGTTGTGCTATGACTTTATTCCACCCTTTTTATCTGATTCTTCCAGTATTACTTTTCTATGATCACTAGTTTTCAAGTTAAAATTTACAAATGTTCATTATACTTGATAATATGAAAAATAACTCAAACTTTTATAACTACAAAATAAGATTTTGTAACTCCTTCTTTCAATCAATATTTGAAGAAATTTTTAGTTTATTTGAGTAATGATTTTAAGAATAACAAAAAATTTGAAATTCACAAGGAATTATTTCCAGAGACTATAATTATTTACTTGTGTAATGCATGAGCTACTTATCAATGATGTAAAACATCAGAAAAGTAAGTTATAGTTATAAATCTACAGATTATACTGTTTCTGGTATATATATCTTCAATAAATCTTTTAAACTTATCTTAGCCTACATACCACACAATAGAAAATCATTATATTAAAAAAGGAAAAAATTCTATGATAATATCATAAAGAATGATAACCATGGATTAATATTCCATAAAAATGGTTAATAATATTTTAAGAGAACCTAAATCAGTATTCTTTCATCAAAATATATCCTTTTTGTCTTTGTAATTTATTCCAAATAAATTTTTTGAAAGTTGAATCTATATATCTAATGCCAAAACCACTATTAAGTTCCCTCTTAGACTTTTTAAGAAATTATATATATATATATATGTATATATATATATTATTTATCGAAAATTGAAATAAAGAATAAAAACATAATTTTATTTACCTTTAATTATTTAAATATAGAGTATTTTCAGAATGCATTGTGGTTACTTGTGAAGGTTAGAAGATTTGAAGTTGGATTTATGAGTTTTTAGAAGGGCAAATATTGTAAAATTCTTTCATAAATATTTATTTCATAGTTTCAAATGTTGAAATCTACAAACTAATGGGATTTAAAATTATATAGAGATTTAAAATCTGTTTTCTACTCAAGTAAAATAAAATAAAATGATGATATCAAAATTGAAATTAAGTTTAAACTTTTGATATGCTCTATCTTCAATTTTATTGATAGTGCATCAAAAATTTAATAATATTTTTTTCCTTCATCACTTTTTACATAAAAGATAGTTTTATCATTTTATGAATTAAAGATTGCTTATATAAATTTAACATCTATGTCAACTGTTTATGACTATTAATCTATATAATAAATTTTTTAGAAGAAAAAATAACATCAGTATATACTGACTTTGAAATTATTCAATTTAAAATAGTTTACAGGTAGATAATGAAGGGTGATTTCATTTTTGAATATGAATTATAGAAGTCTTATTTTGTCAATTTTAATTCTTTTTGAGCTCAAATGTATCCACCGCAACTTATGTAAGAATAAAAATTATTTTTATTGAAATTTACATGAGAAAGTATGCCTATTATTCAAAATCAAACTTGCTCTAATGGTGTTTTTCAATCATTATTTCCATTCATAACAATAAAAAACATTTCAATTTGCTGATGTTTTAGTTTTTGTATCCCCAAGTTTATATCTCAGGTGTACTATTCACAAAATTATTAAAAATATAATTTTCGAAATACATGATAAACTTGAAAGTGAGGGGGCATTAAATTTTTAAAAATGAATTCTAAATTCAGGATGGATAGTATTTTTTCTATTTTCACAAATGAACAATTTTTTGTTTCAATTAATCCAGAAAGAAAATTTTGTTGTAAGCATATTATATTATATTTATTATGATTTTAAATACTATATTTTCAAGATTTGTGTTTAATATTTCCTGTGAAAGTTAATGTTAATGTGAATTTAAAGTAAGCTTGAAGAAATTTAATCAATAGGCATATTGGATATTTAAAATAATATTTTTCTCCAATCTTGAATCATCCTGGGCTAAACAATATCCCAAATAAGGTTTTTGTGGGTCAATTTGGATTTAAGTAGGATTAAGTGAGGTTTAATAAAGGACAGATAAAAGGCTAAATTCATTACTAGTGACTTTTTTCTCAAAATAGTTATAAAATATGTATCATTCTGGAATCAAGCTTCAATAAAGTTGAATTGAAACAGAGATAATTTCTAGCAGCACAACACCATATTTACAAAGGTGTAAAATACCTCAAATATTACTCATAATATAGGAAGGCAAGGAATCTACAAAATTCACATTTCAAACGAGGATTTATATTTTGAATTTGAAATTGAGAAATGGAATATTATTTTCCAATTTAAATATCTATTAGTCATTTTACCAAAAGTTTTCAGTAATCAGATTGAATTTTGATGGTATTTTGTTGTAGATTAATCATTTTGATGAGACATTTACTCAAAATTACTGGTTTCGTTTCTAATATTCCATGTGAAATTCATTACGAATCTTTTTGAAAGTGAATAGTTGACATATTGGATATGCAAAAGCTTATGTTAGATCAAAGTGAGATCAAAGGGAGTTCAACTGATGATCAAATTAGGATTTTACAAGATCAAACGGTGATCAATGTAGGTTCATCTTGAGCTCAATTTGTGAAAAATCTCTGACTAAATGTAAGGCCAAACAATTTCCTACATGGTGATGATGTGTGCATAATTCAAGCATAGATTTGTGGCTCAACGGAGTTCAAGCAAGGGGTATTGCTAGCAATACCCCCCCATTTTTTCTGTGGTGAATTAAGTTAGTATTTAGTTAAAGATTTTTAAGTTATATATTCACCCTTATAAAGGTCTAGTCAAAATTGTTATTTTATTTTTAACAGATTTTTTTGAATTTTTCTTATATTTTATTTAAATAAATTAAGAAATAAATTCACGGTAAGCTCCAGAGCTTTTATTAGTAATTGAATTGCTAATAATTCTTGTCTACTAATTAACATATAGGTTTTCTCTTTTTTAGACGTAAAATATTGTTATTCTTATCAATATGAGTGCTCGCCAGGACAATGTAAGTGAAAAGACTGCTTATAATACCAGGTCTAAAGCTAATAAAAACATTGCTCCAGGACATAACCATGGAGGGTCAATCATACCCCCAGCAAGAGCAAATGAGTATAGACCAAAAAGACACCCTCTTAAAAAAGATTACAATAAAAAAGACTTCTCCTCCTCTGCAGGATCAACTTTCCCATCTTGAAAAACAGGTCCTGAAGTTGGAGGAATCAAAGTCTCTCATGCTCAAGGAGGTAGAGCAATTACAGAACAATTTCAAGGTAGGATTTCAGCAGATGAACCAATCATTGGCAGTGCTAAAGGGAGGCCAGCCAAGTCAGAAACCCCCTATCCCAGGAGGGTCACATCACTCCCAGGAGAAAATCCTGGTAGACAAATGGAAGTGGGATTGGTTCCATCAACAATGGTCCAGTCACAGCTGAAACAGGGATCCTCCTCCTCATCAGACTTTCTCAGTTCACCCCTACAAAGGAAAACAAAAGCACCAAAAATCAGGGCTCACACAAATCCCATGGTAAGTAGATTACCCTCTCAGATTGAACACAATACTGATGATTACAATATAGGTAATATTATTGATGTCAAATCTGTACAGAGAATTGAGGAGGACGTAAGAAAATTAGGTTTTGATGTAGGTACACCTGACTTCTCTTTTGTCAATAACAACAGTACTATTCATAATAATAATACAGTTAATCCTCAGTTTCCACAACTTATTGGTAAGATGAGAAGTTCACAAGATAGTGAGAGAATTGAGAAGGAAGAAATGGAGTATTTTAACGATAATCCAGCTTTCCATAGAATTGTTTCAGCATTGTGGAATAGAATGACTGATTGTGAGGAACAGACAGTTAAGCTCACAAGTGATACAATTTCATCCGTAACATTGAACATTTCTCAACTGGCAACATGAAATAAAGAATTAGAGAATGAAAATCTGTCTCTAAATCTTAAATATTATTCATTAAGTAATAAATATAGTGAACTTTCAAACCAATTCTGTGAGTTAGAAAAGCTGTATGAAGCACATTTATTGAAAAGTGAATCAAGAACTAAGTTATCTTTTTCCCAGACAAATCAAAGTGTCTCTGAGCTGCTACAAAGATTGACTAAAGTTGAGATTGAAACTGCCAATCTACTAATGAACCAGGATAATCATAAGTATACTCAGTATAATAATAATCCTTTCATTGGCAAAAGTGAATCTCATTCCTTCCCTATACCACCACAACTAAAACCATCTGGTGGTAGTGTCAAATCTGAAAATGTAAGTCACAAATCCATACAGGAGGAAATACAAGACCATTTATCAAGAGTAAATGAGTTATTGAATTTACCTAAGATTAGTGAAATAAAATCCAATCAGAAGAACTGGCCTAAGATAGATCAGTACCCAACTTATGATGGGGAAGCCAGCTCTGATTGGCAACATTTTATTCAAAGAATTGACAACTTGAAATTCTCATATAAGTTACCAGATGAAGAAATAACATCAAAATTAATTTCTTTATTTAAGGATTTTGCTTTATTATGGTTTGAAGCTGTTTTG
Source organism: Hemileia vastatrix (assembly GCA_030280995.1). Taxonomy (NCBI): domain Eukaryota; kingdom Fungi; phylum Basidiomycota; class Pucciniomycetes; order Pucciniales; family Zaghouaniaceae; genus Hemileia; species Hemileia vastatrix. The sequence goes on along the minus strand of JASXTE010000008.1, from coordinate 26,523,757 downwards.
AATGAGGGTAAATAGTACTCTTGGGATGAATGGAAACAAATAATTGAAAAACCATTTGGAGGTTCTAAATTCAGACTCACTCAGCAAAGATTATATGAGAAAACTAGGTATAATCTGATGAATGGTGACAAAGCTATGGTATTTTTAATGAATTTAAATTAAATATTAAAAGCCATTGAGCCTAGCATGGATTTTCACTTATGGAAAGATAAGATAATATATAAATTACCTATATCTGTCAGAGACATTGTTGTAGCTAGAACAATTAATGTTACTGAATATTCTGACTTTATTAATATTTGTAATGAAATATTTTTAAACCATAAGTATGAAGCAAGGTATTCCACTTATAAACAAAATATTGAACCTGTTAAAAATCAGAATTCAAAAACACTTCAGGAGAAGCAGAAAAAACCTACTGCACCTGTAGTACCTAAAAATAATGAAACTAATACTTGTTATAAGTGTAACAAACCTTGGGTGAAAGGTCACAAATGTGAGAAGAATATAAATATTGTTGAAAATCAACATGACACTGAAATTGAAACAGAGAATAGTAAAGATTCAAGTGATTATGACAGTAATATTTCATATAGTGATGAAAATGAAGTCTGTATGTTGGAAGATAATTTGTCCATCTTTGACAATCCAATATTAAATATGGACACAAATGAATCTTTAATTAATTTTGAGGATGCTGAAATCATTAAAGATATACAAGCTGATAACTTAAGAATGACACCTATCACGGATCCAGCTATCATTTCTGGTGAAAATGTTAATATAGTATTGGACACAGGAGCTGCTGGTTCTGTTGTTTCTACTAATACATTAAAAAAAATTGATAGTGAATATAAGTCTAAGCTTGAACCCCTTCAAAGTAAAAATTGGAGAGGTTTTGGATCAGTACTACACCCCATTGGTAGATACAAAGCTGCTGTTTTCTTTAAACATCAACATGGTTATGTAAGAGTAACTTGTGACTTTGTAGTAATGGATAATACTAACTGTAGTAACTGTTTTATCATTGGAAATGATATTCTGACTAAGTTTGGTGTGAAATTAGACCTTGCTGATAACAATTTTACAATTGGCATGAATGGTAAAAGGAAATTTAAAATAAGTTCTTTTAACACAATCTTACACATTGAGTCAGTAACAAATATTCTGTGCAAAGGAAGAGAATCCAATGAGATGGAAGTTCTGGAAACAGAAATTTCTAAAGCATCATTTGGCACTCAGATAAGTGAAGCTGATAAAAATAATTTTTTGGACTTAATTAAAGCATTTCCAATGGCTTTTGAACATAATACAAATGAACTTGGCCTTGTAAAAGATCATGAGATCAAAATTAGTTTAACCTGTGATATGGATAATATTCCTGCTAGTCTTAAAAAGAAACCATACCCTGCTTCACCAATGAAGAGGAAAGATATGTAGGATAATATTAAGATGTTATTAAAAATAAACATTCTTGAGAAGGTTGAAACTACACCAAAATATTGTGTAATGTCACCAGTGCTAATTTCTTATGAACAAGATAAAGCAAGACTGTGCGATGATTATAGAGCATTAAATACATTTACAGTAGATGATATTTATCCCTTGCCAAGGATTGCCTCTAATCATGCTACCATTAAAGGGGCTAAGTATATAAGTTGCTTGGATGGAAATAAAGGGTACCGTCAAATTCCTGTTGATAAATATTCACAGAAATTTTTGTTGATAACAACACACATGGGAATTTATAAATATGTCAGGATGCCATTTGTACCAAAAAATGCTCCATCAGTATTTCAGAAGTTAATGGATATAACATTCCATAATAAAATGATTGAGGGATGGTTAATGGTATACATTGATGACATCATAGTGTTCTCTAAGACATATGATGAACACTTAATCCATTTAAAGAAAGTATTTCAGAAAATGGATGAAATAAAAATGACCCTTTCATTGAAAAAATGTAAATTTAGGTTTGAGTCTTTAAAAGTGCTTGGTCATATTGTATCTGGCTTACAAATATGTGTAGACCAAAATAAGGTGGCTGCAATCAAGAATATTTGCATTCCTCAAAATGTAAAGGATTTAAAATCTTTTCTTGGTATGTGTGGTTATTATAGACAATATATAAAAACTACCAATTAATTGCTGCACCTTTGACCACACTGATAAAGAAATCAGAAGCTTTCATTTGGAATAATGAGAGACAACAGGCTTTTGATAAGTTGAAAGAATGTCTGATGAAAGCTCCTATCTTGGGATTACCAGATTTTCAATTGCCTTTTGTATTATATACATATGCAAGTTTTATTGGTCTGGGTGCTGCTTTGCATCAAAAACAACTTATTGAAGGAAAAATGTCAGAAGTAGTAATTTGCTATACTTCACGTACTCTAAGAAGTAGTGAATTGAAACATGGTGCTACTCAACTTGAATGTTTGTCAGTGGTATGGGCTCTTGAGAAGCTACATTATTACCTTGAACACCAAAAATTTGAGTTAATAACTGACTGTAGTGCAGTTAAGTCACTCTTAAACATGAAAACTCCTAATAGACACATGTTTAGATGGCAATTTGCTGTACAAGAATACAGAGGACAGATGACTATTACACATAGAGCAGGAACCTTACACTCTAATGTAGATTTGTTATCCAGAGTACCTCTGCCTAATAATGATGATAATCCTGCTTATTTTCCTGAAACAGAGATTATTACCATTTATGGCATTTATATTGTAGATCTTGAGGATGAATATATGAAATCGATTCTTGACATGTATGCTTCATATCCTATCTTGAGTAAACTCACTACAATATTAAATGATTCGTCTAATGCTTCAATGAATGTTTTAATAAAAACATTACCAAATAGGTATAAAGAGGCATTAGAAAAAGGAAATTTTTCTATTGAAGATGGTTTTATATATTACAGGAAAAAGTTAAGTAATGTAATTGTAATTCCCCCTTCAATGTAGGAGTTAATGTTAAGTATATGTCATGATGATATCTTAGCAGGTCATTTTGACTACCATAAAACATTAACCAGAGTAAAAAACACAGCTTGGTGGATTGACATGTTTGAGGATGTTCAAAAATATGTTGAGACATGTGATTCTTGTCAAAAATCTAAAAGATTAAAAGGCAAAAGCACTGGTTTATTACAACAAATTGAGAAACCAAAAGCTCCATGGGAAATAATTAACATGGACTTTGTAACAGGTTTTCCAACAGCAGGGAATAAGAGTTATAACTCCTGCTGGGTAATTGTAGATAGATTTACAAAAATGTGTAAATTTATTCCTACCCAAAAAGAGGTTTCTGCAAAGAACTTGGCTTTTTTATGGTGGACACAAATGTTAAACATAGCAGGTTTTCCCAAGGCAATAGTCTCATACAGATATCCTAAACTTACCTCTGAGTTCTGGACATCACTTATGGATGTTTCAGGGTGTCAATTAAAACTTTCTACATTACACCATCTACAAACTGATGGGCTAGCAGAAAGAATGATACAAACTTTAGAAGATATGATAAGAAGATATTGTGCTTTTGGTCATAACTTTAAAGACAATGATAAATTCACGCATGATTGGGTAACCCTTATCCCAGGTTTAGAATTTGCATAAAATAGTACAGTACATTCTGTCACTGGCAAAAAGCCATTTGAGTTATGGTTGGGTTATGTACCTAATAACCCTGCTAAAACTCTTAATAAACTACCTAGATTTGATATCCATCCAGGTACTAAGTCTTTTCTTCAGATGCAAGAATTATGCAGAAAACATGCTCAAGAATGTATAAATAAGGTTTTTGAGTATGAGAAGAAAAGATGGGATAAAGCCCATAAAGAGCAAATGTTCAAAGAGGGTGATGAAGTCCTTATTTCTACACTTAATTTCAATTTAAATGGTAATTTTAAATTGAAGGAACCATTCATTGGACCATTTGTAGTTAAAAAGATGGTTGGTAATAATGCTCTTGAGGTTATTCTATATGCACCATATGATAGAAAACATCCAGTATTTCCTATTTCTCTTATAAAAACATACCATTCTAATGATATTGCTCTATTTCAAAGAAGATCAGGAAGGCATAAACAGCAACCTGAAGAAATAGTTGAAAAGGCAGAAATTGAAAAGATACTTAAAAAGAGACACCTTACTAAAGAAAAGGGAGTTGAGTATCTATTAAGATTTAAAAATATATCACGTGAATATGACCAGTGGATTCCAGAAAATGAAATCTCTCATCTTAAAAACCTCTTGAAAAAATTTAAATCAAAATAATACTGTTTATTCAGTATATGTATTATAGAAAATTTAAAATCTTTTCTATTCACTCCTTACTTTTAATTAAAATGTCTTAACATTTTTTTATATTTTTTTTGGGTAAGGGAGTGTCAGCCTAGGTATCCTCAGGACTGAGTAATTCTTATGTTTAAAATAATATCACCTTAAATACATTAAGCTTATATCTTAAAAATAAGGTTAAAACACTTATATATATGTTTATAATACATATATATATATAATTATTACACTATCATATAACTTAAAGTAGTTTAAATAGCTTATCCATAGCCTAATAATACTTATTAAGATGTTAATGGATTCATAATATATTTATCTTAGGTGATTTTAAGTAATTATTGACATACATAAGTTTATATGTATATATAAATCTCATATTCAGTGAAATATGCAGTATATTATGTATCTTTAGGTCTATAAGTAGGTTTTAGCCTCTTAATAGCATATACACTTTGTTTTTCTGCTTATTTTAGGTCATATGGATGTATTCAGTGGATTCAAAATGCCTGCAGAAGCATATACATCTATTTCAGGCGCATACACTCAGTTTGGACAACTTAATCTGTTTCCTTTTTGGGTATTCACGGATTTATGGGTTGGGAGGTCATTTCTGGGTTAATATGGATGCTTGGGGATGTTATTGGGGGCTTGGACATTTAATTTGTTTCCTTTATATGCTTTGGGTTTCATTTTATTCCTTTTGGATTAGTTATTTTACCTGTTTCTTTATGGTATCTGCTTTTATCTGGATTTTCTATTTATGGTATGGGTCTGTGTTATCATTAATTGTGATGAATGGTCCTTACTGGAGGTCTGGGTGTTGAATCTGCTTGAATTGGACGCCATGGGGAGGTGATGGGCCCTCACAGTGCTGTAATTTCCAGGGATAGCAGTGACATCATCTGGATTGAAGGTTTGTGCACTCCAGTGGATTTTGGTATAAGTAAGGGATGATTTTGACGGTTATTAGACATTAATTACTTACTACAATTCAAATAAAAATTTAAACACAATTAATATCATTTAGAATAATATTATAAAGACTTTATAAATTGATATTATCATTTTATAAGCTATAAATATATTCTATTTATCTATTTTCCACCACTAGCACACATTTAAATCCAAGCATGGTGAGTCTTATTTGAGTATAACTATTTTATTAGTCTTCCCCTGAGGTTTAATAACTAAATAATTTATAAATAAGTAGTAGGACCATTAATAAATACTATTAAATCATACTTATATACTAGATACACTGACACATTGTCTACTTGTCTTAATGGGGCACAGGACACACAGTTTACCTGGCCAATGATGCAAGGATAAATTTCTACTCAACTTAAAACTACAGTACCAGGTGGAAAAAAAAATCTCAGGCTCTGATAATGGATCCAACAAAGATTGTCTTAACTTATTACCAATATAGATGTAAAGAGTGCAGTGCGGTTATAATAATATAAGTAAATAGTGAGAAATCGATATTAACTGATAATGGAGCAAAAAAAAGATATTGAAAAGAGGCTAGTATCACTATCCTTATATACTCAATAATCATCACAAGGAAAATTTTTGGCAAAGTAGAGTAAAAATAAGTAAATGTCTAAGAATAGACATGTTCATGATTATGATATTTATATAAAAATGTTTACCTATAAGGTCTAGTAGTAAAAGCTAGGCAAGTGATCTAAAGAGGCAACTAATGGCGAGACTAAAATTCTGAAAATATTTAAAAATTATTACTAACTCTTGTTTATTTTTCACATCCTTAAAGTCAAAAACTCATGTTTATTTAATATCTAAAATATATCCCCTAAATGTTGGTTTCAATAAATTATGGAAGAATAAGTTACATGAAAAGGAGAAATAAATATGAGAAGGGTAAAATGAATGGGAAGGTTTTTAAATAAGATAAATAAATTGGATATTGAGTAAGCTGAAAGAGAAAAATATTTAAAGATTACTTTATATTTCTTTGAATGTACTCTTTAGATATATTTTTCTATGTGTGAAACGTGTAGTTACTATAAGTATTATTGTAAACTTTTTACAGTATCAACTCAGCTAAAGGTGCGAAAGGAAGACTGTAGGCACGAGATATGAAAATGAGTGATAAAAATATTATAGGAAGGAAATGAGGTAGCTCAATGCTTTTTTATTTCAACGAAATCATAAAATGTCCTCGTGGTCACATTGAAAAAGGTAAACTATCATACAAAATTCTTGATACATGAACACCCACATACACAGGATATAAGATAAGTATTCAAATACACACACATCTCTTAAGTTGATAAAGGTATAAATTTATATTTACTCAGGTGGTATTGCCTCAAATACAAACAATTGATTTATAAAAGAAGGTACATCTAAAAAGATTGAAAAATGTCCAGAAGGTATATCAAAGAGGATCAAAAATTCAAATTGGCTACCAATTAGTATAGTAAAGAGTATTTGCGTAATTGTAATAGGGACCATAAGGAATATATTGTGGGCCATATTGTTCAGCGCCAAACTCATAAGTTATAAATTCACCAGAGTTTGGAAGCGCACCTTGGTAAGGCTGAGGCTGGGGCTGAGGCTGAGGCTGAGGTTGAGGTTGAGGTTGAGGTTGGGGATAATTTGACGCTGACACACATTCATCTGACTCTGGGGAAGCATTTGGGGAATTGGCGACTGGAGCACTAGTGATTGTGGGTACAGGGGACGTAGTAGTTATCTTGGGAGTCGCACTAGGTGTAATTGTTGGAACAATAACAGTAGTAGTAGCCATAGTCTTAGTGGTAGTTGTAAATTGTGGCTTGACTGTAGTGGTTGGTACCGGCTTGACTGTCGTGGAAATTTTAGACGTGGCGGTAGTAGCAGAGAATGACTTGATAGTAGTACTAAATACTGGTTTAACACTAGCGGTAGATACAGGTTTAATGGAAGTGACATAGGTTGATTTTGGGTTAGCTGTGGTGGAGAATATAGGTTTCACAGTTGTTTCAGGGACTGGCTTGACTGTATTGGTAGGTATGGGCTTGACTGTAGTGGTAAGTATGGACTTGACTGTAGTGTAAGGTCTAGGCTTGACTGTAGTGGTAGGCATGGGCTTGACTGTAGTGGTAGGCATGGGCTTGACTGTAGTGTAAGGTCTGGGCTTGACTGTAGTGGTAGGCATGGGCTTGACTGTAGTGTAAGGTATGGGCTTAACTGTGGTGTAAGGTATGGGCTTGACTGTAGTGGTAGGCATGGGCTTGACTGTAGTGTAAGGTATGGGCTTGACTGTAGTGTAAGGTATGGGCTTGACTGTAGTGGCAGGTATGGGTTTGAAAGTTGTGGTAAATATTGGCTTGACAGTCGTAACAGGTATGGGCTTGACTGTAGTGGTGGGTATTGACTTGATAGTAGTGATATATTGCGGTGGACGCTGAACCGAAGTGGTAAATACTGGCTTGACTGAGATGGTAGGCATGGGCTTAATAGAAGTGGTGTAGCTTGATGAGGGTAAGCTCTTGGGTGGTGGCTCATGTGAATTTCCTACGGCCAAATTTGGTAAGGTAACTCCTACTGATAAACAAGTCTGTTGTAAAAAATAGCAAACTCAATAAGGTCTCCTTTTGTTACAGACTACATATAAAGCATCAACAAACACTTTGAGCAATCTTTAATCCTTCTTCTTGTTCTTCAATGGAGCACTTGAGCATGCAGTCACGCGCAGCATAAATGAATTTTTGGCTTTTACAAAAGCAAGCAAAATTCGTCTGTTTATTATTATTATTATTATTTTATTTTATTAATGACCAAAATTCAAATTAAAATTAGTTAAAAACAAGAAAAATTAGATTTGGGTAGCAAACATATTTTAACTTTTCAGAGAATCAAATCCTTACCATCGAACATGATTTCTCAGTGGACAGTGAGATAATGAAACAGCGTTGAGTGCAGGGCGGTAAGGTAAGCAATGACCCTAAATCTTGGCGCTTTGAAATCCGGGCGCCGGTGGTAAACGAGAGACTAAAGAGAGTAGCAGTTAAATGGAGGATGCTGAATTTACAAAGCATGATGGATTAGTTAAAGCAGAAAATATATTTATTCTAAAATACTAAAACACTTTAATGTATACAACCTGAATAGTAAGATAAAAATTAGCGAATAACTTTGTTGTTTTTATATATTTTGAGATTGAGTGGTAACTCAAAAACAGGTTCCGCCTTGGAACTTTACCTTATGTTTTTCTATAACTAGGAAATATTGAGATTAAACAACAAGTTAGAAGTGCAAGAGATAACCCATCGGATCTTTTTTTTGTTCACTCCATGCCCAAGACTTGGTCCGAAAAAAAATCGATCCTGAAATCTAGCTCGACACTCTATAAAATTATCACAAGCATCGCGTATTTAGTGAGTTCCAACTGAATCATCCATAATTGAAAATATTATGTTTGGGCTACCAATCAATATAGGTTTTAACCCAGTGGTTATATACACCTTTTGACTGGGCAGTATTTGAATGATATAGAAATAAAAAAAATATCATGTTTGGACCAACAATCATGATGTTCGTGCGACAGTTGAACGTATGAATTTTTTCTGTTCATTTCAAGCCCAAAACTAAATACGAGAACACTTTGGACCAGAATTGTAGCTCAACACATTATGGAAATTTAACAAGCTTTGATAAACCTTTTTGCCTGGTATGGGGGCGATCACGCCTGCCAAGTCTTAATATTGGTTTCTTTTATATTTTGTGTCTTTTTCATACAATCTCGCCCGATAAAGGGACATGAAGGATAGAAAACTTAAGTGTATGTACAAGTAGGAGAGCAGGAAAAACATGTAGAGAAGTTACTACATGGCAATTAAAAAAGGTTAACAAATTTGGAAAAAATGGATTTATGAATGGAAAATTATTAGGGAATCTATTAGGTTGAATAGGAAAATTCTGACAAGAGGTCGAATGGGGGAGGAAGATAATAGAGCAGAGGCACTAAAAGGAATGTGGTGTTGGTGAGCAGCCGTTCTAAGGGCTGTTCTGGTTGGCTCATGAGCTTTTCAGATCAAAAGAACATGCTCAGAACTGTCTTATAAGAGCATCTACCTCCGTTGCAGTAAAATTTCAGTAGATAATTGCATAATTGCTGTGTCAATTGTTACTGAAATGGGGTTTGACACCCTCGTATGCAGATTCAGTTAGCAAACAAGCGTTGGGAATATTTCCATACCCTCGTGTTGAGTCGCCCATTTGGTAAACTCTACTGTTTTCCTTCTCGCATTTTCGCTACTCATTTCACTCTCCTCAACTTTTCAGATGGGACAAATCATAATTGACAAATTTCTCACAATGGAAGAAGATTTAATTGTATAGAGCTTCTTGGTGTAGAGACTGATGCCTTGCAGGACCAGTACAAGGACCAGGAAAAGATCTCTGGTGCACTCGGAAGCTACACTATATACTGATGGGTGACTAGCTAAGTACATAGTATGGTAACACCCTAACACTAGGTGGTTCCAATTAGGGGATCGCTTTTTTGTTGGATCAGACAAGTTGATCACTTTATATGGATTTGGAGGTTGTAGGGCGAGGTGCGAAATGGGAGATTGTGTTAATAGGAAGTGTTGTGTAGTAACAGTTGTGAATTAAAATAAAAAATGTTTTGTTTCAATAAGTAGTGAAATGTGAAAGTGTTCAGCAGCTACAAGGTGGAGTGAAAAGAATTGGCTGGCAGAATATTGAATTACCGAATGAGGTCAAAAGGAGCTCAGTAACTTTAGTTGACAGGCTACAGTACATGCTGAATTCACTAGCTAATAGAGGCCTTTAATGAAACGAGGGTTAAGGTTCACGTCAAAATGCAGTAAAATCTGCATACCGAACCAATTTACCGACACGGAGGTAGATGCTCTAAGGCTCGTAGCAAAAGATGTATATACATAGGTGAATCTACTACTTTGTACCTATAGAGGTAATCCTGAGGGAGGGAATGTCATGAACGACACTGGGCAAATGTAGTGGCCAAGGCGCGTGAAAAGTTTGAGAGTTGGTTAAAGAATACAAGAAGGTCATACTTGCCTTCTAGTCTTTTGACGGCATTTGGGCCGGGACCTAAAGGAGAGGAGTGATCTTGTGGAGGTTTTGTGATAATTTTTGAGGGAAGAAAGAGAGGGTGGAGGGAGAATAAAATTGAGAAGGGAGATGGAAAAATGGAAGAAGGGATAGGAGCCATTGACCGAACTTTTCACTAGCTCATTACCTTGTATGTCTGAGTGACCAGATCACCAACAAAGCATGATGAGTATGTTTGGGTTGACGTTTTGTATATATGTGGCAGTTTAAAGAATAGATGACAACATTAAGAGATTGGAGGTGGGGGGAGAGCGAGGATAAGTGTTTGATGACGGCTTGATTATTATGCGCTATCAAGGTAAATGAGGGGGCGTGGAACTGGACTAAATTTGAGAGAAAAGGATAGAGACCTAGCAAAACCACAACCGATTCTGCTTCAAAAACACAGAAGAGAAGGAGTTTCCCAGGTAGAAAACATATGAGCTGAAGGTGGGAGGGTCAAATGCAGCAGGAAAGGTGTCGTCTGGGGACCTAGAACCACCTGTGTAAATGTCATATAAGGTCAAAGATGATGATGCAAGAGAGGGACGGCTCTCTTGTTCCCAATTCTCTGGATGTCCTAATGTTGACTCAAAAGAGCGGGGGAACCAGCAAGGGAAAGGGGTGTAGCACGGTGTCAGCCTGTAGAACTCCGGAAAGAACCGGAGAACAGGGGACGCCGTGACTACAGACTATACCACAAATGACTATGTACATAGCCCTAGTGACTTAACATCCCCCCCACTTAGTTATGAAAAATATTCTGATATCCCCCCCATGCAAACATAACCAACTCCAAAGTGAAAAAATAAATAAAAAAGAAATGAAAAAAGAATAAGAGAAATAAAAGAAAAAATAAGAGAAAAGAAATATAACCCCATCACCACACACACACATCCTTCCTTCTCAGCATTGTTAGAGATGGGCCCAGTGATTTTGTAAGTATATCAGCCCGCATTTGAGCAATAGGAACCCATTCCAACGTTGCTTTTTTTAAAAAGAGTTGTTCATTTACTATATAGAAACACCTATCCACATGCCGTGTCCGCTTGTTGCCAGGGTTATCTTTTGCATTGGCAATTGCTCCTTTGTTGTCGCAGAAAATCTTGATAGGGGGAATATCGGGGAAGATATCTTTGAGCAAGTTTGAGATCCAAATTGCGTCTTTCATACCACCACCAAGTGCCACATACTCAGCTGTGCATGATGAATCGCTCACTGTCAGCTGGCGCCTTGATGTCCAAACAATTGGGCAGGAATTAAGGAGTAGCAGATGTCCACTTTGAGCTCTTGAAAATTCTTTGTTATTCCAAGTGGAATCAGAAAAAGATAGGAGTTCAAGTGGTGAGTCACGGTCGGGGTGGATGTGAAGACAAAGGGTGGCAGTGTGCTGGACATATCTAAGGAGGTGATTGAGAGTGATCCAGTGGGTGGCATTAGGTTTGGATGAGAAGCGTGCCAAAAAATTGACTGGAAAAGACAGATCTGGTCTAGTTGCAACTGCCACATAACTGAGAGCACCTAGAATGGAGAGATATTTAGTTGTCTCTATAGCTACCTCTTCATCCTTCGCAGTGGTGATTTCCAAATTGTTAGGTAAGGGTGATCTTGTTGTTAATCCAGATGGGTTATGAGTCCGTAGAATCTTATCAATGAGCTAAAAATTGTGTAGTTCAAAACCTTCTGGAACTTCTTTGATAGAAACACCTACTATACCATCAACACTATCATTCCATTTTACCTTCAAACTACCATCCAAACCATCTTCTAAACCCTTTAACACCTCCTCACTGCTACCAGTAACTATACCATCATCAACATGTATCCATATCACACCCAAACAATCCTTCTTCCTAAGAACATAAAAACTTTTATCATACTGACTTGCTTTATACCCCAGAGCATCCAATTTGCTGGCTATATGTAGCCACCAGCATCTTGCTGCTTGCTTGGTACCATAGAGCGCTTTCTTTAAGTGCAACACATTGCCAACTTCACATAGCTGGTAACCTTCAGGAGGTCGCACCCAAATTGCTTCATCAATTGGACTGTGAAGGTAAGCAGCAGTGACATCAAAAGATTTGACAGGCCATTTGTGATAAGCTGCTAAAGTGAGGAGAATGCGTTGTGAAGCAAAAGTAGCAGTTGGGGCAAAGGTGTCAGTAAAATCAATACCATACTGTTGTAAAAACCCTTTAGCTACATATTGTGCTTTGTAGATCAGAGTTTTGGAAGAAGGATTTTTGATTGTAAAGACCCATTTTGCATTGGTGAGCTTGGAGCCAGGAGGGAGCTTTTCCTCATACCATACATCCATATCTTTCATGTTTAGTAGTTCCCTTTTGCAAGCTTGGTCCCACTTGCGACTGTCAGGCTAGATCATAGCTTGCAGATGTGTTCTGGGAATAATGGATGATTGGGACAAACCTTTTTTAACAGTCTCACGTACAGCTTTTTCATGAGGGATAAGAGTTTCCTCATCCTTGAAATCACCTAGCTTCATATTATTGAGGATATGATCTAGAGAGCCCTTAGATGGTGGTGGTTGATAAGCAGCTTTGTGAGCAGGAAGTTGGTCACCAGGGAAAACCACCATAGCAGATTCAAAAAAGGAGTTTGATTCTGGGTGCCAAAAAATCAAACCTGCATTATTCAGAGAATAACCTATACACTTACAAATCAAAGCTCGTTGGTCCAGTTTACGTCTAGTTTCTTTGTGGATATGGACAAAAGCTGTTTCACCAAATATTCTGAGGTTTGAGTAAGTTGGGTCACAATTGTACATGAGCTTCAGAGGAGTTTTGTCACCAGTCTTGACATTTTGGAGCCGGTTGTGAACATGGGCTGCCCATTTGTAAGCAAGGCCCCAGAAACATTCAGGTAGTTCACTTGCTAGTAAGATTGTCCTGGCAATGTCACCAACAGTTCTGTTGAAACTTTCAGCTGATCCATTTTGTTCATGGTGGTGAGGACAGGTGAACTCGTGAGTAGCCCCAATGTCAGCCAGGATCTGAGCCATCTGTTTACTGTGCATTTCCCCCCCATCGGTTCTTAATGCTTGTAATTTCTTACCAGTAACATTTTCTAGCTTTTTATAAAAGGTAACAAAAGCAGTTGTGGCTTCAGATTTGGAGTTGAGCAAAAATACCTCACCATAGGAAGTTGAACTTTCTCTAAACATTGCCTCCCATCTTGCTCCATTAACAGTGGGATCCATAGGACCAACCAGGTCTCCAACAATAAGGCTCATCATTGATTCTGGTCTTGATTCCTGTGTTGCTGATGGTTTTCTAGTACTTTTGGCTATTAAGCAATCTTCACAGTCAATCTTACCTGGTGGCATAGAGAGGGGCAAGCCAGCACCAATTCCAGTTCTGATGATATTGCAAATTGTGTTTTCACTGGTGTGGCCAAGTCTTCTATGCCAGTCCATGAGGTAACCTTTTGCAGCAGGTGGTCGATTGATGGTTTCATTCTTTTTAACAGTATGCAGGAGGGAAGGATGCAATGGGAAATGATAAGAGGAAACATTTTGATTGCAGTCACTAGACCTAATTACATCTAAAATCCATCTTCTCCTAGTACTTTCCAACTGCCCTGTCATAATCAGTTCATCTTTAAAATAAATCCCTAAATTTTTGTCTTCAGAACATAAATCAAAACAAATTCCATTGTCCACTAAATCAAAGAGAGAAATAAGAGTAGTTCTAACTTCTGGACAATAAAAAACATTGGTAATAGTAACAACTTTCCCATCTCCTTTTATTTTTAGGTCCCCTATGCCAGTGATAAATGAGGAAGGACAGTTAGTTGCCACTTTGATAGGGATTTGATTTTTAAGAGGTCTGAAATTGCTGAGAAGGCTCACATTGCCAGTGACATGATGGGTAGCACCAGAATCCAATATTGCCACATTCCCAGTGAGCGCTTCGAGTGACCATTCTGCACTGTTCAGATCAATTTGTTCCAACTGTTCATACAAAGCCTCCACATTTTCTTCAAAGATAGTGACTTCATCTGCTTCAATTTGTACATCCCGTGCTCTAATTTGTCTGCGTTGTGGTCTTCTGTAAGGGATGTATATTGGTTTGCTTTTTGCCTTTGGGTCAGAGGCAAGGGTTGTAGCATGCTCTCTCATGAGGTAGAGCCTTGCAGAAAAGGTGGATGAGTTAAGGTTGTATGGACAGTGGGTAAAGAAATTGGCTGTTGATTTACATTCATGACATTGTCTTTGAGCACCAGGGGGTCTGTAAGAATCAGTTTGACATTGGGGATTAGCCACCACATTAAAGATGGGTTCAGTAGACAAGGATGTTGTAGGGGTGGGTGAAACCAATTCTCTATCTGCTCTGTTTTGAGCTAACCATGGCATTAGTTGACAGAAATCCTCAAAGGTGACAGATTTCGAGTCAGGGCGGTTATCCATAGCAACACAAAGATCAACATACAGGTCTTTCAGAGATGACATTAAAAGTGTGTGGGACATCCGTGCTTTAAAAACTTTATGGTCAAAAGTGACTCCTTGACGCTCAATTGCTTCAAAGTATTTGTTGAATGCCTCTAGATATTCACTGTGGGAAGTGAACTGGGTTTGTTTCAAATTGATAAAATTGCAGATGGCTGTCATTGTAGATGTATGATTACTTCTAGAGAATTTGTTGCTGATGTGAACATATGTTTGACGCGCATTCCAATCAGTTGAAATCTCATGACGCAGATTAGGGGATAGTGAGTGGAAAAGGATAAGGTGGGTAACTCTGTCCTCAAAGTCATCAGGTCCAGGCTCATTGTTTAAAGCATATGTTCTGGTTCCAACAAAGTCCTTGATAAGAGCCATCACATTGGTGTGACAGTCATGATAGTTGTGCCCTGATGTATCAAGGGGAGGAAATTTTTTGGTGAATTCTATTACATTTTTCAAAGTTCTTTGTTGCTCAAACATTCCTATTGGTTGTGGTAGATGTGGTGGCATAGGGCGACGGAAAGGTGAAGTGGTATGACCCGTGGTCGCCTGTTGATTAGTTGTTGCTGACATATCAATGGGAAAATTCTCAATGTTGTCATTGATTGACAAGCACCCAATTGCTTCAGCAAGGTCAGATATTGGATTTGGTGATTGGTTAATGACAACAGGTAGGGTGTTATGCAGAGGGGCAGAGCAGGGATTAGGGGGGGTGTTATTGTATTACTCTGTATAAACGGTAGCGCTGTAGGTGCAGAGCAGGGGGTGGTTGAGGTAATACTTAGATTAGGGGCAGATGAAAGGGGGGTGGGGTGTAGGATAGCGGCAGAGCAATGAGAGGTAGGGGTAGTGCTTAAACTAGGGACAGAGGAAGGGGAGATGCCGGTATCAAATAAATTTGGATTGCTTAAATTAGGGTTAGGGGGAGGTGTAGTGGGGGGAATGCCTAAATGTGGAAAAGCGATTGGATGTAGAGTAGAAGCTGGTGAAGGGGTTGTAGGTGAGGTTAGGGGTGTATCCTGAGGTTTCAAGGAGAGAGGAGTGGCCGGTATGGGGGTAAGGGTAGGGGCCAGGGTAATAGATCTAGTTTTGGAGCGCTTGCAAGATTCGCGCGAGGTTGAGGGATGATTTGGAAGGTTAGATGGATCAATTACGAGGCTTCTCAGCTCTCGGTTGGAGATGGAGCGAGTCGATTGATGAGTTTTACCAGCGCTATTATCAGGTGAGTCATTTCTCAACATGCGCTGGGGGTTTTTGGTTACTAGCACTCCTAGTGTTGCTAACGCTAGTGGAGTTTTTTGTTGGCTAACTTTTAAATGCCCGCGGGTACAGCCCATAACCTGTAGCACGGTGTCAGCCTGTAGAACTCCGGAAAGAACCAGATATATTCATTGCTTACCTGTAGCACAGTGTCAGCCTGTAGAATTCCGGAAAGAACCGGAGAACAGGGGACGCCATGACTACAGACTATATACATTTGTACACACAACTAAGTACATAGTCCTAGTGACTTAACAAGGTGAAGGGCAACAATAGTCTAAGTGAGATGTAGGGAAGTGTGTAGGGAGTGCTTGAGATAAGGCAGGGGAAGTACAGCTAACTCACACCATGTGCAAACAGCCGACGTAGCGGAAAGGTATTTCAAAATCTAGTCCGCTACGTCAGCTGATTTGTTCTCACAGTTACCAACAAAGTTTTTTTCATCTTGTATCTTATGTTCCAAGGCTTAACAATTTGTCATGATTCTCCTTTCACACTACTCAATAAGCAGGGGCATAAATTCAACATAACTAATAGAGCAATATTCAGGAAGAAACAACACATAACAATTGAATTATATTTTATGTAACTAGCTACTATTATATCTTTAATTAAAAAAATATGAGATCCTGATTTACATTTGTTGAGAAATGGACTTGTGATTTATATAAGAAATTATCATATAAATTCATTTAAATGAAACAATATATGCAGCTAATATTCCCTTTCATAATGTAAGAAAAAGAATTTATAGCTTGAGTTATTTAACTTTCAATTGATTTTTTTTGAGATTAAAATCTGAGTTTGTCTCACATATTGAGGTATATACAGCTAAATCGAAAAAGCTTTGTGCAGCTTCCCAAAAAAGTTGCGCAACTTACCCAGCATTTTCCCTCATATTTTCATTTCGCCAGTCTATCACCTGCCAAAAATGCTGGGGAAGTTGAGGAAAATTTTGAAAAGCTGCACAAACCTGTTTTTATTTAGCTTTATACACTATCACCACACAATATGGGGGGCGGACTTGCTAGAAAGTCCGCAACCTTGGACCCAAACTCACCATAGATTGAACACACATTGAGCTATTGATAAAGGAACCATACAATCAGGGATGAACACCACTCAGCAGAACAGTTTTAGGTGGGTGTTCAAGTAGAGTTCAGTATGGGTTCAGTATGAGTTCAGTCTGAGTTCCATCTGAGTTCCATCTGAGTTCAGGTTGAGGACTTGCTAGCAAGTCCACCCCCTATATTGTGTAGTGTATCTTGTCTTGAACTATCAAAACACCTCCCTTACTTGAGTTTCATTTATCCACCAATTTTCCAAATTACTACAAAAAAATTGTTTAACACCATATACTATATTATATTATATATATCTATATATCAATTTTCATTTTATATGGGAGACTCCTATGGCAATAACAACTGGAATGGGAACTACCCTGGCCAAGTTTTTAATTCAGAACTTCACTTGATTCATGCCAGCTTAGCAGAACATGATCTAATTATTCAGCAGATTTTTGAGAAGGTTCATAAACTTGAGCTTAAACAAGTAGAATCATTTCAAGAGAGTTCAAATGACAAAGAGATGAATATCAGCTCACCTTTGAATACTCAAGCAACAAATGATAAAGAGACAAATACCAGCTCACCTTCAAATACTCAAGTAAGTGGCAAAAGTAAAAACAAAAATTCCGCCTCTAGCTTGAATCAAGTTTCTAGTCTGCCAAAACTATCAAAAAAAACCTAAAAAAGTTTCAAACACTCCTGTCAAAACAGACCAATTGACCAAAGTAGAATCACCAGCCTCAACTTCAAGGAAGCATTCATTCCAAATGATTACCCAAGATATACCTGCTGCTTTTGAAAAGACAAAATTAAGTTATTATTATAAATACCCTACTTCTCCAGCTCACTAACTCACCTTCATACTTTTAAGGACAAATTTTACTATAATATTAGGCATTTGTGAGGTCTTTTGGAAGCCCACCCTGTACCACTTGCCCCAAACCCAGCCAAGCAAAGAGAGTTTATGCAAAGATTTTCTTCAGTAGAACAGATTGAAAATACAATTGAAGACAACAATGCAGCTGATATCATTGGCCAGGAAGAAGTCCAAATCCTACAAGGCTTTAAAGAGGGTCATAAGAAGATGGGTGCTGGTGTTGTTAATGCTCCTGAGTTCTTTCTCCTGTACATTTTCACAACTCTTTCCAAGCTTGGACTTTGTTGTTGGGAACCTGATTTTAGTGAAAAACATGATTCTCTGTATAATGAAGAATGTAGAATCAGTGCAATCATGACTTTTTGACATGCTGTAGTTGGAAATGCTTACAAGTTTATGAATATAAATCAAACTTACATAAATAACCTTGGCACTATGCGACAAGCCTACAATCATTATGTTCACTATGTAATGACTCAATGATATGAAGGTGAACAAAAACTTCAAAGAAAATTTCTGCAAGATGAGGAAAAAAAAGTAACACAAAAGGCCCGTCAAAGAGTAAGCTATTTTATTTAAAGTGATAAAAATATTTACTTACATTCTACTTGATTAAGCTCCGTGATGCACGATTTAAGTTTGCTGTCAACAATAAATTTCATGTACGCTAAAAAGAAATAATTTCTTGCCTCCAGGCCCATAGTGACAATGAGTACAATACAAAAAGTGATGCATACATTGTGAAGGACCTGCCTTTCCAATTAGAATTTTCCAACGCATTTTTTGCCATCTGGATGCTGAAATGAGACCTGCTGGCCAGAATGAAGTAAAATTTCAACAACGTTGCATTTGTATCCATGTAAAAAATCCAAGAACAACTGCCTTCCCAAAGGCACCAAAGAATTGGCCACTTGACTTTTACAATCCAAATTGGTTCAATAAATTACTCCCCACTCAAAAAATCAATTTAGCTGCTGGTGATAAAGTAGCATTTTTGCCTAACCCACTAAAATCAATTCAAGGGATGCAACACCCAGATGAAAAGTTAAACAATAAAAAGTTTACTCAGAAGTACTGGGACACAGAAACTGAGCCATATGATTTAGATCATTTAAAAATTAATGAGAACGACTTTGAAGAGGATGTTTCTAGTAAAAGTGATGTGGTTAGTGGTGGTGGGGATAGTGAGAGTATACATAACTTTTCAGAGAGGAGTGATGAGAATGATGCTTCATATAGTGAACTTGAGGATGATGATGACCAAGAAGACAGTTCAAGAAAAAATGAAAGAGATGCAAATCAAACTAAAGGTAAGGGTAAAATGAAAGACAATACCTATGAATCTAAAAATGCAGACAAAATTCAAGATGAGGAAAATCAAGATGCTGTTATAATAAAGTGGGAGGATGATGGGGGTCAGGCCAACTTTGGAATATCTTCATATAGTGGGTTTCCCCAGTGGTCACAATTTTGAGATGTGATAATACAATTAAAATTTAGTAATTTCAAAGGTAAGGTAAATTTTATATCTTAAAAAATTATTTTAAGTTACTTTGGATTCAAACAAGAGAAATAAATGCTTTTGATGGAAATTAAATTATGGTACAAAAATTGATTGTTTTTTATAATAAAAAAATCAATGAAATGAATTATTTAAAATTTTAGATGTTGGAACTCAAGTGAAGTAACAGTAATAATAAGATACAATAAATGGATATTAAAGTATTGGAAAATCTCAAAAAATATTTTATTATAGTGGTAATATCTGAAATGTGAGGGAGTTCCAAAGCTCAAGCAGTAGAATATATATGCAACTCAGAGAATATTTCAAAAAGCAATTTGAGTAGATATTTCACAGAGAGAAAAATTAGACAAATCAAGCAATATAATGTGCAAATAATAATAGTTATTCACTAAACATGAAAGAATTAAAATTAATGTGGCAATCACTAAAAAAATGGCTCAAGTAAATTAATAGATAAAGACAATTTTGAAGCAAAAAAAGGAGATATCCCAATGAGATTGAAATAAAGAAATGGCTCAAAAATGGATAGACTAACAGAATATCAAAGTAAAGCACAAATAAAAAATGAAAGATAAAAAAAATTTACTTAATGAAATTTCCCCTAGATCTACTAAAAATGACAAGTGTTTCTTAGGTAAATCATTTTTTTATCTTTTTGAAATATGTAATTCCACCATAGAATGTTTTATATTTCTTAAGTGTGTATCTCAATGCACTTGGATAAAAAATACCAAGGAATTTTCAAATTTCAATAAAATTTGTAATTAATTTCCCTTACTTTTGTCTTAGCTTAAAATGTTACTTCAACAATAAAACTTTATTTAACTTACTTTTTTATTACTCTGTCTTGCAATAGATTAATTCTAAAATGTCAAAGTTCCTCCTATCTTTACATTATTTTTTCATCTTCCCCACAACTTTCATTTGATGTCGCTTAGTTATGTAGCAAGTCTAAATATTTCCATCTGCATTTTTTCTATTTTCTAGTATCAGAACCTCCTTTAGCAGAGCATATCGACATTTTGTGCTTATATAGTTTCTTGTGTCTTTCAATTTTTTCTCAACATCAATATTTTTATACTTAATTTTTTCATTTTAATGGCTGCTAATACCCTTTCACATTAATTTTTTTGCATTTTTATCCTTCATGATATTTTTTTTAGTGATACACCGCTTGATTTCCTCCTGTTTTACCTTTTTTTAGATGATTTATGCTTTTTAAAATTCTTTATTTCTAATTTTCTAATGACAAATACTTATATTTTATTATATACTTTTTATTTTCTTTACAAAATATATTCCATATTATTTTTCATCTTCATTAACTAACTCACACCTTCTCAAAACCCGTCAATATACTTTACATTTTAATATTTTTTTCAAATTTTAAAATAATTTATTTCATAGATTTACTAATTTTTATGTAATTAAATTTAATCATCTAAAACCATTCCCATTTCATTTTCCTTCATAATATCTGAACTAACTGACATGAAGTTTAATAATGGGTGCAACAGGATTGATTTATTTTTAACTCCTAAAATGTATTGATAAAGTTTGAAATAGGCAACCGGACCTGACATCAACTTGTTTCTTACAACTTCTTCTAAACAATTATCTTAATAAGACCTTTGAAATACTCCCAGTGACAGAAATATTTGTTTGGATCTTTCATTTTCTATCACTTGATTCAACCTTTTGATGCAAACCACAATACTTTCTTCATTTTTAAACATCTCCAAAACACTGACCACCTTTGTGAATTCACATCTACCATTAACTTGTACTTCACAAAAGTTATTTGGCTTATTATTGGAAATATAGCTACCATTTCTGAACCTCAAATAGGGAAGTTCTTGCCCCCACTGGCTTAGAATATGAGATCCCTCAGGATGTGGCCAATCACTATAATTACAAAGGTAAGGCTCTTCTAATCTAAAAAATGTTATTATTTTATTGTAAAGATCATCCTCAAATCTTATTTATTTTGAAATTCTTTCCTTTCAAACTTTTAGATTCATTAATTCATTTAATAATTTCTGTTCTCTAAGCCTTTGTAACTGACAAAATTGGGTCATTATTGTCTTTTCCACTTCACCTTTTCAAAATGTGAAGAAATAGTAAGTAAGTTTAATAACTTAATAATGAATAAAATGACCATTAACTATTTTTAT
Source organism: Hemileia vastatrix (assembly GCA_030280995.1). NCBI lineage: Eukaryota > Fungi > Basidiomycota > Pucciniomycetes > Pucciniales > Zaghouaniaceae > Hemileia > Hemileia vastatrix. The sequence continues at coordinate 26,501,989 of JASXTE010000008.1, read as the reverse complement.
TTGTGTTTATTTTCTGAAGAACACCCACCAGCCGTTCCCCATAAGACTCTGACATTCTAATAAGAGGGCCCCACCAGCTAAGCTGTTCAGGTAAGTGCAAAGCATAGTGAAGATTTGGCCAAGTATTTAATCCCTTCCACAATATTTCAGATGTTTTCATGTATCTGCCATATTTTTCTTAAATTTTTTAGGCATATCTGAGGATACCTCCTTTGAAGCAATCATTTTTCTGCATTGAGAAATGGAAACAAAATTTTGAATGTGAAGCTGATCTTCAAGTATATGACCTTCTATGTCAATTCTATCAAATATAGTATCAATCCAAGATAAAGGTAAATAAAAAGAAAACAAAGACATCCATTCACTTCCTTTCAACTTTCCATTTTTTGCTGTTCCAACTCCTTTGGGAAAAGAGACTAAACCAGTTGGAACAACAACTTTACCAATTACTTTCAGCAGTTTCTCCTGTCGTTGTTTACTGTAAGCTCAACTATGTATTCTGCATGAAATATTTGTGTCACTTCCACTTGACTCTTCTCCACTAGCTGACCCAAACACTGAAGTAGCTTTTGATTTTGCAATTCTGGATTTTAAATTGCAGCAATCTCAAAAGTGATGACAGAGTACTCCTTCATACCAGTTGTGAAGTACTCCAAGAACAATATGGTTTAAAGGATCCCAGTAGTAAAGATGATTAAGTTCTGACCACCTCACTCCATTTTAATGAACCAATTTCAACTGTCCTGCCAAGGTGCGTGCTTCTTTCCAATGATGCAAAACATCAAGGGTATTTTCTCTTTCCCGCTTTTCACAGATATTCATTTTACTCATTTCTAACTTATTTATGTAGCGCCAGGAGCACATTTTCAAGGAAGAATGGGAAGAAAACCCTCTGATTTTGTGAGTAGAAACTATATCCCCAACCAGAGCAGCCAATCTAGCAGTAACTGTCAGTCAATGAGGAGACTTGTAAGTTTTTATTTTGATTCCTTGATCCTTTTCAATCAGTTTATCAGCCAAAGGTCAAAGAATGTTGCTAATTGTTACCATTTCTGGTTGATAAGGTGCTGAAATTATCCCAGCAAGAAACGTATACTGACTCTTATAGCACATTGAAGGTGGAAGGTTGAGGCACTTCAATGACATGACACCAACTGATACTTGCATAGAATAATATAGTTCATGGTATTATTACTGATTCCACATGAAATATGTATCCACTCAATAAATCCTAGGATGAAACATAAGAAGAAAATAATTCATTTGAGTCACCCCATGTCACCGGACGACCTACGCACAAGGTCGAGGGTGTTCCTGGAAGTGAGATGGAGGGAGGAGTTTAGAAACTTCTTTGAAGCACAGAGGAAATGTTTGCGGAAGTGATTCAAAGATGACTCGAAGGAAGAGCTACTGCTTTGAGATATGTTCTATAAGAATTGTATTATAATTTTAAGGTAATATTAATATTTTTAAGATCTCACAAAGGGTTGGAAACTCAATAATCAAAGATTTAAGTTTTTAGAAATGATTACTGAGAAAAATAAAGAAATGTATAATAATAATGATTTAACCTGAAGCTTTACCACTATTAACTATATATACGTTTTATAATTTAATTCTAAAGAAACATTGAACTGAAATCCAACCCCTCCTAGCATTGACCTCATACCCATCCATCATTCCGCACACCACAGACCTCCAAAAATACACCCGTTACATCTGGACCCTCCTCATTAACATCCGTTAACCCTTTAATTCTCCACTAACCATCCCGTCCATGCTCACTACCCCTGTTAATAAACCACAGATACTTAATAAACCTTTTGGTGGAATATTACCTTAACTATTGTGCTGTGCGTTGCTTATCAAAGAAAAGACTAAACACACTATTGAGAGATTGACTAATTTAGATTTAAAGTTTATATTAGCGCAGATGAATAGTGAGTACACAAAGGAAAGTGGCAGTTGCTATGTAAAATTGTTTTCTGCGCTTTGAGTATGGATTTAGACCTCTGCAGTATTGATTTAATGAGCTGCTTTTGCCTCGAGTGTCACGTGGTGCGTGACACCCCAAAAATTTAAAATGTAATTAGAAATGATTACTTAGTGGGAATGATGAATCATAGTTCATTTTAGAATTTATTGGCAGACTCAGAGATACTCTCTGAACCAGAAGACATTGAATGATTTGAGATATTGACTGCGGTTTTGGACAATGACAAGGCAAGTTCTTGAAAAGTATGTATAAGATTGAATTCCCTTTTTTGGTGACTTCTCCAAGTTGTGTGACTAACATAGCATCCCTTGACTTCCTTTCCAGTTGGGCTAATTATTTTATACTTATGCAGATTGAGAATTCACAAATTAACAAAGAGTTTTTTGGATTGGATTTGGTGTTTTCCATTGCATTTGCTGGAAGGAATGGATCAGTATATGAAAGGAAGATGTATTTCTTAGGACATAAGATGATAGTTAAAATTGCTTTGTCAGAAACTATTGACATAAGTATTTCTTAGTTGTGATATTAAAAATATAGCACCGTCTAATTAAATATAAATTAAGATATCAAATTTTTTAAATTGAAGACATAATAGTAGCTAGTTACATAAAATAATATTCAATTGTTATAAGCTGTTTCTTCCTGCATATTGTTCTATTAGTTATGTTGAATTTATGCTCCTTACTATTGAGCAGTGTGAAAGGGGCATCATGAAAAATTTTTAAGCCTTGGAACATAAGATACAAGATGAAAAAAACTTACTTGGTAACTGTGAGAAAAAATCAGCCAACGTACAGGACTAGATTTTGAAATACTTTTCCGCTACATTGCGCTGACATAGCAGTGGATACTTGGCTGTTTTCACGTGGTGTCAAGATCTGTTGGTGCAACTCAAAAACCTTTAGACAGTTTTTCACTGCAGTTTTGGTAGTGCTAAGATGTCATTGCCTGTCACAACATGCATCTTGATACCAACAACCATGATGTGCAAACACAATGCACCAAGTAAGATATCCCCAATGGGGATATTTTAGGGAGGGACATGAGGTCAGAAAAATAAATGTAAGAAAAGTAAGTGCAAGAAAAATGAGTGCAAGAAAAGTAAGTGTAAGAAAAATCATTTGCCACCATGAGAATTTTTTTTAAATAAATTGTAAAAAAAGAGAAAAAAATAAAAAATGATGTAAAAATTATTTTCTGAGAAAAAAAATTAAAGAACCAAAATTTCTCATGGTTGCAAAATATTTTTCTTACACTTATTTTCCTCACATATTTTTTTTGCACATATTTTCCTGACACATATTTATCTTGCACATATTTATCTATCCTTATGTCTCTCCCTAAAATATCCTCAACTCGCACTTGATATCCCCATCAGGGATATCCAGCGCAAGTTAGGGATATTTTAGGAAGGGGCATAAGAGCATCCACAATTGCAGGTCAAATTAGCTTTGGTATGCATATTTTAATGAAATAGCGGCTAATATTCTACACTCATCATGTTTTAGTCATTTGGTAAAAGGGCAAATCACTAATTTTTTCAGTAATTTGTGGATCTTTCCACAAATTATTGAACCATTTGTGTAACTCATTCTCTGCCACACCATTTTTTCAGTAATTCATCTCAACAGATCACACTTGCAACAACTCAATACCTTCATTTCATTAAGACTTCACTCTTACTGAACGCTACTTTTCTCACTTCTCATCATCATATCACACCCAAAACCAGCCCTATATTACTTTACTACAGGTTCTGTGCAATGTAAACACCTCTAAATATTCCTATCACCACATAAAGTAAGAAAACAAGGTCACCTAATAAGTTTCCACTTGAAGGGTAGTTAACAAGTAAGTAAAAGTAAGGTGATCCTCATCTATGTCTAGTAATTCTTTGAGACAGTTGAATGGCCTAATCGTGGCAAAAAACAATGAATATACCAAGTTAGTGCAAATACATGTGAGAAAATAAATTAGAAATTACTGAATTCATGCGAAAACATGAGTTTTGAATATTTTGGGTAACTTGAAAATAGTGAAGATTTTCACTAACAAGTGTGGAATGGCCTCATTAATTAGTGCAACTCAGAACTAATATGCAAGTAAGCAGGAGTTCCACACCCACACAAGTGTGGATGCTCTAAGGTCAGAATAATAAATGTAAGAAAATTATATGCAAGGAAAATAAGTGCAAGAATATTAAGTTTAAGAAAAATCATTTGCGACCATGAGAATTATTTTTTTCAAAAAAAATTGTAAAAAAACAGAAAAAAAAGAGATAAAAATCATTTTTTTTGAGAAATAAAAAAAAAGAATTCCCCATTGTTACAGATATTTTTCTTACACTTATTTTTCTCACATATTTTTCTTGCACATATTTTTCTTACACATATTTTTCTATACTTATGTTACTCCCTACAATATCCTCAACTCGCTCTGGATATCACCATGCAGGATATCTTACTTGGTGCGTAGTGAAATGCACCTGTACCCTCCTGCAAGCAAAATTTACATGTTCCCCCTCTTCTGCAAGATCCAGGTGACCACTCTTCTTCTCCCCCTCTCTTTAACCATGACACCATCTACCAAGCACCCTCCATCTCCCCACCTTCCCCCATCCCTACAAGGTACCTGGCCACCAAAAAACACCAAAACTCTTCACCCTCTATGAGGTTTCCCCTGTCTCATGACTCAGTGAGGGAAGCCAGGTAACTACCCCCAATCTATTCTCATCTTCTATCTCCTTCACTTGCTCTGATGGAAACCTCCCTGAGACCCTCCACAAACAATCCTGCTCCCCCAGCCTCATTGAATGACCCAATTCATAATCCAAAAAACCCATTTTCAGGGTTTGGCCTTTCCACTGCCCCCAAGTGCCCCTTCTGACCACTGTGGACCCCAACTCCCTAGCCATTAAGATTTTCTGTCTTGTTATTATGGACAAAGTCAACAACCCACATGCCCTAGTCTCATGCCTCAACAATCTCATAGGTACCACCTGGGACCCTCTTCCATGAATCACATGAAAGTTGAAGTAAAAGTCAACCTTTTTAGTCCATAATCCAGTACACAAATCCATACACAAAGTGCAAAAGAAGTATCTACATAGCAACTGAATTTCCCTTTGTGTGCCTTGATTCAATTGCACTAGTAAAAGCACCATCTAAACTAGTTAATCATATGCTTATAATTTTCAATATTAAGCAAAAGTGTGGTGTATTAGTGCTATGGTCAATGGTATATTCTAAATGTAGGTTATTGTGTATCTGAGGGTAATTAAGGGTCAGTGAGTAGGAATAGAAGTAAGGTTAAAGGATCTGTGGGTTATACAGGAGGGTAAGTGATAAAGTAATGATGGTTTATTAAAGAGGTCAATGTGAGGTGGAGTTATCTATATAATTGGGTGGATTGGTCCAGCATTCCTTAGAATTAAATTATAATATTGATGTGATATTAGTTGGAATTATATGAGACTATTGTTGCTTCCTAATTTTCTTAATAATCAATTTTATTCAATCTTAAAGTTCTAAAGTTTATTTTGATTTTTAAGTTCCAACCCTTTGTGAGATTAGCCTGAATAATTAGTGTCACTTTAAATTTGCATTATTATTCAACTTGAACCTATCTTGAAGTAGTATTAATTTCTCTTTGACATATATTTGTAAAACTTCCTCAAAGTATTCCTCTGTGCTTTGAAGTAGTCCCCAATTACCTTTTCTTATCTCACTTACTCAGGAACACCCTTGACCTTGTGTGTAGGCAGTCAAGTGACACCCTCCCAGAAAAGGAATCTGTATCACAATACACACAGCTACTGTCGCTGATATAAAAGCCCTTGCCTCAGCATTTCTCCCCTTTTGGCCACCTCTTCTTTCCACCAGTAACCTACTTCTTTCTCCCCCTCACCACCAAGTCTATTGAATAATGTAAATTAAAAAAAATACTAGAACATCTCCCTCCCAAAAACATATCTCCTCACCCTCCTCCTTCTACAAACCAAACTGCCTCCTCCTGCCCATCTGTTAGGATTTTCTTGAGAGGTGGGGAGGAGGAGCCCTATAGGGGCTATGTTTTTTAAAGAGGTGGAAGAATGGATATTGAATAAGGGGGTTATATGGGGTAGGAACTGTGGAGCACTCCCCATCGGAATACGTATCTAGTAATCCAGTTACTCTCTAGTCTCACTGCCAATTAAAATAATCAGTCCTGTCTTCACTCACTGTTGGCAGGGCCAACATAGTAAGTCTTAGTTAGTCTCACTTCTGTATCCAGAATAGTCAGTCATGTCTTAGTCTAGTGTTAGCACTAGTGGTAGTCCGCTTTCTCAGGTCTTAAAATTTTGTACAATCTCTTAACTGGTGCACTACCAAAGAGAAATGAGCCCCTCAGGTCAACCTGAGGCAGCAAATATCACTGTAATGCAAGAGAAAATGGTATGCTTTCAAGAACAGAACACCAGACTCATGGAAATTCTAGCAGAGGAAAGTCCCTCATACCCCAGCCCCACAGAAGCAGAACTGGATGCCACTGAAGCTGAGGCACAGGTACAGCCCACAAAACCAGCACCACTTGATAAAGGCCCAAAGATTTCTGTCCCAGAAATCTTCAATGGAAAGAAAGTTTCCTGGGAAGATAAGTACGCATTGCAGGTAAATCTTTATGTCCAGATTAACCCCCCATCAGTTCCCAGATGAGCAATAAAAATTGGATTTGAAATCACATACCTCACAGAGAGGGTAGCATGCTGGGCTAAGCCATACACAAAGGAACTCCTTGGAAAAGTAAAGTTTTAAACAGATTTCTTTCAGTTCATGGAAGCATTTGAATTGGTTTTTTATGACCCTGATGTGGCCACAACCTCAGAGAATGCTCTCAACCAGTTGCAACAGAGACACTCTGTTTCTGAGTTTGTGTCCGAATTACGGGGCCACATCAGCTATTTTACAACATGGGGAGAAGGAGCACTTATGTTTTACTTTAGAAATGGGCTCTCACAAAGAATCAGAAATTCCCTAATTAGTCACCCTTGTCCAACCTCCCTCCAAGTGCTCAGGGAAATAGCCATCCAAATTGACAACAAGCTCACACATCAGCAAATGGATGGTTGGAGTGGTGCTTTTCAGTGGCGCAACTATGCCCCATTAGGTGAGGCCAGCTCCAAGGACACAAAAACCATGGATATTGATGCATTCAATGTACACAGCACTAGTGGGAAGAGAAGGATATCTGATGAGGAATACCAGAGGCATATGAGTAGAGGGCTGTGCCTCTAATGTGGAAATGGTGGTCATCTAGAAAGGGAGTGTAAGGGGAAGATCAGGGTTAGTGAGATGGAGGATAGTACAGGTAAGGTTCAGGTAAAAGAAAGTTCTCAGGAGTGAAGGTTGTTCCCTCCTTGAGCAGGTTAGAAGCAAAGAATAAGGGAGATTTTGTAGAAGAATTAACAGCATGTAAGCCACTTGAAGTAAATGATATTCAAATTATACTTAACTTGCCTTTAATGACCCTTGACACCACAACAAATTTACGAGCCCTACTGGACTGTGGGGCCACAGAATTTTTTATTTCTAACAATTTTTTACAGAGAAATCAAAATAAAAAATAAAAAATGGACCACCCTAGGCATCTAATTAGGTTTGATGGTCTAGACAATCTTATAGTACTAGCTATTGGTCTTGACAAAGGGAGTTGGAGAAAACCCAGAAGGAAAACCTCTCTCCCTTTAAGAGAAAAAAGTGAATTTACCTCTTTCAGCAAATTTGAGATCTGTTTGCTAGACCCTCTAATTAAATACTCTTGACTTCTTAAAAGGTGAAGATAGTAGTCCCAGACAGACTACCAGGAGAGGTTGAAATGAATAGTAGTATATTCCAACAACACACACAAAAACAATCAAAAGTGAGGTACCAAGAAGAGCTAAGTAGTGAGATAAAATAAGATGAGATTCCCCCCTTCTTTTAGAAATCTCCCACACACACACACCATACAGCAATTCAAAGACCACCCTAGCCTTTTTTATTTCTAAAAGTGTCTCTAGAGGCTTTGAAGCGCACAGACGGGTAGACCCCCCAAAATTTGAGTGTCTGCTTATAGGAGGGGGGCCTCCTGATGTTAGGGGATTGCTTTTGAGCCTTTAAACACCCAAAAACACCCAAAAAAACACCCAAAAACAACAAAAAAACAATAACTACACATAGAAACAAGCTAATCACACATAACACATATCAAAATGATGAGAAAATAAATGAAATAAAGCTGAGACATAATAAGTGACCCTATCTTAAGCCTACAAAAACACAACCAATCATCTAAAAACTAAAAAAACACAAATAATAAACACTATAACCCCAAGTATACCCTACATACCAAATACCTCCAAATACACACTTCAAAGGCCTACAGAGCTTTGGAAAACCACAAAGGATCCTCAGGTTGGGGGGAAGAAGTTAGAAAATGGTTTTTTTAAGGCTTTGGTGTGATGGAAAACTGTTTCAGTGCAGGGAATTATGCAACAAACCTAAATGACAAGTACAAAATGGTACTGGGTATGACATTTCTAGACCAATATAACCCACACATTGACCGGAAGGAAAAGAAGGTTCAGATGGGATAGAAAGGGGACGCTTGTGCTGAGGTATCAGACCTCTGGCCCTTTCAGAGGTCAAGGGCCCATCCTGGCGAGTTTTAAGATGTTTTTTTATCATCAGTTGACTTGACACCAGAACTGATGCTTTCTCTTGATTCTAAGAAGAAGTCTGGGGATGGGTTATCAACAGGGAGATCCAGAAAGGGCCAAAAGGGAGATGAAAGGCGCCTAAAGGAGGAGAAGGCACAAAAGAAGAAGGATAAGGCAGAAGATGGGAAGGTGGATGGTTCAGAGAAAGCATTAATCCTCAGGCCTCTGAAGGGGTCAAGGGCCCTTCCCGGAGATTCTCCTGGTGTTTAATTATTATCAGTAGAATTTCTGAAAGAACAGACACTTTCTCTTGATGCTAAGTTTCAGGATTTTGAAGGGGAGCCAGAGGAAGAAGAGGAACTGGAATACAATGCAACAGCTTGGAAAATATCTTCCAAGATTGCAGCCAAGTTTCAGTCCTCAAAGCCAATAAAAAGCCTCAAAGAAATGGTCCCTGAATCATATTGGGAATTCTTACCATTTTTTAAAGATGGAGAAGTCAAGACCCTACCACCTCATCAACCATAAAACTTTGCCATTGATCTGATGCCTAGCACAACCCCTCAATTTAGCTGCATAATCCCATTATCAACCCTAGAGTCAACAGTGCTAAAAGAGATGATAGATGAAAATTCAAAGAATGGTTTTATTAGGGAATCCAAATCTCCCTGGGCCCCCCTGTGATCTTTTCAGGAAAAAATGTTGGGTCATTAAGACCTTGTATGGATTTCAGAAGGTTAAACACGCTCACAGTAAAGAGCAGATATCCCCTTCCTCTGACTAGTGAGCTAATTGATAGCCTTCAAGGTGCAAAGATCTTCAGGTCCCTAGATCTTAGGGCAGGTTACCACAACATACCTGTGAAAGAAGGTTATGAACACAAGATGGCATTCTGAACCAAATTGGGTCATTTTAAATGGCTGGTAATGCCATTTGGTCTATGTAATGCGCCTACCACTTTCCAACATTTCACCAACAGCATCTTTAGAGACAGAATAGGGATAGATGTGGCAGTATACCTGGATGACATCATAATTTACTCCAGATCAATGGAAGAAAACCAGATACGTGTGAAAGACTGTTTGCAGCGCTTGAGGGAGGCCCAAGTATGGTTAAACCAGAGAAATGTGTCTTTTCAGTAGGTGAAATCACCTACCTGGGTATGATAGTTTCAAAGAATAGGATGCAAAGGGAGAAGGAAAAATTAAAGGCAGTAAAATAATGGCTGAAACCAACATCAGTAAACAAGGTCCAGTCATTTTTAGGCTTTGCAAGTCTTTACTGATGTTTTATTGAAAATTACTCCCACGTTTGCAAATCATTGCACAACATCACTAAGAAGGATGTCAAGTTAATCTGGACAGGAAGCCAACAAGATGCATTTGAATACCTTAAAAGAAATTTTTTGACAGCCCCTATCCATGCAATCCCTGACTTATTAAAGATATTTGTTCTGGAATTTGATTGCTCAGTTTTTGAACTAGGTGCAGTATTATCCCAATACAATGCTGAAAATTTCCTAAACCCAGTAGCATATTTTTCACAAACTCTTTTAGGAACCAAATTGAACTATGAAATATATGATAAGGAGTTATTAGAACTAGTAGAATTAGTAAACACCTGGCACCACTATTAGGAAGGTGGGCCTCACAGACTACAAGTTATTAATTACATGGATCATAAAAACTTGGAAACCTTCCAGACCACTAAAAAGTTGACTCGCCAAAAATCATGCTGGGAATAAATGCAAAGAAGAATTGATTTTGTTTTTAAATTCTGACCAGGGAAGAAAAGTAGCAAACCTGATGTGCTTTCACAATGTCCTGACTTACACCCAGCACCAGACCAGCTACATGCTGTTGGTGCTACATTATTGAAGGGGGACCTTAAAGAGGGGGTAATCCTAGATGAGGTGAAGTTGGAAGATGAAGATTCAATGGAATGGGTAATAAGGGAGCAGGAAAAGGATGAGGGGGATCAGGAATTGGTGAAGGCTCTGTTATAAAAATATGTATTGGTAAGGAAAGGATGGAGAAGTATCAACTAGAAGGGAAGCACCATATTGGAATGGGAGGATAACGGTGCCAAATGATGAAGAGCTCAAGAGGCAGGTTGTCAAATAAAGGCATGAATCCCCAATTTCAGGGCACCAAGGACCGCGGAAGACTGTGGAGCTTGTGAATTGCAACTTTTACTGTAATTCCATGAAGACATATGTCCAGTTCTATGTAGCAGCATGCAACTCTTTCCAGAGGAACAAGATCAGCCCAAAAACAACACAACTGACACCAATAAAAATTGCAAAAAAGCCATGGAAGGAGCTCTTCTATGATCTTATAGTGGAATTACCCAAGTCTCAAGGAAAGAATGCTATCCTCACAGTACTTGATGGATATCACCCAAAATTCTTAATTGGTACCCCCCCATTCACATTACAAGTCCCAGAAGAAGAAGAGTGGATCCAAAGAATTATGAGTATAAGTCAATAACTAGAAACAGCTCTCAAATTATCTCAAAAATTAATTAAGAATAATCACATTCAAGGAAGGACCCAGAGTTGCATGCTAAAGGTAGGTGAGAAGGTTTGGTTAAGCTGAAATTTTGTTTCCACATTATGCCCCAGCACTAAATTAGATCACAAGAATATGGGGCCATTAAAATTCAAAAGAAAGGTATCTGACTCAGCTTATGAGTTGTAACTACTAATCTCAATGAGGCAAGTAAATCCAGTTCTCAACATTTTATTTCTCACAGAGAATAAAGAAGATACAATTCCAGGACACCCAGAAGAGCCAACAGTGCCAATCCAGGTGGGAAAAGAAGAGGAGTTTGAAGTGGAGAAGGTTGGTTCTAAGAGGGTGTATAGGGGGAAGGTTCAGTACCTGGTGCATTGAAAAGCTCAAGGATTTGGAGATAGGTCTTGGGAGCCAGAAATAGATTTGGTGAATGCAAAGGAAAGGTTGAGGGAGTTTGAGAAGAAGTGCAGGGGACAGGAGGGGTAAAGAGGGGGTAATGTTAGGATTTGGTTGAGAGGTAGGGAGGAGGAGTTCTATGGGCGCTATGCACTTTAAAAAGGCATAAGGGGGTTATATGGGGAAAGTTCTGTGGGGTGCTCCCTATTGGACAACTTATCTAGTAATCCAGTTACTCTCTAGTCTCACTGCCAATTGGCATAGTCAGTTCCATCTTTTCTCACTGTTTGCAGTGCCAAAATAGTAAGTCTTAGTTAGTCTCACTGCTGTATCCAGCATATTCAGTCTTGTCTTAGGCTAGTGTTAGTACTAGTGGTAGTCTGCCTTCTCAATTCTTAACACCTTCCTTTTCCCAAGCCACCACAACTGCCCCCCCAAAATCAGCCACCTCACCCTACCCAAATTTGACCTACCATCCCCTTCTTCAATATTAAATAATTGGACCCAGCTTCCACTTTCCTTAAGGACTTCTCTAATCCCAAGCTCCTCTATTTTATTAATAAATGCATCACCACCAAAAAGATAAACAATCCTAAGACCAATAATCCCATTAAAATCAAAGTTGTTATTAGGCAAAAATCTAATGACCTCAAAATCATTGTTTCCCCTAAAGCTGAAAATCATCTCATAGTCAACTCCTGGAAAGAATGGATAACTCAAGGCCTGATATACAAGCCAACATCCTTCCTAGTGGTTTCTCATGGAATCCATATTTACCATGGCCTAAATAATTAATGTGAGGATTTTGGAAGACTCCAATAAACCTTTAATAATAATATGTAGTTATGTGAGTATGTCTCACAAGCCTATATCTATGAGTGTGTTACCAACCTTTAATAATAATATGTAGTCTTGTGAGTATGCCTGTCAAGCCTATATTTATGAGTGTGATTCCAAACTAGCAATAGATTAATGCCACTCATATGAGTAACATGTATTGCCCATAGAAATATGTAGAAAAACAATAAGTACCTTTAATAATAATATTTAGTCTTGTGAGTATGTCTCACAAGCCTATATCAATGAGTGTGCTACCAATCTATGTGACACACAATGTAGAATAGGTGTTAGACCACATATACCAAAATACTTGAAGAGAAAAGGTACTTTACCTAGCAATAGATTAAGGCCAATAAGGATAGAAACTGACCAAAGTCACTTTATATACCCCAGAGGTCTGTGCCATAAATGATTTAATCCATTCAACAAAATAACAATGAAGTAAGGGTAGTGTAAAGAATTTAAACCCCCCTATTTTGAAGGAAGGATAGCAGATAAGTTACAAAAATTAAAAATTTTGGAAAGAGAGGGAAAATATAAATATTTAGTCATACAATCAGCAACCATAGTTGAGGTAGAGGTGTAATCAAGTGAGAGTATTTTAGCTTCTAACTGTTCTCTGACCCAGTACAGCTGAATATCAATGTGCCTAGCTCTAGCTTGATACATTGGATTTTGACTGAGAGAAATATCTCCTTGATTATCTCCAAAAAGAGGCACTGTAGATATTGTGGAAATAGATAAGTATTTAAGCAAATAATTAATCCAAATAGACTCTTGGGTAGCTTCAACACATAATTTTAATTCAGCCTCACTAGTTGAGAAAGAGAATATAGCTTGTTTTTTAATCTCCAGGATATTATACCTCCATTCATTAGAAATATATATCCAGTAGTGGACCTTTGAATCTTTAAACACTGGCCATGATCTGCATCAGCAAGACCAATAGAAACTGAAGACAAATAATGACCCGCCAGATGATCTTTAAGACTACTATTGTTACCATAAATAATTGCTAGATAATTAGTTCCTGCTAAATATTGAAAAAAATTTTTGAGAGTGCTCCAGTGTTTGATACCAGGTGATTCCAGGTGTTGCAACAATTGGCTTACCCCAAAACCAAGGTCAGGATGTGATCCTTGTACTAGATAATTAAGATATCCCACTGCACTCCTTTAATCTTCATTCAACACTTTAAAGGTATGGATTTCTTCAGTAGTTGCTTCTATTAATTGATTTTGTGGTTGTAGTGGTGTTTTAACAGGATTACTAGACACCATATCATATAAATTAAGTAACCAATTAATATAACTGGGTTGAGATAAAGATATTGTTTTTTTGGAACAATCACACTGAATATTTATGCCTAATGAATATCTAGCTTCGTTGAGATCTTCCATGAAAAATTTTGAAAAAATGAGATTCTTGAAATTGAGAACATCCTATTTTTCACCAAAAATTTCAAGATTGTCTACATGTAGAAACAAATAAACTAAGCAATATTTATCATCATCTACAAAAAGAAATTTGTCTTCAGGGGAAGGAGAATATGGGATGGATTGTAAGAATGATAAGATTTTGTGATACCAGTAACAAGGAGATTGCTTAAATCCATATAAAGACTTTTTATAAATGGATGACAGTTTCAGTAATTTCTTTTGGGCATTCAACACCTTGAGGTAACTTCATATAGATTTCCTCATCAGTGAAACATTTAGGAAAACTCCTTTTAAATCCATTTGGTGGAACTCAAAATCTTCAACAGCACAAATGGACAAAAGTAAGCGTAAAGTAGTGAGAAAACCCGTGGGAGAATAAGTTTCTCCATAATCAATACCAGGTAATTTAGAAAATATTTGGGAAAAAATTCTAGCTCTAAATTCAGAGATACTTCCAGTCAAATTTTCTTTTACTGTAAAAACCCAGGTAACACCAATAAGGTGAGAATTTGAGGGTTTTTCAACAATTGAACAGACCTGTTTATCTTTCATATTTTTTATTCATATTCAATGGCCTTTAGCCTATCAGACCCATAAACACCTTGTACTGCAGTATGATAATTAAGAGGTATCTCAACATTTTCCACTAGTTGCTTGCTCAGAGTAAGGTAACCCTTATCTCTAGGGGGTTGATTCTATTTAAAATTTAAAATATTTGATTCAGAGACTTCTGAAGAACAGTTGTTAGGCAGAACCCCATCATCATAAATATAGGAGAAATGATTTGCAACAGGTACCCTTGCTGAATGAGGTGCATGAGAAGTAGTTACTGGTACATTTATGGCTTCCTCTGATAGAGATGGATTAGAAGGAGACTGATTTTTGGATTCAGAAGGAACCAGGTTGTTCTCATGATTTTTGACTCTAGCATCTGACATTGAGGTCACTAGAGGACAAGGGTACTCAATGATCTCTTCAAATGTTTCCTGAAATTCTTCAAAAAGATCAATATAAGGAAACAATGCTTCATCAAAGATAACATCATGAGAATAGCAAATCATTTTAGATCCAGGATGATATAAATGGTATGATGCTAATTTGTCATCATATCCTACCAAAATATTTATTTTGGCATTTGGCTCAAATTTACCACCTCTTAGTTGTTTGAGAACAAGAGAATAGGCTGCACAACCAAACTTTTGTAAATGATTACTCTTTGGAAGTCAATTCATGAGATTTTTGTAATGTGTTCTCATGTTCTGAGATTCTTTTGGAGATTGGTTGTGTAGATACACAGCAGTATTAACTGTTCACCCCAAAATGATTTAGGTAAGTTACTATGTAATAGCATTGCCTTAGCTCTTTCAGTAGTGATACAATTACCTCTATCAGAAATAGAATTTTGCTTCAGAGTGTAAGGTGAAGTAACATGCATTGCTATACCTTCTTCAACTAGGTATTTATTGAATTAAGTATTTATGAATTCTCCTTAACCATCATTAACAAGACTAGAAATTTTATGTGGAGTATAAAGGGTTTAAACTAATTTTTTAAAATTTTTAAAAGTTTTAAAAGTATTGGATTTTTCTTTCAGAATGAAAACAAATTGATAGGAAAAAAATTCATCAGTAAGCAGATAATAATACTGTCCACTTTTAAGAGTCAACAGTACAATTTCTACACTGAGATTGGCATGAATGAACTCAAATGGATAATTGGTCTGTGGTAAATTACCAGAGAATGGTAAGTGATGGATTTTTAAATTTACGCATACAGAAAAAGGAGAGGATGGTGGAGAGCCAGGAAAGTTAAGAAGTTCTTTATTTCTCATATTGAGGATATACTGAGAATTTAGATTCCCTAGTCTGTGGTGCCATACATTGTAAGTTTCAGCAGCACCATTACATTGATCAACACCAGATTGGTTGGGAACTTCTAAGTTCAAATAGGGAATATGATTATCAATGACCCCTGACAAAATAACATTATTGTTTTTAATTATTGAGAACTTGGAACCTTTTTCCGGAGTATTAAGTTTGCAACCATTACAAAGAATGCCCATAAGGCTTGACAGGTTTGTTTGCAAATATGGAGAATACAAAAAATCCTCAAAATGAAGTAGAAGCCTTTCACTATGTAGGGCGACTCTTCCTTGGCCAAGTGAGATAATACTTTTTTCATCACCAATAATCATAGACAGAATTTGGGAGTGAAGGTAATGAAAAGTTCCTTCAAGTTAAACATGTGTCTTGACACACCATTTTCAAGTGTATAGTTTTTTGGTCCATCCTATTTAGTTAATTCCATTAAGCAAAGATCTTTAGGACTAAATGCATTAGCAACCTGGAAGGCAAGAGTTGCCTTATCAAATGACACTCCCTCAGAAGCTTTAGATTTAGATTCTTTTGCAACTCCCTTCTGTGATTTTTTAGGGCATAAGTTAGGATGAAGTTTATAACATTTATCTTCTGTGTGGAGAGCTTTTGGCTTATGTTTACCACTGGAGCAAACTTTGATAATCCTTTGTGAGTAATTCACCTTTAGAGTGCTATTGTGAGTAGAAGAGGACTGGGTTTCTTCCTTTTTAAATTCAAACAATGCCTGAGTTACATCTTTAATTGTGATGGCTTCTTTTTGGGCTGAGAAATTATGAATAATGGCATCCTTCAAACTCTTGAATTCATCAGAAGTCAAAATAGCAAAAATGTCACCAAGAGATCCTCCTCAAGGTTGATACCAACAGATGGCAAAACATCTTCATAGTTGCAAATGCATTCAAGATAATTATTGATGGAAACATCAAAATTAAGGGTGATGAGAAAAGTAAAGATTCTCATCCAATTTGCACTACTCTTTGATAGGTAATGTTTTTGGAGGTTTTTACAAAGTAAATAAAGATTACTCTCAGTAGCTTCAGTTACAAAAAATTGAAAATAAAAATTTTCTAAGTATTGAGTGAGTATACCTGCAGCCTTATCAATACAGGCTTTGTCCTAAGGTGAGATATTAGTATCCTCAGACATAGGTTTCTTATTAATGAAAATTTTATATAAATTATGTTGGTGCAATAGACTTTTAATTTGGAGAGAGCAAATTGAATAGTTATCTTTCCCAAGTAAAGGTACAGAGACATTAGAAACTGTGGAAGAGGTGATTGTCTGCATATTGTATAGTTATTTTAGCAGTAGGAGCCCGGGCCCATAACCAATCAATGTTAGGATGTTGGAAGACTCTTATAAACCTTCAATAATAATATGTAGTCTTGTTAGTATGTCTCACAAGCCTATATCTATGAGTGCGCTATCAACATATGTGAAACAAAATTTAGAGTAGGTGTTAGACTACATATTACAAAATACTTGAAGAGAAAAGGTACTTTACCTAGATATAGATTAAGGCCACTGATGATAGAAACTGACCAAAGTCACTTTATATACCCCAGAGGTTTGTGATCTATTGCTAGGGTCTGTACCATACATGAATTAATCCATTCAAAAAAATAACAATGAAGTAAGAGTAGTGAAAAACATTAAAATAAATGACCAAAAATACATCAAAACTCTCAATGAGGATAACCCAGAAACCATCAAGCCTCTATACCAAATTTTGAGGCTCAGTTTCCCAGAGGCCTGAGCCTGGAAACATCACTCTTCAGTAGTCATCCACTTTTTTTTCATTAGGATTATGAAGACCTCCTCTCTTCCCCCTCCCCCTCCACATTCTTATATTTGAAGTTCAGTTTCAATGCACAGTGGAATTCAACTGGGAAAAAGCACTTTCTTCCAATCTTGGAGCAAGGGTGTAAGGATTTGGGTTAGCAGGGGGAGAGAAGGATTTCTATTGGAACTATGCATTGCAAGAGGTAGTAGAGGAGCATATTTCATAAGGATATTTTATGGGGAAAGCACTATAGAAGAACTCTTACAGTTGCCTTTCTGTAAGTAGAACCCAGAAGATTTGTAGAAGGCAGTCAAAAGTCTTGTCTTCATAGAAAAATAATGTGGAATTATATTAATGTAACAAAGTGGGACCAAGTTTTGAAAGTCAGAAATTAATAAATAAAGGAAAGTTATATTCTTAAAATGATGAGTGTAAAATTCTTAGTTGGATGATATGTAGAAGTGCTATGAAATCTATATAAATTACTATAATAAAATAATCAATAATAATTGAATAATAATTGAAAATTTTAGTAGAATAATCTCTAGTATGAATACTTCTAATAAGTAAATGTTTAAGAGAATCTCCTAAATTTCTCTCCCTCCTGAAATGAAATCCCATTTCCAATCTTTCTAATGTTACCCTACATGCATATCCACCTTCAATAATCCCTTGGTTTCAGTGAAAATAAATACAAAATCCATAAATTGACTGAGCCTGAACAGAGAAAACAAGAGAAAACTGGAGTTTGCTATTCCCTGATAAACATTCTGTACTGGAGTGTGCCCTTCCCTGATAAACATGCTGTTCTGGAGCATTCTGTACCAGAGCACACCATAGCAAACTGGAATTTTACAAAATATCAACCATTCAAAAAAACTGCTAAAACATCAGAAAAATAACTATAATATGCTAAAATGTAATCAAGGCATGAAATAAGAAGAGGCTCCAGGGCTATTGTTAGGATTTGTTCAAGAGGTGAGGAGGAGGAGAACTATGGGTGCTATGCATTTTGAGAGGTGGAAGAGGGGATATTGCATAAAGGGGTTATATGGGGAAAGCACTGTGGAGCACTCCTCATTGGAAAAATTATCTAGTAATCCAGTTAATCATCAGTCTCATTGCTAAATTAGCATAGTCAGTCCTGTATTCCCTCACTTTTGGTAATCGTAACATAGTAAGTTTTAGTTAGTCTCACTGCTGTACCCATCAAAATCAGTCCCATCTCAGGCTAGTGATAGTGCTAGTAGTAGTCTGCCTCCTTAGGTCTTAAAATTTTGTCTGATCTTAATTAGTGCGCTACTGAAGAACAATGAATCCCTCAGGTCAATGTGATGCAGCAACCCTTGCTACAATGCAAGATTAAAACACCAGACTCATGGAACATCTAGTGGAGGAAAGGCCCTCATATTGCGGCCACACTGAAGCCAAGGCACAGGCACCACCTACAACACCTGTGCCACTTGTTAAATTCCCAAAGATTTCAGTCCCAGAAATCTTCAATGGAAAACAAGGTCCCCAGGAAGATCAGTTTGCGTCACAGGTAAACCTCTATGTCCTGCTCAATGGGAATAAGATTCCAGACAAGCAAGCAAAGATTGGGCTCACAATATTGTACCTCACAGATGAGGTGGAATTCTGGGCAAGGTCATACACCAAGGAGCTCCTTGAAAACTCTCAGTCAGCAAAAATTTTCTGCAAGTTCATGGAAGCATTTGAGTTAGCTTTTGGTGACCCTGACATGGCCAAAAACTTTAAGCATGGGTTAAACTAACTACACCAAAAACATTTAATGGCCAAGTATGTGTCAGACTTCCTGGGCCACACTAGCTATGTCACAACAGGGGGAGAAGGGGTGCTCATGTTTCACTTCAGGAATGGGCTCTCATCAAATATAAGAAATGCCCTAATCAGCCACCCTTGTTCAACTTCCCTCCAAGAACTCATGGAGCTAACTATCTAAACTGATAAAGATTTTACAAATCAGTGAATAGATGGTTGGAGTGGCTCTCATCAGTGGCACAGATATGCCTCATCAAGTGAGGCCAGCACCAGAGACCCAAATGCCATAGATATCAATGCAGTAAATGCACAAAAAACTAAAGGAAGAAGAAGGTTGTCTGATGAGGAATACCAGAGGCATATGAAAAGAGGGTTGTGCCTCTGAGGTGGGAGTGGTGGTCATTTGGAAAGGAAGTATAGGGGAAAAATGAAGATTATTGAGGTGGAGAATAGTGCAGAAAAGGCACAGGTAAAAAAAGTGCTTGAGAGTGAAGGTTGTGCCCTCCTTGAGCTGATTAGAGGGAAAGGATAAGGGTGATTTATTAGAAGAATTATCAGGATGTAAGTAACTTGAAGTAAATGATAATTATATTATACTTAACTTACCTTTGATTACCCTTGATGCTGCAAAAAATATACAAGCCCTGCTGAACTGTGGAAACACAGACTGTTTTATTGCCTACAAGTTTTTACAGGGTAATAAAATGGAAAAAGAAAAATTGTACTACCCCAGAGGTCTATTTGTGTTTGATGGATTTCTAGGTGGGGGAGGAGAATTAAGAGAAAATATTCTTTTCAGATTCTAGTGTGACAGAAAGGAGTCTTAACGCAATACATATGTGAAAAACCTGAAATACCAGTATGAAATGGCTGAAGAAATATAAACCACAAATTGACTGGATTGAAAAAAGGGTTAAAATGGGAATAAAAGGGAGAACTAGTGCTAAATTATTGGCCCCCTGGATCCTTCAGGGGTAAGGGGCCTATCCCTGAAATTTTCATAATGTTTTGTCATAATAATTTGACTTTCTTCAAGAAATGAAGCTTTCTCTTGATTCTAAGCAGAAGGCTGGGGATGTGATCTCAACAGGGAGTGTGAAAGAAGACCAAAAAGGTAAAGAATTGAACCAAGAAAGAGAAGGCAGTAGACAGAAAGGTGGATGGTGCAGATAAAGTATTGCACCCCTAGCTCCTCCCTGAAATTCTCCTGGCGTTTAATTTTCATCAGAAGACTTGCTTCAAGAGCTGAAACCATGTTGACTCTAAGTTTCAAGACTTAGAGGAAGCACCGGAGGGAGAAAAGGAGCTTGAATGCAACACAACAGCATGGAATATATCTTCCAACATTCCAGCCAAGTTCCAGTCCTCAAATCCAAAAAAAGCTTTAAGTAAATGGTCCCTGAAGCCTATTAGGAGTTTTCACCACTTTTTGAAGACAAATAAATCAAGAACTTACCACTTCAGAAACCATATGAATTTTCCATTTATCTGATGCCAGGAATAATTTCCCAATTTTGTTGCATAATTCCATTGTCAACCCTAGAGTAAACTGTAATAAAATAGATGTTTGATGAAAATTTAAATAATGGTTTCATTAAAGGATAAAAATCTCCCTGGGTGGCTCCTGTAATCTTCTCAGGTAAAAAGGATGGGTTATTAAGACCTTGCATGGTTTCAGAAGGTTAAATGTACTGATAGCAAACAAAAGATATCATTTTCCATTGAATAGTGAGCTAATTTATTTTATCCAAGGTGCAGAGATTTTCACATCCATAGATCTAAGAGAAGTTTACCACAACATATGCATGAAAGAAAGAGACAAACACAAACTGGCATTCTGCACTGAATTTTGTCATCTTGAATGGCAGGTAATGCCTTTTGGTCCATGTAATGCACCTTCCACTTTCTAAAACTTCACCAATAGTATCTTAAGAGATAGAATAGGTATAGATGTGGAAGTGTATCTAGACAACATCTTGATTTACTCCAGATAAGTGAAGGAACATCAGATAAAAGTGAAGGATTGTCTTCAATTCTTGAGAGAGGTGCAAGTATGGTTAAAACTCAAAAAATGTGTTTTATCAGTAAGTGAAATCCATTATCTGGGTATTATCATTTCAAAAAATAGGGTGAAGATAGACCAGGAGAAGGTAAAGGTAGTAACATAGTTTACAACACCATCACAAGTAAAGGATCTCCAGTCATTTTTAGGCTTTAGAAAATTTTACCCCCCTTTATTCAAAATTATTCCCACATCTAAAAACCACTACATGACCTCATAACAAAAAATATACATTCATATGGAAAAGTATTTAACAAGATGATTTTAAATACCTGAAAAGGAAATTTGTAAAATAACCAATTATTCCTATCTCAGATTTACTAAGGCCTTTTTTTCTGGAATGTGATTACTCAGATTTTGCACTAGGTGCTGTATTATCCCATATGATGCCAAAATGTCTTACATCCAGTAGCATATTTGTCACATAAACTACTTGGATCTGAGTTGAACTAAGAAATAT
Organism: Hemileia vastatrix; assembly: GCA_030280995.1. Taxonomy (NCBI): domain Eukaryota; kingdom Fungi; phylum Basidiomycota; class Pucciniomycetes; order Pucciniales; family Zaghouaniaceae; genus Hemileia; species Hemileia vastatrix. The sequence continues at coordinate 26,480,159 of JASXTE010000008.1, read as the reverse complement.
ATGATAAAGAGTTACTGGAATCAGTAGAAGCTGTATGAATCTGGCTGCACTACTTAGAAGGAGGAATGCATTGTTTTAAGGTTATCATCTACACAGATCACAAGAGATTGTAAAACTTCCTGACCATGAGAAAGCTGAAACAGAGACAAACATGCTTTTAAGAGATTTTAAGTAGAATTAATTTTGTTTTTCAATTATTACCAGGGATGAGAAGTGGAAAATATGATGCAATATAATGAGTTCCTAATTTGTGTCCAGCACCAAATAAGCTACACACTGTCAGTGCAAATTTTCTGAAGAGGGATTTTTAAAAGGGAGTAATCCTAGATGAGGTGAAATTTTAAGATGAGAATTAGATGGAGTGGATAAGGAGGGGACAGGAAGAGGTTGTGGGGGTGCATGAGTTGATGCAGCCACTGTTATTTAGGAAGCTATTGGTATGGAAGAGATTGGAGGAGTACCACTTGGAAGGGAAGTCACTGTATTGGAATGGTAGGATAGTTCTGCCAAATGATAAAAATCTCAAAAGAAAAGTGATTATTCAAGACATGAATTTCAAATGGCAGGAAAACCAGGAACACTGAAGAAGGAAGAACTGGTAAATTGAAATTTTTTTTGGAAGTCCATGAAGGCATATGTCCAGTGCTATGTAGAAGCATAAAATAAAAAGAACACTATCATCACAGTAGTTGACCACTGCTCCAAGATGGTGCACTTTGTCCCCACCAATACTAAGGTCACATCAGAGGGTATTTCAGACTTTATGGAAGCTCATTTATGGAATTTATATGGATTACCTGAAAGAATAGTATTAGATAGGGGAATTACTTATAACTTTAAGTTACTAAAATCAATGTATGAAAAAATAAACATTAAGTCCATATTGTCAATGGAATGAAATTTGCAGACTAATTCATAATCTGAGATAGTGAATAAGACAACTGAACAATACTTAAAGCATTTCATTAGATATAATCAAGATGATTGGATGATGCTGCTACTATTGGCTGAGCTCTTGTAAAATTACTGGACTCAGGATAAATCAGGAACATCACATTTCTATTTCAAGTATGGATACTACCCAACTATATCAATTTTTATGCCATCAAATCTGAACCTTCCAGGAGCTGAAGAATGGATTCAGAAAATACTGAGTATATTTCAAGAGTTAGAAGCAGTGTTTAAATCATTTCAACAGTCAATGAAGTACCATCATGATCAAGGTAAAACACAGCATCAGGCACTACATGTAGGTGATAAGGTTTGGCTAAGCTTAAAATTCCTTTCTAAATTATGCACAAGAAATAAAATAGATCACAAGAAAGTAAGCCCCTTTAAGATCATAAGAAAAATATTTGACTCAGAATATGAATTGGAACTAATGATTTCAATGAGACAAGTTTACCTAGTGATCAATATTTCCTTACTCAAAAAGCCTCAAGAATATACAATACCAAGGCTCCTAGAAGAGCCATCAAAATCAGTCTTTTTATGAAGTGAAGAGGAGTTTGAAGTAGAAAATATTACTTCTGAACAGATCTAAAGCAGGGAGGCTCAGTATTTGATTCAATGGAAAGTTTATGGAGGAGGAGATAGGTCTTGGGAACCATTGGAGAAATTAGGTAATTCTAGGGGAAAGGTGAAGGATTTTGAGAAGGAGAACAGGGGACAGGAAGGGTAAAAAGCAGGTAGTTTTAGGATTTGGGTTAAGAGGAGAAGGGGAGGAGCACTATGGGTGCTAAGAGTTCTAATAGGCAGGAGAGGAGGATATTTCATAAGGGGATTCTATGGAGGAAGAAATGTGGTGCATTCCTCATTGGGAAACTTATGTAGTAATCCAAGTGTGAGATGGTCTATGTGGTTAGATCATTTCCCAGATTGCCACTAGTTGGTTACCTTGAATTTTTTGTCACAGGTTTGAATCCTTGCCACATCACCTCTTTCAACCACGCACCCTCTTTGTCCATGGTTGGCACCCTCTTTTTCATGCTGGTGTTGATGTCTTGTTCTCCCAACAATATCTCTATTCTCCCTCAGCAACCTACGGTGGATGGACACATGCGTGAAGGCTGGAGAACCAACCCCACTTTGCCATCCCCCCATTATCTGGATGATTGTTCTTTGTCATTTGCCTTGGGTCTGCTGAAGAATTCCACTCCCCAAAAACTCTTTCTAAAATCCTTTCCCATAAAACCATGACCACTCAAGGATTACCCTCCCCCCTTTGGCAACCCCATCAGTGTCCTCAAAGGCACCTGGCTCCCCCTATTATCCTGCTAATTTCCCAGAAAGCTTACCCACTATGTTCATTCCTCCTCACATGTATCTAGCCTATTAGTTTACAATGCCTTCATGCCCCTAGCTGGGTGAGATTTTAAGAGATAAAAAATGTAGTAATCCAGTTACTCGTTAGTCTCCTAAAAAGTTGTAACCCTCAGTGTTTGTAGCCCCAATATAGTTAGTCATATTTAGTCTCACTTCTTTTCTCAGATTAGTCAGTCCTGCTCTAGTTCTAGCCATAGTTCTCACTCTTAGGTTTTGACACATGTTCACCTCCCCAAAAATTTCTCACTCCCCCCTTCTTTATAAACTGGGCCAGACACCACAGCTCAAAGATATGGAAAGTTCAAAAATTATCCTCTCCAGTCTGATTTTTCTGCATTTATTCCCTCCCCCATTCACAACTCTCAAATATTCAGCCACTTTCCTTCCCTCTCTCCTAGAAAACCACACCACAGCTCCTCCCATCTCCTACCTCCACCACATGCCAAAAATTCCCCACAATAAAACTCTATGATTTAAAAACCTCAACAGGCCCCAAAGAGTTTATCCTTCCTCAAATTTATCCAGTGTAGCTTCCACTTATCCTTCTCTGTTTTTCATACTATATTTAATGATCCTAACACTCACTCATATAATGTATTAGTCTCTAAGGAGCTTTTCCTCTCTCCTGACCACCACTCTCTAGCCCCCTCCAAAGGCTTTGACTTAATCACTCCTTTCTATATTCCTTTTTCCCTCCCTCCCTCCCCAATCATATTTTGCTACTAAATTAACCAGAACCTACCAATACACTTATTTCATACATCCCAAGCCCCTCCCTCAACCTAGCTCTAATACAAATCAACCTTTCCCCCTCTTCCATCTTCTGTGTCAACATTTACAACCCTTGGTCATCATTTTACTTCTTCCAATTCATTTAATCCTCTCTCTCCCCTTTCCACTCTCTTTTCAATCTTTTTTTTTCTGACTCTAATTTACAATGCAGCCTATGGGCTGAACTTAATAACAAGTACAATACCCACCCTGTATCTACTCCTTTTCTGGATGCCTTTTATGAAATTGGAATTCTCCTTGTGTCTTCAAATGATATAGCTGCAGATTTAGTGATCAGCTGTAAGACAGATGTTGAAGGTTTCAATTCTCACTTATCTGATCATAAATCCATCATCAACTGTATCTTCTCCACCCCCCATACTACCCTCATAAGAAACCACACCATGAATTGAAAGTTTTTCATGCTTTGTCTCTCCTTCCTCCTTCCTCCTTCCTCCTTCCTCCTTCCTCCTTCCTCCTTCCTCCTTCCTCCTTCCTCCTTCCTCCTTCCTCCTTCCTCCTTCCTCCTTCCTCCTTCCTCCTTCCTCCTTCCTCCTTCCTCCTTCCTCCTTCCTCCTTCCTCCTTCCTCCTTCCTCCTTCCTCCTTCCTCCTTCCTCCTTCCTCCTTCCTCCTTCCTCCTTCCTCCTTCCTCCTTCCTCCTTCCTCCTTCCTCCTTCCTCCTTCCTCCTTCCTCCTTCCTCCTTCCTCCTTCCTCCTTCCTCCTTCCTCCTTCCTCCTTCCTCCTTCCTCCTTCCTCCTTCCTCCTTCCTCCTTCCTCCTTCCTCCTTCCTCCTTCCTCCTTCCTCCTTCCTCCTTCCTCCTTCCTCCTTCCTCCTTCCTCCTTCCTCCTTCCTCCTTCCTCCTTCCTCCTTCCTCCTTCCTCCTTCCTCCTTCCTCCTTCCTCCTTCCTCCTTCATCCTTCCTCCTTCCTCCTTCCTCCTTCCTCCTTCCTCCTTCCTCCTTCCTCCTTCCTCCTTCCTCCTTCCTCCTTCCTCCTTCCTCCTTCCTCCTTCCTCCTTCCTCCTTCCTCCTTCCTCCTTCCTCCTTCCTCCTTCCTCCTTCCTCCTTCCTCCTTCCTCCTTCCTCCTTCCTCCTTCCTCCTTCCTCCTTCCTCCTTCCTCCTTCCTCCTTCCTCCTTCCTCCTTCCTCCTTCCTCCTTCCTCCTTCCTCCTTCCTCCCCCCTCCCCTCTCCCTTGATAGATCAGGTTGCTTATAACCAAAATTTAAAATTTACCAGAATTATAGAAAGTTTTCTTCCTCTGCAGAAGCCTAGCTTGAAATTTCAAGCATGGTGGAATTGAAGTATCTTGGATTCCGACAAGAAGACCTGCTACCAGATCCAGTGAAAATATAGGTCTTCCCCTGTCCCACATGTTATAGCCAAGTTCCACTAAGAAAGGAAAAATTTCTGCATGGATATCATATACCTGCATAAAAAACACTGGAAATATTATTTTCTCACCTTAATACCCAACCTATATTCAAACCTTCTAAGTCCACCCCTCAAATTTCTGGAGCACACTTCAGTCCCCATTTAACTAGCTGTAATGAGTCACCAGTCATTAAAAACCTCTCTAAAGCCCAGAATTTTTTTGAAGGAACCTCTTTTTCTCCTATACAGTGTGACCTCTCTGATATTTCTCCTGCTCCCCCTTCACCATTGAAGAAATTACTGTTTACTTGTGAAAATCAGTAAAAGTGGAGTCCATTGTCCAGAAGGGATTCCCAAAGCCCTCCATTGTAGCAATCCCAAAGCTATCTTATCTATCCTCCTTCACAACTTTCAATCTTTTCTTAACCTTGGAAATTCTCCATTTCCATGAAAAGAAGTTAAAATTGTCATTATCTGAAAACCTAATAGCCCTGACTACACTGCACCCTCTGCTTACCAGCCAATCGTTCTACTCAATACCATGAGTAAAATTCATGATTTCCTTCTAACCAAGTTCTATTCCTCTTCAGTAGAATAAGGTAACCTCCTCTCTGAGAGCCATTATGGAGGTTCCCCCCTCAGAAGCACAACAGATGTCTTTCTTTACCTAACCTCTTGGACAAAAGACAAATGAAGGAAAGGTGAAGTAGTGGATGACTTGTTATTTTTATTTTTATTTTTATTTTTATTTTTATTTTTATTTTAATTTTTATTTTTATTTTTATTTTTATTTTTATTTTTATTTTTATTTTTATTTTTATTTTTATTTTTATTTTTATTTTTATTTTTATTTTTATTTTTATTTTTATTTTTATTTTTATTTTTATTTTTATTTTTATTTTTATTTTTATTTTTATTTTTATTTTTATTTTTATTTTTATTTTTATTTTTATTTTTATTTTTATTTTTATTTTTATTTTTATTTTTATTTTTATTTTTATTTTTATTTTTATTTTTATTTTTATTTTTATTTTTATTTTTATTTTTATTTTTATTTTTATTTTTATTTTTATTTTTATTTTTATTTTTATTTTTATTTTTATTTTTATTTTTATTTTTATTTTTATTTTTATTTTTATTTTTATTTTTATTTTTATTTTTATTTTTATTTTTATTTTTATTTTTATTTTTATTTTAATTATAATTTTAGTTTTAATTTAATTTTATTTATTTTATTTAGTTTTTTATTTATATTTATATTTATATTTATATTTATATTTATATTTATATTTATATTTATATTTATATTTATATTTATATTTATATTTATATTTATATTTATATTTATATTTATATTTATATTTATATTTATATTTATATTTATATTTATATTTATATTTATATTTATATTTATATTTATATTTATATTTATATTTATATTTATATTTATATTTATATTTATATTTATATTTATATTTATATTTATATTTATATTTATATTTATATTTATATTTATATTTATATTTATATTTATATTTATATTTATATTTATCTTTATCTTTATATTAATATTTATCTTTATCTTTATCTTTATCTTTATCTTTATCTTTATCTTTATCTTTATCTTTATCTTTATCTTTATCTTTATCTTTATCTTTATCTTTATCTTTATCTTTATCTTTATCTTTATCTTTATCTTTATCTTTATCTTTATCTTTATATTTATATTTATATTTATTTTCGGTGGTCCCCTTGGTATAGAAGATAAATTGGGAGGTCCTATGAGGTTTCAAGTGGATTTATTGGACTCAAAAGTAACACTGTACGTATTTTCTTTAATCTTTTGATTACTTTACTCAAATAATAAGAGGTAGAGTTTTAATTATTATTATGATTAATGAGTTAGAACTACGTAATTGTAAGTGCTAAAAACAATAATAAATAGTAATAAATATTTAAGTGTAGTAATTGTTATAATAATATAAGTAAGTAATGAATGAAAAGTACAAAAAGAGAGGGCCTTTTATAGGCAAAGATGTGAGAAATAAAGACACAGAGTTAACACCACCTGATACAAGGGTGTGAAAAAATGAAACTAAATAAAGAGTGTATGTGAAATAATAAAAGATATACTAAATAGTGCGTAAATAAAAGGTATCATTTTATTTGAAATAAAAATTAGAATCCCTTGGTCCGTCACATTTAGTACAAAAAACATTTGATTTAAAATGGAGATTCAACAAAATCTAAATAAAGGAATTTGAAAAGTTTCTTCTTTTTATATTTTTTATATTTTTTAAAACTATTTTTATTCCCTCTCATCTGTATTATTGAGCACAGTGTTAGGGAGTAAAAATGTGTGTGACAATTACTTATTTTTATTAATTATTTACATTACTTATTTTACTTAGCTAGTTAGTTGTAAGTAATACATAAGTAGTTAGTAAATAATTAATTATTAATAAGGATTAAAAGGTGTGGCTTCATCTCAGTAAAATATTTAATTATTTTACTGGGTAAGTCTAGTAGCCTGGCTGACAATCACTCAGTCTAAAAAAAACAATAAAAAAATCCTATGTTTTTTTCTTTTTATACTTCTCTAGTAGAGTAGGAAGATTAGATATCTCCTTCCCAGGTATCCAAGAATCATATTCAGATGATTTATTCTTGAATCTCAATAAATATTCTGTACCTTTTTCAGCAGTGACTATTCTGTCATTCAGAATCTTATCAATTTCTGCTGTCTCAGTGATTTCATTAGGGTTTTTCTTGGGTCTTTCCCTCCTTTTTCGAAATAAATTACTATTGGAAGTGTAAGGTTTAAAAAGAGATATTGGAAAAACAGGATGTTTTCTGTCATATGGAGAATACAAAATAACTTCAACTGAATTATCACCAACCATTCTTCTTACAACAAATGGGCCAACAAACGGGTCTTTCAATTCGTTATTACCTTGTAAATTGAAGTGGACTGTAGAAATCAACACCTCATCACCCTTTTTAAAAGTGTATTCTTTATGGGATTTTTCCCATCTCTTCTTCTCATATTCAAATGATTTTTCAATACATTTTTGAGCATGACTTCTGAAAAGTTGTCTAATTGGAAGAAAATATTTTACACCAGGATTTAAGTCCAATTTAGGAATATTATTATTGAGAATTTGGGCAGGAGTATTTGGAACATATTCAAGCCAGAGCCCAAAAGGATTTCTATGAGTAACAGAATGAACAGTGCTATTATAAGCAAATTCCAAACCAGGAAGTAAGGTGACCCAATAATAAGTGAGACTGTCATTGTATTTGTACTCAAGGACAAAGGCAAAATATGTTCTTATCATGCCCTCTAAAGTCTGAATCATTCTTTCAGCTAATACATTAGTCTGGGGGTGATGGGCAGTAGATAGTTTCAGATCACAACCACAAACATCCATCAGAGACATCCAAAATTCAGAAGTAAATTTAGGGTCTCTGTCAGAGATTATGGCTTTAGGAAAACCAGCAGTATTAAACATATGAGACCACCATAAGAAACCTGATTCTTTAGTGGAAACATCCCTGTGAGTAGGGATAAATTTACACATTTTGGTGAATCTGTCCACAATAACCCAACAAGAGTTATAACTGTCTTTTCCAGCAATAGGTAATTCTGTTGCAAAATCCATGTTTATTATTTGCCATGGTGCATCAGGAGGTTCAATATGTTGCATTAATCCAGCTCTCTTACCAGTCAATATTTTTGATTTTTGGCAAGAATCACAAGTTTCAACATATAATTTGGTGTCTTCAGACATATTAACCCACCAAGAAGTGTTTTTAATTCTGATCATTGTTTTTTCAAGATCAAAATTTCCAGCTAATATGTCATCATGACAAATTTTCAAGATGATTTCTTTCATAGAAGAAGGAATAACAATGACATTACTCAACTTTCTTCTATAATATAGATATCCTTCATCAATTGAAAATTTACCTTTCTCCAAAGCCTTTTGGAACTCTGTTGGAAGGGTTTTAATTAATGCTTTTATTGAAGCATTCTTTGGATCATTTAATATGGTGCATAACTTTTTTACGTCAGTGTCCTTATCATATGAATCCAGAATAAGCTGTAATAGATCTTCCTCCATATCAACCAAATATATCCCATAAATATGAATAATTTCATCCTCAGGATCATAAGCAGGATTTGAGTCATCATTTGGTAAATGTAACCTTGATAACATATCCACATTTGAGTGAACAATACCAGCCCTATCAATAATTTTCATTCTCCCTCTGTATTCCTGAACAGCTAACTGCCATCTGAAAATATGTCTGTTTGGTGTTTTCAAGTTTAAAAGGGATTTAACTGCACTGCAGTCAGTAACAATTTCAAATTTCTGGTCATCTAGGTAATAATGTAGCTTTTCTAGAGCCCACACTACGGCTAAACATTTAAGCTGAGTGGCACCATATTTAAATTCACTATTTCTCAAGGTTCTTGAAATATAACAAATTACTACTTCTGATAATTTATCATTCATCACTTGTTTTTGATGGAGGGCAGCACCAAGACCAATAAAACTGGCATCAGTGTACAAAACAAATGATTGATTAAAGTCAGGTAAAGCAAGAATTGGTGCTGACATCAAACAGTTTTTCATAGTGTCAAAATCTCTCTGTATTTCAATATTCCAGACAAAAGCAGCATCCTTTCTAGTAAGTTGGGTAAGGGTTAAAGCTATGACTTGGTAATTTTTAATATACTGTCTATAGTATCCACACATTCCCAAAAAACTCTGGAGCTCTCTAACAGTGGTAGGAGCATTCACCTGCTGTATAGCTGCCACTTTATTTTGGTCAACACATATCTGTAACCCTGAAACAACATGACCCAGCAATTTTAAGGAATGAAAACCAAATTTACATTACTTCAAAGCAAGTGTCATATTTATTTCATCCATTTTATGGCACACTTTACACAGGTGGTTGAGATGGTCCTCAAATATTTTTGAGAATATAATGATATCATCAATATAAACCATCAGCCAACCTTCAATCATCTCCTGATGGAATGTGTTATCCATAACTTTTTTAAAAACTGAAGGGGCATTTTTAGGACCAAATGGCATCCTAATATACTTATAAATACCCATATGAGTAGCAATCATCAGAAAATTCTGGGAATTCCTCTCAACAGGTACCTGGTGATATCCCTTGTTACCATCCAAGCAGTTTATATATTTAGCACCTTGTAAGGTAGCATGTATAGAGCAAATTCTAGGTAAAGGGTAGATATCATCAACAGTATAAGTATTCAATGCTCTATAATCACCTCATAACCTGGATTTATCTTTCTCATAAGAAATTAGGACAGGTGAGATAACACAATATTTAGGTGTTTCAACTACCTTTTCAATAATATTCATTTTCAAAAGGGTAGAGATATTATCCTCAATATCTTTTCTCTTTGTGGGAGAAGAAGGGTAAGGCTTCTTCTTCAAACTAGGTGGTATGTCAGTTAATGGACAAGATAATGAAAGTTTCATTTCTTCCTTAACTAATCCTAGTTCATGTGACCCATGAGAAAAGGCCATAGGAAAAGATTTAATCAATTTAATGATGGAATCTTTATCCTCACCAGAAAGTTGTTCTCCAAAAGAAGCATTGTCAATTTCAGACATAAGAGCATGCATTTCTTTTGTAGACCTTCCTTTATATTAAATCACAGAATTACAGGTGTTCAATTCTGGTTTTGACAATTTTTTGGGGGAGGAAATCTTAAATTTTCTCTTCCCATTTATTCCCATTGTGAAGCATTGATTTGAAGGATCTAATTTTATGCCATATTTGGTTAAAATGTTGTTTCCTATGATAAACCAACTTCCTAAATTATCATTTTTCATGACAACAAAGTCACAAATAGCTCTTACAAAACCATGGTTATATTTAAAAAACACTGTGGCTTTGTATTTACCAATGGGGGACAAAACAGAGCCATAACCTCTCCAATTTTCAGAAATGATAGGCATCAGTTTTGATTTATAGTCTTGATCCACTGAAGCAAGTACTTTTTCAGATACTACGCTTCCTCCAGCTCCAGAATCCAGAACAACTTCAATGCTGGTTCCATTGATCAAGACTGGTGCTTTGAGAGGGGAAATAACAATTGAGCTATCCTCAATATTCTTTATGATCTCAGAATCCTCAACTGTAGATGAATCATTATTATCAATATCAATAGTATTTAAATAATGAATATCTTCTTCCAGCATCAAGATTTCTTGTTGAGATTCATATGAAATATTTCTGGCACAATCACTTGAAGTATCATCCAGTTCTATTGTGTCATCAGCCTGCTCCTCAGTTTGTTCAACAAGATTTATCCTCTTGTCACAAACATGGCCTTTCTGCCAAGGCTTGTTGCACTTGAAGCAAGTGTTTGTTGCATACTTTTTTGGTGAAAAAGGAGCAGAATGTTTACCAATCTTTTCCAGAGTTTTCTGTTGGTAAGTGGAGGATTTCTCCAAAGGGGTCCTAGGAATGAATCTTCTGGCATCATACTTGTTGCTTAGAAGGATCTCATTGCAAGTATTAATGAAAGAAGAAGGTTCTCTGGAGAACTCAATCCTATCCACTATCAAGTCTCTCAAAGACATTGGCAATTTATAAAGGATCCTGTCCTTCCATAACTCAAACTCCATATTTGGGTCAATTTCCCTCAAGATTTTTACAAGTTTCATTAAGAACTCAATAGGTTTATCAGTAGAAGAGCTGTATCTAGTTTCCTCATACTGCCTTTGTTGAGCCATCCTGAACTTGGAGCCACCAAATTGTGCTTTAATCAATTTTTTCCAATCTTCCCATGAGTAGTCATTCCTATCCAGGAGAACAGATTCATACCACATTAGGGCAGCATTGGTAAACAAAGAAATTAACTTAGACACAATTCCCTCATCTGGGATTTTGTAAGAATTTTTTAAGTAATCAATTCTGCAAATGAATTTCTGCCAATCAGAAGAATAATCACCATCAAATGTTGGTTACTGGTCAAGTTTTGGCCAATTCTTTCGATTTGAAGGAGCCTCCTTAGTATTAGCTTGTTTCCGAGTAAGATGAAGCTGTAACTTCTCCAATTGTGCAGTAATCTCATTGTTTAATACTTCTGTAGAAGATCCTGGTGCATCATCAATTTTTGATGGAAACTCAGTGGTATCAACAGGAATTTCTGAATCTAATTTTCTTTTAGATGAACTAGAAACAGGTAAACTTGGAGCATCCTGTACCATATGTTCCTTCAAAGAAGTTTCAGAATATTTTTTATCATTAAACAATGAATTCAAATTTTCTTCAATGGTTGTTAGTCTGGTTTTCACTCTTGGTAGACTAGATGAACTCTCATTGATTGTTGCAAAAGATAACTAGGTTTTATTTTGAAAAGATAAATAATGATAACTCAATCTTTTCAGGTTCATCTTATCTACCTCTAGCTCCAGGCAACAGGTAGATACAGTATCTTTCAGTTTAGACAAATCATTTTTGATATTTTTCCATAAAGCAACTTTCTTATAATGGGTTGCTTTGTAATGAAAAAATCATCAGAATCTCTCTGTAACTCACTCCTCAATGCTTGATAACCCTGTTCAGTTAACAAACTATTATATTTCTGAGTCAATTGCATTTTGTTCATTGTATGATTTTGTTTAGCAATAATATCCCTCAAATATTCATCATTAATTTTAGCTACATCTGGAGTGTTTCTCAATAAGGAAACAGAGTAACTTTCCAGATTCTCATAAAACTCAGACTCAAGTGTTTCATCAATAATAGCCATATCAGGATTTATCATTGAAGTAGTGATTAGAACTAAAGGATTAGATACATTTGAAATTTGAGCAATTTGTCTACTGTTCTCAGCCTCTACAGGTCTCACAGTCTCATCTCCTCTTCCAGAATTACCTGAAGGAACTGAAGCAGTTACAAGAAATGGTACTTGAGTTTCAATAGAGGGGCTTACCATGGCTTGGGCAAGAATTGGATGTGGTTGTTCTTTCTCCTTCTTCCTCCTTGATAGGGATGAGGAGGTGTTGGATTGAACTTATTTGTTCTTGAAGGACCTGCCTGAGGTGCATGTTGCTGTTGCTGTTGGGACAGATAATCCCACTGGGTTTTCAGCCAATCCCACTGCCACTTTGAGACTTCCACCTTTTCTTATTACTGGGGGGCCAGTTGTGGAAGGGCTTTTGGAGGAGGAGTTTTCTTCTTCTCTTGAAGAAAAGACTCTATTTTTCTTACCTTGTCTTCTAGACAGTCTATCCTTGACCTCAGCTTGAGGTTTTCTGTCCTCAACTCCTTGATGTGAGTAGAGAGATTTTTTACATGCTGGTTTAAGGGCATCTTTTTTATCTTGAAGCCTTTGGGAAGCTCTTCTGGGGGGTTTATTGAAGGTTTTTGTTCCTGGGAATTTGTCTCTACCAGAATCTCCACTTCCTCCATTTCCACATCCTGATTGGTTCAATGATTTATTAATTTAAGTTAATTGTGTGGTTAAAGGAGAGCTCACAGAAGTAGCCTCATCATAATCAATCAGATCCAGTTCATCTTCACGTGCAACAGAAAAACCTTGTTCAGTCATTGTTTTAAATATAACCTGAGGTGAGGGAAAGAAACAATAATATGAATCAGTTTCATTTTTGCTTTATAAAAGAAAAATAAATAAAAAAATATAAAACTCCTCAGGATAAAAATCAACTGAAAATAATAATCAATTATTTATTACTTCAAACAAATCTTATAACCAGGATTTACAAGAAATTAACTGAAGAAATAAAAATCATTTTTAATTCAACAAATAAATTTATGATGATTATCAGGATTTAACTCAACTGAAGGATATTTAATTACCAGGACTCAATGTCAACTGAAATAATGTAGTATAGTTTTATTTTTTTATTAATTTAAAATTTTATTGTCAGGACAATTTGTCAACTGGAACAAAAAAAAATATCTTAATTTATCAGGACAAAGTCAACTGAAAATTACAATTAATTTTTTTTAAAAAAATAAAAATTTATTACTTCTAGGACTAAGAACACAATTGCTCCATCTTTGTCAACTAGGAAAATAAATATAAAAAAAATAATTTCAATTTACCAGACACCTCTCCCTATAAATGAGCAATTTAATGTCACTTACAGAGTGCTGAGTAAAAGGAAATATGTAGAGTAAGAAGAGTGCAAAGTGACCCACAAATAGTAATCAATAATTACCATGAAATATATAACTATTAGTTAGTATATAAGCCTAAGTTTTGGAGCGTGGTTTGATTCCTGTTTGCAGCAAAAAAATAAGTCACGTGATGTACGACATTTGTCGTTTTTGTCATCCACTCATCCTTATAGATACCTCAATTGTGATGGTCCCATGGTCTCCGGTCCTCAAGATAACAATGTTCCATCGATGATTCGGAAAGGCTCCCAACTGTCGGTGGCCCCCTTGGTCTAGAAGATAAATTGGGAGGTCCTACAAGGTTTCAAGTGGATTTATTGGACTCAAAAGTAACACTGTACGTATTTTCTTTAATCTTTTGATTACTTTACTCAAATAATAAGAGGTAGAGTTTTAATTATTATTATGATTAATGAGTTAGAACTACGTAATTGTAAGTACTAAAAAAATAATAAATAGTAATAAATATTTAAGTGTAGCAATTGTTTTAATAATTTAAGTAAGTAATGAATGAAAAGTACAAAAAGAGAGGGCCTTTTATAGGCAAAGATGTGAGAAATAAAGACACAGAGTTAACACCACCTGATACAAGGGTGTGAGAAAAATGAAACTAAATAAAGAGTGTATGTGAAATAATAAAAGATATACAAAATAGTGCGTAAATAAAAGGTATCATTTTATTTGAAATAAAAATTAGAATCCCTTGGTCCGTCACATTTAGTACAAAAAACATTTGATTTAAAATGGAGATTCAACAAAATCTAAATAAAGGAATTTGAAAAGTTTCTTCTTTTTATATTTTTTATATTTTTTAAAACTATTTTTATTCCCTCTCATCTGTATTATTGAGCACAGTGTTAGGGAGTAAAAATGTGTGTGACAATTACTTATTTTTATTAATTATTTACATTACTTATTGTACTTAGCTAGTTAGTTGTAAGTAATACATAAGTAATTAGTAAATAATTAATTATTAATAAGGATTAAAAGGGGTGGCTTCATCTCAGTAAAATAATTAATTATTTTACTGGGTAAGTCTAGTAGCCTGGCTGACATTTATATTTATATTTATATTTATATTTATATTTATATTTATATTTATATTTATATTTATATTTATATTTATATTTATATTTATATTTATATTTATATTTATATTTATATTTATATTTATATTTATATTTATATTTATATTTATATTTATATTTATATTTATATTTATATTTATATTTATATTTATATTTATATTTATATTTATATTTATATTTATATTTATATTTATATTTATATTTATATTTATATTTATATTTATATTTATATTTATATTTATATTTATATTTATATTTATATTTATATTTATATTTATATTTATATTTATATTTATATTTATATTTATATTTATATTTATATTTATATTTATATTTATATTTATATTTATATTTATATTTATATTTATATTTATATTTATATTTATATTTATATTTATATTTATATTTATATTTATATTTACATTTATATTTATATTTATATTTATATTTATATTTATATTTATATTTATATTTATATTTATATTTATATTTATATTTATATTTATATTTATATTTATATTTATATTTATATTTATATTTATATTTATATTTATATTTATATTTATATTTATATTTATATTTATATTTATATTTATATTTATATTTATATTTATATTTATTTTGTATTTTGTATTTTTTGTATTTATTTTGTGTTTATTTTTTCTTCTTCTTTGCCTTTTTTTGTTTTGTTTTGTTTTGTTTTGGTTTATTTTATTTTATTTTATTTTATGTTATTTTTTTGTTTTAATTTAATTTAATTTAATATTTTTAATTTTAATATTTTAATATTTTATTTTCTCTCTATTAATTTTTGCTATTTTTTGATCTTTTATTTTTTTATTTTTATTTTTTCAATCGCATTTGGATATCCACTGATGATACTTCCACTTCTCCTCAAATCCTTTTTTTCCGTGTCAATTCTGATGTGTCTCACAAAATTTTGAATGACGAAAAAGTAGTTTTTTCTTTCTTTCCAATATTTAGGAAAGGTCAGTATTGACCATAATACATATCTCTATGAAAAGTTGATTGAAGGATATAAGTGTTAGTGTCCCGTAAAATGTGACGAAGATTTATTTCCGGCCACTGTATGTACATAATATCTAATGCGCTCAGCATCATGAGTCCTACACCTAACACTTATGAACATCAACCTTTCAAAGTGTTGACTAACGGGTTTAATAAGGGGTATTTACATAATGATAATAAGCTCGCATAGGAAAGTATTGTGGACCATATCGAACTACCTGATAATTGTAAGAGGGAGCTGCGTTTGAGAAAGCGCTTTCATCAGCTTGGGCACTTGATGGCTCTGCGTATTGCTGAACATATTCAGCTGTCTCGTAATTGTAAGTTGGAGCTGTGCTTAAGAAAGAATCTTCATCGTCATGGGTACTTGATCTTAATGGATCTTGGGGTGCGTTTAGTTCTTCAGCATCAGCATAATTTTCACTTGTGCTTGGTGAAATCTCTTGTTGAGGTGGGGCACTTGATACAGAAGTACATTCAATTGCCCCTGGAGCAACATCTGAATTATTGAGAACCGGTGCAGCGGTGATCATTGGTGCAGTAGCAGTAGTAGTTCTCTGGAGAACTGGAACTGGTGTAAATGTTGGTACAACAACTGTAGTGGAAAATATAGTCTTGGTTGAAGTAGAAAATGTTGTCTTAATCGTAGTAGTGGGGCTTGGCACAACCGCAGTGGTTGTTTGGAAAACAGTCGATTCGCCTGCACCTGGTTCTGGTGAATTTGAATTTCCTCCGGATACAGATGGCAAGGTGACGCCAACTGATTCACAAGTCTGTTCTCAAAAATTAAAAATTAATTTACCCAACATAAGCCATCAAAATTTGACGTGAAAAAAAAGGATATCTACAAACATTTCGGGAAACCGATAAGGCCTGTTCTTGTTCTTGAATGCGACACTTGAGAACACAGTCACGCGTAGCATCGAAATATTTTTGGCTGCGGCAAAAGCAGGCAAAGTCTGTCTTTTTTTTAAAGATATTAATTTAAACCCAAAGTTAAAATGAAAACCAGAAATTTAAAGTTTTAGTTTTAGTTTAGGTTGGAATATTATTTTAATTTATAAGGATTTAAAGCCTTACTAATCCACATGATTTCTCGACAGACAGCGATGAAACAAAGCAATTTGCAGGACAAGGTGGTAAGGCTAGAAGTCCGCTTAAATTTTGGCGTTTGGGTAGCCGAGCGCTGGTGGTGAATGAAAGAGTAGAAAGAGCGACGATCACACGAATGAAGTTCAAGTTATAAAGCATGGTGGATATAATTTGAAAGAAGGAAATATAATATGAAAAAACACTAAACAAATCGTAAGTTTTAATTCTGGATAGAAGGAGAGAAATTAGTTAACACAGTTATCTTTATATAATTTTGAATCATCTGATGATTGAGTCGTCAACAACTGAGAAACGTCATATTTAGATTAAAAATTAAAATGTGCGGGAAACAATCAATGGTATGGATCGTTTTTTCCACTTTGAACTCACACCCTAGGCCCAACAACAATTTTAACCAGCCATTTAATTCTGCACTCCATAAAAATTTAAATTTCTTTGAAAAATCTGTTTGCCCGCTACAGACGTAATCGGATTTTGCTAGATTTTAAAACTGGGGTAAAACCAACCTGGTTGTTTTTTGATATGTTCTTCGGGTCTAATATTAATAATACTACCATTATGTTTATTTTCATTACGTTTATTATGACTGAAATGGTTCAATGGAAGGAAAAAGAAAAGAATGGTTATAACCCACTTCAGACTAGGCAGGTAAAGATTATAATAACACATCATAAAAAAATAATAAAAACAGAAGACGAATTACAAGTGAAAAAAAGGGATCATTTTGGATATTCCGAATCAACTCACATAGCGCAAAAAGATAATAAAGTAGATGAACCGGCCTGCTGGAGCACTTTCTAAAGCCTGTCCAAATTTTAAATGAAACAAAACGGTGCCATTCGATCCCTATGAATATCTCCCCTTTAGATTATTTTGGCCTGCATTAAGAAACTTGAAAATATCTTACAACACAATTGATAGCTTTAAACAAGCTAGTCGTTTAATAAAAATAGCCTTCAAATCGTCAGCCGACAATGCCTAAACCTTAAGCCCTCCCTCCAGCAACGGAGTTGTGGAAATGGA
Source organism: Hemileia vastatrix (assembly GCA_030280995.1). Classification (NCBI taxonomy): domain Eukaryota; kingdom Fungi; phylum Basidiomycota; class Pucciniomycetes; order Pucciniales; family Zaghouaniaceae; genus Hemileia; species Hemileia vastatrix. Next base: position 26,462,233 of record JASXTE010000008.1, on the reverse strand, counting down.
GAGCAAAATGGTGAAGTAATATCGTAAGTAGAGTCTAAAACTTACTTAATCATATTCTGAAAAGACTGGACTAACTAGTCAGGGTGTCAAGTATCTCCACCATACTGTTCCTCTTTACAAATTACATGCCTCACTGATAAATAGTTCCTATTTAATTTTTCTGCCGGTCAATTATCAAAATTGAAGCTTTGTGGAAACCATCATCATCATTCATTCGTTAAGTGAAAGTTCACATTCCTTGAGACCATTCCAGTCTGTAGTTACTGGCGATTTTGAAAAGTATTTTATAAAACAACTCGAATCTTTTAGATATAAAAATAAAACAGACGTCAATAAACGATCTGCCCTATTAAGTGGTCTTTGCCGCTGTTACCTTTTAGATATAAAAATAAAACAGACGTCAATAAACGATCTGCCCTATTAAGTGGTCTTTGCCGCTGTTACCTAAAGATAAAAATAATGAAATAATATTGAGCGAGATAAAAGACCTAATACATAAACAGAATAACAGCTAAATACAAAAGTCTAACCTTTTAGATATAAAAATAAAACAGACGTCAATAAACGATCTGCCCTATTAAGTGGTCTTTGCCGCTGTTACCTATGTACATGAATAAAATGGAAAATTAATAACAAGATAAGTGTTTACAAATAACTAGTCCTGACCTAAAGATAAAAATAATGAAATAATATTGAGCGAGATAAAAGACGGGCAAAAAGAAATGACAAGACCCAGTATTTAAGTTAGTGTCTCGCTCAATGAGGACAGGGATGAATGAATAGCATAAAATAAGAACAACATAGAAAAACGTGAGAAAAATAAGACGTGATGTGATCTCTATGGAGGTTGAGTCAATAACTACTCTTATAATTATAAAACGGATAAAAATAGAAAGAAAAACACAGTGAGTTAACTAGTTGTTCTTACACCCCTCCTTGCTATCAATCATACCGTTCAAACCAATTTTGTCTACAAATTTTCTGAATTTTTCCTTGCTAAGAGCCTTAGTAAAGACATCAGCAATCATATCAGTTGATGGCGTATATTGTAGGTCAATTTTTCCAGACATTATTTGCTCTCTAATCCAATGAAATTGGATTTCAACATGCTTAGTTCTAGCGTGAAACATGGGATTTTTGCACAAAGAAATACAACCTTGATTATCGGAAAATAATTTTGAGGAAGATTTACAGTCAAATCCAAGGTCATTAAAGAGAGTCTGCATCCAAATTGCCTCTTGCGCTGCATCAACTGTAGCTTTAGATTCAGCTTCAGTAGTGCTAAGGGCAACTGTAGGTTGTTTCTTGCAGCGCCAACTGATAGCAGTACCATTGATAATAAAAACATATCCAGTAGTTGAGCGTCGAGTAACTTGACAACCTGCCCAATCGGCATCAGCAAAACCAGTAGGAAGTGAATAACTGTAGTGACCCTCATTGATAAAAGGATCATCTGAATGAAAAGTAAGTGATAGATTGATACTACCTCGCAGATAGCGAAGGACCCTTTTGAATGCCAACCAATGTTTAATACCAGGAGCATTTAAGTATTGTGCTAGTTGACTGTTTATGAAGGCAATATCTGGTCTAGTTGCCTGAGTGATGTAATTTAATCGACCCACTGCTCGTCGATAATTGATGTTGAGTTGAGAGAATTGTTTTATTTCGTCTTCAGTTGCTGGTACCAGTTGAGTGTTCATTGTCATTGGAGTACTAGATGGCTTGCAATTTGACATGTCATAAGAAGTGAGTAAATCCTTAATCTCCTGATCTTGACAAAGAGATAAGGTACCGGTATTTCTATTTCTCGTAACCCTCATTCCCAAAATAAATTTTGCATCTCCAAGATCTTCCATATCAAACTTTGATTGAATGGCAACTTTGAACCAATCAATATCCTTACCAAAAATGGAAAGGTCATCAACATGCACATGGACGTAACAAGGATGAGTAGTACTTTCATGTATGAAGAGACAAGGATCCGCAGCTGAGGGATAAAAATTAAGGGAATAGAAGAAATTAATTAACTCTGTGTACCAACACCTAGAGGCCTGCTTTAAACCATAAAGTGAACGCTTTAACAATAAAACTGGATTTTTAAGATTGGGAGGCCTTTTCATGCCTAGAGGAATTTTCATATAAACGTCTTCGTCAGGTTTTCCATAGAGAAAAGCACCTTTGACATCCATCTGAATGAAATCCCAATCTTCTCGTGTTGCAAGACTGATGAGAACTCGTAATGTGGTGAGTCGTCCAGTTGGAGCAAAAGTCTCAAAATAATTTATTCCAGCTTTTTGTGAACAGCCTCGTGCACAAAGTCGAGCTTTATATTTTTGAATGTGACCATCTGCATCTCTTTTAATCTTAAAAACCCATATGGACCCTATCGTAGGAACATTTTCTGGTTGTTCAACAATATTCCAGACACTTTGATTTTCTATCATTTTCAACTCTTGACTAATGGCATCGAGCCAAAAATCACCATCACATCGATTAATTGCTTCAAAATAAGTAAGTGGATCTGATAATTGAATGTCGGGTACATCATCATGTGTTGCATGTGCACTAATAACGTTTGTAATTGATAAGTAGTTTTTGATTTCAAAGGCTGAATTCAGCTTCCTTGGTATTCTTTTCCGACCACCTTCAATAATGTTGGATGAGTCAATTGAAGAGCTAATATCGTTAGAAGCAATGTTGGGAGTTAATTGATAATCCCAAAATCTATTAATGGATTTTGGTTTTTCAATGGGGGGATCTTCAGATTCAGTCGAAGGTATGTGATTTGACGAATGATTATCAGAGGGAGTTAAAGGTATATTTTCAGAGAAATCAGATGTAATTGCGACAACATCTTCAGTAAAGATTTCTGACAATTGTGTTTCTGACGATAAGTCCTGAATAGGAAAAGACGTTTCATCAAAAATTACATTATGTGAGTATATTATCTTTTTATTATCAAGTCGAAGCAATCGATATGATGTCACATCTTCAGCATAGCCCAGAAAACAGCATTTTATTGAATTCGTATAAAATTTTCCTCCTCTTTTTGACTTGTCAATGAGTGCATAAGCAGCACATCCAAAAACTTTAAGATGATCGTATTTTGCATCCTTGCCAAACCTCACTTTAAATGGTGTATCAAAACTCAATGAAGCCGATGGTAATCTGTTCTCAAGATAGACTGCAGTGTTGACTGCTTCGCCCCAGAACTCAATCGGCATTTTTGCATGAAAAAGTAAAGATTTAGCCATTTCGGTGGTAATTCTGTTGCCACGTTCCGCAATAGGATTTTGCTGTGGCGTATAAGGAGAAGTAACAATCATTTTAAAGCCATCTTTGACACTTAAATCTTTGAAATCTTTATTTATGAATTCGCTTCCACCATCACACACGAAATTGCCAATTTTAAGATTTGATAAATTCTCTATTTGAGTTTTAAATTGCAAAAATGCTTTGAAAGTATCAGATTTATTAGATAAAAGGAATACAAAGCGATAAGAAGAATAAGAATCTGTAATTTTGAAATAATAATTGGCTCCTCCGTAAGTTGCAGGAGTAATTTTGCCACTTAAATCACAATGTAAGAATTCTAGAAAGCGAGTTCCTCTTGGGACAGTTCCTAAAAATGGACTATGATGGTGCTTGGCATTCACACAGGGCTCACAGAAATTAAAATCATCGCATAATTTAAACCCTATTTTAGACTGAATTTTATCAAGATATTGGGAATTCGAATGTCCTAATCTGAAGTGCCAAAGCATTTTTGAGTTTGAAGCGTAAAGAGATTTGAAAACGGGAACATGGTGCTCACCAAAATTGGCATTCAACACTACAAGTCCTTCAGAGTCATCCCATTTGCCATCAAGAATAATTTCGTTCGACCTTGTGATTGTTAATTCTCCATTAGAATTCATGTGTTGATCACAACCATGTGAGATAAACGGGCCGATTCCAATAAGGTTTTGGCTGATTTCAGGAACATGCAAGCAGTCAGTCAAAGTTATGACTTCCCTCGGTGTGACAAGGTTGACCGAACCCTTTCCCGAGCTATAAATTATGGTGCCATTACCAAGCTTGATTGGACGACGGAAGCGAGAGTATGTTTTAAAATTTGACCGTTTCTTGATCATATGAACAGTTGCTCCGCTGTCAAAAATGAGCATTTTCGAAGAAGTATTTGAAATATTTGCTTTGAAAATTTTTGCAGGTCCACAGCTGATACTTGCATGTACTTCTTCGCTAGCTTTGGAACTATTAGCAGTTACTCGATTTTTACGTTTTTCCGGATGCAATTGAAAACAATCCTCTTCAGAATGTTTCGCTTTCGGATTATGTTTTCCGTCTCGACAAAATTCCCACTTTAGTTTTTGATTAGATTTTGTTTTATTTATCAAGGCGGAATGAGATGATGTGGAATTCTCTGATTCAATTTCAGAAGAAAGACGGGCCAATCGTGAGAGTAGATTAGAAACGGAAAGATGGGTTTGAGTCACTTCACAAGCATGTAGAATCAATGCCTTATGGGTTGAGTAACATTCTGGCAATTGTCTCAATAATCGATGTGCTTCATTTTCACTTTCAACTGAGACACCAACAGACCCCAGCTCATTAATTCTGGTTCGTAGATCATTCACGAAGCTCATAAGATTGCCTTCTTGGCATTTGACATCGTGATATCGGGCAAATATCGAGGCACGGTTTGACGCATCGGCTGCAGCATATTGGTTGCTCAGCTTTGTCCAGATTTGCCAAGGCTTGTCCATATCATCATCAGTCACAAAAGCAGCAATATTGGCGGCGTCAAGTTTTGAAATGAGAATGTTTGTTGCCTTGTCGGCTCTCTTTTGAAAATCTAACTTAAGACTTTGGGCAGCGTCTTCCGGCGGCGGTTGTTCAAGACCAAATACAAGGTTTTTGAGATCCTGATAAGTGAGCAGGGCTCTCATTCTTATCCTCCATTCATGGAAATTTCCGACACTCAGTACAGGAATATTTCTGAGGGTATCGCCAGAGGAATCATTATTTGAGTCCATTTTCAATGGTGATGAAGGACGGGCAGTATTAAAACTTGTTGACGAGTAATCAGATTCGTTCGTTGAAGCTGGAGATGGGATTGTAAATATATCGTTTGATGACATTCACAAGGACACTGGGCCCATAACCTAAAACAACTCGAATCTTTTAGATATAAAAATAAAACAGACGTCAATAAACGATCTGCCCTATTAAGTGGTCTTTGCCGCTGTTACCTTTTAGATATAAAAATAAAACAGACGTCAATAAACGATCTGCCCTATTAAGTGGTCTTTGCCGCTGTTACCTAAAGATAAAAATAATGAAATAATATTGAGCGAGATAAAAGACCTAATACATAAACAGAATAACAGCTAAATACAAAAGTCTAACCTTTTAGATATAAAAATAAAACAGACGTCAATAAACGATCTGCCCTATTAAGTGGTCTTTGCCGCTGTTACCTATGTACATGAATAAAATGGAAAATTAATAACAAGATAAGTGTTTACAAATAACTAGTCCTGACCTAAAGATAAAAATAATGAAATAATATTGAGCGAGATAAAAGACGGGCAAAAAGAAATGACAAGACCCAGTATTTAAGTTAGTGTCTCGCTCAATGAGGACAGGGATGAATGAATAGCATAAAATAAGAACAACATAGAAAAACGTGAGAAAAATAAGACGTGATGTGATCTCTATGGAGGTTGAGTCAATAACTACTCTTATAATTATAAAACGGATAAAAATAGAAAGAAAAACACAGTGAGTTAACTAGTTGTTCTTACATTTTATGATCTGCATTATTGCGAAATTATATTATTTTATTCCATATTTTATTTTTATATTGTGCAGTTGAAAATGAAGTTCATCATAAAATATCTTTGACTTAGGTCTTTTATACGTCATTAAATTTAATGAAATAAGCTTATGTCTTAATTAGCGTGTGAAAATCATTTCCAGACTGGAAAAAATTAGCAAATAATGTGTGATGATTTATGTTCCGCACAACTGGATACAATTGCCTCACATTATTTGTTAAGGTATTTTATTATAGGGCATTCTTGACAATGCTATCATTTCCTTGACCGAAAATTGACGTCTGACCTTGCATGAGACAAAATCAGTAAATAAAATTCTTCCGCATATTCTGCATGGCTTGTTTGAATATGATGATTTCTTTTTGGGATGGGAACAATATAAAAAGACTTCAACTATCAGCCCTCCAGTCGACTAATACAAACCAATCCAACAAATATTCATAAGAATTATCCTTACTAGATTTTGCTGATCATTTCATATTTCATAGCCAGACTTTGTTAAATTTTGCATCGACTTTTGAAGCTATTTTTCTATTTTATTTTTATTTTCTTCATTTGAACTTGACTCGAAATATTATTCACAATGAACAGCATTTTTCTGCTTAGTTCTCTTTTTATACTCTCATGTTCTGCTGCTAACCCGTTCTCAAGGCGCCAGAATTTACAGTCGTTCATGTCAGTTCCCCCTTGCACTCAAAAGTGCTTCCTTAGTTCTTTAGGCTCTGAACACACTTGTTCAATGGTATGCTTCTTTGAATGACAGTTCTCGTTACCTATCATTTTGATATCTAATCCTATTTTTTTTCTTTTTTTTTTCAAAAAAAAAAAAAATCTGGCCAAAAAAATTAGACGGACTTTGCTTGTTTTTGTAAAAGCACCTCATTCATTGACGCGACGCGAGATTGCGCCTTGAAATGTGATGTTAAAGAGCAAGAACAAGCGCTGAAGCTTGCTCAAAGTGTTTGTTTTTTGTTTTTTATTTTTTAATGTGCCAAAAATAATATGGCTTGTATTGATTGAATCTCTTTTTTTTGTAAAAAAATGTTACTATTTGGAATAGACTTGCTCCTTATTAGGAATCACTTTGCCAGACTTAACTGCAGGAGCTTTGACTACCCAGGCCGCACAGAATCCAGTCATTCAAACCAGTGAGATGCCTACTACGACTGCCACGCAGCCAGTAGTGACAGCTACTCCAACGGCAACCACTGTCAATTATAACATCACATCTACCATCGGTGCGCCTGAAGCCGCTAGCACAGCTGTTAAAGAAAAGCCTTCACTAAGCACCGCTGCCCCCGTGTACGTGTCCCAAACTGGAAATACCTCCAACATTGATAGTAATCCTGTCAGTGTTTTTCCCAATAGCACCAACACTTCCAGAAATATGAGTAACATCACTTCAAAGCCAAACTTCACAAATTCAAACACGGAAGCATTGAATATCACAAAGGTCAGTTTTTTTTTAATTTTTAATTTTTTTAATGGTTTCTTCATTTTGTCTGAATTTTTTTTCTTTACTTGAAATTTTGAAAAAAACTGTAGACCGGTTCGAACTCAACCAACTTATCCAATGGAACTATGGTAGATTCAGCAGCTAAGAGCTTGTTTTCCATATCTATGACATACTTTTCAGCATTCGCTCTTAGCAGTCTAGCTACTATCATGTAAATAAACTGGAAAGATTACCATTTTATTAGTGCCCTTCCTATTAGTTGTATAATAATTTCCCGGCTTGTATAGTTTTTGAAAGATTAAAACTACTATCAATATTAAAATAAGAATTTTATTATGTAATATGAATAAGTTTTTCATATGGTTATTTTAACTTACATCAAATGTACAATTGACACAAATTATAATATAGACAATATATTTGTAGTCCAGTCACTGTAGAACTGCTGTTAATAGGGGGCGTCAAAGTTAGCAAATCAGCACTTAGAGCATGTACAGTGCCTAGCCAATAATTATGACCTGTTTTCATTTCAACATTTCTCGCTAGATATCCACTCTACATACATATGACCTACTATTCTCTCACTCATGCAACCACGTAGATTTCATTTCTCTCAGTTAAAAAATGATATGACAATTTTTTTTATAAAATTTTAACTTTTTAAAAAAACAATAAATTTAAAATTGGCAACGAAGAGGCTTCCAAATCTGCCTTTTTGACCAATGAATAACATGTGATTAAAGAAACATTTGAACAAAAAAAAATTTGAAAAAAAATATATATATACCTGGTTTCACCAACGGGTGGATCCTCCTCCTGCTTTGACAACAGCCTCCATCCTGGCAGGCATTGATGCAATCAAGTTGTCAAGAATAATGTTTGTTAAGTCATCCCAAGCCATTTTGATGGCTTCATGCATTTGTTCAATAAATTTTGGTTGATATATGGTTGAGATACTGTCCTTGAGATCCTTCCATACATTCTCAATGGGATTGAGATTGGGTGACTGGGCTGGCCAGTTTATCATCTTCCTTCATAAATCTTGAGCAATCTTGAAAGTGTGTATGGGTGCATTATCCTCCATTAAGAGAAGCTTGTGGCCATTTTCTCATTTGGCTAACCTGGGGAAGAGTTCACGGATGTATACATTTTCAATGAATGCCTTTGTTGATTGATCTTTTTAAGGAAGAAAGACAAGAGTGCCTTTAAAATTAAAATAAAAGGCCCCCCACACCATGACTGAAGAACACCCACTCTTAAAAGTGGGTGTCAAACATTCTTTAAGATATTTTTCATTTTTTTGATGCCAGACCATTTGGAGCCTAGTTGGCTTCACAATTTCAAAGCTAGACTCATCAGATCAAAGGACAAGCTTCCATTGGTCTACTGTCCAATGAAGGTGGTCCTTAGCAAAATTTAGGCAGAATTCTTGATATAAGGTGTTCAAAAAAGGCTTTTTAACTACTGCACAGGAGTTGAAACCAAGTTGATGTGCACGTCAAAGAAGCATTTGGGGAGAGATTTCACACCACGTGCAAACAGCCAATGTATCCATGGCTACGTTGGCCTGACATAGCGGAAAGGTATTTCAAAATCTAGCCCACTACATTGGCTGGTTATTTCTCACGGTAACCAGACATTCCTCCCCCCAAAAAAGTGAGATCCCAGTTACCTGACCTAGTACATCCAAACATCGGATATGCAATAAGTGCCCCAACCAGTCTCCTCTTTCCCTCTTGCCCCACTCTTTCTTTCCTCAAAACTGACTGTTGTGTTTCTTGTGTTTCTTGTTTTCCTTTTTTTTTCTTTTTTTTATCTAGCTACCCACTTGTGGTTTCTTCCGTAAGTTTTCATTTTTTTGCCATCAAATTTCTCCTCAATCTTGTTTACTTCAAAACTGACTGTTGCACTTTTTTTAATCTTTCTCACACCTCTTTTCTTCTAACATAGAATATTATTTTTCATTTTATAATTATAATTTTTCTTTGTTATTTTAGCTGCCTAGTCATCTTATTTAGAAAATAGCACCCAAACCTGTGTTTGAATGTAAAGTCCATGAATTTTTTTTGAAATAAATTTTATTTGTAAAATTTTACTAAAACTTGATATCTATTTTTTGTTCTGAGATCACCTATCTATTTTTCACCTCATTTGGCTGGTTTCACCTCAACCAGGTACCCAAACAACAACAACAAATTATAGTATGAAGAAAAATAATGATTAGCCTAATGCTAACCTCTAAGCAATGAAATAGTGATAGCAATATAAAACTAGCCTTTATAGCAGGTGAGTGCAAGGGTAATATGATACTTCCACAGTGGAGGGAAGCCACAAACAAGAGATATTGCATATTTGATGATCAGATGTACTGGGTCAGGTAACAGGGATCTCACTTTTTTGGGGGGAGGAATGTCTGGTTACTATAAAAAAACCAGCCAACTTAGCGGGCAAGCTTTTGAAATAACTTTCTGCTACATCGGCACAACATAGTGGTGGATATGTTGGCTTTTTGCATGAAGTTTCATAAGTAAGAGTGTACAAAATATCTGCTACTTTTCAACAAAGTTTCAGTCTTTGGTATAAATCCAAGGAATAAATCAGTAATTCACCAATTATTAAAGAAGATGAGCCAGTTATACCTGTAAATAGTACAGACTTGGTTCTATAAATTTCAAGCATAAAATTTAAATACATTTAAGACAGAACTTTGGTATAAAGACAAATAATAAATCAGTAATCCGCAACTTATTCAAGTAGATGAGCCAGTTATACCTAATGTTCCTTATAGAGCATATCTTAGTATAGATAAATAGATAATAGTGAAAAAAATATAGACCTATAAAAAGGATGGACTCTCATGAGAGAAAAGCAAAGAAAGACAATGCTTTTCAAATCATGGAACCAGTCCATTCACAGGAGTAGAATAGGAAAGTGATTAAATAAAAATATAAGCAGGGGTATGACAGCTAAGGAGAGCATGGCTAATCAAAACAGGATAAATTTGAGGTAGGAGTGCCTTGATCTACAAATATGATATAATGATGCAGGATTAAAGGTAAGAGAGAAATTTAGTCTAATGTAATTGGAAAAAAAATTAAGGGATAACAACTTTAATAGGGGGTATCAATGTTGACCAATCCGCAATTAAATTAATTGCGGAAAATAATCCTTATACCCCAATTATCTTCTGCAATTATTTTTGCTAATAATTGGGTTATTAGACACTTTACGTGTCAATGTTCACCTCTTATCTGAAATTTTTTTACTCAATTTTTCATAACCACATCTTGGACAACTTTCTGTCATAACCACATCTTGACCTACTTTCTACCATAACCACATCTTGGACTACTCTCTGGATATGGCTTTTACCTTGATGCACATTCACATTCTCGTCCCATCTTGTCCATTCTATCAACTCAGAACCCCTCACCATCTCATCTGCTTGTTTCTTCTCCTTTTCATCTTCATTTATATTTTAACATGCCTCATTGTTCTAGATCTTCTCAAAGGCAGCCATCACTGAGTTGTCCTTCAAATCCCACTACTCCCTCTTTCCCCCGCTCAGCCGAGAAATCTAAGACCGTTCAATTAAAAAAAGATGATCATCTCATTCTTATCAACTGGCTGAAAACCAAATCTAACTATGATTCTTGTTTTGGTACTGAGTATTCAACTAAAGTAGGACGGCCCCCAGCATCAAAAGTTAATGGCTATCTTTTAATGGAAAATGAATTACGGAATAAGACCAAGGGAAGGATTGATCTTTTGCCTAAACAGATGTCTGAACGCTTCAAGCATTACCAAGCCAAGTACAAGAAGGAAAAGGCTCTTTCATCTTCCACTGGTTTTGGGATTACCGACATTTATATAACTAAGGGTATCAAATCCGTAGACAATAAACTTGATTCTTTATGTCCTTACTTTAAAGAGATGGATGCAATTTTTAGAGAGCGAGCCGATGTTAATCCTGTAAACATGTTGGATGGAGAAGATCCTATCACTGAACATGATGTTGAAGCAAATCTTTTCCCATCCTCTTCCCCCACTAAAGCCTCCCCTCATTTGAATGAGACCAATCTAGATAGCTTTTCTGTAGATCCTATTGGCTATTTAACCCAACCAAATCTAACTCAGGTCTGTTTCTTTTTTCTTTTATCTTATCATTTCTATTTTTTATTTACTTATCTTTTTCTTATTTCTTAAAAGGCTGATGAACAAACCCAGGATCCTAAATCAACTGAGTCTGAAGGTAGTGAAAATGATGAGGAGGAAAATATGACCTTGAACAAGAAGCGTAGGGCTTCAAGTAGTCTAAATTTCCACTCTCAAAGAAGACAAAAAAAGTGATACTTCATCACAAACCCCTTTTTTGTCTATGGAACAATTTTTAGAGAAACGTGATGCTGGTAAGTGATACCATACCTCTTATTACTTTACTCTACTTTTCTTCCACTTTATATTAATTTTTATTATCACTCTAGAACAAGTAGAAATTGCTAAAGAGACTCTAAGCTTTGAAAAGAAGAAATATGAGCTCTCTTTAAGGAGGGATGATAGGCTACAAGATTTGGAAGAGAGGAAGTATGAGCTCTCTTTACGGAAGGATGATTGGGCCCAAGATTTGGAGGAGAGGAAGTACCAGCTCTCTACGGAAGGATGATCGGGCCCAAGATTTGGAGGAGAAGAAGTTTGAGTTAACACTAAGTATTGAAAAATCAAAAAAAGAGGAGAAAACACTCAAACATAAAAACCTATTAGAGCAGATGAAATATAAGTTTGATCATGAAGAAAATTCCAAAAAGAAAGATTTCTTGATAGAATGTGTTAAAGCTAATAAATATGTTGAGGAAATTAAATGTTTAAAGAAAATCTTGGATGACTAGTTTGTCTTATTTCTCTCACACTTCAACTGTTCATATTTATTTGTACATAAAATTTCCAATAATTTCCTTTATTTCATTACTATATCAATCATTACTTGAATTTTTCTATTTTAATGTTAAATATTCCTTTTTAAATAAAATTTTCATGTCTCCTTTGAAAATTTGACGATCCCCCACCCCTGGATTTTTTTGAAGTAAGTGGTGGGTATCACCAAAATTCTTTCATGTCATGAATCTTGAAAGTCTTATATGAAACATTGGCTTAACTACCCCATGTATTTTAATGGTATCCCAAAAATTTATACATTTCAAGAATTTCACAATTCTTATAAGAAATTTCTGCAAAACCCCCCATGGATTTTATTGAAGTAAGGGACGGGTATCACCAAAAAATTTTCACCAAAATATTTACAAGTCAAAAAAATTCTATATCTGTTTTAAAAAATTGGCAATACTCTCCCCTGCATTTTATTGAAGCAAGGGGTGGGTATCAACAAAAATTTTCTAAGTCATCAATTTCACATGTCAGATTTGAAAATTTGGCAATACCCCCCCCCCTGCATTTTATTGAAGTAAGGGGTGGAAGTCATCTAAATTTAATATTATTACATAAATTATTAAATAAATATCTAATATATATCAATTTCCCTAGTTTAAAGTAATGACAATTCCTCAAGCCAAAATTCAGACCAAGTCTAGAAACAAAAGTTTAGGACTTTCCACAGGTATAGGCAAGAGGAACCCCATGAAACAAATAAATGTTATCATGATTACCTGTTATACAACCAAAGGTCATTGGCTCATCACTCAGCTTGAGAAAATTGATAAATATAAAATATTTATTAATAATTTATGAAAAAATATAAAATTTTCAATGACAACTCTAATCCCCATACTTTTTGGATCTAAATAAAGTTTTTTTAAATAAATTAACTTTACCTTCTTTCATTACCTTATTTATTCTTTGAATCAACTTATGACTGATTTAAAATGAGCAACCAAAATGTGTTAAATCTTGACAGGATTCTAAACCAGGAGGAGCTTTGGTCATTTGATGATTATCCTTAGAAGAATTCCAAATAGTTTTGATGATACCATTTCCCAAACTAAAATCAATGATGCACCGGTAGTCTGGAAAATATAAACCATGTCCTTTGATTTTAGCTGGAGATAGTATTGGGTGGCCAGTTACTGGATTGATATATGAGAATATACCAAAAGTAAGAAAATTGGCATCATTCCTATCAATATGAATCCTATTGTGGAATCCAGAATGAGTGATAATAACATTAGAAAATAAAAGATATTCGTGGCTGATATCTTCCCATTCAGTATTCCAAATTTGGTTACAAGTTCATGATTTTTTCAAATGCTTTATTACAGAGCTTTTTGAGTCAAAAAGCAGGAAAAGAGTTAAAGGAAGGTAGAGTGTCCCATAAGCAAAAATCTTCATCTTTTTGAGCTTTAGTGATATTCTTGACCAATGAATATATGCCTATATAAATGAAATAAGTGAAATGATATTAAGAATGGAAAAAAATTATTAGACATACCAAGAGAATATCCTTTAACAAAACCTGGTCTCCAACCAAATCCAATCATGATACCACCCAACAAATTTGTATTCCTTATAGGTAATCAAACCAAAGCCATTTGATAAAGAGTTATGATAAGATCCAATAGTTGATTAAAAAATTCATCTTTTACACCATCAAATGAATGAACTTCCAATATGAATTGAGCCTTATAAGAATTACTGATAGCTGCAACAGCTTGATCATCTCTAAATTTGGTTAGATATTTGATATCTTCTGGTAATTTTTTCGGATATTGAATTTTTTTATCTACTTTAGTTTTATGAAAAAAAATGTTTGGGATATGACAAAAATAACTTTCACAGAGAATTTTTGTTTTCAGATATATTTTCTTTTGATAAAACTGATTATTTTTTAATTTTTTTGAAGATTTAGATGATGAATTTTTTTTTTCAGATATCTTTTCTTCTGATGAGACTGATTATCTTTAATTTTAATGAATGATTTAGAAGACAAATTTTATTTTCAGGATATCTTTTATTCTGATCAGACTGATTATCATTAATTTTTTTGAATGATTTAGAAGATGATTGTATTGAAGTTTATTTTAAAGAAGATGATAGAGATGATAAAGATGAAGATGATAAAGAGGATAAAGATGAAGATGATAGAGAATTAAGGGGTGAATCTGAAGAAGAAGACATTTATTTGATCTGAAAAAAATTTAAATGTCAAAAAAAAATTTAACAGATATTTAAAAAAAAAACTCATGTAATAATATCTTTTAAAATTTTATTTAAAGCAATATCCTTTTAAAAAAATAAAAAAAAAATTTAAAACAAAAAAAAATTTATAAATTTTCAGTAAAAATTATTTTAAAAAAAATTACAAAAGAAAACCTGAAGTTTGGTTATAAAAAACCTTCACAGAAAATCCTGTCAAAATAATAAAAATAAAAAAAATCTGTAAAAGAAAAATCAGAAAAAATAAAATTAAAAAAAATAATAATTTAGTAAAATTATTTGTAAGAAAAATTAAAAATTAAAATCTAAACCTCATTTGTTTTGTAATTTACAGGGAAAGACCTTAACAGAATGTAATAGTTTTTTTTTGAAAAATCTTCCAAAAAAATAAAAAAAAAGTTACTTTTTAGTATGTTTTTAAAAAAATATGTAGCCCCTCTTTAACTCCCATTATAGTCCTCTTTCCCACCCTTTCTTTCTCTGAAATCACCTCTAAATTCTCTGACTCCTTGCCTCAAAACAATCCCAAAATCCCCTCCTTGCCTCTTTCAAAATCCCCCTGAATCCCCCTCCTTAATTGTTAGAAAACCCTCCTAAACTCCCCCTTTTACCCCTCTTTAAATTTCCAAAACCCCCCCTTACACTCCCCTTAAACCAAATCTAGCGCCTCCTACTCCTTAACAAACGATCACTAACAATCATTCATTAAGAAGGAGGGGGGGTAGAGGTGGGTAAAGGGAAGTGGAAGGGGGGGAGGTTGAAGTGGCTAAAGAGAGGAGAAGGGGGGATAGGTGAGGTTCCTAAAGAGAGGGGAAGGGGGGGTGATGAGGTGCCTAAAGAGAGGGGAAGGGGGGGTCTTGAGGCACCTAAAGAGGTGGGAATGGGGGGATTTGGGATAGGCAAGGAGGGTGAAATAAGGGGCTGTTGAGGAAGGTAAAAAGACTGGAGAAGGAATGACTTGAGGCAGGTAAAGAGAGAGGAAAAGTGGTGAAATGAGGGAGCTAAAAAGGGTGAAGGAGAGAAAAAAAAAGAAGAAAAAAAAGAGAAAAAAAAAAAGTTAGTCTAACCTTAAAAATAAAAAAAAGGACTTACAAAAAAAAACAAAAAAAAAAACCAAAAAACAAAAAACAAAAAACAAAAAAAAGCAAAATAAAAAAATTCATGATTAGCAAATAAAAAACAAGAAAAAAGAAAAAAAAAGACTTACCTGGTGAGATGAGTTGAGAAAATAATAATAACAAAAATATTTGAGTAATGTTTGAGGAGAGGATGAAAAGGATATGAGTGATGAAAGAAAAAAAAATCACTGACAAAATATGCGATTTCATGTTAAGCTGGTGAAAGAAAACCAATGAGCCATCCAAAAAAAAGATCTTTACTGTAAATTCCAAAAAAAAAATGAATATGCAACAAACCAAAATACCAAACCAAGTGAATGAAGTACACAAAGAGGAAATTTGGAGAGTAAAAAAAATAATTTAAAAGAGTGGTGAAGAGAAATGTTGGAGAGTAATAGGCATAATGATAGAGCGTATGCCTGTTGAATGAATGTTATGTGATTCAAGGGAGGAAAGAGCCGGTGCTGGTTCAGGATCCTCTTCTTCATAAAGATCATTCCACTCATCCTTTAAATCAGCTAGGATATTGTGGAGTATAATGCAAGTCATGATCCAATGATTTGCAGTTTTGATCTCCAATTTTTTTTGAAATTGGATTCTGAGCTCCCAAAGACTAGAAAATTGTCCCTTTAAAATACCTATAGCATGTTCAATTTGTACTCTTGATTGTGAAAGGTGATATTTAAATTTAGTTTTGGGGTCATTTTCTAAGGTTTCACCATGGAAAGCAGGTATAATGTACTTCCAACTTGCATATGCTGAGTCTGCAAGGAGGTACTGAGATTCGTCAAAGTATGAGTCAGGGGTTTGAGAAATCCTCATTCTTTGGAAGACGGAAGAGTCATGACATGAGCCAGGGCAGCCAATATGAAAAGCAATTAATTTTTTATTGACATTGCATAAAAGTTGAACGGCAATAGAGTATCTAGAAAGAAGATAAAAAGTTAGTTTATGAAGGATGAGAAATCGGAGTAGATTTTGAAGAAACCTTTTTTTGCAATCAAAATAATGGTTGCCATCATGAACAGGCTTTTGACTCAAAGGTATAGTTGTGCCATCAACAAATCCTACACAGCCATGGAAACCTTCAGCTTGCATTACTTGAGAGGATTCAAGTCCCTTTTCTGGAGTTGGCCAAGCAAGTGTTTGAGACTTGAAGGAAAGGATAGAAATCATACAGCGCTTTGTGTATAATATCATGGTACCATATCCTATGTTAAAGAGATTATCCAAACGTCTTACGGAAGCACCATTTCCATTTGAGCCAAAGCAACATAGTGCAACAGCAAGTTGGATGGCATGATTACGCTGTTTGTTATGGGAATTGTTATGAAAGATAGGATGATTGGAGATGAGTTGATAAAGTTTGAAGAAAGAATCAGGAGAAGTTCTAAAAAGTTGGGAGAAGTTTAAATGAGGAATGTTGAGAATGGAGGCCAGATCATATTGGGGATCATGATAAAGATTTGGCCCCCTGGTGATGATGTAACGCTTTTTGGAAAGAAAACACATATAAGCTAAAGCATCTTCCAAATAAGAGTCAGATTTATAGTAGAGAACTAAAAGTAAAGTGATGGTATTAATAGTGGAGTGAAGTAGCCATCTAGTAGAGAGGCGTTTCATTGTTGCCGGTGGAAGGGTTATGTGATGAGGGAAGTGGGAATTCACCGCCAAATGTGCAGTTGGGGTGTGTTGATAGAAAAAAAACTTAAGTGTTTGCCACCAAAATTAAGTAGCATAGAGTGAGGAAAGACTTAAGGATGGCATCAGCAATTATGAGTCATGTGAATTTCTTGCAAATCCATCATGGATGTGATGAGTTTGGGATCAGGAATTAGGAATGGAAATTGGGGTATAAGAGGCGGGATAATGCATTATCGTGGATTCCTTATCCACTAGCCCCCAGGATAGTGGATAATAATCTTCCGCAATTAATAATGTCTGATCCTGGAAAAAAAAATTCCTGATCCCTAATTGCGGATCCTTGAACATTGATACCCCCTAATATATCTGAGAAAATAACAACAATACAGGAAATGAAATTTATGCAAGATGATTATTCTGAAACCCTCCCTGCTTCAGAATTTCAGATGAAAGACCACAAGCATTACAAAAGGAAATCATATGTTTATTGGGAATGGATTTAGTAAGAAAATATTCTAGCATATAAGTAGTATGAGTAGAAGGAACCACACAATATGAGGGCAGACTTTCTAGCAAGTCCACTACATTGAACTTAAATTCATATCTAGTTGAGCACACATTGAGGTAGTGATTAAAAAATAAGGAGTAATTTCAGGCTAGGAGTCCCCAGGACTGAGTACTCCTAATGTTTAAAATAAGATAACCTTAATTAAATTAAGCTAATAACCTAAAATCAAGATTATAATACTTATATATATAATTATTACACTATTATATGACTTATAGTAGTATAAATAGCTTATCCATAGCCTTATAATACTTATTAAGATTTAAATGGAGTCATAATATACTTATCTTAAGTGATATTAAGTAATTATAGACATACATAAGCTTATATGTATACATAAACCTCATATTCAGTGAAATATGTAGTTATATTATATATATTTAGGTTTATAAGTGGATTTTAACCTATTAATAGCCTATAGCCTTTATTTTTCTGCTTATTTTAGGTCATATGGATGTATTCAGTGGACTCACAACACCTACACAAGCATATAAAACTTTTTCAGGCACATATATCTAGTTTGGACAACTTAATCTGATTCCTTTGATTAATTTTCATGGATTTATGGGTTGGGATAAGATTATTGAATTAATATGGATGCTTGGAAAGTAAATTTGGTTCCTTTATATTCTTTGGGTTTCATTATGTACTCTTTGGATAAGTTATTTTACCTGTCTCTTTATGGTATCCCCTTTTATCTGTTTATTCTATTTATGGTATGGGTCTGTGGTATCATTAATTGTGGTGGAGGGTCCTTACTGGAGGTCTGGGTGTTGAAACTTCTTGAAGTAGATGCCATGGGGAGGTGATGGGCCCTCAAAGTGCTGTAAGTACTGGGGATAGCACTGAAATCATCTGGATTGAAGGTCTGTGCCCTCCAGTGGATTTTGGTATAAGTAAGGGAAGATTTGACGGGTTATTAGACATCACTTACTCACTACAATTCAAATAAAAACTATAACACAATTATTATCATAAATAAATATATTATAAAGCATTTATAAATTGATATTTTCTTTATATAAGCTATAACTATATTTTATTTATCTATTTTCCACCACTAGCATGCATAAAAATCTAAGCATTGTGAGTTTATATTGAGAATGACTTCTTAATTAGTCTTCCCCTGAGTTTTAATCACTAACTCATTTATCAATAAGTAGTTAGACCATTAATATTTACTATTAAATTATACTTAGATACTAGCATTCACTGACAATGAATAAAGTGTGAAAATATGTTTAAGCTCTGGTGGAGATAGATTGATTATTTATTGAAGAGATGTGAACATTTTTTGAAACAATTTTGAGGGCTTAAAAACACAATTTTGTAATGGTATGTTGAAATCAGCTCTCCCCACAGCTAAGCCAGTCTGGAAAGCTACAAAATTTTTAAAATAATTTTATACTTTGTTGCATATAAAACTAGACAAACTCTAATTTAAATTAAAGAAAGGTGATCTTAAATATTCAAAATAATTACTTAATTGATAATATATGGTGAAATTATAAAACACTATAGTAAATCATTCAAGAAAAATATTTTGGGAATTAATGTCTTCCATCAAATTTCCCCAGTAAGAATTTGAAACAAAAATTTAATTCTAATTATTCAAAAAGATTTTATTAACCATTATTAATATTTAAAATATCTGAAAAATATAAAACACATTTAAAAATGAAGGGAATAATACATTGGTGATAAAATTAAGCTAAAATATAAATATCTATTCTGTTTTCTATTCAATAAATAAAATAGATATGCTTGTAATAGTATTTTTTTCAATATATTAACCCTTTATCTTTAAAATATGAAAAAAGAAAGACATAAAATGAAATCTTAATAGAATGAATAGTATAATAATGGGTTGTTTAATTTCCATTTGTTTTTTTGAGTTGATTCTATTCCTGTTTCCATTCTATATAACATATTTCTCATGTTTTATTATTATTTTATTTTGTAGAACACTATTACTTACCTCTCCATTCCTACCTTCTTTCTTACATAAAAAATTATCTTAAGTATTATTCCCCTGTTGAAATTTTTTTCTTTTCTATAAACACAATTATTTTAATGATTTAAAACCCTTTCTTCTGCTATTAAACTCACTCTGACCTTTTACAAGCATCCCTACCCCTTTCCACTTATTCCCATCCCTATTTATCACTTCCCCAGACCTTTATTCCTGTTATAGCTCATAGAAACCAAGAGGATTTTTCTGCGATGGAAATTAAAAGAGATTGATTAGAGGGTAAGTGTAGAGAAAGGCAGAGGGTGATGATAAAAATTGAAGATATGGTTTGAAAAAAAGGGTATAGAGGGAAGTAAAATGGGTTTAAAGTGGCCATCAATACAATAGAGGAGAGAAAAAGGGATCAGAATGGGTTTGATTGTTGATAGAAGGTATTGGAAGGAGTGGGGAGAAATTTTATGGGACAAGAAACAGGTTAAAATTTGTGGGAAAGGGAGTGAAAGAAAAAGGAGGAGAGAAAAGTGATAGGTGAAAGGAAGGTAAAAAAACATTTGTTGAGAAAATATTATCACATATCACCACACAATATTTGAGAGGGACTTGCTAGCAAGTCCTCAACTTGAATTCAGATGGAACTTAGATGGAACTCAGACTGAACCCATACTGAACTCATACTGAGCTTTACTTTGACCTCATCTTGCGCTCTTTTCCAAGGATGGATGGATCTTTACTGAAAGGATATTGAGATTTTAATAAAAAATTAATAAAATAAAATAAGTATAGCTTAAAAATCAGATTAGATCACAGAATTTTTTAATGAAACATATTTAAATGTTAATTTTGAATTGAAATTGATCAATAAAAGGATGGAAAATTGTATTATTCATTACAAATATGACACTTTTAACTGGATTAATTATTTCATTAATTTTTTTGGAAAACATATAAAACACAATCTGTGACTGATTTTGTTGAAAATTCATGTCAACTCAGAATTTGATACTTTTATTTTTAAGTCTGGAATGTATAAACTTATTTTTTTCTTTGATTTAAATTTATAATTTTTGATTATGCATTATAATAATTTTCAGTTAAATTAATTTATTTGAAAAACCCATTTAACCATCAAAATTCTTAAATTTTATATCCTAGAACTCAGTGGAAAACAGAAACAACTAAAGAGTTCAAATACAGGTTTGTGTTTTTTCCTGATTTTTGACTCATTAAAGGAGTATCACACCTTCTTTATACTAAGAAGTATTATTTTAAATATTATTTGTATATATTTCTTGAAGGTAGTTCATTTCTAATGATAGTAGAGTTTAACCCAGTTTTTGAGATTTTCAAATTCAAAAGGATTATTAAAAGTAAAATAAAATTAATTTCTGCCTTTCAAAGTTCTATATATTCCTAAAACACTAAGAATTTCATATTATAACCTTATTAAAAGAAACAAAAAGCTGAGATTATAGAAATTTTTGTAATATATTTTACCACCATTTAATAAGAATATTATGAGTTGGTAGAGTTATTTCATGAATTTTAAAATTAATCACTACTTAGTAAATTTTTAATGTGACAAAAAGACATATAAACTAAAAAAAATCTTTAAGATAAAATAAACATAAAAATATAAAATTCTTCAAAATGTAATTTTAAATCTAAAGTGTCCTTGAATATTATTTTTTGGGATAATAAAAGTGCTCTCCAGACAATATAGACCACAAATTTAAAAGAAATTTCTGGTGTGAAAAGAGGTGTTTAAAATTTAATTTTAGACTTTTATATTTTTCAAGGACTCTCTGTAGTAGGTTGAAGTGGTGTTTTTTATGATTCTATCAGTTTCTCATTGAAGATCTACTATATGATGTTTATTTTGTACAAGAGATAAAATAGGTATTTCTATATATCAGTATTGGAAAAGAATAGCATTAAAAATATTAAATTTTGGTTAATATAAAACTTACTTCATATTCTAAATTAATAGACATAATTCCTCAATCTCATGGTGCTCAAATATAAATAAAGAAACTGGATGAGGTATACACTTATAATTTCTATAAAAATGAATTATCAGAATTAATTCACAACTCAAAATTAAAAACTTATTCTCAAGTAAAAGTATATGGCTTAAGGATTTATAAATCATTTATTAGAAATATGATACTTAAACTGACAGTTTAGCATTATATTATGGTGCTATCCAATGTAAAAGTGTATAATATAAAATCAATATGAAACTTTATTAGAAAAAAGACAATATTAATATTTATAGTACTTGCATTATGGAAAATATATAACAGTATTAATTTATATTTATAAAAATTAATTTAAAAAGAGAATCTTTCATCTCTTCAGTAACTATTTAAGCTAAAATTAGTTTTATACTTTTCTTGTATAAAAATATCAATTAATATAATGATATTTATTCCCTTTTACAAAAAACTGCACAGGTTATATTTTTAGGCTTCACTTGAGCTTATATATATATATCCAATAAAAAAGAAGATAATAAGAAGCACCTAAATAATTTGTATTTAAAAAAATTTCATCTTTAAATTTTTTTAAATTAAACAGAAGATCTGCTACCTTTTATAAATCTTATCATTTGTGAGTCTTGATCATATTAATTTTCTTAAAATGTTGTATGGAAAAAAAGGCATATCATAATAATAGAAAATAGAAGTACAATCAATTTTTATATAGTATTTTTTTCAAAATGATCAATAACCTCTATTTATTTTTGGAACTGAAAATTATTTAATTTATAATTTTTTGATATAAAAATACACTTAATTTTAAAATTTGAAAATCTAATATAAATTTTTTAAAAATTAAATTTTTTTCTCATAGTTTAAATTCATTTTAAACACAGTTGTACAACAGATCTCATTGGTAGTTCAATCTAATTTCAATAAATAATAATTTATATATTGATGTAAAAACTTGTATAGTCATTGAAGTTAAAATAGTGTAGTAAAATACAGGACTCAAGTGGTTTATTTTTTTACTGAATTGATAATGGTACATATGTTAAGAAATCTTACATATTTTATTTTCTCAAATTCATAGTTATTACAGGTACTTATTTATGTATTTAAAGTAATTATAAAAAATATCAAGAAAAAGTTGAAACTTTAAAATGTATTTTTTGTTAAATCTTTATTCTGATTAAATAATTAAATTCAAAGATTTTTTTAGTCTCATCAAAAGAATTAATCATTAAGTTTAAATTAAAATACATTCATCTCATGAAATTATTAAGAGCATTAATTGAAAATTTTTAAATAGTTTATGTTCATTTTTTCAAACTTTTTATAAAAATGTTCCTAATTTTTTTTCTATCTAATTTGTAGTTATCAGAAGCATTTTGTAAAATAATTTCTAAGAAAGTGAAATAGTATTTTATGGATAATATCTGTATATTAATAAATATTCTGTAATAAATTGAAGGATTTAATGCCATCATCCAATAAAGCTGCATTGTTTGTGGATGGAGGTGTACATATAGCAAGACAGTAGAGGTATTGATTATTTCATAAGATAAAAAAAAAGTGCTGAAAACTAAAAGGGTGGACTCTGTTTTTTGTCCAAAGAATAGGGTCCACCTTCAGTTTTTTGCTGCCTCTTTTGACACACTTTTTAACTTTTCTCACCTTTTCTGCTTTTTCACCCCTCTCAAATTTTTTCACAATGTGGTCTTCCAAAATTGGCAGAGGCCTTTGTTGGGATGTTTGGTGCTGTTTGTGTATGTCTTAATTGACATTGGTCAAAGAATTAGGTGTTTTTTGGTTTTATTCAGTGAATATTGGGACTATGGGTATGTGGGTACTAAAATTGGATAGCCCTAGTTTTTCTCTATATTTTATGTCTTGATTACATTTTTCATATTCCAAGTTTTAAGGGGTCATTTCCCCATTTTTCATTTCTAAAAGATAGCTGTTTGATTTCCTTTTTCCCATTTTATGGGATAACCTTAAGTCTTAGGGTTAAGTGCTTAGTACCATTAAGTAGGCTAATTTGGCTCTATATTTTATGTCTCAAAGTTGCCATAGCTGAATTTTGTGTTATAAGTGTTTTAGTAGTTGTAGTGGATTTTTCTAAGTATTTGGGGCTTTTTAGATGTTTTTTAGTGGTTTTTTGGCTTCAGGGAGGTCCACCCACTTCAGTCCTAGAAGACTGGGGAGCTATTATAGAGGGGTTTTATTCAATATGGCTGTCAAAGGTGCCCAATTAGTTGCTGTGCATGGATTTCAGATGGGTGGTCTGTGTGTACATACTGAATAAGACAGTTTGGGGCAACTTTAATTATCAGACAGCCATCTGGTAGCTATATCATTGTTTCTCACTCAGTTTTCACTGTTTTTTGGCCACAATTGGCTGTGTTTGTTGCAAGTTTAGTTCTTCATTTAATTTAAATTTTGAAACTGATTTCTCTGTTGTAGCTTTTCTACCTACAATAAGTATTTTTGCTGTGTTTGTGCAACAAGTGCACTGCGTCTTTAGTTTCTGGTGTGAATTTTTCTGCATTTTAGGTTTTCTGGATCTTTGGTTCTCAGTGGTCTGCTATTGGCTACTGTCTTGACTTGTAAAGCAGGCAAGGAGTTTTTTGGAAGTGTGAAACGTAACAGTCTCTATTTGCTGTAGCAAATTAATCTCACCTGGTTTTTCTCTCTAGTTTTACTCCAACTCGCTTGGTCAAGGCCTATAGCTAGTACTACAGTTTTGCCTACATTTCTGGTGCCCAACATGGGGTGAGGGCTATCTAGCCTTTTGGACTTTCTGTTACTTTTGGACTCTCTTCTGTTGTTGGAGATTGGTTTTCTGAAATCTGTTGGACCATGGCTTCTGGACCCACTCTCTATAGTGGTGGTAGTGGTGGATATTGTTCACCTGAGGATGGTAATCCTCCTGTTTCTGTTAGACCTTCTTTCAGAATCAAGTCTTAAAAGGGGCCTATGTTTATGGGGGAGGGTGTGAAGTTGTTTCTGGAGCTGTTTGAGGCTTCTGGGAATGTGGATGGTGCTTCTCACCTGGACATGTTGAAGAAAGTCATCTTCTATATTGGTGACAGGGCTCTGGTGAAGGAAGTGGCTGCTATGGAGGGTTACAGGAGGAAAGATTAGAAAAAGTTGTGTCTGAAGATGACACTCAGATGGGGATCCAGATATTCAATGGTGGATCTCAATATGATTGCAAGTGAATGGAAATCTTATGGAGGGGTGGATAACCTCTATACTTATAGGAAGTTTCTGGCTCAGTTGGAGCCAGTGGTGTATGATTTGGTGGATATGAAGGAGTTGTAGAGCATTGATTCTGCAAGGGATATTTTCTAGTCTTCTCTGGATAGGAATGTCAGAATTGATGTGCTGAAGGAGTTGGCAAGGAAAGACAAGATGAAGATTCTTCTTAATGGGATTCAGAAGTTGCTTTCTCTTTCTGTGGTGAAGGAGTTTATGGAGGTTCATCTCAAACTTTTGGAAGTGGATTCTTGCCAATAAGCTAGCACAAAGTATGTTAGCAAGGTCAGTGAAGCTTTTTCTGAAGATGCATAGGATTCTAGGAAGAAGGAAAGTGTGAACAAGGGAAAGGCTCCTTAGAAGCCTAAAATAGTTGTTACTGTGATGGAGCAGTTGGCTGATCTGACAAAACAGCTACATATTTTAGTTCAGGAGGCTCAGAATGTCAATAAGGCCCCTTCTCAGCCTAGAGATTTTGATAGGAGGGCTGGTAGGAGTGATCCTTGGGTATGCTCTTATTGCAGCAAGAAGGGCCACAAGTCCAATGATTGTTGTGAAATGAATAGGAATGTTTCTAAAGGGAAGGTGAAATTTTATGGGAAAGTGTTCAAGCTCTCAGATGATTAATTTGTGAAGCCTAGTGATGGTCAGTCTCCAGTGGACTTGGTGAGGAGGAAAAAAAATGTTAACTCCAGGAGACCAAGATTTGAAGAGTTGCCTAATGAGGCTTCTTCTTCAGATAAAGATGGAGATTATGAAAAGGGAAAGAGAAAGGAGGCTAATAGAGTCTCATTTACATCTTCCTTTGGTAGATTGGAGTTGTATTCTTGTGGTGGAAAGTCAAGTGGGGAATTCTTGGCTGGCGTTTATGATGTGGAAGCAGGAAAGGTGGGAAGGCCTATGAGCAGTTCTCAGGCACAACCAAAGCCTAAGGCTTTAAAGGTGGATTTTAAGATGAGTGCAGCTTGGAAGAAGTACAGAAAAGAGGAGCTGTACAAAATACAGAAGGGTATGGTTGATATGGGTCCCCTTAGTTTTGGAGCATTGGACATGAATGGTGAGCCAATGCCTATGGATGTTGTTTCTGACTCTGAGGAGGATGTCCCTTTGGCTTCATTTCCAAAGCCTTCTAGAGCTAGAGGGTCTGGTGAGGGATCTGGTTTGGTTCCTGTTGATGGTAAATCTGTTTGTGGTTCTGGTCCTAAATAATTTTCCAGGACCAAGGTAGTGAAGCAAAGGGCTCACTTTTAGAGGCCAGTGGTTTCTGGTCAGTTAAATTTTATGGACTCTTTCCTGGAAAGGATAAATCAGGGAAAGGTTTCCCTTACTTATGGTGAGTTGTATGCTATCAGTTCTGGCTTGGCTGATAGGCAGAAAAAGTTGTTTACCAGGAGAAGGGTTTCTTCTGTGGAGGTAGAATACATTTGTGATTCTTCTGAAAAATTTGGTGAGGGGTTGGAAACTCATTTTTCTGCACCTCTGAGTTATGTCAATGTCACTTTGAATGTCAGGGAGAATAGGGCATTGGTGGATTCAGGTTCTCATATTAACCTGATTTCTTTGTTTGAGGCTACTCATCTGGCCTCCCCATCAAAATGTGTATTGGTAGAAATTTGAGAGGGATTGGTAGCCATTTAACTAAATTTGTTGTAAAATCTGAGTTTGTGAAGCTAGATGTTGGTGGAGCCTCAGGGAAGGTTCATTTTTACATTGCCAAAGGAACAGTAAAAGATCTTTTGGGTGGGCCACTCTTGATGGATTTTCAAGAAAGAATTGGCTATCAATTTGATTTGGGAATCAGTTTGGAGCTGACTGGTGAAGATGAAAGTAGACTTCATATGAGATTATCATCCCCTTGAGAGGATGGTTGAGAGACTAGGCTTGGTTTGTCTTCAATGTGCCAGTGCATGGAATGATGTAGGAGAAGAAGAGAAGTGGGTGCTGCCTCTGGTTTTTTGGAGTGCGGCTCAGGCTCCAGTGGGAGTCTGTCTTTTTTAGAGTGATGAGGGCTGATCACCCTAGTGCTAAAACCTCTCCCCAAGATGAGGAAATCCCATGTTGTAGTAGGTCAGATCCCTTGGAGATATACCAAGTGTATTTTCAACTTTCTCTTTTTAATGTTTCTCTTCTCTGAAAATATTTTTCAAGTTTTTTATCAAGTATCTGTTCTCTCTCAAGATTCTAAATTATGTTTAATTCAAGTACAAATAAGAAGATTGTTTATATATCTATATTGAAAGATAAACAGAAAAGCTGTGAAGTGGTGAGATTGGAGTCTAAAAGTAAGTCCTCCCAATTGTGCACTGCTAGGTTTTCTTCTTTACCTTTCAAAAACATTACCTTGGCCACACCTCTGAGCATTGGGGAAAACGCTGGTTATTTTTGTAGGTTAAAAGAAAACTAAAGAAAATAAAAAAAATTTCAAGATAACTGAAGAAACTAAAGAAAAAAAATCTAAAGATAATTAAGTGAGAACAAAAGAAATATATTTGTGAAGATCATCAAGATAATTTTTTGGGCCTCCAGAATGAGCTTAAACTGCACAAATTTTAGATGAAAGAAGATCAGCATGATCAATTTTTGGGCCTCTGACATGAGGATAAACAGCACAATTTTAGAAGATGTGATTCAGCAGATGAATCAAGATTTGAAGAATTAGAAGATGGAAGTGAAGATGAAGATGTGTAATTGTGGAAAAGTTTTGGAGTGGTGAGATTGGGGAATAAAAGTAAGTCCTCCTGATTGTGCACTGCTACAGTTTCTTCTACACCTTTCAAAAAACTACCTTGGCCACACATGTGAGCAACAGGAAAACCCTTTGTTTTTGTTCCATGTCTGGTAGTGAAGATGTCCTGAAGATCCCTCAAGTGGAAGGTGGATCTGTAAAGTATAAGAAGGTAGTGCAGAAGATTAGGCCTTTTAACAAGCCTATGCCTGTAGGGTTCAATCCTCCTTTGAAGAGAGCTACTTTATCAATATATCTGTACTGTACTCCTCTGGTGAAGAATTCCTCTGATTTGGTAGAGACAGCTAGGGTGACTGTGGAAAGGTTAAAAGTTTTTAATTTTGGTCCTGATGGGTGGTTGTCTGATGAAGAAAAGTAGTTGTTGTTGCACGTTATTGTGCTGAGGGAAAAAGCTGTGGCATTTCTTTAAGAGAATATAGGTGTGTTGAAACACTCTTATGGGGAACCTTACTTGATTCCTGTGGTTTGTCACAAAACTTGGAAAATAAAATCTATTCCAATTCCAGATGCTATCAGGGGTGATTTTGTATATATTATTAGGGAAAGAGTCAGTACTTGTTAATACAAGCAGTCAAAATCCAGTTACTAAAGTCCAGTTTTCTGTGTAAAGAAGCAAAATGGGAAGCTGAGGGTGGTTCATGATCTTAGAGCCTTGAATAGAGTCACTATCAAGGATGCTGGTATTCTTCCAAGTGCAGAGGATTTTGTTGAATCTTTTGCTGAAAGGGTGTGTTATTGTTTGGGTGATATTATGGGTGGTTATTATAAGAGGGAACTTCATATGGATTCAAGGCCACTTACAACTTTTGAGACTCCTTTGGGAAGATTTCAGCTCACTAGGTTGCCTCAAGGAGAAACTAATTCAGTAAGGGTATATCAAGCACAAATGGCTTGTATTTTTCAGGATAAGGCTCCTACTCATGCTAGTATTTTTATTGATGATGGTGGAATCAAAGGACCATCCACTGACTATGAGAATAAGGTGCTAGAGGAGAACCCAGATATAAGGAGGTTTGTTTGGGAATATGCAATTACTCTAGAGAGAGTGTTGTTAGAGTCTGGTTTGACCATTTCTGGGTCAAAATTTTTTCGTTATGTTCCTGCTCTAGAAATTTTGGATTATGTGGTATGTAAAGAGGGAAGGATTATGGAAAAGAAAATGATTAATAAAATTCAGTCATGGCCAAGGCCTAAAAATACCACCAAAGTCAGGGGATTTTTGGGGGTGTGTGTGCACGTCAGGATTTTTATTAAAGATTCTTCTTTGTTGGCCTCATCTTTAAGGTGGATTACCAGGAAAGATGCAGATTGGGGATGGACTGAAGAGTGTGAAGAGGCTTTTCAGAAGTTGAAAATGTGGTAGGTTAAGATATTATTCTTCACAAGTTGGATTATGGTAATGGCTCTGGAAAAGTTTATCTGGCAGTGAACTCAAGCTATATTGCTGCTGGTTCTGTTTTGTCTCAGGAAGATAAAACTGGGAGGGTCAGGCCAGTAGGGTATGAGTCTGTGGTATTTAATGAGGTTGAATCTAGATATTCTCAACCTAATTTGGAATTGTGTGGTGTAGCCTAATTTGAAGAAGCTGCAAACTGTTTTGTGGGGGCAGAATTTTCAGCTGCAGGTGGATGCTAAATCTCTGGCTCAAATGATAAATACACCTAGTCTTCCAAATGCTCCAATGATTAGGTGGATGGCATTTATTCAGCATTTTTCTTTTAACCTGGTACACAAACCTGGAATAACTTTTACAATTCCTGATGGATTATCAAGGAGGCCACCTAAAGATGAAGATTCTGATTCTGAAGAATTTGATGAAGATTTCCTAGTGGTTAGTGCCAGCACAAAGGGTTTTTTAAGATTTTTCTCTCCTCCCCAAGAGGTTATACTGGCTGGATCTGATCTTGCTTTTGGTGATCAGGATGTTTTTATGGATAAAGATGGAGTTGTTGTTTGGGACAGCTCAAAATTGGAAAATCATGTTTTTGTTAGTGAACTGGATTCTCTTAAGATTCAGTGGAAAGAGAAGGATTTACCAAAATTTAGGGAATGGTGTCCTTTTTGGTCTAGTCAAGTGGCTCATGTGCACACTGGTGATTTTGATGAAAGGGTTGTGCCCTTTGATGGTTTTTTTAGATTTTGAAGATGAGACCTGGGGTCAGTCTGGGTTTTATTTTACTATAGTTGAATATCTGTTAACCTTGGAAAGTCCAGATAGTTGTGATGATGATACTTGGCTGACAATCAGGAAGAAGAGTCCTGGATTCTATGTGTCAGGAAGGAGGTTGATGAGGAGGAGTCATCCAAATCCTCTGGTAGTGGTGACCCAGAAGAAGGCTTGGGAAGTTTTGATGAAGTCTTTGCATTAAGACCTTGGTCATGGAGGCTTTGGGGAGACTTATAGAAGAGTAGCAGACAGATTTTGGTGGCTGGGTATGAAGTTGGCTGTTCAGGGTTGGGTCCAAGATTGTGAAGAATGACAAAGAAGATTTCACTTGAAACCAAAGAAGCTGTCCATGCTACTGGTGAATCAACTGTGTTTGGAAGAGTCAATCTGGATGCTGTCCATATTAATGATGGAAGGTATAGATAATTGATTGTTTCCAGGGATGATTTGTCTGGTTGTGTTGAGGAAGTGCCTCTCGTTAATTTGACTGCCAAAAATGTGGCATAATTCTTGAAGAAGGAATGGGTGTTTATATATGGGTTGATGAAGTTGGTGACTGTTGATGGTGGGTCAGCTTTTGGAGCTGAATTCAAAGAAGCTGTGACAAGCATTGGTTCTAAAGTCAGAGTGGCTACAACTTATTATCCTGAAGCTTAAGACATGGTTAAAAGAGGCCATCAAGTTATCAAGAGCACTTTGGTGAAGATGGGTGGAGATAGTGCAAAAAAGTGGAGGCATTTTTTACCCTTGGTGTTATTTGTTGATAGGGTCACTATGAAAAAGACAACTGGCTATTCCCCTTATGAGTTAATGTTTAGAAAGAGAGCTGTTCTACTAGTGGATTTGAAAGCTGTTACTTATTTTGGAATTGATTGGGATGATGTGTGCTCAACGGAAGATTCGCTCTGTGCAAGGATGCAACAGTTGGAATGTAGAGAGGAATGTCAAGAGAAGGCATACTCTAGAATGATGAAGATAAGAAATAAATCAGTCAGATACTGGGACAATAATTTGACTCATAGACTCATGAATCCCTTGAAATCTGGTTGTTTGGTTTTGGTGTATAACTGATGTTTTGAGAGTCAGTGGGGAAAAATGTTTTCTGACAGATGGAAGGGGCCTTACAGAGTCAGATCTCAGGTGCCAGGAGGCTCTTATTTTTTGGAGGAGTTGGATGGTGGAGTCTTAAAGAAGAGAGTGGCTGCTAACCAAGGAAAGAGATTTTACCCAAGAGGAACTAGAAGTGAAGAATATTGACTCTCCAATGATGATAAACTATGGACCATTCTTTAAATTTTGCATTTTGGTGATTATGTGCATTATTTTTGTTGGAAACTTGTTTGTCAGAAGGTACCCATGGGTGGGGCTTCAAGATTTGATCTTGGAAAGTGTAGGGGCAGCTGATGGTCTGGCTGCTCTGTTAAAATTTACCCCAGATTGTCTTTTTCCAACCTTTTCTCTTAATTTGGTTGAACCTTAGTATTAGTTTCTCTTCATAGGTTTAAGTCCTCTATGAATTTAAGCTGAAAATTATTTTGGTCTTCAAGTTCTGGACTCTTCATGCTTATTGGTTTTGGTTTATTGTGTTGGATGTTGTGTTTTTTAGAAGGTACCCAGGGGGCTTCTAGAATTTCTTTTGGAAAGTGTGAGGGTAACTGATGAGCTGGCTGCTCTGTAGAAAAGTTACCCCATAATGTCTTTTTCAAGTATTTTGTTATTCCTAGTTGAATCCTAGTTCTGGGTTTTTTCATTCATTTTCCAAGTCCACTATGACTTTAAACTGGCTTGGGACTGGTTTCTTTATCTTTGGTTTGTTTGGATTGGTGGTGGATCACTGGTTGTCTCCCATCATTTTTTCTTTTTGGAGGGAACACACCCATTGATCATTTCCTTGGACTGGACCTTCTATGTAGCTGGACTTTTCTTTTTTCTTTCTTTCATTTTTGTGGCTATGGTTGTGTTAGATAGAAGTTTTAGAATATTTTTTTTTCTCTTTTTTTTCTTTTAATTTTCTTATGGGGGATATTAGGATATAAAGAGGTGGAAAAATCACAAAAATCAATATTATATGGTGTCACCACATCAGGGTCACCTGATTGTGGGCAAGCATTGATGGGGAAAGGCTCATCCATTAGCCAGGAAATGCTATTTTCATTTTTATCTTTATTTCATTTTAATTTTTTACTTTAACTTCTATTCATTTCATTTAATATTTATTTGCCATTTCATTTTATTTTTTATTTGCATTATTATTCTTATTTCATTTTTATCTCAAATCATTTATAAATTATTTAAAGGTTTATCCACATCAAGGTGCACTTGGATGTTGGTAAGGTATCAGGGGATCAGCTCATCAATTGGCTGGGGGATACCATTTTTAATTATTATTTATATTATCTTATTATTATTCATTAAATTTTATTTTTTCAACTTTCATATTTTTTGGGAAATTTTTTTGATTCTTTTCAAGTTTTTTTAGTATGTTAGTAGTTTTAAGTAGTAATCTGTAAAAAAAAGAAAAAATCAAACAAAACAAAAATAAATGAAATTTATATATATATTTGCTAATTATTATTAATTCTTTATTTATTAATTTATCTTAATTTATTTTTTCTATAATTAATGTCTGGAAGAAGAATCTTCTGAAGCTTGGTCCAGATTATCTTAGAATTTTTTTTCTTGTTGGGATTGGAGGATTCACTGTGTTCCTTGTGGTGTAGTCTTCTGGAGAGATTTTAGGGATTATAATGGCCAGGAACTGAATTTTAAGGTAATTTTTGGGTGGAAGCAGAAGAGGCTGGGATGGAGTGTTGGAAGGTGTGCTTAATTATCCTGGACATCTTCTATTATCATCAAGAAGTTTATTTCTCAGGTTCTTCTCAAATTATCTCAGTGGCCCATGAAGACAAAAGGCCTTAAGTATTTTGGAACACATCATAATTAGGTTTTGCTTCATATCTGCTTAATCCATAGTCAACATGGTTTCCAGAGGTTGGCCAATCCCAATAGTAGTTTCAGAAGGAGGGGTTCCAACTAATCAAAAGAATTGAATCAGAAATTGTTTTCTGTTGAAGAAATTGGATTAATTAATTTGGTACTTACAGATTAGAAGCTCATCAAGTTGGTAAGCAGCCCGAATTTGGACTGCTGAAGGGTTTTGAATGGAGGTAGTAGGAGGATCAATCAAGTGGAGATATAGATTCACTTGGTCATCCTCTAAATGTTGTTGAGAATACAAACTAGGATGAGGACAGTCCTGGGGCCTAGTTGAGGCATTAGGGCTGTTGTTATTATTTTTGATATTTTTTTGGTTCAGTTTTTTTGGTTTCTGTTGATAGAGTACCAGGGTTGTTGTAAGATGGAGCTGGAGAAGGTGATCTGGAAGCTTATTGGTCTCTTCTGGATGAAGCTCTTGAAGAAATTGAACTGTGAGATGAATAATTGGCTGGAAGAGGAGAGGCGTAGCTGCTTTTTCTCAATCAAGAGGGATATTTTTTCCTTGGAGCAGTGTTTGGTGCTCTGGTGTCTTCTTGGGGCCCCCTGGCTGGTATTTTAGAAGTTTTGGAGTTTTTGGCATTTTTGGACATAGAAAATTTTGATCACATTTCGCTGTGAGCACTAGGAAGGTTTTTTGTTGAGCTATTGATGTTTGTTGGCACAATTTGGCTGTTTTCTAGCAGAATTTGAATGTTTTGAGCCTGATTTTCACTTCCTAGTGAGGTGAGCCGTGTGGCATTCAAAATCTGGGTAGGCTACTTAGGTGAAAATTTGATTGGACCTTGGTTGGAAGAAAATCATGGTGTTAGCAGGTGTTAATTTGGTTGAAGAGAGTTAACTGGATTTTTTTTGGGTGGATTTATGGTGAATTTTGGAGGATTTATGGTGAATTTTGGAGGATTTATGGTGATTTTTTGGAGGATTTATGGTGTTTTGGAATGTATATATGTTGGTATTCCATTGTTATTTGATGGTTTCATGGATTGGGTATTGGTTTTACTGGATTTTCTAGGGCTCTCTTGGTATTTTTGGTGGATGCAGTGTGCTCATGGAGTAGCCATTTTTTTCCGGTGCGCTCCGGTGATTTTTGGGTGCAAAAGCGAAGTGTACTGGAAAAATTCTGTCATTGTGGAAAAGTTTGGTTATGGTGAAAAGATTAACTCAATCTGGAAAAATTAGCTCATTATGGAAAAAAGAGCTCATTGTGGCAAAATTTTCTCACAATGGGAAAGTCTGATCACCAGTGCAAAGTTTGGTCACTGCAGAAAAGTCTGGGCACTGTGGTAAAGTTTGGTCACTGTAGAAAAGTCTGATCACCAGTGCAAAGTTTGGTCACTGCAGAAAATTTTGGCTATTGTGGCAAAATTTGGTTAGAATTTATCATGCTTGTTAGATCAATAGTTTATTGTAGATCCTATGCATGTAGGGTATTGTTGGAAAGGTCTGGAGGAGGAGAATCAGATAGAGAGGAGAGAATCTTAGTCTTCTAGATGTCTTTTATCTTTTAGTTTCAATAACAAGGGTCTTTTTTGATAATTAACAATATTTAACTTATAACAACAATTATAATAAAAAATATCAACATATAGGGTACCATTGGATAGCTTTCATTCTTGGTGACTCAAATTTATTTCTTTTCTTATAAAATTTATAAAATAAAAATATAATAAAGAACACTCTTTAATTTTGGTGGGAAACTGGGTAAATCTGGGGCAGACCTTTAATAAGGCACCTTTCAACAGATCATCCCAAGGGTAGTTTCTGGGGTACTTTACTGTACTTTTCAGTCTCTGGGGCAAGTGTTGCGGCTTGCTCTAAGTATTTGCTGTGACTAGTATCAGTGTAATCTGGTATTAGGTATTTGTTTTGGGGGTGTAATCCTTTATTGCACTTATTTTTTTTCTATATTATAGGTTTCCAACACTTTCAAAATCTTTCTCTCAGATTTTCAACTTATCCAACTCTTCAAGAAGATCTTCAAGCTTAGTTAATTGAATCTTACATTTACTTAGAGGGACAAGGAATTCTTTTTGTTTTTCCAACTCCCTTGGATTCTGCCTACAGCAAGGCGACTGTAGGAGTCTACTCTACATTTTTGGCGCCCAACGTGGGGTTCGAATTCTCTAGCTTCTGAAGAAACTTACTTGTTGGACTTCTGGATTTTGGTTTTCTGGTTGTTGGATTTTTATTGGTTGGTTATTTGGTGATTCTGGTAACAGGCTGAACCAGTACAGGATCTGTGGTAGTAGGGATCTAGGTATAGGGCTGAACCCTTGCTAGATCTGTTGTTTTATCCTAGTAAAGGGCTGAACCCTTGTAGGATATTGTTGGTTGTCTGGTAAAGGGCTGAACCCTTGCAGATTTTATTGGTTTCTTGTGCTATTTGGGATGTCTTCTCCATCTGGTGCTGGTGTTATTGCTGCTGCTGCTGATGGTGTCAGGCTTTCAGTAAGGATCCAAACTTGGGATGGGCCCAAGTTTGTTGGTGATGATGTAAAGTGGTTTTTGGGCAGATATGAGGCTGCTACTGGAATTGATGGGGCTTCTCATTTAGATATGGTGAAGCAGGTAATATTTTTCATTGGTGATAGGGAAGTTGAGAAGGAGATTACTGGTATGGAGGGTTATAAGATTAGGGATTGGAAAAGGCTTAGTAGGGAAATGGTGGACAGATGGGGAGTCCGATATTCAATGGTGGATTTAAATAAGGTTGTTGGAGAATGGAAAGTGCAGGGTGGAATAACTTCTTTGGTGAGTTATAGGAAATTTGTTGGTAGTTTTGAAACTGTGGTGGAATATCTGGTGGAGGTAGAGGAATTGGCTCATGAAAATGCTGTCAAAAATTTATTTTGGTCCACTTTTGGGAGGGATGTTAGGATGGATATGTTAAAGGAGTTGTCTAGGAAGGGTTTGATGAAAACCTTACCTAATGGGGTGCAGAAGTTGCCTGCTCTTAAGGTGGTTAAAGAATCGGTGGAGTCTCACCTCAAGCTTTTGGCTGTGGACAGTTATCAAGAAACCTGTACACAGTATGTCAGCAAAATTAATGAAGATTTGGCCGATAATAAAAATATTATGAAGAAGCCTCAGGAGGCAAGAAAAGCTCAGTTGGGGAAACCGGTTCCTAAGGTTGATAAGAATGTGGATAAGGAGATGGTGGATCAATTGGCTGACTTAACGAAGCAATTGAAAATTTTTGTTCAAGAAACTCAAAAGGCCAGCAGGGTTTCAGCTTCTTCATCATCATCTTATTCAAGTAGAGGTTATGATAGGAGGAATGGTGGTACTGTTGATGTTTGGATTTGTTCCTACTGTAACCAGAAGGGACATAAGTCTAATGATTGTTGGACTTTGAATAGGGATCAGGCTGCTGGTAGAGTAAAATTTGATGGAAAGTTATTTAGGTTTCCTGATGGATCTTTTATCAAGCCCAATGAAGGTCAGGCTCCTTTGGATTTAGTGAGGAGGAATAGTATGGGTGAAAAGAGAGGTAGGTTTGAGAAATTGCCTACTGAGGCTTCTTCTGGTACTGGAAATAATTCTGGAGATAAGGGGAAGAAAAAAGAGGTTAGTAAGGCTACTTTATCTACTTCATATGGTAATTTGGAGTTAGTAAAGGTTGTTAATGTGGATGGTGAGTGTATGGCTGGTGTATATGATGTGGAGGCTGCTAGGAGGGTGGCTGCTTCTAAAGCTAGAAGCAGTATTTCTAATCAGTTAAGGTCAAGAGGTGGAAAGGCGGATTCAAAGAAGGCTGAAGATCCCAAGAAGATTTATATGCCTGAAGAGATTTGTCAGATGCAGAAGGGGATAGCTGATATGGGTCCCCCTATTTTTGGTGCTTTTGATCTTAATGGTGATCCTATGCCTTTGGATGATGGTTCAGATACAAAGGAGGATGTGCCTTTGGCTTCTTTGCCTAGGCCAGGTTCTAGTGGGCCAATGGAGGGAGTTAGAACTACTGTTGATGGTTCTGGTTTGGTCTCTGTGGATGGAAAGGTTCATGGGGATAATTCTGACATGGAGATGCGTGATGTTGTTGGTAATATGGGACCTCAGGAGTCTTCTAGGGCAAAGGTGCTAGGAGTAAGGCTCATTATGAGAGGCCAGTGGTTTCTGGTCAAGAGAATGCTATGGATGTTGTTTTGGGAAGGGTGAATCAGCTTCAGATTCCATTATCTTTGGGTGAATTGCTCACTATTAGTCCAGCCTTTGCTGAAAAGCAGAAGAAGCATTTGACTAGGAGAAGAGTGGCTACTGGTGAGGTAAAGTATATGTGTGAAAATGTGGAGAAGTTTGGTAATTAGGTGGAGACTCATTTTTCTGCTCCTTTGGGATATTTGGTGGTTTCTTTAAATGGCAAAGATATGAAGGCATTGGTTGATTCAGGCTCACAAAAAAATTTAATTTCATTGGATCAAGCAACTAGTCTGGATTTTCCAATTAAAGCTGGTGTTGGAGTAAATCTCAGAGGGATAGGTGGGCATGCTACTGAGCTGATTGGTACAGCGGAGCATGTAAATTTAGATGTAGGTGGAGCTGTTGGAAAAGTTCATTTTAATGTGGCTAGAGGAGCTGTGAAGACAGTTTTAGGAGGGCCATTTTTAATGGATTTTGAGACCAAGATTGGTTATCAGTCTGGTGTTGGGATTAGTTCGGAGATTACTGGGGAGTATATGAGGCAGTTACATATGAGGTTGGCACCCCCAGGTGATGAAGGTTGGGAAACTAGGCCTGGTGCTTCTTCATCTTGTCAGTGTTGCACTTGCACTAGGAAGAGAAAAGGTTTGAAGTCCTCTTCTGGTGTATTTGAGGATAGTGTTGATCATTTTGTTGGTGACCCTTCTTTTTTAGGGTTGATATGGCTGATCAGTCTAGTGCTGTAGTCTCTCCTCAAGAAGAAATCCCGGATTGCAGTAGGTCAGCTCAAGTGGAGATATATCAAGTGGAATCTCAACTTTTTGTAGATAATATTACTTTATTATGTCAATTTTTGTCAAATTATTTGTCTGGTTTCAGTTTTTCTTCAAGTTTTTCTCTCAAGTTTATTTTAAGTTCTGAAGATGTTTTAGGGAAAATTTTGTTGGAATGGAAAAGTTTTGGAGTGGTGGCAAATGGGTCTAAAAGTAAGTCCTCCCAATTTTGCACCGCTAGGGTTTCTTCTACACCTTTCAAAACCTTACCACGGCCACACATGTGAGCATTGGGGAAACCCCTGGTTGTTTTTCTAGATATAGCAAGAAACCATTAGACAAAAATCAAGAAAAAAATCTCAAGATAACTGAAAATCAGCAAAAAAAATATTTATGTAAAGATGTTGTCAGTAGGAAGAAACCTACTTGGTTTACTGGTGGCCTCCAGAATGAGTATAAACTGCAAAATTTTTCTCAACTAATGTCTCATTCTGATTTCTCTCAAGAAAAATTGAAAATGCAAAAAAATTTTCTGAATATCAAAAAGCAAGAAAATGTGTTTGTTAATTTGGGTTCTGTGATGTGTGGTGATGATTTGGTTGGTGGTTTTGTTGGCAACACTGGTGTGTCTGTGTCCAGTTTCAGAAGAGAGTTACTCCAGCATGAGGATAAAAGGCATGACTTTCTAGCTTCTGGTGGGGCGGTCACTGCAGTGCAGGACCTATCTGAAGGTAACATGGACAGTCTCTGTGATGAGAATCCTGAACCTAATGATGATGTTTATTGCCCTAGGGGTATTTTTGATTTGGTTGGTGATTTGGGTACTGGTGAAGTGGATGAGCAGAATTTGGTACGGAAAAGTTTTGGAGTGGTGGCAAATGGGTCTAAAAGTAAGTCCTTCCAATTGTGCACTTCTAGGGTTTCTTCTACACCTTTCAAAAACATTACCATGGCCACACATGTGAGCATTGGGGACACCCCTGGTTGTTTTTCTAGGAATAGCAAGAAACAATTGGACAAAAATAAAGAAAAAAATTTCAAGATAAATGATAATCAACAAAAAAATTATTTATGTAAAGATAATGTCAATAGGGCTGAGCCTACTTGGCATGCTGGTAACCTCCTGCATGAGGATAGACTGCCTACTTTTCATACTTTTGATTATTCTTTTCTTATTTCTAAAAATAAAAATCAAATTAAAAATTGTCTGTATAATGAAAAACTAGATAACAATATTTTTGAAAATTCCAATAATTCTGTTTCTAAAAACTTTAATAATTATTTTTCAAAAAATAAAAATAAAAATAAAACTGATAAAATCTCTTTATCTGATTCTAATAATTCTTTTTGTAAAAATTCTGTTACTCTTAATTTTGATGAAGATGAAGATTCTGTTGATGAAAGGAGCTCAATTCCTCAAGTACATGTGGAAGTGGAAGCGGTAAAATATAAGAAGGTTGCTGTGAAAGTTAAACCAATCAATGAAGCGCTGCCAACTGGATTGAATCAACCGTTGAAGAGACCACTTTTGTCTAGTGATCCATATGAAACTCCTTTAAGAAAGAATCCGCCTGAATTTTCTGAAACGTCTAGAATTACTTTTGATAGGATTGGTGTTGTAAATTCTGGGCCAGAGGGTTAGTTATCTGGTGAGGAGATGAATTTGTTGTTGGATGTGATGGTGTTGAGGGAGAAGGCTATTGCATTTGTGGAAGAAGAGAGGGGTGTTTTAAAGCATTCTTATGGTGAACCTTACAAGATTCCAGTTGTTTGTCATGAACCTTGTCAACTCAAGCCAATTCCAATTCCTGCTGCTCTTAAAGATGATCATATTGAAGTTATTAGGGAAAGGTTAAGGACTGGACTTTATGAACAATTTTCATCAAGTTATTCATGTCCAGTTTTCTGTATCAAGAAGCCTAATGGAAAGCTTAGAGTGGTTCATGATCTTAGGGAATTGAATAGGGTGACTATAAAGATGCTGATATTCCTCCAAGTGCAGAGGAATTTGTTGATGCTTTTTCTGGAAGGGTATATTATGGTTTGGGTGATATTATGGGGGGCTATGATAAAAGAGAATTACATCCAGATTCAAGACCTCTGACAACTTTTGATACTCCTCTTGGACGGTTACAGCTGACTAGATTACCTCAAGGTGCTACTAATTCTGTTGCTGTTTATCAAGCACAAATGGCTTGGATTCTTCAAGATGAAATTCCACAGTATTCTGGTATATTTATTGATGATGGTGGAATTAAAGGTCCTTCAACTAATTATGATAATGAAGTTTTAGAGGAGAATCCAGGTTTTAGGAGGTATATTTGGGAGTATGCAGTAACTTTGGAAAGGATGTTGTTTAGGATTGAAGAAGCTGGTTTAACTATTTCCAGTTCTAAATTTTCTTGTTGTGTTTCAGCTTTAGAGATTCTTGGTCATGTGGTGTGTAGGGAAGGCCGAATTATGTTAAAGAAGAAAGTCAACAAAATTCAATCTTGGCTGAGACCTAGAAACACTACTGAAGTTAGAGGATTTTTGGGAGTATGTGTTTATGTTAGGATGTTTATTAGGGATTTCTCATTATTGGCTGCTCCATTGAGAAGGTTAACTAGAAAGGATGCTGATTGGGATTGGGATGAAGCTTGTGAAGAAGCTTTTGTTAAGTTGAAGAAGGTGGTTGGTGAAGATATTATTCTTCATAAGTTGGATTATGGTGAAGGAGCTGGTAGGATTTATTTAGCTGTTGATACTAGTCAGCTGGCTGCTGGTGCAGTGCTTTCTCAGATGGATAAGGGTGGTTATATTAGACCAGTTAGGTATGAATCTGTAGTTTTTACTGAGGTGGAATCAAGATATTCACAACCCAAGTTGGAACTCTGTGGTGTGGCAAAAATTTTAAAGAAACTTCAAAATATCTTATGGGGTCAACATTTTGAACTTCAAGTGGATGCTAAATCTTTAATTCAGATGATTAATTCACCTAGTTTACCTAATGCTCCAATGACTAGGTGGGTAGCTTTTATTTAACATTTTTCATTCAATTTAGTGCACAGGCCTTGAAAGTCTTTCACTATGTCTGATGGATTGTCAAGAAGACCACCTAAAGTAGATGACTCCAATTCACAAGAGTTTGATAAAGATATACCTATAATCAAGGCCAGTACCAAGGGTGCTGAGGACTTTCCATACCTCCCCCATGAGGTTAAACTGGCTGGTTCTATTTTTGTTGAATTTGATGAAGTTGATGATCTAGTTGATCATGAGGTTTTTGTAGATGAGGATGGTGTGGTTGTTTGGGATAATTGGAAGTTGTTTAATGGTGTTTATGTTTGGGATCTGAAGGAGGATAGTGGTAGCATGGAAAAATGTTTGAATGAGGTGGATTATGTGAATTTCAGCAAACAGCCGAATTCTCAGAGAATGATTGCTCATTCACAAGTGGGAGATATTGGGGACAGGGAGGTTCCTTTGGATGTTATATTATTGGATTTTTCTGATTAAATTAGGGGCCAGACTGGGTTTTATTTTTTAATGGTGAAGTATTTGTTGTCTCTGGGAAAACCAGAAGAATGTGATGAAGCTGAATGGGTGGCTATCAAAAAGAAGTCACCTGGTTTTTATTTGTCTGGTAGAAGTTTGATGAAAAGAAGACATCCGAATCCTCAAGTTGTTGTATCTCAAAGAAAAGGTCAAGAATTGGTGATGAAATCTCTTCATGAAGATTTAGGGCATAGGGGCTTTGGAAAAACTTATAAGCAGATTGCTGATAGATTTTTGTGGCCTGGAATGAAGATGGCTGTTAGATCTTGGGTTCAGTCATGTGAAGAATGTCAGAGAAGAAGTTATTTAAGGCCAAAAGAACCTGGAAATGCTACTGGTGAAAATACTATCTTTGGACGGGTTAGTTTGGATGCTGTTCACATCAAGGAAGGTAAATATAAGTACTTGATTGTGGAAAGGGATGATTTGTCTGGTTTGGTTGAGGCTGTCCCTCTTATTAGTTTATCTGCTAAAAATGTAGCAGAATTTTTGATGAAGGAATGGGTGTATAGGTATGGTGTTATGAAGTTGGTAACGGTTGATGGTGGCTCTGAGTTTGGTGCAGACTTCAAGGAAACTGTTTCAAAAGTTAGCTCAAAGGTTAGGGTGGCGGCCCCATATAATCCTGAAGCAGAAGGAATGGTTGAAAGGGAGCATCAAGTTATTAAGGATGCTTTGGTTAAAATGTGTGGAAAAAGTGCTGAAAAGTGGAGGCATTATTTACCCCTTGTTTTATTTGCTGACAGGATTACCACCAAGAGGACAACTGGTTATTCTCCTCATGAATTAGTTTTTGGTCAGAAATCTGTTTTACTGGTTGATCTTGAAGCTGAATCTAATCTTGGCATTGATTGGAATTTAGTGAAAACTACTGAAGATTTGCTCTGTGCTAGAATGCAACAGTTAGAAAAGAAGGAGGAATATTTGGATAAGGCATACAATAGGATGATCAAGATCAGGGATCAGTCTGTCAGGTATTGGGATCAAAGGTTGGCTCATAGACTCAGGAAGCCTTTGAGCCCTGGTGATATGGTGTTGGTGTATAATAGGTGTTTGGAAATTCAGTGGGTGAAAATGTTTGCTGATAGATGGAATGGACCATATAGGATTAGAGAACAGGTTTCTGGTGGTTCATATGTTTTTGAAGAAATGGATGGTGTTGTCTTAAAGAAGAGGGTAGCTGCTGATCAAGTGAAGAAGTTTTACCCTAGGGGCACAAAGAGTGCTGAAGTTTGACTCCGAAATGAGGATAAACTACAACATCAATCTTTTAGGAAATCTCACAGTCTTTCGAAAAATCAATCATTACTTCAATTTTAAAATTTTATTATCACCACAGGAAATCTAGGGGTGAATTGCTAGCAATCCCCTCTCTTGAAATTTAGAGTGTCCCTTAAATATGCCAGGTTTATGAATACTTTATAAACATAAGTAAATTAGAGTTAGATTTACATTTATTCTCAGATTGATTATAGACAGAATA
This sequence comes from Hemileia vastatrix, assembly GCA_030280995.1. Classification (NCBI taxonomy): domain Eukaryota; kingdom Fungi; phylum Basidiomycota; class Pucciniomycetes; order Pucciniales; family Zaghouaniaceae; genus Hemileia; species Hemileia vastatrix. The sequence continues at coordinate 26,419,388 of JASXTE010000008.1, read as the reverse complement.
TCAACTGATTCCAAATTATGCACAAGTTGATCCTCCAGAACTTGATTTTGGTCCTCTGATGAGCACAAATTGAGCACAAATTGATCTAACCTAAGCTTATTCATATATAATAATTCAGGATACTTGCTCTATTAAATTTGATAATAAAATAAAATATTGATGAATTTATATAAAAAAAATTATTATGTAAGATATTAAATTATAAATTTAGGCATCATAGGAGGGCACTTAATAGAACTTAATTATACTATGTGACACCTTAATACTGTATCACACAGTTTGAAACATTTAAAACAAAATGAGTCATGATGGGCAATGAAATTGCTTGGACAGACACTTTCAAAATTAATACTGACCATAATACACAAGTATGAAACCTTGGCATCTATCCAATAAAAGATTTTCCTTCTGATAAATGGATTTTTCTCAGTTACTCCCTGCTAAAAAGTGTCCTTCTGAGGTTTTTCTGACCTTCAGGGGGTTAATTTGGCCGCATCACACTACTTCTATTTCCATGATTGACCAAAACATCATCCTCATTCCCATCTAAAGAGTTGATCTCATCTGACTGTGGCTGATCTAAGGGGTCCACCACAAGTTTAGCCAAATTTTGGTGAACACTTTTTTGATGGATAGTGACTAACTGGTGCTTTCCGAAATTGTCCACCTCAAGTTAGGATAAACTTCAGGAGGATAAATTTATTATGAATACCAAATTAACTGAACAATACTTTTTCCCTAGCTACTCTGCATCATAAAAGTGTCCAACTGAGGTTTAGCCATAATTCAGGTAGACACTTTTGGAAAGGCACAGTCTGATGGGTTTAATATCTATATATGGCAATAAGTATCAGTTTTTTATCAACATGGAGCTAGAATTAATTTAATATGGCCAAAGTGTCCACCTGAAGTTTGGCCAAAATACAGGTGGAAATTTTTATGAGGATTACTTGATGAAATGAAGAAGACTTGCAATTAATTTCCATCATAAAATTTTCAAACTTAAGTTTATCAAAAATTGTGGTGACACTTTTGCCAGATCCAGTCATATGGGATCAACTCTCTATATGGCAATGAGAATCAATTTTTAGTCAATCATGGCATTAGTAGTAATTTTATATGGAAAAACTTTCCACCTGATTTTTGGCCAAAAATAAGTTGGAAATGTTTATGAGGAGTACTAGATTAACTAGAGAAGACTTGCACCCTACTACTGTCCATCATAAAAGTGTCCACCAGAAGAATTCTCAAACTTGTGGTTGACACCTTTGGCCTGGTCCAGCCATATGGGATCAATTCTGCATATGGAAATGAGGATTTAATTTGGTCAATCATGGTACTAGAAGTAATTTGATATAGATAAAGTGTCCAACTAAATATTGGAAAAAAATAAGTTGAAAACTTCATTTAGTTTTTCAAAAAATCAAATTAAGTAAAATTTTATTCCTGATGATGCCCATTTTATCCAACACCTCTTCTGAGCCTTGAAAGTAGGCATTTAGCTTGAATTTTGAATTTCATATAAAATCCCTATTATTCAACCTATTTCTTTTTATCCCTTTTTTTCTTTTAGATATCAATTAATTTTATGTAAAACAAATCATTTTCAGAATTTTTTACCTGTATTTAATAAAATTATTAAAGGTTTAACATCACCCTGTAAGCATTTGGCACATGTTTTTTTGATATACTAATAAAAATAATAATATACTGGTAACAAAAAATTGATCAAATGATAAAATATTAATAAAACAGAAAGATCAAATACCAGTGGATTGTTTTAAAAAAATACCAGTTGCACTGAAGAAGAGCTGCACCCTAGATACTCACCATCAAAAAAGTGTCCAGCACAAGTTTGGCCGAACTTGTGCTGGACACTTTTGGTCAGTTGCAGTCATATGAGATCAATTCTCACTATGGAAATGAAAAAAATTTTTGAATAAAAAACTTCACTAGAAGTAGTTTTACATAGCCAAATTTTCTACCTAGATCTCATCCAAACCACAGGTGCACAATTTTTTATCTTTGAAAAAAAGTCAATTTAGTACAATTTATCCCTGATGGCTCTCATTCGCTTCAACACCTCTACTGGCCTTTGATAGTAGGAATATTACTTGGATTTCTTTTTTCATATTTGATCCCTCTAACTTAATTTTTTATTCCTAATATTGCTTTTGGATACCAATTAATAATTTTTAAAATAAACTATTTTCATATTTTTATACATTTATTTAATAATATTATAAATGGCATAACATCACCTGGTATGCATTTGGCACATGAGTTTTTTCTATACTTATAAAATTAATAATATAATGGCGACCAAAAATTAATTAAATGATATTAATGAGTGAGGAAAAAATATAAAATACCAGTAGACATGTTTGTAAGAAATACTAGATGAACTGAAGAAAAATTCTACCCTAGCTACTCTACATTAAAAAAGTGTCCAGCACAAGTTCTGCCGAACTTGTGCTGGACACTTATGGTCAGGTGCAGTCAGATGGGAGCAATTCTCTCTATGGAAAGGAAGATAAATTTTTGATATAAAATTACACTAGAAGTAGTTTGATATGGCAAAATTTTCATGCTGAAGTTTTGGTAAAGCTCAAGTGGATTTTTTTTTTATTTTTACAAAAAAGAAAATTTAGTGCAAGTTTAGCCCTGATTGTGCTAATTTAATTCAACATCTCTTTTTTCTGTTTATGGCAGGAATTTAACTTGGATTTTAATTTTCATCTTTGATTTCTTTTATTTTACTTTATTCCTCTCATATTGCTTTTGGATAGAAGTTTATTTTTTGTAAAATAAATCATTTTCATATTTTTTTACCTTTATTTAATAATATTATAAAAGGTGTAAAATCACCCAGTATTCATTTGGCACACAATTTTTTGCTATACTGATAATATTAATAATATAATGGTGACAAAAAATTAATCAATTGATAAATATGAGTGAGGCACAAAGATTTAATAACAGTGGAAATGTTTATAAGAAATTTCAGATGATTAAAAATGACTTGCACCCTGGCTACTCTTCATGATAAAAGTGTCCAGCACAAGTTTGGCCAAACTTGTGCTGGACACTTTTGGTTGCATGCCGTCAGACGCAATCAATTCTTTATATGGAAATGAGACTGAATTATCACTCCATCATTGCACTGAAAGTAGTTTAATATAGACAAATTGTCCCCTGGAAGTTTGTCCAAACCTAAGGTAGACAATTTTTTCCTTTGGTAAAAAGTAAATTTGATCCATGTTAATCTATGATGGTGCCCATTTTTTCTGAAGCCTCTACTGGCTCATGATAGCAGAAATTATACTTAATATCTTTATTTCATGTTTGATCTCTTTAATTTTAATATTACCCTTTTATTACTCATTTAGCTTTTAAATATCAATTTTATTTTGGTAAAACTGATAACTTTCTCATTTTTTTACATTTATTATATTATATTATTAAAGTTGTAAAATCATCCAGTGTACATTCATTACACATGTTTTTGCTATACTAAAAACATTAATAATATAATGGTGACTAAAAAATAATCAAATAATAAATATGGATGACACAGAAAGATCAAATACCCATAGACATTTTTAAAATGAATATAAGATTAACTGAAGAAGACTTGCACCCTAGCTACTCTCCATCATAAAAGTGTCCAGCACAATTTCAGCTGAGTTTGTGCTGGACACTTTTGGTTGCATGCAGTCAGATGGGATAAATTTACTCAATGGAAGTTAAAATGAATTTTCGCTCAATCATTGCACAAGAAGTAGCTTTATACTGCTATACTATCCTCCTGATTTTTTGGAAAACATCAGGTGGACACTTTTATTAATTTAAAAAAAAAGAAAATATATTCCAAATCTAGAACTGGTGGTGCAAATTTGGTCTGAAAACTCAAATTATCTTTGATGGAAGAAATTTAATTTGAATGTTTAATTTCATATTTAATCACTTTTATTTTACTTTTTTATTCCTGTTTTTGCTTTCAAATATCAATTTATTTATTTTAAAACTAATACTTTTCATATTTTTTTACTTTTATTTAATAAGATTATGAAAGATGTAGCATCTCCCAGTATGCATTTGGCTTACAAATTTTTTCAATACTAATAACATTAATATTATAATGGTGAAAAACAATGAATCAAATGATAAATATGAATGACACAGAAAGATCATATACAAGTGGATTTGTTTATAAGGAATACCTGATGAACTGAAGAAGACCTGAACCCTAGATACTCACCATCATAAAAGTGTCCAGCATAAGTTTGGCCGAACTTGTGCTGGACACTTTTGGTTGCATGCAGTCAGATGGGATAAATTTACTCTATGGAAATGAAAATGAAATTTTGCTCAATCATTGCACAATAAGTAGTTTGATATTGCCAAAATGTCCTCCTGAGACACTTTCTTTGGTTTAACAAAAAAGAAAATATAGTGCAAGTTTAAACCTGGTGGTGCACATTTGATCTAACACCTCTACTTGTTATTGATAGTGGGAATTTTCCTTAGATTTTTTTTTCATATTTTATCCCTTTTATTTTACTTTTTTATTGCTCATATTGCTTTGGATATCAATTTTTAATTTTTAAAATAAATAATTTTCATACTCTTATACCTTTATTTAATAATATATGATTAAAGGTGGAACACCACCTGGTATGCATATTTCACACAAGTTATTACTATAGTAATAACGTTAAAAATATAATGATGACAAAAAATTAATCAAATGGTAAATTTAAATGACACAGAAAGATCAAATTCCAGTTGAAATGTTTATAAGAAATCCCTTTTGAGTTTAAGAAGATTTGCTGTATGCCTACTCTCAATTATAAAAGTGTCCAGCACAAGTTTGGCCGAACTTGTGCTGGACACTTTTGGTTGCATGAAGTCATATGAGATAAATTCTCTCTATGGCAATAAAGATGATATTTCACTCAATTATTGCAGTAAAGAATGTTTAATATTGTAAAATTGTCCCCTGGAAGTCTGTCCAAACCTCAGGTCAAAATTTGTTAGCTATACATAAAAGTAAGTTTAGACCAAGTCTTGACTTAGGGGTCCCCAACTGTCCCAACACCACTTCTGGCTCTTGATAGTAGAAATTTTACTTGTATTTTTTATTTCGTATTTGATCCCATTTATTTTCATTTTACTTTTCTATTACTCTTTCTAATTTTAAATATCAATTTATTTTTTTAAAAACTAAACATATTCATATTTTTTTAACTTTATATAATAATATTATTAAAGTTGTAACATCACCATTTTTGCATTTGGCATGCAGGTTTTTGCTATACTAGAAACATTAATAATATATATGGTGACAAAAAATTAATTATACGATAAATATGAATGATAAAAAAAAGTTAAAACCCCAATAGAAATGTGAAAAACAAAAAACTGATGTACTGAGAAACACTTCCACCCTAGCTACTCTCCATCATAAAAGTGTCCAGCACAAGTTCGGCCGAACTTGTGCTGGAAACTTTTGTTCAGGTGCAATCAGATGGATACAATTCTCTCTGTGGAAATTAAATTTAAAAAAATGCTAAATAATTACATTAGAAGTAGTTTGGTATGGCTGAATTATCCACCTTGAGTTTTTCCAAACCTCAGGTGAAAAATTTTTTATCTTTAAAAAAAATTAAATTTTATCAAATTTAGCCCTGATGGCACCCATTTGTTTCAACATCTCTACTGGCTCTTGAAGGCAGGAATTTTTCTTGAATTTTTCTTTTTCATATTTGATCTCTTTTACTTTACTTTTTTATCACTCATGTTACATTTGGATATTAATTTATAATTTTGGAAAAGAAATCATTTTCATATTTTTTTAACATTTTTTAATAATATTATAAAAGGTGTAATATAACATGGCATGCATTTGGCGCACAAGTTTTTTCTATACTAATAAAATTAATAATATTCTAATGACAAAAAATTAATCAGATAATAAAATATGAATAACACAGAAAGATCAAATACCATTTGACATGTTTTAAAAAAATAACAGTTGCACTGAAGAAGACCTGCACCCTAGCTACTCTCCATCATAAAAGTGTCCAGCACAAGTTTGGCCGAACTTGTGCTGGACACTTTTGGTCAGGTACAGTCAGATGGGATCAATTCTCTCTATGGCAATGAAAAAAATTATTTGATAAGAAACTTCACTAGATTTAGTTTGATATAGCTGAATTATCCACCTAGAGTTCATCCAAACCACAGGTACACAATTTTTTATCTTTAAAAAACAATCAATTTAGTACAATTTATCCCTGATGGCTCTCATTTGCTTCAACATCTCTACTGGCCTTTGATATTAGCAATAATACTTGGAGTTCGTTTTTCATATTTGATTGCTTTAACTTAATTTTTTATTTCTCATATTGCTTGTGGATATCAATTAATAATTTTTAAAATAAATTATTTTAATATTTTTATACATTTTTTTAATAATATTATAAAAGGTGTAACATCACTCAGTATGCATTTGGCACACGATTTTTTGCTATACTTATATAATTAATAATATAATTAAGACAAAAAATTAATCAAACAATATGTATGAGTGAGGCACAAAGATAAAATACCAGTAGACATGTTTGTAAGAAATACCAGATGAACTGAAGAAAAATTCTACCCCAGCCCCTCTCCATCATAGAAGGGTCCAGCACAAGTTTGGCCGAACTTGTGCTGGACACTTTTGGTCATGTGCAGTCAGATGGGATCAATTCTCTGTATGGCAACAAAAAATATTTTTTACCAAAATTCCACTAGAAGTAGTTTGGTTTAGCTGAATCATCCACCTGCTGTTCTGCCCAATATCAGGTGTATAATTTTTTATCTTTAAAGAAAATGTCACTTATTACAATTAAGCACTGATGGCTCCCATTTGCTTTAACACCTCTACTGGCTCTTGTTAGCAGGAATTTTACCAGTATTTTTTTCATATTTGAACTCTTTGACTTTTATTTTACTCTTTTATTCCTCTTTTTACTTTTAAATTTCTATTTAATTTTTGTAAAACTAATCCTTTCCATATTTATTTACGTCTATTTTAAAAAATTATTGAAGGTATAACTTCACATGATATGCATTTGGCACACAAGTTTTTGCTATACTAATAACATTAATAATATAATGGTGATAAAATATTAATTGGATGATAAATATGAAAGATACAGACTGATCAAATACCAGTAGACATGTTTATGAGAAATACAAGATGAAGGAACTGAAGAAAATTTCCACCCAAGCTACTCTCCATCATAAAAGTGTCCAGCACAAGTTCGGCCGAACTTGTGCTGGACACTTTTAGTCACTTGCAGTCAGATGGGATCAATTCTCTATATGGCAACAAAAAAACATTTTTTTTATTAAACGTCACTACAAGTAGTTTTGTTTAGCTGAATCATCCACCTGTTGTTCTTCCCAACCTCAGGTGTATAATTTTTATCTTTAAAAAAAGTTCACTTATTACAATTTAGCCCTGATGGCTCCCATTTTTTTCAACACTTCTACTGGCTCTTGAGAGCAAGAATTTTACTAGTATTTTGTTTTTCATAATTGATCTCTTTGAGATTAATTTTACCTTTTTATCCATCATATTGCTTTTGTATATCAATTTATTTTTTGTAAAGCAAATCATTTTCATATTTTTTTACCTTTATTTAATAATATTATAAAAGGTGTAACATCACCTGGTATGCATTGGGCACACGAGTTTTTGCTATACTTATAATATTAATAATATAATGGTGACAATAAATTAATCAAATGATATATATGAGTGAGGCACAAAGATCAAGTACCAATGGACATGTTTATAAGAAATACCAGATTAACTGAAGAAAAATTCTACCCTAGCTACTCTCCATCATAAATGTGTCCAGCACAAGTTCAGCCAAACTTGTGCTGGACACTTTTTGTCACATGCAGTCTGGTGTGATCAATTCTCTCTCAATCATTGAACTAGAAGTTGTTTGATATGGCTAAATGGTTCTGCTGAAGTTTTTTTAAACCTCAGATTGGCACTTTTTTGTTTTTCAAAAAAGCAATTATAGTCCAAGTTTAGCCTCACTGGTTGACATTTGCCCCAACATGTCTACTTGCTCTTGATGGCAGTAATTTTATTTTAATTTTTTATTTCATATTTGATTCCTGTAATTTTACCTTTTTATCCCTCATATTGCTTTTGTATATCAATTTATTTTTTGTAAAACAAATCATTTTCATATCTTTTTACCTTTATTTAATAATATTATAAAAGGTGTAACATCACCCGGTATGCATTTGGCACACGAGTTTTTGCTATACTTATAATATTAAAACATAATGGTGACAAAAAATCAATCAAATGATAAATATGAGTGAGGCACAAAGATCAAATACCAGTGGACATGTTTATAAGAAATACCAGAGGAACTGAAGAAAAATTCCACCCTAGCTAACCTCCATCATAAAAGTGTCCAGCACAAGTTCGGCCGAACTTGTGCTGGACACTTTTGGTCACATGCAGTCTGATGTGATCAATTCTCTCTATTGCAATGAAAATGAATTTTTCTTCAATAATTGCACTAGAAGTTGTTTGATATGGCAAAATTGTCATCCTGAAGTTTTGGTAAAGCTCCAGTGAATTTTTTTTTTTTTTACAAAAAAGAAATTATAGTCCAAGTTTAGTGCCACTGGTGGGTGTTCACCCCATCATGTCTACTTGCTCTTGATGGGAGGAATTTCACTTTAATTTTTTATTTCATATTTCATCCCTTTAATTTTACCTTTTTATCCCTCATATTGCTTTTGGATATCAATTTATTTTTTGTAAAAAAAATCATTTTCATATTTTTTTACCTTTATTTAATAATATTATAAAAGGTGTAACATCACCCGGTATGCATTTGGCACACAAGTTTTTGCTATACTTCTAATATTAATAACATAATGGTGACAAAAATCAATCAAATGATAAATATGAGTGAGGCACAAAGGTCAAATACCAATTAATCAATAGTCCTTTTTAATATTATAAATTTTTTGATTAAATAAAATGGTAATAATGAATTATATTTTTCATCCACAATTCCACTCTAATGATTCTTACTGCACAAAAAGTGTTCACTCAGTCCTTTCTTTACTGCTTGTGCATATATTTTATTTCCCACAGTACAATTTTTTGTAGTGAATATCCCACATCTGATTCAGGAATATTTTTAAACAATATAAGTTTTTTTTACAAAAGATCTTATCATATCCAATATCCCACAAAAAATACAACCTGTTTTTGTATTAAAGCCCATTAATTATTAAGAAATTGTTAAAATAATTAAATTAGACCCTGGCACAGCTAGATCCATACCAACCGACCTAATAAAGTCTTTTCAATATTGAAAACAATTAAATAAAATTATGATATCACACTAAATTATGGGCACCAACCATAATTCAGCACTTCTCATTTGCTCTGCTACAAAATGAGTGCATGTAGCATTTTTCTAACGTCGGACTGTTTTTCTTCCTTCCCTCACACCTTTAGTCCAGAATGAAAATTTAGTATGAGTTTTGGTCAAAATGGTTTGCCAGTGTTATCTGTATGCAATATGAATTTATATTGCATATTTCTATTTATGCATAAAATATACTTGTTAAGCATCATTTTTTTGCATTTTTCAATCATTATGCATATTTATGCATATGAATATGCATATTCATTATACAGATTTATATGCATATTAATATATTTTATTCATAAACATATATGCACCTTTTTTTGCATATTCAATATGCATATTTTTATGCATATTTTTATGCATATTTTATGCATATTCAATATGCATATTTTTTATGCATAATCACTATGCATATTTTTTATGCATAATCACTATGCATATTTTTTATGCATATTTTTATGCATATTTTTTATGCATATTTATTCTTCATAGTCATTATGCATACACTTTAGATAGGCATTTCACATCAATTTTTAGCATGCAATAAGTATCCACCATGCAAATTCAAATGCATATGCATCTATATCATACACGCAACATATATTCAAGTTTATTATTTGACTATTAAGGTATGCTAAGTGACGTTGTTCAACCTTTTGCCAAACCTGAGATTAACTGATGTTCAATGTGGTTCTTAAGCTCTGCTCAAGGAGGGATTGTTCTGGATTCAATCTGTGACAGTTTATTTTTTCAATGTTTTTTCATCAGATTTAAAAACATCTTTCTGACAGTTTCAGGATGGTTTCCCAACAGTTTCCTGACAAATTCCTGATAGTTTCAAAAAGAGGGAACTGCTAGCAGTTCACCCCCAGATTTCCCGTGGTGTATGTGGTGAAAATATGAGGGGGAAACAAATTTTGTTAGGAATGTTCACAGGGGAACCTTCTAGATTTTATATTGGCAAGTTTGGGGGTAATTGATGAGTTGGCAGCTCTATTCACAATTACCCCATAATGTTTGTTTCCAACCCTTCTCTATTTCTAGTTGAATCCTGGCTTTTGTCACGCACCACGTGACACTCGAAGCGAAATTAACTCAATAAATCAATAATATCGAGTCCTAAATCTATACTCGAAGCGCAGAAAGCAATTCTCCATAGCAACTGCAATTTTCCTTTGTGTACTTACTATTTAACTGCGCTAGCCTAAACTCTAAATCTAAATTAGTCAATCTCCCAATAGGGTACCTTAGTCCTTTTCAATAAGCGACGCACAGCGCTAGGATCAACGAAATAGTATAGTAGTAGTTTTTTTTTATTAAAGTTTTGTTAATTAATTAAAAGGGGTAAATTGAGCATGGACGGATATTTAGTGGAGAGGGTCTAAGTGTATGTTAGTAATGGTCAATGGAATGGGAATGCTGCGATGGAAGGGAGGTCAATGCGAGGAGGAACAAAGGATATAAAAGGAGTTGGGTATTTGGTTCGATATTCCTTAGAATTAATTTATAATATCGTATTTACATTAATAGTGGTAAATCCTTAAAAGTTAAATCATTGTTATTGTATCTTTCTTTTACCTTCTCAATATTCATTTCTAAATCCTAAATCTTTGATTATTGAGTTGCCAACCCTTCGTGAGATTTTAAGAATTATTATTACCTTGGAACTAGTTTATAATTCTTCTCGATTGAACCTCGAACCTATAGCTATTACTTCGAGTGACCTTCGAATCATTTCCTCGAATCATTCCTCTGTGCTTCAAAGAAGTTTCTAAAATCCCTCATCTCACTTACAGGAACATCCTCGACCTTGTGCGTAGGTCGTCGGGTGACAGTATAATTTAATTCTCCATAGTTCTCATTCTTTGCACTACTACGTCTTTTTAGGTGCTTCTAAAATTTTAAATGGCACCTGTTCAACGCACTCCTCCTACGGGCGCTACTACTAGAGCTTGCGCTAGAGGCAGGGCAACAGCCACAAGGTCTGTTTCTCGCACTCACTCTTTGGAACCACTCAACCTTAGGGAACGGCAACATTCAGTTCAATCTGTAGAAGACATTCCACAGGATTTTGAGGATTCTAGTGATGAAGAAGAAGGAGAGGATACAATGCATGAGGCACCATCCGCCCCTGCCAATCACCCTTCTGGCCAATCCTCAGAACCGGGACCATCTAACTCTCTGGAAGATTTCATGAGACTTTTTATGAAAACCCTTTCAAATCCAACGTCTTCAGAGGGATCTAAGTTCAAAACTCCTTCTATGAAATCTCCTGACAAATTTGACGGAGATCACCCCGACAGATTGCGACCCTTCTTGCAAACCTGCAAGCTACTGTTCCATAATGACCCTCGAACCTTTAACAGCGACCGATCAAAGGTTGTTTACGCTTCTTCATTCCTAGCCGGGAAAGCAGCAAGATGGTTCGAACCTTATCTACTCATGCTTTCTTTGACAGAAACCCACTTACTTATCAATAATTGGGAAAAGTTCAAAGACCAACTTTTTACGTTGTTTGGGGACCCTAATGAAACGGACAACGCAGAAATTGAACTTGATTTTCTTCGCATGAGTGATAATGGTAAAGCCTCTGAATATATCTCGAACTTCAGAGCACTTCAAACTCGAGTAGGTTGGAATGATGCTGCCCTTAAGTATCATTTCAAGAAAGGACTTCCTTCGAGGATTCTGGATCAATTAAATCTTCACGGTCAGAAGATGACTACTTTAACGGATTTAATGGATTGAACCCTCGAACTTGACGGCGTTTATCAGGGACGACTTCAACATCGTCAATATGCCAACAAATCTCAAGGCCAAAATTTTAAATCGGGACCTTCTTCACACCCATGACCAAATCAATCCTCCTCAACTCAATCCAAACCCAATAAGGGAAAGGATAAACCTCGACCAAAAGGCTCGACCCCAGGCAATATCAGCAAAGTACTGGATCCTAAAGGGGAACTTAAAGAAGCTGAGAGGAAGAGAAGAGCAGATAATGGGTTATGTATGTATTGTGGGGGTAAGCACAAGTTGGAAGACTGTGTAAAGTTGAAGGAAAGAGAAGGTACTAGTTCGAAGTCAAAAAACTAGTAGATAGTTTACTTGTGTGCAAAGCAAACTATCTTATCACTCCCAGTGCACAGAACCTCCATGTCTTAAGGACTGGAGTTGCCTTAAACCGCTTGAGATTCATTCTTTTTAAGGAGCATATCCCCTTCAGTTGTCTTATAGACTCTGGAGCTTCAATTTCTTTTGTTAGTTTATCTTTTGCCGAGAAGCTTCAACTAACATTTACAGATATCGATCAAACTCCCATCTATTTGGTCGAATCAGAGGAACCCAAATATTGGGTAAGTAAGAAAGTTTTATGGGTTTTCAACTTTCCGAATTTTCCCCCCTTTGAGTGGGAATTATCAGTCTTGGACGCCACAAGGATGGACGATACCATTCTTGGCCATGACTTTTTAACGCATTGGAATCCCGAAATTGATTGGACTAGGGGATTGATCACCCCATGCTCTAAGTATATTTCTGATTCTTTAATGCAGGTCAATAGGGAGTTAAACAACCCGCCTGACAACGTCCTGCTAGAGGACAAATCTCTGCCAGATGACTTGCAAGCATCTGTACCTTCTTTAAATGAGCAATTGGCTAACCCTTCTAGCTCGATGACTTCACTCAAAGAAGATTTAAATTGCCTCGAAGTAATCGAATTATGCTCTCTCAATACAGGTATCACCTCGACAGATTCTCTCGAAGATGAAGAGGATGACCAAATAAACGTTGAAGCCATCAAATCAACTCTACCAGAAATCTACCACAATTTCCTCGATGTTTTCTCAATCCGCAAGGCCGATAAGTTACCACCTCATCGACCCTACGACCATCAAATAGAGTTAATAGGCCCAGTACCTCTGGCAGGTCCTGTCTATTCTTTATCGAAGAACGAATCTCAAGTTCTTCGAGACTACATTGCAGAGAATGTAGCCAAAGGTTTCATCAGAGCCAGTAAATCTCCAACCGGCTCCCCAGTCCTCTTTGTAAAAAAGAAGGACGGTAGTCTTAGGTTGTGTGTTGACTATAGAAAGCTCAACACAGTCACAAAGAAGAATGCATATCCTGTTCCTCCTATGTCATTACTTCTTACCCTTTTCAATGGTGCTAATTTCTTTTCTAAAATTGATCTTAGAGGCTCTTACAATCTTATTCGCATTGCGGAAGGTCATGAACCACTGACTGCAATGCGCACTAGATTTGGTAGTTTTGAATATTTAGTTATGCCTTTTGGATTATGTAACGCACCTTCAACTTTTCAAACTTTTGTTAATGATATCTTTCAAGATGTTGTTGAACAATTTGTAGTCGTCTATTTAGATGATATTTTAATATACTCAAAAACACTGGATGAACATATTCATCATGTTCGACAGGTCCTAAATCGTCTTTGAGATCATGGTCTCTACGCCAAGCATAATAAATGCGAATTCCACCTCAAATCAATTGATTTTTTGGGTTTTACGTTGTCCACTGACGGTTTAGTCATGGATGACAAAAAAGTCCAGAAAATCCTGGAATGGCCTGAGCCCAAAAACATTAAATCACTCCAAGGATTTTTGGGTTTTGCTAACTTCTATAGAAGATTTATTAAAGATTACTCTAAAACTATTTCCAATCTTACTTCTCTTCTTAGAAAAGATATTCCTTTTGTTTTTACTTCTACAGCACGAAAGGAATTTGAAGCACTAAAAACGGCGTTCACCACAGCCCCAATTCTTCGGCATTTTGATCCTTCGGCCTCGACAATAGTTGAGACAGATGCGAGTGATTATGCTATTGCAGGGGTCATCTCCCAATTAAATCCTGAAACAAATTTGTTTCATCCTGTTGCTTTTGAGTCAAGCAAACTCATAGCCGTGGAATTAAATTATGAAATTCATGACAAAGAGCTTTTAGCTATTATCCATTGTCTTAAAAAATGGTGTTCTTTTCTTCTCAGCCTAGATAGTCCTTTTCAAATTTTAACAGATCACAATGCTTTGAAATACTTCATATCTTCTAAAGTGTTAACCAGGCGTCAAGCCAGGTGGGCTGAATTTTTGTCTGAATTTTTTTTCTCTATTTCCTATTGCCCAGGAAAAAACTGCATTGTCCCAGATATCTTGTCACGTCAGGAAAACGTTTACCCACAGCGGGGGGACGCATTTGCTGACAAGAACCCAGCAAATGTGCAATCAATCTTCAACGAATCAATGTTAACGACTCATCAACTTAATTCGATGACAATTCAATCTTTTCGAAATCCACTATCCAACATCCTCGAAGCTCAGTCGAAGGACGATTATTGTTTAGGGTTAAAAGACAAAATACCCTCGAAGCAAGGGGCCAAAAGATTTAGTATTGAATCAGGTCTATTAGTCTTCGAAGGTAGAGTAGTCATACCCGACAACAATGAGATAAAATTATGGATTTTCAATAGTCGACATGATTCTCCGTTAGCTGGTCATTTTGAGGTTGATAAAACCTACCAGTTAATAGCGAGGGATTTCTTCTGGCCAGGTATGACCAAGGAAATCAAGGCCTATATAAAAGCTTGTTACGAATGTAATAGGAATAAGGCTCCCCATCACCGGAAGCATGGGTTGCTTCAACCACTTCCTATTCCCTCTAAACCTTGGGAATCTTTATCGATGGATTTCATTTCTCAACTTCCTATTTCTAATGATTTTAATGCTATATTAGTAATAGTAGATAGATATTCAAAAATGTCTATTTTTATTAAAACCACTACTACTGCTACAGCAGAAGATTTGTCAAAATTGTTTTTAGAATATGTATTTTCTAAACACGGCTTACCAAATGATACAATTTCAGATAGAGGCTCATTGTTTGTATCCACATTCTGGACCCAACTGTGTTGACAACTCAATATCACGAGCAATCTCTCCACAGCCTATCACCCTGAAACCGATGGTCAAACAGAAAGAGTTAACCAAATCCTCGAACAATATCTTCGAATGTATGTTAGTTACCAACAAGACGATTGGACCACATGGCTACCATTGGCCGAATTTGCTTATCATAACTCGACTCATTCTTCAACACGACAATCTCCCTTCGAAACCATTTATGGACGACATCCTCGATTCAACTCAATTCATGTAGGAACTAATCATCCTGCGGAACATTATCTTCGAACTATATCACGACTCCAAGAAGAACTTAAAACAAATTTGGAATCAGCAATTCGAAGATACAAGGAACAGGCCGACAAACATTGACAATCTGCTCCTTCCTTTAAACCAGGCGACAAAGTATGGCTCGATGCACGAAACATCCGAACAACAAGACCATCAAAGAAACTGGCTGAAAAGCGCTTGGGACCATTCGAAATCGACTCTGAAGTCTCTAAAACTGCATTTCGACTCAAGTTACCTCCTAAATGGCAGGCGATTCACCCTGTTTTCCATGTATCTCTACTGGAACTGGCTCGAGAAATATACCCGGGCAAGAACCAACCCCCTCCGGAACCAGTCGAAGTAGAAGATCATCTAGAGTGGGAAGTAAGTCGTATCCTTGATTCAAGAATATGCAAGGGGAAACTTCAATACCTCGTGGAATGGGAAGGCTTCCTCAATGACTCAGACAAAACATCCTAGGAACCAGCCATCAATGTTTCCAATGCTCCTGAACTCCTAAAATCTTTTCATTCGAAATATCCTTTAAAACCAAAACCTTAAAATTTCTTTATTTAAAATTTTCTTTTCTTTTCTTTCTTTCTTTAAAATCTAAAACACCTCTTAAATTTCTTAGCCTTGTTTTCTTTTTTCTCTCTTCTTTTTCTTTCTTCTCTTTCTATAAAATTTCCTCCAAAACCAACTAAAAATAAAATCAAAATTAAAATTAAATACAATAAAATAAAATAAAATAAAATCAAAATTAAAATTAAATAAAATTAAATTAAATTAAATTAAATTAAATTAAATTAAATTAAATAAAATAAAATAAAATAAAATAAAATAAAATAAAATAAAATAAAATAGAATAAACATAAATAATAAAATAAAATAAAAAACTCATAAATCTCTCTAAATATTTTCTTTCTTTTCTTTTTCAATTCTTTAAATACATTCTTTTCTTAAATTTAAAATTCTCTTCAAAAATTTCTCTTTCAAAAAAATTTTTCTCTCTTTTAAAGACTTTCTTTCCTTCGAATCATCAAATCCTGTATGGCACGACCATTTCCTCGAACTTAACTTCAACCCCTGAATCTCCCTATAATAATTCTTTGAAACAAATAAATCTTCTTTTCAAACTCTCTTAAATTCTACACTTTTTTTTTTTTCTTTTCTTTCTCCTCTTTTCAAACTAAAATTTCTTAAAAAAAAAAAAAAAAAAAAATTAAAAATCCTCAATTTAACAAACTCATCTCAATCACAAAACCGTTTCTTTTTCTCTCTCTTTTCTTACATAAAAATTTTCCTTTTAAAAACACTAAAACTTCCTTCAATTAAAACAACCTTTTTTCTTTCTTTAAAATTCTTCTTTCAAATTCTAAAATTTTTTATTTAAAACTTCTTTTTTCTTTTTTTTTTCTCTTTTTTTTTCTCTCTCTCAAATCTTGTAAAATTAACAACATTCACCTACAATAAAAAAAATAATACTAATAATAAAATAAAATAAAAATAAAATAAAACTAAAATACAATTTTTTTTTTCTACTTCTTTCCATCTCCTTTTCATTTCAAATTTTTTCTTTTAATTTTTCTCGAACCAATCTTTTCATTTTCTCCAAAACTACCCTTATCTCCTTCCTGCATTTATCAAATACCTCCTCCTCTCCTACCGGAACCACCTCTCCAATCTCCAAGAGCTCCTCCGCCACGTCGAAGGAAGCAGCGTCAATAATAGCGTCAACCTCCCCACATAGTTCTTCCGCGAACCTTACTCGTCGACCTTGATGAGGTTTCTTCGACCACACCTGGTCCAGGGTGTCTTTGGGCTCTTCAACTACTTCCGTGGCTGGAGGGTTTGCCTCAGTTGGTATAACCGGCGCAGGCTCCGCAATCGGCTCTTCCAGGTTATTCGATGTCTAAAACAAGACTCATCAGTAACTTCATCCTTGAAATAAAACAATTAAAACTTACCTCGAAGATGGGATCAGGCTCCAGAAATAACCTGGGCGCCACTTCGACTTCTACCTCTCTCTCTTCCTCATCGTCCTCGATGACCACCCGACGTTTCTTGGGTGCCCGCCCTGGAACAGGGACTTCATCTTCATCCTCCTCCACCAATTCATCGACCTCTTCCTCGACACCTCGCTTTGAGCTTCTGGCCTGGGTTACCCAGGTTGAGATCTCGTTGTTCATCTCCTTATCATTTTCCCCCACCGATTGTTCATCTTCGATCGAGACATCCCAAATGTCTTCGACCACCTCTTTGGTCTTCGGAACTACCCAAAATTTTGTTTTTGTAAATCGTTTTTCGATTTCTGCGTTCTTCATCAACGCATCGCACGCCACTCGCCGCCAACGGCAAAACTCGCATTTCTGGCGAGGGCCTCGAGTCGCTGTTCTTTCGACACAGAAATATTCCATGCTTTCACAAGCCGTGCAAGTCTGTGAAAATTGTCGTGTGATTATTCCCCCATCCGCTTTAGGGTGTGGGAGTAGGGCAGTTCATTATAAAATAAATAATTGAGAGATGAGGGAAAAAGTATTAGGCAAGGGAAATTAGTGTGGTAAGATGGTTCAAGCTCAACGGAGTTTGCGTTTTTTATACCCGGGCATCTGTCAGGCGCCAAGTGACACTCGAAGCGAAATTAACTCAATAAATCAATAATATCGAGTCCTAAATCTATACTCGAAGCGCAGAAAGCAATTCTCCATAGCAACTGCGATTTTCCTTTGTGTACTTACTATTTAACTGCGCTAGCCTAAACTCTAAATCTAAATTAGTCAATCTCCCAATAGGGTACCTTAGTCCTTTTCAATAAGCGACGCACAGCACTAGGATCAACGAAATAGTATAGTAGTAGTTTTTTTTATTAAAGTTTTGTTAATTAATTAAAAGGGGTAAATTGAGAATGGACGGATATTTAGTGGAGAGGGTCTAAGTGTATGTTAGTACTGGTCAATGGAATGGGAATGCTGCGATGGAAGGGAGGTCAATGCGAGGAGGAACAAAGGATATAAAAGGAGTTGGGTATTTGGTTCGATATTCCTTAGAATTAATTTATAATATTGTATTTACATTAATAGTGGTAAATCCTTAAAAGTTAAATCATTGTTATTGTATCTTTCTTTTACCTTCTCAATATTCATTTCTAAATCCTAAATCTTTGATTATTGAGTTGCCAACCCTTCGTGAGATTTTAAGAATTATTATTACCTTGGAACTAGTTTATAATTCTTCTCGATTGAACCTCGAACCTATAGCTATTACTTCGAGTGACCTTCGAATCATTTCATCGAATCATTCCTCTGTGCTTCGAAGAAGTTTCTAAAATCCCTCATCTCACTTACAGGAACATCCTCGACCTTGTGCGTAGGTCGTCCGGTGACAGCTTTGTTTTTTGTTATATAGGTAGCTCTCTATGACTATAAACTGGAACCTTACATTGACACAGCACAATCTTTTGGAAGTCTGGATTCAAGAATATTGTTTTGTTTCATTTTTTTGTTGTATTGGGGTGGATGATCACTTGTGGTCTCCAATCATTTTTACAAATTGGAGGGAGCCCACCCAGTGATCATTAGTTTGTTTCCTTGGTTTTCATTAAATTATCATTTTTCAAATCTTCAAATTTTTAAAATTTAATTTTTAAAAAAAAATATATATTTTCAAAATTTAATTTTCAAAAAAAAATTATTATTTTGAAAAATAATTTGTTTTCAAAATTTCATTTTATGTTATATTTTTAATTTTTCTTTCCTGTGTATCTACAATCAAGGTGCACTTGGATGTGGGTATGATGTCAGGGGTTCGGCTCATCCAAATGGCTGGGGGACATCTTTTATTTTTTTATTTTTTCTTTAATTTTATTTCTCTTTTTCTTTTATTATATATTTATTTTATTTATTCTGCTAGTCCATCAAGACTTAAAACTGAAATTCTTTTCAAGATCATTAATTATTGGTCCTAAACTTCAAGACCATGGAAAACTGAAGATGTCAATAAAACTAGGAATTATAATGGTAAAGATTTGAGGAGGATTTCTTTTAGTTAGAAGTGTTCATTAGGGAACCTTCTAGATTTTATATTGGGAAGTTTTGGGGTAATTGATGAGTTGGCAACTGTATACACAATTACCCCACAAAGTTCATTTATATGCTTTATTGTTTATAGATTGATCTCTAGCATTGGTTTTGTGATGCAGGTGGAAGTCCTCTCAGACTATAAACTGGTGATTTTTGCGCTTGATGACTCAAGAAAATTTAAGTGGAAGTTGTTTTGGAAATTGGAGGACCTCATGGCAATGTCCAGATCATTGCAGTTCTGGCTCAGTGGAGATGAAAGCTTACTCTCTAAATTTTCTTTTCTGTAGTTGGTGATTTTGGAAATTGGAGGACCTCATGGCGATGTCCAGATCATTGCAGTTCTGGCTCAGTGGAGATGAAAGCCCACTCTCTTAATTTTCTTTTTTTTTGTTGGAGGTGAATGGTAGAGGAGTTTGGAAGACCTCATAGCGGTGTCTAGTTCATTGCAGCTCTAGCTCATAGGGTTTAAAGCCTACTCTTTCATACTCAGCGGATTGAAGCATCAAAAATCAAGTGGAGTCAACTTTAGAAGCAAAATTTTTATTGAAATGATGGTGGAAAATTTTTAATGTGATTCAGAATGAAATGGGGACATTTCATACTGGAGGGAGGAGGTGGCATTCCAAATCTGGGTAGGCTACCTAGGTGAAAATTTGATTGGACCTCGGTTGGAAGAAAATCATGGTGTTAGCAGGTGTTAATTTGGTTGAAGGGAGTTAACTGGATTTTTTTTGGGTGGATTTATGGTGATTTTTGGAGGATTTATGGTGATTTTTTGGAGGATTAATAGTGTTTTGGAATGTATATATGTTGGTATTCCATTGTTATTTGATGGTTTCATGGATTGGGTATTGGTTTTACTGGATTTTCTAGGGCTCTCTTGGTATTTTTGGTGGATGCAGTGTGCTCATGGAGTAGCCATTTTTTTCCGGTGCGCTCCGGTGCGCTCCGGTGATTTTTGGGTGCAAAAGTGAAGTGTACTGGAAAAATTCTCTCATTGTGGAAAAGTTTGGTTATGGTGAAAAGATTAACTCACTCTGGAAAAATTAGCTCATTATGGCAAAAAGAGCTCATTGTGGCAAAATTTTCTCACAATGGGAAAGTCTGATCACCAGTGCAAAGTTTGGTCACTGCAGAAAAGTCTGGGCACTGTGGTAATGTTTGGTCACTGTAGAAAAGTCTGATCACCAGTGCAAAGTTTGGTCACTGCAGAAAAGTTTGGCTATTGTGGCAAAATTTGGTTAGAATTTATCATGCTTGTTAGATCAATAGTTTATTGTAGATCCTATTCATGTAGGGTATTGTTGGAAAGGTCTGGAGGAGGAGAATCAGATAGAGAGGAGAGAATCTTAGTCTTCTAGATGTCTTTTATCTTTTAGTTTCAATAACAAGGGTCTTTTTTGATAATTAACAATATTTAACTTATAACAACAATTATAATAAAAAATATCAACATATAGGGTACCATTAGATAGCTTTCATTCTTGGTGACTCAAATTTATTTCTTTTCTTATAAAATTTATAAAATAAAAATATAATAAAGAACACTCTTTAATTTTGGTGGGAAGCTGGGTAAATCTGGGGCAGACCTTTAATAAGGCACCTTTGAACAGATCATCCCAAGGGTAGTTTCTGGGGTACTTTACTTTACTTTTCAGTCTCTGGGGCAAGTGTTGCGGCTTGCTCTAAGTATTTGCTGTGACTAGTATCAGTGTAATCTTGTATTAGGTATTTGTTTTGGAGGTGTAATCATTTATTGCACTTATTTTTTTTCTATATTATAGGTTTCCAACACTTTCAAAGTCTTTCTCTCAGATTTTCAACTTATCCAACTCTTCAAGCAGATCTTCAGGCTTAGTTAATTGAATCTTACATTTACTTAGAGTGACAGGGATTTCTTTTTGTTTTCCCAACTCCCTTGGTTTGTGTCTGCTGCAAGGTGACTGTAGGAGTCTACTCTACATTGTCCAATAGTTGTTTCCTCAAGTTTTTCTCAAAGTCATTTAAAGCTCCATGGAGGGCAAAGGCTTTCAGCCTGTTTGAACACATGGTGCTGAGGTGTTGTTTCATGTCTCCATAATCCAGGGTCAAAGAAGTTTCTAGAGGTTGGCCAACTCCAATAGTAGATTCAGGAGGAGGGGTGCCAACTAGAAAAGAAGAATTGGATCAGTAATTATTTTTGTTGAAGAAATTGGATGAATTAATGTGGTACTTACAGGTTGGAAGCTCATCAAGTTTGTAAGCGGCCAGAATTTGGACTTCTGAAGATTTTGGAATGGTGATAGTAGGTGGATCAATAAGGGAAAGATATGGATTCTCTTGGTCTTCCTCTGAAAGTTTTTGAGAAGGTGAACTAAGAGGCTGATGTTCCTGGTGCTTAGTTGGAGCAGCAGGCCTGTTGTTGCTGGTGTTAATATTTCTTCTTGATTCAGTTGGATGAGGTGCTGGTGATGGATTACCAGAGTTGTTATAAGATGGGGCAGGAGAGGGTGATCTGGAAGCGGATTTATCTCTTCTGGATGGAGCTCTTGAAGGAATGGAACTGTCAGAAGAATAGTTGGCTGGCAGAGGAGAGGTGTAGTTCTGTTGCCCTAAGTGGGGGCTAAGTTGTTGTTTTGGTGCAGTTTTGGGTGCTCTGGTGTCTTCCTGGGGTCCTCTGGAAAGTCTCCTAGAAGTTTGGGAAATTTTGTAGTTTTCGGACCTTAGAAAGGTTTGCTGCATTGCTTTGGGAGCAGTGGGAGGTGGCTGCATGGAGTTGTTTTTGTTGATTGGAGGAATTTGGCTGTTTTTTAGTTGTTTTTGGAAGTTTTGAGCCTGATTTTCACTGTCTAGTGAGGCGGGCAGGCCGCCTGGACGTGGTCTAGCAGCCTAGGAGCTGATTTTGAAGCTTTTGGAGCTAAATTAGCAGAGATAAAAGCTGTTTCTTGGAAAGTTAAAGCAGGCCTTTCTGGGAGAGTTCTGGAAACTGAGTCCCAGGATCTTCTGGATGATGCTGAGGATAAAGATGAAGAGGCTGGACTAAGCTCTGGGGATCTGGTAGGGGATCTGGAGAGGTATTTATGAGAAGGTGAAGGAGGAGGAATAGGGTAGTTGGAATCTCTTTCACATTTCTTCTTTTTGGAGTAGCAAGAATCACAGGCCCTGTTGTAGAATTTAGCTTCGGGAGTTGGAAGAGTAAATGTGGAAGGTCTGCACATGTGGATGCACTGTTTGCAGGCATAGTCCTTGGTAGCAGTGAAGCAAGGAAGATTGGAGGGGTCAAAATCAGGAGATCCAGCCATGATCTGTGGTGAGAAAAGATGATGGAAAGAGATAAGAAGGAGATTTTTGTCACTGATGGGTAGATGATGAAGTGAAGGTGGAAGTTCATCAGGTTGGCTGTAGGTGTATTCTATATTAAATTGGCTGGGTCTATTTTATGCAAAATTCTGGTACTCCATCAAGAATTTAAACTGAACACTGTGTTAGTCCCCCAAGACTTTAAACTGAGGATTGTTTGATGGTGTAGCCCCCCAAGACTATAAACTGAGGAATGGGTTTTTGTTGTTGGAATGGGTTAGAAAGATTGGCAGAGAGTATCCACAGGGGGAGCCTCTGAATTTAGCAAAGGCAAGTTTGGGGGTAATTGATGGGCTGGCAGCTCTATTCACAATTACCCCAGAATGTTAGCTTTTTCTCTTTGTCTTAATGTGGTTGATCTCTGATTCTGGGTTAATGATTTAGGTTTTTGAGTCCCCCAAGACTTTAAACTGAGGGTTTTTGAGTCCCCCAAGACTATAAAATGAGGATGGTCCCCCAAGACTTAAAACTGAGGGTTTTTTGTGGTTACATCCTATAGAGGGTGTGGTCAATTTTTCTTTTCTGAATCAAGCTCAAGTACTAGTGGAATTACAGAGGGAATCAAGAGATGAAATAAAGTGTTCAGAATTAGCCTTGAACTGGTGAATGAGGTGTCTTCTGTTCTCAATGTCCTGTGGATCTCTAGCAGGAGTGGATTGGAAGTAGTTTAGCAGAAGGTGTTTCTGTTGAGATGTGTGTTGTTGGAACTTGGCCTTAATTGGGGGCAAGTGGTTTGGTGTTGGTTGTTCAAGGGATCCTACATTGTTATCATCACTGTCAGAAGATGGAGGAACTGAGAAGTCATCAGTTTTATAAATTGGAAGGAAGAAATGGAAGTTTATACCATCAGATGGACCAGGGATGGTGGAACTTGTTGTTTTAGTGGTTTTGGCAGTCTTCTGGGAAGGGTGCAGCTTTTTGATTAATCTGGGAATCAAGATTGATGGCCTAGATCTTTTGGTGCTGGTAGAAGATGGACCAGGTTGAGGTAAAGGTGAAGCTGTTTCAGAAGATAATGTACCAGGTCTTCTTTCTGGATTGGCAGACATCACAGGACGTTCTGTATGGATGGACAGGAGGTGTGATGGTGCAGATTAGATTATTGTCAATGCAGTATTGGCAAGGAGCCATTTCAGAGGCAGATTTGGAAAGAAGGTTGAACATGGTGGTTTGATGAAGAAAGAATGTGGAAATTCTTAATTGGAGGGAGGATTTGGTCTTCAAACATTAGCAGGGGCCTTTGTTGTGTTGTTTGGCGCTGTTTGCGCATGTCTTAATTGGTATCTGTTGAAGAATTGGGTGTTTTTCTGGTTTTATTCCGTGAATATTGGGACTGCGGGTATGTGAGTACTATCATTGGATAGCCCCGGGATTTCTCAATATTTCATGTCTTGATGATATTTTTCATATTCTAAGTTTTAAGTGGTCATTTCCTCATTTTTTAGTTACAAAAGATAGCTGTTTAATTTTGTTTTTCATGTTTTAGGGGCTAACCTTAAGTCTTAGGGTTAAGTGCTTAGTACCATTAAATAGGGCTAATTTAGTTTTATATTTCATGTAACAATGTTTTTATAGTGTAATTTTGTGTTTTAAGGGTTTTAGTAGTTGTAGTAAACTTTTCTAAGTAGATTAGATGTTTTTATTGGGTTTCTGGCTTCAGGGAGGCCAGGCCGCTTCAGGCGGCATTTCCGACGTCAGGCGGCCCACCTGCCTCTGTTTTAGAAGGTTGGAGAGTGTCACCGGATGACCTACGCAAAAGTCAAGGATGTTCCTGTAAGTGAGATGAGGAGTTTTAGAGACTTCTTCGAAGCACAGAGGAATGATTCGAGGAAGTGATTCAAAGATGACTAGAAGGAAGAACTACTGCTTTGAGTTATATTCGAGGAGGATTCTAATATAATTTAAAGGTAATATTAAAATTCTCAAGATCTCACAAAGGGTTGGAAACTCAACAATCAAAGATTTAGGATTTAGAAATGATTATTGAGAAAATAAAGAAAGATATAATAATAATGATTTAACTTAAAGCTTTTACCACTATTAACTATAAATACGTTTTATAATTTAATTCTAAAGAATATTGAACCAAAAACCTAACCCCTTTTATATCCTTTACTCCTCCTCGCATTGACCTCATTCCCATCCACTATTCCGGACACCACAGACCATTAAAATACATCCATTACACCTGGACCCCCCTCACTAACATCTGTTGACCCTTTAATCCTCCACTATCCGTTCCGTCCATGCTCACTACCCCTTTTAATAATTCACAGACATTTAATAAACCTTTTAGTGCACCATTATATTGACTATTGTGCTGTGCATAGCTTAATCAAGAAAAGACTGAGACACACTATTGAGATATTGACTAATTTAGATTTTAGAGTTTAGACTAGTGCAGTGTGGTAGCCTAAAGTTTAGTATGGCACCTAAGTACGTAAATGGAGTTATTAAGGCATGCAAGATTGGTGTTATTATTTTTATATAAAAGGGTTTTATTTAATTTATTTGAGTTTTAAATATGAAGAAATTGGTCACGAGCAAGTGCCTACACAAAAACGATTTATTTTACGGAGAATACTTATTTTTTACGGTCTGAAAAGTTTATTAGTATCAAGTAGAGTCACTCAAGAACCTTGGGAAATTTTTCCAGAATTTTTACTATTTTTTTATATTTTTAAATGAATTTTAAAGTTTTATAGAAATATTTACGTTTTCAGAAAATTACTTAACTTTGATGAATTTTCACGGGGTAATTAGAGCTGCGCAGACTACGAAATGTAGTTTGGAATATAAAGGGGAAGTAGCTCTATTATGTGTAATTTTTCTAGATTTTTTATTATAGTTTTTAAGGTTCTAATTGAGTCCGGTAGTCCGACGGACTCCGTACGGACTCCGTACGGGCTCCGGATTGACTCTGGGAGAGCTCTGGAGTGGAAATCTTAGGCACGTGACTAGGAATACTTAAGCGCCTCTCAAACTCGAAATCGAGGGGGGGGGATACATCATACAGCTTAATCATTAACCACCACGGTCTCATTTTTTATTACTCAACAAATTAAATAAATTGTAATACCCTTATAACTTTATATTTTATATAACATTTTAGAAATACTACTCAACAATTCAAATCACACTTCATACAGGGTATCTTTAGAAAGGTCTTCACCACTGGGACTTGATTATTGCTGTCTCATAAAAATTCAAATTATTATAAAAACATAAAAGTCAATCTTTACAGATCTTTCACTGGTACACCTTAATTGTTGTTATCAGTATTTCTTCCTCAACAGCCACTTTTACTTAAATCTCAATAAGCGTTAAATATTTTAGAGTTTCATTATTTTTTATCAGTCAGATCCAAGTAGACTGGTTAGCTTAGTGATTTAGAATTCCCATTTTGTTATTTTTATTGGAAGGAAGGGGTTTTCCACTAAATCCACACATCTCCTCCGGATTCTGCTTACAGCAAGGCGACTGTAAGAGTTTACCTTACCATAGTTGGCGCCCAACATGGGGTTCGAAATCTCTAGCTTTTTCTAGGACTTACTTCGATCTAGGACTTTCTTAGCCTGCAAGAGGCTTATTCTCTGGAACTCTAATTGGATTTTTGTTATTGGCCTGCAAGAGGCTTGTTATTTTAACGATTGTTAACACTTTTCATTACTTATTGGGATGTCTTCTTCTGCTGTTGCTTCTGGATCTCCTCAAACTCTTACTCCCTCTGTTAGGATTGTTTCTTGGGATGGCCCAAAGTTTGATGGGGAGGAGGTTAAATGGTTCATTAGCAGGTATGAAGCTGCTACTGCTGTTGATGGTGCTTCTCATGTGGATATGGTGAAGCAAGTTAGATTTATTATTGCTGATAGGGAGGTGGAAAAAGAGGTTATTGATATGCAGGCATTCAAGGACAAGGATTGGGTTAAGCTTTCTAAAGCTATGGTTGATAGATGGGGTGTTAGGTTTACTATGATGGACCTCAATAAAATTGTTGGAGACTGGCAAGCAAAAGGTGGTGTTTCTTCTATGGCAGACTTCAAAAAGCTGTGTGTTCAGTTTGATGAAGTAGTTGAATATCTTATTCTGGTGGACGAGTTAGTGCATGAGAACCAGGCAAAAGATTTGTTTTGGTCAGCATGCAGTAGGGATATTTGAATGGACGTCTTGAAGGATCTTTCAAGAAAAGATTTGATGAAGGAACTGCCTAATGATGAGCAGAAACTGCCGGCTCTGGAGGTTATCAAAGAGAACATTCAGGCCCATCTCAAGTTGTTAGCATTGGACAAATATCAAGAGTCATGCACTCAATATGTTAGCAAGGTTAACGAAGTTTTGGCCGAAAACAACGATATTATGGTCAAAGCCCAGGAGGCCAAGAAGGCACAAATGGGATTACCTGCTGCTAAAGTTGAGGGAAATGTAGATAATAAGATGGTCAATCACCTGGCCAATTTAACGAAACAATTAAAAATATTTGTTCAAGAAACCCAGAAGGCCAATAAGGCCCCAATCCCTTCTTTGTCGACGTCAACTTCTTATCAGTCCAGAGGTTATGAACGTCAAAATTATAATGGCAATAACAACAGTAACCGCTTCCCAGGCAATGGGAGAAATTGTGGGAATGGTGGTAGTAGTTATAGAGGTGGCTATGATGAGCCAAAGGTGTGCTCCTATTGTAATAGGAGGGGGCACAGAGCAACAGTTTGTTTTGCTCTTGATAAGGATATGGATGCTGGGCGAGTTTTATTTGATGGTAAAGTCTATAAATTTCCTAATGGTTCTTTCATCCATCCCAGTGATGGACAGTCTCCTTCTGATTTGGTCAGAAGAAGTTTAACGGCTGAAAGGAGAGCCAGATTTGAAGAGGTGACGGATGAAGATGTTAATGCCAAGGGTGGCAAAAATGGTAATGGTAATGGTGGTAAAGCTGACAAGGGCAAGGAGAAAGAGGTCAGTAAAGCCACATTTTCTACTTCTTTTGGAGGTTTAGAGCTGGCGACGGTTGCCCAGGTGGAGGGTAGCTGTATGGCTGGCGAATACGATGTTAATGCTGCTAGAAGAGCAGCTGCTACTAAGGCGAAAAGTAGCCTTCAGAGCCAATTGAGGGCTAATCCTGGCTAGGCCAATAACAAAGTGAACCCTTACTCTAAGGACAAGAATTCTAGTGCTCAAACTGCTGCCAACAAATTGAACCTTTACTCTAAGGACGAATTTTATAAAATGCAGAAGGGGATTGCTGATATGGGGCCCCCTAGTTATGGCAAGTTTGATTTAAATGGTGAGCCTATGCCAGAGGATGATTCGAATTCTGAGGAGGACGTACCGTTGGCGTCTCTACCCAGACCAAGTTTTAGCGGTCCCATCCCAATGGAGGGAGTAAGAAGGACTAGCGATAAATCAGGATTAGTGCAAGAAGCTGGTGACGGAGTTAGGGTTATAGAAAGTGAAGATGTTATTATGGGAGGTGAAGATAGCTCGGTTGGACCTCAAGAGGTACCCAGGGCCAAGGTTGTTAAATCAAAGGTCCAGTATGAGCGGCCAGTAGTTTCTGGTCAAGCTAATGTGATGGACGCAGTTTTGAGTAGGGTGAATCAACTGCAGATTCCCTTATCTTTGGGGGAGTTATTTACAATTAGTCTGGCGCTTGCTGAAAAGCAAAAGAAGCATTTGACGAGGCGTTGGGTTTCCACTGGAGAGGTGGAATATATTTGTGAAAATGCTGAAAAGTTTGGGGAAGATGTAGATACGCATTTTTCCGCTCCCCTGGGTTACCTGGTGGTAACTCTTAATGGTAAAGAAGTAAAGGCCTTGGTTGATTCCGGGTCTCAAATTAATTTAATTTCATTGGAGCAAGCAACGAGTATAGGCTTGACAATTAAAAGTGGAACTGGGGGAAACCTCAGAGGCATTGGAGGGCATGCAACCAAGCTGATGGGCACAGCTGAGCATGTCAGGTTAGGCATTGGTGGATCTGTTGGTAAGGTTCACTTTTATGTGGCCAGAGGAGCAGTCAAAACTGTTCTTGGTGGTCCTTTTTTGATGGATTTTGAGGCCAGGATAGGGTATCAAGCTGGCATGGGGATTAGTTTGGAGATCACTGGTGAAGATATGCGGAGGTTACATATGCGGTTAGTGCCTCCTGGAGATGAAGGTTGGGAAACACGGCCAGGGATTACTACTCTGTGCCAGTGTTGTGTTTGCACCAAGAAGCGGCATATAAAACGGACGGCTTCTGGTGAATTATGTTTGTTGGAAAAGGATGAAAGCCCTAATTTTTTGGGTAGTGGGGGCTGATCGCTCTAATGTGGTAATCTCCCCTCATAATGAGATCCCGGATTGCAATAGGTCAGCTCACTTGGAGATAATTCAAGTGGATTCTCAATTATTTTCTGTTAATATTACTTTGGAGTGCAAATACGTTATGGACTTTTCTATATGTTTATTGGATTTACCCTGTTTTTCTATTAAATTTAAAAATGGTGAAAGAGGCAAAATGGGCCAAATTAGGATGGATAAAAATTGGAAGGGTATGTTTTATGACCTCCAGCAAGAGGGTAAACTGCAAAAATCTCATCAAAATCCAATTAAAAATCTCAGTATAATTAAAACACAAAAAAATAATTTATGTGAAAATGTTATTCTGGACCTCCAGCAAGAGGTTAAACTGCAATTATCTCCTTCTATTATGGACCTCCAGAAAGAGGGTAAACTGAAAAAATCTTATCAAAACCCGATTAAAAATCTCAGTATAATTAAAACACAAAAAAATAATTTATGTGAAAATGTTATTCCGGACCTCCAGCAAGAGATTAAACTGCAATTATCACCTTCTATTCCGGACCTCCAGCAAGAGGTTAAACTGCAATTATCTCCTTCTATTTTGGACCTCCAGCAAGAGGGTAAACTGCAAAAATCACATCAAAATCCAATAAAAAATCTCAGTATAATTAAAACACAAAAAAATAATTTTTGTGAAAATTCAATTCCGGTCCTCCAGCAAGAGGATAAACTGCCAACTTTCTTTACGGGTGATTTACTGTTGGATAAGGGAAGCAAAGGTGTTGGAAAATCTGTTTATAAATTAGACGAGGGAAAGGAAAAAAGGGTAAAATTTAAAAATGAAATAAAATATTTTTCTAATTTTTCTTATTCAAATTCTGACGATGAAGAAGATTCACTTGATGAAACTTGTAATGGCAATACAAAAGTAAATTTTTTACCTCAAGTTTATTTAGATGTGGACGCAGCCAAATATAAGAAGGTAGCAAATAAAGTTCGACCTATTAATGAACCGCTACCTGCTGAATTAAATCCACCTTTGGGAAGACCAAGGTTATCAAGAGATCCTTATGAAAGTCCCTTGGTAAAGAATCCGCCTGAATTTTCTGAGACATCAAGAATCACTTTTGAGAGACTGGGTGTTGTTAATTTTGGACCTGATGGTTGGTTGTCTGGTGAAGAGAAGAAGTTGTTGTTGGATGTGATGGTCAAGCGAGAGAAGGCCATTGCTTTTGTAGAAGAGGAGAGGGGTGTGTTGAAGCATTCCTATGGGGAGCCTTACAGGATTCCTGTGGTATGTCATGAACCGTGGCAGCAGAAACCGATTCCTATTCTGGCTGCATTAAAAGAAGACTATATTGAAGTTGTCAGAGAACGGATACGCACTGGACTGTATGAGCAATCAACGTCAAGTTATTCTAGTCCGGTATTTTGTATCAAGAAACCAAATGGCAAGCTTAGAGTTGTTCATGATCTTAGGGAATTAAATAGGGTTACAATAAAGGATGCTGGGATACCACCTAGTGCTGAGGAGTTTGTTGAAGCGTTTGCAGGGAGAGTGTGTAATGGTTTGGGAGATATTATGGGTGGATATGATGAGAGAGAGTTACATCCGGACTCAAGGCCTCTCACTACATTCGATATGCCACTTGGACGTTTACAGTTAAGAAGATTACCTCAAGGAGCAACAAATTCGGTTGCAGTTTATCAAGCTCAGATGGCTTGGATCCTTCAAGATGAAATTCCACAAAATGCTGGAATCTTTATAGATGATGGAGGAATTAAGGGACCAACGCCCGACTATGATAACCAGGTGTTGGAAGAGAATCCCGTGATACGCAAATTCATTTGGGAGTTTGCAATTACTTTAGAAAGAATCTTGTTCCGAATTGAAGAGGCTGGTTTAACTATTTCAGGTTCAAAATTTTCATGTTGTGTGCCAGCCTTAGAAATATTAGGCCATGTGGTATGTAGAGAGGGTAGGATTATGTCCAAGAAGAAAGTTAACAAAATTCAGTCCTGGCCAAGACCCAAGAATACGACCGAAGTTAGAGGGTTTTTAGGTGTTTGCGTATATGTTAGAATGTTTATTAAGGACTTTTCTTCATTGGCAGCTCCATTGAGATGGTTAACGAGAAAGGATGCAGACTGGGAGTGGGATGAAGAGTGTGAGAAGGCATTTGTGAAGTTGAAGGAGGTTGTGGGGAAGGATTTAGTCCTGCACAAGTTGGATTATGGAAAAGATGCTGGCAGAATTTATTTAGCAGTTGATTCAAGTCAGGTTGCAGCTGGGGCGGTTTTGTCTCAGATAGATAAATCTTTTTACATCAGGCCAGTTAGGTATGAATCTGTAGTATTTACTGAGGTTGAATTAAGATATTCACAACCAAAATTGGAATTATGTGGTGTGGCTAAAATACTGAAGAAACTTCAGCATATTTTGTGGGGGCAACATTTTGAGTTGCAAGTGGATGCAAAATCGTTAATCCAGATGATTAATTCCCCAAGTTTACCGAATGCACCCATGACAAGATGGGTAGCTTTTATTCAACATTTTTCATTCGATTTAGTTCATAAGCCTGGCAAGACTTTTACTATGCCAGATGGTTTATCAAGGAGACCACCCACTGAAGAAGATTCAGACTCAGAAGAGTTCGATGAAGATATACCTATTATCAAAGCCAGCACTAAAGGAGCTGAAGACTTTCCATACCTCCCCCATGAAGTTAAACTGGCAGGATTATTGTGTTTAGATTATGATGATGACCTCCACCAAGAGGATAAACTGGAAAATAGTTTTTATGTTAATAAAGGTGTTGGAAAAGGTGTAGATGAATTTGGTAGAAAGGACTTAGAAGAAGATGTGGTGTATGTAGAGGAAGAT
The DNA here is from genome assembly GCA_030280995.1 of Hemileia vastatrix. Lineage (NCBI taxonomy): Eukaryota > Fungi > Basidiomycota > Pucciniomycetes > Pucciniales > Zaghouaniaceae > Hemileia > Hemileia vastatrix. Next base: position 26,387,155 of record JASXTE010000008.1, on the reverse strand, counting down.
GGATTGGTAGTGTGGGATAGTAGTAAGTTAAGGAATGGTGTATATGTTGGAGAATTAGAGAATTTAAATAAAAAGGTGGATAAAGAGAAAGAGGTATTTTCGAATAAGGTTTACAAAGGATCCAAAGGTTCAGAAGAAAAACGTCGACATAGCTCGATTAAAGATTTATTTAGGGGTCAACAATTATTGGCTCATTCATGTGCAGGTGATATTGGTGATAGAGAAGTCCCTATTGATGTTATATTAATCGAATTTCAAGATGAAGTCTGGGGTCAGACTTGTTTTTATTTTTTGTTAGTCAAATATTTGTTGACTTTAGAGAGGCCAGAAGATTGTGAAGACGATGAATGAGTGGCTATCAAGAGGAAGTCATCTACGTTTTACCTATCTGGTCGACGTTTAATGAGGAGAAAGTATCCAAATCCTCAAGTAGTTATAACTCAACAGAAGGGGCAAGAATTAGTTTTGAAATCACTGCATGAAGATCTCGGGCATAGAGGCGTTGGAGAAACGTTTAGAAGAATTTCTGATCGATTTTCGTGGCCTGGCATGAAGATGGCTGTTAAACAGTGTGTTCAGTCATGCGAAGAATGTCAAAGACGAAGTTATTTAAGGCCAAGAGAACCTGGACGCGTGACCAGTGAATATACGCTCTTTGGAAGAGTTAGTTTAGATGCCGTTCATATAAAAGAGGGACAGTATAAATATTTAATTGTGGCCAGAGATGATTTATCTGGTTGGATAGAGGCAGCGCCTCTTATTAATTTAACTGCCAAAAATGTGGCAGAATTTTTTTTGAATAATTGGGTATATAGGTATGGGGTGATGAAGTTGGTAACGGTAGATGGAGGTCCTGAATTTGGGACAGAGTTTAAAGAGGCTGTATTAAAAATTGGATCAAAGGTTAGGGTAGCAACCCCATATTATCCTAAAGCTGAAGGCATGGTGGAAAGAGGGCATCAAGTTATTAAGGATGCTTTAGTTAAAATGTGTGGGACAAGTGCCGAAAAGTGGAGGCACTATTTACCTTTAGTTTTATTTGCTGATCGAATCACTGCCAAAAGGACGACCGGATTTTCACCTTATGAACTTATTTTTGGACAGAAAGCAGTTTTACCGGTTGATTTAGAAGCTGAATCATATCTTGGAGTTGACTGGGACATGGTCAAAACTACTGAAGAATTATTGTGTGCAAGAATGATGCAGCTAGAAAAGAAAGAAGAATATTTAGAAAAGGCATATTCGCGGATGATGAAGATCCGAAATCAACCAGTTAGATATTGGGATGAGCGGTTGGCACATTGATTAAGGAAACCTTTGAATCCAGGAGATATTGTCTTGGTGTATAATAGAAGTCTAGAGAGTCAATGGGGAAAGATGTTTTGTCAGCCTAAATATCCTTAGGACTGAGTATTTCTTATGCTTAAAATAAGATAACCTTAATTAGATTAAGCTTATATCTTAAAAATAAGGTTAAAATAATAATATATATTATTTTATTATATATATATATAATTATTATTCTATTATATAATTTATAATAGTTTAAATAGCTTATCCATGGCCTAATAATACTTATTAAGGTGTTAATGGAGTCATAATATACTTATCTTAAGTGATATGAAGTAATTATTGACATACATAAGCTTATATGTATACATAAACCTCATATTCAGTGAAATATGCAGTATATTATGTATATTTAGGTATATAAGTGGGTTTTAGCCCCTTAATAGCCTATAACCTTTGTTTTTCTGCTTATTTTAGGTCATATGGACGAAATCAGTGGACTCACAACGCCTACAGAAGCATAGACACCTATATCAGGCGCATACACCCAGTTTGGACAACTAAAATTACTTCCTTGGATGGTTATTCACGGATTTATGGGTTGGAAATATGTTTTTGGGTTAATGTGGATGCTTGGGGATGTTATTGGGGGCTTGGACATTTTATTTGTTTCCTTTATATGCTTTTAGTTTCATTAAATCTCTTTTTGATCTTTTATTTTACCTGTTTCTTTATGGTATCCGCTTTTATCTGGGTTTTCTAATTATGGTATGGCTCTGTGTTATTATTAATAGTGATGGAGGGTCCTTACTGGAGGTCTGGGTGTTGAAACTGCTTGAAGTGGACGCCATGGGGAGGTGATGGGCCCTCACAGTGCTGTAATTGCCGGGGATAGCAGTGACATCATCTGGATTGAAGGTCTGTGCACTCCAGTGGATTTGGGTATAAGTAAGGAGGGATTTTGACGGTTTATAATCATCATTCAATTACTACACTTCAAACAAACACTACACTACAATTATTCACATTCAGAAATATATTATAAAGCCCTTATAAATTGATATTATCTTTATAAAAGCTATAACTATATTTTATTCTTCTATTTTCCACCACTAGCACGCATTTAAATCCAAGTATTGTGAGTTTAATTTGAGTATAACTATTCTATTAGTCTTCCCCTGAGGTTTAATCACTAAATCATTTATTAATAAGTAGTAGGACCATAAAATAACACTATTATATCATACTTATATACTAGACTGTACTGACAATTGGGGGTCTTTCCTTATATTTTACTTATTATTTAGTATAAGCCTTGGGACGTGATTTTTACCTTAGTACAACTCAAAATTAACCAAATATTTGGGTCTGCTGCATATTAGTGGGTCATCATAACTCATTGATTGCGGAAAAGAATCCTTATAATAATTGTACTAATTTTTTATCATAAAAATTAGATATTTACAGTAGTAACTGTACCCAATATAAACCCAATTTCACTTGGTATTTGGACACCAATATAACACCCAATAAAATTGGTATTTGGCTAAAGCTTGGTAAGCTAATTATTCACCCTTATAGAGGTCTAGTTAAACTTATTATTATATTTTTAACAGATTTTTTCGAATTTTTCTTATATTTTATTTAAATAAATAAAGATATAAATTCAGGGTAAGCTCCATTGCTTTTTTATTAGTAATATAATTGCTAATATTATTTGTCTACTAATTCCACAGAGTTTTTTCCTTTTGTAGACGTAAAATATTGTTATTCTGAACAATATGAGTGCTCCTCAGGATAGTGTAAGTGAACAGCCTGCTTATAATACCAGGTCTAAAGCTAATAAAAACTTTCCAGGACATCACCATGGAGGGACAACAGTACCCCCAACCAGAAAGCATGAGTATAGAGGAAAAGGACGCCCTCTTAAAAAAGATAACTATCAAAAAGACGTCTCCTCCTCTTCAGGATCAACTGTCCCACCTGGCCAAACAGGTTCTGAAGCTAGAGGAATCAAAATCTCTCATGTTCAAAGAAGTAGAGCAGTTGCAAAACAATTGCAAGGTAGGATTTCAGCAGATGAATCAGGCAATGGCAGAATTAAAGGGAGGCCTGCCCAGTCAATCAAATCAGCAACCCCCTACCCAAGGAGGGTCCACTCACTCCCAGGAGAAAATCCTGGTAGACAAATTGAAATGGGACTGGTTTCACCAACAGTGGACAAGCCACAGTTGCAACAGGGATCCACCCCCTCATCTGACTTCCTCAGCTCACCCTTACAAGGGAAAAAAGCGCCAAAAATCAGGACTGGCAACCATCCCTTGGTAAGTAACTTACCCTCTCAGATTAGACATAATACTGATAATTACAATATAGGTAATTCTATTGATGTTAAATCTGTACAAAAAATAGAGGAGGATTTAAGAAATTTAGGTTTTAGAGTAGATACACCTGACTTGTCTTTTGTCCATAATAACAGTACTATATACAATGATAATACAGTTAATCCTCAGTTGCAACCACCTACTAGTGAGATGAGAAGTTCACAGGAGAGTGAGAGAATTGAAAAGGAGGACATGGAATATTTTAACAATAATCCAACTGTCCATAGAATGGTTTCAGCATTGTGGAATAGAATGACTGATTGTGAGGAACAGACAGTTAAGCTCACTAGTGATACAATTTCATCCTTAACATTGAACATTTCTCAATTAGCAACACGTAATAAAGAATTAGAGAAAGAACATTTGTCTCTAACTCTTAAATATGATTCATTGAGTAATAAATATAATGACCTTTCAAACAAATTTTGTGAGTTAGAAAAATTATATGAAACACACTTATTAAAGACTGAATCAAGAACAAAGTTATCTTTTGCACAGACAAATCAAAGTGTCTCTGAGTTGCTACAAAGATTAACTAAAGTTGAGATTGAAACTGCCAATCTACTAATGAACCAGGATAATCATAAGTATAATCAATATAATAATAATCCTTTCATTGGCAAAAGTGAATCTCATTCCTTCCCTATACCACCACAATTGAAACCATCTGGTGGTAGTGTCAAATCTGAAAATGTAAGTCACAAATCCGTGCAGGAAGAAATACAAGACCATTTATCAAAAGTAAATGAGTTGTTGAATTTACCTAAGATTAGTGAGATAAAATCCAATCAGAAGAACTGGCCTAAGATAGATCAGTACCCAACTTATGATGGGGAAGCCAGCTCTGATTGGCAACATTTTATTCAAAGAATTGACAACTTGAAATTCTCATATAAGTTACCAGATGAAGAGATAACATCAAAATTAATTTCTTTATTTAAGGATGTTGCTTTATTATGGTTTGAAGCTGTCTTAAGTGAGGGTAGAGACTACTCTTGGGCTGAATGGAAACAACTTATTGAAAAACAATTTGGAGGTTCTAAATTCAGGCTTACTCAGCAGAGACTGTATGAGAAAACTAGGTATAATCCGTTGAATGGTGACAAACCTATGGTATTTTTAATGACTTTAAACAAAATCTTAAAAGCCATTGAGCCTCATATGGATTTTCACTTATGGAAAGATAAGATAATTTACAAATTACCTATATCTGTCAGAGACATTGTTGTAGCTAGAACATTAAATGTTACTGAATATTCTGACTTTATTAATATTTGCAATGAAATATTATTAAACCATAAGTATGAATCAAGGTATTCCACTTATAAACAAAATGTTGAACCTGTAAAAACTCAGAATTCAAAAACACTTCAGGAGAAGCAGAAAAAACCTACTGCACCTGTAGTACCTAAAAAGTATGAAACAAATACTTGTTATAAGTGTAACAAACCTTGGGTAAAAGGTCACAAATGTGAGAAAAACATAAATATTGTTGAAAATCAACGTGAATCTGAAACTGAAACTGAAAAAAGTAAAGAATCAAGTGATTATGACAGCAATATCTCATATAGTGATGAAAATGAAGTCTGTATGTTGGAAGATGATTTGTCCATCTTTGAAAATCCAATATTAAATATGGACTCAAATGAATCTTTAATGAATTTTGAGGATGCTGAAATCATTAAGGATATACAAGCTGATAACTTTAAAATGACACCTATCACGGTTCCAGCTATCATTTCTGGTGAAAATGTTAATATAGTATTGGACACAGGAGCTGCTGGTTCAGTTGTTTCCACTAATACATTACAGAAAATTGATAGTGAATATAAGGTTAAGCTTGAACCACTTCAGAATAAAAATTGGAGAGGTTTTGGATCAGTACTACACCCCATTGGTAAATACAAAGCTGCTGTTTTCTTTAAACACCAACATGGTTATGTAAGGGTAACTTGTGACTTTGTAGTAATGGATAATACAAATTGTAGTAACTGTTTTATCATTGGAAATGATATTCTGACTAAATTTGGTGTAAAATTAGACCCTGCTAATAACAATTTTACAATTGGCATGAATGGAAAAAGGAAATTTAAAATAAATTCTTTTAACACAGTCTTACACATTGAGTCAGTAACAAATTCCCCGTCTAAAGGAAGAGAATCCAATGAGATGGAACTTCTGGAAACAGAAATTTCAAAAGCATCATTTGGCACTCAGATAAGTAAAACTGAGAAAGATAATATTTTGGAATTAATTAAAGCTTTTCCAATGGCTTTTGCACATGGTACAAATGAACTTGGCCTTGTAAAAGATCATGAAATGAAAATTAGTTTAACCTGTGACATGGATAATATTCCTGCTAGTCTTAAAAAGAAACCTTATCCTGCTTCACCAATGAAGAGGAAAGACATAGAGGATAATATTAAGATGTTATTAAAGATGAACATTCTTGAGAAGGTTGAAACTACACCAAAATATTGTGTAATATCACCAGTGCTGATTTCTTATGAACAAGATAAAGCAAGACTGTGCGGTGATTATAGAGCATTAAATACATTTACAGTAGATGATATTTATCCCTTGCCAAGGATTGCCTCTATACATGCTACCCTTAAAGGTGCTAAATATATAAGTTGCCTGGATGGAAATAAAGGGTACCATCAAATTCCTGTTGAAAAGAATTCACAGAACTTTTTGTTGATAACAACACACATGGGAATTTATAAGTATGTCAGAATGCCATTTGGACCAAAGAATGCTCCATCAGTATTTCAAAAGTTAATGGATATAACATTCCATAATGAAATGATTGAGGGATGGTTAATGGTATACATTGATGACATCATAGTGTTCTCTAAAACTTTTGATGAACACTTAATCCATTTAAGGAAAGTATTTCAGAAAATGGATGAAATAAAAATGACCCTTGCATTGAAAAAATGTAAATTTGGGTTTGAATCTTTAAAAGTGCTTGGTCATATTGTATCTGGCTTACAAATATGTGTAGACCAAAATAAAGTGGCTGCAATAAAGAATATTGGCATTCCTCAAAATGTGAAGGATGTACAATCTTTTCTTGGAATGTGTGGTTATTATAGACAATATATAAAAAACTACCAATCAATTGCTGCACCACTGACCACACTGATAAAGAAATCAGAAGCTTTCATTTGGAATAATGAAAGACAACAAGCTTTTAATAAGTTGAAAGAATGTTTAATGACAGCTCCAATCTTGGGATTACCAGATTTCCAATTACCTTTTGTATTATATACAGATGCAAGTTTTATTGGACTGGGTGCTGCTTTGCATCAAAAACAATTTATTGAAGGTAAAATGTCAGAAGTAGTAATTTGCTATATTTCACGTACTCTGAGAAGTAGTGAATTAAAATATGGTGCTACTCAACTTGAATGTTTGGCAGTAGTATGGGCTCTTGAAAAGCTACATTATTACCTTGAAGACCAAAAATTTGAGTTAATAACTGACTGTAGTGCAGTTAAGTCACTCTTAAACATGAAAACTCCTAATAGACACATGTTCAGATGGCAATTAGCTGTACAAGAATACAGAGGACGGATGACTATTACACATAGAGCAGGAAACTTGCACTCTAATGTAGATCTGTTATCTAGAGTACCTCTGCCTAATAATGATGATAATCCTGCTTATGTTCCTGAATCAGAGATTATTAACATTTATGGCATTTATATTGTAGATCTTGAGGATGAATTTATGCAATCAATTCTTGATAATTATAATTCAGATCCAGACTTAAGTAAATTAACTACAATATTAAATGATCCATCTAATGCTTCAATGAATGTTTTAATAAAAACATTACCAGATAAATATAAAGAGGCATTAGAGAAAGGAAAATTTTCCATTGAGGATGGTTTTATATATTACAGGAAAAAATTAAGTAATGTAATTGTAATTCCCCCTTCAATGAAGGAGTTAATGTTAAGTATATGTCATGATGATATATTAGCAGGTCATTTTGACTACCATAAAACATTAACCAGAGTAAAAAACACAGCTTGGTGGATTAACATGTCTGAGGATGTTCAGAAATATGTTGAAACATGTGATTCTTGTCAAAAATCTAAAAGATTAACAGGAAAAAGAGCTGGTTTATTACAACAAATTGAGCAACCAAAAGCTCCATGGGAAATCATAAACATGGACTTTGTAACAGGTTTGCCAATAGCAGGGCATAAGAGTTATAACTCCTGCTGGGTAATTGTAGATAGATTTACAAAGATGTGTAAATTTATTCCTACCCACAAAGAGGTTTCTGCAAAGGACTTAGCTTTTTTATGGTGGACACAAATGTTAAATACAGCAGGTTTCCCCAAAGCAATAGTTTCTGACAGAGATCCTAAATTTACTTCTGAGTTCTGGACGTCACTTATGGATGTTTCAGGGTGTCAATTAAAACTTTCTACAGCACACCATCCACAAACTGATGGGCTAGCAGAAAGAATGATACAAACCTTAGAAGATATGATAAGAAGATACTGTGCTTTTGGTCTTAATTTTAAAGACAATGACAAATTCACGCATGATTGGGTAACCCTTATCCCAGGTTTAGAATTTGCATACAATAGTACAGTACATTCTGTCACTGGCAAAAAGCCATTTGAGTTATGGTTGGGTTATGTACCTAATACCCCTGCTAAAACTCTTAATAAGTTACCTAGATTGGATATTCATCCAGGTACTAAATCTTTTCTTCAGATGCAAGAATTATGCAGAAAACATGCTCAAGAATGTATAAATAAGGCTTTTGAGTATGAAAAGAAAAGATGGGATAAAGCCCATAAAGAACAAATGTTCAAAGAGGGTGATGAAGTCCTTATTTCAACACTACATTTCAATTTAAATGGTAATGTTAAATTGAAGGATCCATTCATTGGACCATTTGTAGTTAAAAAGATGGTTGGTAATAATGCTGTTGAGGTTATTCTATATGCACCTTATGATAGAAAACATCCAGTATTTCCTATTTCTCTTATAAAACCATACCATTCTAATGATACTGCTCTCTTTCCAAGAAGATCAGGAAGGCATAAAAAGCAACCTGAAGAAATAGTGGAAAAGGCAGAAATTGAAAAGATACTCAAAAAGAGACACCTTACAAAAGAAAAGGGAGTTGAGTATCTACTAAGATTTAAAAATAAATCAAGTGAATATGACCAGTGGATTCCAGAAAATGAAATCTCTGATCTTAAAAATCTCTTGAAAAAATTTAAATCTAAATAATACTGTTCATTCAGTATATGTATTATAAAAATTCTTTTTTATTTTATTATTTCATTCCTTAAGATTAATTAAAATGTCTTAACATTTTTTTTTTATTGTTTTTTTTGGAGTGAGGGAGTGTCAGCCTAAATATCCTTAGGACTGAGTATTTCTTATGCTTAAAATAAGATAACCTTAATTAGATTAAGCTTATATCTTAAAAATAAGGTTAAAATAATAATATATATTATTTTATTATATATATATATAATTATTATTCTATTATATAATTTATAATAGTTTAAATAGCTTATCCATGGCCTAATAATACTTATTAAGGTGTTAATGGAGTCATAATATACTTATCTTAAGTGATATGAAGTAATTATTGACATACATAAGCTTATATGTATACATAAACCTCATATTCAGTGAAATATGCAGTATATTATGTATATTTAGGTATATAAGTGGGTTTTAGCCCCTTAATAGCCTATAACCTTTGTTTTTCTGCTTATTTTAGGTCATATGGACGAAATCAGTGGACTCACAACGCCTACAGAAGCATAGACACCTATATCAGGCGCATACACCCAGTTTGGACAACTAAAATTACTTCCTTGGATGGTTATTCACGGATTTATGGGTTGGAAATATGTTTTTGGGTTAATGTGGATGCTTGGGGATGTTATTGGGGGCTTGGACATTTTATTTGTTTCCTTTATATGCTTTTAGTTTCATTAAATCTCTTTTTGATCTTTTATTTTACCTGTTTCTTTATGGTATCCGCTTTTATCTGGGTTTTCTAATTATGGTATGGCTCTGTGTTATTATTAATAGTGATGGAGGGTCCTTACTGGAGGTCTGGGTGTTGAAACTGCTTGAAGTGGACGCCATGGGGAGGTGATGGGCCCTCACAGTGCTGTAATTGCCGGGGATAGCAGTGACATCATCTGGATTGAAGGTCTGTGCACTCCAGTGGATTTGGGTATAAGTAAGGAGGGATTTTGACGGTTTATAATCATCATTCAATTACTACACTTCAAACAAACACTACACTACAATTATTCACATTCAGAAATATATTATAAAGCCCTTATAAATTGATATTATCTTTATAAAAGCTATAACTATATTTTATTCTTCTATTTTCCACCACTAGCACGCATTTAAATCCAAGTATTGTGAGTTTAATTTGAGTATAACTATTCTATTAGTCTTCCCCTGAGGTTTAATCACTAAATCATTTATTAATAAGTAGTAGGACCATAAAATAACACTATTATATCATACTTATATACTAGACTGTACTGACATGTTTGCAGATAGGTGGAATGGATCATATAAAATCAAGGAGCAAGTTTCCGGCGGTTCATATGTGCTAGAAGAGTTGGATGGAGTAGTATTAAAGAAGAGGGTAGCAGCCGATCAAGTGAAACGGTTCTATCCTAGAGGCACCAGGAGTGCCGAAGTCTTCCTCTGCAATGAGGATAAACTATGACAATTATCAAATTTTATGGATTCCTCCGCAATGAGGATAAACTATGATATCAACGAAAATTTTATTGACCTCCGCAATTAGGATAAACTATCTTCTTTTTTATCAAAATACTTTACTGTTGTTACACTGCATATGGGCGACAAAACTGTGATGAAACTTAATGAAATGCAAGAAGACCTTCTTTGAAATTTTCGAAAACTTAAAATTCTTAAAATATGGGTGAAGATAGTGTTGGAAAATTTTTAAAATTTATTGGAAGAAGTGTTCACAGGGGAACCTTCTTAATTTAATATTGGCAAGTGTGGGAGTAATTGATGGGTTGGCTGCTCTATACACAATTACCCCATAATGTTCGTTTCCAAAATTTTCCCTGTTTCTAGTTGAATCCTGGCTTTGTCTTTTAATTATAGGAAGTCCACTAAGACTATAAACTGGAACGAATCAAGAGACACCGCTCTCAACGCCGGATTCAAGATTCTTTTTATTTTATTTTGATTTTGATTTTTTTATGTTAGATTGTGATTTCTTTTCTTTAATATATATTATGAATTATTGTAAAGGTGATGCTCACTGGTGGTCTCTAATCATTTTTATAAATTGGAGGGAGCCCACCCAGTGATCATCATTATTAAAATTATCTTCTAAAAACTTTCATTTATTTTCTTTTCTTTTCAATTTCTCAAAATTGTGTAACCACATCAAGTTGCACTTGGATGTGGGTATGATGTTGAGGGTACGGCTCATCAAATGGCCGGGGGCATCTTTTAAAATTTTATTTTATTAATTTTTTATCTCTTTTCACATTCGTTTATCTTTCTTTAAAAATTAAATTTTAACTTTTATTTCAAAACTATCTTTTTAAAAATCTTTTATTTTAAATCAAAAATAATAATAATAATAATAATAATAATAATATATTATTAATGGTAAAAAATAAAATAAAAATAAAAATAAATAAATAAATAATAAAATAACTAAAAATAAAATAAAATAAATATAAAAAATAAAAAAAAATAAAATAAAATAAAATAATAAAATAAAAAAAAATTAATTAGTTAAATCAAAATTATTATATTTCTCAGTTTTATTTTTTTTTAGTTTTCATTCTTTTTTAGTTTTATTCATTTAGTTTAGACAGGAAACAGGGTCTAGGGGAACTCAAAACCGATGGGATTTTACTACAAGACATCTGTTAGTCCTCCAAGACTTTAAACTGGCTACTCTTCAAGAATGTTCTTTAAGGTTTTTTACACGTATTCTGGATCTGTTAGTCCTCCAAGACTTTAAACTGGCTAATTTTCAAGACTGTCATTAAAGATTTTATATTGGAGCTGTTAGTCCTTCAAGACTTTAAACTGAATTTCAAGGATGATTAAGATTTTATGGATATTTTTGGAGATGGATTTTTTTTATATAAATCAAATGTTAGGTCCACCAAACCTTAAACTGGAGTGTTATTAAATGTTAGGTCCACCAAGACCTTAAACTGGACTGTTATCAAGCTGTTGGGTCCATCATGACCTTAAACTGGATTTCTTATCGATCAAATTTTTGGTCCACCATGACTTTAAACTGGTAGTTCATTCATTGTTTTAGTCCACTATGACTTTAAACTGGAAACTTGATATCTGCAGGATAATTCAACATTCATTGGTCCACTATGACCTTATACTGGATTACTTGTCGATCAAATGTTTGGTCCACTATGACATTAAACTGGATTATCAAATTTATTCAATCTTTGGTCAAGCCTAGGCCTTATTTAGGAATTTATCAAGTTATTTATGCACCTAAACGATCTTTGGTCCACCAAGACCATAAACTGGCAATCGATTATATGTTTGGTCCACCAAGACTTTAAACTGGAATGTCAATCTTGTTTCGATAACTCAATTCAATCTTTTAATTTATCACTGTCCACTAAGACTCTAAACTGGTTATTCAATTATTTCTGGAATTGGGTGCTGATAAGCTTTAGGATGTTAAAATTTTAGGTGGTGATGATGCTAAGGAAAGCATAATGGTTAATTAGGTGAAATTTGTGGCGCTTTAACATGGTCTAAAGTTAATATTATTATTGGAAACCTGGCAAAAGTATTTTATGGGTTTGCTGTATAGCAAAGTTTGAAAATTGTGATGAAGCACCACAGAAAATTTGGGGGGGTATTGCTAGCAATACCCCTCATTTAAAAATGTTGGGAAGTGGTTGGAAAGCTGTTGGAAGGCTGTTGGGAGTTCATTGTGAAACCAGATTTAAATTAATTGGACAAAGATTTGGTAATCAGTTAGACCTAGGTTCAACCAAACTCAATCACAGGTCTCTTGGAGCTTGGTGATTACTTTGATTTTGAGCTGAGCACAGATTGAGCAAAGCTTGAACATATCACTTAACATATCATAATATTCACTTTCCCATCTTGTGGAAAGCAAAATTTGATATTTGTTCTAAGAATATCTACATATATTTTCTTGCCAAGTTGGTAACAGAAGGTTAAACTGTAGTATCTCAATTATTACACTAGACTACATAGATATTTGATAAAACATACAATTCAAATCAATTTTAATATTATTGAGATCACCATAAGTGTCTTTCCAAAGACTTACAAAAAGTATGTTAGTATCAAGATATCGTTCTAGGTAGTAGTTTCAATTTGGATTTTGAACTGACATCTAAAGCATTTTACTATTAGACAGAAACATAAATAAGTGTAATAAGAGTGAAATTATTCTATTTTGTGATTATAATGTAACAATAATGCACATTTTTATTGAGAAAATTTTTCTTCCTCCACAAACCAAAATTTACTCTATAGGCTCAAGATTTATTTTTAAGACATATTATTCATTTCAGTTATCATTGATTTACTTCCAATATTTATTAAAAAGATAATAATAATACATGTGAAAGAATTATGAGCTTAGCATAGCATATGCTAAAAAGTTATTTTGTCGTTTTATTCAAAACTGATTCTTCATTTTTTGCTTCAATTCATCTTTTAACAACCACTATCTTCAGATACTATTCTTACTTAATATGTCAAGTCTCAGATGTGTTGGAAAGTTCTCAATAACAATTGATCAAATTTATATGAATGTAATTTCAAGATTTCAAAACTCACCAACCCCCACAATTTTACAGCAAGGCCATTCGAATGTTCATATTTTTGGACTATTTGAAGAAAGAAAACCAACCCTTGTTGGTAATCTTTCTCAAGTGCAGAGTCAGAACATTGGACCACTATTGGGTGACATTGGCTCTGGATCTCACCATTTAAACCAAAGAAGTGCCTTGAATCCTATGAAGCCTTTCTATTTTCATGCTTACTTGGTTCAAGTTTTTGGTAATCAGTATCAACTTTGGGGATGCCTCTTTTCTTCAAGTACACTAATCAGTCTTGCTAAAGAAGAATTTTCTTCTGCACAAATCGATTTATGTCCAATCCTGAACTACGACTCCACTATCTTTTTTAATATCCCGCATGTAATTTTTGAAGGCTCTTTCCAAATATCTCAGAGTACTCAAGATTGGAAAGCTGATCAACTTATCCGAGGAATCAAAACAGTTCTCAAAACACATCAACTTCAAGCAATAAATTTTATGATTGACAATGAACGAATGTTAAAGGAAAAGTTGGATATCATGTGGAGGCACCAGGACAACCATTGGCTTAGAACTGGATTCGATGACTATAAAGATCAGTTTCCTAACAATCAATTGCCGCCTGAAGGAAACGGGTCAATACTTGCTGATGATATGGGTTTGGGAAAGACACTTTCAACTCTTTCTCTTATAAGTGCAATTCAAGGTGAAGCAAGACAATTCCAGGTATCAGAAAATCAAGAAGGTATTAATCGGAGTTCAGCCACACTGATTATATGCCCCCTGGCAACACTATCGAATTGGATCAATGAAATAAGTGTGCACTTTGAAGATAATGCACTTCCTTTCAAGGTTCTTTATGGGAAGGATTGTCAAAATACTAATGTCAATGAGCTACAGGACACTGCTATTGTTTTAACGACCTATGAAATAGCTAGCCCAACGATGTCAAAAAATCAAAGCCAAAAAAAGATACCGGTGACTCAAATGCTCTTTTGGTATAGAGTTGTTTTAGATGAAGCTCAGTTAGTGCCCATTTCTATATCTAAAACTTAAAACTTAATTTTTATAATCAATTTTTATAAATATTCTTTTAGTTACATTAAAAATCCTTACTCGCAGAGGGCTCAAACAATATTTGACTTGGAATCCCAACACCGACTATGCTTGACTGGAACTCCACTTCAGAACAGGCCCACTGACCTTCAAAGTCTCATATTTTTTCTTAGAATCGAAAAGTGGCAAGAAGACTGGTTATGGAAGAATTTCCTTTTTCCAGGTTTGCAAAAAGGAAAGGCTAATTCTATTAAATCAATCAATCACTTAATGAAAGTCATAAGCCTACGTAGAACAAAGGATGCAATTTTGTCTCTTCCAAAAAAGATTCAAAGGGGGATATTGGTTCAATTAGCAGATCCATGGAGGTCTAAACTTGATGTGCTTCAAGAAGGATTCACTGAGCAATATGGGCCCTCCAGAAGCACTGACTTCCCTTGGGACTCATCTGAGTTTCTAAGAGAGCTGATGATTTTAAGAAAATTCTGCAACCATCCAATCTACGAAAATCTGGATGAAACTCCAACTTTTGATTTCACCTGGCAGCATTCTGCAAAGATTTGTCATCTTATAGGCCACTTAAAAAACTTTTTGTCTGGTGAAAGGGATATAAATTTTCCAAAAGCTGTTATATTCTCCAACTTTGCAGACTTTTTGCAGATGTAAGTGATTCTATAATGAATTGTTTTACAAAATTGTGTTGGCTTATTAAAAACAATTTTCTAATATTTCAAAATAGAATAAAAATGGCTTTAGATGACCACAATATTAGGTATACCCAGCTTACGGGTGAACTCAGCCGGACAAAGCGAGACAAAAATATGCATGAATTCCATTTTAATAAAAATTGCCAAGTTTTGGTTGGAACGATTCAGGCTGCAGGAGTGGGTATAGATCTCAGGTGTGCTCAAAATGTATATATAATGGTGAGCTCAATGTCTTTTATTTCATATTAAGAACAAAAATATTAAATTTTTTATATGTTCAATGTTGAAATAGGAGCCAAATTGGAATCCAGCAGTTGAGCAACAGGCTGTTGATTGGCTGTATAGAATGGGGCAGCAAAATGAAGTAAATATTTTGAATTATTTTGTACAAGGAAGTATAGAATTCAGCATGTATAAGATTCAAAGGAAAAAAATGGAGCTAACAATGTAAGCCAAATTTCATTTCTATAAATTTTAATGATAATAGTAATCATTAAAATTATGTTTTTGTTTTCAAGGCTAAGTGTCCCAAACAGTGGAAATGAGGAGTATGAGTGTGCAAACCTATTATTAAGGGAGTTTGTCAATCACTCACATTAGAGGAAAAAAGAATTTCAAGGAGAGCAGGTAAATTTATGGGATTTTGAGGATTTAAAAGTCTGAGTTGTTGAGGATTTAGAGATGCAAGATATAAGGGAGAATAACAGTCATTCGGCAAACCCCGGGGGACATGAGAAGGATTAAAGTTAGGGGATAATGTTGAAACCAAACTGATTCTTTTGTACAAGGCCAAGTCCTTTAGCACACTGCCAGAGTAGGTTGAATTATCTCGAATATCAAAGTTTTGTTGGTCAAGATATTGTGCAACTTTAGAAAAATCTTCAGACCTCCATTGCATTAAGATACGTCTTAACAATCCATCATTATCAATTTCGGTGTCTGAACAACATTTGATGTTTGTGAAAAGGTTGTGATAAGTTTCACAATGTGGAAGTTGTTTAAGAAGTTTAGTTCAGTTAACGGAATTCTAAGAATCTTTGTTATTTGAAATAAAGGTCATAAATAAAAACGGTTGAAAAAAAAGGGATTTTCATACTTTTTTTTTATTCTATATTTATGCTTTCTCACTTTGATTATTTCTTGAGAGCTATGAGAATCCTTCCCAAGTCTTAATCTATCAGCATGACCTAAAAACCAACGGTGAAGAACTCCTATTTGATTTGAGAAGCTAATTTGAGTTGAGTCAATTGGATATGCAATCAAATTATTGGTTTTTAAGGCATTGTCCCAGTGTTTAATGAGAATATTTGCCAAGACCTGGTTCCATTTGTCAAACCAATCTAGGTTCCAAGCAAAAGTTGATCCTGGGAAACCACACATGCGAAGGTGCTCAATAAAAGATTCACGGAAAATTGGTGGAAACTTTTCTGAAACCGCTGAATTTGATTCTGGATGAGGTAGTTCAAAGGCAATGTTGCAAGAATTCATGTCGAATGATGAAAATCTGTCTAATTGCTCTTCAGTAGGGTTTTGTTTCCATCCATTTGATTCTGGTGACATATCCAAAAGTGAACGACAAAAATTGTGTATAGATCTACAAAAGTGAGAATTGAATGGAGGCAAAGTCTCATTAAAAATTCTATTAAGTGTTCTTGTGTTTGTGGGCAGGTTTCCATGAGGAAAGTAAGAGCTACTAGGGTTCATAAATAATTAGATTAAGAAAGTGTTCAATTAAATTAAACAAAGAGGAAGGATAAATTGTTGAGCTCCAAAACTTTATGATCAAAGTTGATTTAAGGAGAAATATCAGAAAAATTAAGAATAAGAAATATTTCGACTTTATGGAATTATAATATGCATAAATTATATTTTTATATGCAACTTGAACTCAAAAGGAATGGTATAAAATAAAGAGAATTATTATGTGATAAAAGCAGACTCATTTAAGAAACGGATTTTTTTTTCTTTTCAAAAAATTCTTCCACAAAAATAATTTGTTAAATGTGAGGCTATGTTCATTTTTTGATTACCAAAAAATTATTTTTGGTCCAATATGATAGTAATACATATTCTTTTGAGTAATTTTTTTCAACCTGAATAAATAGACTAGAGTGTCACTTCATCACATTTATGTATGAAAAGTTATACAAGGTTTCAGCTTTTATGTAATTCTTTAAGGTTTACACTTTTGTAGCATCTATTATTTGAGTATTTTTGATTTTTTCTTTATAGAAAATTCTACCTAGTACAGACCAATTTTCAAATTGAAAGAAATATGTTTGCGATTGTTTTTTTACAAAATATTAAACTTATTTTTGGGTTTAACTTTGATTTTTGGGGTAATTTTTTAAATAATTATGTTAAAAATATGGATTACTTTTCTTATAGTCCATAACTAAGAATTTTTATCAAAATCAAATAATTATAGGGTAGTTAGATATAACTCAGAAGGCATTTGATAGAAAAATAATTAAGATGCTTGTGCGTACAACAGAATTTTTTCTATGATAGAAAATATTCTGATAAACATGCATGCATTGTTGTACAAATGCAGAGAGTATACAGAATACAAATAAAGTAGACTGCATAACTTTAAATTAATATATAATTTATCCGATTAAAAATTAAACATTTAAACTTAAATAATTTCAACACATATTCCATCATATTCTTTTGATAAAAAAATGTAGCTTATATTAGCTAGTGCCTTTCAAAAAAAGGAATACCTTCAATCGGTAACTTCGAATAGCTAACTTATTCCTACAATTATCACAATTACAATGCCTCCATTTTTTCATGTATGTCAATGTCAAGATCTTGGATGTGTCAATAGAAAGTATCAAACTTCTTCTGGGTCCTTTGAAGTTGGTATGGCTTTCAAAAGCTCTAATTCTTATGCAAAACATCAAGAGGAAAAAAATAGGAAGGCCCAGATGGTTATTTCTTCCAACAATCCACTTAACATTGGAAGTTCCCGCTCCACAGAAACAGTAAGCTGTATATCTATAGTTCAATGTGACAATTAAAGTCTTTATGATGTTTCAATGATTTATTACATAGGGGCAGTTGCTATTGGGGGCAGAAGTATCTTCAACAGTCTCTAGAAACTCAAATCTTGGGGAACGGTATAGCCAAATAATTATGTGGAAGGCAGCAAAGCTTTCTCTGATTCATCATTTGAGCAAAGAAGGTTGTACTCAATTTTTGGATGAAGAAATTAAGAAGCTCAAACTTCTAGGTGATAGTGGAATACTGGATTCTGATAGCATTTTCCGCCTGGTCCCACGCTTGATAGATACAGTTTTTAGTCGATTAAAGCTCAATCAATCATTTTTCACTAAAACATGCTGTCCTAAATGCTTTGCTCTTTATGAGTATAACTCTGAATCTCAACCATCTATACTATGTTGCAATCAACCGTTTCTTTCATCATCAAAGCGCTATTTAAAAATGTTTGGAGCAGGACAAATTGCAGTTAAATGTGATGAAAGGCTGTATTTGATGGAGGAACATCAAGAACATGTAAAATACTTATCTCTTAAAACATTTCATCACCATTCTTTTATCGACTGGCTTAAGGAAAAGATCAAACTGTTCAAATTTGAGCTTCTGATTGAGAAGAAAACCCCTGTGGCAGAACGTGTAGAGTGTGATTTGATGAAGGATGTTTGTGATGGTTCAATTTGGAAAAACTTTCCCATAACCACTCCAGCTCTGGATAGCAATGATGATGAATATACGATAACTTCAGGAAACTTAATGTTTACTTTATATGTCGACTGGTTTAGGCCTGGTGGCAATAGGATTGGAGGTCATCAGAAGTCTGTAGGCAATATTATGATGGTGTGTATGAACCTACCTCAAGAAGATAGATACAAAATGGAAAATCTTTTTTTGTATTCTATTATACCCGGACCAACAGAACCCAAAAGTGAACAGCTTAATCACCTTCTAAAACCACTGGTTAATGATCTACAAACTCTATGGGATGTTATGTTTATTGAAAAGATGCATCTTTATCCACGAGGCCGGAAATTAAGAGTTGCATTGTTCTCTTTGATAGGTGACATTCCTGCAATACAAAAATTGGCTGGCTTTTCGAGTCACTCTGCAAAAATGTTCTGCTCTTTCTGTAATATCTCTAAAGATGAAATTAGTGAAAAGAATGTGGGAAATTTTTCATTACGGAATCATGAGGATCATATGTGCTGGGCAACAAAGTGGAAAAATTCTAAGTCACATTGGGAGCGTGTATCAATTGTTCAAAATCATGGGGTACAATGGAGTGAGCTGAATAACCTTGAATATTGGTGTCCAACTGAATATTGCTCAATTGATGTTATGCATTCACATATGCTTGGCAACCTAAAAGATCACAGTCTAAGCTATTTTCAAATCCAAAATGCAGCAAAAGATCTAGAAAGAAAGCTGGAAAAGGATAAAAATTGGCATGTAAGAGAAGAAGATGATGATTTCTTTTCTGATACTTCACTGCACAAACATTCGAAAAAACGTAGAAGTAGCTTAAGCACCACAAATAATGATGATGATGATACAGGACACATGAGACAGCACAAGCGGCAAAGACGTACGAGTTCAAGACAGTCATCAAGTCATCATGGACTAGATAATGAAGGATTGGGAACAAATCGATCAAGAAGCCAGAGTAGGTCATCCAGCTCCAAATTTATTCCTCCATATAGCGATGTGGCCTCAATACAGTCTCACAGCAGTGACAGTAGGAATTCATTGTATAACTTAAGGCAAAGAAGCATTAGCATATCACAGAGTGAAGGATCTCACTCATCAAATGAGACAGCTAGAGATGAAGAAAATAAAAGGAAAGGTAAGGAGAAAGAAAATGAAGGTAGTAGTAATCCACGAATCACAGCAGCAGAGCTACAGGTTGTATGGAAGATGATTGATCAAGTAAGAAGACCTTCCTGGCTAACACGAGTTCCAAAATCAGTAGGATCTAAAAAGGCAAGATCCCTCAAGGCAGCAGAATGGCACATGCTGTATACTCTCTACTTCCCTTTGTCACTTATACCCCTTTGGTTTGAAAAATTTAAAGAATCTGAATCTTCAGCTTCCTCAGCTGATAAACCAAGAGAATATTATCTTCTCAAGTCACTTGTAACATTATGCTCAATCACCAATTTTTTGACATTAAAAAATATACAGACTAATGAGCTTAAAGATCTAGATCAATTTCTGTTAGAGTATCGTGAGTGCCTTGAAGAGGGTTGGAAGAATATTAATGCAAAGCCAAATCTGCATATCACTCAACATTATCCTGAAATGATAAAGCGTCTTGGTCCACCATCAGGTACAGCTACTTGGTCTGGAGAGTGGGTGAATCATATATTATCTGAAACTCCAAACAATCACCATCCACGTATGTAATGTTTGTAAGCAATGATTTAAAAACTCAGCTGTGCTAATTTATTAATATTTACCACAGGAGAGATACCGCTAACAATGCTCAAACATTGGTATCGGAAGTCTAGGGTATTAGATCTTGGTGAAGCTGAAGATAATGATCAATGTGAGACTAAAAAAATACATATTGATCTCGATAAACAAAACAAATGGATCCATCTAAGTATGGCATTATTTACTAAATGGGTAAGGGCACGAATGGGAAAAGAAACTTCAAGACGGGCTTTGACACCATCGGAGAAAAGTGGGGATTGGGTAGTTGAAAATGTAGCAAGCATATTGATACATGGAAAGAGGTTTACTAGTTACCATCGACACATTGCTAATTCAACAATTGAATTCTACTATGGAAAAGATAGCCAGTTTGGGCAAATTGATGATCTTTTCAGATCAAAGGAAGAGATTGATCAAATATATTTAATAGTAAGTCCTTTCAAAGAGCTCCGTCCAGAAGAAACATCAAAGGATCCCTATGAGCTTTTCCCACAAGTGCATTGTCGGTTAGTAAGAGTAGCCAAAGCAACTCAAATTGTGATTAAGAAAGATGCAATAATTGGACATGCAGCTACTGTCGAGCACAAAAAAGGAATGTTTGGAATCAAAGACGAGGTTGTCACTGCCATTGGACTGCAGACAGTAGTGAGTGAAAAAATTAATCAAATTTATTTTCTGTTGACTAACATCTTTGTGTTAATTTGGGATTGGGGAAATTTGTAGGATTGGTGATATTTGTAAATGGTGAAAGAAATAATTCAATGCTCGATTAAAAAATGCAATGCATCCAACTTACCTTATCATAAACCAGTGAACAATTACTTTGGTTGCTTTTATTTGGAGAGAACCCATGCTTTCAATGAGTCATTTTTATCTTAAATGTAAGAATGAAAGAAATAAAATCATGATAATGAGAAATATGATAAAATTTTTACTTAATGAATGATCTTCTTGCTCATTCATCTACTATAAATAGTTTGACCTTCCAACTTTAGCTGATAGCTATATATTATTCACTTTATTTTTCGACAAGAGAACATACACGTTTACAAGACTATATACATAGTATCTTTTTTTACTTTAGCTTTGATAGGTATAAATTTTAACAACTGATTATTTTTATTTTATTTTATTTTATTACAGTTCATTATGGATGATAATTTTGAAGGGATGTCTGTTGACCCAACCGATTCTGATTGTTTTCTGCCTCAACATACTAATACTGGAAATACTCCTCCACCACCCTCTGCTGATCCACCTCCAGATGCATCTCAATCTGTACCACCTAATCTTAACCCACCACCTAATCCCAATCCAGGCCAAGAGTCTCATTCAGAACCGAGAAATTTTAATCCCAATCATCCTTCTGCTTCTGAAAGTGCTGATCAGCAAGCTGATCAGCTAGGAAGAGATTGGGCTAGTGAAGTATTGAGGGAATTTTTCGGAGACCAATCATCATCTGCTCAGCCTAACCAAGGAGCAAGCACAAGTGGAGCAGGTAAGTCAAATTTGTAGTGAATTCTTTTATTGAAAAATAACCAATTTAATTAACTTATTTGAATTGTTAGTGAATCCCTCAATCATTATGGGTATCAGTGATTACCACAGACTCAATTCAGCAGAGTCTCATGAGCGAGAACGGGGGTTAAGGGCTGTAAGAGGCTTAGTTAGAAGGAATGATGTTCCCAGGAGCTCGGACAGTCTAAATAGAAATATTTACCACTTTCTGAAGTATTGTCTTGGGGGACCAACACAAATATCAAAATATCCTGCGAGCCCAACACCTTTGGAGATTGAAAATTGGAAAGATTGGAGCCAATTCAAACTGTCCTAACCCAAGTCCAATCTTCTAACCGTGCCAATTCTGCAGCTGATCGACAATTTCTGATAACCAATTCTATAGCCTTCTTGCGATCCAAAATTTGACTACCCGAATTTTTACCAGCACCTGAGCCTCGAGGACTAAAAGGAGGAGCACCGATCCCACTTTCTGTCAAAAGAAACTTAGAGCGTGAATTGCAAGAAAAAGGTTTTCGGAAATTCGCGTTTGATTGGACTTGCCGTGATTTTTCAGAATCAACTTGGAATCAAGTCATGGGAAGCATAGTATGCGACCACTGTACCAGATGGCTCACCACCTTGAATACAATCGATCAGTCAAAGCTTCAGTTCACTCAATGTGTTATTGAGAAATGGGTAGTTAATAAGGGGAAGGAGATGATAAGGTTGTTTGGGCAAGAAGAGGAAAGGGTAGCAAGAGAAAAGATTGAAAAGAGGGCAAGGGCACTAGTAAAACGTTATCGGACCAAGGTAAGTTTTTTATTTTACTTTGCTTTTTGTTATTATGAAGCTGATTTAGTTGGAATTCAGATTGCTAGTGCACGCTACAAGTTAGCAAGAGATCTCTGCAGTGATGTTCCAGGTTTTGTTGTGCTTTTTCATGATACTAGGTGCATCTCTGATATCAAGGAAGGCCCAGCACCAGCCCCAACTGCACCTATCCGAGCTATTCCTGGATGGCAAAATCCTGAACTCAATGATTTGTTTAAAAAAATGGATAAGATGACAAAGGACTTAGCCCATACACCAGCTCAAAAAAAATCAGCATTAAAAACATATTCACGGTCATCAGAAAGGACAGTTGCACAAAATGGTATATTCAATGTTCCCAAATACCTCCCCAAGAATTGCTATTCAGCAACATTTTTGGAAGGATTATCTGTGAATGAACGTGAGTCACTTGGGGCTGGAGCTGATATTGATCTGGTAAAGATTCGGGAATCAATTAATAGAGCATCAACATCATCATAACTTAGGTATAATGGTGATCTTCTGTGTAATATAGCTATCTTATATTGAATTTTATGTATTCTGTTTTTTTTCAAAGCAGCTTGGTAAATGTTATAAAGTGATATTGAGAGAGAGTAACATTTTATTTAAGAAAAACAAATAATGTATGAGATATAAAAATGTATTTTCAACAAATTGATGGTCCATACCTCTTTATGTCACATTTATGTATCCATATTAATTTCAATCGAATTTAATGTTGACCAATACATAGTGAATACACGCTATGCCACTTATACTTTCCAGGCATTGCTACCATTAAATATGCCAGTATCAAAAATTAATTTCGATCGAAATTAATGAGCATGATAATCATGAATTTCTGGAGTCAACTGCTTATTTTTATGCATGGTGCCTTGCCAACATTAATTTCGATCGAAATTACTTTTGATACTGGCATATTGCATGGTGTCTATTCCTGGAAAGTGTAAGTGGCATAGTGTGTATTCATTACGTATTGGTCAACATTAATTTCAATAGAATTTAATATTGACATTTTCATATTGAACCCAAACCAGCAAACAACCCAAAAAATTCTTCATAAAACTGCTCATTAATTTCGATCAAAATTAGTGAGCACCATATACATATTGAATGGTAGTTATATCTGGTGTGTGTAAGTTGTAAAGCTTGTGTTCAATGTTTATTGGTCAACATTAATTTTGATTGAAATTAATATTAATGTGTAAATGATATTTACATGCTCAATATGCATTGTAATGTGTTTACTTAACAATAGAGTGCCCTACTTTTCATCTTACATAAAAATGCTTGGTAGCATGTCAAATTCAATTTTTATTAAAATTAATGTTGACATGTTACCATGCATAACAGTAAGCAACTGACTGAATAAATTGA
The DNA here is from genome assembly GCA_030280995.1 of Hemileia vastatrix. Classification (NCBI taxonomy): domain Eukaryota; kingdom Fungi; phylum Basidiomycota; class Pucciniomycetes; order Pucciniales; family Zaghouaniaceae; genus Hemileia; species Hemileia vastatrix. Next base: position 26,362,726 of record JASXTE010000008.1, on the reverse strand, counting down.
TGATAATCATGAACCTTAATTTCGATCAAAATTAATGTTGCCAAGTGCAGATTGAAAAAAAGCTATGCCACTTACACTAGCCAGGCATATTTACTATTTATTATGTATTGGTCAACATTAATTTTTATAGAAATTAATATGGATATGTAAATTTTATATTTACCCTCAACATGTATAGTAAATTTCAATACTTAAAAATACTTGCCATCCTTTACATGTCATGCAAAAAAACATTATATCATTTCAACATTAATTTTGATCAAAATTAATGTTGGAATGCCATTATGCATTGAAACAACTAACTGACTGAAAAAGTTCATGATCAAAATGCTCATTAATTTTGATCAAAATTAATGTTGACCAATACATATTGAATATAAGTAATCTCCACTTACTCAGACCAGATATAACTACCATTCAATATGTATATGGTCAGCCTTAATTTCGATCGAAATTAATGGGAAGTTTTATGAAGAATCTTCTGGGTTGTTTTCTGGCTTGGGTTCAATATGCAAATGTCAACATTAAATTCGATCGAAATTAATGTTGACCAATACATAATGAATACACACTATGCCACTTACACTTTCCAGGCATATATACATGCAATATGCCAGTATCAAAAGTAATTTCGATCGAAATTAATGTTGGCAAGGCACCATGCATAAAAATAAGCAGTTGACTCCAGAAATTCATGATTATCATGCTCATTAATTTCGATCGAAATTAATTTTTGATACTGGCATATTTAATGGTAGCTATGCCTGGCAAGTGTAAGTGGCATAGCATGTATTCATTATGTATTAGTCAACATTAATTTCGATTGAAATTAATATGGACATGGACTATGCATAAAATTCCTATAAGTATAGGTAAGCTAAGCAGTTAGATAAACTGGTTTGATCAAGTACACCATATAAAAATTGATGTTTTAATGCCTTGGTTAATTTCGATCAAAATTAATTTTAAGCCATGCATGTTGAATTTTATCTATGTCTGTGTAGTCCATGTGAAATGGCTTGTATTCAATATGCAGGGGTCTATATTAATTTTGATCGAAATTATGAGGTTCATTGCCTCATAAATTTGATGGTTTCTGTCAGTGTTTCATGCATGGTGCCATCTGATACTTGTTGATTCCTATCAAAATTAATTTCAACACCAATATATTGAATACAAACCATGGCACTTACAGTACTTGGTAATAGCTAAAATTCAATATGCTAGTCTCAAAATTAATTTCGATAGAAATTAATCAGGATCCATGAAGTTTATCAATAGTGTATGAGTTAAATTTCAAGTCATATGTTTCATCATTTTCTTGCACCCATTTCTAGGTTATCTCAACAATTTTTTTCAAGTTTTATTATATTAATCAAAACTGTGGTAAGTTGTGAAAAATTAGCTAATCCAAATCTCAAATTGAATATTAATATTTTAATAATTTTGAATGTTGCTTAAGGTATTTCATAGGGTGATTCATAATAATATTTTATCAACTTAGTAGTCCTATAACTTTTGAAAAGTAACAATTTTGGTATAGTTAGGGACAACAATGCAATATCTTGTGCAGACTAAGATATATTGCAAAATAAAACTATTCAATTTTTTTTTTCCCTTAGTTGTATCCAAGTTTATCAAAGGTTTGGTCACGGTGCCCACACCCTAGCCTGACACTCCTCCTGTCACTTAAAAAACAAATTCTTATCTTAAATTCTAATGTTACCAATTTTATATTTATAATTCATTTCTTGTTTGATGAGGCATATCAGTATATATGTGAATCTCGCATTGTCATCTGAAATTAAATTTAACAAATATTCATAAAGGATTATCCTTTTTTTTCATATTATATACTAATTAAGTGTATCTCCATTGTTTAGGAGTAAATTCTAATTTAAAAAATTTTGCATTTACCCGTGGCAATTTGAATATGGGATATAAATTTGTTATTATTTGTTTTTCACACTAAAAGTCCCCAAAGAATTACTAGTATTTTCTGTTAGCTACATCAAATTTCGCTTCAATATAAACAGATTCTGATTTAGCATGTTACTCAGTTTACCCCACTATGAATAATACATGTTAAAAAAAGCTCAAATAATATAAAATCCCCCTCTTTATGTTTTCTGTTTCTTTCATCCTCACTTTAATTTTAATCTTATTCAATTTTTTATCCTATTAAAATATCAACTTCAATTTTCTAGAATAGAGTTTCTTATAATTATTCATCATATTACATCATAATTTTTTGATATCGAATACTTTTTTTTAATATTCATTAATCAATATGTCTAGTATACAAAATCCTACACCTCCACTTTGTATGTATATCATGTTCCTCTCTCTTAATTTATATATTTCACTTATATTCTGTATCTTTTTTTTTCAAAAATTTGATTTTCCAGCACCCAAATGTGTTTCATCCCACTCTCTGATTGATACTTGCTTTGAAGCTTTTGAGCTTGCACCATGTCTGCCACATGGCATGGCACCTAACCCTCCTGTACTTAGCAATGAGAGGCAGGAAATAACAAGAGTTCAGTAACGCAATTTACTTGAATTGGCTAGAGATAAAACAGAAGAGCTTGTCAAGATCCTTAACAATAATCCTTCTCCTTCATATTTATCTAACCCTTGTAATGAATTACTCCAATATGTGAAAAGCCTTGAAAAATGTATGTTCATCACCTTTTTTGTCTCCTTTTAAATTAGTAGATAAGATTATTAATATTTTTTTTTCTTCATATATATTTGTAGCTTATGAGGAGGGTATGATTCCTCCTGATGAAGTCATTGTCATTAGGGATGATGATGAGACAGATGAACCATCAGCTTCAACTCATGCTTCAACTTCTAAGGAAAATCTTGAAACACCTGTTATCCGCTCCAAGAAAAAGAGATTATCCCAAGGCTCCTCTTTTGTTTGACGTATTAAACCGGCTTCTGCTAATGAATTTTCTGTTGTATCAAATAATAAATCTCAAAAAAAAAGCAAAGGTTTTGATAATGAGTATATTCTTGTTTCCTTTTTTTTTATTGTTATTCTTTTATCTTTAAAATTCAATCATATATCTATTTTATTGCTTACATATTGTACTTTTTATCTTTCTTTTGATATTTTGTACCAGAACCTCACCTGCTGTAGATTGTTCCATCCATAAACGCCCTCTCCCTGATGAAGATGATGAAAAGAGCAATGAAAATAGCGATGATCAACTATCAGAATATGAAGCTATGCTTGTTCATCAAAAAAAGCAAAGTTTAAAATCTTCTTCAAGACATGTTGATATGTTTGATAAAGATGATGATTCAAACAGCTCATCACCAAATTCCTTCATTTCTAAGAAGCAATACCCATCACCTCCTAAATTACCTACTTTGACCTCTTTGAAAGCTTCTCTACCAATGAAATCAACTCCAATCAAGATATCGAAAAAACCTCTAACTTATTCACCCTCAGTTCTAAAAGAATCTGATTTGCAGGAGGAATTCTGTAAAATTCATAATTTTTATAAAGGTAGAATCAGCACGGCAAAGGTCCTCAGGTCGTGGTTGGAAATTGTTACTCTCCTCGAATTACGCTCTTCTACTTCTTCCCAAGAACCCATGTCAAATATTCCAATGTTTACTTTTCATTGGGAAAAATCTTGTGGAGAAGATTGGCTTTCAAAACTTACTGAGTTATGTAAGTTACCATAATTTTTAGTCTTGACTTTTGTTCTTTTACTTATTTTTTTTTCCTTTTGTAGCAAATATTTTTTTAGAGATTGATAGCTCACAGCTATGGGTACTCGATAATATTGATTTCAAAAAAATGGAAGATTTATGTGATCCTGATGGTTTAAATACTGAAATTCTTTCCTCAACAAAGAAAACGGATCACCCTGAATCCAATCTTATCCGAATGCTCATGAGATTAATGATCCCAAGTGACCACTGCCGTTCTTCATGGGTATCTCTTATATCATCTTCACTTTATCTGACCGCACATGAATTCAGCCAGCTTCCATCACATCAAAACATTAACTCAGATTGTCCAATTGAACATGGTCTTCAGCTTCTAGCTCACCTTTCAAATCTGAAGAGTCCGATTTCTGATGGCTTAGAAGTTGGTCCCACTGCACTTCAAACCCGTGATATATCAATGTCAACTCTTCTTCAAATCAGCAATATTATCATTGATATAATTATGTCAATTATCATTCTTAAATCAAAATATTGTGCTGCAACAATATCAAGTGGCAAGACTAGTGAAGCTCAACAATCAAGTGAGAAAAACGAAAATACTGAACTGACTATAATGAGAGAGAAACAAAAGGCTGCACTAAACAAAATAAATTCTGAATACTCCCACCACCAATATCAATCTTTCACATTCTATATAATTGATGGTGTCCATGGTTTATTTCTGAGCTCTCAAGATCATAGATTGGCTTCAGCAGCTGATTGCTTGGAGGTAATATCAGAAGTTAAGTTTCTTAATTTACATGAAAAAAAAATCATTTGATGGAAGAAATAATTTGGAAAAATTTAAATAACTATATTTTAACATTAATAAAACCTTTTATAGGCAAGTGTGATCCATTTCCTTTAAAATTTGATACCCCAAGTCCTCCGGGAATTGCTAGGGCTATTTCTGCAGATTTTCTTAATCACTGGAGCTCCATTCAGCCAGTATCACCTTTTTTTGCTAAACATAGCCTTTCAATAAATTAATATTCCAACATGTAAATAGATAAAGTTCTGTCTATATGATATATCTTGTATAATTCAAGTTATTTTCCTTCAAATACGTCAAAAATGTGACCATCTTTGAAATTTATTAAGTAACCTTTGACATGATTTTCTAAATTAATTATTAAAAAAAATTATTGTAAGTCCAGCAATAACAAAGATTTTAAAATCTACTTATATGATTTCAAATACTTGTATTAAATTCTTAAATATTTTATTGTTTATATAAAAATATGATAACTGCTCTAGTTTTGTTACTTTACCTTTAATATTATATAATCTATTAATTATTACAAATATTTTCGTTGATTGTAACAATTTTAATCAGAAGTAGAACAATTTAAATAATTAAATGAGTACATTCTTAAAAAAATACAATTTAATCTATTATTGATTCAAAATTCTTTCTTCAACTCTTTATTATTACCTTTTTTATTAATAAGCCTGTTTGACCTAAAATACTATACAGTTAATTTGGTAGCATTAAAAGCACATTTTTATGGCTAATATATTTCAAATTCTTTATTATAGTTTTTTTTATTTTAGAACCTTTGCTACCAATTTAATAAAAATGACATTTAAAGATTTCACAACTTATATATTTCCTCAAAAGTAAATCAAATTTTCTTATAATATTATGAAAAAAAATTATTTTATTTCACAAATAAAAAAAAATAGATAATACTATAATTATCAAAACTGAAAATGTTACAGCTACTCCCAGTATTTATCATGTTTAAATTTGCATTAAGTTGTGTATATATAATATAAATTTTTAATATTTATATATCTAGATTTTTTAGATTTGTCTTAACATTAGATAAATAATACTTTGCTGATTCTATTTCTTCCTCTATTAAGTCATCTCTTTTCAAAAAAACTCTCAAAGCACTAATCAAATATTCTAACCTAAATTTTTCTTTTTTAATTTCTAAGTATTCTGAAATATCAATATCAAAAACATTAAGCTTTTCTATAGCATGAAAAAGTCTAGTGCTGATTTGAATAGAAGAACCTATCCTAGTGAAGCCAGGAATTTCATGACATCTTGAGGTAAAATGCCTTAGTTGATTGGCAGGCCATAATGTCACTGTTATTCCATTAGTTGCTTCAAAGTTGATTTTACTTCAAATTTCAGGAAACATAAGTTCTCCACCTATTTGTCGTGGTTGGGTCTTATCATACTTCATATGAATGGTGGTTTTTTCTGTATCTTTAGGAAAAAATATTCCTAAAGTATACTCACTTGCATCCTTATCGAGATGAACCTCATTAGAGAACCCATTACCATTCCCTCCAGATGTCCAAGTTAAATTACTAGCAAACGGTACACCCTCTTCTTCACTAGAAACTTTTGAAAATCCAGGAATACCAAGTTTTGCGCAAAGATTAGTTGCCTCATTGTACTTTACATATGATATTTTTTTAAAAAAATATTCAAAGTACATTGCAATCCTCTTCATTCGTTTTTTATATTCATCCGTTTTTACAATATCATCAGTGTATTCATCTGCAAGGAAAAGCATTCAAAAATTCAGTATTTAAATTAAAAAAAGTGATACTTACAAATATGTAAAGATTTCTTTCTATCTAAAATAAAGCCACCACCAAACATTTTTCTAAAACCACCAGCTCTTTGATGATAACCATTATTTTTAATTTCATGTTCGCAGTAAGAAAGATCCTTAATGCATCGCACCGTAGCTTCTAACATATCTAGTTCTTTGAGCTCATGAATTTCAAAAGTCTGCACAAGAACATTAGGAATTAAGACACCTTTTGGTTTATAAATACTACATCCAGGAAGAAAATTGTAATAATTATTGCAATCTGTCATATTATTTGCATAAGATCATGCATAGAAATGTGGCTTCTTCCCGTTTGTATCCATTCCAAGAGCGTTTACAAGTTTCATTCCAGTAGCAATGTCTTTCGCCCACCTATTGTTAGAGTTCTTCCCTGGCCATTTTTTTTTTCAAATCGTTACTCATTGATGGTTCAATCCTAAGAGAATTCAATTTTGATTTAAAATAGAAAAAAATCAAAAATTAGAAAATATTAACATAATTTCAATTATCAGTCAATGATACCTTTAACTTTATCATATCTTCAATATTAGAAATACAAAAGTTAGCATATCTACATATTAGTAAATTTATATACTTTTTCTTTATTTCAAATATTAAGAAAGCATTTCAAAGGTATACTTTATTAAATTATACATATAAAGAGTATAGCTTTATCCTGTATGCATTCAGCAAGTACGAGATTTGGCTCTACACTTAATATTAATAATATAATGAAAGTATAACTCCAATACACTAGTAATATTAAAAAATTTACGGAATTATGATATCCACATATATAAAATGAAAAATCTTGCTCTGATCAATATATTGACTTAGAAAGTTATACTTCAATAAATTATTAATTTTTAAATTGTAGCATTGTCCTGTATGCTTTCAGCAAGTACGAGACTTTGAAACAACTTAAAAATCAATAAATTAAAGGTAAAGTACAAACAATCTAATTATTATTATGAAAAGCAAAACATTATCCTGTATGCTTTCAGCAAGTACGAGATGATGTTTTACTTTTCATATTAATAATATAATGGTTGAGAAAGTATTAAAGAAATATAGAAAAATGATAAGCAAAACATGAACTTACATGTCTATAAAATCTTCTTCCATTTGTAGCTGATTGATCAAAATTAATTATAAAGTTTATTTTATAATCACTGTTTTAAAAAATAAATGGTTAGATAAATAAATTGAACATTTTTGATAAGGAATAAAGAAAAGTAAATTGACAAACAAATAAAAAAACTTTAAGTTAACTGAAAAAGAATTATTTTATAATGAATCGAAAGGGTACAGTAAAAGATACCATAAAAATAAATTCAGAATTAGAATCATTAGATTAACTTGTCAAAAGTGTAAAAAAGTGTAACAAACCAAAATGATATGAAATGCAATAGCAAGAAAAATTTGCTTACCGGTAATCAGATAAGGTCAAGAAAATAGTACCAATAATTCAAAATGATAAAGCAAAAATATGATTGATAATTTTTGAAAAAGGTAAGTGAGAAAGAGAAAGGAAAAATAAATTGGGTGGCAAACAGATGTATATATCATGAATTTTCACTGATCACATTTTCAAAAAAATGCAGCTCTCCAAGTCATATGATAAACTTCATCTAAATTCCAAGAATGATGTTGCCAAGGCACTGTACACAGCATGATCATTTTTTCCTATGCATATACTAATTCCAGCTAGAATTTACTTGGCTGCATGTTGTACAGATGCACATTTGTGGAACACTGAATTTCACATCTAAAAAAAATTGACGCCACATAATTCTAGCTACCATGTTTCACGTAGCTAAAAAACATACACTCATCACATTTAAATTTACATTGTGCCAAAATTAATTCATTTTTGAATTTTTTTAAAGGAAACTATAATGTGCACCACCTATTTCTAAAATATGAACCTCCGCACCATATTAAATTAAGAGACTTTTAATTATGCAATTTTTTTGCTGTGACCTTTTTCCTGATCTTACTTGGTTCAAAATATTGAAACATGGCCAATGTTGATGAAAGAAACATTTGATTTTGTTTCTATGTGTAACAATGGAAGGCTGTTTCTTACTGGCTGAAGAGTGTTGTATATTTTATTTGAACAAATTTTTATTTTTTTATGTATTTTATTTAAAAAATTTACTTTTTATTGCAGCCAGATTTATACTGGCTGCTTTTTAGAAACCTTAATTTATGACCCAAGCCTTTGAAATTGGCTTGGGTCCCTTACATTGCAATTTAGTACTTCCAGCCAGGTTTCCCCTGGCTGGAAGTGTCTCTTTCAAGCAATCGAAGTCGCTAAAAGCGACTTCGATTGCTTGCTGTAATGTTTGCCACCCTCCCAGCTAATTTACTAGGCTGGGAGGTGGCCAAAGCAGTGTGCAACGCGCGTTGCACAATTGCTACCATATTTCATGCAGCTGATATCAAGTCAGCTGCATGAGATATGCGCAGCATGTGCAATGCACGCTGCATGCAGCAGAAACGCGCGTTGCATGCAGAAGCAATGCAGGCTGCATGCAGCACATGCAGCCTGCATTGCTGCTGCATGCAACGCGCATTTCTGCTGCATGCAATGCGCATTACTTGCAGCAGCAATGCGTGTTGCATGTGCTGCATGCAGTGCATTGCACAGCCAGTTTTTTTCTGGCTGTGCAATGCACACAGAGAAACCAAAGTCCCTGCAAGGGACTTTGGTCTCTAAAATGGAAGCGACTTTCCCTACCAGGTGCAATCTGGTGGGAAAGTGAGAGAAACGTTAGAACGAAGTTGTTTGAAAGCAACTTCGGTCTTAAAAACATTAAAAATCATAAAAAAAAAATGAGAAATGTAGAAAAAAAAAAAAAATTAAAAATTAAAATGTGAGTATAAGAAAAAAAATAAGTTCTAGTGATACCAAAAATCGAAGCCAATTTCATTTGGCTTGGTTATTTAATAATTATTTTTTAATACATTAAATTTAAAATTCAAACACCATAAAATATATGAATTTTTTTTATATGAATATTATAAATTTAATCTACCTCTTTCTCATAATTATATTTATAATTTTGTTTTTTTAATTTTTGACATTTAAGTTTATTTTTTGGAAATACAAAATTAAATTTTCAACTAAATTTTTTAGTAAGGTAAAATAAATTATAAATTTGACATTTTGTAATTGAATAATGAAAAAAATTTTAAATTTATTTAAAAAATATTTTTTTTAGAAGAATACAAATATTTTAAGGGTAGAAATATGGTGCAAATTGTAAGTAAAAAAATTATTTTTTTTTGTGAGGGGTTATTTCTATTTTTAAAAATATTTTTCAAAAACATTCATTAAATACTGAATTAAATTACTTTGAAACTCAAATTTTTTGTAAAATAATTAAAAATGAAATAATAATATTGTTGTATTTGATATAAAATTTGAATTGGTAATATTAATGTCTCTTTAAGTAAATTTGAAAATCATTTAAAAAGACCATGTTGATAAGTACTTCATTTTTGATATACAATGGTTATATATATATCTTATATATATTTCTTGAGTGTTATTTTTATATACATTCAATAAAATTTGTAATATAAAATGCCATTTAATAATTAATTAATGTTCAACTTAGTTATAACAACTTCATATTTAATACCAGCCACTAGTATTTACTTTTTAATTTAAAACTCCAATATAATATGAGAGTATCCTTATTTTGTCTGTATGTAATGAACAACAATAACAGACCATAAATGAGTGGGTAGTTAATTACAATAAATAGTTGAAGAATAACCTATAAGAAATGATAAGTTTATCAAAAAGAGTACATTAAAAAAATATACTTTTGAATTTTTTTTGATATAATTTGGGTAGTTAAATGAAAATTTAAATTATCAGACATCAAAATGGATAAAATCTAAAAGTAGTGTTTATATAATAAGCCTCATATAAAAAAGGATAAAAAATCTACTATGTAACTAAATTATTAAATATTAAGGTATTATTAAAATTATTGAAAAACTTATTTTACAGTTATAATGAAATCTAAATGTGAAAATAATGGTGGGATAATAGTAAGACTATGTGGAAACACTTTAATTTATACATACTTTCAACTATGTTCAGATAAAAAAATTGTTAAAATTGTATAATAACATCTAGTTAATAGTGATGCAATTTTATTTAGATCAAGAATAAATTTTTCTGAGGAAAAACTAATTAAATTGAGATATGGCCATCTCCTTTCAAGAGATAGAATAATAATAAAAATTTAAAAAATTATAATAAGTATTCTTAATCACCATTTTTGAAAAGTCTCTAGTAAAATTCATTATAATATATCATTCATTGATTACATTATATGGAGTTTCATCTTGAAGTAGTGATGTGCAGCTTTGAACTTATGTTATGAAAAACAAAAAAGTTAAAAAATATATAGTTATACTAATGAAAAAGCCAAAAATAAAAATACTATTATAAATTAAAAAAATAAAACTACATAAATTTTATTCTGCTCTAATGATGGAAGGGTACTATGTATGAATTTCCACATGTTAAATCCAAACCTGCTTTAAGGCTAGTTTAAAGGTAGAGCTATTAAGTTTCCTTAAATTCTAAAAATAACTTATGCATTTTACTAATTATTTTTTTCTTGTTTCTTTCCAAAGTTGTTAGAGTTGCTTAATTAATACTGTTATCTTGATTGTAAGATATATAATTTTTTTTGAATACATGATTTATTGTTTCAAAAATTATATTATAAATTTAAATCATTTATTTCATTTTCTAAAGCTTCATTGTCAAAGACACAACTCCATTTTCTATTACTTAACAAATATATAAAATGTGATAGTAAAATTTGAGGAATTTTCTTTTTGAGAGGGTCAAACTATATTGTGAAGATTTTTATCTAGAAATTCTTGTACTCTAAAACCAAATAATTTTCTCCCTTAAGTAAGCCATTTCAAAAATATGAGAATATAAACAAGAATATTAACTTATCTTATTTTTATTTTCTTTACTGAAAGTTTTAGTTCAATCCCTTTTTTTATATGACATTAGTATAAAAACATGGTTAAATGCTACTATATAATTAATTTTTATTATATATATATATATATATATATATATATATATATATGAAATACTTAGAAGGTCATCCTTTTTTATTTACTTGAATAAATGGCTCAATTATAATACCCAACACTTATTAATGTTTCCCAAACTCAATAACAAATTTCTCATATGAAATATTAGCTTCTAATATAAGAAGTTTATCTATAGATGATATTAAACATGTGATTTTACTTTTTAGATTTAGCTAAAATTAAACAAAAGGAGAAATCATGCATATGTGTATAAATGGTAACCATATGTTACTTAGAGGATTGTGAAATTCACTCATCAGAATGGTTTAAGTATTAAAATAAATTGAGGTCATTATTTTCTAGTATTTGAAACTAATTAGGAAATTATTCTAAAAATATATTTTAATGTGTATCATGTTTAAAAAGTTGGAAATATGATTTTTGAAAATTGTGAGTTTCTTATGAGATACCAAGCTTTAGTTTACATTGTTTCAAGTAGAATAGAATTTTAGTATTAGAAATTGAAAGCAATGTACTATTATCAGATTTTAACTGTGTTCTACTTATAGAATGATTACATAACATTAAACATTATTTAAATCAAAAAGGTTTAAAAGATATTTAGAATTTTACCAAATTTCACCATTTATTAATCTTTGATTTGAAAACAAACTATGATGTACACTCACTAGAAATAAGCAATCCCAATTTTAACATAATTTATCAATCCAAAAATAATGAGTCAATTAACATGAAAATATATATTATTTCAAAACCAATTCTCTAGATTTAAAATATGATGCTTTAATGAAAAATTATTACAAAACTTTAATGCAATGAAGTCTCTTAAAAAATTCAAAAATAGAATATCAAAACAAGTAATTTCTGCAAAAAAAACTACTAACTATTGTAGATAAAGCATAAAAATAAGTCATATTTTTTAAAAAAATGATCTAACAATATTTATTTTTGTAAAAAAAATCAAAACATTGTTAAGTTTGCTTGTTATAATAATGTTAAAATCCACTAAACATTATCTAAAGGTGGTAAAATATGTTAAAAATAAGTTGAATTTTATGAGATAAAAATCAACAATTTTGTATCATTTCCTGTTGTGCTATGACTTTATTCCACCCTTTTTATCTGATTCTTCCAGTATTACTTTGCTATGATCACTAGTTTTCAAGTTAAAATTTACAAATGTTCATTATACTTGATAATATGAAAAATAACTCAAACTTTTATAACTACAAAATAAGATTTTGTAACTCCTTCTTTCAATCAATATTTGAAGAAATTTTAGTTTATTTGAGTAATGATTTTAAGAATAACAAAAAATTTGAAATTCACAAGGAATTATTTCCAGAGACTATAATTATTTACTTGTGTAATGCATGAGCTACTTATCAATGATTTAAAACATCAGAAAAGTAAGTTATAGTTATAAATCTACAGATTATACTGTTTCTGGTATATATATCTGCAATAAATCTTTTAAACTTATCTTAGCCTACATACCACACAATAGAAAATCATAATATTAAAAATGGAAAAAATTCTATGATAATATCATAAAGAATGATAACCATGGATTAATATTCCATAAAAATGGTTAATAATATTTTAAGAGAACCTAAATCAGTATTCTTTCATCAAAATATATCCTTTTTGTCTTTGTAATTTATTCCAAACAAATTTTTTGAAAGTTGAATCTATATATCTAATGCCAAAACCACTATTAAGTTCCCTCTTAGACTTTTTAAGAAATTATATATATATATATATGTATATATATATATTATTTATCAAAAATTGAAATAAAGAATAAAAAAATAATTTTATTTACCTTTAATTATTTAAATATAGAGTATTTTCAGAATGCATTGTGGTTACTTGTGAAGGTTAGAAGATTTGAAGTTGGATTTATGAGTTTTTAGAAGGGCAAATATTGTAAAATTCTTTCATAAATATTTATTTCATAGTTTCAAATGTTGAAATCTACAAACTAATGGGATTTAAAATTATATTGAGATTTAAAATCTGTTTTCTACTCAAGTAAAATAAAATAAAATGATGATATCAAAATTGAAATTAAGTTTAAACTTTTGATATGCTCTATCTTCAATTTTATTGATAGTGCATCAAAAATTTAATAATATTTTTTTCCTTCATCACTTTTTACATAAAAGATAGTTTTATCATTTTATGAATTAAAGATTGCTTATATAAATTTAACATCTATGTCAACTGTTTATGACTATTAATCTATATAATAAATTTTTTAGAAGAAAAAATAACATCAGTATATACTGACTTTGAAATTATTCAATTTAAAATAGTTTACAGGTAGATAATGAAGGGTGATTTCATTTTTGAATATGAACTATAGAATTCTTATTTTATCAATTTTAATTCTTTTTGAGCTCAAATGTATCCACTGCAACTTAAGTAAGAATAAAAATTATTTTTATTGAAATTTACATGAGAAAGTATGCCTATTATTCAAAATCAAACTTGCTCTAATGGTGTTTTTCAATCATTATTTCCATTCATAACAATAAAAAACATTTCAATTTGCTGATGTTTTAGTTTTTGATATCCCCAAGTTTATATCTCAGGTGTACTATTCACAAAATTATTAAAAATATAATTTTCGAAATACATGATAAACTTGAAAGTGAGGGTGCATTAAATTTTTAAAAATGAATTCTAAATTCAGGATGGATAGTATTTTTTCTATTTTCACAAATGAACAATTTTTTGTTTCAATTAATCCAGAAAGAAAATTTTGTTGTAAGCATATTATATTATATTTATTATGATTTTAAATACTATATTTTCAAGATTTGTGTTCAATATTTCCTGTGAAAGTTAATGTTAATGTGAATTTAAAGTAAGCTTGAAGAAATTTAATCAATAGGCATATTGGATATTTAAAATAATATTTTGCTCCAATCTTGAATCATCCTGGGCTAAAAAATATCCCAAATAAGGTTTTTGTGGGTCAATTTGGATTTAAGTAGGATTAAGTGAGGTTTAATAAAGGACAGATAAAAGGCTAAATTCATTACTAGTGACTTTTTTCTCAAAATAGTTATAAAATATGTATCATTCTGGAATCAAGCTTCAATAAAGTTGAATTGAAACAGAGATAATTTCTAGCAGCACAACACCATATTTACAAAGGTGTAAAATACCTCAAATATTACTCATAATATAGGAAGGCAAGGAATCTACAAAATTCACATTTCAAACGAGGATTTATATTTTGAATTTGAAATTGAGAAATGGAATATTATTTTCCAATTTAAATATCTATTAGTCATTTTAACAAAAGTTTTCAGTAATCAGATTGAATTTTGATGGTATTTTGTTGTAGATTAATCATTTTGATGAGACATTTACTCAAAATTACTGGTTTCGTTTCTAATACTCCATGTGAAATTCATTATGAATCTTTTTGAAAGTGAATAGTTGACATATTGGATATGCAAAAGCTTATGTTAGATCAAAGTGAGATCAAAGGGAGCTTAACTGATGATCAAATTAGGATTTTACAAGATCAAACGGTGATCAATGTAGGTTCATCTTGAGCTCAATTTGTGACAAATCTCTGACTAAATGTAAGGCCAAACAATTTCCTACATGGTGATGATGTGTGCATAATTCAAGCATAGATTTGTGGCTCAACGGAGCTCAAGCAAGGGGTATTGCTAGCAATACCCCCCCATTTTTTCTGTGGTGAAGGAATCAGAAGTTAGGATGGTAGTGGGATTTTAGGGAATGATTTTTAGTGCCTCAGTGTTAGGCCATTTTTGGTGTGAAGCTTGGAGGACCTTATGGCGAGATTGGAATCATAGAATTAGGCTCAGTGGGGGGCCCTATGAGGTTGGAATCAGGAGTATTCGGCTCATAGGAAGATCCACTCTCTCAATGCTGTGACAAGAAGGAAGACTGGTATATGGGAGTCTGAAGGGATTCAAACCTTGCTCTTAGTAGCGGAATCATCACAAGATTTATATTATTTTATTTTATGATTATATCAAGCCAGAGAAGATGAAACAACGTTTTTATTATAAAGAATTAAAAGAACACCAGCTAAAACAAATTTATCAAATTATTTTATTAGAAAGGATAATTCTTTTGGAATTGCTCAACCACTTATGCAAAGTTTTACGAATGGGGACATTCTCAATTGGAGGGAGGATGTGGTAGCCTAAAGTTTAGTATGGCACCTAAGTAGGTAAATGGAGTTATTAAGGCATGCAAGATTGGTGTTATTATTTTTATATAAAAGGGTTTTATTTAATTTATTTGAGTTTTAAATATGAAGAAATTGGTCATGAGCAAATGCCTACACAAAAACGATTTATTTTACGGAGAAAACTTATTTTTTACAGTCTGAAAAGTTTATTAGTATCAAGTCGAGTCACTCAAGAACCTTAGGAAATTTTTCCAGAATTTTTACTATTTTTTTATATTTTTAAATGAATTTTAAAGTTTTATAGAAATATTTACGTTTTCAGGAAATTACTTAACGTTGATAAATTTTCACGGGGTAATTAGAGCTGCGCAGACGACGAAAATTAGTTTGGAATATAAAGGGGAAGTAGCTCTATTATGTGTAATTTTTCTAGATTTTTTATTATAGTTTTTAAGGTTCTAATTGAGTCAGGTAGTCCGGACCGACTCTGTATGGACTCCACTTTGACTCCGTACGGACTCCGTACGGGCTCCGGATTGACTCTGGGAGAGCTCTGGAGGGGAAAACTTAGGCACGTGACTAGGAATACTTAAGCGCCTCTCAAACTCGAAATCGAGGGGGGGGGATACATCATACAGCTTAATCATTAACCACCACGGTCTCATTTTTTATTACTCAACAAATTAAATAAATTGTAATACCCTTATAACTTTATATTTTATATAACATTTTAGAAATACTACTCAACAATTCAAATCACACTTCATACAGGGTATCTTTAGAAAGGTCTTCACCACTGGGACTTGATTATTGCTGTCTCATAAAAATTCAAATTATTATAAAAACATAAAAGTCAATCTTTACAGATCTTTCACTGGTACACCTTAATTGTTGTTATCAGTATTTCTTCCTCAACAGCCACTTTTACTTAAATCTCAATAAGCGTTAAATATTTTAGAGTTTCATTATTTTTTATCAGTCAGATCCAAGTAGACTGGTTAGCTTAGTGATTTAGAATTCCCATTTTGTTATTTTTAGTGGAAGGACGGGTTTTTCCACTAAATCCACACATCTCCTCCGGATTCTGCTTACAGCAAGGCGACTGTAAGAGTTTACCTTACTATAGCGGTTGAATAGCAAGTACACAAAGGAAAGTCGCAGTTGCTATGGAGAATTGCTTTCTGCGCTTCAAGTATGGATTTAGACCTCTGCATTATTGATTTAATGAGCTTATTTTGCCTTGAGTTTCACGTGGCGCTTGACAGATTCCCGGGTATAAGAACGCAAGCTTCGTTGAGCGTAAAACATACTTCCCACACTAGTTTCCCTTTTCTTTTATTTTTTAATTACTCTATAATTTACTACAATGGATTTCTCTACTCCAACTCCCACGCCTCCACACCCTAAAGCGGATGAGGAAATCCTTACACGGCAATATTCCAAGGCTTGCACAGCTTGCAATTCAATGGAGTAATTTTGTGTGGAAAGCACGGTGACACGAGGTCCTCACCAGAAGTGCGAATTTTGCCGCTGGAGACGGGTGGCGTGTGACGCCTTGTCGAAGAATGCTGACATCGAGAGTCGGTTCACGAAGACTAAATATCGGGTGATTCCTAAGACAAAAGAGGTAGTCGAAGATATTTGGGATGTCTCAATTGGGGATGATCAATCGGAGGGAGCAAATGAGGAGGAGGTTTAAGACGATGTAGCAACCTGGGTGACTCGGGCTGCGAACAAGAAACAAGTGGTCAAAGAAGAAGTTGACAAGTTAGTTGAGGAGGAAGAGGAAATCTCCATTTTGAGGTGGACCCCAAAAAAAGACGGATGGTCATCGAGGATGACAAAGAGGAAAAGGAAGTGGCGGTGGAGGTCACTCCAAGATTGTTCTTAGAAGCAGACCCCACCTTTGAAGTAAGTCCATTCTCCTGATATTTTATAAATTTAGTTACTTATGGTTTTGTTTTAGAATTCAGACGTCATTGCAGAAGTCCCTATGGCGGAAGCTTTGAATGTAGAAGAGACCATTGTGGAACCCGCTGCTGTGGAAGTGACGGTGTCGATCTTGACCGAAGATAGATTACCGGTGGTTGCCTCGAGGGAGGAGAATGAAGAAAACCTCGATCAAGTATGGTCCAAAAAGCCTCGCCAGGTTCGGCGAGTGAGGTTTATTGAAGACTTAAGTGGCAAAATTGATAAGATTGTCAATGCCGCCTCCTTCAACGTGGCTGAGGAGCTACTGGAAATTGGAGAAGTGATTCCGGTAGGAGAGGGGGAAGTCTTTGAGAAGTGTAGGAAGGAAATAAGGGAGATTTTGGAGAAGATGAAGGAATTGGTTTGGGGTAAAATGGAAAGAGAAAAGAAAAGTAAAAAACAATTTGTATTTAGTTATTTTATTTTGTTATTTTATGAAAATTTTAATATTTTATTTTTTATAAGATTTTGAGAGAAGAAGGAAAAGACAGAAAAAAGATTTAAATAGAATTTTGTTTTAAAATTTTGAAAGAAGAAGTTTAAATGAGAGAGGAAAAAAAAGAATATTTGATTGAAGGAGTTTTAGTTTTAAAGTTTGAAAAGAAAAAGAATTAAATAAGAAGAAAGAAAGAGAGAAGAAAGAAATAATTGATTGAAATAAATTTGTTGTAAATAAAATTTAATGAAAAGTAACAAATGTTATTAATGACAGTTTGTTAATTGAAGATTTAAGGATTTTAGTTATTTGAAAAAAGAAAAGAAAGAAAAGAAGAGAAGAAAAATTTTTTAAAAGAGTTTTGAAAGAAAAGAAGTAATTTGTTTAAAGGATTTAAAAGAGAGATTTAGAGGTTGAAGTGAAGTTCGAGAAGAATTTTGATAGTTAGAGGAAAAGAAAATTTTAAAGAAAGAATGTATATAGAAAATTGAGAAGGAAAAAAAAGAAAAAGATTTTAATTTTATTTGTTTTATTTTATTTTATTTTAATTTGGTTTTATTTTAATTTAATTTAATTTTTTTTATTTATTTTAATTTTGAATTTTATTTCATTTTATTTTATTTTAATTTAATTTTATTTATTTTAGAGAAGGTTGAAAAAATTTTGAAAAGAAAAAGAATAAAGAAGAAAACAAAATTAAGGAATTTTTAAGAAGTAAAGATGTTTTAGATTTTAAAAAAGAAGAAAAGAAAAGAGAAGAAAGAAAAAAAAAGGGGGAAAAAAAATAAAAGAGAGTTTTAAGGTTTTGGTTTTAAAGGATATTTAAGATGAAAAGATTTTAGGAGTTCAGGGGCGTTAGAAACATTGATGGCTGGTTCCCAGGATGTTTTGTCTGAGTCATCGAGGAAGCCTTCCCATTCCACGAGGTATTGAAGTTTCCCCTTGTGCATTCTTGAATCAAGGATGCGGCTTACTTCCCACTCTAGATAGTCTTCTACTTTGACCGGTTCCGGGGGAGGTTGGTTCTTACCTGGGTATGTTTCTCAAGCCAGTTCCAGGAGAGATATGTGAAAAACAGGGTGAATAGCCTGCCATTTAGGAGGTAGCTTGAGTCAAAATGCAGTTTTAGAGACTTCAGAGTCAATTTCGAATGGTCCCAAGCGCATTTCAGCCAGTTTCTTTGATGGTCGAGTCGTTCAAATGTTTTGTGCGTCAAGCCATACTTTGTCGCCTGGTTTAAAAGAAGGATCAGTTTGTTGATGTTTGTCAACCTGTTCCTTGTACCTCGAACCTCTAATTCCAAATTTGATTTAAGTTCCTCTTGGAGTCGTGATATGGTTTGAAGATAATGTTCTGCAGGATGATTAGTTCCTAAATGCATTGAGTTGAATCGAGGATGTCTTCCATAAACAGTTTCAAAAGGAGATTGTTGTGTTGAAGAATGAGTCGAGTTATTATAAGCAAATTCGGCCAATGGTAACCATGTGGTCCAATCGTCTTGTTGGTAACTGTCATACATTCAAAGGTATTGTTCAAGGATTTAGTTGACCCTTTCTGTTTGCCCATCAGTTTCAGGATGATAGGCTGTGGAGAGGTTCCTCCTGATATTGAGTTGTCAACACAGTTGAGTCCAGAATGTGGATACAAACAATGAGCCTCTATCTGAAATAATATTATTAGGTAAGCCATGTTTGGAAAATAAATATTCTAGAAACAATTTTGACAAATCTTCTGCTGTAGCAGTAGTAGTGGTTTTAATAAAAATAGACATTTTCAAAAATCTATCTACTATTACTAATATAGCATCAAAATTATTAGAAAGAGTAAGTTGAGAAATAAAATCCATTGATAAAGATTCCCAATGTTAAGAGGGAATAGGAAGTGGTTGAAGAAACCCATACTTCCGGTGACGGGGAGCCTTATTCCTATTACATTTGTAACAAGCATTTATATAGGCCTTGATTTCCCTGGTCATACATGGCCAGAAGAAATCCCTCGCTATTAACTGGTAGGTTTTATCAACCCCAAAATGACCAGCTAATGGAGAATAATGTGGACTATTGGAAATCCATAGTTTTATTTCATTGTTGTCGGGTATGACTACTCTACCTTCGAAAACTAATAGACCTGATTCAATACTAAATCTTTTGGCCCCTTGCTTCGAGAGTATTTTGTCTTTCAACCCTAAACAATAATTGTCCTTTGACTTATCTTTCAGGATGTTGGATAGTGGATTTTGAAAAGATTGAATTGTCATCGAATTAAGTTGATGAGTCGTTAACATTGATTTGTTGAAGATTGATTTCACATTTGCTGGGTTCTTGTCAGCAAATGCGTCCCCCTGCTGTGGTTAAACGTCTTCCCAACGTGACAAGATATTTGGGACAATGCAGTTCTTACCTGGGCAATAGGAAATAGAAAAAGAAATTCAGACAGAAATTCAGCCCACCTGGCTTGACACCTGGTTAACACTTTGGAAGACATAAAGTATTTCAAAGCATTATTGTCTGTTAAAATTTGAAAAGGACTATCTAAGCTGAGAAGAAAAGAGTGCCATTTTTTATAACAATGAATAATAGCTAAAAGCTCTTTATCATGAATTTCATAATTTAATTCTGCTGCAATGAGTTTGCGTGAATCAATAGCAACAGGATGAAACAATTTTGTTTCAGGATTTAATTGAGAAATGACCCCTGCGATAGCATAATTGCTCGCATCTGTCTTGACTATTGTCCAAGCAGAAGGATCAAAGTGTTAAAGAATTTGAGCTGTGGTGAACACCGTCTTCAATGCTTCAAATTCCTTTCGTGCTGTGGATGTAAAAACAAAAGGAATATCTTTTCTAAGAAGAGAAATAAGATTGGAAATAGTTTTAGAGTAATCTTTAATAAATCTTCTATAGAAATTTGCAAAACCCAAAAATCCCTGGAGGGATTTAACGGATTTGGGCTCATGCCATTCCAGGACTTTTTGGACTTTTTTGTTTTCCATGACTAATCCATCAGTGGATAAGGTAAAACCCAAAAAATCAATAGATTTAAGGTGGAATTCACATTTATTATGCTTGGTGTAGAGACCGTGATCTCAAAGTTGATTTAGAACCTGTCAAACATGATGAATATGTTCTTCTAGTGTCTTCGAGAAAATTAAAATATCATCTAAATAGACGACAGCATCTTGAAAGATTTCATTGACAAAAGTTTGAAAAGTAGATGGTGCGTTACACAATCCAAAAGGCATAACTAAATATTCAAAACTACCAAATCTAGTGCGCATTGCAGTCAGTTGTTCGTGACCTTCCACAATGGAAATAAGATTGTAAGCGCCTCTAAGATCAATTTTATAAAATAAATTAGCACCATTAAAAAGGGTAAGAAGAAATGACATAGGAGGAACAGGATATGTATTCTTCTTAGTGACTGTGTTGAGCTTTCTATAA
Organism: Hemileia vastatrix; assembly: GCA_030280995.1. Taxonomy (NCBI): domain Eukaryota; kingdom Fungi; phylum Basidiomycota; class Pucciniomycetes; order Pucciniales; family Zaghouaniaceae; genus Hemileia; species Hemileia vastatrix. The sequence continues at coordinate 26,341,289 of JASXTE010000008.1, read as the reverse complement.
TCAACACACAACCTAAGACTACCATCCTTCTTTTTTACAAAGAGAACAGGGGAGCCGGTTGGAGATTTACTGGCTCTGATGAAACCTTTGGCTACATTCTCTGCAATGTAGTCTCAAAGAACTTGAGATTTGTCCTTTGACAAAGAATAGACAGGACCTGCCGGAGGTACTGGACCTATTAACTCTATCTGATGGTTGTAGGTTCGATGAGGTGGTACCTTATTGGCCTTGCGGATTGAGAAAACATTGAGGAAATCATGATATATTTCTGGTAGAGTTGATTTAATGGCTTCAACGTCAATTTGGTCATCCTCATCATCTTCAAGGGAATCTGTTGAGGGAAGACCAGAATTGAGAGAGCATAATTCGATTGCTTTGAGGCAATTTACATCCTCTTCAAGTGAAGTCATTGAGCTAGAAGGGTTAGCCAATTGCTCATTTAAAGAAAGATCAGATGCTTGCAAGTCATCTGGCAGAGATTTGTCCTCTAGCAGGACATTTTCAGGCAGGTTGTTTAGCTCCCTATCGACCTGCATTGAAGAATCAGAAATATACATAGTACGTGGGGTGATCAATCCCCGTGTCCAATCAATTTTAGGATTCCAATGCGTTAAAAAGTCATGGCCAAGAATGGTATCGTCCATCCTTGGGGCGTCCAAGACTGATAATTCCCACTCGAAGGGGGGAAAGTTTGGAAAGTTGAAAACCCATAAAACTTTCTTACTGACCCAATATTTGGGTTCCTCTGATTTGACCAAATAAATTGGAGTTTGATTGATATCTGTAAATGTCAGCTGTAACTTCTTGGAAAAAGATAAACTGACAAAAGAAATTGAAGCTCCAGAGTCTATAAGACAACTGAAGGGGATATCCTCCTTAAAAAGAATTAATCTCAAGCGATTTAAGGCAACTCCAGTCCTTAAGACATGGAGTTTCTGTGCACTGGGAGAGATAAGATAGTTTGCTTTGCACACATGTAAACTATCTACTAGTTTTTTGACTTCGAACTAGTACCTTCTCTTTCCTTCAAATTTACACAATCTTCCAGCTTGTTCTTACCCCCACAATACATACATAACCCATTATCTGCTCGCCTCTTCCTCTCAGCTTCTTTAAGTTCCCCTTTAGGATCCAGTACTTTACTGATATTGCCTGGGGTCAAGCTTTTCGGTCGAGGTTTGTCCTTTCCCTTATCAGGTTTGGATTGAGTTGTCTGTGGGTGTGAAGAAGGTCCCGATTTAAAATTTAGGCCTTGAGATTTGTTAGTGTATCAACGATGTTAAAGTCTTCCTTGGTAAAAGCCGTCAAGTTCAAGGGTTTGATCCATTAAATCCGTTAAAGTATTCATCTTCTGACCGTGAAGATTTAATTGATCCAGAATCCTCGAAGGAAGTCCTTTTTTGAAATGATACTTGAGGGCAGCATCATTCCAACCTACTCGAGTTTGAAGCGCTCTGAAGTTTGAGATATATTCAGAGGCTTTACCGTTATCACTCATGCAAAGAAAATCAAGTTCAATTTATGCATTGTCAGTTTCATTAGGGTCACCAAACAACGTGAAGAGTTGGTCTTTGAACTTTTCCCAGTTATTAATAAGTAAGTGGGTTTCGGTCGAAGAGAGCATGAGAAGATAGGGTTCGAACCACCTTGCTGCCTTTCGGGTTAGGAATGAAGAAGCATAAACAACCTTTGATCGGTCGTTATTAAAGGTTCGAGGGTCATTATGGAACAGCAGCTTGCATGTTTGCAAGAAGGGCCACAATCTGTCTGGATGTTCTCCCTCAAATTTATCAGGAGATTTCATGGAAGTAGTTTTGAATTTTGATCCCTCCGAAGACGTTGGATTTGAAAGGGTCTTCATGAAAAGTCTCATGAAGTCTTCCAGAGAATTAGAATTAGATGGTCCCGGTTCTGAAGGTTGACCAGAAGGGTGTGTAGCAGGGGCAGATGGTGCCTCGTTCATTGTATCCTCTCCTTCTTCATCATCACTAGAATCATCAAAATCTTGTGGGATGTCTTCTACAGATTGAACTGAATGTTGCCGTTCCCTAAGGTTGAGTGGCTCCAAGGAGTGAGTGCGGGAAACAGGCCGTGTGGCTGTTGACCTGCCTCTGGCAGGAGCTCTAGTAGTAGCGCCCGTAGGAGGAGTGCGTTGAACAGGTGCCATTTTAAGAATTTAGAGAAAATACCTGAAAAGGGACATAGTAGTGAAAAGAATGAGAACTACGGATAATTAAATTATACTGTCACCGGACGACCTACGCACAAAGTCAAGGATGTTCCTGTAAGTGATATGAGGAGTTTTAGAGACTTCTTAGAAGCACAGAGGAATGATTCAAGGAAGTGATTTGAAGATGACTCGAAGGAAGAGCTACTGCTTTGAGTTATGTTCGAGAAGGATTCTAATATAATTTAAAGGTAATATTAAAATTCTCAAGATCTCACAAAGGGTTGGAAACTCAACAATCAAAGATTTAGGATTTAGAAATGATTATTGAGAAAATAAAGAAAGATATAATAATAATGATTTAACTTAAAGCTTTTACCACTATTAACTATAAATATGTTTTATAATTTAATTCTAAAGAATATCAAACCAAAAACCCAACCCCTTTTATATCCTTTACTCCTCCTCACATTGACCTCATTCCCATCCACTATTCTGCACACCACAGACCATTAAAATACATCCATTACACCTGGACCCTCCTCACTAACATCCTTTGACCCTTTAATCCTCCACTATCCGTTCCGTCCATGCTCACTACCCCTTTTAATAATTCACAGACATTTAATAAACCTTTTAGTGCACCATTACATTGACTATTGCGCTGTGCGTCGCTTATTGAAGAAAAGACTGAGACACACTATTGAGATATTGAATAATTTAGATTTTAGAGTTTAGACTAGCGTGGTTGAATAGAAAGTACACAAAGGAAAGTTGCACTTGCTATGGAGAATTGCTTTCTGCGCTTCAAGTATGGATTTAGACCTCTGTATTATTAATTTAATGAGCTGCTTTTGCCTCAAGTGTCACATGGCGTGTGACAGGGAGCGCTTCTGGTGGGTTTTTTTTCAATTAGGCTGGTACAGGTGCCAAATTCATTGGTGTGCATGGGCTCTTAGATAGTGGTCTGTGTGTACATACTGAATAAGACAGTTTGGGGCAACTTAATTATCATACAACCATCCTGAGGTGATATCCTTGTTCCTCACTCAGTTTATACTTTTTTGGCCACAATCGGCTTTGTTTGTTGCAAGTTTAGTTCTTTATTTAACTCAACTTTCGCAACAGGTTCTCTGGTATAGTCTTGCAAGCTATATCAAGTATTATTGCTGTCTCTGGTGTGGATTTGCAGCCTACATCAAGTATCTTTGCTTTCTCTGGTGTGGACATTGGTCTACATTTCAGTTCTTTGGTCTAATAGTCTGTCTGTGGACTACTTTCTTGGCTCATAAAGCAGTCAAGTGTGTTGAAAAGGGGCTTTAGCAAACAGGAACCAACCTACTTTAGCCAGTAAAACTCACTCTATTTTTCTAAAGGGGAAGGGGATTTTCTCTCTGTTTTTTCTCCAACTCCCTTGGTCAAGGCCTATAGCTAGTACTATAGGATTTTCTACAACAGCCTTGTGGATAAACATGAAAGAAGATGTACAAAAATACATTGAAACATGTAACTCTTGCTAAAAATCTAAAAGATTAACTGAGAAGAGAGCTGGGTTTTTGCAACAAATAGAGCAGCCAAAGGCTCCATGGGAAATTATAAAAATGGACTTTGAAACTGGCTTTCCATTAGCAGAAAAAGAAAGCTTCAATTCTTGATGGGTAATTGTGGATAGACTAACAAAAATGTGTAAGTTTATTCCTCCCAATAAAGAAGTATCTGCAAAATACTTGGTATTAAAATGGTGGACTCAAATTATGAATACTTCTGGGTTCCCCAAAGCTTTAATATCTGACAGAGACCCTAATTTTACTTCAGAGTTCTTGAAATCCTTGATGGAAGTATCATGTTTTAAATTGAAGTTGTCTACAGCACACAATCCACAAACTGATGGGCTGGCAGATAGAATGATACAGACTCTGGAAAATAAGATCAGAAGATATTGTGCCTTTGAATTAGAAGACAAAGACAATGAGAAGCTCACACATTACTGGGTAACATTAATTCCTGACCTTGAATTTGCTTATAATAGCACAACTCATTCTGTAACAGAGAAAAAACCATTTTAACTCTGGCTGGGATATATTCCAAATACCCCAGTAAATCATTCAAATAAATTACCAAGGTTAGATATACACACTGGCACTAAATCGTTTATTCATATGAAACAAATGTGTAGAGAGTATTCAGAAGAATGCATTAAAAAAGCATTTGAATATGAAAAAAAAAGGTTGGATAAATCTCATAAAGAATTAGAATTTAAAAAAGGAGATGAAGTCCTTATTTCAACACTACATTTTAACTTAAAAGGTAATTTTAAATTAAAAGATCCTTTTGCAGGGCCTTTTGTAGTAAATAAAATTGTTGGTAATAATGTTGTGGAAGTCATATTATATTCCCCATCTGATAGGAAACATCTAGTTTTCCCTATCTCTTTATTAAAATCTTATCATGAAAATGATCCTGACTTGTTTCCAAAAAGAGGAGGAAGGCCTAAAAAACAACCTGAAGAACTTGTGGAAAAATCAGAGATTGAAAAAATATTCAGGAAAAAAATCCTTACTAAGGAGAAAGGAGCTGAGTATTTGTTAAGATATAAGAAAAAAACAAATGAATTTGATAAATGGATACCTGAAAAATAAATTTCAAATCTATCCACCCTTCTTAAAAAATTTAAACAGAAAAAAAAATTCTGCTCAACCAGCTGAGGGTTTAGAAACCATTACTCATAATTTTATTAGGGGGTGTCAGTTCTGGCAAATCTGCACTTAAATTAAGTGCGGATTTCAAACAAAATCAGCACTTACAAATCAGCACTTAAATTTTGCAAAAAAGTCACTTATTTCAAAAAAGGGTGTCAGTTATGACCTCAAATCAGCACTTTTTTCCCGTTTTTTTTCACAACCACATTTTGGCCACAAAACATCCCTTCGTTTCTTACCCCATCCCTGTCACATGTGACACACTGACCTTCCTCGCTACCTACCCATCAATCCTCGGCACACACCCCTTCCTGACATTTTCAATATTTTGACCAGGCATGTTTACATTCTATTTTACTTATTTCTTCTACCTCTTAATCTTTTTTCTTGTTATGTGCCAGTTTCATAATGCCTCCCAGACATTCCAAATCTCAAAAGGTAACTCAAAAATCTGCTTCGTCACAAAAGTCTCCTTGTAAAGCAAGGATTACATAGAAAAAAAATCAGTGACTTTTTCTATTACTTACAACTGTTTTTACAGAATTGAAAACTATGTTTCAGCTAATATTTTATGGAAGTGAACTCTGTTCTTCGCCCGAAGAACAGAGTTCATCCTCCTATTTTCACATTCTGTTTGCACCAATCTCCATCCCTTTCAATTCTATCAACACATGCTTGTCTTCCCTCCCCATGCCTTTCGCTATCCTCCCAGCCCCATTGTATGCCATCCTCTTTTGATCCCCATTTCACCCCTCTCAACCTCTCCCAGACCCTTTTCTTCATTTAAAATGCCTCTGAACCCTTAATCTTCCCTTCCAACTCTTTCCCAACCTTTTCGCTACCCCATACACCCTTCCTCACCCCTCTCTCCAGCCTTAGTCCCAAACCGAACAGAGTTCACTTCCATTCACTTTTATTTCTTTTTTCTCAACTCATCTCTCCAGGTAAGTCATTTTATTCTTTTTAAACAGAGTGTGAAAATAGGAGGATGAACTCTGTTCTTCGGGCAAAGAACAGAGTTCACTTCCATTCACTTATATTTCTTTTTTCTCAACTCATCTCTCCAGGTAAGTCATTTTATTCTTTTTAAACAGAGTGTGAAAATAGGAGGATGAACTCTGTTCTTCGGGCGAAGAACAGAGTTCACTTCCATTCACTTATATTTCTTTTTTCTCAACTCATCTCTCCAGGTAAGTCATTTTATTCTTTTTAAACAGAGTGTGAAAATAGGAGGATGAACTCTGTTCTTCGGGCGAAGAACAGAGTTCACTTCCATAAAATATTAGCTGAAACATAGTTTTCAATTCTGTAAAAACAGTTGTAAGTAATAGAAAAAGTCACTGATTTTTTTTATATGTAATCTGAAATTTTTTAATAAAATTATTGTATTTAAGAATTGCAATATTGTCAATCAATTTTTATTGATCAAATTAATTTAATAAAGTATTATTTTAATAAGCTGTTTCAAAAAATACTTTGCATTGAGTAGACTCATGGAATGATTTTTTCTGGCTTCCATTCAGTTATCCTCACACTTTCACTATGTTTTCAATATAGATCCATTGTTATTTGTGTGATACTTCAAGTGAAAGTTCAGTATTACTTCAGTCTGAGTTCCATCTGATTTCCATCTGACTTCAAGTTGCGGACTTGCTAGCAAGTCCTCCCCCTATATTGCGTGGTGTTTGCTGAAAATATACGATTTCATGTTGAGTTGATGAAAGAAAACACAGAGAGAAAAAAAAATAAGACTTTAACAGCAAATTCAAAAACCAAAAAAATATGCAAAAAAATTTACCATTCTCAGTGAATAATACATGCAAATTGATAATTTGAAGAGAAAGAGAAAAAAATTAAAATTACGTTGAAAAATGTTGGAGTGTTATTGGAAGGATTTTCGCCCTTATACTAGTTGATTGAGAAATAGAAGTGTTGGATATAGTCGGAGGTGAATCAACTTGTTCATCTTCATACAGCTCTAACCATTGATCTTTGAGGTCAGCAAGTAGGTTATGAAGTATAGTGCAACACAGAATCCAGTTGATCACTGCCTCCATTTCAGATTTATTTCTAAGAGGACTTCTTAATTCCCTTAAACTAGAAAAACGGCCTTTCAAGATTCCAATAGAATGTTCAATACGGACTCTTGACTTTGCCAAATGATTGTTGAATTTGGCATTTTGACTGTCTTCTGAAGCTGCTCCCCAAAAAGCAGGAAGTACATACTTTCCATTCACATAAGCAGAATCTGCAAGAAGATACTGATTTTCATCAAAGAATTTTTCAGGTTCATTTGAAATATGCATTCTTTGGAAGACGTAGGAGTCATGACATGAGCCAGGATAGCCAGCGAAGAATGATATAAATTTTTTGTTTATGTCACATATAAGCTGAACGTTAATTGAATATCTATAAAGAAGATATATTTGTTTGTGTTAGTTTCAAGGAGGATGAAAGGAGTTAAAAATAATCTACCTCTTTTTACGGTCAAAGTAATTGTTTCCACCTTGACCAGGTTTCTGGCTCAAAGGAATAGTAGTACCATCAACAAAACCAATACATCCTGGAAAGCCCTCTGCTTGCATAACCTGAGATGATTCAAGTCGCTCTTCTTTTGTTGGCCAGGTGAGAAGTTGAGATTCCAAGGAGTTGATGGCAGTGATACATCATTTGGTATAAGTGTTAACTGAACCATACCCTAAATCAAAGACATTTTCTAAACGTTTCAAAGCGGCTCCATTACCATTTGAACCCAAACGACATAGTGTGATGGCCAATTGAATTGAAGGATGTCGTTGTTCTTTTTGAGAATTATTGTGAAATATGGGATGATCCTGAATAAGCTCAAGCAATTTAAGGAAACATTCCTGAGAAGTCCTGAACAGCTGTCTAAAACTGGGTGTAGATAGGTTAAGAAGTGTTTGGATGGTGTACTTGGGGGTATGAAGTACTTGAGGCTTTCTGGGAAGAAGGTAACGTTTCGTGGCCATTTTTGATAAAACGACAAAATCTTCTTCTAGATCAGAATCGGAATCAGAGTCCAAGAGCAGTTCAAGAGCCATGAAAGTCATTGCTTTATGTAATTTATCACGATTTGAAAGTGAGGAAGGCATGACTCTTATATGATATGATATGAAGATGTAAGTGATGTACGATGTTTTGAGTTATGAAGTGTTATTCTGCGGAGTGCTGCGTATGAATGGGATGATGCTGACAAATCAGTGAAATGGGACTTGATGGTGAAATCAGCACTTTTGGTTGAGAAAGTGCGGATTTGAGTGAAATAAGTGACTTATTTCATTTTGAAATCCACCAGTATTGGGGCTAGTGTGTTTTGGAAATCCGCACTTATTTAAGTGCGGATTTGGTCAAATTTAAGTGCAGATTTGTAAGTGCGGATTTGCCAGAACTGACACCCCCTATTATATCCACCTTTTATAAGTCTTATGTACTTAATAGGGGGCATAAAAGTTACAAGGTTGTAATTACTTAAAAGGTATTCTATAAGAGAAAAGAAAGCCACAAAATTTACATTAATTCTCATAAAAAAGTTGTTTTAGGGGCACAATATGTCGTATTTAAAATAAAATTATAATTAATTTGGTGGAAAAAAGAGCTATTATAAATGGAGGATTCCTGGCTTTGAAACCCCCTAATATTAAGCTGTAATACCTCAGGGTAATATTGAGAGACTTAAACATAAGGCTACATAATTTTTAAGTAGACTTAAAGCTTTTGTTTTCATTATTTTATGGAAAAAAACAAGAATTGTGCTTTAAATCACTTAAAAGTTGAGTATATGCACTATAAATTTAATAATATTAAAAATGTGCCTTGAAAGATCAATTTGTCTTATTTAGGACTATATATTTGACTACTCAAATACATAAAAATAATACTTTCCGAATTTGGTGTTTTTTATCCCACAAATGGCTTCTGTGTATGGACCACATACTGCCTGCATTTTTCTGACATGAATAGCTTCATTTTAAGAAAATTTAAATTTTTACACTATAATTACCCCCACATTTGTAATTTTTTTTTATTTCTTACAATCTCGCTCAACTGGGAGCATGAAGGAATATTGCTAAAGTGAGTGACTAGGTACAAGGTTAGCTCAGCAAAGAGTAGGGAGAAAAGCGGGCAATAATGAAGAGCAACTAGTAAGGTGTTATAAAACGAGTGTGAGGGGAAGATTGTTAGGGAATCTATTAGTAGAGATTAAGAACTGGGAAACTACTTTTTTGATGGGGGATGGAGAGAGAAGAGCAGATGTGGTGAGTGGGATCTTATGCTTCTTGGCCGCAGCCAATAAGGCTTTGCAAGAGTCCAAGTGAGCAGGGAAAAATAGTAGAACATGTTCAGGAGTATCTTTGGACGAGAGAGGGCACAGGGGACATAATGGGGAGTCAGACGCTCTAAACCTGAATAATTAGTGTTTCAGGGGGGAGTGACCTGAGAAACACTGCTCAAACACGGTTGCTAGAGGACGGGGGAGAACAGATAATGCTTTAAACATGAGCGGGGGGTTAAACCTTCCCCTCAGTTTCCAAAGCATATCTTCTGAAAGGGGGGAGAGAAGAAAGTGTTTAGGATGGTTTTTTAGCTGAGATTTCAGGGCCAAAGAGGAGGGGGGAGGGGAGGGGAAAGAAAGGAGGGACTCAGCTGTAGTAGCCATAGGGTGAGATGAGTTAGCTAGTTTGTCTGCGACATCGTTTCCTGGGATACCCATATGTCCAGGGCACCATCGCAGGAATAGCTTTTGTTGGGGGTTATCATTCAGTAACTGTGTGGCAGCACACACTATAGCAGAAAAAATGGAAGAGTTAGCAGTAGCAGGAGCAGGAGAGGATAGAATCTTGAAAACTGATTGGTTGTCTGAGAGTAAGGTGAGAGTGGGGTAAAGTGAGTGGAATGGATTTAAAAGGAAGAGGTGGAGGCCCAGAAGCACCCCACACAGTTCCTCTTCAAAGACTGAAAACATATCAGCATTCCCTAGTCTGGTGAATAGGGGGATGTGTTGGCCTGGATCAAAAGCAGCAGCAAAGGAGCCATCTGTATATATAAAATATGTACTAGTGGGTGCAGAATGTATTAGCCAGAGGAAATTCTCCCGGGCCTCTTCCTTTGAGGCCGCAATAAGGGCTTCAAAGAGAGGGGGGGTACAGGGGGATTACCCCCACATTGTACGCCCACTATGATGAAAAATGCTATAATAGGTGACAGGCGCTTATTTACTGTCCTAATTTAATTAATAGTGCATTGACCTCATTATATGCGCTAATTTCATTTATAATATCAAGATTGGAACCAAAATTTCACTACCACACTTAAATTTTCCTAAATTAGTCAAGGACTTACCCATGCAAGCACCTTCCAAGGGCTGCATACAGTTACCCCACATCTCATGTCCTTTTTTGGGTTTCTCAATGGTTTCTTGATCAATATTGGCCAGAATTGGATGGGGATCTCATGTAGTAATTTGGAATAAATAATCCATTCATTTTTACTGTAAATCCCTCTTAATATTGTGCAATATTTATTCTTATTATTTCTTTTTAGTCTTTTATTTTAAGATATTACATGCATGTATTCTCTTTTTTGCTTATTATTTTATTTTGATGGATTATCCCTTTTACTCCAGGATTTTGACAGGTGATATCATTCTAATTATGTTATTTGTCATTCCTTATGTTGATGAAAATATTTATTAGCTAGAATGAGGAGTCATTAGCCATGTATAGGACTGTTAAAACCATGGGGACACATTAGAGATTTATTGGGTATAAAAGGAGGGGGTTTTTTTGTCTTGTTTTCTACATTCTTTATCATTACAATCAAAATATATAACCAATACAATTACAATACATATCAATAGTACTTTTAAAGTCTTTGAATATTATCTGAGTTAATACATTTATTTTTCTATCAACTATAGTATTGTAACCCATTTATAATTAGTGAGATAAAAATTACTGAGATCCTTATATTGAGTTAAGTTTTAATACTTTTTGGACTTGTACTACAGTATTTATACAGGACCATTAAAATCTTCTAAAAAACTGACTATTCAAGATATTCATGTCTCTTTACTTGAACTCAGCCTGATAAAAACTATACCCAACCCAATCTAGAATATACCTTATATTTTTGATTTTTTTTTTCATACCTTTTTTGGTGGTCTGGCAAAAAAACTTTCTCACCAAAAAAAAAATTGCATTTTTTTCACCTAGAAACAATAAACTGCATTTTTTTCACCTAGAATCAAAAATGACAAAAAGTAAAAAAGAAAAAAAAAAAGAAAAAAAAACTAAGAAAAAATTAAGAAAAAAAGTAAAATTCAGCCTTAAAAAAAATTTAAAGTCAATCTTAAAGCATGAAACCTATGTCCTTTAGCTTACAATTCGGAATCTTTATCTTCCACTCAATAACACTATGAAACTGATAAGATATCCCTGATGGGGATATTCATGCATGTGTTTCATTATTCTAGAGAGGCACATAAAGACATAAAATTAGGCGGTATCAAAGTTGACTGATCTGCAATTAAATTGATTGCAGATAAAAATCCTTATACCCAAATTATCTTCTGCAATTTTTTTTGCTAATAATTGGGTTCTTAGACATTTTACTTGTCAAATTTAAACTCTTATCTGACATTTTTCTACTCAATTTTTCATAACTACATATTGGATAACTTTCTGTTATAAACACATCTTGGCCTAATTTCATTCATAACCACATCTTTGACTACTCTCTGGATATGCCTTCTACCTTGCTGTGAACTCCCATTCTTATCTCATCCTGTCTATTCTCTCTATTCAGGACAACTTGCTATCTCATCTGATTGTTTTTTTCCTTTTCATCTTCAATTATCTTAACAAGCCCAGTCATCATAGATCTTCTCAAAGGAAGCCTTCCCCCAGTTGTTCTTCAAATTGCACTACTCCCTCCTTCCCCTTCTCATCTAAGAAATCAAAGACCGTTCAATTAAAGAATAATGATCATCTTGTTCTTATCAACTGGCTGAAAACTAAATCTAACTATGATTCTTGTTTTGGTACTGAAAATGCAACTAAAGTAGGACGGCCCCCATCAAAAGTTAATGGTTATCTACTAATGGCCAATGAATTACAGAATAAGACCAAGGGAAGGATAGATCTTTTACCTAAACATATGTCTGAATGTTTCAAGAAATACTGAGTGAAATACAAGAATGCAAAGTCTCTTTTGTATTCCACTGGTTATGGTATTACCAACATCAATATCAGTGAGGGAATAAAATCCATAGATGATAAACTTGAATATTTATATCCTTACTTTAAAGAGATAGATGCTGTTTTTGGAGAGTGAGCTGATGTTAATGCTTCAAAAATGTTGGATGGTAGAGACTCTATCTCCAAACATGATGTTGAAAAAAATATTTTCCCATCCTCTTCCTCCACTCAAGCCTCCCCTGTTCTAAATTCAAAAAATCTAGATAGCTTTGCTATAAATCCTTATGGTAATATAAACCAACCCAATCAAACTCAAGTATGTTTTTTTTCTTTTATCTTACCAATTCTTTTTTTTATTTACGTTTTCTTATTTCTAAAAATTCTGAAGAACAAATACACAAGCCACAATCAAATAGGTCTGAAGTCAGTGACAATGATGAGGAGGAAATTGTGACCTTGAAAAAAAGCAAAGGTCTTTAAGAAGTCGAAATTTCCACTCTCAAAGAAGAAAAAAAAGTGATACTTCATCTCAAACCCCTTTTTCTTCTATTGAAGAGTTTTTGGAGAAACATAATGCTGGTAAGTGATACCATACCTCTTAATACTTTACTCTGCTTTTCTTCTACTTTTTTTTAAATATTTCTTATCACTCTAGAGCAAGTGAAAGTTACTAAAGACTCTAAAGTATAAAAATAAAAAATACAAGCTCCCTTTAAGGAGGGATGACAGAGTACATGAATTGGAAGAGAGGAAGTACAAGATCTCTTTACAGAAGGATGATAGGGCACAAGACTTGGAGGAGAGGAAGTAGGAGCTCTTTTTATGGAAGATGATAGAGCACAAGACTTTGAGGAGAAAAAATTCAAGCTAACTTTTAGTATTGAAAGATCAAAGAAAGAGGAGAAAACACTCAAGCATCAAAACTTATTGGAGCAGATGAAATTTAAGCATGATCTCAAAGAAAATTCAAAAAATAAATTTTTTTTAATGGAATATGTTAAATCCAATAAATCTTATGAAGAAATTAAGTGTCTAATGAAAATGTTTGATGACTAGTTTGTTTTATTTCTTTCATACTTCAACTATTCATAATTATTTGTACATAAAATTGTTCAATAATTTCCTTTATTTCATTTCTCTATCCATCATTAGTTGAATTTTAGTATTTTAATGTTAAAAATTATTTTTTAAATAAAATTTTCATGTCAGATTTGGAAATTTGCCAATCCCCCCCCCTGCATTTTTTTGAATTAAGGGGTGGGTATCACCATAATTTTTTCAAGTCAAGAATCTTGAAAGTCTTATATGAAAATTCAGCATTACTACCCCCTGCATTTTACGGGTATTACCAAAATTCTTTCAAGTCAAGAATCTTGCAAGTCTTATAAGAAATTTGGGCAATACTCACTCACCCCTTCATTTTATTGAAGTACGGGATGGGTATCACCAAAATTTTTACATTTCAGATTTTCAAATTTGACAATACCCCTGTGCCTTTTATTGAATTAAGGGGTGGGTATCACCAAAATTTTTCTAATTCATCAATTTCACATGTCAGATTTGAAAATTTGGCAGTACCCCCCCCCCTGCATTTTATTGAAGTAAGGGGTGAGAATCACCAAAATTTAATATAATTACATAAATTAATATATATACAACTAATATATATCAATTTCCCTAGTTTTAAATTAATGACAAGTCCTCTAGGCAAAATGCGGATAAATCTAGAAACACGTGTTTGGGACTTTCCACAAGTGTAGGCCAAGGAACCTCATGAAACAAATAAATGTTGTCATGATTCCCATTTATACAAAACAAGGTTGTTGGCCCATTACTTTACTTTAGGAATTTGAAATATAAGAGTTATTTATAAAAAATTTATGAAAAAATAAAAAAATAATTGATCACTCTAATCATCCCCATAATTTTTTGATCTACATAAAGTTTTTTTTATATTTGTTAAATTTACCTTTCTTTTTTACTTTATTCATTCAGTGGATTAATTTTTGACTGATTTGAAATGAAGATCTGAAATGTGTGAACTCTTGACAAGATTCCAAGCCAGGTGGAGCTTTGGTTGTTTGGTGATATTCCTGAGAAATTTTTTTAAGTAAAGAATAGATGCCTATGAAAATAAATTGAGTGACATGATTTTAAGAATGAAACGTATATTATCAGACATACTGTCAGCCTAGATATCACTAGGACTGAGTATTTCTTATACTTAAAATAAGATAACCTTAAGTAAATTAAGCCTTTATCTTAAAAATAAGGTTAAAATAATAATATATATGATTATATTTCATATATATATAGTTATTACTCTATTATATAGATTATAGTAGTTTAAATAGCTTATCCATAGCCTAATAATACTTATTAAGGTGTTAATTGAGTCATAATATACTTATCTTAAGTGATATGAAGTAATTATTGACATACATAAGCTTATATGTATACATAAATCTCATATTCAGTGAAATATGCAGTATATTATGTATATTTAGGTATATAAGTGGGTTTTAGCCCCTTAATAGCCTATAGCCTTTGTTTTTCTGTTTATTTCAGGTCATATGGACGTATCCAGTGGACTCACAACGCCTAAAAAAGCATACACATCTATTTCAGGCGCATACACTCAGTCTGGACAACTTAATCTGCTACCTTGGATGAATATTCACTGATTTATGGGTTGTGAGGTCATTGCTGGGTTAATATGGATGCTTGGAGATGTTATTGGGGGCTTGGACATTTCAATTGTTTCCTTTATATGCTTTGGGTTTCATTAAATCTCTTTTTGATTACTTATTTTACCTGTTTATTTATGGTATCCGCTTTTATCTGGATTTTCTATTTGTGGTATAGATCTGTGTTATTGTTAATTGTGATGGAGGGTCCTTACTGGAGGTCTGGGTGTTGAATCTGCTTGAAGTGGGCGCCATGGGGAGGTGATGGGCCCTCACAGTGCTGTAATTGACGGGGATAGCAGTGACATCATCTGGATTGAAGGTCTGTGCACTCCAGGGGATTTGGGTATAAGTATGGAGGGATTTTGATGGTTATCTATCATCAATTACTTACTGCAATTCAATAAAACACTTCAATACAATTATTAACATTTAGAAATATATTATAAAGCCATTATAGGTTGATATTATCATTATATAAGCTATAACTATATTTTATTTATCTATTATCTACCACTAGCACACATTTAAATCCAAGTATTGTGAGTTTTATTTGAGTATAACTATTTTATTAGTCTTCCCCTGAGGTTTAATCACTAAATCATTTATCAATAAGTAGTAGGACCAAAAATAAATACTATTATATCATACTTATATACTAGACTATACTGACACATACCAAGAGAATATCCTTTAACAAATCCTGGTCTAAACATGAAATAAAATAAGTGAGATTAAGAAGAAAGGCTCAACTTTAAGGGTCAATATTTCAGCAACCACAGAACCAAATTCAAATCCATTTATGGGAAATGAAAGATAGGCTTCAGAAGAATCTTCAGCTAAAAGAACATAAGATTCAAATATACCTAACCCTAATTTTGACTCTGATTTACAAAATTTCACAAAATTTGAAAATTGATGATGAAAATTCCAACAAGATGGAGATATAAGCCTAGATAATCATCAGATAAGAGTTTCCAAAGTCTTATTCTCTACTTATGCAATATAAAAACATAAAATAAATTAAGTAACATTTGGAAAAAAAGGCTCAACTTTTAAGGTCAAAATCTCAGGAACCACTGAACCAAATTCAAACCTGTTTGTGGAAAATGAAAGATAGGCTTCAGGAGATTCTTCAGTTAAAGGACATGTGATTTAAATAAACCTAACCCTAATATGTTACATAAAAAAATGAATTAAAAAAAATTAAATTGGAAAAAAAAGGCTCAAATTTAAAGGTCAATATCTCAGCAACCACTGAACCAAATTCAAATCTGTTTGTGGGAAATGAAAGGTAGTCTTCAGGAGAATCATCAGTTAAAAGTACCTTAGATTCAAATAAACTCAACCCTTATTCCAAGTCTGATTTTTAAAATTTTACAAAAACTTGAAAAGTGGTAATGGAGATGAGAACAAGAGTTTAATAAGTCCACTGTTATCCAAATAAGAGTCATGCATATATTTAAGTATGAAATTTTCATAAAAGGAAAGAGATATCATATAGGCATAAAAAAAAGGAGATGAAACTTAACTTGATTGAAAAGTAGGAAAAATAGAGTGAGAAAGATTGATGTTGGAATTGTGGGGAGATTGAATATGGAGTAAGTGAAATGCATAAAGAATGAGCAATGTGCATGTTTTAATGACATGGAACCAAAAAAAAAATGAAATAAGGGAAAGGGGGGATAATGACCATTCCAAGGAGGGATGAAGGGTAGGGTGATGGAGCTAAAAAAGAAAGTGAAGAGGGAGCAAAAAAATAGGTTAACTTTACCATAAAAATTTAAAATAACCACTTACCAAAAAAAATTAGGTACAAAAAAGAAAAAAATATATATAATTAGCAATCAAAAAATCAAAAAAAATGAATAAAATGACTTACCTGGAGAGATGAGATGAGAAAATAAATAAAACTGAATTGTTTGAGGGATGTGTAAGGGGAGGAGGAAAGGATATGAGGGATGAATGAAAAAAAAGAAACAGTGAAAAATTATGCAATTGCAGAAAATATGTGATTTCATGTTGAGCTGGTGAATGAAAACAAATGAGACATCCAAAAAAGAGACATTCAGTGTAAATTCAAAATAAAAATGAATATGCAAAAAACAAAAACACCAAACCAACAGAAGTTGAGCATTTGGAGAGTATGAAAAAAAAAAAATTAAAAGGGTTGTGTTTCAAAATGATGGAGGGTGGTTGGCATAATGACAGAGTGTATGCAAGTGGAAGGAATGTTTTGTGATTCAACAAATGGGAGAGCTGGTGCAAGTTTGGGATCCTCTTGTTCATAAAGATCATTGAAAAGACATATAAGCTAAAGTGTCTTCCAAACCCAAGTCAGAATCAGAGCCAGCAGCTAAAGTTAAAGTGATAGCATTCATAGCTGAGTGAATTTGCTTCCTAGTAGAGAGGTGTTTCATTGTTGCCGGTGGAAGGGTTAAGTGATGAGGGAAGTGGGAATTCACCACCAAATGAGCAGGTGGGCTGTGTAAACAGAAAAAAATGTTATGTGTTTGCCACCAAAATTAAGTAGCATAGAGTGAAGAGACACATAAGGATGAGAAAAAATGCTAAGTGTTTGCCACCAAATCCCCAAGTTGTGCATGGAAATTCATACTTGGTGGGTAGTGTACTCTAATCAATACCAATTGAAACTTTACCACCTATAAAAACAATATTTTCTTCTGTAAGCTTGATGCAACAAAACCATAAATGCTTGACCTTTTTGCCAAAAACTTTTCACTACTTTTATATATATATATATATATATTTTGCCTAGCTGAAGCATTTTTTAACGAAAGTTGCGGTATACTAAGTGAAAAATCAGAAAGATTCCTCATTCAGAACAACACCAACGAAGTATCATCACCTCCTTTAGGGGAAGGGTCACTACCTGTACCGCTTGTGGGGTCGCAGCACCAACGGGAGTAGTAGATTTAGTCGCCAAGTGTCGGCGACGTTGTCCTAAATCAATTGAAAGAAATCCAACATCCTCCTCCGCCGTCTGCGCTGCGGCTGTGCATCGGCGTGCGATAAATTCACCTCCCACCCCCTCTCCCGCCTTCTCCCATGCTTTGCTCCACTCTTGCATCCTGGGTCCTCAAAGCCCTCCTCTTCTCCTTCTCTCTGGCACGTGATCTCCCCCCGAGCTCGCCAAGAAAGTCTGTCAACTTTGGGCCATCCATTGTTCGCCGTCGTCAGGGCTCCATCGCCTCAGCGCTCTACAAGTCCACGGCTGCTAATCCTGAATTCGAGCAGCTTTTGCTTTTCAACTCCCTCGTCAAGAAACCTGACTCTGAAAACCTCCAAAACTCTAAAGACGGGGCTCATCATGCTTCCCTTTTCATCAATCATCTCCATCCATACGCCTCTTTTGAACTCACTTCTGGCTATTTGTCCAAACATTCCGCAACTTATCACGCTTACTTCATCCAAACGTTTCCCTTAGGAGCTGGGAAAGGCCATGGTAAAATTAACAATGCTGTCGCCAACGTGAATATCAACATGGATCCTAGCAGCGATACCTTCCTACAGGTCGTCAGCTTCTCCGAATCCTTTCATAATGTTAGCCACCTTCAACCTGCCAGCAAACCCGTCAATCATCATCATCTCACATCTTTGGCTCACAAGCACCATTCATCCTCTTTTGTTCACACTATCAAGAACAACCGATGCCAAGAACTTAAAAATAAATTTGATTCTGCTTGGCAAAATGCTTTGGCAGATGATGATCTTCATCTTGAAAGCGAGGCTCCATACACCGTGCCTCCTCAGCATGTGTTCGGTTTACTTGCTAGATCGACTCCTTCTCATCAAACTAGGGATTTGTACAGTTTTTCAGATACTGAGCTAACTGAATTGGCTGAATGTGATGCCATGAATTTTACGAATCCTCACTCACCAGAGGACGCTCAAGCCTCCCAAGTGGTTGATCCTCGTGTTGCATTGATTTCATACCTCACTTTGACGGCCGACGAACATACCGAAAATTTGATAGCCAAACGCTCATTGGACCAGCTGGTCAATTCTATCAGTGTCGGCCATGCGTTTGATCTTTTAGAAAGGACTTCCAGCCCCTATCATCTTTCTTTGTACAACGTTCCTGGCGCTACTTCCTATGCGTCATCTGATCATGAGTTTTTGGATCATGCTAGCTCGCCCACCAAGGCTGAGTTGGGCTGGCTCAGCGTTGAATCAGAAGTCAACTCTGGTGAAAACGAGCTCCAATTGGTTTGGAAATTTGTGTACCATAGTCATCAGAATTGGTATGAAGGTTACGTTGATGCCACTAGACCTAGTCTAATCCCTATGAGCATCGATTGGGTAAAGGATTTCCGTCCTACAAGGTGGATGTGACACCCTTTTCCTATTGTTTGTTAGCTTATCTAAAGACTGACAATCTATCTGATTTTCTTCAGTGAAGTTGCTCCATCATATTCCGATCATCTTGAAATGCTTGCCAAAGTGAAGCAAGCTTTTAACTCTCCCTCTCTTGAGAAATATAAAAAACATAAACCTGTGCCTGGTCGCTGTGAACCAACAGGTTGTTCTTACAAAGTATTTCCATGGTCTGTTAATGATCCTACCGAAGATAAGCGCCAAGTAGTAACCAACCCTAGGGATCCGATCGCTTCTCCTCATGGTTGGCACAGTATTCCCCGCCGTTCACCTGAACCACTTGACTTTCCAGAAGATACACATTGGTCCGTATTACCCGGCTGGGCAGCTCAAGTATCAAGGCGTGGGCTCAATTCTTCTGATACTCGAGGTAATAACGTTTATGCCCAAGAGAATTGGGAGGGTTTGTCAAACTGGGAAAATAATTATCGCCCATCCGGCATAATTGAAGATAATGTCAATGAGCTGGATTTCTCATTCAAGTTACATTGGGGTCCCGAATCTGAGAGGCCTGGGAGACACATAGATCCCAAAAAGTATATTGATGTGGCCATTAGTGAATTATTTTATACTTGTAATAAAGTATGCTAGGCCACCTTATTTCTCATCAAGTTGTTCATTTTTTTTTGACTGTCTGGTTTTGGATTTTCATAGTATCACGATTTACTTTATCGGTATGGATTTGATGAAGGTTAATATCAATTTTTTTTTTTTTTTTTTTTCTCCTTCTTCTGGAAATGGTGGTGGGGGGGGGGGGGGGGGGGGGGAGTGAAATGATCTAGTTTTAAATTTTCTGATCTGTAAAATATTTATCATCAATGCCACACTATCAGAGGCCGGCAATTTTCAGGAGCATAACTTTGGTAAAGGGGGTAAAGATGGAGATGGAGTCATTGCTAATGCTCAGGATGGTAGTGGATGTAGGTGATATAATCTCATTGATTTTTGATACTTTCATTCTAACACGATTGTTTTCAAACTCATTAAACAAAAAGACAATAACGCCAATTTCGCTACACCTCGTGAATTTTTTTATGTACTTTTTTCACTTGGGCTTGTCCTCATCTTATATGTTTTGTTGCAGCCGATGGTTATCGCGGTCGGATGCGAATGTATGTTTGGAATGGGCCTGAACCCTGGAGAGACGGAGATTTAGAGGCTGGAATCGTTATCCATGGCGAGTGTCTTCCTAATATTTAGAATCAAATATGCCGACGCATGCTTACCTGACTGGCTATTCAAACAGAATATTCACATGGACTAAGCAATAGATTAACAGGTGGGCCTGCTGACTCTGGTTGTCTGGGATGGGGCGAAGCAGGTGGTATGGGTGAAGGTAGGTCTTAGTGGTTCAATGTCCTACGTCATTTGGCTAACATGGGTGTCCTTGTGTTCAAAGGATGGGGTGACACAATTGCCACCTTAGTTCGAATTCACAATGCTGCTCCCCAAGATTATACCATGGGTGAGTGGGCTGCTGGCGAGGTCGGGGGAATTAGAAAATATAAGGCTAGTGAAAAATTATCAGTCTCATAATGACCACCTAACTGATTTTTAAATGGACAATAGTATTCTTTAAATCAAACTGTCAACCCTGAAACTTACAAAACACTCGATAAACCTGGCTATTGGGGCGTTCATGCTATTGGTGAAGTTTGGGCTGAAATGTTATTCACTCTAGCCGAGGCATTGATCGAAAGACATGGTTTTGAACCTTCTCGTATGTCCCTCTTTTTATTTTATTTTTATTTTTTTGTCTATATCCTAGTCATCCCCATAGTGTCTATATAATCTAAGAGCAAACTCTTTATTTAAGTGTTCCCGCCTGCTGAAGAAGAAGAAGCTAGTGATTTCTACAAAATCTCTGAAGCTAATAAAAAGGTCCCAAAACGTGGTAATACGTTGTTCCTCCAACTATTACTTGATGGGATGAAGTTGCAGCCTTGTCGACCCACCTTTGTAAATGCACGTGACGCTATTCTTGAAGCTGATATGATTTTGACAAATGGAGAAAACACTTGTCTCATCTGGAAAGCATTCAGTAGTCGAGGTTTAGGTCCTGGTGCCAACTTAACTGGATCTACACCCTGGGGTGGAGGAGTACGTACAGAAGATTATGAGCTGCCTTCTCTTTGTTCATGAGTACAACAGATCTAGTTTTTTTTTTTTTTTTTTTTTTTTTTTTTTCTCTCTTGAATTTGAGTTAAAAACGTATAACAAAAAAATCTTTTTCTTTCTATCAGTATGTATTTTGTTTTTCCGACATGTGATTGTGTATGATGATGTATTCTAGGATTAAGGTGAATCTTTACTTTGTGGTTTGTTGATAGTACAAGTAGCAAGTATTGTTGTGTGTGATTTGTTGTTAGTGAAAGTCGCAAGTATCATTGTGTTTGGTCCTTTCTGGACGGTAATGGTGGTGGTAATGGTATTAATTGCTATGCAATCCAATACAAGATGGAATTGTAAGTTTTGACATAAATAAATATTGGCAGAAACTAAATAGTCAATTTGGAAGGGAAAGCAAAAAGAAGAAAAGGAAACAAAGGGGTAAAAAAATGGTAACCCGACGTCTGGTCGCCCCTTTTTCCCACTGTGAAAGGTTGATATTCAAATGGGCGGGCGCCATATTACAAAGATTATATTATAATATAGAATGTTGGGTGTAATGCCCTGTGCACCCAAATCCCAAAACGCCAATGGTAAGCTCGCTCTCTTCACTCGGTGTCAGAATGAAGAGAGGGGACTCGCGTGCACAGTCTACATACATAGAAGGCAGCATTTGCGGTTTTCACTATTCTAAACCTAACACCTTTCCTCGCAACAAGGCCTCTAAACCCAACAGATTAATATAAAAATAGTAATAAAGAAAAGAAAAATAAAAAAATAAAAGAAAATAAGTAGTGAAAAAGGAAAGAAAAATATGGAGGTCCAATTGAAAGATAAGACAAACAATTATGAATTTTCAAACCACCTAAAGACTTTGTCATGCAATCTGCTCTTTGATCTCTATTAGGCACCCAAATAAGAACTACATCCTTGTTAAAAATTAGTTGGTTGACAAAATAAAAATCTCTCTTTGAGTGTCTGGGATCCTTCTTTAAAGGTTGATCCTTTCCAGTTCTTACTGCTGTCTGATTATCACAATAAAGATGAATCAGACCCTGATAGTTGATGAAATCTTCAAGTAAGTTTTTTTTTTTTTATCAATAAACCAGTCTTTGTACCTGATGAAAATACCATATATTTTGCTGTGGAAGGAGAAAGTGCCACTGTTTGTTGCCGCTTTGCACTCCAGCTAATAGGAACATTACAGTAATAGATGACATGACCTTGAGAAGTCCCTATCCCCTTCACATCCACCCCAACTTGAGTCAGCATAGACTTCAACTTTATCCACCAGATTTGAATCGGAAAGAAATATCTTGAATGTGAAATGAGCTGTTGCTGAAACATATGCCACAAGATGTTTAAGGGCTTTCCAGTGATCTTCAGATGGATGTCTTGCAAAACGTGCCAACAAATTAACTGAAGTAGCAATGTCTGGCCTAGTTCCTTGTGCCAGGTAACTTAAAGAACCAACAATTGACAAGAAACCCAGGGGATATATTGGAGTGGATGATATAGATCTGCTGAAACTAGATTACACTTACTTGGAAGAGGAGCTTTTGTACGCCATTGAGAAGGATTATGAAGCTTGCTGATCTTCTGAGCAAGAGAAGTTTCAGACAAAATAAACCCATCCTTGACTCTTTCCACATCCAAGCCTACAATCCTATCTACCTTTTCCTTCCATTTAATTTCAAAAACTCTAGCCAAATCTCTTTCCAACTTCTTCAAAAACTTCTTGAGAATCACATGCCACTATTCCATCATCAACATGAAGCCAGATAACAGATGAACCCAAATTCTTTTTCAAAACATAGACCCAATTATCAAAAAAGCTAGGTTCATAATCCAAATTCTTCATCTTTTCTGAAATAAATAAATCCACCAACATCTTACTGCTTGCTTAGTCCCATAAAGGGCCTTGTGTAACCAACATACCAAAGAACCATCATTATTTTCAAGTCCTTCAGTGGCCCAAACATAAACTTCTTCTTCAATAGGACTATTCAAATATGCTGCAACAACATCAAAAGAGTGAACAAACCAATTGAATTTGGCTGCCAGAGTAAAGATAAGATATAGAGATGTGAAGGTAGCTGTAGGAGCAAACGTCTTGTGAAAATTGTGGCTATATTGCTGCAAAAAACCTTGAGCTAAATAGTGTGCCTTGAAATGTTTAGGGTCATTAGCTGAAAGACCAGGTTTTGATAGCAAAAACCCATTGTGCTCCAAGAACCTGAACACCAGGTGGGGGCTTAACAAGTGGCCAGACAGACATTCTTTTTTTGAAAGATTTTCAAGCTCATTTTTGCATGCTAAAGACCACTGATGATTCTCTTGACTTTTCATAGCTTGCTTATATGTTCTTGGTGCTTCAGGGGGTAATTCTAAGCAAGTGTTTTGAATTTCAGCTCCAACAGAATCTTGATCCAGTAGTTTCTTATCAAGTTCAAAATCACCAAGAGTTAATGAGTTGACAATCAAGCGGAGACCATGCCTTTCTGAAGAAGGGATTACATGACTTTCTTCTTGAGGGTGCTCAGCAATTTGATCACTTGATTTGGGGTTGGAGTGCTTTTCAGAAACTTTTTGAATTTTTGCTCAGGAAAGAAATTCAGCAAAAGCAGATTGAATAAGCTTATTGTTTGCTTGATCCCAAAAAAAAAAAATCTAACCTTGACCACACTCAACAAACCCAACCACATAACATTTTACTGCCCTCACATCCAGCTTCAACCTTTGAGATTTAGGAACATGAACAAAAGCCACTTCCCCAAAAAGTGCATACATAATAAATCAAGTTGAAAATTCTTCTTGAACATAGCTTCATAAGGAGTTTTAGATAGAGAAATTGAAAATTATGAAGATAAGCTGCTCACAGAAACGCTGCACCCCAAAAAAAAAACATGGACAAACCACTGTCATAAAGCATTGTTCTACCCATATCAGAAATAGTTCTGTTGTACCATTCAGCAACCCCATTTTTTTCAGAGTGATAAGGCATTGAATGTTCCCACTGAATACCATGTGGAGACAGATATTTTTGCATCTTCTGATTGAGATATTCATTACCATTATCAAAGTAAAGAATCTTCAGCTTGAAACCCGTCAACTACTCTATTTTTAAGTAAAATTGTGTAAAAGCCTCATAAACTTCATTTTTTGATTGAATGATCTCAATATCTGAATAGCTGGTCTTCACATCACAAAAGGAGACTATGTATTGTGCATCACTAAAAGTTTCCACTTCAAAAAGACACAAAAACATCAGAGACAACAATTTCTAATGGCTCAGGATCTTGGTCAGTTGGAAGAAGTGTATATCTTCAGACATTTTTTCAGAGACAGCATTCTTCACAGTCAATAATTCTGGGAGGAAGTGAAGAAGGGAGACCAAGAGCAACACCAGAAGCAAAAATTTGTTTCATAACCTGTAAGCTGACATACCCAAGCATTTGATGCCATTTCATAAGTTCCCTTTCTAGTTTCTGAGTTCAATTAGATGGTCACTGAACAGGAGGGTCAAGGGAGAGGAATGGGACCAAAGGCTTGGAAGACAAAGAGGAGGAAATAGTGGTAATGTCAGTGTGTGATAGTATCTAAGTATAATTTAATAGTAAATTTTAATGGTCCTACTACTTATTTTTTAAATTATTCAGTGATTAAACCTTGGGGGAAGACTAATAAAATAGTTATTCTCAATATAAACTCACAATACTTGGATTTTTATGCGTGCTACTGGTGAAAAATAGATAAATAAAATATAGTTATAGCTTATATAAAGATGATATATATTTATAAATGCTTTATGATATATTTATATATGATAATAATTGTGTTATAGTGTTTGTTTAATATGTAGTAAGTAAGTGATGTCTAATAACCCATCAAATCCCCCCTTACTTACACCAAAATCTACCGGGGTGCACAGACTATCAATCCAGATGATGTCACTGCTATCCCCAGAAATTACAGCACTTTGAGGGCCCATCACCTCCACATGGCATCCAATTCAAGAAGTTTCAACACCCAGACCTCCAGTAAAGACCCTCCATCACAATTAATGATACCACAGACCCATACACCACACAATATGGGGGGCGGACTTTCTAGCAAGTCTGCAAACTTGGACCCAAACTCACCATAGATTGAAAAAACATTGA
Organism: Hemileia vastatrix; assembly: GCA_030280995.1. NCBI lineage: Eukaryota > Fungi > Basidiomycota > Pucciniomycetes > Pucciniales > Zaghouaniaceae > Hemileia > Hemileia vastatrix. The sequence goes on along the minus strand of JASXTE010000008.1, from coordinate 26,315,849 downwards.
GCTATTGATAAAGGAACCATACAATCAGGTATGAACACCACTCAGCAGAACAGTTTTAGGTGGGTGTTCAAGTAGAGTTCAGTATGGGTTCAGCATGAGTTCAGTCTGAGTTCCACCTCAGTTCCGTCTGAGTTCAGGTTGAGGACTTGCTAGCAAGTCCACCCCCTATATTGCATAGTGATACCATAAATAAAATAAAAAGATAAAAGCGGATACCTTAAAGAAACAGGTAAATTAACTCATCCAAAGAGTATATAATGAAACACAAAGCATATAAAGGAACCAAATTAACTGTCCAAGCCCCCAATAACATCTCCAAGCATCCATATTAACCCAGTAATGATATCCCAACCCATAAATACGTGAAAATCCATCAAAGGAATCAGATTAAGTTTTCAAAACTGGATATATGTGACTGAAAAAGGAGTATATGCTTGTGTAGGCATTGTGAGTCAACTGAATATGTCCATATGACCTAAAATAAGCAGAAAAATAAAGGTTATAGGCTATTAAGAGGTTAAAACCCACTTATAGACCTAAATATACATAATATAACAACATATTTCATTGAATATGAAGCTTATGTATGTCTATAATTACTTTATATCACTCAAGATAAGTATATTATGACTCCATAAACACCTTAAAAAGTATTATTAGGCTATTGATAGGCTATTTAAACTACTATAAGTCATATAATAGTGCAATAATTATATATATATGTATTATAACCATATATATAAGTATTTAACTTATTTTTAAGTTATAATCTTAATGTAATTAAAGATATCTTATTTCAAACAAAAGAATTACTCAGTCCTGGTGATATCTAGGCTGACACTCCCTCACTCAAAAAATATTGAAAAAATGTTAAGACATTTTAATTAATAATTAAGGAGTGAATAGCATTTTTTTTAAATTTTTCTATGATACATATACTGAATTAAACAGTATTATTTGGATTTAAATTGTTACAAGAGATTTTTAAAATCAGAGATTTTATTTTCTGGAATCCACTGCTCAAATTCACTTGATTTATTTTTAAACCTTAATAGATACTCAACTTTCTTTTCTTTTGTAAGGTTCTCTTTTTAAGTATCTTTTCAATTTCTGCCTTTTCAACTATTTCTTCAGGTTGCTGTTTATGCCTTCCTGATATTCTTGGAAATAGAGCAGTATCATTAGAATGGTATGGTTTTATAAGAGAAATAGGAAATACTGGATGTTTCCTATCATATGGTGAATATAATATAACTTCAAGAGCATTGTTACCAACAAGCTTTTTTACTACAAACGGTTTGATGAATGGATCTTTAAATTTAACCTTACCATTTAAAATGAAATGTAGTGTAGAAATAAGCACTTCATAACCCTCTTTGAATATAATATCCAATCTAGGTAATTTATTAAGAGTTTTAGCAGGGGTATTAGGTACATAACCAACCATAACTCAAATGGCTTTTTGCCAGTGACAGAATGTACTGTACTATTGTAGTCAAATTCTAAACCTGGGATAAGGGCTACCCAATCATGTGTAAATTTTTCATTGTATTTAAAGTCAAGCCCAAAAGCACAATATCTCCTTATCATACCTTCTAAATTTTGTATCATTTTTTCTGCTAGCCCATCAGTTTGTGGATGGTGTACTGTAGAAAGTTTTAATTGGCACTCTGAAACATCCATAAGTGATGTCCAGAACTCAGAAGTAAATTTTGCATCTCTTTCTGAAACTATTGCTTTGAGGAAACCTGCTATATTTAACATTTGTGTCCACCATAAAAAAGCTAAGTCCTTTTCAGAAACCTCTTTGTGGGTAGGAGTAAATTTACACATTTTTGTAAATCTATCTACAATTACCCAGCAGGAGTTATAACCCTTATTCCCTGCTATTGGCAAACCTGTTACAAAGTCCATGTTAACTATTTCTCATGGAGCTTTTTGTTGCTCAATTTGTTGTAATAAACTAGCTCTTTTGCCTGTAAATCTTTTAGATTTTTGACAAGAATCACATGTTTCAACATATTTTTGAACATCATTAGACATGTTAATCCACCAAGCTGTATTTTTTAATCTGGTTAATGTTTTATGGAAGTCAAAATGACCTGCTAATATATCATCATGACATATACTTAACATTAACTGCTTCATTGAAGGGGGAATTACAATTACATTGCTTAGTTTTCTCCTGTAATATATAAAGCCATCCTCAATGGAAAACTTTCCTTTTTCTAATGCTTCTATATACTTGTGTGGTAATGTTTTTATTAGAACACTAATTGAAGCTTTAGATGGATCATTTAATATTGTAGTAAGTCTACTAAATTCAGGATCTGAAGCATAATTATCAAGAATTGATTGCATGAATTCATCCTCAAGATCTACAATATAAATGCCATAAATGTTAAAAATCACTGTTACAGGAACATAAGCAGGATTATCATCATTATGAAGTAGAGGTACTCTAGATAACAGATCTACATTAGAGTGTAAGGTTCCTGCTCTATGTGTAATAGTCATCCGTCCTCTGTACTCTTGTACAGCTAATTGCCATCTAAACATATGTCTATTAGGAGTTTTCATGTTTAAGGGTGACTTAATTGCACTACAGTCAGTTATTAACTCAAGTTTTTGGTCTTCAAGGTAACAATGTAGCTTCTCAAGAGCCCATACTACTGTCAAGCATTCAAGTTAAGTAGCACCATATTTGTATTCACTACTTCTTAGAGTACGTGAAATATAGTAAATTACTACTTCTGACATTTTTCCTTCAATAAGTTGTTTTTGATGCAAAGAAGCAACCAAACCAATAAAACTTGCATCATTATACAATACAAAAGGTAATTGGTAATCTGGAAATCCTAAGATAGGAGCTGTCATCAAACATTCTTTCAACTTATCAAAAGCCTGTTGTCTTTCATTATTCCAAATGAAAGCTTCTTATTTCCTTATCAGTGTGGTCAATGGTGCAGCAATTAATTGATGGTTCTTTATATATTGTCTATAATAACCACACATACCAAGAAAAGATTGTGCATCCTTTACATTTTGAGTAATTCCAATATTCTTGATTTCAGCAACCTTATTTTGGTCTACACATATTTGTAAGCCAGATATAATATGACCAAGCACTTTTAAAGACTCAAACCCAAATTTACATTTTTTCAATGCAAGGGTCATTTTTATTTCATATATCTTCTGAAATACCTTCTTTAAATGGAATAAGTGTTCATCATATGTCTTAGAGAACACTATGATTTCATCAATGTATACCATTAACCATCCCTCAATCATTTCATTATGGAATGTTATATCCATTAACTTCTGAAATACTGACAGAGCAATTTTTAGTCCAAATGGCATCCTGACATATTTATATATTCCCATATGTGTTGTTATCAACAAAAAGTTCTCTTTGTTCTTTTCAACAGGAATTTGATGGTACCCTTTATTTCCATCTAGGAAACTTATATACTTAGCAGCTTTAAGGGTAGCATGTATAGAGGCAATCCTTGTCAAGGTATAAATATCATCCACTGTGAATGTTTTTAATGCTCTATAATCACCGCACAGTCTTTCTTTATCTTGTTCATAAGAAATTAGCACAGGTGATATTACACAATATTTTGGTGTAGTTTCAAACTTCCCAAGAATGTTCATTTTTAATAACATCTTAATATTATCCTCTAAGTCTTTCCTCTTCATTGGTGAAGCAGGGTATGGTTTCTTTTTAAGGCTATTAGGAATATTATCTATATCATAGGTTAAAAAATTTTTCATCACATGATCTTTTATAAGGCCAAGTTCATTGGTCCCATGTGCAAAATCCATTGGAAATGCTTTAATTAAGTCCAAAATATTTGTTTTCTAAACTTTACTTATCTGAGTTCCAAACGATGCTTTTGAAATTTCTGTTTCCAGAAGTTCCATCTCATTGGTTTCTCTTCCTTTGCAAGGAATATTTATCACTGACTCAATGTGTAAGACTGTGTTAAAAGAATTTATTTTAAATTTTCTTTTACCATTCATGCCAATTGTAAAATTATTATTAGCAGGGTCTATTTTCACACCAAACTTAGTCAGAATGTAATTTCTAATGATAAAAAAGCTACTACAATTGATATTATCCATTACTAAAAAGTCACAAGCTACTCTAACATAACCATGTTGATGTTTAAAGAAAACAGAAGCTTTTTATCTTCCAATGGGGCAGAGTACTGATCCAAAACCTCTCCAATTTTTACTTTGAAGGGGTTCAAGCTTTGACTTATAATCACTATCAATTTTCTGTAATGTATTTGTAGAAACAACAGAACCAGCAGCTCCTGTGTTCAATACTATATTTACATTTTCTCCAGAAATGATAGCTGGAACCATGAAAGGTGTCATTTTTAAGTTATCAGCTTGTATATTCTTAATGATTTCAGCATCCTCAATATTCCTTAAAGATTCATTTGAGTCCATATTTAATATTGGGTTTTCAAAGATGGACAAATCATCTTCCAACATACAGACTTCATTTTCATCACTATATGAGATATTACTGACATAATCACTTGAATCTTTACTTTTTTATGTTTCATTTTCAGATTCCTGTTGATTTTCAACAATATTAATATTTTTCTCACAATTGTGACCTTTAACCCAAGGCTTATTACACATATAACAAGTATTAGTATCATACATTTTTGGTACTACAGGTGCAGTAGGTTTTTTCTGTTTTTCCTGAAGTGTTTTTGATTTCTTATTTTTCACAGTTTCATTATTTTGTTTATAAGTAGTGTAACTTGCTTCATCCTTATGGTTCAATAATATTTCATTACAAATATTAATAAATTAAGAGTATTTATTAACCATTATTGTTCTAGCTACAACAATGTCTCTGACAGATATAGGTAATTTAAATATTATTTTATCTTTCCATAAGTTAAAATCCATATTTGGCTCAATGGCTTACAATATTTTATTGAAATTCATTAGAAATACCATAGGTTTGTCACCATTCAACAGATTATACCTAGCTTTCTCATATAATCTTTGCTAAGTGAGTCTGAATTTAGAACCTCAAAATTATTTTTCAATCAGGTTTTTCCATTCAGCCCAAGAGTAATATTTACTTTCAGCCTGGATCTCCCCAGGACTGTATAAAAAGTACTTATAAGTTATGTTAAACACATGGAATATACATGGGAGCAATAAATTAGAGTACACAAATGGTATACATAAGTAAAGTTATGATAAGATACAGAATATGCCATTATAACATCTTATATACACACATATATCCATCTTTTATAAGTCTTATGTACTTAATATTAAGTTGGAATATGTTAGGATTACATTAAAAACCTTAAATATAAGGCTACATAATTTTTAAGTAGACTTAAAGCTGTTGTTTTCATGATTTTATGTGAAAAACAAGAAATGCACTTTAAATCACTTAAAAGTTGACTATATGCAATATTAATTTAATAATATTTAAAATGAGCTTTGACAGATAAGTTTTTCTTAATTAGAGCTATTGATTTGGCTACTCAAATGCTTAAAAATAACACTTTTCATATTTGGTGTTTTTTATGCCAGAAATGGCTTCTGTGTACTGGCCACATACTGCCTGCATTTTTCTTGTGTGAATAGCTTCATTTTTAGCAAAGTTAGCTTTTTCAACTATAATTAACCCACATTCTATGCCCACTGTGGGGAAACACGCTAAAATAGGCAAAAGGTGCTTATTTAGTGTCCTAGCTTAATTAAAAATGCATTGACCCTCTTTATATGAACTAATTTCACTAATAACCTCAATCTTGGCACTTTCATTCCCTACCACTCTTAAAATTTCCTAAATTGGTCAAGAATTTATCCATGAAAGTTTCTTCCAAGGACTGCATGTAGTTACCCCACATCTTACGCCCTTTTTTGGGTTTTTAAGTAGTTTCTCAGTCAATTTTGGTTATTTTTGAATGGGGATTTCACATATTATGATTTCATGATTAACCCCAACATTTCTATTGTTAATCCCCCTTATTATTGAGTAATAATTAGTTGTAATTTTCCCTTTTTAGTCTCTTATTTTAATTTATAACACACATATATTCTCTTTTTTGCTTATTCTTTATTTTTGATGGATTATCCCTATTAATACTAGATTTTTGCAGGTGGTATCTTTCTAATTATGTTACTGGTCACTCTTTATGTTGTTGGGAAGGATTATTATCTGTATGAGGCGTAATTAACTGTTTATAGAGCTGGTAAATCAAGGGGTTCGTTGGGGAAGATATTATGTATAAAAGGAGGGGCTTTTTTTGGTCTTGTCCTCTACATTCTTTATCATTACAATTAAAAAAAATAACCAATACAATTACAATACATATTAATAGTACTTATAAAGCCTTTGAATAGTATTTGAATAGATTAAATCTATTTTTCTACCAACTATAAGATTGTAAGCCATTAATAATTAGTGAGATTAAAATTACTGAGACCCTTATATTGAGTGATATTTTAATACTTTTTGGATTTGTACTACAGTATTCATATAGGACCATTAAAATCTTCTAGACAACTGAACATTCAAGCTATTTCACCTCTCTGTACTTGAACTCAGCCTGACATTTACCCTCAATTAATACAGCTTCAAACCATAATAAAGCAACATCATTAAAAAAAGAAATCAATTTTGATGTCATTTCTTCATTTGTTAACTTATATGAGAATTTTAAATTGTAAATTTTTTGAATAAAATGCTTCCAATCAGAGCTGGCTTCCCCATCATAAGTTGGGTACTGATCAATCTTTGGCCAGTTCTTCTGATTAGATTTAGTCTCACTAAACTTAGGTTAATTCAATAACTCATTCACTCTGGATAAATTGTCTTGTATTTCCTCTTGCACAGATTTGTGACTAACATTTGTCTTCTCAGACATGACACTTCCACCAGATGGTTTAGCTTGTGGTGTAATTGGAAATGATTGAGATTCATTTTTGCAAATGAAAGGATTATTATTATACTGTGTATACTTATAATGATCCTGATTCATTAGTAGATTAGCAGTTTCAATCTCAACCTTAGTTAATCTTTGTAACAGATCAGAGACACTCTGATTTGTTTGTGAAAAAGATAAATTTGTTCTTTATTCATATTTTAGTAAATGTGCTTCATACAATTTTTCTAACTCACATAATTTGTTTGAAAGGTCACTATATTTATTACTTAAAGAATCATATTTAAGAGTTAGAGCCAAGTGTTCATTCTATAATTCATTATTTCATGTTTCCAATTGAGAAATATTTAATGTCAAGGACAAAATTTTTTCACTTGTGAGATTAATTGTCTGTTCCTCACACTCAGTCATTCTATTCCATAATGCTGAAACAGTTCAATGGAAAGTTGGGTTATTATTAAAATACTGCATGTCTTCCTTCTCACATTCTTCACTATTTTGTGAAGTTCTCATCTCACTAATAAGTGGTGGAAAATGAGGCTTAACTGTATTATTATTGTAAATAGTACTGTTGTTATTAACAAAAGATAAATCAGGTGTATCAACATCAAAACATAACTTTGATAAGTCCTCCTCAATTTTCTGGACAGATTTCACATCAATAGCATTACCTATATTGTAATCATTGGTATTGTGTTCAATCTGAGAGGGTAATCTACTTACCACAAAATAGGAGCAAGCCCTGACTTTTCGAAAATTTGCTTTCCTCTGTAGGGGTGAGCTGAGGTAGTCTGGTGAGGGGGTGGATCCCTGTTGCAATTGTTGCTGGACCACTGCTGATGGAACCAATCCCACTTCCATTACTTTACCAAGATCTTTTCCTGGCACTGATTTGATCCTCCTTGGATAGGGGGCTGTTGATTTGGCTTCCCTCCCTTTAACTCTTCCAAAGTATAATTTATTTGTTGAAATCCCACCTTGCAGTTGTTTTGCAGCTGCTCTACTTCCTTTAATATGGTAGATCTTGACTCCTCTAATCTCAGAACCTGTTTGGCCAGATGAGACAGTTGATCCTTAAGAGGAGGTAAGTATTTTATATTGTTATCTTTTTGAAAAGCGCATCCTTTTCCTCTATGCTCATTGCCTCTGGATGCAAGTAGGATTAGCCCTCCATAGTGATGTCCTGTAACAGTGTTTTTAGCTTTAGACCTGGTGTTAAAAGCAGGCTTATCACTCACATTGTCTTGTGGAGCACTCATTATGTCTTTAAGTAACAGTTCTTTATGTCTACAAAAGAGAAAACCTATATGGTAATTTATAGACAAAAATTATTAGCAATATAATTACTAATAAAAGCACTGGAGCTTACCCTGAATTTATATCTTTATTTATTTAAATAAAATATAAGAAAAATTTGAAAAAATCTGTTAAAAATTAAATATTAAGTTTAACTAGACCTTTATAAGGGTGAATAATTATCTTACCAAGATTTAACCAAATACCACTTTAATTGGGTGTTATATTAGTGTCCAAATAACAAGTGAAATTGGGTTTATATTGGGTACAGTTACTACTGTAAATACCTAATTTTTATAATAAATAAATAGTAAAATTACTATAAGGGTTCTTTTCCTTAACAACTGAGCTATGATGACCCATTAATGTACTTCAGACCTAAAGATTTGTTGTTTTGAGATATACTAGAGTAAAAATCATGTCCTAAGGCTTATACTAAAAAATAAGTAATAATTAAGGAAAGAACCCCAATTGTCAGTGTGTGCTAGTATCTGTGTATGATTTATTATTAAATATTAATAGAACTACTACTTATTTTTAAATGATTTAGTGATTAAACCTCAAGGGAAGACTAATAAAATAGTTATTCTCAATATAAACTCACCATTCTTAGATTTTTATACGTGCTAGTGGTGGAAAATAGATAAATAAAATATAGTTATAGCTTATATAAAGATAATATCAATTTATAAATGCTTTATAGTATATTTATATATGATAATAATTGTGTTATAGTGTTTATTTAGTGTGTAGTAAGTAAGCGATGTCTAATAACCTGTCAAATCTCCCTTACTTATACCAAAATCCACTGGAGTGTACAGACCTTCAATCCAGATGACGTCACTGCTATCCCTGGAACTTACAGAACTTTGAGGGCCCATCACCTTCACATTGCGTCCACTTCAAGCAGTTTCAATACCCAGACCTCCAGTAAGGACCCTCCATCACAATTAATGATACCACAGACCCATACCATAAATAAAATAAACAGATAAAAGTGGATACCATAAAGAAACAGGTAAAATAAATCATCCAAAGGGTATATAATGAAACCCAAAGCATATAAATGAACTAAATTAACTTTCCAAGCCCCCATTTACCACTCCAAGCATCCATATTATCCCATTAATGATATCCCATCCCATAAATCCATGAAAATCCATCAAAGGAGCAGATTAAGTTGTCCAAACTGGATATATGCGCCTGAAAAAGGAGTATATGCTTGTGTAGGTGTTTGAGTCCACTGAGTATGACCATATGTCCTAAAATAATCTGAAAAATAAAGGCTAAAGGCTATCAAGAGGTTAAAACCCACTTATAGACCTAAATATACATAATATAACAACATATTTGACTGAATATGAAGCTTATGTATGTCTATAATTACTTAATATCACTTAAGATAAGTATATTATAACTCTATTAATACCTTAATAAGTATTATTAGGCTATGGATAAGATATTTAAACTACTATAAGTCATATAATAGCGTAATAATTATATTTATAAGTATTATAACAATACATATAAATATTATAACCTTAATTTTAAATTAAAATCTTAATGTAATTAAGGTTATATTATTTTAGAAATAAAAATTACTCAGTCTTGGGGATACCTATGCTGAAAGGTAGCATAGAATTGAGGATAATAATCAGACCATAGCTTGAGAAACCACTGGCTTCCACCAGACCACTTTGCTTTTGCCAATTCAATACCATCCTTTTTCATAAGAAAATTATTTACTGCATTTGCATAGAATGAAACCCCAGACTTCAACAGTGCAGACCCTGAAATTATGGTACCAGTAGAATTTGGACAGAAAAAAACTATTCTGATGATGAAGTTGCAGATATTGAAACCTTTCAGGATGATGGAACCAATTCCTGTTGCATACTTAAGGGAGCCTGGATTATCTTTGACAATATGAGGGATCTTGTGAGGTAAGTTGTTAAATTCTGAAAAAACAGACTGATCCCCCTCATGTGATCTGTTGCATGAGAGTCAAACAGAGCCATTGGTGCTTGAGAAGAGAAATCAGGAGTAGAAGGAGAGTTAAAAAGAGGAGGGCCACATAATTGATGAGAGTGTGAAGGGACATATGAGCAATGAGAGCAAAAAAAGAAGAAGTAGGAACAGAGGAGTGATAACAAGTCCTCCAATTTGAATGAGAAAAATATGGATTTTCTGCAGGATCAAATAAAGCAGAAAAAAAATTAATTTTTTTAATTTTTTATACTTTATATTATTTTATTTGTAATTATCTATTTTATTTTGTTAGCAAGGTAAAAAACTTCTAAATTTTCTTGATGACTCCTTTTCTTTTTCTTTTCTTCTTTCACTTGATTATAGATGACTTTCCTCCTTATTTGCAACTGGTAATGCACTAAGCACCCATAACCTGTAATGCCCTGTGAACCCAAATCCCAAATCCCCAATGCTAATCTCTCTCTCTTCACTTGGTGTCAGAATATAGATTTAAGATTTACTAATCTGTGCACCCAAATCCCAAAGCCCCAATGGTAAGCTCTCTCTCTTCACTCAGTTTCAGAATAAATAGAGGGGACTCATGTGCACAGTCTACATACATAGAAGGCAGAATTCGCAGTTCTCACTATTCTAAACCTAACATTGGGGACGGGGGGTGTGCTAATGATATTTAAATAATGTGTAAAGCAAAATATTGTTGGGGGGTGTTGATATAATTGTGTTAATAAAAAAAAGAAAAATGTGAATGTGAATGGGGCTAAGTTGAAAGTTGGTTTTGAACTAATGAGAGGTATGTATGGTATGGTATGTACCTCCATAACAATTAGAGGCTTATTATTAACATTTTACAAAATATAAAAAATAATTTACACAATGTCTTGTAAATATATAACTATACATGTAGGAGGGTACCATTGAATAGATCTCATCCTTGGAAACTCAACTTTAACACTTTTAATAAAAAAATAAAACTGATATATATAAAGTATATATTAAGGGGTGGCAGTCCTGGAAAGGCTGCAGTCAACTTAAGTGTGGATTTCAGAAAATCATACACACATTAAACTCAACACTGGTGGATTTTTAAAAGTGAAAAGTAAGTTACTTCTTTTACTCAATTCTACACTTTCTCAACTAAATGTGCTGTGTTCCCCATACAGCTCCCATTTAACTGATTTATTGGAATTAATCATCTCATTCATCTGCAAAACAATTCAAAATATAATAACACTTTATTTTAAAACTTAAAGCAATTTTTTAGAGTGAGTGAAAATATGTTTGCATCATTTACTGTATGACAAATATTTTGATCTCACTTTTTTTTTATTTTTTTTTCTGTTAAAGTGGTTTTTTATTATTATTAATATTAATAATATTATTATTTTTTGTTTTAAAGGAAAAATTAACTTTTTTTCTTTTTCTTCTCTCTCTTCTTCTTTTCTCTTTAAATCCTACTCTTTATCCCTCCATGGCCTGGTTGTTTCCCCCCTCTCTTTGGCTGCGTCAATCTCCCCCCCTCACCTCAATCTGCTTGGGCTTTTAGAACTGGCTAGAATTTTTTCCCCCCCACACTACCTCAAATGACAGCCAGGCAGCTTTTCTGCCTGTATTTTGTGTCTTTTGCTCCCCACATCTCTCCCCCATCTTTCTCACCTCAGAAACCACAGCTAGGCAGTGAAGCTGCCTGGTTGGGGTACCTTAACCCTCCCCCACCCATATCTGCCACATCATACCACCACCAACACTAAAATTAATATTCTAGACCTACTCTCCTATGCAAAAAAAAAGATCAGATTTTCTCTGTTACCCCAATATAATATGTACCATCTACCTTAACATCCGCACTTTCAACTACTTAAATAAACAATCGGCCAGTCAGATATAGGTAGATTAATTAATCAACTTTTTATTTTTTTGTTTTTTATTTATATATTTTTTTTGAAAAAATTTGGAATAGAAAATATGCATTTTCAATTATAGTTTGAAACAAAATTTTTTTGGTGGCCAATGTTGAAAGGTCATTTTTATTTTAAATTATAAGCAACATTTTTTTTTGACCTGTGTTAATTTTTTTTTTTCAAAAAAAAAAGTCTGTTTCTTCTGATTTAAGCTTTAAATCTCTATCTTCATCTTTATCTTCCTTATCATCTTTTGAAATTCATTTCACAATAATCACCAAACCAGGAAAGCACCTCCAGGTTTGCAGTCTTGTCAAGAATTCGCACATTTCAGGTGCTCATTTCAGATCACTAAAAAGTCAATCCAACCAATAAACAAGGTAAAAAAATGAAACTAAAAGTAATAAATTTAATAAAACTTTAGGTAGATAAAAAAGAGTATGGGGATTTGTAAAGTCATTAAATATTTATTTTTCTTTCATAAATTTTTAATAAATAAATCTGATATTTCAATTCACTAAACTAGAGTAATGGACCAATGACCTTGTGTTGTATAAACATTAATCATGACAAAAATAATTTGTTTCACGGGATTCCTCTAGCCTATACCTGTGGAAAGTCCCAAACTTAGTTTCTAAATCTAATCTTTATTTTGGCTTGAGGAATTTTCATTACTTTAAAACTAGTAGATTTGACATATCTTATTTATTTATTTATGTAATTATATTAACTTTTGGTCATTCTCATCCCTTAATTTAATAAAATGCACAGGAGGTTATTGCCAAATTTTTTCAAGTTCATTGAAGTTGAGGCATCACAATTTATTTTGAAGTTTGAGCTACAGGGTTCATTTAACAAAGAATTTTTGAAAAAATGAAAAAGTAAACATACATCAAAGAATTGGGGCTCTGAGGACTCAGATCTTCTCCAAAATAATGGTTCTGATTGAACGTTGGGATCCTCTTCAGGTGAACTTTGGTTAAAATCTGGAGGGAATCAATGTTCTTGAAGTACAGGTGTGTTAGGAGGATGATTAGATGGTTTGGAACCAGATATTATATCCTTAATAGTATTGTGTAGAATACAAGGGTTGACATCAACTTGGGAACCAAAAAGAATATCCATATCCTCATAGAAAGGAAACTTGACATTGAGATTTTCTGAAACAGTAGTAATTCTATTCTCCAAAACATCATCATCAATACCAAATTCACTGGAAGCGGACAAAAAATAAGCCTCTTTTTATTTTGATCAATAAATTTTCAACCTCTCCTGCATTTGCTTAGGATTGATGTTGATTATCCTTTTGTTTTCTTTTTTACTTCATTTGCCATTAACAAGAAGCCATTGAATTTTTATGAAGGTGGAAATAAAATTTGGGTGAACATCTTACATACAAAACATGCATCATAATGTGATTTCATTATGAGGAAGTTGATGATTATAAGATAATCTTCTTTTTTTTAGCTGTACAGACTTTGATTTCTCAGGTGAGGGGCTTACATTACATGAAGACCTTTATGATGAAGCATTTTTTTTGAATTGCCTTTTGAGTGTTGTATTTACTGGGAGGAATTATAAAACTGGTATGATACAAGAAAAGAGATTAAGAGGTTGAAAACATAAAAAAAAAGGGAAAAAACATGCCTGGTTAAAATGTTTCAATAAAAAGGTTCAATTCTCAGGGTTGGGTGTGTGCCAAGGATTGATGAGGGGCTGGAGTTCAGCGTATCACATGTGACAGGGATGAGGTGGGCAAGAAAGGGATGATGTGGCCAACATGTGGTAATTAAAAAAAATTGGAAAAACAGATTGGATTTTAGGTCATGAGTAACACCCATTTTTTAAATAAGTGACTTCTTTGAAAAATATACGTGCTGATTTGGTTTGAAATTGACACCTAAATTAAGTGCAGATTTTTCACAACTGACACCCCCTATTATAATATAGAATATGGGGGGAATAGTGTGTCACACGCCACGTGACACTTGAGGCAAAAGCAGCTCATTAAATCAATAATATCGAGTTCTAAATCTATACTCGAAGCGCAGAAAGCAATTCTCCATAGCAACTGCAATTCCCCTTTGTGTACTTACTATTCAACTGCGCTAGCCTAAACTCTAAATCTAAATTAGTCAATCTCTCAATAGGGTGCCTTAGTCTCATTTTCAATAAGCGAGGCACAGCACTAGGATCAACGTAATAGAACAGTAGTAGTTTTCATTGAAAGTTTGTTAATTAATTTAAAAGGGGTAAATTGAGCATTGACGGATATTAGCAAAGAGGGATTAAGTGTATGTTAGTAATGGTCAATGGTATGGGAATGGTGTGATGAAAGGGAGGTCAATGCGAGGAGGAATAAAGGATATAAAAGGGTTGGGTATTTGGTTTGATATTCCTTAGAATTAAATTATAAAACGTATTTACATTTAATAGTGGTAAAATCTTTAAGTTAAATCATTGTTATTGTATCTTTCTTTTATTTTCTCAATAATCATTTCTAAATCCTAAACCTTTGATTATTGAGTTTCCAACCCTTTTTGAGATCTTAAGAATTCCTATTACCTTTGAAACTATCTTATAATTCTTCTCGAACATACCTCAAACCTGTAGCTCTTACTTCGAGTGACCTTCGAATCACTTCCTCGAATCATTCCTCTGTGCTTCGAAGAAGTTTCTAAATCCCTCATCTCACTTTCAGGAACCTCCTTGACCTTGTGCGTAGGTCGTCCAGTGACAGTATAGTTGAATTCTCCGTAGTTCTCATTCTTTGCACTACTACGTCCTTTTAGTTGTTTTTAAAGTTTTAAAATGGCACCTGTTCAACGCACTCCTCCTACAGGGGCTACTACTAGAGCTCGCGCTAGGGGCAGGCCAACAGCCACAAGGTCTATTTCCCGCACTCACTCTTTGGAACCACTCGACCTTAGGGAACGGAAACATTCAGTTCAATCTGTAGAAGACATCCCACAAGATTTTGAGGATTCTAGTGATGAAGAAGAAGGAGAGGATACAATGCACGAGGCACCATCCGCCCCAGCCAATCACCCTTCTGGTCAATCCTCAGAACCTGGACCATCTAACTCTCTGGAAGATTTCATGAGACTTTTCATGAAAACCCTTTCAAATCCAACGTCTTCAGAGGGATCTAAGTTCAAAACTCCTTCTATGAAATCTCCTGACAAATTCGACGGAGATCACCCCGACAGATTGCGACCCTTCTTGCAAACCTGCAAGCTACTGTTCCATAATGACCCTCGAACCTTTAATAGCGACCGATCAAAGGTTGTTTATGCTTCTTCATTCCTAGCCGGGAAAGCAGAAACATGGTTCAAATCTTATCTGCTCATGCTTTCTTCGACAGAAACCCACTTACTTATCAATAAATGGGAAAAGTTCGAAGACCAACTTTTTACATTGTTTGGGGACCCTAATGAAACTGACAACGCAGAAATTGAACTTGATTTTCTTCGCATGAGTGATACTGGTAAAGTCTCTGAATATATCTCGAACTTCAGAGCACTTCAAACTTGAGTAGGTTGGAATGATGCTGCCCTTAAGTATCATTTCAAGAAAGGACTTCCTTCGAGGATTCTGGATCAATTAAATCTTCATGGTCAGAAGATGACTACTTTAACGGATTTAATGGATCAAACCCTCGAACTTGACGGCGTTTATCAAGGACGACTTCAACATCGTTGATATGCCAACAAATCTCAAGGCCTAAATTTTAAATCGGGATCTTCTTCACACCCACAACCAAATCAATCCTCCTTGACTCAATCCGAACCCAATAATGGAAAGGATAAACCTCAACCAAAAGGCTCGACCCCAGGCAATATCAGAAAAGTACTGGATCCTAAAGGGGAACTTAAAGAAGCTGAGAGGAAGAGACAAGCAGATAATGGGTTATGTATGTATTGTGGGGGTAAACACAAGTTGGAAGACTGTGTAAAGTTGAAGGAAAGAGAAGGTACTAGTTCAAAGTCAAAAAACTAGTAGATAGTTTACTTGTGTGCAAAGCCAACTATCTTATCTCTCCCAGTGCACAGAACCTCCATGTCTTAAGGACTGGAGTTACTTTAAACCGCTTGAGATTCATTCTTTTTAAGGAGGATATCCCCTTCAGTTGTCTTATAGACTCTGGAGCTTCAATTTCTTTTGTTAGTTTATCTTTTGCCAAGAAGCTTTAACTAAAATTTACAGATGTCGATCGAACTCCAATCTATTTGGTCAAATCAGAGGAACCCAAATATTGGGTAAGTAAGAAAGTTTTATGGGTTTTCAACTTTCCAAACTTTCCCCCCTTCGAGTGGGAATTATCAGTCTTGGACGCCCCAAGGATGGAAGATAGCATTCTTGGCCATGACTTTTTAATGCATTGGAATCCCGAAATTGATTGGACTAAGGGATTGATCACCCCACGTTCTAAGTATATTTCTGATTCTTCAATGCAGGTCAATAGGGAGTTAAACAACCCGCCTGACAACGTCCTGCTAGAGGACAAATCTCTGCCAGATGACTTGCAAGCATCTGATCCTTCTCTAAATGAGCAATTGGATAACCCTTCTAGCTCGATGACTTCATTCTAAGAGGATTTAAATTGCCTCGAAGTAATCAAATTCTGCTCTCTCAATACAGGTATCCCCTCGACAGATTCTCTCAAAGATGAAGAGGACGACCAAATCAACGTTGAAGCCATTAAATCAACTCTACCAGAAATCTACCACGATTTCCTCGATGTTTTCTCAATCCGCAAGGCCAATAAGCTACCACCTCATCGACCCTACAACCATCAAATAGAGTTAATAGGCCCAGTACCTCCGGCAGGTCCTGTCTATTCTTTATCGAAGGACAAATCTCAAGTTCTTCGAGACTACATTGCAGAGAATGTAGCCAAAGGTTTCATCAGAGCCAGTAAATCTCCAACCGGCTCCCCTGTCCTCTTTGTAAAAAATAAGGACGGTAGTCTTAGGTTGTGTGTTGACTATAGAAAGCTCAACACAGTCACTAAGAAGAATGCATATCCTGTTCCTCCTATGTCATTACTTCTTACCCTTTTCAATGGTGCTAATTTCTTTTCTAAAATTTATCTTAGAGGCGCTTACAATCTGATTCGCATTGCAGAAGGTCATGAACCACTGACTGCGATGCGCACTAGATTTGGTAGTTTTGAATATTTAGTTATGCCTTTTGGATTATGTAACGCACCATCAACTTTTCAAACTTTTGTTAATGACATCTTCCAAGATGTTGTCGAACAATTTTTTGTCGTCTATTTAGATGATATTTTAATATTCTCAAAAACACTAGATGAACATATTCATCATGTTTGACAGGTCCT
Source organism: Hemileia vastatrix (assembly GCA_030280995.1). Classification (NCBI taxonomy): domain Eukaryota; kingdom Fungi; phylum Basidiomycota; class Pucciniomycetes; order Pucciniales; family Zaghouaniaceae; genus Hemileia; species Hemileia vastatrix. The sequence continues at coordinate 26,298,384 of JASXTE010000008.1, read as the reverse complement.
AAATCGTCTTCGAGATCATGGTCTCTACGCCAAGCATAATAAATGCGAATTCCACCTCAAATCAATTGATTTTTTGGGTTTTACGTTGTCCACTGACGGTTTAGTCATGGATGACAAAAAAGTCCAGAAAATCCTGGAATGGCCTGAGCCCAAAAACATTAAATCGCTCCAAGGATTTTTGGGTTTTGCAAACTTCTATAGAAGATTTATTAAAGATTACTCTAAAATTATTTCCAATCTTACTTCTCTTCTTAGAAAAGACATTCCTTTTGTTTTTACTTCTACAGCACAAAAGGAATTTGAAGCACTAAAAACGCCGTTCTTTACAGCCCCAATTCTTTGAAATTTTGATCCTTCTGCTTCGACAATAGTTGAGACAGATGCAAGTGATTATGCTATTGCAGGGGTCATCTCCCAATTAAATCCTGAAACAAATTTGTTTCATCCTGTTGCTTTTGAGTCACGCAAACTCATAGCCGCAGAATTAAATTATGAAATTCATGACAAAGAGCTTTTAGCTATTATCCATTGTCTTAAAAAATGGTGTTCTTTTCTTCTCAGCCTAGATAGTCCTTTTCAAATTTTAACAGATCATAATGCTTTAAAATACTTCATGTCTTCCAAAGTGTTAACCATGTGTCAAGCCAGGTGGGCTGAATTTTTGTCTGAATTTTCCTCCTATATTTGATATTGCCCAGGAAAAAACTGCATTGTCCCAGATATCTTGTCACGTTGGGACGACGTTTACCCACAGCGGAAGGACGCATTTTCTGACAAGAACCCAGCAAATGTGCAATCAATCTTCAACGAATCAATGTTATCGACTCATCAACTTAATTCGATGACAATTCAATCTTTTCGAAATCCACTATCCAACATCCTCAAAGCTCAGTCAAAGGACGAATATTGTTTAGGGTTAAAAGACAAAATACTCTCGAAGCAAGGGGCCAAAAGATTTAGTATTGAATCAGGTCTATTAGTCTTCGAAGGTAGAGTAGTCATACCCGACAACAATGAGATAAAATTATGGATTTTCAACAGTCGACATGATTCTCCATTAGCTGGTCATTTTGGGGTTGATAAAACCTACCAGTTAATAGCAAGGGATTTCTTCTGCCCAGGTATGACCAGGGAAATCAAGGCCTATATAAAAGCTTGTTACGAATTTAATAGGAGTAAGGCTCCCCGTCACCGGAAGCATGGGTTGCTTCAACCACTTCCTATTCCCTCTAAACCTTGGGAATCTTTATCGATGGATTTCATTTCTCAACTTCCTTTTTCTAATGATTTTGATGCTATATTAGTAATAGTAGATAGATTTTCAAAAATGTTTTTTTCATTTAAACCACTACTACTGCTACAGCAGAAGATTTGTCAAAAATTTTTCTAGAATAGGTATTTTCCAAACACGGCTTACCAAATGATATTATTTCAGATAGAGGCTCATTGTTTGTATCCACATTCTGGACCCAACTGTGTCGACAACTCAATATCACGAGGAACCTCTCCACGGCCTATCACCCTGAAACCGATGGTCAAACAGAAAGAGTTAACCAAATCCTCAAACAATATCTTCGAATGTATGTCAGTTACCAACAAGACGATTGGACCACATGGTTACCATTGGCCAAATTCGCTTATAATAACTCGACTCATTCTTTGACACGACAATCTCCCTTCGAAACCATTTATGGACGACATCCTCGATTCAACTCAATCCATGTAGGAACTAATCATCCTGCGGAACATTATCTTCGAACTATATCACGACTCCAAGTAGAACTTAAAACAAATTTGGAATCAGCGATTCGAAGATACAAGGAACAGGCCGACAAACATCAACAATCTGCACCTTCCTTTAAACCAGGCGACAAAGTATGGCTCAACGCACAAAACATTCGAACAACACAACCATCAAAGAAACTGGCTGAAAAGCGCTTGGGACCATTCGAAATCGACTCTGAAGTCTCTAAAACTGCATTTCGACTCAAGTTACCTCCTAAATGGCAGGCGATTCACCCTGTTTTCCATGTATCTCTCCTGGAACTGGCTCGAGAAATATACCTGGGCAAGAACCAACCCCCTCCGGAACCGGTTGAAGTAGAAGATCATCTAGAGTGGGAAGTAAGTTGTATCCTTGATTCAAGAATGCGCAAGGGGAAACTTCAATACCTCGTGGAATGGAAAGGCTTCCTCAATGACTCAGACAAAACATCCTGGGAACCAGCCATCAATGTTTCTAACGCCCCTGAACTCCTAAAATCTTTTCATTTGAAATATCCTTTAAAATCAAAACCTTAAAATTTCTTTTATTTTAATTTTTTCTTTTTTCTTTTTTCTTTTTCTCTTAAAAATCTAAAACACCTCTTAAATTTCTTATCCTTGATTCTTTTTCTCTCTTCTTCTTCTTTCTTCTCCTTCTATAAAATTTTCTCCAAAACCAAAATTAAAATTAAAAAAAAAATTAAAATTTAAAATTAAAAATAAAATAAAATAAAATAAAATAAATAGAATAAAACATAAATAATAAAATAAAATAAAAAACTCTTAAATCTCTCTAAATATTTTCTTTCTCTTTTTCTTTTTCAATTCTCTAAATACATTCTTTTCTTAAATTTAAAATTCTCTTTAAAAATTTCTTTCCTAAAAATTATTCTCTCTTTAAAACATTCTTTCCTTCAAATCATCAAATCTTTTATGACACGACCATTTCCTCAAACTTAACTTCAACCTCTAAATCTCCCTATAAAAATTCTTCAAACAAATGATTCTTCTTTTTCAAATTCTCTTTAAATTCTAAATTCTGTTTTTTTCTTCCTCTCTTTTCAACTAAAAAATTCCTAAAAAAAAATCAATAAACAACTTTTCACAAATAACAAATTCTTCTTTCATTAAATTCTCATTTCAACAAACTCATCTCAATCACCAACCATTTTTTTTCTTTCTCTCTTCTCTTACATAAATTTTTCATTTAAAACCTTAGAACTTCCTTCAATTAAATAACTTCTTTCTTTCTTATTTAAACTTCTTCTTTCAAATTCTAAAGCAAAATTTTATTTAAAATTTTTTTTTCTCTCTCTCTCCCAAATCGTATAAAAAATAATAATATTCACCTGCAATAGTAAAAAAAATAAAATAAAATAAAATAAAATAAAAACTAAAATACAATTCTACTTTTCTACTTCTTTACATCTCTCCTTTTCATTTCAAATTTTTCTATTTTAATTTTTCTTGAACCAATCTTTTCATCTTCTCCAAAATTACCCTTATCTCCTTCCTTCATTTCTCAAATACCTCCTCCTCTCCAATCTCCAAGAGTTCCTCTGCCACGTGAAGGAAGAAGCGTCGATAATTGTATTGACCTCCCCACACAACTCTTCTGCGAACCTTACTTGTCGACCCTGACGAGGTTTCTTCGACCACACCTGGTCCAGCGTGTCCTCAGGTTCTTTGATTCCACCCATGACCGGAGGGTTTGCCTCAGTTGGCAAAAGCGACGCAGGCTCCCCAATTGGGTCTTCAATGGTATTCGATGTCTAAACAAAACTCATCAGTAACCTCATCCCTAAAAAAAAAAAACAACAACTAAAGCTTACCTTGAAGATGGGGTCAGGTTCTAAGAACAACCTTGGAGCCACCTCTACCTCTGCTTCTCTTTCTCCTCGTCATCTTCAATGACCACCCGTCATTTCTTGGGTGTCCGCCCTGGAACAGGGACTTCATCTTCATCTTCCTCCACCAATTCGTCGACTTCTTCTTCGACACCCCACTTCGAACTTGTGGCCTGGGTTACCCAGGTTGTGATCTCGTTGTTGAGCTCCTTATCATTCTCCCCCACCGATTGATCGTCTCCAACCGAGACATCCCAAATGTCTTCGACCACCTCTTTTGTTTTAGGGATCACCCAAAACTTGGTCTTGGTAAACCGTTGTTCGATCTCTGCATTCTTTGTCAACGCATCGCACGCCACTCGTCGCCAATGGCAAAACTTGCATTTCTGGCGAGGGCCTCGAGTCGCCGTACTTTCAACACAGAAGTATTCCATAGCTTCACAAGCCGTGCAAGCCTGGGAAAACTGCGGTGTAATCATTCCCCCATCCGCTTTAGGGTGTGAAGGCGTAGGTGTTGGAGTAGGACAACTCATTATAAAAGGGAAATTAATAAATAAGAAAAATTATAGAGGGAAGGGAAACTAGTGTGAGAAGATGGCTGAAGCTCAACGGAGCTCGCGATTCTTATACCCGGGCATCTGTCACGCGCCACGTGACACTTGAGGCAAAAGCAGCTCATTAAATCAATAATATCGAGTTCTAAATCTATACTCGAAGCGCAGAAAGCAATTCTCCATAGCAACTGCGATTCCCCTTTGTGTACTTACTATTCAACTGCGCTAGCCTAAACTCTAAATCTAAATTAGTCAATCTCTCAATAGGGTGCCTTAGTCTCATTTTCAATAAGCGAGGCACAGCGCTAGGATCAATGTAATAGAACAGTAGTAGTTTTCATTGAAAGTTTGTTAATTAATTTAAAAGGGGTAAATTGAGCATGGACGGATATTAGCGAAGAGTGATTAAGTGTATGTTAGTAATGGTCAATGGTATGGGAATGGTGTGATGAAAGGGAGGTCAATGCGAGGAGGAATAAAGGATATAAAAGGGTTGGGTATTTGGTTCGATATTCCTTAGAATTAAATTATAAAACGTATTTACATTTAATAGTGGTAAAATCTTTAAGTTAAATCATTGTTATTGTATCTTTCTTTTATTTTCTCAATAATCATTTCTAAATCCTAAACCTTTGATTATTGAGTTTCCAACCCTTCGTGAGATCTTAAGAATTCCTATTACCTTTGAAACTATCTTAAAATTCTTCTCGAACATACCTCAAACCTGTAGCTCTTACATCGAGTGACCTTTGAATCACTTCCTTGAATCATTCCTCTGTGCTTCGAAGAAGTTTCTAAATCCCTCATCTCACTTTCAGGAACATCCTCGACCTTGTGCGTAGGTTGTCCGGTGACATAGTGATTGTTAAATAATGTGTAAAGAAAAATATTGTTGGGGGGTGTTGATATAATTGTAATAATAAAAAAAAATGTAAATGTGAGTGTAACTAAGTTTGAAGTTGGTTTTTAACTGGTGAGACGTATGTATAGTATGTATGTACCTCCATAAAAATTAGAGGATTATTATTAACATTTTACAAATTATAAAAAATAATTTACATACAAAATTATAAATATATATCACCACAAAATATTTGGGGGGGGACTTGCTAGCAAGTCCTCAACTTAAAGTCAGATGGAAATCAGATGGAACTCAGACTGAAGTAATACTGAACTTTCACTTGAAGTATCACACAAATAATAATGGATCTATATTGAAAACATAGTGAAAGTGTGAGGATAACTGAATGGAAGCCAGAAAAAATCATTTCATGACTCTATTCAATGCTCAGTATTTTTTGAAGCAACTTATTTAGATAATACTTTATTAATTTAAGTTGATCAATGAAAATTGATTGACAATATCACAATCCTTAAATACAATAATTTTATTAAAAACGTTCAGATTACATATAAAAAAACATTAACTTTTTCTATTACCTACAACTGTTTTTACAGAATTGAAAACTATGTTTCAGCTAATATATTATGGCAGTGAACACTGTCTTTCCTGAAGAACAGAGTTCATCCTTCTATTTTCACACTCTGTTTGCACCAATCCCCATCCCTTTCAATTCTATCAACACATGCTTGTCTTCCCTCCCCACCCCTTTTGCTACCCTCCCAGCCCCATTGTATTCCATCCTCTTTTGATCCCCATTTCACCCCTCCCAACCTCTCCCCAACCCTTTTCTTCATTCAGAATGCCTTGGAAACCCTTAATCTTCCCTTCCAACTCTTTCCAAACCTTTTTGCTACCCCATATACCCTTCCTCACCCCTCTCTCAAGCCTCTTCAACACTTGTAGCCCCATTCCTCCCCTTTACCTTGCCTCCACAATCGTTGAACCCCAATTCCCTCCCTTTCAACTCAGTCCCACCTTTCATGAACAAATTGACATATTTAAAATTATAGTTTCTCCATGTATTTCTGGCAAAAGAAGCTTATATAATTATGTCAGATGGTATCTTGTGGGATCTTTACTTTGGTGTACTTTTTTTAAAAAATTGCAAAGAGACTTCTTAAATAGTTTAAAATATGTATTTTTCAGAATAATTTGGCTGTGATCTGCACTGTATTAAAATTTCTATAAAAAATCTTATTCTTCATATCCCAAGATTTTTTCAAAGTATTACTACCTATGCTTCATTAAATATTCAAGTTGTATTCATATTGAGCTCACAAGAATTTCAATATTTTTTCTTAGTGGTTTCATCACTAATTCAATGTGAGCTCAAAAAAAATGATTAGGGTTCAAGGTTGCGGACTTGCTAACAAGTCCGCCCCCATATTGAGTGGTGTATACTTTTAGGGTATCACTAAATAGATCTCACCCTTGGGAACTCAAATTTAAAAATTTTTAAAACAAATATTTAACTTACGCCAGGAAATATGGGGGGCAGACTTGCTAGTAATTCCACAACTTTGAGCCCCTATTCCTATCAAATTAAAGACACATTGTGGTTGAGATGTAACATTAAGTGAGAAAGATTCAGCCTAGGTATCTACAGGACTGAGTAATTCATATGTTTAAAATAAGATAACCTTAATTACATAAAGCTTATTATTTAAAAATAAGGTTAAAATACTTACATATTTGGCTATAATACATATATATATAATTATTACACTATTATATAACTTATAGTACTTTTAATAGCTTATCCATAGCCTAAAAATACTTATTAAGGTGTTAATGTAGTCTTAATATACTTATCTTAAGTGAAATTAAGTAATTATAGAAATACATAAGCTTATATGTATACATAAACCTCATATTTGGTGAAATATGTAGTTATATTATGTATATTTAGGTCTATAAGTGGGTTTTAACCTCTTAATAGCCTATAAACATATTTCTCTGCTTATTTTAGGTCATATGAACATATTCAGTGGACTCACAACGGCTACACAAGCATATACACCTATTTCAGGCGCATATATCCAGTTTGGACAACTTAATCTGCTTCCTTGGATGGATTTTCACGGATTCATGGGTTGGGATATGATTACTGGGTTAATATGGATGCTTGGGGATGATATTGGGCGCTTGGACAGCTAATTTGGTTCCTTTATATGCTTTGGGTTTCATTTTATCCTCTTTGGATGAGTTATTTTTCCATTTCTTTATGGTATCTGCTTTTATCAGTTTATTCTATTTATGGTATGGGTCTGTGGTATCATTAAATGTGATGGTGGGTCCTTACTGGAGGTCTGGATGTTGAACCTGCTTCAAGTGGACACAATGGGGAGAAGATGGGCCCTCACAGTGCTGAAATTTCCGGGGTTAAGCAGTGACATCATCTGGATTGAAGGTCTGTGCACTCCAGTAGATTTTGGTATAAGTAAGGGAGGATTTTGACGGGTTATAAACATCACTTACTTACCACACATTAAAAAAACACTACAACACAATTATTATCATATAGAAATATATTATAAGGCATTTATAAATTTATATTATCTTTATATAAGCTATAAGCTATATTTTATTATTCTATTTTCCACCACTAGCATGCATAAAATCCAAGTATTGTGAGTTTAAATTGAGAATAACTATTTTATTAGTCTTCCCCTGAGGTTTAATCACTATATCATTTATCAATAAGTATTTGGAACATTAATATTTACTATTTAATCATACTTAGATACTAGCATAAACTGACAATTGGGGGCCTTTCCTTAGTTATTACTTATTATTTAGTATAAGGCTTAGGATGTGATTTTTACTCTAGTATATCTCAAACAAACTAAATATTTGGGTCTGCAGCACATTAGTGGATCATCATAACTTAGTGATTTCAGAAAAGAACCCTTATAATAGTTGTACAATTTTTTAAAAATAAAAATTATGTATTTACAGTAGTAACTGTACCCAATATAAACCCAATTTCACTTGGTATTTGGTCACCAATATAACACCCAATTAAATTAGTATTTGGTTAAATCTTGGTAAGCTAATTATTCACCCTTATAAAGTTCTAGTTAAACTTATTATATTATTTTTAACATATTTTTTAGAATTTTTTTTATATTTTATTTAAATAAATAAAGATATAAATTCAGGGTAAGCTCCAGAGCTTATATTAGCAATTGTATTGCTTATATTTTTTGTCTACTAATTACCATATAGGTTTTCCCGTTTGTAGACATGTAAAATTTTTATTTGAAACACAATGAGCGCTCAACAGGACAATGTAAGTGAAAAACCTCCTTATAACACCAGGTCTTAAGCTAAAAACATTGCTCCAGGACATCACCATGGAGGGTCAATCCTACCCACAACCAGAGTCAATGATCATAGAGGAAAAAGGACGCCCTCTTAAAAAAGATAACAATCAAAAAAACTTCACCTCCTGATCGACTGTCCCATCTGGAAAAGCAGGTTCTGAAACTGGAGGAATCAAAGTCTTTCATGCTAAAGGAGGTAGAGCCTTTGAAAAACAACTGCAAGGTGGGTTTCCAACAGATGAATCAAACCTTGGCAGAGTTAATGGTAGGAAAGCCAAGCCAACAACCCCCTACCCAAGGAGGGTCACATCATTCCCAGGAAAAATTCCTGTTAGAGAAATGGAAATTGTATTGGTTCCACCAGCAATGGTCCAGTCACAATTGAAACAGGGATCCTCCCCCTCATCAGACTTACTCAGCTCACAACTACAAAGAAAAGAAAAAGCGCCAAAAATCAGGGCTTGCACAAATCCGGTGGTAAGTAGATTACCCTCTCAGATTGAGCACAATACTGATGATTACAATATAGATAATATTATTGATGTAAAATCTGTACAGAGAATTGAGGAGGACTTGAGAAAATTAGGTTTTGATGTAGATACACCTGACTTATCTTTTGTCAATAACAACAGTGCTATTTATAATAATAATAAAGTTGATCCTCAGTTGCCACCACTTACTAGTGAGATGAGAAGTTCACAAAATAGTGAAAAAATTGAGAAGGAAGACATGGAGTATTTTAATAGTAACCCTACTGTCCATAGAATTGTTTCAGCATTATGGAATAGAATGACTGATTGTGAGGAATAGACAGTTAAGCTCACAAGTGATAAAATTTTGTCCTTGACATTGAACATTTCTCAACTGGAAACAAGAAGTAAAGAGTTGGAGAATGAACACTTGGCTCTAACTCTTAAGTATGATTCTTTGAGTAATAAATATAGTGAGCTATCAAACAAATTCTGTGAGTTAGAAAATTTGTATGAAGCACATTTACTGAAAACTGAATCAAGAACAAAGTTATCTTTTGTCCAGAAAAATCAGAGTGTCTCTGAGCTGCTACAAATATTGACTAAGGTTGAGATTGAAACTACTAATCTACTAATGAATCAGAATAATCATACTCAGTATAATAATAATCCTTTCATTGGAAAAAATGAATCTCAATCATTCCCCATACCACCAGAAGTAAAACCATCTGGTAGTAGTGTCAAGTCTGAAAATACAAATGTAAGTCAAAATCCGTGCAAGAGGAAATACAAGACCATTTATTCAGAATAAATGAGTTATTGAATTTACCTAGGATTAGTGAAACAGAATCCAATCAGAAGAACTGGCCTAAGATAGAAAAGTACCCAACTTATGATGGGGAAGCCAGCTCTGATTGTCAACATTTTATCCAAAGAATTGACAACTTGAAATTCTCATATAAGTTACCAGATGAAGAAATAACATCAAAATTAATTTCTTTATTTAAGGATGTTGCTTTATTATGGTTTGAAGCTGTTTTGAGTGAGGGTAAAGATTACTCTTGGGCTGAATGGAAACAGCTAATTGAAAAACAATTTGGAGGTTCTAAATTCAGGCTCACTCAGTAAAGATTATATGAGAAAACTAGGTATAATACATTGAACGGTGACAAACCTATGGTGTTTTTAATGAATTTAAATAAATTATTAAAAGCCATTGAGCCAAACATGGATTTTAACTTATAGAAAGATAAGATAATATATAAATTACCTATATCTGTCAGAGACATTTTTGTAGCTAGAAAAATAATAGTTAATCAATATTCTGAATATATCAATATTTGAAATGAGAATCAGAATTCAAAAACACTTCAGGAGAAGCAGAAAAAACCTAATGCACCTGTAGTACCTAAAAAGTATGAAACTAATACTTGTTATAAGTGTAATAAACCTTGGGTTAAAGGTCACAAATGTGAGAAGAATATAAATATTGTTGAAAATCGGCATGAATCTGAAAATGAAACAGAAAAAAGTTAAGATTCAAGTGATTATGACAGTAATATCTCACATAGTGATGAGAAAGAAGTCTGTATGTTGGAAGATGATTTGTCCATCTTTGAAACTCCAATATTAAATATGGACTCAAATGAATCTTTAATGAATTTTGAGGATGCTGAAATCATTAAGGATATACAAGCTGATAACTTGAAAATGACACCTATCACAGTTCCAGCTATCATTTCTGGTGAAAATGTTAATATAGTATTAGACACAGGAGCTGCTGGTTATGTTGTTTCAACAAATACATTGCAGATAATTGATAGTGAGTGTAAGTCAAAGCTTGAACCCCTTCAAAGTAAAAATTGGAGAGGTTTTGGATCAGTACTACACCCCATTGGTAGATACAAAGCTTCTTTTTTCTTTAATCATCAACATGGTTATGTTAGAGTAACTTGTGACTTTGTAGTAATGGATAATACTAATTTTAGTAACTGTTTTATCATTGTAAATAAAATTCTGACTAAGTTTGGTGTTAAATAAGACCCTTCTAATAATGATTATACAATTGGCATGAATGGTAAAAGGAAATTTAAAATAAATTCTTTTAACATGGTCTTACACATAGAGTCAGTAATAAATATTCCTTGCAAAGGAACAGAAACCAATGAGATGGAACTTCTGTAAACAGAAATTTCTTAAGCATCATTTGGAACTCAGATAATTGAAGCTCGCAGGAGCCAAAATCAACTGAGTCAGAAGCCAGCAAAAATGAGGAGGAGGAAAATGTGACCTTTAAAAAAAGTGAAGGGCTTCAAGTAGTCTGAATTTGCACTATCAAAGAAGAAGAAAAAGTGATACTTCATCTCAAACCCCTTTTTATTCTATCAAAGAATTTTTGGAGAAACGTTAATTAAAGCATTTCCAATGGATTTTGCACATGGGACCAATGAACTTGGCCTTGTAAAAGATCATGAGATGAAAATTAGTTTAACCTGTGATATAGATAATATTCCTAATAGCCTTAAAAAGGAACCATACCCTGCTTCACCAATGATGAGGAATGACTTAGAGGATAATATTAAGATGTTATTAAAAATTAAAATTATTGAAAAGGTTGAAACTGCACCAAAATATTGTGTAATATCACCAGTGCTAACTTCTTATGAACAAGATAAAGCAAGACTGTGCGGTGATTATAGAGTATTAAAAACATTCAAAATGGATGATATTTATCCCTTGACAAGGATTGCCTCTATAAATTCTACCTTTAAAGGTGCTAAGTATACAAGTTTCCTAGATGGAAATAAAGGTTACCATCAGATTCCTGTAGAAAAGAATTCACAGAACCTTTTGTTGATAACAACACATATGGGAATATATAAATATGCCAGGATACCATTTGGACCAAAAAATGCTCCTTCAGTATTTAAGAAGTTAATATAAATACAACATTCCATAATAAAATGATAGAAGGATGGTTAATGGTATACATTGATGAGATCATAGTGTTCTCTAAGACATATGATGAAAACTTAATCCATTTAAAGAAGGAATTTCAGAAAATGGATGGAATAATAATGACCCCTGCATTAAAAAAATGTAAATTTGGGTTTGAGTCTTTAAAAGTGCTTAGTTATATTGTATCTGGCTTACAAATATGTGTAGACCAAAATAAAGTGGCTACAATCAAGAATATTGGATTTCTCAAAATGTTAAAGATATACAATCTTTTCTTGGTATGTGTGGTTATTATAGACAATATGTAAATAACTACCAATTAATTTCTGCACCATTTACCACATTGATAAAGAAATCAGAAGCTTTCATTTGGAATAATAAAAGACAACAGGCTTTTGATAAGTTGAAAGAATTTTTGATGACAGATCCTATCTTGGGATTACCAGATTTCCAATCGCCTTTTATATTGTATACAGATGCAAGTTTTATTGGTCTGGGTGCTGCTTTGCATCAAAAACAACTTATTGAAGGAAAATGGTCAGAAGTAGTAATTTTCTAATATTCACGTACTCTAAGAAGTAGTGAATACAAATATGATGCTATTCAACTTGAATGCTTGACAGTAGTATGGGCTCTTGAGAAGCTACATTATTACCTGGAAGACCAAAAAATTGAGTTAATAACTGACAGTATTGCAGTTAATTCACTCTTAAACATGAAAACTCCTATTAGACATATGTTTAGATGGAAATTAGCTGTACAAGAATACAGAGGACAGATGACTATTACACAAAGAGAAGGAACCTTACACTCTAATGTAGATCTGTTATCTAGAGTACCTCTACCCAATAATGATGATAATCCTGCTTATGTTCCTGAAACAGTGATTATTAACATTTATGGCATTTATATTGTAGATCTTGAGGATGAATTTATGCAATCAATTCTTGATAATTATGCTTCAGATCCTGACTTTTGTAAACTTACTACAATATTAAATAATCCATCTAAAGCTTCAATTAGTGTTCTAATAAAAACATTACCACACAAGAATAAAGAAGAATTAGAAAAAGGAAAGTTTTCCATTGAGGATGGTTTTATATATTACAGGAAGAAACTAAGCAATGTAATTGTAATTCCTCCTTCAATGAAGCAGTTAATGTTAAGTATATGTCATGATGATATATTAGCAGGTCATTTTGACCTCCATAAAACATTAACCAGAGTAAAAAATACAGCTTGGTGGATTAACATGTCTGATGATGATCAAAAATATGTTGTGACATGTGATTCTTGTCAAAAATCTAAAAGATTAACAGGCAAAAGAGCTGGTTTATTACAACAAATTGAGCAATCAAAAGCTCCATGTGAAATAGTTAACATGAAATTTGTAACAGGTTTTCCAATAGCAGGGAATAAGAGTCATAACTCCTGCTGGGTGATTGTAGATAGATTTACAAAAATTTGTAAATTTATTCCTACCTGCAAAGAGGTTTCTGCAAAGGACTTAGCTTTTTTATGGTAGACACAAATGTTAAATATAGCAGGTTTCCTGAAAGCCATAGTCTCAGACAGAGATCCTTAATTTACTTCTGAGTTCTGGACATCACTTATGGATGTTTGAAAGTGTCAACTAAAACTTTCTACAGCACACCATCCACAAACTGATGGGCTAGCAGAAAGAATGATACAAACTTTAGAAGATATGATAAGAAGATATTGTGCTTTTGGTCTTGAGTTTAAAGACAATGAAAAATTCACGCATGATTGGGTAACCCTTATTCCAGGTATAGAATTTGAATACAATAGTACAGTACATTATTTCACTGGAAAAAAGCCATTTGAGTTATGGTTGGGTTATGTACCTAATACCCCTGCTATAAACCTTAATATATTACCTAGATTGGATATCCATCCAGATAGAAAATCTTTTCGTCAGATGCAAGAATTATGCAGAAAGCATTCTCAAGAATGTATAAATAAGGCATTTGAGTATGAAAAAAAAAGATGGGATAGTGCCCATAAAGAAAAAATGTCAAAAGAGGGTGATGAAGTCCTTATCACTAAACTACCTTTCAATTTAAATGGTAATTTCAAATTGATGGATCCATTCATTGGACCATTTTTAGTAAAAAGGATGTTTGGTAACAATGCTGTTGAAGTTATTCTATATGCACCATATGATAGAAAACATCCAGTATTTTATATTTCTCTTATAAAAACATATCATTGTAATGATACTGCTCTATTTCCAAGAAGATCAGGAAGGCATAAACAGCAACCTTAAGAAATAGTTGAAAAGGCAGAAATTGAAAAGATAATTAAAAAGAGACACCTTACTAAAGAAAAGATAGTTGAGTATCTATTAAGATTTAAAAATAAATCAGGTGAATATGACCAGTGGATTCCAGAAAATGAAATCTCTGATCTTAAAAATCTCTTGAAAAAATTTAAATTCAAATAATTCTGTAAAATTCAGTATATGTATCATAGAAATTTTAAAAATATTTTTCTATTCACTCCTTAATTATTAATTAAAATGTCTTAACATTTTTTTATTGTTTTTTTGGGTGATGGAGTGTCAGCCTAGGTATCTCCAAGACTGAGTAATTCTTATGTTTAAAATTATATAACCGTAACTACATTAAGCTTATTACTTAAAAATAAGGTTAAAATACTTATATATATTGTTATAATACATATATATATAATTATTACACTATTATATGACTTATAATAGTTTAAATAGCTAATCCATAGCCTAATAAAACTTATTAAGGTGTTAATGTATTCATAATATACTTATACTAAGTGATATTAAGTAATTATAGACATACATAAGCTTATATGTATACACAAACCTCATATTCAGTGAAATATGTAGTTATATTATGTATATTTAGGTCTATAAGTGCGTTTTAACCTCTTAATAGCCTATAAACTTTATTTTTCTGCTTATTTTAGGACATATGGATGTATTCAGTGGACTTACAATGCCTACACAAGCATATACACCTATTTCAGGCACATATATCCAGTTTGGACAACTAAATCTGCTTCCTTGGATAGATTTTCACGGATTTATGGGTTGGGATATGATTACTAGGTTAATATGGATGCTTGGGGATGTTAATGGGAGCTTGGACAGTTAATTTGGCTCCTATATATGCTTTGGGTTTCATTGTATCCTCTTTGGATGAGTTGTTTTACCTGTTTCTTTATGGTATCCACTTTTATCAGTTTATACTATTTATGGTATGGGTCTGTGGTATCATTAATTGTGATGGAGAGTCCTTACTTGAGATCTGGATGTTTAAACTGCTTGAAGTAGACGCCATGGGGAGGTTATGGGCCCTCACAGTGCTGTAATTTCTGGGGACAGAAGTGACATCTTCTGGATTGAAGGTCTGTGAACTCCAGTGGATTTTGGTATAAGTAAGGGAGGATTTTGACTGGTTATAGACATCACTTACTTACTACACATTAAAAAAACACTACAACAAAATTAATATCATATAGAAATATATTATAAGACATTTATAAATTGATATTATATTTATATAAGCTATAAACTATATTTTATTATTCTATTTTACACCACTAGCACACATAAAATCCAAGTATTGTGAGTTTTAATTGAGAATAACTATTTTATTAGTGTTTCCCTGAGGTTTAATAACTAAGTCATTTATCAATAAGTAGTTGGAACATTAATATTTACTAATAAATCATACTTAGATACTAGCATAAACTCACAGAAAGGGTGAAATTATATTGAATTTTCAATGAATCTAACATGGTTATTTATTGAAAATAATAAGTGATAATTATGTGCGAAAAATTCAAAAAATTAGAAACATAATTATTTAAAGGTATTTTGAAATTACTGAACCCTACAACCAAGTCAAGCACAAAAATATATAATATTTAAAACAATTTTTTTGTTTTTTAAATTTAAAGTAAAAATTCCTCAATTTAGAATGAATAAAATTTAATTTTAAATGTTCATATATTTTTACATAAATATTAATACATAAAGAGATGATAAGATCATGCGATAAATGATTCAAGAAAGAATATTGTTTGAATTGATTTCATTATAAAAATTTCTTGTCATAAAAATTTCAAAAAAACAACTCAATTCAAATGATGTGACCATATTATCTTATTTCTTATCAGTCTTTTAAATATCTGAAGAGAGTAAAATAATTATTAAAATGAACTGAAGTATCATCTGGGTGTGAAACTAAGCTCTAAAATTAATATATATGCTATTTTCCAACCAGTAGGTGGAAAATATATGGTAAAATTGGTATTTTTTAAAAATATTAGCCTTTCATCTTCAACACTTAAGAAAAGAAAAGTATAAATTTTAAATTTAATAATAATCATTGCAAAAAAATTAATGTGTCTGATTTCTACTGGTTTTCTTGGGTTCAGTCAATCACCTTCTCTATATCCATGAAATATTTTTGATGTGCCATTATTTCCTTATTAATTATAATTTTATTCCTTCCCTCTTTTTCTCTATCCTCCCTTTTTCATGAAGAGTTATCCGTTATAATTTACCCCTCTTTCATATTTTTTCTTTCCTATCTTCCTAGAATCTTTACATTTGCTTGACCTCTTTTCACTTTGATTCAAACCTCTCTGGCCCTCTCCACCCCTTTCAAGTTCTCCCCATTGTATTTACTTTACTTGGAATCTCTCTTTATTCTTTGCCTAATAGAAAGCAAGAGAAGTTGAGTTGAAATGAAATCAAAAGAGGGCAGAGGGGTGGGTATTTTAGTAAAGTGTGAGTGAAGGGAGATAAAATATAAGTTTAAAGGGCAAAGCAAAGGGGGTGGATATGAAAGCAAAAGGAATTTTAAGCAGTGGGATAAGTTTTTGAGGGTGTAAGAAGGAATTGCAAGTGTTGTGGAGTTGATTTAAGGGGGTTTTAGGGGGTGGTGAGCACTTGGGAGGGTAAAGAAGCCAAAAAAATGGTGGTTAGTGACTTAAAGGGAAAAAGAGATGAGAAAAAAAATAAATGAAGGTAGCAAAAGTGGTGTGAAAGGGTGAAAAGGGAATTAAAGTAGTAAGTATGAGGTTGAAAATATGACAAATTGATGGGGAAAAGTGCAAAAAGAGTATGAAAATAGAGAAGGTGAACACCATTTTTTTGGCCAAACATCAGCGTCCACCTTCTTAGATTATTGCTGGCTACAGAAACACATGTATTTCACTAAGATGAAAAAGTTTTTATTATCTTAATTTTTTGTACCTGTTATATTATAACTAAAAGTTAACTTATAGTATTGAACTGTAATCAATTATGGTCATATTATTTCTATTAATCTCCTGTAATTCAACATAAAAATGTACTTACTATTTATATAAATAAAAAATACAAAGAATTAGAAATAATAAAAAATAAAACTTACTCATTTCACAGGAGGACATTTATTTTTAAGACTTATTTCATTTAAAATAGTTGATTATGATACATATGGTGATGAAATAAAGAAAGTTGATATATATTAAAAATATTGTGAACAAAAAATTTATATTAAAATTTAAAAACTCCAAAAGAAATTTGAAAAAATTAGAAAAAGGTCTTGGCCTTTGATGGGCTCTATGGTTAAAAAGTATGTCACATTTTAAAATAAAAAAATTTAGAATAAAATTGATAAATTTTAATCTCTTACATATTGGTGATCAGGAACATAAAAATTTCACCATCTCCATGAAATAACACATATCATTTTATACAGGATCTTTTAACATATCTTCAATTTCAATTTTAGTTTTTCCTTTATATTAACCATCTACAAAAAGTTGATTTCTTTTATTTTTAGAAAATTAAATTAAATAATTTCAATATATTGTTTAAATATTCCTCTTACTGTGGCCTAAGTAGCATAATCTGGTTTTCAATTAATAGTTCTTAATAATATTATATATTTGAAGTTTATTAGATATTTTACAATCAGATATATCTCAGTCTTGATTTATCTTAGGTTGAACTCCCAATATCATTCTGGTCATCATAAGTTTTCAACTTAAGCTAAAATTTAAACATATTTTTTTTCTTTGAGTTTTTTACACTAATTTTTTAATTTAAAAACTGGTATATGGTGTAATTGGTAAGAAATAATTATAATTACATAATTTTCTATAAATAAAGACAGTTATTGAGCTTACTTGAACTCAATTGTGGTTGACTGAGAGCTATGCGAGTATTATTCACAAAATATACTTTGCTTACCACTAAACTAAGCCATAAACAACTTTTACAAATTTTAATTTTATTCATGATATATATTATAATACCTTGTGCTATGTATTTTATTTCAAATACATTTAAAAGAATTGATTCCCAAAGAATGTAATTTTTCTCAAGAGTTGTCTGAAGGAGTTAAAGATCTTAATTTTAATGACTAAGTTTGACTTTTGATTTTGATTTTTATAGTTTATTTCATTCACTACACAATATAGGGGGTGGACTTGCTAGCAAGTCCTCAACCTTAACTCAGATGGAACTAAGACTGAACTCATACTGAACCCATACAGAATTTTACTTGAACACCCACCTAAAACTTTTCTGCTGAGTGGTGTTCATCCCTGATTGTATGGTTCCTTTATCAATAGCTCAATGTGTGCTCAATCTGTGGTGAGTTTGGGTCCAAGGTTGAAGACTTGCTAGCAAGTCTTCCCCCATATTTAGTGGTGATTTAATTTCATTTTGATTTATTTTATGAAATTCTACTATATAGAAATATATTATAATATAATATATTTTATCATATTCTACTATATAGTAAAATATTTCAATATTATATGTATTAATTTATTTAACTTAATAGTTTTCTATTCATTTATATTTTACTTTATTTTATTTAAACATATTTTAATACATTACATTTCACTTTATTTTACTTGATTCACTCATTATTTATTTTAAAAGTTAAAATTTTATATGAGAATTAAAGTGCTCTAATTTTTAAAATTAGCTGGTCAATGCTGATTTACGAATATAAAACAGAATTCAATAGAAACTTTTGAGAACATGAACTCTGATTTACAACTTTTCATAATATTTCACTGATCAAATATATGCATGTGAACTCTCATTTATAGCCTTACATCAGAGTTAAACATCCATTTTTATAAATTTGAAATCTAATTTATGGCTGTACATCAGGGCTTACAAGCCAATTTTACATATGTGAATGCTGATGAATAGCTGAACATGAAACTTTGCCATCAAATTCTATGCATTTGAATTTAGATATACAGCCATAAATCAGAGCTCACCAGCCAACTTTTGGAACCTGAATTCTTTTGTATGGCTGTAACACTTAATTCATAATAATACAATAAATTAGGACTCAATAGAATATAATGTAACATAATGAAAATAAATAAATAAATAAATTATTATAGGAAAAAAAGCTACATAAAGGTAAAGACAAGTAAGATAAAATGAGATAAAATAAAATAAGATAAAGTAGATGTTATAAAAATGAATGTGATAAAGTGGAGCAAAATAAAATAAATTCAAAAACAAGAATATAATATAATATAATATACTATAATATAATATAATATAATATAATATAATATAATATAATATAATATAATATAATATAATATAATATAATATAATATAATATAATATAATATAATATAATATAATATAATATAATATAATATAATATAATATAATATAATATAATATAATATAATATAATATAATATAATATAATATAATATAATATAATATAATATAATATAATATAATATAATATAATATAATATAATATAATATAATATAATATAATATAATATAATATAATATAATATAATATAATATATTATATTATATTATAATATAACACATAATCAAAAAAATACAATATAATACAATAAAGTATAATTTAATATAATTTAATATATCTTAATGTGATGAATAATATATAATAATTGTAATAAAATATGATAAAATTAATAAAAATACAATATGATATAATTCAATGCAGAAAATTAAAGCAAAATTCAAAAACTCAAATCACATCAAAAAAATTTCATAATATAAAATCAAAAAAAAAAAATACTAAAAAATAATTTCAATAATTTTATTTAATAAAAATTTCAATCTTGATCTTCAAGACAAGTATTAAGGTGTATATGAAATTTGATAATTCATATGTGCATCCCAAAAAAGTTTGCATATGAATGTGTAGTCCAATTTTTCATATGGATATTTAAAATGATTTTGTATATTAATATGTAACATGACTTTGAAGTATAAATTTTCATAAGCATATTAACTATGAGTTTGAATTGTAATAATCTTTTTTATATGGATACTCCAGATCACTTTCAGTATATAAATATGAATTCTTAACTGACATTCAAATACTAATTAACACCTTTTAAGTGAATATTCAATTAAACTGTCCCTAAATCAAAAAAATTGTGAATAATTGTAAAATATCAAAATTTTTATCTGAAATCCCCTCAATTTATCTGAATTTTCTAACAATCATCAAATGAAAAAATTTAGTAAAATCCTTGATGAAGTTTCAAACAATTAATTATGGCTTTTGATATGTTTTAATTAATTTTAAAAGAATAACAACTTAAAATAAAAAAAATACTTGAAAAATAGACAATTTCAAATGGATTTTCAGCCCCATCTTGAATGGTAGTTTATAAACCCAGTAAAATATAAGGCCTCAAAATGTTAAGTGTTTGGAATAATTTCTAAAATTCATGTCATTAATATTTTAGAATGAGTTAATTTGAGTTTCAGTATGATACCAGAAAATATTCAATTATATTTCCACAAGAGTTCAAGTTGGTTCTCATTCATAGTTCAGTCTGAGTTCCATCTGGTTCCATCTGACTTCAAGTTAAGGACTTGCTATAAAGCCCCCTTAAATATTTTGTGGTTATATATATATATATATATATATATATATATATATATATATATATATATATATATAAATATAAACTTGACCCTCATTTAAAATATCATTTCTCTGGCATTAAGTTTTTCTTTATTTCATATCAGTATAACTTCTTATTTCACTGTTCCTGAAACATCTTTAACTTAAAAAATAAACTGGAAGAGAAAGACATCTTCTTTTAATTAAGTGGAACTATAAGCCTAGTTAATTAAACACTCACTCTTACTTTATAAGGGACATTTGTTTCTCTTGTTCTTCCAAATTCCTTGGATTCTGCTTGCAGAAAGGTGACTGTAGGAGTCTTTATAAAGCACCAATCCCTCAATCCAATTGTGATATGAGAATAACTCATATTGAGCTCCATAGATCCTAGAATTATCAAATTTCAATGGTAATTTTTCTCAGAAGGATTACATATGATCTATAAATGAATCAAATTAAATAAAGGGATTAATATCTGCGATCAGGTGGACACATTTTTCTTCCCACCATGTAATATTTGGGGAAAGGGGGGTTTGACAGGCTATAAAGTCCTCAACTGGAACTTTGATTGAACTCAGACTGAATTCAGCCTGAATTCATGGTGAGAAGGTACTTCATTGGGATTGAATTTTACCTTTAACTCCTTTAAATAAATGTAATTTTGAATTTTTTTATAAAAATGTTCCTGAGAGTGAAACACAACAATTTCAAACATTTTAAAATAAATTCTTTCAGCAATTATTTTTTAAAAAAAAGTACATTATTATCACATATGTTAAATCAATTTTTAAAAATAAAAAAAATTATATTTCAAGATGGAGCGGGTGTAGAAAATCCTATAGTACTAGCTATAGGCCTCGACTAAGGGAGTTGGAGAAAAACCAGAGAGAAAATCCCCTGTCCCTTTAGAAAAATATAAGTGAGAGTTACCTGCTACAGTAAATTGGTTCCTGTTGTTTTAAGCCCCTTTTCCAATACACTTGACTTCCTGATCAGCAAAGAAAGTAGTCTCCAGACAGACTACCAAACCAAAGAACTGAAATGTAGACCAATGTCCACACCAGAGAAAGAAATGATACTTGATGTAGGTTGCAAATCCACACCAGAGACAGCAATAATACTTGATATAGCTTGCAACACTACACCAGAGTAAACAGTCGCCAAAGTTGAGTTAAATGAAGAACTAATCTTGAAACAAACACAGCCAATTGTGGCAAGAAAACAGTGAAAACTGAGTGAGGAACAAGGATATCACCTCCGGATGGTTGTATGATGATTAAGGTTGCCCCAAACTGTCTTATTCACTATATAAACACAGACCACTATCTAAGAGCCCATGCACACCAACAAATTTGGCGTTTTGGAGTGCCAAATTGCATAAAATCCCTCTAGAAACGCTTCCCAGCCTTTTAGCACCAAGGCAGGCGGTTCGCCCAAAGTCAGGAGGCCCGCCTGAGGTGGCAGGACTTCCCTGAAGCCAGAAAACCACCAAAAACCACCAAAAACACCCAAAAACACCCAAAATACTAAGAAAAATAAACTACGACTACTAAAATCTTTAAATCACATAATTAAGCTACAACAACATTGTGACATGAAACGTAGAGAAAAAGTAGCCCATTCTAATGGTACAAAGCACTTAACCCTAATACTTAAGGTTAGCCCATAAAACGCAAAAAACAAAATTAAACAGCTATCTTTTAAAATGAAAATTGAGAAATAACCACTCAAATACTTAGAATATGAAAAATGTCATAAAGACATAAAATATAGAGAAAAACCGGGGCTATCCAATGGTAATACCCACATCACTGAAGTCCCAATTTTTGTTAAAAATTCCATAAAAACACTTAATTATTAAACAATGCCATTTAAGACATATCAAAACAACACCAAACAGACCAACAAAGGGCTCCGCCAATGTTGGAAGACCACACCGGAAACCTGCTTATTGTTTTTTATGATTTAACATGTATTTGTTTTACTCTAATTTACAATTTATGTCTAAATTATTGCTAAATTTTTTTAAACATGATGATGAACCTTTAGCTATTGAAGAAAATATTTTACCAAATTTTTTCACTTCATGATTTTTGGATCAGAGATTATACATTGATGATATTTTTATATCCATTTAAAGATATTTCCAGAATATGCAATACTATTTGAAGTATGAGAAATGTGAAATTTTATATATTTTTGCAAGTTTGTACTTGGTATGTTAATCCAAATATATAATGCATATAAATGACAAAAGTGAAAATTAATATTCATACTTAAAACAAATAAGTTTAAGCATACTGATATTAGAGATGATTGTGGGTATTAAAATTGAATATGCATATGAAAAGCTAAATTGAATTTGAATAATAAAAATAATATTTAATATGCATATTTAAATGGATATTGAATAAAAATAATTATGTTCTAGTTTATTATTATTAATTTTTTTACATATTCTATAATTTAATTTGATTCAATAAATGTTATTTTACTCAATTTCTGTTTATTATATTATATTTTATTTTCCTGATTTGTATTTTATTGTTTTTGTTTCATTCATTTTTTAATATTTTTTAATATTTATTTTCTCTCATTTAATAACATCATAATAGGGGGTGTCAAACATTAGCATAAATGCAGTTCAAGCATATTCCACAAAAGTTACTTAGTAAGTCATTTTAATTGAAAGACACCAGTGAATAAGGGGTGTACTTCAAATTTGTGTTTGTCCCTTAAAATTCCATCTGTTGGGTACATCCAAGCCTTTAAACAGCTTGATCTCCTTATTTTGATTAGTCAGAAACAGGTATTTCCATGCTTAGTAAAAGTACAGAGATGTTAATAGCTTGATTAGTCAGTTGTATAGATGATTTTAATTTCCAGTATGAATAGCATTGTCCAAATAAAATTAAGTAATAAAATATAATTTAATTAAAAGGTCTTAGTAATTCAATCTCATTTATTGTCAGACCAAGATTTTCAGCCAGGATACTAGACTTACCTAGTAAAATAATTAATTGTTTACTGGGATGTAGAAACACCTTTTAATTCTTATTTTATTTATTTTATTATATTAACTTTATAATTACTTGTAATAAATTAACCAATTAGAATAAGTAAGTTTAGTAAATATTTAAAATTTAAAATTTTCCCTCATATTTTCATTCCCTAACATTGTCCTCATGACAGGTTAGAAGTGAGATAAAAATATATAATTATACTAAAAAATTAAAAAATTCAAATTCTTTTATTTAAAATGTTAAAATTATATTAATACAAAAAAGTAATTCAATTTATTTTATTCTAAGGTTGAAATTTACAGTAAAATTTAAAATATATCAAATAATTTGATATATATAGTAAATACATTCTATTGACACTCTCTTTAGAATACTTTTATTATTTGAAATACTTTATTCTGGAATTTTATTCCTTTCAAACTCCTGTATGTAGGCTTCTTAACTCTGTGTGATTTCTCTCCTTTTTGCCTATAAAAGGCCTTCCATTTGTGCTGTTTTTAATCATCTTTTACATACTTACAATTTTATTATATACAATCAATAATATCCTTATAACTACCATTTTTGCTTAAGTACTTACAATTGTGTAATTCTACACCCCCTGAGTAGTAATAATAATAATATTTTTTGCCTTTTATTTGAGTAATAAATTATAAAGATAAAATCTACGTACATTTACTTTGGAATCCTTGAGTATCCACTTTTTAATACCATTGGACCTCTGTTAAAGTCTACTAGACCATCAGCACCCCTTAAAAGTTGGGAGCCTTTCCAAATGTTTGTGAACACACCATTATCTTGACACCAGCAACCATGGGACCTTCAACTATGAGGACCAATAAGGACTGGTGGACAACTGAAAATGATGAACATCATCAGGCACATGACTTACCTTTTTTTTTGCAACTGGGAATCAAACCTCACTCCAAATATTAGGTTTATATAGTGGAAATTGGCCTATATATTTGTGGTGACTATACCGGTTACTATCTGTAGGTCTCACTCTGCATATTTCATAGTTCATGTATATCTTTTTTACTCAGCACTCTTCAGTGGCATTAATTTTCTCACATTACAAGGAGAGGTGTCTGGCATATAATAAAAAATATTTTTTCTTGTTGTTGACCAAGATAGAGCAATATTGTTCTTAGTACTAGAAGTAATAAACTTTTTTTATTTAATTATATTTTTTCAATTATTTCAGGTGAAATATTGTCCTGATAATTAAAATATTATTTTATTGTTTCAGTTGACAATTTTTCCAGGCAGTAAAGTAATAAATATATAAATTAATTAAATTAATTTTACTAAATTATTTCAGTTGAAAGAAAGTCCTGATAATTAAATTTTTAGTTGACTCTTAGTCCTGATAATTATATATCAATAGGGGGTATCAATGTTCAGGGATCCGCAATTAGGGATCAGGATTTTTTTTTCCCGGATCCGACATTATTAATTGCAGAAGATTCTTATCCATTAGCCCTGGGGCTAGTGGATAAGGAATGCACAATAATACATTATCCTGCTTCTTATACCCCAATTTCCATTCCTAATTACTGATGCCAAACTCATCACATCCATGAGCAATTCACATGGTTTCAAATCACGTATCCTAATCTTATGTCTTTCTGGAGCATAACACACCTACATTTCTGTTCTTAAGTCCTAAAATAAAATTTTTATCTGCACACCTCACTCAAAGATTGGTCCAAGTCACCCCCACCACTCGTAAATTTGTCTAAGTCACTCACAACCACCACGGGAAATCTGTGGGTGAACTACTAGCAGTTCCCTATTTTTGAAAATATCAGGAATTTGTCAGGAAACTGTTGGGAAACCATCCTGAAACCGTCAGAAAGATGTTTTTAAATCTGATGAAAAAACATTGAAAAAATAAACTGTCACAGATTGAATCCAGACCAATCCCTCCTTGAGCAGAGCTTAAGAACCACATTAAACATCAGTTAATCTCAGGTTTGGCAAAAGGTTGAACAACATCACTTAGCATACCTTAATATTCAAATAATAAACTTGAATATATGTTGCATGTATGATATAGATGCATATGCATTTTAATTTGCATGGTGGATACTTATTGCATGCTAAAAATTGATGTGAAATTGTCACCGGACGCCCTACGCACAAGGTCAAGGATGTTCCTGAAAGTGAGATGAGAGATTTAGAAACTTCTTCGAAGCACAGAGGAATGATTCGAGGAAGTGATTTGAAGGTCACTCGAAGTAAGAGCTACAGGTTTGAGGTTCGTTCGAGAAGAATTATAAAATAGTTTCAAAGCTAATAGGAATTCTTAAGATCTCACAAAGGGTTGGAAACACAATAATCAAAGATTTAGGATTTAGAAATGAATATTGAGAAAATAAAAGAAAGATACAATAACAATGATTTAAAGATTTACCACTATTAATGTAAATACGATTTATAATTTAATTCTAAGGAATATCAAACCAAATACCCAACCCTTTTATATCCTTTGTTCCTCCTCGCATTGACCTCCCTTCCATCGCACCATTCCCATACCATTGACCATTACTAACATACACTTAGACCCTCTTTGCTAAATATCCGTCCATGCTCAATTTACCCCTTTTTAATTAATTAACAAAACTTTAATGAAAACTACTACTGTTCTATTACGTTGAACCTAGCGCTGTGCGTCACTTATTGAAAAGGAGACTAAGGCACCTTATTGGGAGATTGACTAATTTAGATTTAGAGTTTAGGCTAGCGCAGTTAAATAGTAAGTACACAAAGGGAAATCGCAGTTTCTATGGAGAATTGCTTTCTGCGCTTCGAGTATAGATTTAGGACTCGATATTATTGATTTAATGAGCTGCTTTTGCCTCGAGTGTCACGTGGCGCGTGACAGATGCCCGGGTATAAGAATCGCGAACTCCGTTGAGCTTGAGCCATCTTCTCAGACTAGTTTCCCTTCTTCTATAATTTTTTCCTCATTTATTAATTTCCCTTTTATAATGAACTGCCCTACTCCCACACCTACGCCTCCACACCCTAAAGCGGATGGGGGAATGATTACGCGACAATTTTAACAGACTTTCACGGCTTGTGAAAGCATGGAATACTTTTGTGTCAAAATTACGGCGACTCGAGGCCCTCGCCAGAAATGCGAGTTTTGCCGTTGGCGACGAGTGGCGTGCGATGCGTTGACGAAGAACACAGAGATCAAACAACGGTTTACCAAGACCAAGTTTTGGGTAATCCCTAAAACAAAAGAGGTGGTCGAAGACATTTGGGATGTCTTGGTTGAAGATGAACAATCGGTGGGGGAAAATGATAAGGAGCTCAATAACGAGATCACAACCTGGGTAACCCAGGCCATGAGTTCAAAGCGGGGTGTCGAGGAAGAGGTTGACAAATTGGTGGAGGAAGATGAAGATGAAGTCCCTGTTCCAGGGCGGGCACTCAAGAAACGACGGGTGGTCATCGAAGACGACAAGGAGGAAAGAGAAGCAGAGGTAGAGGTGGCGCCAAGGTTATTCTTAGAGTCTGACCACATCTTCGAGGTAAGTTTTCAATTGTTATTTTTTAAGGATGAGGTTACTGATGAGTTTTGTTTAGACATCGAATACCCTTGAAGACCCAATTGGGGAGCCTGCACCGCTTTTACCAACTGAGGCAAACCCTCCGTCCAGGGATGTAGTCGAAGAACCTGAAGACACACTGGACCAGGTGTGGTCGAAGAAACCTTGTCAAGGTTGACAAGTAAGGTTCGCAGAGGAGTTGTGTGGGGAGGTCAACACAATTATTGACACTGCTTCCTTCGACGTGGCAGAGGAACTCTTGGAGATTAGAGAGGTGGTTCCGGTAGGAGAGGAGGAGGCATTTGAGAAATGCAGGAAGGAGATAAGGGTAGTTTTGGAGAAAATGAAAAGATTGGTTTGAGAAAAATTAAAAGAAAAAATTTGAAATGAAAAGGAGATGTAAAGAAGTAGAAAGTAGAATTGTATTTAAGTTTTATTTTATTTTATTTTATTTTATTATATATATTTTTTTTTTATTGTAGGTGAATATTATTAATTTTATAAGATTTGGGAGAGAGAAATAAAAGAAAAAAAAAGTTTTAAATAAAATTTTGCTTTTAGAATTTGAAAGAAGAAAAATAAGAAAAGAAAAAAAGTTGTTTATTTGAAGGAAGTTTTAAGGTTTTAAAAGAAAAAATTTATGTAAGAAAAGAGAGAGAAAAATAAACAGTTGGTGATTGAGATGAGTTTGTTAAATTGAGAATTTAATGAAAGAAGAATTTGTTATTTAGAAAGAGTTGTTGATTGTTTTTTTTTTTTTTTTTTTTGAATTATTTGAATTTTTTGTTGAAAAGAGAGGAAGAAGAAAGGAGAAAAAAAAACAGAAACACAGAATTTAGAATTTAAAGAGAATTTAAAAAGAAGAATCATTTGTTCGAAGAATTTTTATAGGGAGATTTTTAGAGGTTGAAGTTAAGTTCGAGGAAATGGTCGTGTTGTACAAGGTTTGATGATTCAAAGGAAAGAAAGTTTTAAAGTGAGAATAAATTTTAGGAAAGAAATTTTTAAAGAGAATTTTAATTTTAAGAAAAGAATGTATTTATAGAATTGAAAGAGAAAAGAAAGAAAATATTTAGAGAGATTTAAGAGTTTTTTATTTTATTTTATTATTTATGTTTATTCTATTTATTTTATGTTATTTTATTTTATTTTATTATTTATATTTATTTTATTTATTTTATTTTATTTTATTTAATTTTAATTTTGATTTTATTTTTAGTTGGTTTTGGAAGAAATTTTATAGAAGGAGAAGAAAGAAAAAAAAAGAGGAGAAAAAAAAGAAAACAAGGCTAAGAAATTTAAGAGGTGTTTTAGATTTTTACGAGAAAAAGAAAGAAAGAAAAAAGAAAAGAAAATTTAAATAAAAGAAATTTTAAGGTTTTGGTTTTAAAGGATATTTCAGAGTTCAGGGGCGTTAGAAACATTGATGGCTGGTTCCCAGGATGTTTTTTCTGAGTCATTGAGGAAGCCTTCCCATTCCACGAGGTATTGAAGTTTCCCCTTGCGTATTCTTGAATCAAGGATACGACTTACTTCCCACTCTAGATGATCTTCTACTTCGACCGGTTCCGGAGGGGGTTGGTTCTTGCCCGGGTATATTTCTCGAGCCAGTTCCAGGAGAGATACATGGAAAACAGGGTGAATCGCCTGCCATTTAGGAGGTAACTTGAGTCGAAATGCAGTTTTAGAGACTTCAGAGTCGATTTCGAAAGGTCCCAAACGCTTTTCAGCCAGTTTCTTTGATGGTCGTGTTGTTCGAATGTTTTGTGCGTCGAGCCATACTTTGTCGCCTGGTTTAAAGGAAGGAGCAGATTGTCGATGTTTGTCAGCCTGTTCCTTGTATCTTCGAATCACTGATTCCAAATTTGTTTTAAGTTCTTCTTGGAGTCGAGATATTGTTTGAAGATAATGTTCCGCAGCATGATTAGTTCCTACATGGATTGATTTGAATCAAGGATGTCGTCCATAAATGGTTTCGAAGGGAGATTGTCGTGTCGAAGAATGAGTCGAGTTATTATAAGCAAATTCGGCCAATGGTAACCATGTGGTCCAATTGTCTTGTTGGTAACTGACATACATTTGAAGATATTGTTTGAGGATTTGGTTAACTCTTTCTGTTTGACCATCGGTTTCAGGGTGATAGGCCGTGGAGAGGTTCCTCGTGATATTGAGTTGTCCACACAGTTGGGTCCAGAATGTGGATACAAACAATGAGCCTCTATCTGAAATAATATCATTTGGTAAGCCGTGTTTAGAAAATACATATTCTAGAAACAATTTTGACAAATCTTCTGCTGTAGCAGTAGTAGTGGTTTTAATGAAAATAGACATTTTTGAAAATCTATCTACTATTACTAATATAGCATCAAAATCATTAGAAAAAGGAAGTTGAGAAATGAAATCCATCGATAAAGATTCCCAAGGTTTAGAGGGAATAGGAAGTGGTTGAAGCAACCCATGCTTCCGGTGACGGGGAGCCTTATTCCTATTACATTCGTAACAAGCTTTTATGTAGGTCTTGATTTCCCTGGTCATACCTGGCCAGAAGAAATCCCTTGCTATTAACTGGTAGGTTTTATCAACCCCAAAATGACCAGCTAATGGAGAATCATGTCGACTGTTGAAAATTCATAATTTTATATCATTGTTGTCGGGTATGACTACTCTACCTGATTCAATACTAAATCTTTTGGTCCCTTGCTTCGAGAGTATTTTGTCTTTTAACCCTAAACAATATTCGTCCTTTGACTGAGCTTTGAGGATGTTGGATAGTGGATTTCGAAAAGATTGAATTGTCATCGAATTAAGTTGATGAGTGGTTAACATTGATTTGTTGAAGATTGATTGCACATTCGCTGGGTTCTTGTCAGCAAATGCGTCCCCCCGCTGTGGGTAAACGTCGTCCCAACGTGACAAGATATCTGGGACAATGCAGTTTTTTCCTGGGCAATAGGAAATATAGGAGGAAAATTCAGACAAAAATTCAGCCCACCTGGCTTGACGCATGGTTAACACTTTGGAAGACATGAAGTATTTTAAAGCATTATGATCTGTTAAAATTTGAAAAGGACTATCTAGGCTGAGAAGAAAAGAATACCATTTTTTAAGACAATGGATAAAAGCTAAAAGCTCTTTGTCATGAATTTCATAATTTAATTCTGCGGCTATGAGTTTGCGTGACTCAAAAGCAACAGGATGAAACAAATTTGTTTCAGGATTTAATTAGGAGATGACCCCTGCAATAGCATAATCACTTGCATCTGTCTCAACTATTGTCGAAGCAGAAGGATCAAAATGTCAAAGAATTGGGGCTGTGGTGAAAGGCGTTTTTAGTGCTTCGAATTACTTTCGTGCTGTAGAAGTAAAAACAAAAGGAATGTCTTTTTCTAAGAAGAGAAGTAAGATTGGAAATAATTTTAGAGTAATCTTTAATAAATCTTCTATAGAAGTTTGCAAAACCCAAAAATCCTTGGAGCGATTTAATGTTTTTGGGCTCAGGCAATTCCAGGATTTTCTGGACTTTTTTGTCATCCATGACTAAACCGTCAGTGGACAACGTAAAACCCAAAAAATCAATTGATTTGAGGTGGAATTCGCATTTATTATGCTTGGCGTAGAGACCATGATCTCGAAGATGATTTAGGACCTGTCGAACATGATGAATATGTTCATCTAGTGTTTTTGAGGATATTAAAATATCATCTAAATAGACGACAACAAATTGTTCGACAACATCTTGGAAGATGTCATTAACAAAAGTTTGAAAAGTTGATGGTGCGTTACATAATCCAAAAGGCATAACTAAATATTCAAAACTACCAAATCTAGTGCGCATTGCAGTCAGTGGTTCATGACCTTCTGCAATGCGAATCAGATTGTAAGCGCCTCTAAGATCAATTTTAGAAAGAAATTAACACCATTGAAAAGGGTAAGAAGTAATGACATAGGAGGAACAGGATATGCATTCTTCTTAGTGACTGTGTTGAGCTTTCTATAGTCAACACACAACCTAAGACTACCGTCCTTCTTTTTTACAAAGAGGACAGGGGAGCCGTTTGGAGATTTACTGGCTCTGATGAAACCTTTGGCTACATTCTCTGTAATGTAGTATTAAAGAACTTGAGATTTGTCCTTCAATAAAGAATAGACAGGACCTGCCGGAGGTACTGGGCCTATTAACTCTATTTGATGGTCGTAGGGCCGATGAGATGGTAACTTATCGGCCTTGCGGATTGAGAAAACATTGAGGAAATCGTGGTAGATTTCCGGTAGAGTTGATTTAATGGCTTCAACATTGATTTGGTCGTCCTCTTCATCTTCGAGAGAATCTGTCGAGGGGATACCTGTATTGAGAGAGCAGAATTCGATTACTTCGAGGCAATTTAAATCCTCTTCAAGTGAAGTCATCGAGCTAGAAGGGTTAGCCAATTTCTCATTTAGAGAAGGATCAGATGCTTTCAAGTCATCTGGCAGAGACTTGTCCTCTAGCAGGACGTTGTCAGGCGGGTTGTTTAACTCCCTATTGACCTGCATTGAAGAATCAGAAATATACTTAGAGCGTGGGGTGATCAATTCCTTAGTCCAATCAATTTCGGGATTCCAATGCGTTAAAAAGTCATGGCCAAGAATGGTATCGTCCATCCTTGGGGCGTCCAAGACTGATAATTCCCACTCGAAGGGGGGAAATTTCAGAAAGTTGAAAACCCATAAAACTTTCTTACTTACCCAATATTTGGGTTCCTCTGATTCAACCAAATAGATTGGAGTTCAATCAACATCTGTAAATGTTAGTTGAAGCTTCTCGGCAAAAGATAAACTAACAAAAGAAATTGAAGCTCCAGAGTCTATAAGACAACTGAAGGGGGTATCCTCCTTAAAAAGAATGAATCTCAAGCGGTTTAAGCCAACTCCAGTCCTTAAGAAATGGAGGTTCTGTGCACTGGGAGAGATAAGATAGTTTGCTTTGCACACAAGTAAACTATCTACTAGTTTTTTGACTTTGAACTAGTACCTTCTCTTTCCTTCAACTTTACACAGTCTTCCAACTTGTGCTTACCCCCACAATACATACATAACCCGTTATCTGCTTGTCTCTTCCTCTCAGCTTCTTTATGTTCCCCTTTAGGATCCAGTACTTTGCTGATATCGCCTGGGGTTGAGCCTTTTGGTTGAGGTTTATCCTTTCCGTTATTGGGTTTGGATTGAGTTGAGGAGGATTGATTTGGTCGTGGGTGTGAAGAAGGTCCTGATTTAAAATTTAGGCCTTGAGATTTGTTGGCATATCGACAATGGTGAAGTGGTCCTTGATAAACGCCGTCAAGTTCGAGGGTTCGATCCATTAAATCCGTTAAAGTAGTCATCTTCTGACTGTGAAGATTTAATTGATCCTGAATCCTTGAAGGAAGTCCTTTCTTGAAATGATACTTAAGGGCAGCATCATTCCAACCTACTCGAGTTTGAAGTGCTCTGAAGTTGGAGATATATTCAGAGGCTTTACCAGTATCACTCATGCGACGAAAATCAAGTTCAATTTCTGCGTTGTCTGTTTCATTAGGGTCCCCAAACAACGTAAAAAGTTGGTCTTCGAACTTTTCCCAATTATTGATAAGTAAGTGGGTTTCTGTCGAAGAAAGCATGAGCAGATAAGGTTTGAACCATCTTGCTGCTTTCCCGGCTAGGAATGAAGAAGCGTAAACGACTTTTGATCGGTCGCTATTAAAGGTTCCAGGGTCATTATGGAACAGTAGCTTGCAGGTTTGCAAGAAGGGTTGCAATCTGTTGGGGTGATCTCCGTCGAAATTTGTCAGGAGATTTCATAGAAGGAGTTTTGAACTTAGATCCCTCTGAAGACGTTGGATTTGAAAGGGTTTTCATGAAAAGTCTCATGAAATCTTCCAGAGAGTTAGATGGTCCAGGTTCTGAGGATTGACCAGGAGGGTGATTGGATGGGGTGGATGGTGCCTCGTGCATTTTATCCTCTCCTTCTTCTTCATCACTAGAATCCTCAAAATCTTGTGGGATGTCTTCTACAGATTGAACTGAATGTTGCCGTTCCCTAAGGTCAAGTGGTTCCAAAGAGTGAGTGCGGGAAACAGACCTTGTGGCTGTTGGCCTGCCCCTAGCGCGAGCTCTAGTAGTAGCCCCCGGAGGAGGAGTGCGTTGAACAGGTGCCATTTTAAAACTTTAAAAACACCTAAAAGGACGTAGTAGTGCAAAGAATGAAAACTACGGAGAATTAAATTATACTGTCACCGGACGACCTACGCACAAGGTCGAGGATGTTCCTGAAAGTGAGATGAGAGATTTAGAAACTTTTTCGAAGCACAGAGGAATGATTCAAGGAAGTGATTCAAAGGTCACTCGAAGTAAGAGCTACAGGTTCGAGGTTCGTTTGAGAAGAATTATAAAATAGTTTCAAAGGTAATAGGAATTCTTAAGATCTCACGAAGGGTTGGAAACTCAATAATCAAAGATTTAGGATTTAGAAATGAATATTGAGAAAATAAAAGAAAGATACAATAACAATGATTTAAAGATTTATCACTATTAATGTAAATACGATTTATAATTTAATTCTTAGGAATATCAAACCAAATACCCAACCCTTTTATATCCTTTGTTCCTCCTCGCATTGACCTCCCTTCCATCACACCATTCCCATACCATTGACCATTACTAACATACACTTAGACCCTCTTTGCTAAATATCCGTCCATGCTCAATTTACCCCTTTTTAATTATTTAACAAAACTTTAATGAAAACTACTACTGTACTATTACGTTGAGCCTAGCGCTGTGCGTCGCTATTGAAAAGGAGACTAAGGCACCTTATTGGGAGATTGACTAATTTAGATTTAGAGTTTAGGCTAGCGCAGTTAAATAGTAAGTACACAAAGGGGAATCACAGTTGCTATGGAGAATTGCTTTCTGCACTTCGAGTATAGATTTAGGACTCGATATTATTGATTTAATGAGCTGCTTTCGCCTCGAGTGTCACGTGGCGCGTGACAGAAATGCCTATCCAAAGTGTATGCATAATGACTATGAAGAATAAATATGCATAAAAAATATGCATGGTGATTATGCATAAAAAACACGCATATTGAATATGCATAAAAATATGCATATTGAATATGCAAAAAAAAGGTGCATATATGTATATGAATAAAATATATTAATATGCATCAAAATCTGTATAATGAATATGCATATGAATATGCATAAATATGCATAATGGTTGAAAAATGCAAAAAAATGATGCTTAACGAGTATATTTTATGCATAAATAGAATTAGCCATATCAAGCAACTTCTAGTTCAATGATTGAGAGAGAATTGATCACACCAGACTGCACGTGACAAAAAGTGTCCAGCACAAGTTCGGCCGAACTTGTGCTGGACATATTTATGACGGAGAGTAGCTAGGGTAGAATTTTTCTTCAGTTAATCTGGTATTTCTTATAAACATGTCCATTGGTACTTGATCTTTGTGCCTCACTCAAATATATCATTTGATTAATTTATTGTCACCATTAAATTATTAATATTATAAGTATAGCAAAAACTCGTGTGCCCAATGCATACCAGGTGATGTTACACCTTTTATAATATTATTAAATAAAGGTAAAAAAATATGAAAATGATTTGTTTTACAAAAAATAAATTGATATACAAAAGCAATATGAGGGATAAAAAGGTAAAATTAATC
This sequence comes from Hemileia vastatrix, assembly GCA_030280995.1. Taxonomy (NCBI): domain Eukaryota; kingdom Fungi; phylum Basidiomycota; class Pucciniomycetes; order Pucciniales; family Zaghouaniaceae; genus Hemileia; species Hemileia vastatrix. The sequence goes on along the minus strand of JASXTE010000008.1, from coordinate 26,263,332 downwards.
TCAAAGAGATCAATTATGAAAAACAAAATAATAGTAAAATTCTTGCTCTCAAGAGCCAGTAGAAGTGTTGAAAAAAATGGGAGCCATCAGGGCTAAATTGTAATAAGTGAACTTTTTTTTAAAGATAAAAATTATACACCTGAGGTTGGGAAGAACAACAGGTGGATGATTCAGCTAAACAAAACTACTTGTAGTGACGTTTAATAAAAAAATTTTTTTTGTTGCCATATAGAGAATTGATCCCATCTAACTGCACGTGACTAAAAGTGTCCAGCACAAGTTCGGCCGAACTTGTGCTGGACACTTTTATGATGAAGAGTAGCTTGGGCGGAAATTTTCTTCAGTTCCTTCATCTTGTATTTCTCATAAACATGTCTACTAGTATCTGATCAGTCTGTATCTTTCATATTTATCATCCAATTAATATTTTATCACCATTATATTATTAATGTTATTAGTATAGCAAAAACTTGTGTGCCAAATGCATACCATGTGAAGTTATACCTTCAATAATTTTTTAAAATAGATGTAAATAAATATGGAAAGGATTAGTTTTACAAAAATTAAATAAAAATTTAAAAGTAAAAAGAGGAATAAAAGAGTAAAATAAAAGTCAAAGAGTTCAAATATGAAAAAAATACTGGTAAAATTCCTGCTATCAAGAGCCAGTAGAGGTGTTAAAGCAAATGGGAGCCATCAGGGCTTAATTGTAATAAGTGACCTTTTCTTTAAAGATAAAAAATTATACACCTGATATTGGGCAGAACAGCAGGTGGATGATTCAGCTAAACCAAACTACTTCTAGTGAAATTTGATAAAAAAAATTTTTTGTTGCCATACAGAGAATTGATCCCATCTGACTGCACATGACCAAAAGTGTCCAGCACAAGTTTGGCCAAACTTTTGCTGGACACTTCTATGATGGAGAGCGGCTGGAGAAGAATTTTTCTTCAGTTCATCTGGTATTTCTTACAAACATGTCTACTGGTATTTTATCTTTGTGCCTCACTCATACATATTGTTTGATTAATTTTTTGTCTTAATTATATCATTAATTATATAAGTATAGCGAAAAATCGTGTTCCAAATGCATACTAAGTGATGTTACACCTTTTATAATATTATTAAAAAAATTTATAAAAATATTAAAAAAATTTATTTTAAAAATTATTAATTGATATCCAAAAGCAATATGAGAAATAAAAAATTATGATAAAGCAATCAAATATGAAAAACGAACTGCAAGTATTATTGCTAATATCAAAGGCCAGTAGAGATTTTGAATCAAATGAGAGCCATCAGGGATAAATTGTACTAAATTGATTGTTTTTTACAAATAAAAAATTGTGTACCTGTGGTTTGGATGAACTCTAGGTGGATAATTCAGCTATATCAAACTAAATCTAGTGAAGTTTCTCATCAAATAATTTTTTTCATTGCCATAGAGAGAAGTGATCCCATCTGACTGCACCTGACAAAAAGTGTCCAGAACAAGTTCGGCCGAACTTGTGCTGGACACTTTTATGATGGAGAGTAGCTAGGGTGCAGGTCTTCTTCAGTGCAACTGTTATTTTTTAAAACATGTCAAATGGTATTTGATCTTTCTGTGTTATTCATATTTTACTATCTGATTAATTTTTTGTCATTAGAATATTATTAATTTTATTAGTTTAGAAAAAACTTGTGTGCCAAATGCATGCCATGTTATATTACACCTTTTAAAATATTATTAAAAAATGTTAAAAAAATATGAAAATGATTTCTTTTCCAAAATTTTAAATTAATATCCAAATGTAACATGAGTGATAAAATAGTAAAGTAAAAGAGATCAAATATGAAAAAGAAAAATTCAAGAAAAATTCCTGCCTTTAAGAGCCAGTAGAGGTGTTGAAACAAATGGGTGCCATCAGGGCTAAATTCGATAAAATTTAATTTTTTTTAAAGATAAAAAATTTTTCACCTGAGGTTTGGAAAAACTCAAGGTGGATAATTCAGCCATACCAAACTACTTCTAATGTAATTATTTAGCATTTTTTTTAATTTAATTTCCACAGAGAGAATTGATTCCATCTGACTGCACCTGAACAAAAGTGTCCAGCACAAGTTCGGCCGAACTTGTGCTGGACACTTTTATGATGGAGAGTAGCTAGGGTGGAAGTGTTTCTCAGTACATCAGTTTTTGTTTTTTACATTTCTATTGGGTTTTTAACTTTTTTTATCATTCATATTTATCTTATAATTAAATTTTTGTCACCATATATATTATTAATGTTTCTAGTATAGCAAAAACCTGCATGCCAAATGCAAAAATGGTGATGTTACAACTTTAATAATATTATTATATAATGTTAAAAAAATATGAATATGTTTAGTTTTTAAAAAAATAAATTTATATTTAAAATTAAAAAGAGTAATAGAAAAGTAAAATGAAAATAAATGGGATCAAATACGAAATAAAAAATACAAGTAAAATTTCTACTATCAAGAGCAAGAAGTGGTGTTGGGACAGTTGGGGACCCCTAGGTCAAGACTTGGGCTAAACTTACTTTTATGTATAGCTAACAAAGTTTGACCTGAGGTTTGGACAGACTTCCAGGGGAGAATTTTACAATATTAAACATTCTTTACTTCAATAATTGAGTGAAATATCATTTTTATTGCCATAGAGAGAATTTATCTCATATGACTTCATTCAACCAAAAGTGTCCAGCACAAGTTCGGCCGAACTTGTGCTGGACACTTTTATAATTGAGAGTAGGCATACAGCAAATCTTCTTAAACTCAAAAGGGATTTCTTATAAACATTTCCACTGGAATTTGATCTTTCTGTGTCATTTAAATTTACCATTTGATTAATTTTTTGTCATAATTATATTGTTAACGTTATTACTATAGTAATAACTTGTGTAAAAAATGCATACCAGGTGGTGTTCCACCTTTAATCATATATTATTAAATAAAGGTATAAGAGTATGAAAATTATTTATTTTAAAAATTAAAAATTGATATCCAAAGCAATATGAGCAATAAAAAAGTAAAATAAAAGGGATAAAATAAGAAAAAAAAATCTAAGGAAAATTCCCACTATCAATAACAAGTAGAGGTGTTAGATCAAATGTGCACCACCAGGGCTAAACTTGCACTATATTTTCTTTTTTTTAAACCAAAGAAAGTGTCCTGCTGAGTTTTGAAAAATCATCAGGAGGACATTTTGGCAATATCAAACTACTTATTTTGCAATGATTGAGTAAAATGTCATTTTCATTTCCATAGAGTAAATTTATCCCATCTGACTGCATGCAACCAAAAGTGTCCAGCACAAGTTTGGCCAAACTTATGCTGGACACTTTTATGATGGTGAGTATCTAGGGTGCAGGTCTTCTTCAGTTCATCAGGTATTTCTTATAAACAAATCCACTTGTATATGATCTTTCTGTGTCATTCATATTTATCATTTGATTCATTGTTTTTCACCATTATAATATTAATGTTATTAGTATTGAAAAATTTTGTAAGCCAAATGCATACTGGGAGATGCTACATCTTTCATAATCTTATTAAATAAAAGTAAAAAAAATATGAAAATTATTTGTTTTACAATAAATAGGGGGTGTCAGTTCTGGCAAATCCGCACTTACAAATCCGCACTTAAATTTGACCAAATCCGCACTTAAATAAGTGCGGATTTCCAAAACACACTAGCCCCAATACTGGTGGATTTCAAAATGAAATAAGTCACTTATTTCACTCAAATCCGCACTTTCTCAACCAAAAGTGCTGATTTCACCATCAAGTCCCATTTCACTGATTTGTCAGCATCATCCCATTCATACGCAGCACTCCACAGCATAACACTTCATAACCCAAAACATCATACATCATTTACATCTTCATATCATATCATATAAGAGTCATGCCTTCCTCACTTTCAAATCGTGATAAATTACATAAAGCAATGACTTTCATGGCGCTTGAACTGCTCTTGGACTCTGATTCCGATTCTGATCTAGAAGAAGATTTTGTCGTTTTATCAAAAATGGCCAGGAAACGTTACCTTCTTCCCAGAAAGCCTCAAGTACTTCATACCCCCAAGTACACCATCCAAACACTTCTTAAACTATCTACACCCAGTTTTAGATGGCTGTTCAGGACTTCTCAGGAATGTTTCCTTAAATTGCTTGAGCTTATTCAGGATCATCCCATATTTCACAATAATTCTCAAAAAGAACAACAACATCCTTCAATTCAATTGGCCATCACACTATGTTGTTTGGGTTCAAATGGTAATGGAGCCGCTTTGAAACGTTTAGAAAATGTCTTTGATTTAGGGTATGGTTCAGTTAACACTTATACCAAACGATGTATCACTGCCATCAACTCCTTGGAATCTCAACTTCTCACCTGGCCAACAAAAGAAGAGCGACTTGAATCATCTCAGGTTATGCAAGCAGAGGGCTTTCCAGGATGTATTGGTTTTGTTGATGGTACTACTATTCCTTTGAGCCAGAAACCTGCTCAAGGTGGAAACAATTACTTTGACCGTAAAAAGAGGTAGATTATTTTTAACTCCTTTCATCCTCCTTGAAACTAACACAAACAAATATATCTTCTTTATAGATATTCAATTAACGTTCAGCTTATATGTGACGTAAACAAAAAATTTATATCATTCTTTGCTGGCTATCCTGGCTCATGTCATGACTCCTACGTCTTCCAAAGAATGCATATTTCAAATGAACCTGAAAAATTCTTTGATGAAAATCAGTATCTTCTTGCAGATTCTGCTTATGAGAATGGAAAGTATGTACTTCCTGCTTTTCGGGGAGCAGCTTCAGAAGACAGTCAAAATGCCAAATTCAACAATCATTTGGCAAAGTCAAGAGTCCGTATTGAACATTCTATTGGAATCTTGAAAGGCCGTTTTTCTAGTTTAAGGGAATTAAGAAGTCCTCTTAGAAATAAATCTGAAATGGAGGCGGTGATCAACTGGATTCTGTGTTGCACTATACTTCATAACCTACTTGCTGACCTCAAAGATCAATGGTTAGAGCTGTATGAAGATGAACAAGTTGATTCACCTCCGACTATATCCAACACTTCTATTTCTCAATCAACTAGTATAAGGGCGAAAATCCTTCCAATAACACTCCAACATTTTTCAACGCAATTTTAATTTTTTTCTCTTTCTCTTCAAATTATCAATTTGCATGTATTATTCACTGAGAATGGTAAATTTTTTTGCATATTTTTTTGGTTTTTGAATTTGCTGTTAAAGTCTTATTTTTTTTTCTCTCTGTGTTTTCTTTCATCAACTCAACATGAAATCGCATATTTTCAGCAAACGCATATTTTTTCAGTCACTCAAAGGTTGGGAAAGAGTTGGAAGGGAAGATTAAGGGTTCCGAGGCATTTTAAATGAAGAAAAGGGTCTGGGAGAGGTTGAGAGGGGTGAAATGGGGATCAAAAGAGGATGGCATACAATGGGGCTGGGAGGATAGCGAAAGGCATGGGGAGGGAAGACAAGCATGTGTTGATAGAATTGAAAGGGATGGAGATTGGTGCAAACAGAGTGTGAAAATAGGAGGATGAACTCTGTTCTTCGGGCGAAGAACAGAGTTCACTTCCATAAAATATTAGCTGAAACATAGTTTTCAATTCTGTAAAAACAGTTGTAAGTAATAGAAAAAGTCACTGATTTTTTTTCTATGTAATCCTTGCTTTACGAGGAGACTTTTGTGACGAAGCAGATTTTTGAGTTACCTTTTGAGATTTGGAATGTCTGGGAGGCATTATGAAACTGGCACATAACAAGAAAAAAGATTAAAAAGTAGAAGAAATAAGTAAAAAAGAATGTAAACATGCCTGGTCAAAATATTGAAAATGTCAGGAAGGGGTGTGTGCCGAGGATTGATGGGTAGGTAGCAAGGAAGGTCAGTGTGTCACATGTGACAGGGATGGGGTAAGAAATGAAGGGATGTTTTGTGGCCAAAATGTGGTTGTGAAAAAAAACGGGAAAAAAGTGCTGATTTGAGGTCATAACTGACACCCTTTTTTGAAATAAGTGACTTTTTTGCAAAATTTAAGTGCTGATTTGTAAGTGCTGATTTGGTTTGAAATCCGCACTTAATTTAAGTGCGGATTTGCCAGAACTGACACCCCCTAATAAATTGATATTTGAAAGCAAAAACAGGAATAAAAAAGTAAAAAAAAGTGATTAAATATGAAATTAAACATTCAAATAAAATTTCTGCCATCAAAGATAATTTGAGTTTTCAGACCAAATTTGCACCACCAGTTCTAGATTTGGAATTTGTTTTTTTTAAAAAATTAATAAAAGTGTCCACCTGAGGCTTTCCAAAAAATCAGCAGGATAGTATAGCAGTATAAAGCTACTTCTTGTGCAATGATTGAGCAAAAATTCATTTTAACTTCCATTTAGTAAATTTATCCCATCTGACTGCATGCAACGAAAAGTGTCCAGCACAAACTCAGCTGAAATTGTGCTGGACACTTTTATGATGGAGAGAAGCTAGGGTGCAAGTCTTCTTCAGTTAATCTTATATTCATTTTAAAAATGTCTATGGGTATTTGATCTTTCTGTGTCATCCATATTTATTATTTTATTATTTTTAGTCACCATTATATTATTAATGTTTTTAGTATATCAAAAACATGTGTAATGAATGTACACTGAATGATTTTACAACTTTAATAATATAATATAATAAATGTAAAAAAATGAGAAATTTATCAGTTTTACCAAAATAAAATTGATATTTAAAAGCTAAAGGAGTAATAAAAGGGTAAGATTAAAATTAAAGAGATCAAATATGAAATAAAGATATTAAGTATAATTTCTGCTATCATGAGCCAGTAGAGGCTTCAGAAAAAATGGGCACCATCATAGATTAACATGGATCAAATTTACTTTTTACCAAAGGAAAAAATTGTCTACCTTAGGTTTGGACAAACTTCCAGGGGACAATTTGTCAATATAAAACTACTTTCAGTGCAATGATGGAGTGATAATTCAGTCTCATTTCCATAAAAAGAATTGATTGCGTCTGACGGCATGCAATCAAAAGTGTCCAGCACAAGTTTGGCCAAACTTGTGCTGGACACTTTTATCATGAAGAGTAGCCAGGGTGCAAGTTATTTTTAATCATCTGAAATTTCTTATAAACATTTCAACTGTTATTAAATATTTGTGCCTCACTCATATTTATCAATTGATTAATTTTTTGTCACCATTATATTATTAATATTATCAGTATAGCAAAAAATTGTGTGCCAAATGAATACTGGGTGATGTTACACCTTTTATAATATTATTAATTAAAGGTAAAAAAATATGAAAATGATTTATTTCACAAAAAATAAACTTCTATCCAAAAGAAATATGGGAGGAATAAAGTAAAATAAAAGAAATCAAAGATAAAAATTAAAATCCAAGTTAAATTCCTGCCATAAACAGAAAAAAGAGATTTTGAATTAAATTAGCACAATCATGGCTAAACTTGCACTAAATTTTCTTTTTTGTAAAAATAAAAAAAAATCTACTTGAGCTTTACCAAAACTTCAGCATGAAAATTTTGCCATATCAAACTACTTCTAGTGTAATTTTTTATCAAAAATTTATCTTCATTTCCATAGAGAGAATTGCTCCCATCTGACTGCACCTGACCATAAGTGTCCAGCACAAGTTCGGCCGAACTTGTGCTGGACACTTTTATGATGGAGAGTAGCTAGGGTAGATTTTTTCTTCAGTTCATCTAGTATTTCTTACAAACATGTCTACTGGTATTTTATATTTGTTCCTCACTCATCAATATCATTTGATTAATTTTTGGTCGCCATTATATTATTAATTTTATATATATAGAAAAAACTCATGTGCCAAATGCATACCAGGTGATGTTATGCCATTTATAATATTATTAAATAAATGTATAAAAATATGAAAATAGTTTATTTTAAAAATTATTAATTGGTATCCAAAAGCAATATTAGGAATAAATAATTAAGTTAAAGGGATCAAATATGAAAAAAGAAATCCAAGTAATATTCCTACTATCAAAGGCCAGTAGAGGTGTTGAAGCGAATGAGAGCCATCAGGGATAAATTGTACTAAATTGACTTTTTTTCAAAGATAAAAAATTGTGCACCTGTGGTTTGGATGAAATCTAGGTAGAAAATTTGGCTATGTAAAACTACTTCTAGTGAAGTTTTTTATCCAAAAAATTTTTTTCATTGCCATAACAAGAGTTGATCTCATATGACTGCAACTGACCAAAAGTGTCCAGCACAAGTTCGGCCAAACTTGTGCTGGACACTTTTTTGATGGTGAGTATCTAGGATGCAGCTCTTCTTCAGTGCAACTGGTATTTTTTTAAAACATATCCACTGGTATTTTATCTTTCTGTTTTATTAATATTTTATCATTTGATCAATTTTTTGTTACCAGTATATTATTATTTTCATTAGTATATCAAAAAAAACATGTGCCAAATTCTTACAGGGTGATGTTAAACCTTTAATAATTTTATTAAATACAGGTAAAAAATTCTGAAAATGATTTGTTTTACATAAAATTAAATGATATCTAAAAGAAAAAAAAGGGATAAAAAGAAATAGGTTGAATAATAGGGATTTTATATGAAATTCAAAATTCAAGCTAAATGCCTACTTTAAAGGCTCAGAAGAGGTGTTGGATAAAATGGGCATCATCAGGAATAAAATTTTACTTAATTTGATTTTTTGAAAAACTAAATGAAGTTTTCAACTGATTTTTTTTCAATATATAGTTGGACACTTTATCTATATCAAATTACTTCTAGTACCATGATTGACCAAATTAAATCCTCATTTCCATATGCAGAATTGATACCATATGGCTGGACCAGGCCAAAGGTGTCAACCACAAGTTTGAGAATTCTTCTGGTGGACACTTTTATGATTGACAGTAGTAGAGTGCAAGTCTTCTTTAGTTAATCTAGTATTCCTCATAAACATTTCCAACTTATTTTTTGCCAAACATCAGGTGGAAAGTTTTTCCATATAAAATTACTTCTAATGCCATGATTGACTAAAAATTGATTCTCATTTCCATATAGAGAGTTGATCCCATATGACTGGATCTGGCAAAAGTGTCACCACAATTTTTTATAAACTTAAGTTTGAAAATTTAATGATGGAAAGTAATTGCAAGTCTTCTTCATTTCATCAAGTAATCCTCATAAATATTTCCACCTGTATTTTGGCCAAACTTCAGGTGGACACTTTGGCCATATTAAATTAATTCTAGTTCCATGTTGATAAAAAACTGATACTTATTACCATATATAGATATTAAACCCATCAGACTGTGCCTTTCCAAAAGTGTCTACCTGAATTATGTATAAACCTCAGTTGGACACTTTTATGATGCAGAGTAGCTAGGGCAAAAGTATTTTTCAGTTAATTTGGTATTCATAGTAAATTTATCCTCCTGAAGTTTATCCTAACTTGAGGTGGACAATTTGGGAAAGCACCAGCTAGTCACTATCCATCAAAAAAGTGTTCACCAAAATTTGGCTTAACTTGTGGTAGACCCCTTTGATCAGCCACAGTCAGATGAGATCAACTCTTTAGATGGGAATGAGGATGATGTTTTGGTCAATCATGGAAATAGAAGTAGTGTGATGTGGCCAAATTACCCCCCTGAAGGTCAGAAAAATCTCAGAAGGACACTTTTTAGCAGGGAGTAACTGAGAAAAATCCATTTATCAGAAGGAAAATATTTTATTGGATAGATGCCAAGGTTTCATACTTGTGTATTATGGTCAGTATTAATTTTGAAAGTGTCTGTCCAAGCAATTTCATTGCCCATCATGACTCATTTTGTTTTAAATGTTTCAAGCTGCGTTATGGTAAGGTAAACTCTTACAGTCGCCTTGCTGTAAGCAGAATCCGGAGGAGATATGTGGATTTAGCTAAAAACCCCGTCCTTCCAATAAAAATAACAAAAATGGGAATTCTAAATCACTAAGCTAACCAGTCTACTTGGATCTGATTGTTAAAAGTAATGAAACTCTAAAATATTTAACGCTTATTGAGATTTAAGTAAAAGTGGCTGTTGAGAAAAAAATACTGATTACAAAAATTAAGGTGTACCAGTGAAAGATCTGAAAAGATTGACTTTTATGTTTTTATAATAATTTAAATTTTATGAGACAGCAATAATCAAGTCCCAGTGGTGAAGACCTTTCTAAAGATACCCTGTATGAAGTGTTATTTAAATTGTTGAGTAGTATTTCTAAAATGTTATATGTCAGCCTAAATATCCTTAGGACTGAGTATTTCTTATGCTTAAAATAAGATAACCTTAACTAGATTAAGCTTATATCTTAAAAATAAGGTTAAAATTATAATATATATTATTTTATTATATATATATATAATTATTATTCTATTATATAATTTATAATAGTTTAAATAGCTTATCCATGGCCTAATAATACTTATTAAGGTGTTAATGGAGTCATAATATACTTATCTTAAGTGATATGAAGTAATTATTGACATACATAAGCTTATATGTATACATAAATCTCATATTCAGTGAAATATGCAGTATATTATGTATATTTAGGTATATAAGTGGGTTTTAGCCCCTTAATAGCCTATAACCTTTGTTTTTCTGCTTTTTTTAGGTCATATGGACGAAATCAGTGGAATCACAACGCCTACAGAAGCATAGACACCTATATCAGGCGCATACACCCAGTTTGGACAACTAAAATTACTTCCTTGGATGGTTATTCACAGATTTATGGGTTGGAAGGATGTTTCTGGGTTAATGTGGATGCTTGGGGATGTTATTGGGGGCTTGAACATTTTATTTGTTTCCTTTATATGCTTTTAGTTTCATTAAATCTCTTTTTGATTATTTATTTTACCTGTTTTTTTATGGTATCCGCTTTTATCTGGGTTTTCTATTTATGGTATGACTCTGTGTTATTATTAATAGTGATGGAGGGTCCTTACTGGAGGTCTGGGTGTTGAAACTGCTTGAAGTGGACGCCATGGGGAGGTGATGAGCCCTCACAGTGCTCTAATTGCCGGGGATAGCAGTGACATCATCTGGATTGAAGGTCTGTGCACTCCGGTAGATTTTGGTGTAAGTAAGGGGGGATTTGACGGGTTATTAGACATCACTTACTTACTAAACACTAAATAAACATTATAACACAATTATTATCATATATAAATATACTATAAAGCATTTATAAATTGATATTATCTTTATAAAAGCTATAACTATATTTTATTCTTCTATTTTCCACCACTAGCACGCATTTAAATCCAAGTATTGTGAGTTTTATTTGAGAATAACAATTCTATTAGTCTTCCCCTGAGGTTTAATCACTAAATCATTTATTAATAAGTAGTAGGACCATAAAATAACACTATTATATCATACTTATATACTAGACTATACTGACAATTGGGGGTCTTTCCTTATATTTTACTTATTATTTAGTATAAGCCTTGGGACGTGATTTTTACCTTAGTATAGCTCAAAATTAACCAAATATTTGGGTCTGCTGCATATTAGTGGGTCACCATAACTCATTGATTGCGGAAAAGAACCCTTATAATAATTGTACTAATTTTTTATCATAAAAATTAGATATTTACAGTAGTAACTGTACCCAATATAAACCCAATTTCACTTGGTATTTGGACACCAATATAACACCCAATTAAATTGGTATTTGGCTAAAGCTTGGTAAGCTAATTATTCACCCTTATAGAGGTCTAGTTAAACTTATTATTATATTTTTAACAGATTTTTTCAAATTTTTCTTACATTTTATTTAAATAAATAAAGATATAAATTCAGGGTAAGCTCCATTGCTTTTTTATTAGTAATATAATTGCTAATATCTTTTGTCTACTAATTCCATAGAGTTTTTTCCTTTTGTAGACGTAAAATATTGTCATTCTGAACAATATGAGTGCTCCCCAGGACAGTGTAAGTGAACAGCCTGCTTTTAATACCAGGTCTAAAGCTAACAAAAACTTTCCAGGACATCACCATGGAGGGACAACAGTACCCCCAGCCAGAAAGCATGAGTATAGAGGAAAAGGATGCCCTCTTAAAAAAGATAACTATAAAAAAGACGTCTCCTCCTCTTCAGGATCAACTGTCCCACCTGGCCAAACAGGTTCTGAAGTTGGAAGAATCAAAATCTCTCATGTTCAAAGAAGTAGAGCAGTTGCAAAACAATTGCAAGGTAGGGTTTCTGCAGATGAATCAGGCAATGGCAGAACTAAAGGGAGGCCAGCCCAGTCAATCAAATCAGCAACCCCCTACCCAAGGAGGGTCCACTCACTCCCAGGAGAAAATCCTGGTAGACAAATGGAAATGGGACTGGTTTCACCAACAGTGGACAAGCCACAGTTGCAACAGGGATCCACCCCCTCATCTGACTTCCTCAGCTCACCCTTACAAGGGAAAAAAGCGCCAAAAATCAGGACTGGCAACCATCCCTTGGTAAGTAACTTACCCTCTCAGATTAGACATAATACTGATAATTACAATATAGGTAATTCTATTGATGTTAAATCTGTACAAAAAATAGAGGAGGATTTAAGAAATTTAGGTTTTAGAGTAGATACACCTGACTTGTCTTTTGTCCATAATAACAGTACTATATACAATGATAATACAGTTAATCCTCAGTTGCAACCACCTACTAGTGAGATGAGAAGTTCACAGGAGAGTGAGAGAATTGAAAAGGAGGACATGGAATATTTTAACAATAATCCAACTGTCCATAGAATTGTTTCAGCATTGTGGAATAGAATGACTGATTGTGAGGAACAGACAGTTAAGCTCACTAGTGATACAATTTCATCCTTGACATTGAACATTTCTCAATTAGCAACACGTAATAAAGAATTAGAGAAAGAACATTTGTCTCTAACTCTTAAATATGATTCATTGAGTAATAAATATAATGACCTTTCAAACAAATTTTGTGAGTTAGAAAAATTATATGAAACACATTTATTAAAAACTGAATCAAGAACAAAGTTATCTTTTGCCCAGACAAATCAAAGTGTCTCTGAATTGCTACAAAGATTAACTAAAGTTGAGATTGAAACTGCCAATCTACTAATGAACCAGGATAATCATAAGTATAATCAATATAATAATAATCCTTTCATTGGCAAAAGTGAATCTCATTCCTTCCCTGTACCACCACAATTAAAACCATCTGGTGGTAGTGTCAAATCTGAAAATGTAAGTCACAAATCCGTGCAGGAAGAAATACAAGACCATTTATCAAAAGTGAATGAGTTGTTGAATTTACCTAAGATTAGTGAGATAAAATCCAATCAGAAGAACTGGCCTAAGATAGATCAGTACCCAACTTATGATGGGGAAGCCAGCTCTGATTGGCAACATTTTATTCAAAGAATTGACAACTTTAAATTCTCATATAAGTTACCAGATGAAGAGATAACATCAAAATTAATTTCTTTATTTAAGGATGTTGCTTTATTATGGTTTGAAGCTGTCTTAAGTGAGGGTAGAGACTACTCTTGGGCTGAATGGAAACAACTTATTGAAAACCAATTTGGAGGTTCTAAATTCAGGCTTACTCAGCAAAGACTGTATGAGAAGACTAGGTATAATCCGTTGAATGGTGACAACCCTATGGTATTTTTAATGAATTTAAACAAAATATTAAAAGCCATTGAGCCTCATATGGATTTTAACTTATGGAAAGATAAGATAATATACAAATTACCTATATCTGTCAGAGACATTGTTGTAGCTAGAACATTAAATGTTACTGAATATTCTGACTTTATTAATATTTGCAATGAAATATTATTAAACCATAAGTATGAATCAAGGTATTCCACTTATAAGCAAAATGTTGAACCTGTAAAAACTCAGAATTCAAAAACACTTCAGGAGAAGCAGAAAAAACCTACTGCACCTGTAGTACCTAAAAAGTATGAAACAAATACTTGTTATAAGTGTAACAAACCTTTGGTCAAAGGTCACAAATGTGAGAAAAACATAAATATTGTTGAAAATCAACGTGAATCTGAAACTGAAACTGAAAAAAGTAAAGAATCAAGTGATTATGACAGCAATATCTCATATAGTGATGAAAATGAGGTCTGTATGTTGGAAGATGATTTGTCCATCTTTGAAAATCCAATATTAAATATGGACTCAAATGAATCTTTAATGAATTTTGAGGATGCTGAAATCATTAAGGATATACAAGCTGATAACTTTAGAATGACACCTATCACAGTTCCAGCTATCATTTCTGGTGAAAATGTTAATATAGTATTTGACACAGGAGCTTCTGGTTCAGTTGTTTCCACTAATACATTACAGAAAATTGATAGTGAATATAAGTTTAAGATTGAACCACTTCAGAATAAAAATTGGAGAGGTTTTGGATCAGTACTACACCCCATTGGTAAATACAAAGCTGCTGTTTTCTTTAAACATCAACATGGTTATGTAAGGGTAACTTGTGACTTTGTAGTAATGGATAATACTAACTGTAGTAACTGTTTTATCATTGGAAATGATATTCTGACTAAATTTGGTGTAAAATTAGACCCTGCTAATAACAATTTTACAATTGGCATGAATGGTAAAAGGAAATTTAAAGTAAATTCTTTTAACACAGTCTTACACATTGAGTCAGTAACAAATTCCCCGTCTAAAGGAAGAGAATCCAATGAGATGGAACTTCTGGAAACAGAAATTTCAAAAGCATCATTTGGCACTCAGATAAGTGAAACTGAGAAAGATAATATTTTGGAATTAATTAAAGCTTTTCCAATGGCTTTTGCACATGGTACAAATGAACTTGGCCTTGTAAAAAATCATGAAATGAAAATTAGTTTAACCTGTGATATGGATAATATTCCTGCTAGTCTTAAAAAGAAACCATACCCTGCTTCACCAACAAAGAGGAAAGACATAGAGGATAATATTAAGATGTTATTAAAAATGAACATTCTTGAGAAGGTTGAAACTACACCAAAATATTGTGTAATATCACCAGTGCTGATTTCTTATGAACAAGATAAAGCAAGACTGTGCGGTGATTATAGAGCATTAAATACATTTACAGTAGATGATATTTATCCCTTTCCAAGGATTGCCTCTATACATGCTACCCTTAAAATTGCTAAATATATAAGTTGCCTAGATGGAAATAAAGGGTACCATCAAATTCCTGTTGAAAAGAATTCACAGAAATTTTTGTTGATAACAACACACATGGGAATTTATAAGTATGTCAGAATGCCATTTGGACCAAAAAATGCTCCATCAGTATTTCAGAAGTTAATGGATATAACATTCCATAATGAAATGATTGAGGGATAGTTAATGGTATACATTGATGACATCATAGTGTTCTCTAAAACTTTTGATGAACACTTAATCCATTTAAGGAGAGTTTTCCAGAAAATGGATGAAATAAAAATGACCCTTGCATTGAAAAAATGTAAATTTGGGTTTGAATCTTTAAAATTGCTTGGTCATATTGTATTTGGCTTACAAATATGTGTAGACCAAAATAAAGTGGCTGCAATAAAAAATATTGGCATTCCTCAAAATGTGAAGGATGTACAATCTTTTCTTGAAATGTGTGGTTATTATAGACAATATATAAAAAACTACCAATCAATTGCTGCACCACTGACCACACTGATAAAGAAATCAGAAGCTTTCATTTGGAATAATGAAAGACAACAAGCTTTTAATAAGTTAAAAGAATGTTTAATGAAAGCTCCTATCTTGGGATTACCAGATTTTCAATTACCTTTTGTATTATATACAGATGCAAGCTTTATTGGACTGGGTGCTGCTTTACATCAAAAACAACTTATTGAAGGTAAAATGTCAGAAGTAGTAATCTGCTATATTTCACGTACTCTAAGAAGTGGTGATTTGAAATATGGTGCTACTCAACTTGAATGTTTGGCAGTAGTATGGGCTCTTGAAAAGCTACATTATTACCTTGAAGACCAAAAATTTTAGTTAATAACTGACTGTAGTGCAGTTAAGTCACTCTTAAACATGAAAACTCCTAATAGACACATGTTTAGATGGCAATTAGCTGTACAAGAATACAGAGGACGGATGACTATTACACATAGAGCAGGAACCTTGCACTCTAATGTAGATTTGTTATCTAGAGTACCTCTGCCTAATAATGATGATAATCCTGCTTATGTTCCTGAGTCAGAGATTATTAACACTTATGGCATTTATATTGTAGATCTTGAGGATGAATTTATGCAATCAATTCTTGATAATTATAATTCAGATCCTGACTTAAGCAAATTAACTACAATATTAAATGATCCATCTAATGCTTCAATGAATGTTTTAATAAAAACATTACCAATTAAGTATAAAGAGGCATTAGAAAAAGGAAAATTTTCCATTGAGGATGGTTTTATATATTACAGGAAAAAATTAAGTAATGTAATTGTAATTCCCCTTCAATGAAGGAGTTAATGTTAAGTTTATGTCATGATGATATATTAGCAGGTCATTTTGACTACCATAAGACATTAACCAGAGTAAATAACACAGCTTGGTGGATTAACATGTCTGAGGATGTTCAGAAATATGTTGAAACATGTGATTCTTGTCAAAAATCTAAAAGATTAACAGGAAAAAGAGCTGGTTTATTACAACAAATTGAGCAACCAAAAGCTCCATGGGAAATCATTAACATGAACTTTGTAACAGGTTTTCCAATAGCAGGGCATAAGAGTTATAACTCCTGCTGGGTAATTGTAGATAGATTTACAAAGATGTGTAAATTTATTCCTACCCACAAAGAGGTTTCTGCAAAGGACTTAGCTTTTTTATGGTGGAGACAAATGTTAAATACAGCAGGTTTCCCCAAAGCAATAGTTTCAGACAGAGATCCTAAATTTACTTCTGAGTTCTGGACGTCACTTATGGATGTTTCAGGGTGTCAATTAAAACTTTCTACAGCACACCATCCACAAACTGATGGGCTAGCAGAAAGAATGATACAAACCTTAGAAGATATGATAAGAAGATACTGTGCTTTTGGTCTTAATTTTAAAGACAATGACAAATTCACGCATGATTGGGTTTCCCTTATCCCAGGTTTAGAATTTGCATATAATAGTACAGTACATTCTGTCACTGGCAAAAAGCCATTTGAGTTATGGTTGGGTTATGTACCTAATACCCCTTCTAAAACTCTTAATAAGTTACCTAGATTGGATATTCATCCAGGTACTAAATCTTTTCTTCAGATGCAGGAACTATGCAGAAAACATGCTCAAGAATGTATAAATAAGGCTTTTGAGTATGAAAAGAAAAGATGGGATAAATCCCATAAAGAACAAATGTTCAAAGAGGGTGATGAAGTCCTTATTTCAATGCTACATTTCAATTTAATTGGTAATGTTAAATTAAAGGATCCATTCATTGGACCATTTGTAGTTAAAAAGATGGTTGGTAATAATGCTGTTGAGGTTATTCTATATGCACCGTATGATAGAAAACATCCAGTATTTCCTATTTCTCTTATAAAACCATACCATTCTAATGATACTGCTCTATTTCCAAGAAGATCAGGAAGGCATAAACAGCAACCTGAAGAAATAGTGGAAAAAGCAAAAATTGAAAAGATACTTAAAAAGAGACACCTTACTAAAGAAAAGGGAGCTGAGTATCTATTAAGATTTAAAAATAAATCAAGTGAATATGACCAGTGGATTCCAGAAAAGGAAATCTCTGATCTTAAAAATCTCATGAAAAAATTTAAATCTAAATAATACTGTTCATTCAGTATATGTATTATAGAAATTAATTTTTTTATTTTATTATTTCATTCCTTAAGATTAATTAAAATGTCTTAACATTTTTTTTATTGTTTTTTTTGGGGTGAGGGAGTGTCAGCCTAAATATCCTTAGGAATGAGTATTTCTTATGCTTAAAATAAGATAACCTTAACTAGATTAAGCTTATATCTTAAAAATAAGGTTAAAATTATAATATATATTATTTTATTATATATATATATAATTATTATTCTATTATATAATTTATAATAGTTTAAATAGCTTATCCATGGCCTAATAATACTTATTAAGGTGTTAATGGAGTCATAATATACTTATCTTAAGTGATATGAAGTAATTATTGACATACATAAGCTTATATGTATACATAAATCTCATATTCAGTGAAATATGCAGTATATTATGTATATTTAGGTATATAAGTGGGTTTTAGCCCCTTAATAGCCTATAACCTTTGTTTTTCTGCTTTTTTTAGGTCATATGGACGAAATCAGTGGACTCACAACGCCTACAGAAGCATAGACACCTATATCAGGCGCATACACCCAGTTTGGACAACTAAAATTACTTCCTTGGATGGTTATTCACGGATTTATGGGTTGGAAGGATGTTTCTGGGTTAATGTGGATGCTTGGGGATGTTATTGGGGGCTTGGACATTTTATTTGTTTCCTTTATATGCTTTTAGTTTCATTAAATCTCTTTTTGATTATTTATTTTACCTGTTTCTTTATGGTATCCGCTTTTATCTGGGTTTTCTATTTATGGTATGACTCTGTGTTATTATTAATAGTGATGGAGGGTCCTTACTGGAGGTCTGGGTGTTGAAACTGCTTGAAGTGGACGCCATGGGGAGGTGATGAGCCCTCACAGTGCTGTAATTGACGGGGATAGCAGTGACATCATCTGGATTGAAGGTCTGTGCACTCCAGTGGATTTGGGTATAAGTAAGGAGGGATTTTGACGGTTTATTATCATCATTCAATTACTACACTTCAAACAAACACTACAATACAATTATTAGCATTCAGAAATATATTATAAAGCCCTTATAAATTGATATTATCTTTATAAAAGCTATAACTATATTTTATTCTTCTATTTTCCACCACTAGCACGCATTTAAATCCAAGTATTGTGAGTTTTATTTGAGAATAACTATTCTATTAGTCTTCCCCTGAGGTTTAATCACTAAATCATTTATTAATAAGTAGTAGGACCATAAAATAACACTATTATATCATACTTATATACTAGACTATACTGACATTATATATAAGATAAAAGTTATAAGGGTATTACAAATTTATTTAATTTGTTGAGTAATAAAAAATGAGACCGTGGTGGTTAAAGATTAAGCTGTATGATGTATCCCCCCCCCTCAATTTCGAGTTTGAGAGGCGCTTAAGTATTCCTAGTCACGTGCCTAAGTTTTCCCCTCCAGAGCTCTCCCAGAGTCAATCCGGAGCCCCTACGGAGTCCGTACGGAGTCCGTCCGGTCTTCCGGACTCAATTAGAACCTTAAAAACTATAATAAAAAATCAAAAAAAATTACACATGATAGAGATACTTCCCCTTTATATTCCAAACTATATTTCGTAGTCTGCGCAGCTCTAATTACCCCGTGAAAATTCATCAAAGTTAAGTAATTTCTGAAAACCTAAATATTTCTATAAAACTTTAAAACTCATTTAAAAATATAAGAAAAATAGTAAAAATTCTGGGAAAATTTCCCAAGGTTCTTGAGTGACTTGACTTGATACTTATAAACTTTTCAGACCGTAAAAATAAGTCTTCTCCGTAAAATAAATTGATTTCGTGTAGGCATTTGCTTTTAACCAAATTTCTTTATATTTAAAACTCAAATAAATTTAATAAAACCCTTTTATAAAATAATAACACCAATCTTGCACGCCGTAATAACTCCATTTAGGTACTTAGGTGCCATACTAAACTTTAGGCTACCACAGCGTGATACAGTATTAAGGTGTCACATAGTATAATTAAGTTCTATTAAGTGCCCTCCTATGATGCCTAAATTTATAATTAAATATCTTACATAATAATTTTTTTTATATAAATTCATCAATATTTTATTTTATTATCAAATTTAATAGAGCAAGTATCCTGAATTATTATATATGCATAAGCTTAGGTTAGATCAATTTGTGCTCAATTTGTGCTCATCAGAGGACCAAAATCAAGTTCTGGAGGATAAACTTGTGCATAATTTGGAATCAGTTGATATTCTGTCTATAATCAATCTGAGAATAAATGTAAATCTAGCTCTAATTTACTTATGTTTATAAAGTATTCATAAACCTGGCATATTTAAGGGACACTCTAAATTTCAAGAGAGGGGATTGCTAGCAATTCACCCCTAGATTTCCCGTGGTGAACACTCAAACATTTGTCTGAGTCACCCTCACCATTTGTAAATTTGTCCAAGTCACTCACAACACTCAAACATTTGTCTGAGTAACCCTCACCATTTGTACAGTGGCCGGACAGAAATTTTCACCCGGTGCATGCATAATCCAGGTTATCGGCCTTTTTTTTCTTCTTCCTAACACCACCACCATTGCTACTCATGCCTCAAGATCATACTAATTTTATGATTTACCTTTCACATTTTGGTAATTTGTCCTATCCTTCTCTTTTCTTGCCAAACTGACTCATTAATCTCTTATCCAATATTTACCTTTTTTTCTGCTTTTCACTCAAACTACAACAGGGTCCTCAGCTCGCAAACGACATCTCTTCCATGAAAGGAATATCACAATAGTTAAACCATCTACATACTATTCCAATTAAAACACAATCTGTGCTCCTGGCACAATCCAATCACATTATTCAAGCCTTGTTTCAAACACATGAAAACACCTCAAAAATATAGTTTTGTAATTTTATCACCCAATGACAGTTCCTGCTATGTTTAATACCTTTAAATAGGCTTGGAATGGATTTTCTGACCATATTTCGGAAACTTGATTGCATCTTTGCTTTCAAAGGTGCAAGTTGCCAGGGAAGCAAACAGTAAAGCTACATCTTGGTGATGCTTTTTTTGCTCAATTTTGTCCACTTTTCACCAATCTTTTTTGCTCAACACTCATACCAGCCTCATCCCTTTCATTAAGGAAAAGGATAGACTTGTCAACTTGCTCGTTGTCGATTTCAAGAATGATGTTTTTTTAAAAAATGTAATCTTTCTACGAATTGGTGTCCAGATGATTTTATTTTGTGACAGTCCTATTCTACATGGTCGTATGATTTAGAAATGTACAAGCTCATGTCTGTAGAGTGAATATTAAGGGATTTATGAGGAAAAAAAAACAGGTGGAAATTATTGTCTGGCCACTGTAAATTTGTCCAAGTCACTCACAACACTCAAACATTTGTCTGAGTCACCCTCACCATTCGTAAATTTGTCCAAGTCACTCACAACACTCAAACATTTGTCCAAGTCACTTGCACCACTCGGAAATGTTCCTAAGTCACTTGCAACACTCAAAAATATGTGTGATCCACTCTCACCACTTGGAAATGAGTCTAAGTCACTTGCAACACTCAAAAATTTGTGTGATTCACTCTCACCACTCGGAAATTTGTCTAAGTTGATTGAAACACTTAAAAATTTGCATAAGTCACTTTTACCACTTGAAAAATTGGCTAAGCACATATTTATTAAATTTTTCTTGGAGGAAGTTGCCACTGAGAAAACCAAGGAGATGAAAGGCCAATGAGAGATAGGTGTATCAACTCCAGTAGAAATGAAAGCAAAAAAAAATGTTGTTGAGAGTTGGGGGTGAGCGTAGATGAGCAAAAAGACTTGACAAGGTAAGGAAGAATAGATGGTCAAGTTGTGGTTATGAAAAATTGAGTAGAAAAATGTCAGATAAGAGGTGAAAATTGACACGTTAAGTATCTAATAACCCAAATATTTTTGCTAATAATTGGGTTATTAGACACTTTACGTGTCAATGTTCACCTCTTATCTGACATTTTTATCCTCAATATTTCATAACCACATCTTGGACAACTTTCTGGATATCCCAGCCTTCTACCTTGCTGCGCACTTCCATTCTCATCCCATCCTGTTCATTCTATCTGCTCAGAATTTCTCCCCATTTCATCTATTTGATTCTGCTCCTTTTCATCTCGCTATCTCATCTGCTTGTTTCTGCTCCTTTTCATCTTCATTTATAATAACATGCCTCGTCATCCTAGATCTTCTCAAAGGCAGCCATCACCCAGTTGTTCTTCAATTCCCACTACTTCCTCTTTCCCCCGCTCAGCCAAGAAATCAAAGACTGTTCAATTAAAAAAAGATGAACATCTCATTCTTATCAACTGGCTGAAAACCAAATCTAACTATGATTCTTGTTTTGGTACTGAGTATGCCACTAAAGTAGGACGGCCCCCCCATCAAAAGTTAATGGCTATCTTCTAATGGCAAATGAATTACGCAATAAGACCAAGGGAAGGATTGATCATTTGCCTAAACAGATGTCTGAACGCTTCAAGCATTACCAAGCAAAATACAAGAAGGCAAAGGCTCTTTCATCTTCCACTGGTTTTGGGATTACCAACAATGATATAACTAAGGGCATAAAATCCATAGACGATAAAATTGATTCTTTATGTCCTTACTTTAAAGAGATGGATGCAATTTTTGGAGAGCGAGCTGATGTTAATCCTGTAAACATGTTGGATGGAGAAGATCCTATCTCTGAACATGATGTCGAAGCAAATCTTTTCCCATCCTCTTCCTCCACTCATGCCTCCTCTCATTTGAATGAGACATATCTAAATAGCTTTTCTGTAGATCCTATAGGTGATTTAACCCTACCAAATCTAACTCAGGTCTGTTTCTTTTTTCTTTTATCTTATCAATTCTATTTTTTATTTACTTATCTTTTTCTTATTTCTTAAAAGGCTGATGAACAAACCCAGGATCTTCAATCAACTGAGTCTGAAGCTAGTGACAATGATGAGGAGTAAAATTCTACGTTGAACAAAAAGAGAAGGGCTTCAACTAGTCTAAATTTCCTCTCCCAAAGAAGACAAAAAAGTGATACTTCATCACAAACACCTTTTTCTTTGATGGAACAGTTTTTAGAGAAACGTGATGCTGTTAAGTATAATTTCTGCTATCATGAGCCAGTAGAGGCTTCAGAAAAAATGGGCACCATCATATATTAACATGGATCAAGTTTACTTTTTACCAAAGGAAAAAATTGTCTACCTTAGGTTTGGACAAACTTCCAGGGAACAATTTGTCTATGTAAAACTACTTTCAGTGCAATGATGGAGTGATAATTCAGTCTCATTTCCATAAAAACAATTGATTGCGTCTGACATCATGCAACCAAAAGTGTCCATCACAAGTTTGGCCAAACTTGTGCTGGACACTTTTATCATGAAGAGTATCCAGGGTGAAGGTCATTTTTAATCATCTGAAATTTCTTATAAACATTTCCACTGTTATTAAATCTTTGTGCCTCACTCATATTTATCAATTGATTAATTTTTTGTCACCATTATATTATTAATATTATCAGTATAGCAAAAAATTGTGTGCCAAATGAATACTGGGTGATGTTACACCTTTTATAATATTATTAATTAAAGGTAAAAAAATATGAAAATGATTTATTTTACAAAAAATAAACTTCTATCCAAAAGAAAAATGAGAGGAATAAAGTAAAATAAAAGAAATCAAAGATGAAAATTAAAATCCAAGTTAAATTCCTGCCATAAACAGAAAAAAGAGATGTTGAATTAAATTAGAACAATCAGGGCTAAACTTGCACTAAATTTTCTTTTTTGTAAAAATAAAAAAAAAATCCACTTGAGCTTTACCAAAACTTCAGCATGAAAATTTTGCCATATCAAACTACTTCTAGTGTAATTTTTTATCAAAAATTTATCTTCATTTCCATAGAGAGAATTGCTCCCATCTGACTGCACCTGACCATAAGTGTCCAGCACAAGTTTGGCCAAACTTTTGCTGGACAATTTTTTAAAGTAGAGTAGCTAGGGTAGAATTTTTCTTCAGTTCATCTAGTATTTCTTACAAACATGTCTACTGGTATTTTATATTTGTTCCTCACTCATCAATATCATTTGATTAATTTTTGGTTGCCATTATATTATTAATTTTATATATATAGAAAAAACTCATGTGCCAATTGCATACCAGGTGATGTTATGCCATTTATAATATTATTAAATAAATGTATAAAAATATGAAAATAGTTTATTATAAAAATTATTAATTGATATCCAAAAGCAATATTAGGAATAAAAAATTAAGTTAAAGGGATCAAATATGAAAAAAGAAATCCAAGCAATATTCCTACTATCAAAGGCCAGTAGAGGTGTTGAAGCGAATGAGAGCCATCAGGGATAAATTGTACTAAATTGACTTTTTTTCAAAGTAAAAAATTGTGCACCTGTGGTTTGGATGAAATCTAGGTAGAAAATTTGTCTATGTAAAACTACTTCTAGTGAAGTTTTTTATACAAAAATTTTTTTATATTGCCATAGCGAGAAATGATCTCATATGACTGCAACTGACCAAAAGTGTCCAGCACAAGTTCGGCCGGACTTGTGCTGGACACTTTTTTGATGGTGAGTATCTAGGGTGCAGCTCTTCTTCAGTGCAACGGGTATTTTTTTAAAACATATCCACTGGTATTTGATCTTTCTGTTTTATTAATATTTTATAATTTGATCAATTTTTTGTTACCAGTATATTATTATTTTTATTAGTATAGCAAAAAAACATGTGCCAAATTCTTACAGGGTGATGTTAAACCTTTATTAATTCTATTAAATACAAGTAAAAAATTATGAAAATGATTTGTTTTACATAAAATTAATTGATATCTAAAAGAAAAAAAAGAGATAAAAAGAAATAGGTTGAATAATAGGGATTTTATATGAAATTCCAAATTCAAGCTAAATGCCTACTTTCAAGGCTCAGAAGAGGTGTTGGATAAAATGGGCATCATCAGGAATAAAATTTTACTTAATTTGATTTTTTGAAAAACTAAATGAAGTTTTCAACTGATTTTTTTCCAATATTTAGTTGGACACTTTATCTATATCAAATTACTTCTAGTACCATGATTGACCAAATTAAATCCTCATTTCCATATGCAGAATTGATCCCATATGGCTGGACCAGGCCAAAGGTGTCAACCACAAGTTTGAGAATTCTTCTGGTGGACACTTTTATGATGGACAGTAGTAGGGTGCAAGTCTTCTTTATTTAATCTAGTATTCCTCATAAACATTTCCAACTTATTTTTTGCCAAACATCAGGTGGAAAGTTTTTCCATATAAAATTACTTCTAATGCCATGATTGAGTAAAAATTGATTCTCATTGCCATATAGAGAGTTGATCCCATATGACTGGATCTGGAAAAAGTGTCACCACAATTTTTGATAAACTTAAGTTTGAAAATTTTAAGATGGAAAGTAGTTGCAAGTCTTCTTCATTTCATCAAGTAATCCTCATAAAAATTTTCACCTGTATTTTGGCCAAACTTCAGGTGGACACTTTGGCCATATTAAATTAATTCTAGCTCCATGTTGATAAAAAACTGATACTTATTGCCATATATAGATATTAAACCCATCAGACTGTGTTTTTCCAAAAGTGTCTACCTGAATTATGGCTAAACCTCAGTTGGACACTTTTGTGATGCAGAGTAGCTAGGGCAAAAGTATTCTTCAGTTAATTTGGTATTCATAATAAATTTATCCTCCTGAAGTTTATCCTAACTTGAGGTGGACAATTTCGGAAAGCACCAGTTAGTCACTATCCATCAAAAAAGTGTTCACCAAAATTTTGGCTAAACTTGTGGTGGACCCCTTTGATCAGCCACAGTCAGATGAGATCAACTCTTTAGATGGGAATGAGGATGGTGTTTTGGTCAATCATGGAAATAGAAGTAGTATGATGTGGCCAAATTACCCCCCTGAAGGTCAGACAAACCACAGAAGGACACTTTTTAGCTGGTAGTAACTGAGAAAAATCCATTTATCAGAAGGATAATCTTTTATTGGATAGATGCCAAGGTTTCATACTTGTGTATTATGGTCAGTATTAATTTTGAAAGAGTCTGTCCAAGCAATTTCATTGCCCATTATGACACATTTTGTTTTAAATGTTTCAAACTGCGTGATACAGTATTAAGGTGTCACATAGTATAATTAAGTTCTATTACGTGCCCTCCTATGATGCCTAAATTTATAATTTAATATCTTACATAATAATTTTTTTTATATAAATTCATCAATATTTTTTTTATTATCAAATTTAATAGAGCAAGTATCCTGAATTATTATATATGCATAAGCTTAGGTTAGATCAATTTGTGCTCAATTTGTTCTCATCAGAGGACCAAAATCAAGTTCTGGAGGATCAACTTGTGCATAATTTGGAATCAGTTGATATTCTGTCTATAATCAATCTGAGAATAAATGTAAATATAACTCTAATTTACTTATGTTTATAAAGTATTCATAAACCTGGCATAATTAAGGGACACTCTAAATTTCAAGAGAGGGGATTGATAGCAATTCACCCCTAGATTTCCCGTGGTGAGTGAATCTAGAATGGAACATATTCCTCAAGTCAAAGTGGATGTCAAGGTAGCAAAATAGAAAAAGGTAGCTAATAAGGTTAGAAAAATTAATGAACCTTTTCCTGCTAAATTTAACCCACCTTTGAAAAGGCCAACCTTATCAATTGATCCATTTGACAGTTCTTTAGTCAAAAATCTGCCAGAAATTTCTGAAACATCAAAAATCACTTTTGAGAGATTGGGTGTTGTTAATTTTCGACCTGAAGATTGGTTATAAAGTGAAGAAAAGAATTTGTTTTTGGATTTGATGGTAAAAAGGGAGAAGGCTATTGCTTTTGTAGAAGAAGAGAGGGGTGTGTTGATGAATCCTTATGGGGAGCCTTACAAGATTCCTGCTGTTTTCCATGAACCATAGCAACAAAAACTGATTCAGATTCCTGCAGCTTTAAAAGACAATTATATTGAAGTCATTCTAGAACAAATTTGAACTGGATTATATGAACAGTCCTGGTCAAGTTATACTATTCCAGTGTTCTGTATAAAGAAACCTTATGTGAAGCTCAGGGTAGTTCATGGTCTTAGGGAATTTAATAGGGTTAAAATAAAAGATACTGGAGTACCACCTATTTAAAAGGAGTTTGTGGAGGTGTTTTCTGTAAGAGTGTGTTATGAATTAGGTGATATAATAAGGGTATAAGATGAGAAAGGGTTACATTCTGATTCTAGGCCTCTCACAACTCTCAATACTCCACTTGTTCAATTACAATTAACAAGATTACCTCAAGGAGAAACAAATTCTGTTGCTGTTTATCAGTCTCAAATGGCTTGAATTCTGCAAGATGAAATTCCACAATATGCTGGTATATTTAATGATGATGGTGGAATTAAAGTTCCTTCAACAGATTATGATAATGAAATTTTGAAGGAGAATCCAGGGATACAAAAATTGATCTTGGAATTTGTGATTATTTTAGAGAGGAATTTTCTTAGGATTGAAGAAGCTGGGTTAACTATTTCAGGTTCCATATTGGCTGGTTGTGTACCAGCTTTGGAAATCGTAGATCATGTGTTATGTAGATAGGGAAGGATTATATCAAAGAAGAAACTTAAAAAAATACAGTCCTAGCCAAGACTTAAGAATACAACCAAAGTCAGGGAGATTTTAGGTGTATGTGTTTACGTCAGAATTTTTATCAAGGACTTTTCTTCATTGTAATTTCCATTAAATTGGTTGACTAGAAAGGATGCTGACTGGAATTGGGATGAAGAATGTGAAGTGGCATTTGTGAAGTTGAAGAAGGTAGTTGTGGAGTATATTTTCTTGCACAAATTAGATTATGGAAAGGATGCAGGCAGGATTTCTTTAGCAGTTGAGTAACTCAGATTGCTTCTGGGGAGGTCTTGTCACAAATGGATAAAGCTGGTTATACTAGACTAGTCAGGTATGAATCTGTGATTTTTACTGAGGTGGAATCAAGATATTCAAAACCGAAATTGGAACTCTGTGGAGTGGCTAAAATATTAAAGAAACTTCAAAATGATTTATGGGGACAACACTTTGAATTGGAAGTAACGGCTAAATTTTTAATTCAAATGATTAATTCCCCAATTTTACCAAATGCACCCATGACCAGATGGGTAGCTTTTATTCAAAAAATTTCTTTTGATTTAGTTCACAAGGCTGGCAAGAATTTCACTCTTCCAGATGGTTTGTCAAGAAGACCACCTACTGAAGAGGATTCTGACTCAGAAGAATTTGATGAAGACATACCTGTGATCAAAGCCAGCACAAAAGGTGCTGAAGACTTTCCTAACCTCCCCCATGAGGTTAAACTGGCTGGCTTAATAACTGTAAAAAAAGATGATGATGAGCTCCACCATGAGGATAAACTAGATAATTTCAAAAATATGGTAAATTATGTGCTTGGGGTGTTTAATGAACGTGTAGATAAATCTGGTGAAAAAGAGGATGGAAACGATGTGGTGTATTATGATGAGGATGGTGAAGTAGTGCGAGATAGTAGTAAATTGGTTGATGGTGTATATGTTGGATTATTAGAAAATTTGTTTAAAGGGTTGGGTGATAGTGGAAATCTTGTTAAAAGGAGGTTTGATGATGAAGGAGAGGTTGAGGCTGAAGAAAGTATTAAAATGTTAGAAGAAAACATAATTAATAAAAGGTTGGAAAGTTCATAGGTGGAAAACTCAAAATCTATTATTTCAAATAGGAAAGTTCAAGGATTAAAATTGATGGCTCATTCATGTGAAGGTGATCTAGGTGATAGGGAAGTTCCCATTGATATAATATTACTAGATTTTCAAGATGGATTCTGGGGTCAGACAAGATTTTATTATTAAATGGTTAAATATATATTAACATTGGAGAATCCAGTTAATTTTGATAATGATAAATGGGTGGCTATAAAAAGGAAGTCACTGTAATTTCATCCATCTAATAAAAGACTTGTATAAAGGAGCTATCCAAATCCTCAAGTAGTGATTACTCAAAAGACAGGGAAAGAGTTGGTTATGAAATAACTGCATGAAGATCTTTGGGATAGAGGTGTTAGAGAGTCATATAGACAAATTGCTGATAGATTTTGATGGCTTGTAATAAAGTTTTTTGTTAAATAATGGGTTCATTAATGTAAAGAATGTCAAAATAGAAGTTATCTAAGGCCATAAGAGCCTAAAAATTCAACTGGATAAAACACTCTTTTCATTAGGGTTAGTTTGTATGCTGTTCATATTAAAGAGGGAAGATATAAATATTTAATAGTAGCTCAAGATAATTTATCTAGTTGGGTTGAGGAAGAACCTCTTATTAATTTAAATGCCAAAAATGTGGCAGAATTTTAAATAAACTATTGGTTATATAGATATGGTTTGATGAAGATGGTGACTGTAGATTGAAGTCCTGGATTTGGGAAAGAGTTAAGAGAATTTATATTAAGAATTGGATTAAAGGTTAGGGTAGAAACCCCATATTAACCTGAAGCCAAATGAATTGTAGAAATAGCGCATTAAGCTATAAAAGATGCTTTATTTAAAATGTGTGGAACAAGTTCTGAAAAATGGAGGCACTATTTACCATTATTATTTTTTGCTGACAGAATAACTGCCAAAAGTACAACTGAAAATTCACCATACAAGCTTGTTTTTGGTAAAAAAGCAGTTTCACCAGTTGATCTAGAATCTGATTCATAACTTGGAGTAGACTGGGATATGGTCAAAGCTACTGAAGTATTATTGCGTGCAAGAATGTTTCAGTTAGAAAAGAAAGAAGAAAATCTAGAGAAGGCATAATCAAAAATTATGAACATTAGAAATCAGTTGGTGTGATATTTAGATAATCAGTTGGCTCATAGTCTCAGAAAATCTTTGAAAGCTAAAGATATGGTTTTGGTGTATAATAGAAGTTTGGAGAGTCAGTAGGGAAAGATGTTTGCTCATAGGTGGAATGGACCATACGTAGTTAAAGAACAGTTTTATGGTGGTTCATATGTTTTAAGGGAGCTGGATAGTATAAAGATGAAGCAGATTTTAGCTGCTGACCAAGTTAAGCAGTTTTATTGTAGGGGCATCAGAAGTGCTGAAAACTAACTCCAAAATGACAATAGGCTACCTTCTATTGTTTATGAAGACTACTCTGCAAAGAGTATAAGCTAACAACTATCATTTAAAAATACAATCATTAAATTTGAAAGTCAAAAATAAACTTTATTGTGAAGAATTTTGTATGAATTTAATTATTTTTGGTAGAATTGTTCACAGGGGAACCTTCTAGACTTTATATTGGAAAGATTAGGGGTAATTGATGGGCTGGCTGCTCTATACACAGTTACCCCACCATTTTTTTTACCATAGTTTCCCTGTCTCTATTTAAATCCTGGCTTTTTTTTTGTTATATAGGTACTCATCTAAGACTACTAACTGCATTACTAGGACAACAATATATCACACTCATTCCAATTCCAGATTCAAGAATTTTCTTACTTTATCACTACTTTTGATTTTTTATGATAGATTTTTATTTACATTTTGAATTTTAATAAAATTATTTTTTTAGAGATAATGCTCACTGGTGGTCTCCAATCATTTTTTCAAATTAGAGGTAGCCAACCCAGTGTTCATTTCTCTATTTTCTTTTTCTTGTATCTCAAATTTTTTTTAAAATTATTTATATTTTATTTTCAATTTCTTTCAGGTGTATCCCACATCAAGGTGCAGCTGGATGTGGGTATGTTGTAAGGGGTACAGCTCTTTAAATGTCTGGTGGAAATCTTTTTTAAATAATTTTTCATTTTCATAATAATAATTTTAATTTAAATTCATATATATTTTCTATTTCAACTGTTTTATCAAAAACTTTTTTTGTGTTTTTAATAATTTAATTTTTAAAAAAATAAAATAAAAAATTAAAATAAAATTAAATTAAAATTAATAAATAAATAATAATATAGATTTATATAGTTTATATATAGTATATTTTAGTTTCTTTTAAATTTTTATAAAGAAAGAAGAAGAGCTATGGAAGTTTTTCTCTTGACAAAGAATGCATGGTAAAAGTTTCAGGAGAAGATCTAGTGAAATTCTTTTTTTCACAAGTTGATGACCTTTTTGGTGCTCCAGCCAAGTGGAAATTTTAAAATTACATCTCAAGACTTGTTCTCTGGAGTATATTTCAGCTTGATCTTTAGGGGAATAAACTTTATAATGGGCCAAACTAATGTTGAACATTGAATAAAGTTGTTGGACAACTTCATGACACTTCACAGAGGCAGAAGATGGTTCTGGATCCAGGATTTAATAAGTGGATGAAAAATAAACAGATGCAGAAGAATCTTTCTTAGATCATTAATAACTGTCAAAGATATTTTATTTCAAAATTAATGCTGAACTCTGAATAAGGTTGTTGGGAAACTTCACGACACTTTACAGAGGCAGAAGATAGTTCTGGATCCAGGATATAATAAGTGGATGTAGAATAAACAGATCCAGAAGAATATTTATTAGATAATTAATAAATGTCAAAGATATTTAAATTCAAAAAAATGAGAGAAGAAATGTTTTTTAACTCACTAGAATCAATGGTGTCCAGATCAAATCTCAAAGGCAGACTTGGTAAAAGTTTTTCTTCAATTAGGGAAGAGTAGGGATTTAGGATTTTGTGATAGGCAGGAGGTTTTTGAAAAGTTAGGGAGTTGGGGGGCTGAGAATGAGTATATGGACCTTTATTCATTGGACTTGGCCTTTTCTTAAAATGCAATACTGGAGGACTAGTGGTCTTGGTCTTTTTATTGAAGGAAAAGAAGAAAGACAATGGGGGCTTCTGAATTTAGGCTGAGGAAGAATAGGCTCTGTTATAGATGGTAGAGAGATATTAAATGTAGAAAGAGAAAAATCCAGATCAGATTTAGATGTATTTAAAATAGCTTTAGGAGAAGTAGGAGTTCTAGGGATGGTAGAAGAGAGCCTTGATTGAAGAGATGAAAGTGGACCCTGGGATTCAGAGTCAGAAGGAATTTTCAAGGAGGCTGAAGTTTTAAATGGAGCAGGAGTTTTGAGATATTGTATTTAAGAGATGGAGTAGAAGGATGACAGCGGGAAGCAAAGCTGGCGGCTGGAAATGGGAAGGAGCCATATTTGAGGTCAGAGAATGATCTCTTATTTTAAAAAAAGTTAGAAAAGGACCTGTTGTATATGTGTCTTTTCATTTTATAAGTGTAGGTTCACTCTTGATAGATAAAGGAGCAGTATTCACAGGCTTGATCTTTAAAATCAGTGAAGTTTGTAGGATTCATCTTAAAAGGCTGATAACTAGTCTTGAAAAGATAACCTGGATAGGAGGATAGAAAATGGAGAAAGGATAGTGGCTGAATTTGGGGCTCAAAACACCAGTAGGCAGTTGGAATCAATGGAATGTTTGGTACCCTATGATGATAAACTGGAAATTACTTTCTTGTTGGTCCACCAAGATACTAAATGGCAATTCATTAACTATATGGGCAATTTTGGTAGGGATTTGCAGAAGGTTAGTCCACCAAGACTATAAACTGGAAATCAATAAAAAGTTTTGTTCCCCAAGGTTTTTAGAAAGGAATTTTAATCTATTTTGATATTCAATTTGGTAATTTTTAATTTATCACTGGTTCATCAGTATTCATATTGATACTCATTTATTTGGACAACTCATTCATTGATGGATATAGTGCAACTAACTTTAGGAAATCAAGATGTCATAAAATGAATTTATTATGGGTAAAGAAAGATGGAGATGTTCAAGGTTATTAGTGGAAATTGTTAAAGCACAGGGTAAAATATATGACAGCTTGTAGGTAACTTGTTTTTTGGCCCCTAGACTACCCCCAGTGTTGGGTGGTCCTTCAAGTCTAGAAGAGTTTTCAAGGAGTTCCAAGGACAGCAACACTGGATTTCAAAGGATTCAAACTTGGTACGTATTTCTCTTATCTTTTTAAAGACTTTTACTCAAACAATAAAAAGAGGTAAAGGGGTAATTTCTATTTTATTTAAAATTTTATAATTACGGCTTTAATTTAAATACTAAAATAATAATAAATAGTTTTGTATGTAATTATAATAAAATAAGTAATAAGGAATGTTTTGAAAAGCACAAAAGTGAGGGCCTTTTATAGGCAAAACATGAGGGAAATAAAGACATGTAATTTACACCATCTACTGTAAGAATATGAGAAAGAAGATGACTAAAAGGAGTATATATATGGCATAAAAAATTAATTAATTGGTACGTCAACAAGGGCATCAATTTTATTGGTAATAAAGTATGAGTTCCCTTGGACTGTCATAATTAATTAAAACACATTTAAGTTAATTATATTTATTTCACGGAATTCCAGATCTCTCAATGAAGTAATATAATAATTTTAAGGTTTTTTATTATAATTTTATTATTAATTTTTATTCCCAATTAACTGCACTATTGAGAATGGTGTTAGGGAGTAAAAATTTATAGGACACTTACTTAAATTAATTATTTACACTACTTAATATAATTAGCTTAGTTGATTGTAAGTAATATATAAGTAAATGTTAAATAATTAATTATTAATAAGTATTTTAAAAAAGGTGTGACTTCACCTCAGTAAAAAAATTAATTATTTTACCAGGTAAGTCTAGTAGCCCGGCTGACACTCCCTCACTCTAAAAAAAACAATAAAAAAAATGCTATGATTTTTTCTTTTTATACTTTTTTAGTAGAGTAGGAAGATTAGATATCTTCTTCCCAGGTATCCAATAATCATATTCAGATGATTTATTCTTGAATCTCAATAAGTATTCTGTACCTTTTTCAGCAGTGAATATTCTGTCATTCAGAATTTTTTCAATTTCTGCTGTTTCAGTGATTTCATTTATGGTTTTCTTGGGTCTTCCTATACTTTTTGGAAATCAATCACTATTGGATGTGTAAGGTTTCAGAAGAGATATTGGAAAAACAGGATGTTTTTGTCATGTGGAGAACACAAAATAACCTCAACTGCATTGTCTCCAATCATTCTTCTGACAACAAATGGACCAACAAATGGGTCTTTTAATCTGTTTTTTCCTTGTAAATTTAAGTGGACTGTAGAAATCAACACTTCATCACCCTTTTTAAAAGTGTATTCTTTATGGGATTTGTCCCATCTCTTCTTCTCATATTCAAATGTTTTTTCAATAAATTTTTGAGCATGATTTCTGCAAAGTTGTTGCATTTGAAGAAAAGATTTTACACCAGGATGTATATCCAATTTAAGTATTTTGTTATTGAGAATTTGGGCAGGATTTTTTGGAACATATTCAAGCCAGAGCTCAAAAGGCTTTCTTTGAGTAACAGAATGAAAAGTGCTATTATAGGCAAATTCTAACCTAGGATGTAAGGTGACCCAATCATGAGTGAATCTGTAATTATCTTTATACTCAAAGCCAAAGGCACAGTACCTTCTTATCATGTCCTCTAGAGTCTGAATCATTCTTTCAGCTAATCCATCAGTCTGAGGGTGATGGGAAGTAGATAGTTTCATATCACAACCACAAACATCCATCAGAGACATCCAAAATTACGAAGTAAATTTAGGGTCTCTGTCAGATATTATGGCTTTAGGAAAACCAGCAGTATTAAACATATGAGACCACCATAAGAAAGCTAATTCTTTAGTGGAAAAATCCTTGTGAGTAGTGATAAATTTACACATTTTAGTGAATCTGTCCACAATAACCCAACAAGAGTTATAACTGTCTTTTCCAGCAATAGTTAATCCTGTTACAAAATCCATGTTTATTATCTGCCATGGTGCATCAGGAGGTTCAATATGTTGCATTAATCCAGCTCTTTTACCAGTCAATCCTTTTGATTTTTGGCAAGAATCACAAGATTCAACATATATTTTGGTGTCTTCAGACATATTAACCCACCAAGCAGTGTTTTTAATTCTGATCATTGTTTTTTCAAGATCAAAATGTCCAGCTAATATGTCATCATGACAAATTTTCAAGATGATTTCTTTCATAGAAGAAGGAATAACAATGAAATTACTCAACTTTCTTCTATAATATAGATATCTTTCATCAATTGAAAATTTACCTTTTTCCAAAGCTTTTTGGTACTTTGGTGGAAGGGTTTTAATTAATGCTTGTATTGAAGCATTTTTAAGTCATTTAATATGGTGCATAACTTTTTTAAGTCAGTGTACTTATCATATGAACCCAGAATAAGCTGTAATAGCTCTTCCTCCATATCAACCACATATATCCCACGAATATGAATAATTTCATCCTCAGGATCATAAGCAGGATTAGAGTCATCATTTGGTAAAGTTAACCTTGATAACATATCCACATTTGAGTGAACAATACCAGCCCTATGAATAATTGTCATTCTCCCTCTGTATTCTTGAACAGCTAACTGCCATCTGAACATATGTCTGTTAGGTGTTTTCAAGTTTAAAAGGGATTTGACCGCACTGCAGTCAGTTACAAGTTCAAATTTCTGGTCATCTAGGTAATAATGTAGCTTTTCTAGAGCCCACACTACAGCTAAACATTCAAGCTGAGTGGCACCATATTTCAACTCACTTTTTCTCAAGGTTCTTGAAATATAGCAAATTACTACTTCTGATACTTTATCATTTATCACCTGTTTTTAATTGAGGGCAGCACCAAGACCAATAAAACTGGCATCAGTATATAAAACAAGTGGTTTATTAAAGTCAGGTAAAGTAAGAATAGGTGCTGACATCAAACAGTGTTTCATAGTGTCAAAGGCTCTTTGTCTTTCACTATTCCAGACAAAAGCAACATCCTTTCTAGTTAATTGGGTAAGGGGTAAAGCTATGATTTGGTAATTTTTAATATACTGTCTATAGTATCCACACATTCCCAAAAAACTCTGTAGCTCTCTAATTGTAGCAGGAGCCTTCACCTGTTATATGGCTGCCACTTTGTTTTGGTCAACACATATCTGTAAGCCTGAAACAACATGACCCAGAACTTTTAAAGAATGGAAAACAAATTTACATTTTTTCAAAGCAAGTGTCATATTTATCTCATCCATTTTTTGGAACACTTTACACAGGTGGTTTAGATGGTCCTCAAATGTTTTTGAGAATATAATGATATCATCAATATAAACCATCATCCATCCTTCAATTATCCCCTGATGGAATGTGTTATCCATGACTTTTTGAAAAACTGAAGGGGCATTTTTAGGGCCAAATGGCATACTAATATACTTATAAATACTCATATGAGTAGCAATAATCAGAAAATTCTGAGAATTTTTCTTAACAGGTACCTGGTGATTTCCCTTATTACCATCCAAACAGCTGATATATTTAGCACCCTGTAAGGTAGCATGTATAGAGCTAATTCTAGGCAAAGGATAGATATCATCAACAGTATAAGTATTTAGTGCTCTTTAATCACCACATAACCTGGCTTTATCTTTCTCATAAGAAATTAGGACAGGTGAGATAACACAATATTTAGGTGTTTCAACTACCTTTTCAATAATATTCATTTTTAAAAGGGTAGAGATATTGTATTCAATATCTTTTCTCTTTGTGGGAGAAGCAGGATAAGGCTTCTTCTTTAAACTAGGTGGTATATCAGTTAATGGACAAGACAATAAAAGTTTCATTTCCTCCTTAACTAATCCTAGTTCATGTGACCCATGAGAAAAGGCCATAGGAAAAGACTTTATCAAGTTAATGATGGAATCTTTATCCTCACCAGAAAGTTGTTCTCCAAAAGAAGCATTGTCAATTTCAGACATAAGGGCATGCGTTTCTTTTGTAGATCTTCCTTTACAGTGAACCACAGAATAACATGTGTTCAATTCTGGTTTTAATAATTTTTTGGGGGAGGAAAACTTAAATTTTCTCTTCCCATTTATCCCCATTGTGAAGCATTGGTTTGAAGGATCTTATTTTATGCCATATTTGGTTAAAATGTCATTTCCTATGATAAACCAAATGCTTAAATTATCATTTTTCATGACAACAAAATCACAAATAGCTCTTACAAAAACATGGTTATATTTAAAAAATACTATGGCTTTGTATTTACCAATGGGGGACAAAACAGAGCCATAACCTCTCCAATTTTCAGAAGTGATAGGCATCAGTTTTGATTTATAGTCTTGATCCACTGAAGCAAGTGCTTTTTCAGATTACACTTTCTCCAGCTCCATAATCCAGAACAACTTCCATGCTGGTTCCATTGATCAAGACTGGTGCTTTGAGAGGGGCAATAACAATTGAGCTATCCTCAATGTTCCTTATCATCTCAGCATCCTCAACTATAGATAAATCTTTATTATCAATATCAATAGTATTTAAATAATGAATATCTTCTTCCAGCATAAAGATTTCTTGTTGAGATTCATATGAAATATTGCTGGCACAATCACTTGAAGTATCAACCAGTGCTATTGTGTCATCAGCATGCTCCTCAGTTTGTTCAACAAGATTTATCCTCTTGTCACAAACATGGCCTTTCTCCTAAGGCCTGTTGCCCTTGAAGCAAGTGTTTGTTGCATACTTTTTAGGTACAACAGGGGCAGAAGGTTTACCAACCTTTTCCAGAGGTTTCTGTTGGTAAGTGGAGGGTATCTCCAAAGAGGTTCTAGGAATGAATATTCTGGCATCGTACTTGTTGTTTAGAAGGATCTCATTTCAAGTGTTAATGAAAGAAGAAGGTTCTCTGGAGAACTCAGTCCTAGCCACTATCAAGTCTCTCAGAGACATTGGCAATTTAAAAAGGATCCTGTCCTTCCATAACTCAAACTCCATATTTGGGTCCATTTTCCTCAAGATTCTTACAAGTTTTATTAAGAACTCAATAGGTTTATCAGTGGAAGAGATATATCTAGCTTCTTCATACTGCCTTTGTTTATCTATTCTGAACTTGGAGCCACAAAATTGTGCTTTAATCAATTTTTTCCAATCTTCCCATGAGTAGTCATTCCTATCCAGGAGAACAGATTCATACCACATTAGGGCAACATTGGTAAACAAAGAAATTAACTTAGACACAATTTCCTCATCTGGAAGTTTGTAAGAATTTTTTAAGTTATAAATTCTGCAAAAAAATTGCTGCCAATCAGAAGAAGAATCACCATCAAATGTTGGGTACTGGTCAAGTTTTGGCCAATTCTTTTGATTTGAAGGAGTCTCCTTAGTACCAGCTTGTTTCTGAGTAAGGAGCAGCTGTAACTTCTCTAATTGTGCAGTAATCTCATTGTTTAATCCCTCTGTTGAAGATCCTGGTGCATCATCAATTTTTGATGGAAACTCAGGGGTATCAACATGTATTTCTGGAACTAATTTTCCTTTAGATGAACTAGCCACAGGTAACCTTGGAGCATCCTGTACTATATGTTCGTTTAAATAAATGTCAGAATATTTTTGATCATTAAACAATGAGTTCAATTTCTCCTCAATGTTTGTTAGTCTGGTTTTCACTCTTGGAAGACTAGATAAACTCTCATTGATTTTTGCAAAAGATAACTGATTTTTCTTTTGAAAAGATGAAAAATGGTCATTCAATCTTTTCAGATTCATCTTATCTATCTCCACCTCCTGGCAACAGGCAGATACAGTATCTTGCAGTTTAGACAAATCATTTTTGATATTTCGCCATAAAGCAACTTTCTTTTCATGGGTTACCTTGTAATGAAACAAATCATCAGAAACTCTCTGTAATTCACTCCTTAATGCTTGATAACCCTGTTCAGTTAACAAACTATTATATTTATTATTCAATTGCATGTTGTTTATTGTATGATTTTGTTTAGCAATAATATCCCTCAAATATTCATCATTAATGTTAGCTACATCTGGAGTGTTTCTTAATAAGGAAACAGAGTAACTTTCCAGATTCTCATAAAACTCAGGTTCAAGTGTTTCATAAATAATAGCCATATCAGGATATATCATTTAAGTAGCAATTAGAACTAAAGGATTAGATACATTCGAAATTTGAGCAATTTGTCTACTGTTCCCAGCCTCTACAGGTCTCACAGTCTCATCTCCTCTTCCAGAATTACCTGAAGGGACTGAATTTATTACAAGAAATGTTACTTGAGAATCAATAGAGGGGCTTACCAAGGTTTGCTGGGCAAGATCATATTGTTTTTTCTTCTTCTTCCTCCTTGATAGGGGTGAGGAGGTGTGGGGTTGACTTGGCTGGGTCTTGATGGACCTGCTTGGGGAAATTGAGTCTGTTGATTTTAAGACAGGTAATCCCACTGAGCATTCAGCAAATCCCACTGCCACTTGGATACTTCCACTTTCTCTGGCTGCTGGGGAGCCAATTGATGTAGATCCCTGGGGGGAGGAGGTCTCCTCTTCTCTTGAAGAAAAGCATCTATCTTTCTTACCTTTTCTTCTAGAGCATCTACTCTTGACCTCAATCTCAAGTTTTCTGTCCTTAATTCTTTTATGTGTGTTGAAAGGTTTTTTACTTGTTGAGGTAGTGGAATCTTTTTTATTTTGAAGCATTTTGGAAGTTCTTCTGGGGGGTTTATTACAGGTTTCTTTTTCTGAGTTGTTTCTACCACAATTTCTACTTCCTCCATCTCTACATCCTGATTGGGGAAATGATTGATTCATTTGAGATAATTTTCTAGTTAAATGAGAACTCACAGAATTAGCCTCATCATAATCAATTAAATTCAATTCCTCTTCACGTGAAGCAGAAACACCTTGATCAGTCATTTCTAAATTTTACTGAAATGAGGGAGGGAGACAATCAGATGAATTAGTTTTTATTTTTACTTTTATTTAAAAGAAAAATAATAAAATAAAATTCTCGAGGATAAAATCAACTAAAATAATAATTAATCTATTGCATCAAAACAATTTAAAACCAGGATTATAAAATAATCAACTGAAGAATTTAAATGTTTTATTAAAAAATTTATGATAATTATTATCAGGATTTTAAATCAACTGAAAATTAAATAATTAACAGGACTTAATTTCTACTGAAATATTAAATATGAAATTTAAAAAATTTTATTGTCAGGAAAATTTTTCAACTGGAACAAATAAAATTTAAATATATCAGGACAAGAGTCAACTGAAAATTATAATGAATAATTTTTTTAAATATAATTTATTACTTCTAGGACTAAGAACACAATTTCTCTATCTTTGTCAACTAGGAAAAATAAAATAAATAAATAAAAAATTTAATTCCAATTTACTAGACACCTCCCCCTGTTAAATTAGAAAATTAATGCCACTTACAGAGTGCTGAGTAAAAAGGAAATACATGGAGAGTGAAGAGTGCAAAGTGACCCACAAATAGTAATTTAAATAATTACCACAAAATACAGGACGTTTAGTCAATATATGAACCTAAGTTTTGGAGCGCGGTTTGATTCCCATTCGCAGAAAAAATTTTAGTCATGTGATATATGACGTTCTTCGTTTTTGTTGTTCACTCGTCCTTATAGATACCTCAAATGGCAATGGTCCCCACCTTCTCTGGCCTCAAGTAACAATGTGCCATCAACAATTTGGAAAGGCCTCCAATTGTCAGGTGGTCCTTCAAGTCTAGAAGAGTTTTCAAGGAGTTCCAAGGACGGCAACACTAGATTTCAAAGGATTCAAACTTGGTACGTATTTCTCTTATATTTTTAAAGACTTTTACTCAAATAATAATAAGAGGTAAAGGGGTAATTTATATTTTATTTAAAATTTTAGAATTACGGCTTTAATGTAAATACTAAAATAATAATAAATAGTTATGTATGTAGTTATAATAAAATAAGTAAGTAAGGAATGTTTTGAAAAGCACAAAAGTGAGGGCCTTTTATAGGCAAAACATGAGGGAAATCAAGACACGGAATTTACAGCATCTACTGTAAGAATGTGAGAAAGAAGATGACTAAAAGGAGTATATATATGACATAAGAAAAATAAATTAATTGGTATGTCAACAAGGACATCAATTTTATTGGTAATAAAGTATGAGTTCCCTTGGACTGTCACAATTAATTACAACACATTTAAGTTAATTATATTGATTTCACGGAATTCCAGCTCTCTCAATGAAGTAATATAATAATTTTAAGGTTTTTTATTTTAATTTTATTATTAATTTTTATTCCCAATCAACTGCACTATTGAGCATGGTGTTAGGGAGTAAAAATGTATTGGACGCTTACTTAAATTAATTATTTACACTACTTAATATAATTAGCTTAGTTGGTTGTAAGTAATATATAAGTAAATGTTAAATAATTAATTATTAATAAGTTTTTTGAAAAAGGTGTGGCTTTACCTCAGTAAAATAATCAATTATTTTACCAGGTAAGTCTAGTAGCCCGACTGACACCCAGAGTAGCCTCAGTAGTAACTCTTGTGTCCCTTATTTTTTGTAAGAGTTGTTCAAACGTTGTGGTCTTCCAACATTGGCAGGGGCCTTTGTTGTGTGATTTGGCGCTGTTTGTGCATGTTTAAATTGACATCTGTTAAGGAATTGGGTATTTTTCTGGTTTTATTCCATGGATATTGGGTCTGCGGGTATGTGGGTACTATCATTGGATAGCCCTGGTTTTTCTCTATATTTTATGTTGTGGTAGCCTAAAGTTTAGTATGGCACCTAAGTACGTAAATGGAGTTATTACGGCGTGCAAGATTGGTGTTATTATTTTTTTATAAAAGGGTTTTATTTAATTTATTTGAGTTTTAAATATGAAGAAATTGGTCAAGAGCAAATGCCCATGCAAAAACAATTTATTTTACGGAGAAAACTTATTTTTACGGTCTGAAGAGTTTATAAGTATCAATTCGAGTCACTCAAGAACCTTGGGAAATTTTCCCAGAATTTTTACTATTTTTCTTATATTTTTAAATGAATTTTAAAGTTTTATAGAAATATTTATGTTTTTAGAAATTACTTAACTTTGATGAATTTTCACGGGGTGATTAGAGCTGTGCAGACTACGAAAATTAGTTTGGAATGTAAAGGGGAAGTGGCTCTATTATGTGTAATTTTTCTATATTTTTTATTATAGTTTTAAAGGTTCTAATTGAGTCCGGACAGACTCCGTTTGGACTCCGCTTCGACTCCGTACGGACTCCGTTCGGACTCCGCTTTGACTCCATACAGACTCCGTATGGGCTCGGGATTGACTCTAGGTGAGCTCTGGAGGGGGAAACTTAGGCACGTGACTAGGTATACTTAAGAGCCTCTCAAACTCGAAATTGAGGGGGGGAATACAACATACAGCTTAATCATTAACCACCACGGTCTTATTTTTTATTACTCAACAAATTAAATAAATTTGTAATACCCTTATAACTTTAATTTTATATATAACATTTTAGAAATACTACTGAACAATTTAAATCACACTTCATACAGGGTATCTTTAGAAAGGTCTTCATCGCCGGGACTTGATTATTGCTGTCTCATAAAAACTCAAATTATAATAAAAACATAAAAGTCAATCTTTACAGATCTTTCACTGGTACAACTTAATTGTTGTTATCAGTATTTCTTTTCTCAACAGCCACTTTTATTTAAATCTCAATAAGCGTTAAATATTTTAGAGTTTCATTATTTTTATCAATCAGATCCAAGTAGACTGGTTAGCTTAGTGATTAAGAATTCCCATTTTTGTTATTTTTGTTGGAAGGACGGGGTTTTCAGCTAAATCCACATATCTCCTCCGGATTCTGCTTACAGCAAG
Source organism: Hemileia vastatrix (assembly GCA_030280995.1). Taxonomy (NCBI): domain Eukaryota; kingdom Fungi; phylum Basidiomycota; class Pucciniomycetes; order Pucciniales; family Zaghouaniaceae; genus Hemileia; species Hemileia vastatrix. The sequence goes on along the minus strand of JASXTE010000008.1, from coordinate 26,220,624 downwards.
GCGACTGTAAGAGTTTACCTTACCATAGTTGGCGCCCAACATGGGGTTTGAAATCTCTAGCTTTTTCTAGGACTTTTTTTTGGGTCAGGACTTTGTTAATAGCCTGCAAGAGGCTTATTCTCTGGAACTCTAATTGGATTTTTGTTATTGGTCTGCAAGAGGCTTGTTATTTTAACGGTTGTTAACACTTTTCTTATGTTTTGGGATGTCTTCTACTATTGGAACTGCTGTGTTGGCTGCTGGTGTACCTGTTAGGGCATCAGTAAGGATTGTATCTTGGGTTGGGCCCAAGTTTTCTGGAGATGATTTAGAAGGATTTTTACATAGGTATGAAACTGCAGCTGCGATTGATGGTGCTTTACCTTTGGATATGGTGAAGCAGATTAGGTTCTTTATTTTGGACAGAGAGGTGGAAAAGGAGGTTATTTCTATGGATGGTTATAAAGATCAAGATTGGAGAAAGCTCAAGATGGAGATGGAAAAAAGGTGTCCAAAAGTTTATTCATTGGAGGATCTAAAGGATATAGCTAGGAAATGGGAATCAAAAGGTGGTGTAACATCTCTGCATCAGTATCATCAGTTTATTGTTGAATTTCAGGTGGTTCTGGATTATTTGTTGGAGTATGAAATTTTATTTCATGATAATGCATCAAAGTATGTTTTTTGGGATGCTATGGGGGAAAAGGTTAAGAAAGATGTTTTGATTGTGCTTATTAATGGGAATTTAATGAAGGATCTCCCAGATGGAGAAACTAGGATTCCTGGTATGGAGGTGCTAAAGAAGGCTATCTTAGAACATCTGGATACTCATAATTCTGTTGATTTTGACCCTGGAAAAGAGGTTTTTCTTGCTCAAGAGATAGAAGAGGGCAGTTTAGAAGAATTAGCTTCTGTTGAGTTTTTGGAATCAGCCATTCCTGAAGATTTTGTCCAGCCTGAAGATATTATTTTTGTTAACAATTCTGTTGGGAAAGAAGAGATTTTTGAAGATGAAGATATTGTTGTCATTAATGACAAACTTTTGGATGATGGGGATAATTTTGTGTCGAATGATTCGAAATCGGATTTAGAGGATTTCTTGCCTCAGGTTTTGTCTTCAGAAGCAGAGACTGTCTGCAATGAAGATATGGATATGGTGGATTTGTTACAATCTCAGGGAGAGATTGTTAAGGAGGATATGGTTTTCCCTGCGCTAATAAAGAGTGTAGTGGCATTTGATAATAGAGTGCATAAATTGGATGCACTCATATTTTGGAAAAGGGTTGTTTATTTTTTATGTCCAATGGTAGGAAAAATTATGGGGGTTTATTTTTGGGTTTTATGGAATCAGTGGATAAGCCCTTGGGGCAAAATTATGGATTATCTCCAGGGGATATCAAGAATTTAATTCCTCTGAAATGAGGATAAACTACCTAAACTGGGCTGAAATTTTCTTTTATTGTTATGTCTTCAATTTATTCAGGATTCAAATTATTATGAATGCCCTCATTTTTTTTGGGGTAGCAGGGGCTGATCACTCTAATGTTGTAATCTCTCCTCAGGATGAGATCCCGGATTGCAATAGGTCAGCTCACTTGGAGATAATTCAAGTGGATTCTCAATTATTTTCTGTTAATATTACTTTGGAGTGCAAATACGTTATGGACTTTTCTATATGTTTATTGGATTTACCCTGCTTTTCTATTAAATTTAAAAATGGTGAAAAAGGCAAAATGGGCCAAATTAGGTTGGATAAAAATTGGAAGGGTATGTTTTATGACCTCCAGCAAGAGGATAAACTGCAAAAATAACATCAAAATTCAATTAAAAATCTCAGAATAATTAAAACACAAAAAAATAATTTATGTGAAAATGTTATTCCAGACCTCCAGAAAGAGGTTAAACTGCAAGTATCTCCTTCTATTTTGGACCTCCATCAAGAGGGTAAACTGCGAAAATCTCATCAAAATACAATAAAAAATCTCGGTATAATAAAAACACAAAAAAATAATTTATGTGAAAATGTTATTCCAGACCTCCAGCAAGAGGTTAAACTGCAATTATCTCCTTCTATTTTGGACCTCCAGCAAGAGGGTTAACTGCAAAAATCTTATCAAAATCCAATTAAAAATCTCAGAATAATTAAAACACAAAAAAATAATTTTTGTGAAAATTCAATTCTGGTCCTCCAGCAAGAGGTTAAACTGCCAACTTTCTTTACGGGTGATTTACTGTTGGATAAGGGAAGCAAAGGTGTTGGAAAATCTGTTTATAAATTAGACAAGGGAAAGTAAAAAAGGGTAAAATTTAAAAATGAAATAAAATATTTTTCTAATTTTTCTTATTCCAATTCTGACGATGAAGAAGATTCATTTGATGAAATTTTTAATGGCAATACAAGAGTAAATGTTTTACCTCAAGTTTATTTAGATGTGGAGGCAGCCAAATATAAGAAAGTAGCAAATAAAGTTTGACCTATTAATGAACCGCTACCTGCCGAATTAAATCCACCCTTGAGAAGACCAAGGTTATCAAGAGATCCTTATGAAAGTTACTTGGTAAAGAATCCGCCTGAATTTTCTGAGACGTCAAGAATCACTTTTGAGAGACTGGGTGTTGTTAACTTTGGACCCAATGGTTGGTTGTCTGGAGAAGAGAAGAAGTTGTTGTTGGATGTGGTGGTCAAGCAAGAGAAGGCCATTGCTTTTGTAGAAGAGGAGAGGGGTGTGTTGAAGCATTCCTATGGGGAGCCTTACAAGATTCCTGTGGTATTTCATGAACCGTGGCAGCAGAAACCGATTCCTATTCCAGCTGCATTAAAAGAAGCCTATATTAAAGTTGTCAGAGAACGGATACGCACTGGACTGTATGAGAAATCAACATCAAGTTATTCTAGTCCGGTATCTTGTATCAAGAAACCGAATGGCAAGCTTAGAGTTGTTCATGATCTTAGGGAATTAAATAGGGTTACAAAAAAAGATGCTGGGATACCACCTAGTGCTGAGGAGTTTGTCGAAGCATTTGCAGGGAGAGTGTGTTATGGTTTGGGAGATATTATGGGTGGATATGATGAGAGAGAGTTACATCTGGACTCAAGGCCTCTCACTACATTTGATACACCACTAGGACGTTTACAGTTAACAAGATTACCTCAAGGAGCAACAAATTCTGTTGCAGTTTATCAAGCTCAGATGGCTTGGATCCTTCAAGACGAAATTCCACATTATGCTGGAATCTTTATAGATGATGGAGGAATTAAGGGACCAACAACCGACTATGATAACCAGGTGTTGGAAGAGAATCCCGGGATACGCAAATTCATTTGGGAGTTTGCAATTACATTAGAAAGAATCTTGTTTCGAATTGAAGAGGCTGGTTTAACTATTTCAGGTTCAAAATTTTCCTGTTGTGTGCAAGCCTTAGAAATATTAGGCCATGTGGTATGTAGAGAGGGTAGGATTATGTCCAAGAAGAAAGTTAACAAAATTCAGTCCTGGCCAAGACCCAAGAATACGACCGAAGTCAGAGGGTTTTTAGGCGTTTGCGTATATGTTAGAATGTTTATTAAGGACTTTTCTTCATTGGCAGCTCCATTGAGACGGTTAACGAGAAAGGATGCAGACTGGGAGTGGGATGAAGAGTGTGAGAAGGAATTTGTGAAGTTGAAGGAGGTTGTATGGAAGGATTTAGTCCTGCACAAGCTGGATTATGGAAAAGATGCTGGTAGAATTTATTTAGCAGTTGATTCAAGTCAGGTTGCAGCTGGGGCGGTTTTGTATCAGATGGATAAAGCTGGTTACATCAGGCCAGTTAGGTATGAATCTGTAGTATTTACTGAGGTCGAATCAAGATATTCTCAACCAAAATTGGAATTATGTGGTGTGGCAAAAATACTGAAGAAACTTCAGCATATTTTGTGGGGGCAACATTTTGAGTTGCAAGTGGATACGAAATCGTTAATCTAGATGATTAATTCCCCAAGTTTACCGCACGCACCCATGACAAGATGGGTAGCTTTTATTCAAAATTTTTCGTTCGATTTAGTTCATAAGCCTGGCAGAACTTTTACTATGCCAGATGGTTTATCAAGGAGACCACCCACTGAAGAAGATTCAGACTCAGAAGAGTTCGATGAAGATATACCTATTATCAAAGCCAGCACTAAAGGAGCTGAAGACTTTCCATACCTCCCCCATGAGGTTATACTGGCAGGATTATTGTGTTTAGATTATGGTGATGATGACCTCCACCAAGAGGATAAACTGGAAAATAGTTCTTATGTTAATAAAGGTGTTGGAAAAGGTGTAGATAAATTTGGTAGAAAGGAGGTAGAAGAAGATGTGGTGTATGTAGAGGAAGATGGATTGGTAGTGTGGGATAGTAGTAAATTAAGGAATGGTGTATATTTTGGAGAATTAGAGAATTTAAATAAAAGGGTGGATAAAGAGAAAGAGGTATTTTTGAATACGGTTTATGAAGGATCCAAAGGTTCAGAAGAAAAACGTGGACATAGCTTGATTAAAGATTTATTTAGAGGTCAACGATTATTGGCTCATTCATGTGCAGGTGATATTGGTGATAGAGAAGTCCCTATTGATGTTATATTAATTGATTTGCAAGATGAATTCTGGGGTCAGACTGGATTTTATTTTTTGTTAGTCAAATATTTGTTGACTTTAGAGAGGCCAGAAGAGTGTGAAGACAATGAATGGGTGGCTATCAAGAGGAAGTCATCTACGTTTTACCTATCTGGTTAACGTTTAATGAGGAGAAGGTATCCAAATCTTCAAGTAGTTATAACTCAACAGAAGGGGCAAGAATTAGTTTTGAGATCACTGCATGAAGATCTCGGGCATAGAGGCGTTGGAGAAACGTTTAGAAGAATTTCTGATCGATTTTGGTGGCCTGGCATGAAGATGGCTGTTAAACAGTGGGTTCAGTCATGCGAAGAATGTCAAAGACAAAGTTATTTAAGGCCAAAAGAACCTGGACGCGCGACCGGTGAATATACGCTCTTTGGGAGAGCTAGTTTAGATGCTGTTCATATAAAAGAGGGATGGTATAAATATTTAATTGTGGCCAGAGATGATTTATCTGGTTGGGTAGAGGCAGCGTCTCTTATTAATTTAACTTCCAAAAATTTGGCAGAATTTTTGTTGAATAATTGGGTATATAGGTATGGGGTGATGAAGTTGGTAACGGTAGATGGAGGTCCTGAATTTGGGACAGAGTTTAAAGAGGCCGTATTGAAAGTTGGATCAAAGGTTAGGGTAGCAACCCCATATTATCCTGAAGCTGAAGGCATGGTTGAAAGAGGGCATCAGGTTATTAAGGATGCTTTAGTTAAAATGTGTGGGACAAGTGCCGAAAAGTGGAGGCACTATTTACCTTTAGTTTTATTTGCTGATCGAATCACTGCCAAAAGGACGACCGGATTCTCACCTTATGAACTTCTTTTTGGACAGAAAGCATTTTTACCGGTTGATTTAGAAGCTGAATCATATCTTGGAGTTGACTGGGACACGGTCAAAACTACTGAAGAATTATTGTGTGCAAGAATGATGCAGCTAGAAAAGAAAGAAGAATATTTATAAAAGGCATATTCGCAGATGATGAAGATCAGAAACCAATCAGTTAGATATTGGGATGAGCGGTTGGCACATCAATTAAGGAAACCTTTGAATCCAGGAGATATGGTCTTGGTGTATAATAGGAGTTTGGAAATTCAGTGGGGAAAGATGTTTGCAGATAGGTGGAATGGACCGTATAAAATCAAGGAGCAAGTTTCCGGCGGTTCATATGTGCTAGAAGAGTTGGATGGAGTAGTATTGAAGAAGAGGGTAGTGGCCAATCAAGTGAAACGGTTCTATCCTAGAGGCACCAGGAGTGCCGAAGTCTCCCTCCGCAATGAGGATAAACTATAATACCAACAAAATTTTATGATGACCTCTGCAACAAGGATAAACTATCTTCTTTTTTTATCAAAAATACTTTACTATTTTTACACTGTATATGGGCGACAAAACTATGATGAAACTTAACAAAATTCAAGAAGACCTTCTTTGAAATTTTCAAAAACTTAAAATTCTTAAAATATGGGTGAAGATAGTGTTGGAAAATTTTTAAAATTTATTGGAAGAAGTGTTCACAGGGGAACCTTCTTAATTTAATATTGGCAAGTGTGGGGGTAATTGATGGGCTGGCTGCTCTATACACAATTACCCCATAATGTTCGTTTTCAAAATTTTCCCTGTTTCTAGTTGAATACTGGCTTTGTCTTTTAATTATAGGAAGTCCACTAAGACTATAAACTGGAACAAATCAAGAGACACCACTCTCAACGCTGGATTCAAGATTCTTTTTATTTTATTTTGTTTTTGATTTTTTTATGTTAGATTGTGATTTCTTTTCTTTAATATATATTATGAATTATTGTAAAGGTGATGCTCACTGGTGGTCTCTAATCATTTTTATGAATTGGAGGGAGCCCACCCAGTGATCATCATTATAAAAATTATCTTCTAAAAACTTTCATTTATTTTCTTTTCTTTTCAATTTCTCAAAATTGTGTAACCACATCAAGTTGTACTTGGATGTGGGTATGATGTCGAGGGTACGGCTCATCAAATGGCCAGGGGGCATCTTTTAAAATTTTATTTTGAAATTTTATTATTATTATTACTTTTTCTATCTTTCTTTTCACATTCGTTTATCTTTCTTTAAAAATTAAATTTTAACTTTATTTCAAAACTATCTTTTCTAAAATCTTTTATTTTAAGTTAAAAACAAAATTAAAATTAAAAATAATAAAATAAAATAAATATAAAAAAAATATATAAAATATAATAAAAAAATAAAAATAATAATAATAAAAAAATAAAATAATAAAATAAAAAAAAAATTAATTAATTAAATCAAAATTATTATTATATTTCTTAGATTTATTTTTCAGTCTTCATTCTTTTTAGTTTATTCATTTAGTTTAGACAGGAAACAGGGTCTAGGGGAACTCAATACCTCTGGGATTTTACTTCAAGACATCTGTTAGTCCTCCAAGACTTTAAACTGGCTAATTTTCAAGACTTTCATTAAATATTTTATATTGGAGCTGTTAGTCCTTCAAGACTTTAAACTGAATTTCAAGGATGATTCAAGATTTTATGGATATTTTTGGAGACGGATTTTTTTTTATATTTTATTTATCAATCAAATGTTAGGTCCACCAAGACCTTAAACTGGAGTGTTATCAAATGTTAGGTCCACCAAGACCCTAAACTGGACTATTATCAAGCTGTTGGGTCCACCATGACCTTAAAATGGATTTCTTATCGAACAAATGTTTGGTCCACCATGACTTTAAACTGGTAGTTCATTCATTTTTTTAGTCCACTATGACTTTAAACTGGAAAATTAATATCTGCAGGATAATTCAACATTCATTGGTCCACTATGGCCTTATACTGGATTACTTGTCGATCAAATGTTTGGTCGACCAAGACCATAATATGGCAATCGATTATATGTTTGGTCCACCAAGACTTTAAACTGGAATGTCAATCTTGTTTGGATAACTCAATTCAATCTTTTAATTTATCACTGTCCACTAAGACTCTAAACTGGTTATTCAATTATTTCTGGAATTGGGTGCTGATAAGCTTCAGGAGGTTAAATTTCAGGTGGTGATGATTCTAAGGAAAGCATAATGGTTAATTAGGTGAAATTTGTGGCGCTTTAACATGGTCTAAAGTTATTATTATTATTGGAAGCCTGGAAAAAGTTTTATATGGGTTTGCTGTATAGCAAAGTTTGAAAATTGTGATGAAGGAATCAGAAGTTAGGATGGTAGTTGGATTTTAGGGAATGATTTTTTTAGTGCCTCATTGTTAGGCCATTTTTGGTGTGAAGCCTGGAGGACCTTATGGCGAGATTGGAATCATAGAATTCGGCTCAGTGGGGGGCCCTATGAGGTTGGAATCAGGAGTATTCGGCTCATAGGAAGATCCACTCTCTCAATGCTGTGACAAGAAGGAAGACTGGTATATGGGAGTCTGAAGGAATTCAAACCTTGCTCTCAGTAGTGGAATCATCACAAGATTTATTTTATTTTATTTTATGTTATATCAAGCCAGAGAAGAAGAAACAACGTTTTTATTATAAAGAATTAAAAGAAGACCAGCTAAAACAAATTTATCAAATTATTTTATTAGAAAAGATAATTCTTTTGGAATTGCTCAACCACTTATGCAAAGTTTTAAGAATGGGGACATTCTCAATTGGAGGGAGGATGTGGTAGCCTAAAGTTTAGTATGGCACCTAAGTACGTAAATGGAGTTATTACGGCATGCAAGATTGGTGTTATTATTTTTTTATAAAAGGGTTTTATTTAATTTATTTGAGTTTTAAATATGAAGAAATTGGTCAAGAGCAAATGCCTACGCAAAAACAATTTATTTTACAGAGAAAACTTATTTTTACAGTCTGAAGAGTTTATAAGTATCAAGTCGAGTCAATCAAGAACCTTGGGAAATTTTCCCAGAATTTTTACTATTTTTCTTATATTTTTAAATGAATTTTAAAGTTTTATAGAAATATTTACGTTTTTAGAAATTACTTAACTTTGATGAATTTTCACGGGGTGATTAGAGCTGCGCAGACTACAAAAATTAGTTTGAACCTAAAGGGGAAGTGGCTCTATTATGTGTAATTTTTCTAGATTTTTTATTATAGTTTTAAAGGTTCTAATTGAGTCCGGACGGACTCCGTTTGGACTCCGCTTTGACTCTGTACGGACTCCGTAAAGACTCCGTATGGGCTCCGGATTGACTCTGTGTGAGCTCTGGAGGGGAAAACTTAGGCACGTGACTAGGTATACTTAAGAGCCTCTCAAACTTGAAATTGAGGAGGGGAATACAACATACAGCTTAATCATTAACCACCACGGTCTTATTTTTTATTACTCAACAAATTAAATAAATTTGTAATACCCTTATAACTTTAATTTTATATATAACATTTTAGAAATACTACTGAACAATTTAAATCACACTTCATACAGGGTATCTTTAGAAAGGTCTTCATCGCCGGGACTTGATTATTGCTGTCTCATAAAAACTCAAATTATAATAAAAACATAAAAGTCAATCTTTACAGATCTTTCACTGGTACACCTTAATTGTTTTTATCAGTATTTCTTTTCTCAACAGCCACTTTTATTTAAATCTCAATAAGCGTTAAATATTTTAGAGTTTCATTATTTTTATCAATCAGATCCAAGTAGACCGGTTAGCTTAGTGATTAAGAATTCCCATTTTTGTTATTTTTGTTGGAAGGACGGGGTTTTCAGCTAAATCCACATATCTCCTCCGGATTCTGCTTACAGCAAGGCGACTGTAAGAGTTTACCTTACCATAATGTCTTGTAGACATTTTTCATATTCTGAGTTTTAAGGGGTCATTTCCTCATTTTTCATATATAAAAGATTGCTGTTTAATTTTGTTTTTCGTGTTTTACGGGCTAACCTTTAGTCTTAGGGTTAAGTGCTTAGTACCATTGGATAGAGCTAATTTTTCTCTATATTTCATGCCACAATGTTGTTATAGTGAAATTCCATGTTTTAAAGGTTTTAGTAGTTGTAGCTAATTTTTCAAAGTAGATTAATGGTTTTTGTTGGTTTTATGGCTTCAGGGAGGCCGGGCCGCTTCAGGAGGGTTTTTTATGCAATTTGGTGGGTACAGGCGCTAGATTGGTGGGTGTGCATGGGCTCTTAGTTAGTGGTCTGTGTGTACATAGTGAATAAGACAGTTTGGGGCAACCTTAATCATCATACAACCATCCGGAGGTGATATCATTGTTCCTCACTCAGCTTTCACTGTTTTCTGGCCACAATTGGCTGTGTTTGTTGCAAGTGTGTTCTTCATTTAACTTAACTTTGGCAACTGTTTTCTCTGTTATAGTCTTGCAAGCTATACCAAGTATTATTGCTGTCTCTGGTGTGGATTTGCAGCCTACATCAAGTATCTTTGCTGTCTCTGGTGTGGACTTTGTTCTACATTTCAGTTCTTTGGTCTGGTAGTCTCTCTGGGGACTACTTTCTTGACTCATCAAGCAGTCAAGTGTTTTAAAAAGGAGCTTTAGCAAAACAGGAACCAACTTACTTTAGAAAGTAAATCTCACTCTATTTTTCTAAAGGGACAGGGGATTTTCTCTCTGGTTTTTCTCCAACTCCCTTGGTCAAGGCCTATAGCTAGTACTATAGGATTGTCTACATTTCTGGCGCCCAACGTGGGGTTAGTACTTGCTAGTTCTTTGGAATCGCTGTTTTCTTTGGTTGGCTCTTTTTGGTGTTTTGGTCTGGAAGAATGGGTTCTGGTTCCTCTATTCCTGTGGTGACTGTCAGTGGGGGGGATGGTCCTCCTTCTGTGATGGTTAGGGAGTGTGTGAGGATTAAAACTTGGGATGGTACCAAGTTTAATGGGGAGGATGTCAAGTGGTTTCTATAGAAGTATGAAACTGCTGCTGGGGTGGATGATGCTTCCTACCTGGACATGGTGAAGCAGATTATCTTCTTTATTGGTGATAAGTCAGTGGAGAAGGAGATTGTGGCCATGTCTGGCTACAAGAAGAGGGATTTGAAATTTTTGTGTAGGGAAATGGTGGATAGATGGGGTGTCAGGTTCACTATGGTGGATCTGAACAAGGTTGTCAGTGAATGGCAATCTTATGGTTGTGTTGGTAACTTACATAGTTACAGGAAGTTTCTGCTACAGTTTGTGTCACCGGACGACCTACGCACAAGGTCAAGGATGTTCCTGCAAGTGAGATAAAAGGTTCAGATACTTCTTCAAAGTACAGAGGGATAGTTCGAGGAAGTGATTTGAAGATGACTCGAAGGAAGAACTACTGCTTTGAGTTATTTTCGAGAAGGATTCTAATATAATTGAACAGTAATATTTAAATTCTTAAGATCTCACAAAGGGTTGGAAGCTCAACAATCAAAGATTTAGGATTTAGATATGATTATTGAGAAAATAAAGAAAGATACAATAATAATGATTTTCACTTAGAGTTTTATCACTATTAACTATAAATACGTTTTATAATTTAATTCTAAGGAATGTCAAACCAAAAACCCAGCCCCTTTTATATCCTTTACTCCTCCTCGCATTGACCTCATACTCATCCACCATTCCGCACACCACAACCCATTTAAAATATATCCGTTACACCTGGACCCTCCTCACTAACATCCGTTAACCCCTTAATCCTCACTAACCATTCCATCCATGCTCACTACCCCTTAATAACCCACAGACATTTCATGAACCTTTTAATGTACTATTGTATTAACTATTGCGCTGTGCCTCGCTTATTGGGAAAAAGACTAAGACACACTATTGAGAGATTGACTAATTTAGATTTAGAGTTTTAGGCTAGCGCGATTGAATAGCGAGTACACAAAGGAAAGTCGTAGTTGCTATGGAGAGTTGCTTTCTGCACTTCGAGTATGGATTTGAACCCTTTAGTATTGATTTAATGAGCTACTTTGCCTCGAGTGTCACGTGGCGCATGACAGATGCCTGGGTATAAGAACGCAAACTCCGTTGAGCGTAAAACATATTTCCCACACTAATTTCCCTTCCTCTTTACTTAATTATTATTTTTATTACTTTAATTCATTATGACGGATTTCCCTACACCGACTCCCATGCCTCCACACTCTAAAGCGGATGGGGGTGTTGTCACACAGCAATTTTCAAAGACTTGCACGGCTTGCGAGTTGATGAAGTATTTCTGCGTGGAGAGCACGGCGACACGAGGGCCTCGCCAAAAGTGCGATTTTTGCCGATGGAGAAGAGTGGTGTGTGACGCTTTAGCGAAGAATGCTGACATTGAGAGTCGGTTTACTAAGACGAAGTATTGGGTGATCCCTAAAACAAAGGAAGTAGTCGAGGACATCTGGGATGTGTCCATTGGGGACAATCAATCGGTGGGGGAAAATGAAGAAGAAGTTGAAGATGATGTGAACATCTGGGTGGCTAGGGCTGCGAAAAAGAGGGGGGTTGTCGAGGAGGAAGTTGACGAATTGGTTGAGGAGGAGGAAGAAATTCCCCTCTCGAGGAAAACCCCAAAAAAACAACGGGTGATCATTGAATATGACGAAGAGGAAAGGGAGGTGGCAGAGAAGGTCACTCCTAGATTGTTTTTGGAGCCTAACTCAATCTTTGAAGTAAGTTCACCTTTTTATAATTTATAATTTTAATTACTGATGATTTTGTTTTAGAGTTCAGACGTCATCATCAAGGTCCCTACGATGGAAGCTTCAAATGTGGAAGCGACCCTTGTGGGACCCACTGCGGTGGAAGTGGTAGTGTCGGCGGAGGGTAGATTACCGATTGTTACCTTGAGGGAGGAAAACGAAGAAACCCTCGATCAAGTATGGTCAAAGAAACCTCGTCAGGTTCGACAAGCAAAATATATTGAAGACTTCAGCGGCGAGATTGATAACATTATTGATGCCGCTTCCTTTGACGTAGCCGAGGAGTTACTTGAACTTGGGGAGTTGATTCTGGTAGGTGAGGGGGAGAACTTTGAGAAATGTAGAAAGGAGATTAGGGAAATTTTGGAGAAGATGAAGGTATTGGTTCGGGAGAAGATAAAAGAGAAAATTTAAAATAAAAAGGAGAAAAGAAGAAAAAGAATGTAAAAACAATTTGTATTTAATTATTTTATTTTGTTATTTTATTTAGAATTTTATTTTTTATTTTATTATTTTTTGTATAAGATTTTGAGAGAAAGAAGGAAAAGACAGAAAAAAGATTTAAATAGAATTTGTTTTAAGATTTTGAAAGAAGAAGTTTAAATGAGGAAAAAAAGAAAGAATATTTGATTGAAGGAGTTTTAGTTTTAAAGTTCAAAAGAAAAGAATTAAGTAAGAAGAAAGAAATAGTTGATTGAGATAATTTAAGAAAAAAATTGTTATTTAAGTTTGTTAATTGAAGATTTGAGGGATTTTAGTTATTTGAAAAAAGAAAAGAAAGAAAAGAAGAGATGAAATAAAATTTTAAGAGGATTTTGAAGAAAGAAGTAATTTGTTTTGAAGAATTTAAAAAGGTGATTTAGAAGTTAAAAGAAAGATGGTAGTGTATTGTTTGTGAAGAATTTTGATAGTTTGAGGAAAATAAAATTTTAAAGAAGAATGTATATAGAAAATTCAGAAGAAAAAAAATTTATTTTTTTATTTTTAATTTTATATTTGTTTTATTTTTATTTTTATTTTATTTTACTTTTATTTTAATTTATTTTTTTTATTATATTTTTTTTAAAAAAGAAGGTTGAAACATTTTGAAAAGAGAAAGAATAAAGAAGAAAACAAAAAGGATTTTCTAGAAATAAAAATATTTTAGATTTTAAAAGGAAAGAGAAAAAAAAAAGAGAAAAGAAAAAAGAGAGTTTTAAGGTTTTGGTTTTAAAGGGTATTTAAAATGAAAAGATTTTAGGAGTTCAGGGGCGTTAGAAACATTGATGGCTGGTTCCCAGGATGTTTTGTCTGAGTCATCGAGGAAGCCTTCCCATTCCACGAGGTATTGAAGTTTCCCCTTGCACATTCTTGAATCAAGGATACGGCTTACTTCCCACTCTAGATGGTCTTCTACTTCTACTGGTTCCGGAGGAGGTTGGTTCTTGCCAGGGTATGTTTCTTGAGCCAGTTCCAGGAGAGATACGTGAAAAACAGGGTGAATAGCCTGCCATTTAGGAGGTATCTTGAGTCGAAATGCAGTTTTAGAGACTTCAGAGTCGATTTCGAATGGCCCCAAGCGTTTTTCAGCCAGTTTCTTTGATGGTCGAGTCGTTTGAATGTTCCGTGTGTCGAGCCATACTTTGTCACCTGGTTTAAAAGGAGGAGCAGTTTGTCGATGTTTGTCAGCCTGTTCCTTGTACCTTCGAACCGCTAATTCCAGATTTGATTTAAGGTCCTCTTGGAGTCGTGATATGGTTTGAAGATAATGTTCCGCAGGATGATTAGTTCCTACATGGATTGAATTGAATCAAGGATGTCTTCCATAAACAGTTTCAAAAGTAGATTGTTGTGTCGAAGAATGAGTCGAGTTATTATAAGCAAATTTGGCTAATGGTAGCCATGTGGTCCAATCGTCTTGTTGGTAACTGACATACATTCAAAGGTATTGTTTGAGGATTTGGTTGACCCTTTCTGTTTGCCCATCGGTTTCAGGATGATAGGCTGTGGAGAGGTTCCTTGTGATATTGAGTTGTCGACACAGTTGAGTCCAGAATGTGGATACAAACAATAAGCCTCTATCTGAAATAATATCATAAGGTAAGCTGTGTTTGGAAAATACATATTCTAGAAACAATTTTGACAAATCTTCTGCTGTAGCAGTAGTAGTGGTTTTAATGAAAATAGACATTTTTGAGAATCTATCTACTATTACTAATATAGCATCAAAATTATTGGAAAGAGGAAGTTGAGAAATAAAATCCATCGATAAAGATTCCCAAGGTTTAGAGGGAATAGGAAGTGGTTGAAAAAACCCATACTTCCGGTGACGGGGAGCCTTATTCCTATTACATTCGTAACAAGCTTTTATATAGGTCTTGATTTCCCTGGTCATTACTGGCCAGAAAAAATCCCTCGCTATTAACTGGTAGGTTTTATCAACCCCAAAAGGACCAGCTAATGGAGAATCATGTTGACTGTTGAAAATCCATAATTTTATCTCATTGTTGTCAGGTATGACTACTCTACCTTCGAAGACTAATAGACCTGATTCAATACTAAATCTTTTGGCCCCTTGCTTTGAGAGTATTTTGTCTTTCAACCCTAAACAATAATCGTCCTTTGACTGAGCTTTGAGGATGTTGGATAGTGGATTTTGAAACGATTGAATTGTCATCAAATTAAGTTGATGAGTCGTTAACATTGATTTGTTGAAGATTGATTTCACATTTGCTGGATTTTTTTCAGCAAATGCGTCCCCCCTCTGTGGGTAAACGTCGTCCCGACGTGACAAGATATCTGGGACAATGCAGTTCTTACCTCCGCAATAGGAAATAGAAAAGGGAAATTCAGACAGAAATTCAGCCCACCTGGCTTGACGCCTGGTTAACACTTTGGAAGACATAAAGTATTTCAAAGCATTATGGTCTCTTAAAATTTGAAAAGGACTATCTAAGCTGAGAAGAAAAGAGTCCCATTTTTTAAGACAGTGAATAATAGCTAAAAGCTCTTTGTCATGAATTTCATAATTTAACTCTGCTGCAATGAGTTTGAGTGACTCAAAAGCAACAGGATGAAACAGTTTTGTTTCCAGATTCAATTGAGAAATGACCCCTGCGATAGCATAATCACTTGCATCTGTCTCGACTATTGTCGAAGCAGTAGGATCAAAGTGTCGAAGAATTGGAGCTGTGGTGAACACCGTCTTCAATGCTTTGAATTCCTTTCGCGCTGTGGAAGTAAAAACAAAAGGAATATCTTTTCTAAGAAGAGAAGTAAGATTGGAAATAGTTTTAGAGTAATCTTTAATAAATCTTCTATAGAAATTTGCAAAACCCAAAAATCCTTGGAGGGATTTAACGGATTTGGGCTCAGGCCATTCCAGGACCTTTTGAACTTTTTTGTTGTCCATGACTAAACCATCAGTGGATAATGTAAAACCCAAAAAATCAATATATTTAAGATGGAATTTGCATTTATTATGCTTGGTGTAGAGTCCATGACCTTGAAGTCAATTTAAAACCTGTCGAACATGATGAATATGTTCATCCAGTGTCTTCGAGAAAATTAAAATATCATCTAAATAGACAACAACAAATTGTTCGACAACATCTTGAAAGATTTCATTGACAAAAGTTTGAAAATTTGATGGTGCGTTACACAATCCAAAAGGCATAACTAAATATTCAAAACTACCAAATCTAGTGTGCATTGCAGTCAGTTGTTCATGACCTTCCGCAATGCCAATAAGATTGTAAGTGCCTCTAAGATCAATTTTAGAAAAGAAATTAGCACCATTAAAAAGGGTAAGAAGCAATGACATAGGAGGAGCAGGATATGCATTCTTCTTAGTGACTGTGTTGAGCTTTCTATAGTCAACACACAACCTAAGACTACCATCCTTCTTTTTTACAAAGAGGAAAGGGGAGCCGGTTGGAGATTTACTGGCTTTGATGAAACCTTTGGCTACATTCTCTGAAATGTAGTCTCGAAGAACTTGAGATTCGTCCTTCGAAAAAGAATAGACAGGACCTGCCAGAGGTACTGGACCTATTAACTCTATCTGATGGTTGTAGGGTCAATGAGGTGGTAACTTATCGGCCTTGCGGATTGAAAAAACATCAAGGAAATCATGATAGATTTCTGGTAGAGTCAATTTAATGGCTTCAACGTCAATTTGGTGGTCCTCATCATCTATGAGAGAATCTGTTGAGGGAAGACCAGAATTGAGAGAGCATGGTTCGATTACTTCGAGGCAATTTAAATCCTCTTCAAGTGAAGTCATCGAGCTAGAAGGGTTATCCAATTGCTCATTTAAAGAAAGATCAGATGCTTTCAAGTCATCTGGCAGATATTTGTCCTCTAGCAGGACATTTTCAGGCGGGTTGTTTAATTCCCTATTGACATGCATTGAAGAATCAGAAATATACTTAGTCCGTGGGGTGATCAATCCCCGTGTCCAATCAATTTCAGGATTCCAATGCGTTAAAAAGTCATGACAAGAATGGTATCGTCCATCCTTGGGGCGTCCAAGACTGTTAGTTCCCACTCGAAGGGGGGAAAATTCGGAAAGTTGAAAACCCATAAAACTTTCTTTCTGACCCAATATTTGGGTTCCTCTGATTCAACCAAGTAAATTGGAGTTCAATCAATATCTGTAAATGTCAGCTGTAACTTCTCGGCAAAAGATAAACTGACAAAAGAAATCAAAGCTCCAGAGTCTATAAGACAACTGAAGGGGATATCCTCCTTAAAAAGAATGAATCTCAAGCGGTTTAAGGCAACTCCAGTCCTTAAGACATGGAGGTTCTGTGCACTGGGAGAGATAAGATAGTTTTCTTTGCACACAAGTCAACTATCTACTAGTTTTTTGGCTTCGAACTAGTACCTTCTCTTTCCTTCAATTTTACACAATCTTCCAGCTTGTGCTTACCCCCACAATACATACATAACCCATTATCTGTTCTCCTCTTCCTCTCAGCTTATTTAAGTTCCCCTTTAGGATCCAGTACTTTACTGATATTGCCTGGGGTCAAGCTTTTCGGTCGAGGTTTGTCCTTTCCCTTAATAGGCTTGGATTAAGTCAAGGAGGATTGAGTTGTTCGTGGGTGTGAAGAAGGTCCCGATTTGAAATTTAAGCCTTGAGATTTTTTGGCGTATCGACAATGTTGAAGTCTTCCTTGGTAAACGCCGTCATGTTCAAGGGTTTGATCCATTAAATCTGTTAAATTAGTCATCTTCTGACCGTGAAGATTTAACTGATCCAGAATCCTCGAAGGAAGTCCTTTTTTGAAATGATACTTAAGGGCAGCATCATTCCAACCTATCAAGTTTAAAGCGCTCTGACGTTTGAGATATATTCAGAGGCTTTCCCATTATCACTCATGCAAAGGAAATCAAGTTCAATTTCTGGGTTGTCAGTTTCATTAGGGTCACCAAACAATGTGAAAAGTTGGTCTTCGAACTTTTCCCAGTTATTAATAAGTAAGTGGGTTTCGGTTGAAGAGAGCATGAGAAGATAAGGTTCAAACCATCTTGCTGCTTTTCCGGCCAGGAATGAAGAAACATAAACAACTTTTGATCCGTCGTTATTGAAGGTTTGAGGGTCATTATGGAACAGGAGCTTGCAGGTTTGCAAGAAGGGTCGCAATCTGTCTGGATGTTCTCCATCAAATTTATCAGGAGATTTCATAGAAGGAGTTTTGAATTTAGATCCCTCTGAAGACATTGAATTTGAAAGGGTCTTCATGAAAAGTCTCATGAAATCTTCCAGAGAATTGGATGTTCCAGGTTCTGAAGGTTGACCAGAAGGGTGGTTAGCAGGGGCGGATGGTACCTCGTGCATTGTATCATCTCCTTCTTCATCATCACTAGAATCATCAAAATCTTGTGGGATTTCTTCTACCGATTGGACTGAATGTTTCTGTTCCCTAAGATCGAGTGGCTCCAAGGAGTGAGTGCGTGAAACAGGCCTAGTGGCTGTTGGCCTGCCTCTGGCGCAAGCTCTAGTAGTAGTGCCTGTAGGAGGAGTGCGTTGAACAGGTGCCATTTTAAGAATTTAGAAAAAACACCTGAAAAGGGACGTAGTAGTGCAAAGAATGAGAACTACGGAGAATTAAATTATACTGTCACCGGACGACCTATGTGAAAAGGTTAGGGACTAAATATAAAAAGTAAGAGATAAAACTCAGAGCTTTGGACGGCAGAGGCAATTGGACAGTAAGAGAAAGTTTTACCTAAATATAAAAAGTAAGAGATAAAACTCAGAGCTTTGGATGGCAGAGGCAATTGGACAGTAAGAGAAACTAAGTAGAGAATAATTAGTAAAGATGGCAAGAGAAGATAATAACATTGCATTATACAGCACACATACGTTTTACCTAAATATAAAAAGTAAGAGATAAAACTCAGAGCTTTGGACGGCAGAGGCAATTGGACAGTAAGAGAAACTAAGTAGAGAATAATTAGTAAAGATGGCAAGAGAAGATGAGAGACAATAGGAGTTAACAAAGCCATCTTTATAGTGAAGTAAGAGTATAGGATTCACGGAATTATACTTCGGAAATTAAATAAATTGGACAATGAAAAATAGTAACCCAATAAGCGAGAGACTTTATAACGGTTAAATGGAACGTAATATAAGTAATGGTAATTAAAGGAAAATAAATTTAACAGTACATTAACAGTTAAACCTCAACACCCCCCCATGCTGTATAATGCAATTATTTCAAATGTACTTGATTAAGACAGGCTAGATGCGCAGGCTTAGGTAAAGATTTAGTTAAAAAGTCAGCCCACATATGACACGCTGGAAGATATTTTAAAATTAGTTTGTTTTGAGAGACAATATCGCGGAGCCAGTGAAGTTGCCTGTTAACATGGCGAGTTCTGTGTTGATATAAAGGGTTTTTTGTTAGCTTGATAGCACCTTGATTATCACAGTATAATGTGCTCTTATTTAATTGTAGGTTGAAGTCAGTAAATAACTGTTCAATCCAGAGTAAGTCTTGAGCTGATTCGGTCATTGCGCGAAATTTGGCTTCAGTGGTTGAGAGGGAAACGACTGGTTGTTTGCGTGAGCGCCAGTTAATAAGTCCAAGATGAAAGATTAGGCTACCGGAGGTTGACCTACAATCATCGGTATCACTCCAGTTTGCATTGGCATAACCGCTGAGTGAGTTGAGGGATGAATTTGGTACATTACCAAGGGTAAGAGCTAGATCTTGAGTGCCAGCAAGATACCTAAGAGCGTGCTTAAAAGCGGCGATATGTTCCAAGGTGGGATTGTTAAGATTTTGAGATAATAAACTAGCTGTATATGCTAGATCTGGACGAGTACATAAAACTAAATAGTTTAAAAGACCAATAGCTCTTCTATAAGGAAAAGCATTAGGTTCTACACTTGAAGAGTCACTACTAAATTTAATGTTAGGTATTAAAGGAGTACTAGTAGGTTTACAATCTTGTAAAGAAAATTCAGTGAGTAAATTTTTAATATATAGTGATTGAGATAATTGTATAGTTTTATTATTATAGTCACGAATAACCTTCATTCCCAAGACCCACTTAAGATCACCCTGGTCATCCATGTCAAAGATATTCTTAATTTTGTTTTTGAAATCAGACACATCAGGGCCGCCAATGATCATGTCATCAACATGTAGGAAGACGTAACAGGGTTTTTCTTTACTATTGCTAATAAATAAACACGGGTCTGCTTTACTGGGGGTGAAATCAATGCTGGCAAAGAAGTTAATAAGAACAGTATACCAGCAACGCGGACTTTGTTTTAGTCCATACAAGGATTTTTTTAGTTTGAGACAGCTATTAAGTAGTTTGGGAGTGTAGCCTAAGGGAAGTTTCAGATATAGCTCTTCTTCTGGGATACCATGTAAAAATGCAGATCTAACGTCCATTTGATGTAGTTGCCAGTTGTTGAACGCAGCAATTCCTAATAGAAATCTGAGGGTAGAAAGTCGGCCAGTAGGAGCAAAGGTGTCATTATATTCGATGCCTTCAATTTGAGCAAAGCCTTGAACGCACAGTCTTGCTTTATACTTGAGTATATTTCCTTCAGCGTCTGTTTTTCTCCTAAAGGTCCAAGTGGTGCCTAATAGATGAGTGTCATTGGAACATGGAATTTCATCCCAAACTTCATGCTTTTCGATGCTTTCTAACTCAGTTGAAATAGCTCTTTTCCATTCATCACTTTCCGAACTTTGAACGGCTTTATAGTAAGACGTAGGTGCATCTGAGGCTGCAACGGTGAAATTGATTTGTTTACTGCGACGACTGTAAGGTAGTATATTTGAAACATCTATGTTGGACGATATTTCTTGTGCTGGAGGTGTTTGCTTGTCAACCCAGGCAAAATGCTTATATTGAGGTAGTTCGTGGGTATTTTCAGCAGAAGTATTGCTAGTGCTGGCATCATCAGAGGATGATTCTGATATTGCAATTTCTTGGATTTGATTAGATTGTGTGGGTTCGGAAAACTCAGCTATTGAGGTGGATAGACTCTCTTCGGTTTCATTGATAGTTTGTTGAGCAGACTCAAAGTTAATAGTATTCAGTTCAGGGAAAACAAGCTTTTCTACAGTATCAATACCTTTAGTAATTTTATGAGCTATTGTAAATGTATTGTAAAACTTGACATCATGAGTGATTATTGTTGAATCCGATTTTGGTAAGTAGATACGATAATTATTGTGGCCGTCTACAAATCCTAACAACATTCCTTCCTCTCCTGAAGGACCAAATTTTCCTTCTCGTTTGGCTTTAGGTATATTAACAATAGCATCACATCCAAAAGGATGAAGAGTAGTGGTATTAGTTTTATCTTTGGACCATAAGTCCAGGGGAGAGGAATTATTCGGAAGGTTAAAGGGAGGAGTTCTATTAAGCAAAAAATTGGCCGTTTGTATTGCTTCGGCCCACCAAGAACTGTCTAGACCACTCTGAATAAGTAAACATTTGGGTTTTTCAACCAATGTACGATTACCTCGTTCAGAAATCGGATTCTGTTGTGGGGAGTAAGGAGCCATTAATAAGTGAGTGATGCCTCTAGTAGAATAGTAATTTTTAATAGTATTGTTGGAGAATTCACCACCGTTATCAGTGACTACATATTTGATTTTATTATTGCAAATATTTTCTGCTAATGATTCAAAGGTTTTATAATGACTAAAAACTTCAGATTTATGAAGTAAGAAATAAATATGTCGAAATTTAGAATAGCCATCGACTATTTGCAGAAAGTATAGTTTACCACCTTTTGATATAGGATCAATAGGGCCACAGAGGTCCATATGAATGATATCTAGACATCTTTGTGGTGCAGGGAAGGATCCTGGGTAAGGTAGTATGTGCGATTTGGCAAGATTGCACGCTTTGCAAACGTAATTGGAAAAATTGACATTGGGATATAGTAATTTTATTACTCTATTGTTAGGGTGTCCACTACTACAATGTAGGATATCTAGTTTTGAGAGTGAGAGAGTATTGACGTTACATACAATGTTGGTTTGGATGGGAAAACTTATGATATTTCCCAGAGTTGAACATGTGATAATGACTTTATTTTTATTTCGAATAGTATATACACCCTGCGAATTAACAAGACTCCAACCATCATGAAGTAAGTCAGTAGCTGCAACCAAAGGTGTTTGAATGGAAGGGGAGTATAAGGCTGGTATAGTAAGTTTATAACCAGATTCAGTCATTAATTTCACTACTCCTTGACCAAGTGCAGAGAATTCTTCGCCGTTAGCTGTAGACAAGCGCATGTTTGTGCTGGAGAAAGATGTAAATAAGGCCCTGTTATTGAAGAGCGAGTATGACGCCCCACTGTCCAAGACCACATGATTGGGTAAAGCCTCCATTATAACAGCCAATACTTTACCTGTCGACTCTTTTTCTTTTTTCCTTTTTAAGAACTCCTCACGTTTTTCGGGATGTAATTGAAAACAGGATGATTCTTGATGAGGAGCAAGAGGGTTATGTTTACCCTTAGAACAATAATTTTTATTCTTCTTGGTATCTACACTTAAGGCGGAACCAGCAGTGGACATGGAGAGATTTATACGTCTCGTAACTTCACCTTCTAAGTCTGAGAATACTTCTTCTAGACTTGGTTTAACATTCGTAACTTTGTAATTATTTAATATAAGATTGGCAGTGGTTTGATAAGAATCCGGTAATAAATTAAGAATATAATGAGACATAAGAAATGAAAAATTTCTTTTTCAAACAATTCGGGAGCGACTTCTTCAAGCAGATTAATAATGCTGCGAAAGTCGTTAATGGTACTGATAATGTTACTTTCAGTGAAACAAACATCAAATAACTTTTTGACAATGTAGGAGAGATTAGCCCCAGACTTGGCAGCATAGTGATTTTGGATTTTCAACCAGAGTTCAGCAGGGTTCTCCGGTGCATCTTTCTTAACAAACTTATTGTGATTAGTTCTGTCCAGGAACATTTTCAAAATAGTATCCGTCTGCCTCTTACGAATAAAAAATGCCTCTTTGAGGTTAGGATTGGTAGGTTCGATGAGATCAGGATTTAAGAAGTAATCCAAGTTGCGAACTTTGAGAGCATACATGATGTCTGTTTTCCATGTAGCATAGTTGAGATCATTCAGTTTTTCAATATTTTTGACTTCGGAAAAATTGGGATTTTCAAGGTATGCAGCTGAGAAGGTGATTGGTGTATTAGGATTACCAGGGATGGAAGTTGCTTCAGAAAAAATTGGATTAGAGCCAGAGTCTGAGGTAGCAGCAGCTGGAGACGTCATTATTGATTGAGCGCTGGGCCCATAACCTGAAAAGGTTAGGGACTAAATATAAAAAGTAAGAGATAAAACTCAGAGCTTTGGACGGCAGAGGCAATTGGACAGTAAGAGAAAGTTTTACCTAAATATAAAAAGTAAGAGATAAAACTCAGAGCTTTGGACGGCAGAGGCAATTGGACAGTAAGAGAAACTAAGTAGAGAATAATTAGTAAAGATGGCAAGAGAAGATAATAACATTGCATTATACAGCACACATACGTTTTACCTAAATATAAAAAGTAAGAGATAAAACTCAGAGCTTTGGACGGCAGAGGCAATTGGACAGTAAGAGAAACTAAGTAGAGAATAATTAGTAAAGATGGCAAGAGAAGATGAGAGACAATAGGAGTTAACAAAGCCATCTTTATAGTGAAGTAAGAGTATAGGATTCACGGAATTATACTTCGGAAATTAAATAAATTGGACAGTGAAAAATAGTAACCCAATAAGCGAGAGACTTTATAACGGTTAAATGGAACGTAATATAAGTAATGGTAATTAAAGGAAAATAAATTTAACAGTACATTAACAGTTAAACCTCAACACTATGCACAAGGTCGAGGATGTTCCTGCAAGTGAGATAAAAGGTTCAGATACTTCTTCGAAGTACAGAGGGATAGTTCGAGGAAGTGATTCGAAGATGACTCGAAGGAAGAACTACTGCTTCAAGTTATGTTCGAGAAGGATTCTAATATAATTGAACGGTAATATTAAAATTCTTAAGATCTCACAAAGGGTTGGAAACTCAACAATCAAAGATTTAGGATTTAGATATGATTATTGAGAAAATAAAGAAAGATACAATAATAATGATTTTCACTTAGAGTTTTATCACTATTAACTATAAATACGTTTTATAATTTAATTCTAAGGAATGTCGAACCAAAAACCCAGCCCCTTTTATATCCTTTACTCCTCCTCGCATTGACCTCATACTCATCCACCATTCCGCACACCACAACCCATTTAAAATATATCCGTTACACCTGGACCCTCCTCACTAACATCCGTTAGCCCCTTAATCCTTCACTAACCATTCCGTCCATGCTCACTACCCCTTAATAACCCACAGACATTTCATGAACCTTTTAATGTACTATTATATTAACTATTGCGCTGTGCGTCGCTTATTGGGAAAAAGACTAAGACACACTATTGAGAGATTGACTAATTTAGATTTGGAGTTTTAGGCTAGCGCGATTGAATAGCGAGTACACAAAGGAAAGTTGCAGTTGCTATGGAGAGTTGCTTTCTGCGCTTCTAGTATAGATTTTAACCCTTTAATATTGATTTAATGAGCTACTTTTGCCTCGAGTGTCACGTGGCGCGTGACAGTTTGATCCTGTGGTGGAATATTTGGTGGAAGTGGAGCAGCTGGCACATGAAAATGCTGTCAAGGATGTTTTTTGGTCTTCCCTGGCTAGAGATGTCAGGATAGATGTGTTGAAGGAGTTGTCAAGAAAGGAATTTATGAAGACTCTTTCTAATGGGGACCAGAAGTTGCCTGCCTTTGATAAGGTGAAGGAGGCTGTTGAGGCCCATTTGAAGTTATTGGCTGTGGACACCTATCAGGAGGGGTGTGCCAAGTATGTTAGCAAAGTCAGTGAGGCTTTGGCTGAAGAGGAAGTTAGGGAGAAGAAGGAGGAGAAAAATTTGGTGCAGGTTCCCAAACAGTAGAGGGACCCAATGGTGGAGCAGTTAGCTGATCTTACAAAGCAGCTGCATATTTTTTTTCAGGAGGCTAAGAAGGTCAATAAGGCACCTTCTCAGCCTAGAGATTTTGATAAGAGGGCTGGTAGGAGTGATCCTTGGGTCTGCTCTTATTGCAGCAGGAGAGGGCGCAGGTCCAATGATTTTTGGGCATTGAACAGAGATGTGTCTGAAGGAAAGGTGGAATTTGATGGCAGGGTTTTCAAGTTCCCTGATGGTTCTTTTGTTAAGCCCAGTGAGGGGCAGGCTCCTGTTGATTTGGTCAGGAGAAGGGGAGGTCTCAATCAAAGGAGGCCAAGGTTTGAGGAGATTCCTGATCAAGGAAAGTCTTCTGGTAAGGAGAATGAGGATGGCAAGGGAAAGGGGAAGGAGGTCAATAAGGTCTCTTTTTCTACTTCCTTTGGTGGTTTGGAGTTGTATTCTTGTGGTGGACAGTCAAGTGGTGAATGCTTGGCTGGTGTTTATGATGTGGAAGCGGGAAAGGTAGGAAGGCCTAAGAGCAGTTCTCAGGCCCAACCAAAGCCAAATGCCTCAAAGGTAGATCCTAAGCTGAGTGCAGCTAGGAAGAGGTACAGCAAAGAGGAGCTGTACAAGATGCAGAAGGGTATGGCTGATATGGGCCCCCCTAGTTTTGGCGCATTGGATATGAATGGTGAGCAAATGCCAATGGAGGTGGATTCTGACTCTGAGGAGGATGTCCCTTTGGCTTCATTGCCAAAGCCTGCTGGAGTCAGAGGTTCTGGTGAGAAATCTGGTTTGGTTCCTGTTAATGGTAAATCTGTTGGTGGTGCTGGTCCTCAAGAAGCTTCTAGGACCAAGGTGGTGAAGCAAAGAGCTCACTTTGAGATTCCAGTAGTGTCTGGTCAAGTTAATGTTATGGACTCTGTCCTGGAAAGGATGAATCAGGGTCAGGTTTCCCTATCTTATGGGGAATTGTATGCTATCAGTCCAGGGTTGGCTGATAGACAGAAAAAGTTGTTGACCAGGAGAAGAGTTTCTTCTGGTGAGGTAGAATACATTTGTGATTCTGCTGAAAAGTTTGGTGAGGGGTTGGAAACTCATTTTTTTGCTCCTCTGGGATATGTCAATGTCACTCTGAATGGCAGGGAGGCAAGGGCATTGGTGGATTCAGGTTCTCAGATAAACCTGATTTCTTTGTTTGAGGCAACTCATATGGGCCTCCCCATCAAAACTGGTATTGGTGGGAATTTGAGAGGGATTGATGGCCATGTCACTGAATTGGTTGGAACTTCAGAGTTTGTGAAGTTAGATGTTGGAGGAGCCTCAGGGATGGTTCATTTTTACATTGCTAAAGGTAATGTAAAATCAGTTTTGGGCGGGCCATTCTTGATGGATTTTCAGGCAAGAATTGGTTATCAATTTGATTTGGGAATCAGTTTGGAGTTGACTGGTGAAGACAAAAGGAGGCTTCACATGAGGTTATCATCCCCTGGAGAGGATGGTTGGGAGACCAGGCCTGGTTTATCTTCAATGTGCCAGTGCATGGACTGCTGCAGGAGAAGGAAGGAATTGGGTGCTGCCTCTGGTTTTTTGGAGTGCGGCTCAAGCTCTATTGAAAGTCTGTCTTTTTTAGAGTAATAAGGGCTGATCACCCTAGTTCTACAACCTCTCCCCAAGATGAGGAAATCTCAGGTTGTAGTAGGTCAGCTCCCTTGGAGATATACCAAGTGGATTTTCAACTTTCTCTTTTTAATGTTTCTCTTCTCTGCAAGTATTCATCAAGTTTTTTATCAAGTCTCTGTTCTCTCTCATGATTCTTAATTATTTTTAATTCAAGTTCAAAGAAGAATATTGGTTATATATCTTTATTGAAAGATATGCGGAAAAGTTTTGGGGTGGTGAGATTGGGGTCTAAAAGTAAGTCCTCCCAATTGTTCACCGCTAGGGTTTCTTCTACACCTTTCAAAAACATTACCTGGGCCACACCTGTGAGCATTGGGGAAACCCCTGGTTATTTTTGTAGGTCAGAAGAAAACTCAAGAAAAGAAGATAAAATTTTCAAGATAATTCACGAAAATCAAGAAAAAAATCTGAAGATAATGAAGAAAGAAGATGCAAAATATTTTTGTGAAGATCGTCAAGATCTATTTTTGGGCCTCCAGCATGAGGTTAAACTGCAGAAAATTATTAAGAGAGAAGATCATCAAGATCGATTTTTGGGCCTCCAGCATGAGGATAAACTGCACAATTTTAGAAGATGTGTTGCAGAAGATGAATCAAGATTTGAAGATTTGGAAGTTGGAAGTGAGGATGAAGATGTGGAATTGCGGAAAAGTTTTGGAGTGGTGATATTGGGGTGTAAAAGTAAGTCCTCCCAATTGTGCACCGCTAGGGTTTCTTCTAGACCTTTCAAAAACATTACCTTGGCCACACATGTGAGCAATGGGGAAACCCTTGGTTTTTGTTCCAGGTCTGGTGATGAAGAATTCCTGAAGATGCCTCAAGTTGAAGGTGGAGTGGCAAAGTATAAGAAGGTAGCGCAGAAGATTAGGCCTGTCAATGAGCCTATGCCTGTGGGTTTGAATCCGCCCTTGAAGAGATCGCCTTTGTCGAGAGATCTGTACTTTACTCCTTTGATGAAGAATCCTCCAGAATTTATAGAGACGGCTAGGGTGACCGTGGAAAGGTTTAAAGTTGTTAATTTTGGTCCTGATGGGTGGTTGTCTGAGGAAGAAAAGAAGTTGTTGTTGCATGTTATTGTGCTAAGGGAAAAGGCTGTGGCGTTTGTTGAGGAGGAAAGGGGTGTATTGAAGCATTCTTATGTGGAACCTTACTTGATTCCTGTGGTTTGCCATGAACCTTGGCAAAAAAAACCTATTCCGATTCCAGCCGCTATTAGAGAGGATTTTGTAGAGATTGTTAGGGAAAGAGTCAGGACTGGGTTATACAAACAATTGACTTCCAGCTACTCAAGTCCGGTTTTCTGTGTAAAAAAGCAGAATGGAAAGTTGAGGGTGGTTCATGATCTTAGAGCCTTGAATAGAGTCACTATCAAGGACGCTGGTATGCCACCAAGTGCAGAGGATTTTGTTGAAGCTTTCGCTGGAAGGGTGTGTTATGGTTTGGGTGATATTATGGGTGGTTATGATGAGAGGGAACTACATACGGATCCAAGGCCTTTCACAACTTTTGAGACTCCTTTGGGAAGATTTCAGCTCACTAGGTTGCCTCAAGGAGCAACTAATTCAGTGGCAGTTTATCAAACACAGATGGCTTGGATTTTGCAGGATGAGGTTCCTACTCATGCTGGTATTTTTATTGATTATGGTGGAATTAAAGGACCATCCACTGATTATGGTAATGAGGTGTTAGCGGAGAACCCT
The DNA here is from genome assembly GCA_030280995.1 of Hemileia vastatrix. Lineage (NCBI taxonomy): Eukaryota > Fungi > Basidiomycota > Pucciniomycetes > Pucciniales > Zaghouaniaceae > Hemileia > Hemileia vastatrix. The sequence goes on along the minus strand of JASXTE010000008.1, from coordinate 26,192,525 downwards.
GGCATAAGGAGGTTTGTGTGGGAATATGCAATAACTCTAGAGAGAGTGTTGTTCAGGATTGAAGAGGCTGGTTTGACCATTTCAGGGTCAAAATTCTGTTGTTGTGTTCCTGCTTTGGAAATTCTGGGTCATGTGGTATGTAAAGAGAGAAGGATTATGGCGAAGAAGAAGATTAATAAAATCCAGTCATGGCCAAGGCCTAAAAATACTACTGAAGTCAGGGGATTTTTGGGTGTATGTGTATATGTCATGATTTTTATTAAGGATTTTTCTTTGTTGGCTTCACCTTTAAGGAGGTTGACCAGAAAAGATGCAGATTGCGAATGGACTGAAGAGTGTGAAGAGGCTTTTCAGAAGTTGAAAAAGGTTGTTGGTGAAGATATTGTTCTTCACAAGTTGGATTATGGGGTTGGTGCTGGAAAAATTTATCTGGCAGTGGACTCAAGTTATATTGCTGCTGGTGCTGTTTTGTCTCAGTAGGATAAGACTGGGAGGGTCAGGCCAGTAAGATATGAGTCTGTGGTGTTTAATGAGGTGGAATCTAGGTATTCTCAACCTAAGTTGGAATTGTGTGGCGTAGCTAAAATTTTAAAGAAGCTACAGACAGTTTTGTGGGGGCAGCATTTTGAGCTGCAGGTGGATGAAAAATCTTTGGTTCAGATGATCAATACACCTAGTCTTCCAAATGCTCCAATGACTAGGTGGGTGGCATTTATTCAAAATTTTTCTTTTGACCTGGTACACAAACCAGGTAAAACTTTTACAATGCCTGATGGATTATCAAGGAGGCCACCTACAGATAAAGATTCTGAGGCTGAAGAGTTTGATGAGGATTTTCCAGTGGTTAGGGCCAGCACAAAGGGTGCTGAAGATTTTTCTGACCTCCCCCAAGAGGCTAAACTGGCTGGATCTGATCTTGATTCTGGTGATCAGGATGTTTTTGTTGATGAAGATGGAGTTGTTGTTTGGGACAGCTCAAAATTGGAAAAGGGTGTTTTTGTTAGTGAACTGGATTCTCACAAGGTTCAGTGGAAAGAGAAGGACGTTCCAAAATTTAAGGATTGGTGTCCTGGTTGGGCTGCTCAATTGGCTCATGTTCATACTGGTGATTTTGATGACATACTTGTACCCTTGGATGTGGTGTTGTTGTATTTTGAAGATGAGACCTGGGGTCAGTCTGGGTTTTATTTTATTTTGGTGGAATATCTGTTGACCTTGGAGAGGCCAGATAGCTGTGATGATGATACTTGGTTGGCAATCAAGAAGAAGAGTCCTGTATTTTATGTGTCAGGAAGGCGGTTGATGAGGAGGAGACATCCAAATCCTCAAGTGGTGGTGACTCAGAAGAAGGGTCAAGAATTGGTTTTGAAGTCTTTGCATGAAGACCTTGGCCATAGTGGCTTTTGGGAGACTTATAGAAGAGTAGCAGACAGATTTTGGTGGCCAGGTATGAAGTTGGCTGTGCAGGGTTGGGTTCAATCTTGTGAAGAATTTCAAAGAAGAAGTCACTTGAAACCTAAAGAGGTGGGCCGTGCTACTGGTGAATCAACTGTTTTTGGAAGGGTCAGTCTGGATGCTGTCCATATTAAAGAGGGCAGGTATAAATACTTGATTTTTGCTAGGGATGATTTGTCTGGTTGGGTTGAGGCAGTGCCTCTGGCTAATTGGACTGCCAAGAATGTGGCAGAGTTTTTGAAGAAGGAGTGGATTTATAGGTATGGGTTGATGAAGTTGGTCACTGTTGATGGTGGGTCAGAGTTTGGTGCCAAATTTGAAGAAGCTGTGGCTAGTGTTGGTTCTAAAGTTAGAGTGGCTACACCTTATTATCCTGAAGCTGAAGGCATGGTTGAAAGAGGCCATCAAGTTATCAAGAATGCTTTGGTGAAAATGTGTGGAGATAGTGCTGAAAAGTGGAGGCATTATTTACCCTTGGTTTTATTTGCTGATAGGGTCACTGTGAAGAGGACAACTGGCTATTCTCATTATGAGTTAATGTTTGGTCAGAGAGCTGTTCTACCAGTGGACTTGGAAGCTGTCTCTTATCTTGAAATTGATTGGGATGATGTGCACTCAACAGAAGATTTTCTCTGTGCCAGGATGCAACAGTTTGAATGTAGAGAGGAATGTCAAGAGAAAGCATACTCTAGAATGATGAAGATTAGGAATCAATCAGTCAGGTACTGGGACAAGAAGTTGGCTCATAGACTCAGGAATCCCTTGAAACCTGGTTGTTTGGTTTTGGTGTATAATAGAAGTTTGGAGAGTCAGTGGGAAAAAATGTTTGCTGACAGATGGAATGGACCTTACAGAGTCAGATCTCAGGCGTCTGGAGGCTCTTATGTTTTGGAAGAGTTGGATGGTGCAGTCTTGAAAAAGAGGGTGGCTGCAGACCAAGTGAAGAGGTTTTATCCCAGAGGCACTAGGCATGAAGAAGATTGACTCCGCAATGAGGATAAACTACGGACCATTCTTTAATCTTGTTTTTTTTGTGGTGATGCTATGCATCTGTTTGTTGGAAAATTTTGTTAGAGGGTACCCATGGGTGGGGCCTCTAGATTTTGTCTTGGAAAGTGTGGGGGTAACTGATGGGCTGGCTGCTCTATCAACAGTTACCCCAGATTGTCTGTTTCCAACCCTTTCTCTTAATTTGGTTGAACCCTAGTATTAGTTTCTTTTCACAGGTTTTAGTCCTCTATGACTTTAAACTGGCATTTCCTCTGGTTTTCAAGTGCTGGACTCTTCACTGTTTATTGGTTTTGGTTTTTTTGTGTTGGACGTTGTGTTTTATGTTAGAAGGTACCCAGGGGGGGCTTCTAGATTTTATTTTGGAAAGTGTGGGGGTAACTGATGAGCTGGCTGCTCTGTAGAACAGTTACCCCAGAATGTCTGTCTCAAGTCCTTTGTCTTTCCTAGTTGAATTCTAGTTCTGTTGTTTATTATTCAGGTTTCAAGTCCACTATGACTTTAAACTGGTTTGGGACTGGCTTCTTTATCTTTGGTTCTTTTAGATTGGTGGTGGATCACTGGTGGTCTCCCATCATTTTTACTTATTGGAGGGAGCCCACCCAGTGATCATTTCTATGGATCAGACTTTCCCTTATTGGACGATCTATAAAGCTGGACTGTCTTTTATTTGTAGTTATGTTTTTGCTAGATAACAGTTTTAGATTATTTTCTTTTTTCTCTTTTTTTCTTTTAATTTTTTATGGGGGTTGTTTAAAATTATAAAATCAAAAATATAGGGTGTTACCACATCAGGGTCACCTGGATGTGGGCAAGCATTGGTGGGGAAAGGCTCATCAATTGGCTGGGCAATGCTGTTTTCTTTTTTTTATTTATTATTTATTTCATGTGTTTCTGTGTTTCATTATTTTTATTATCTTCTGAATTTCTAAATTTTTTGAATTCTTTTTTCTTTTAATCATTTAAAAGAATCAATTGTGTATCCACATCAAGGTGCACTTGGATGTGGGTAAGGTATCAAGGGATCAGCTCATCAATTGGCTGGGGGAAAAAAAAATTCTGAAATTATTTTTATTAATTGTTTTATATTATTATTATGTTTCTAATCTTTTGCAGGAGCTCATTGTCTGGATGATGAAGCTTCTGGAGGCTGGTCCAGATTGTGATGATGTTTTTGTTTTTTGTTGGGATTGTGGGAAGCACTATGTTCTTTGAAGTGCATCCTGCTGGAGAGATGATAGGGATTGTAATGGTCAGGAATTATATTAGAGGGAAGTTCAGAGGAGGAAGAAGAAGAGGCAGGAATGGAGTGCTGGAGGGTGTGCTTAATGATCCTAGACATTTTCCAGTGGTCGTCCAACAGGCCCTTTCTCAGGGATTTTTCAAAGTCATTCAAAGGTCCATGGAGGGCAAAGGCTTTTAGCATGTTGGAACGCATGGTGCTTAGGTGTTTCTTCATGTCTCCTTAATCCAGGGTCAAAGAAGTTTCAAGAGGTTGGCCAACTCCAATAATAGATTCAGGAGGAGGGGTGCCAACTAGACAAGAAGAATTGGATCAGTAATTATTTTTGTTGAAGAAATGGGATAATTAATTTGGTACTTACAGATTGGAAGCTCATCAAATTTTTAAGCAGCTGGAATTTGGATCTCTGACAATTTTGTAATTGTCATAGTGGGTGGACCAACTAGGGAAAGATATGGATTCTCATGGTCTTCCTCTGAAAGATTTTGAGAAGGTGAACTAGGAGGCTGATGTTCCTGGGGCTTAGTTGGAGCAGCGGGATTGTTGTTGTTGTTGTGGTTGTTATTTCTGTTGGATTCAGCTGGAGGAGGTGCTGGTGATGGAGTACCAGGGTTTTTAAAGGATGGAGCAGGAGAGGGGGATTTGGAAGCAGATTGATCTCTTCTGGATGGAGCTTTTGAAGAGATGGAACTGTCAGAAGAGTAGTTGGCTGAAAGAGGAGAGGTGTAGTTTTTTTGTCTTAGTTGGGGACGAAGTTGTTGTTTGGGTGCAGTGTGTGGTGTTCTGGTTTCTTCTTAGGGTTCTCTTGCAGGTCTCCTAGAAGTTTGGGAAAATTTTAAGTAATTGGACTTTGTAAGAGTTGGCTGAATCGCTCTGGGAGTAGTGAGAGGCGATTGTGTACAGTTGTTTTCATTGATTGATGGAATTTGGCTGTTTTCCGGGCGTTTTTGGTGATTTGGAGCCGGATTTTCACTGTACAGTGAGGCGGACGGGCAACCTGACGTTGGCCGGGCTGCCTGGACGCGGTCTAGAAGCCTGGGAGTTGATCTTGAAGCTTTTGGAGCTAATTTGGCGGAGATAAAAGCAGTTTCTTGGGAAGCTAAGGCTGGTATTTTGGGAAGAGTTCTGGAAGCGGAGCTTCTGGATCTTCTGGAAGGTGCTGAAGATAAAGAGGAAGAGAAAGGACCAAGCTCTGGGGATCTAGTAGGGGATCTAGAGATGTATTTGTGGGAAGGTGAAGGAGGAGGAATAGGGTAGTTGGAATCTCTGTCACATCTTTTCTTTTTGGAATAGCAAGAATCACAAGCCCTGTTGTAGAATTTGGATTCAGGAGTTGGAAGAGTGAATGTGCAAGGTCTGCACATGTGGATGCACTGTTTGCAGACATAGTCCTTGGGAGCAGTGAAGAAAGGGAGAGTAGAATGGTTAAAATCAGGAGGTCCAGCCATGATCTGTGGTGAGAAAAGATGATAAAAAGGGATAGGAGGAGATTTTTTTGTCAGTGATGGGTAGATGATGAAGTGAAGGTGGAAGTTCAGCAGATTGGCTGTAGGGGTGGTCTGTATGAAACTGGCTGCGTCTGTTTTATGCAAAATTTCGCCAGTCCATCAAGACTTTAAACTGAAATCTGGTTTCTGTTAGTCCTCCAAGATTTAATCTGGCTGGTTTCAAGATTTTACCAAGAATAGTCCATCAAGACTTTAAACTGAACACTGTGTTAGTCCCCCAAGACTTTAAACTGAGGGTTGTTAGTCCCCCAAGACTTTAAACTGAGGGTTGTAAGTCCCCCAAGACTATAAACTGAGGGAAAAGTTTTTGTTGTTGGAGTTGGTTTTGAAAGATTGGTGGAGGGTATCCACAGGGGGAGCCTCCAAATTTAGCAAAGGCAAGTTTGGGGGTAATTGATGGGCTTGATGCTCTATTTACAATTACCCCAGAATGTTAGTTTTTTCTCTGTGTCTTAATGTGGTTGATCTCTGGTTCTGGGTTTATGATTTAGGTTTTTGAGTCCCCCAAGACTTTAAACTCAGGGTTTTTGAGTCCCCCAAGACTATAAAATGAGGATGGTCCCCCAAGACTTAAAACTGAGGGTTGTTTTTGGTTACATCCTATAGAGGGTGTGGTCAATTTTTCTTTTCTGAATCAAACTCAGGTACTAGTGGAATTACAGAGGGAATCAAGAGATGAAATGAAGTGTTCAGAATTAGCCTTGAACTGGTGATTGAGGTGTCTTCTGTTCTCAATTTCCTTTGGATCTCTAGCAGAAGTGGATTTGAAGTAGTGAAGCAGAAGTTGTTTCTGTTGAGATGTGTGTTGTTGGAACTTGGCCTTGATAGTGGGCAAGTGCCTTGGTGTTGGTGGTGCAATGGATCCTACATTGTTATCATCACTATCAGAAGATGGAGGAACTGAGAAGTCATCAGTTTTAAAGTTGAAGGAAGAAATGAATGTTCTTTACCATCAGGTGGACCAGCGATGGTGGAACTAGTTGTTTTATGGGTTGTGGCACTCTTCTGCGAAGGGTGGAGCTTTTTGATTAATCTGGGTATCAGGATGGATGGCCTAGATCTTTTGGTGCTGGCAGAAGAAGGACCAGGTTGAGGTGGAGGTGAATCTGTTGCAGAAGAAAGTGGACCAGGTCTGTGGCAGGTCTTCTTTCTGGATTGGCAGACATCCCAGGACGTTCTGTATGGATGGACAGGTGGTGTCATGGTGCAGATTAAATTATTGTCAATGCAGTATTGGCAGGGACCCATTTCAGAGGCAGATTTGGGAAGAAGGTTATACATGGTGGTTGGATGAAGAAAGAATGCGGACATTCTCAATTGGAGGGAGGATGTGGTCTTCCAACATTGGCAGGGGCCTTTGTTGTGTGATTTGGCGCTGTTTGTGCATGTCTTAATTGACATCTGGTAAGGAATTGGGTATTTTTCTGGTTTTATTCCATGGATATTGGGTTTGCGGGTATGTGGGTACTATCATTGGATAGCCCTGGGTTTTCTCTATATTTTATGTCTTGAAGACATTTTTCATATTCTGAGTTTTAAGGGGTCATTTCCTCATTTTTCATATATAAAAGATTGCTGTTTAATTTTTTTTCATGTTTTATGGGCTAACCTTAAGTCTTAGGGTTAAGTGCTTAGTACCATTGGATAGAGCTAATTTTTCTTTATATTTCATGTCTTGATGTTGTTATAGTGAAATTCCGTGTTTTAAAGGTTTTAGTAGTTGTAGCTAATTTTTCTAAGTAGATTAGTGGTTTTTGTTGGTTTTCTGGCTTCAGGGAGGCCGGGCCGCTTCAGGCGGCATCTCCGACATTGGGTGGCCTGCCCGCCTCTGTTTTAGGAGGTTGGGGAGCGCTTCAGGAGGGTTTTTATGCAATTTGGCGGGTACAGGCGCTAGATAGGTGGGTGTGCATGGGCTCTTAGCTAGTGGTCTGTGTGTACATAGTGAATAAGACAGTTTGGGGCAACCTTAATCATCATAAAACCATCCAGAGGTGATATCATTGTTCCTCACTCAGCTTTCATTGTTTTCTGGCCACAATTGGCTGTGTTTGTTGCAAGTGAGTTCTTCATTTAACTTAACTTTGGCAACTGTTTTCTCTGTTATAGTCTTGCAAGCTATACCAAGTATTATTGCTGTCTCTGGTGTGGATTTGCAGCCTACATCAAGTATCTTTGCTGTCTCTGGTGTTGACTTTGTTCTACATTTCAGTTCTTTGGTCTGGTAGTCTATCTGGGGACTACTTTCTTGGCTCATCAAGCAGTCAAGTGTGTTAAACAGGAGCTTTAGCAAAACAGGAACCAACTTACTTTAGCAAGTAAATCTCACTCTATTTTTCTAAAGGGACAGGGGATTTTCTCTCTGGTTTTTCTCCAACTCCCTTGGTCAAGGCCTATAGCTAGTACTATAGGATTGTCTACAACGTGAATTAGATATCAACATTTTCATTCTCAATATATCAATTCCTCTTGTAAAAAAGCAAGTATTAAATTTTAGTCAAGTAATCATAAATTAAAAGGGCAAATGTTTACCAAAGTTCATATGAAAAAATATTTCAGTATTTTATTGACTGTTCTTTGAATTTCTTTAAAAAACTGCTTATACTCAAGGAAGTTTTATAAAATTTGATTGAATTTTGCAATTTTCTAAAACTTGCAAGAATTTTCCACAATTTATATATTTTTTATTTATTTACTGTAATCATTATAATTATTTCTTAATTTTCTAGAGATTTTTTTTTTTGACTTTTTGGGCTTCCTTACAATTTTTTTGAATTTTTTAAATTTTCTAAATTTTCTTGAATTTTTCTGAAATTTTTGGATTTTTTTGAATTTTTTTTTAATTTTTTTGTATTTTTTGAATTATTTAAATTTTTTTGAAGATTTTCACATTTTTTTGAATTTTTTTAAGTGTTTCACCACGCAATATGGGGGGCGGACTTGCTAGCGAGTCCGCAACCTTGGACCCAAACTCACCACAGATTGAGCACACATTGAGCTATTGATAAAGGAACCATACAATCAGGGATGAACACCACTCAGCAGAACAGTTTTAGGTGGGTGTCCAAGTAGAGTTCAGCATGAGTTCAGTATGAGTTCAGTCTGAGTTCCATCTGAGTTCAGGTTGAGGACTTGCTAGCAAGTCCACCCCCTATATTGCGTAGTGTTTCTTGACATTTTTTCACATTTATAGTCTTTTACAATTTTTTTGTACATTTTTTGATTATTTTTATGCCTGAAGTGATTGAGTCATGTGCTAAAAAGACACAGCGTCTTTTCCATCAAGTGACTTTATTTCTATTTCTGTTGTTCAAGTTGTCAGCTAGACCTCATTAAATTTTTTCAAATTTACTAGTGCTATGCAATATTCTTAAGTAAGCAGAAAAGACGCTGCGTCTTTTCAGCAAATGACCTGTTTTTTCTTAACACTACATTCTTTTTTCTCCTTTTTGATTGACCATACAAGATGCTAAGTCAAGTTTTATCTGACTATTCTTGATTGTTGAACAAGATTTTGGTGAAATCATTGAAAATTATGCAGTGTGGTGTTAGTATTACATTTCTTTTACTTAGTTTCATTACAATTTTACTTTGCCGTAGTCCATATTACATTTTGGACCAGAGAAATGGAAATAAAGTCATGCAACAGAAAAGACGCTGTGTCTTTTCAGTATGTGACTTCAATCAAATTTCAAGCATAAAAATAATTAAAAAAAGCAAGAAAAAGTAAAAAAATACCAAAAAAAACTACATTCTTGACCACTGCAGCTCTTGAAGAATCATGAGGTCCTGAACAACCACCTCCACAAGAATGCTCACCAACATCAGGAAAGGTATCTGGCCCATAACTAGCAACTTTTTCTCCCTCTACTGGAGCCATACCACTACCAGGCCTAGATAAAACCTAATGAATAAAAATAAAGTCATGTCAAGAGAGGGCACACAGCATCAATTTTTTCTTTGAGACATCAATTTTTTAAGCAAGAAATTTTTTTTTGAATTTTGAAGCATATAATGACTTTTGTTTCAAAATAAAGATTTCATATAACTATTTCTGAATAGCTGGTAAGAATGAGCCTCATAAATTTAAAATAAAATAAATATATGATTATTGGGTATTAAGGCAAGCATAAAGGTAAAAAGAAAGTGTCAAATATGCTAAAGATTTGAATTTTGTCAAGATATAAAGATAATAAAAGCTCTGGGAAAATTTTCAAATTTTCTTGATAAAAGTTGTACATTTTTAACACAACTAAGTTGACATATTTTTAGCCCTTTCTTAGCCCCAAGTTGGGCCTGGTGGGGCCCTGAAAGGTCAACAAAATGGCTAAGTAAAAAATATAGAGGGGATAAAAAGGGCCAAAACATAAGTACTTACAGAGATAAGGAAACATTGCCTTCCTCTTTTTTTTATGGATTTGTATTTCTATTTAAGAGAAATGTTCTTGTGACAGTTTTTTAAAAAAAATTAAAATCATACTTACATATATTAAATTGGTGTTCAATTTTTTCAAGGAATGTCTTACTGCAGTACAATTTTATCTTATACTATGAAATATTTCTGCAATATCATGATATTAAGCAAATGAACAGGATAAGTCAAAACAAAGTGATAATTTTCTTGAAGTTTTATTATAATTCTAATTATTTATCTCAATTATAATAAGTGTATGTCAGATAATTCTGACTCTTGATTAATAAAAATATTTTTAATACACATGGGCTTACTGAATTTATTAAAGAATTTATAGCTTTCATACTAGGCTGCTAAGCAGAAACTGAAATTTTATTGCAAGTATTTTTAAAAAAATAATAATAATCAAGGCTGAATAATTTAGAAGCCTTTATTTAAACTCTCAAAGAGCACTTTTCTATTTTAATTGTGTATAAAAACATATTTTACCCTGATCACTTAACATGAGCATTCACCACAGAAAATTTGGGGGAGTATTGCTAGCAATACCCCTCATTTAAAAATGTTGGGAAGTGCTTGGAAAGCTGTTGGGAATTCATTGTGAAACCAGATTTAAATCAATTGGACAAAGATTGTGTAATCAGTTAGACCTAGATTCAACCCAACTCAATCACAGATCTCTTGGAGCTTGGTGATTACTTTGATCTTCAGCTGAGCACAGATTGAGCAAAGCTTGAACATATCACTTAACATATCATAATATTCACTTTCCCATTTTGTTGAAAGCAAAATTTGATATTTGGACTAAAAAAATATACAGATATTTTCTTGCCAAGCTGGTAACAGAAGGCTAAACTGTAGTATCTCAATTATTACATTAGACCACATAGATATTTGATAAAAATACAATTTGTCAGTATAGTCTAGTATATTAGTATGATATAATAGTGTTTATTTATGGTCCTACTACTTATTGATAAATGATTTAGTGATTAAACCTCAGGGGAAGACTAATAAAATAGTTATACTCAAATAAAACTCACAATACTTGGATTTAAATGTGTGCTAGTGGTGGAAAATAGATGTATAAAATATAGTTATAGCTTATATAAAGATAATATCAATTTATAATGGCTTTATAATATATTTCTGAATTCTAATAATTGTATTGTAGTGATTTTTTGAATTGAAGTAATTGAATGATGAACAATAACCGTCAAAATCCCTCCTTACTTATACCCAAATCCACTGGAGTGCACAGACCTTCAATCCAGATGATGTCACTGCTATCCCTGGCAAATACAGCACTGTGAGGGCCCATCATCTCCCCATGGCTTCCACTTCCAGCAGATTAAACACCCAGACCTCCAGTAAGGACCCTCTATCACAATTAATGTTAACACAGATCTATACCACAAATAGAAAATCCAGATAAAAGCGGATACCATAAAGAAACAGGTAAAATAAACAATCAAAAAGAGATTTAATGAAACCAAAAGCATATAAAGGAAACAAATAAAATGTCCAAGCCCCCAATAAAATCCCCAAGCATCCACATTAACCCAGAAATGACCTTCCAACCCATAAATCTGTGAATAACCATCCAAGGAAGTAAATTAAGTTGTCCAAACTGAGTGTATGCGCCTGATATAGATGTCTATGCTTTTGTAGGCGTTGTGAGTCCACTGATTTTGTCCATATGACCTAAAATAAGCAGAAAAACAAAGGTTATAGGCTATTAAGAGGATAAAACCCACTTATATACCTAAATATAAATAATATACTGCATATTTCACTGAATATGAGATTTATGTATACATATAAGCTTATGTATGTCAATAATTACTTCATATCACTTAAGATAAGTATATTATTACTCCATTAATACCTTAATAAGTATTATTAGGCTATGGATAAGCTATTTAAACTACTATAAGTTATATAATAGAATAATAATTATATATATATATAATATAATAATATATATTATTATTTTAACCTTATTTTTAAGATATAAGCTTAATTTACTTAAGGTTATATTATTTTAAGCATAATAAATACTCAGTCCTTGGGATATATAGGCTGACACAATTAAAATCAAATTTTAATATTATTGAGATCACCATAAGTGTCTGTTCAAAGACTTACAAAAAGTATGTTAGTATCAAGACATTGTTCTATGTAGTAGTTTCAATTTGGATTTTAAACTTCCATCTAAAGCATTTTAATATTAGACAGAAACATAAATAAGTGTAATAAGAGTGAAATTATTCTATTTTGTGATTATAATGTAACAATAAAGCACATTTTTATTAAGAAAATTTTTCTTTTTCCACAAACCCAAATTTACTCTATGGGCTCAAGATTTATTTTTAAGCCATATTATTTATTTCAGTTATCATTCATTTACTTCCAATATTTTTTAAAAAGATAATAATAATACATGTGAAAGAATTATGATCTTAGTGTAGTGTATGCTAAAAAGTTATTTTCTCATTTTATTCAAAACTGATTGTTCATTTTTTGGTTCAATTCATCTTTTAACAACCACTATCTTCAGATACTTATCTTACTTAATATTTCAAGTCTCAGATGTGTTGGACAGCTCTCAATAAAGATTGATCAAATTTATATGAATGTAATTTCAAGATTTCAAAACTCACCAACCCCCACAATTTTACAGAAAGGACATTTGAATGTTCATATTTTTGGACTATTTGAAGAAAGAAAACCTACCCTTGTTGGTAATCTTTCTCAAGTGCAGAGTCAGCACATTGGACCACTATTGGGTGACATTGGGTCTGGATCTCACCATTTAAACCAAAGAAGTGCCTTGAATCCTATGAAGCCATTCTATTTTAATGCTTACTTGGTTCCAGTTTTTGGTAATCAGTATTAACTTTGGGGATGCCTCTTTTCTTAAAGTTCACTAATAAGTCTTGCTAAAGAAGCATTTTCTTCTGCTCAAATCAATTTATGTCCAATCTTGAACTATGACTCCACTATCTTTTTTATTATCCTTCATGTAATTTTTGAAGCCTCTTTTCAAACATCCCAGAGTACTCAAGATTGGAAAGCTGATCAACTTATCCAAGGAATCAAAACAGTTCTCAAAACAAATCAACTTCAAGCAATAAATTTTATGATTGACAATGAAAAAATGTTAAAGGAAAATTTGTATATCATGTAGAGGCACCAGGAAAACCATTGGCTTAGAACTGGATTTGATGACTATAAAGATCAGTTTCCTAACAATCAATTGACCCCTGAAAGAAAAGGGTCAATACTCGCTGATGATATGGGTTTGGGAAAGATGCTGTCAACTCTTTCTCTTATAAGTGCGACTCAAAGTGAAGCAAGACAATTCCAGGTATCGGAAAATCAAGAAGGTATAAATTGGAGTTCAGCCACACTGATTATATGGCCACTGGCAACACTATTAAATTGGATCAATGAAATAAGTGTGCACTTTGAAGATAATGTGCTTCCTTTCAAGGTTCTTTATGGGAAGGATTGTCAAAATACTATTGTCAATGAGCTACAGGACACTTCTATTTTTTTAATGACCTATGAAACAGCTAGCCCAACAATGTCAAAAAATCAAAGCCAAAAAAAGATACCAGTGACTCAAAAGCTCTTTTGGTATAGAGTTGTTTTAGATGAAGCACATTTAGTGCCCATTTCTATATCTAAAGCTTAAAACTTAATTTTTATAATCAATTTTTATAAATATTCTTTTAGTTACATTAAAGATCTTTACTCACAGAGGGCTCAAACAATATTTGACTTGGAATCCCAACACCGACTATGCTTGACTGGAACTCCACTTCAGAACAGACCCACTGACCTTCAAAGTCTCATATTTTTTCTTAGAATTGAAAAGTGGCAAGAAGACTGGTTATGGAAGAATTTCCTTTTTCCAGGTTTGCAAAAAGGAAAGGCTAATTCTATTAAATCAATCAATCACTTAATGAAAGTCATAAGCCTACGTAGAACAAAAGATGCAATTTTGTCTCTTCCAAAAAAGATTCAAAGGGGGATATCAGTTCAATTAGCAGATCCATGTATTTCTAAGCTTGATGTGCTTCAAGAAGGATTCACTGAGAGATATAGGCCCTCCAGAAGCACTAACCTCCCTTGGGACTCATCTGAGTTTCTTAGAGAGCTGATGATTTTAAAAAAATTCTGCAACCATCTAATCTACAAAAATCTGTATGAAACTCCATTTTTTGATTTCACCTGGCAGCATTCCGCAAAGATATGTCATCTTATAGGCCACTTGAAAAACTTTTTGTCTGGTGAAAGGGGCATAAATTTTCCGAAAGCTGTTATATTCTCCAACTTTGCAGACTTTTTGCAGTTGTTAGTGATTCTATAATGAATTGTTTTACAAAACTGTGTTGGCTTATTGAAAACAATTTTCTAATATTTCAAAATAGAATAAAAATGGATCTAGATGACCACAATATTAGGTATACCCAGCTTATGGGTGAACTCAGCAGGACAAAGCAAGCCAAAAATATGCATGAATTCCATTTTAATAAAAATTGCCAAGTTTTGGTTGGAACAATTCAGGCTGCAGGAGTGGGTATAGATCTCAAGTGTGCTCAAAATGTATATATAATTGTGAGCTCAATGTCTTATATTTCATATTAAGAACAAAAATATTAAATTTTTTATATGTTCAATGTTGAAATAGGAGCCATATTGGAATCCAGAAGTTGAGCAGCAGGCTGTTGATTGGCTGTATAGAATGGGGCAGCAAAATGAAGTAAATGTTTTGAATTATTTTGTGCATGGAAGTATAGAATTCAGCATGTATAAGATTTAAAGGAAAAAAATGGAGCTAACATTCTAAGCCAAATTAAAATTTTATAAATTTTAATAATAATAGTAATCATTAAAATTATGTTTTTTTTTTCAAGGCTAAGTGTCCCAAACAGTGGAAATGAGGAGTATGAGTGTGCAAACCTACTATTAAGGGAGTTTGTCAATCACTCACGTCAGAAGAAGAAATAATTTCAAGGAGAGCAGGTAAATTTATTGGATTTTGAGGATTTAAAAGTCTGAGTTTTTGAGGATTTAGATATGCAAGATATAAGGGAGAATAACAGTCATTCGGCAAACCCTGGGGGACATGATAAGGATTAAGGTTAGGTGATAATGTTAAAACCAAACTGATTCTTTTGTACAAGGCCAAGTCCTTTAGCACACTTTCAGAGTAGGTCATAGTATCTTGTATATCAAAGTGTTGTTGGTCAAGATATTGTGCAACTTAAGAAAAATCTTCAGACCTCCAATGCATTAAGATACATCTTAAAGATCCATCATTATCAATTTCGGTGTCTGAACAACACTTGATGTTTGTGAAAATGTTGTGATAAGTTTCACAATGTGATAGTTTTTTAAGAAGTTTAGTTCGGTTAACTGAATTCTAAGAATCATTGTTATTTGAAATAAAGGTCATGAATAAAAATTGTTGAAAAAAATGGGATTTTCATACTTTTTTTTATTCTATATTTATGCTTTCTCACTTTGATTATTTCTTGAGAGCTATCAGAATCCTTTTCAAGTCTTAATTTATCAGAATGACCTAAAAACCAATGGTGAAGAACTCCCATTTGATTTGAGAAGCTAATTTTAGTTGAGTCAGTTGGATATGCAATCAAATTATTGGTTTTTAAGGCATTTTCCCAGTGCTTAATGAGAATATTTTCCAAGACCTGGTTCCATTTGTCAAACCAATCTAGGTTCCAAGCAAAAGTTGACGCTGGGAAACTGCACATGCCAAGGTGGTCAATAAAAGATTCATGGAAATTTGGTGGAAACTTTTCTGAAACAGCTGAATTTGATTCTAGATGAGGTAGTTCAAAGGCAATGTTGCAAGAATTCATGTCAAATGATGAAAATCTGTCTAATTGCTCTTAGTAGGGTTTTGTTTCCATCCATTTGATTCTGGTGAAATATCCTAAAGTGACCAAAAAATATTGTGTATAGATTTACAAAAGTGAGAATTGAATGGAGGCAATGTCTCATTATAAATTTTATTAAGTGTTTGTGTGTTTTTGGGCATGTTTCTATGAGGAAAGTAAGAGCTACTAGGGTTCATAAACAATTAGATTAAGAAAGTGTTCAATAAAATTAAACAAAGAGGAAGGATAAATTGTGGAACTTCAAAACATAATGATCAAATTTTATTTAAGGAGAAGTATCACAAAAATCAAGAATAAGAAATATTACAACTTTATGGCATTATAATATGCATAAATTATATTTTTATATGCAATTTGAACTCAAAAGGAATGGTACAAAAGGAAGAGAATTATTATGTGATAAAAGCAGACTCATTCACTACGCAATATAGGGGGTGGACTTGCTAGCAAGTCCCCAACCTGAACTCAGACTGAACTCAGATGGAACTCAGACTGAACTCATACTGAACTCTACTTGAAGACCCACAAAAACTGTTATGCTGAGTGGTGTTCATCCCTGATTGTATGGTTCCTTTGTCAATAGCTCAATGTGTGTTCAATCTGTGGTGAATTTGAGTCCAAGGTTGCGGACTTGCTAACAAGTCCGCCCCCCGTATTGCGCGGTGATTTGAGAAAAGGATTTTTTTTCTTTTCAAAAAATGTTTCCACAAAAATAATTTGATAAATGTGAGTCTATGTTCATTTTTTGATTACCAAAAAATTATTTTTGGTCCAATATGATAGTAATACATATTCCATTGAGTAATTTTTTTCAAACTGAATAAATAGACTAGAGTGTCACTTCATCACATTTATTTATGAAAATTTATACAAGGTTTCAGATTTTTTGTAATGCTTTAAGTTTTACACTTTTGTAGCATCTATTATTTGAGTATTTTTGATTATTTCTTTATGGAAAGTTCTACCTAGTACAGACCAATTTTCAAAGTGAAAGAAATATGTTTGTGATTGTTTTTTACAAAAAATTAACCTTATTTTTGGGTTTAACTTTGATTTTTGGGGTAAATTTTAAATAATTATGTTAAAAATATGGATTACTTTTCTTATAGTCCATAACTAAAATTTTTTACTAAAATCAAATAATTATAGGGTAGTTATATATAACTCAGAAGGCATTTAATAGAAAAATAATTAAGATGCTTGTGTGTACAATAGAATTTTTTCTATGATAGAAAATATTTTGATTAACATGCATGCATTGTTGTACAAATACAGAGAGTATACAGAATACAAATAAAGTAGACTGCATAGCTTTTAATTAATATATAATTTATCTGATTAAGAAGTAAACATTTAAACTTAAATAATTTCAACACATATTCCATCATATTCTTTTGATAAAAAAATATAGCTTATATTAGCTAGTGCCTTGCCAAAAAAGGAATACCTTCAATTGGTAACTTCCAACAGCTAACTTATTCCTACATTTATCACAATTACAATGCCTCCATTTTTTCATGTATGTCAATGTCAAGAGCTTGGATGTGTCGATAGAAAGTATCAAACTTCTTCTGGGTCCTTTGAAGTTGGTATGGCTTTCAAAAGCTCTAATTCTTATGCAAAACATCAAGAGGAAAGAAATAGTAAGGCCCAGATAGTTATTTCTTCCAAAAATCCTCTTAACATTGGTAGTTCCAGCTTTACAGAAGCAGTAAGCTGTATATCTATAGTTCAAAGTGAGAATAAAAGTCTTTATGATGTTTCGATGATTTATTATATAGGGGAAGTCACTATTGGGGGCAGAAGTATCTTCAACAGTCTCAAGAAACTCAAATATTGGGGAACGGTAAAGCCAAATAATTATGTGAAAAGAAGCAAAGCTTTCTCTGATTCATCATTTGAGAAAAAAAGTTTGTACTCAATTTTTGGATGAAGAAATTAAGAAGCTCAAACTTCTAGGTGATAGTGGAAGACTGGATTCTGATAGCATTGTCCGCCTGATCCCACGCTCAATAGATACAGTTTTTAGTTGATTATAGCTCAATCAATTGTTTTTCACTAAAACATGCTGTCGTAAATGCTTTGCTCTTTGTGAGTATAAATCTGAATCTCAACCATCTATACTATGTTGCAATCAACCGTTTTTTTCATCATCAAAGCACTATTTAAAAATGTTTGGAGCAGGAAAAATTGTAGTTAAATGTGATGAAAGGCTGTATTTGATGAAGGAACATCAAGAACATGTAAAATACTTATCTCTTAAAACATTTCATCACCATTCTTTTATGGACTGGCTTAAGGAAAAGATCAAACTGTTCCAATTTGAGCTTCTGATTGAGAAGAAAACCCCTGTGGCAGACGATGTAGAGTGTGATTTGATGAAGGATGTTTGTGATGGTTCAATTTGGAAAAACTTTCCCATTACCACTCCATCTCTGGGTGGCAATGATGATGAATATATGATAACTTCAGGCAACTTAATGTTTACTTTATATGTCAACTGGTTTAGGCCTGGTGGTAATAGGATTGGAGGTCATCAGAAGTCTGTAGGCAATATTATGATGGTGTGTATGAACCTACCTCAAGAAGATAGATACAAAATGGAAAATCTTTTTTTGTATGCTATTATACCTGGACCAACAGAAAGCACAAGTGAACAGCTTAATCACCTTCTAAAACCTCTGGTTAATGATCTACAAACTCTATGGGATGGTATATTGATTGAAAAGACGCATCTTTATCCACGAGGCCGGAAATTAAGAGTTGCATTGTTCTCTTTGATAGGTGACATTCCTGCAATACGAAAATTGGCTGACTTTTTGAGTCACTCTGCAAGAATGTTCTGCTCTTTCTGTAATATCTCTAGAGAAGAAATCAGTGAAAAAATGTGGGAAATTTTTCATTATGGAACCATGAGGATCATATGTGCTGGGCAACAAAGTGGAAAAATTCTAAGTCATATTGGGAGCTTGTATCAATTGTTCAGAATCATGGGGTAGGGTGGAGTGAGCTGAATAACCTTAAATATTGGTGTCCAACTGAATATTTCTCAATTGATGTTATGCATTCATATATGCTTGACAACCTAAAAGATCACAGTCTAAGCTATTTTCAAATCCAAAATGTAGCAAAAGATCTAGAAAGAAAGCTGGAAAAGGATAAAAATTGGCATGTAGGAGAAGAAGATGACAATTTATTTTCTGATACTTCACTGCACAAACATTCTAAAAAATGTAGAAGTAGCTTAAGCACCACAAATAATGATGATAATGATACAGGACACACAAGACAGCATAAGCAGCAAAGACTTACAAGTTCAAGACATATTCAAGTCATCATGGACTAGATAGTGAAGGATTGGGAAAAAATCAATTAAGAAGCCAGAGTAGGTAATCCAGCTCCAAATTTATCCCTCCACATAGCAATTTGGCCTCATTACAGTCTCACAGAAGTGGAAGTAGGAATTCATTGTATAACTCAAGGCAATGGAGCATTAGCATATCACAGAGTGAAGGATCTCACTCATCAATTGAGACAGCTAGAGATGAAGAAAATAAAAGGAAAGGTAAGGAGAAAGAAAATGAAGGTATTAATAATCCACTAATTACAGAAGCAGAGCTACAGGTTGTATGGAAGATTATTGATCAAGTAAGAAGGCCTTCCTGGCTAACACAAGTTCCAAAATCAGTAGGATCTAAAAAGGTAGGATCCCTCAAGGCAGAAGAATGGCACATGCTGTATACTCTCTACTTCCCTTTGTTGCTTATACCCCTTTGGATTGAAAAATTTAAAGAATCTGAATCTTCAGCTTCCTCAGCTGAAAAAACAAGAGAATATTATCTTCTCTAGTCACTTGTAACATTATGCTCAATCACCAATTTTTTGACATTAAAAAATATAGAGACTAATGAGCTTAAAGATCTAGATCAATTTCTGTTAGAGTATTGTGAGTTCCTGGAAGAGGGTTGGAAGAATATTAATGCAAAGCCAAATCTAAATATCACTCAACATTATCCTGAAATGATAAAGCGTCTTGGTCCACCATCAGGTACAGCTACTTGGTCTGGAGAGCTGGTGAATCATATATTATCTCAAATTCCAAAAAATCACCATCCACGTGTGTAATGTTTGTAATCAATGATTTAAAAAGTCAGCTGTGCTAATTTATTAATATTGACCACAGGAGAGATACCGCTAACAATGCTCAACCATTGGTATCAGAAGTCTAGGGTATTAGATCTTGGTGAAGCTTAAGATAATGATCAATGTGAGACTAAAAAAATCCATATTGATCTTGATAAACAAAACAAATGGATCCATCTAAGTATGGCATTATTTACTAAATGGGTAAGGGCACGAATGGGAAAAGAAACTTCAAGACGGGCTTTGACACCATCAGAGAGAAGTTGGGATTGGGTAGTTGAAAAAGTAGCAAGCATATTGATACATGGAAAGAGGTTTACTAGCTACCATCGACACATTGCTAATTCAACAATTGAGTTCTACTATGAAAAAGATAGCCAGTTTGGGAAAATTGATGATCTTTTCAGGTCAAATGAAGAGAATGATCAAATCTATTTAATAGTAAATCCTTTCAAGGAGCTCTGTCCAGAAGAAAAATCAAAGGATCCCTATGAGCTTTTCCCACAAGTGCATTGTGGGTTAGTAAGAGTAGCCTAAGAAACTCAAATTGTGATTAAGAAAGATGCAATAATTGGACATGTAGCTACTGTCAAGCACAAAAAAGGAATGTTTGGAATCAAAGACGAGGTTGTCACTGCCATTGGACTGCAGACAGTAGTGAGTAAAAAAATTAATCAAATTTGTTTTCTGTTGATTAAAATCTTTGTGTTAATTTAGGATTGGTGATTTTTGTAAATGGTAAAAGAAATATTTCAATGCTCGATTAAAAATGCAATGCATTCAGCTTACCTTATCTTAAATCAGTGAACAATTACATTGGTTGTTTTTAATGCGAGAGAACCCATGCTTTCAATGAGTAATTTTTATCTTAAATGCAAGAATGAAAGAAAGAAAATCATGATAATGAGAAATATGATAAAATTGTTACTTAATGAATAATCTTCTTGCTCATTCATCTACTATAAATAGTTTTCCCTTCCCACTTCAGCTGATAGCTATATATTATTCACTTTATTTTTCCCCCAGAGAGGATACATGTTAACAAGACTATAAACATAGTATCTTTTTTTACTTTTACTTTGATAGGTATAAATTTTAAAGACTGATTATTTTTATTTTATTTTATTTTATTACATTTCATTATGGATGATAATTTTGAAGGGATTTCTGTTGACCCAATTGATTCCAATTTATTTCCACCTCAACATACTAATACTGGAAATACTCCACCACCACCCGCTGCTGATCCACCTCCAGATGCATCTCAATCTTTACCACCTAATCCCAATCCAGGCCAAGAGTCTCATGCAGAACCGAGAAATTTTAATCCCAATCATCCTTCTGCTCCTGAAAGTTCTGATCAGCAAGCAGATCAGCTAGGAAGAAATTGGGCTAGTGAAGTATTGAGGAAATTTTTTGGAAACCAATCATCATCTGCTCAGCCTAACCAAGGAGCAATCACAAGTGGAGCTGGTAAGTCAAATTTTTAGTGTATTCTTTTATTTAAAAATAATCAATTTAATTAACTTATTTGAATTTTTAGTTAATCCCTCAATCATTTTGGGTATCAGTGATTACCACAGACTCAATTCAGAAGAGTCTCATGAACGAGAATGGGGTTTAAGGGCTGTAAGAGGCTTAGTTAGAAGAAATGATGTTCCCAGGAGCTTGCAAAGTCTAAATAGAAATATTTACCACTTTCTGAAGTATTGTCTTGGGGGACCAACACAAATAGCAAAATATCCTGCGAGCCCAACACCTTTAGAGATTGAAAATTGGAAAGCTTGGAACCAATTCAAACTGAAAACCATTCAAACTGTCCTAACTCAATTCCAATCTTTTAACTGTGCCAATGCTTCAGCTGATTGAAAATTTCTGATAACCAATTCTATAGCCTTCTTGCAATCCAAAATTTGACTAACCTAATTTTTTCCAGCACCTGAGCCTCAAGGACTAAAAGGAGGAGCACCTATCCCACTTTCTGTTAAAAGAAACTTAGAGCGTGAATTGCAAGAAAAAAGTTTTTGGAAATTTGCCTTTGATTGGACTTGCCGTGATTTTTAGGAATCAACTTGGAATCAAGTCATGGGAAGCATAGTATGCAACCACTGTACCATGTGGCTCACCACCTTGAATATAATTGATCTGTCAAAGCTTCAGTTAACTCAATGTGTTATTGAGAAATGTGTAGTTAATAAGGGGAAGGAGATGATAAGGTTGTTTGGGCAAGAAGATGAAAGGGTGGAAAGAGAAAAGATGGAAAAGAGGGCAAGGGCACAAGTAAAACGCTATCGGACCAAGGTAAGTTTTTTATTTCACTTTGCTTTTTGTTATTATGAAGCTGATTTAGTTGAAATTCAGATTGCTAGTGCAGTCTTTAAGTTAGCAAGAGATCTCTGCAGTGATGTGCCAGGTTTTGTTGTGCTTTTTCATGATACTAGGTGCATCTCTGATATTAAGGAAGGCCCACCAACAGCCCCAACTGCACCCATCCGAGATATTCCTGGATGGCAAGATTCTGAACTCAATGATTTGTTTAAAAAAATGAATAAGATGACAAAGGACTTAGCCCATACACCAGCTCAAAGAAAATCGGCATCAAAAACATATTCACGTTCATCAGAAAGGACAGTTGCACAAGATGGTATATTCAATGTTCCCAAATATCTCCCCAAGAATTTCTATTCAGCAACATTTTTGGCAGTAATATCTGTGAATAAAGGTGAGTCACTTGGGGTTGAAACTTATATTGATCTGGTAAAGATTCGGGAATCAATTAATACAGCATCAACATCATCATAAATTGGGTATAACAGTGATCTTCTGTGTAATATAGCTATCTTATATTGAATTTTATGTATTCTGTTTTTTTTCAAAGCAGCTTGGTAAATTTTATAAGGTGATATTGAGAGAGAGTAACATTTTATTTAAGAAAAATAAATAATGTATGAGATATAAAAATGTATTTTTAACAAATTGATGGTCCATACCTCTTTATGTCACATTTATGTATCCATATTAATTTTGATCGAAATTAATGTTGACCAATACATAGTGAATACACGTTATGCCACCTACACTTGCCAGGTATAGCTACCATTAAATATGCCAGTATCAAAATTAATTTTGATCAAAATCAATGAGAATGTTAATCATGAATTTCTGGAGTCAACTGCATATTTCTATGCATGGTGCCTTTCCAAAATTAATTGATCTAAATTAATTTTTGATACTGACATATTGAATGGTGGTTATTCCTGGAAAGTGTAAGTGGCATAGTGTGTATTCATTATGTATTGGTCAAAATTAATTTTGATCAAATTTAATATTGACATTTGAATATTGAATCCAAACCAGCAAACAACCTAAAAAATTCTTCATAAAACTGCTCATTAATTTCAATTGAAATTAGGGTTGACCATATACATATTGAATGGTATTTATATCTGGTGTGTGTAGGTTGTAAAGCTTGTGTTCAATGTGTATTGGTCAACATTAATTTTGATTGAAATTAATATTAATGTGTAAATGATATATACATGCTCAATATGCATTGTAACATGTTTACTTAAGAATAGAGGGCCCTACTTTTCATCTTACAGAAAAATGCTTGGTGGCATGTCAAATTCAATTTTATTTAAAATTAATGTTGACATGTTAACATGCATACCAGTAAGCAACTGACTGCATAAATTGATGATAATCATGAACCTTAATTTTGATAGAAATTAATGTTGCCAAATGCAGATTGAATAAAGGCTATGCCACTTACACTAGCCAGGCATATTTACTATTTATTATGTATTGGTCAACATTAATTTTTATAGAAATTAATATGGATGTGTAAATATTATATATACCCTCAACATGTATAGTAAATTTCAATACTTAAGAATACTTTCTTTCCTTTACATTTCATTCAAAAAAGCATTATATCATTTCAACATTAATTTTGCTCAAAATTAATGTTGGAATGCTATTGTGCATTGAAACAACTAACTGACTGAAAAAGTTCATGATCAAAATGCTCATTAATTTTGATCAAAATTAATGTTGACCAATACATATTGAATATAAGCTATCTCCACTTACTCAGACCAGATATAACTACCATTCAATATGTATATGGTCAGCCTTAATTTTGATCAAAATTAATGGGCAGTTTTATGAAGAATTTTTGGGTTGTTTGCTGGCTTGGGTTCAATATGCAAATGTCAATATTAAATTTGATCGAAATAAATGTTGACCAATACATAATGAATACACACTATGCCACTTACACTTTCCAGGCATAGCTACAAGAAATATGCCAGTATCAAAAGTAATTTCAATTGAAATTAATGTCGGAAAGGCACCATGCATAAAAATAAGCAGCTGACTCCAGAAATTCATGATTATCATGCTTATTAATTTGAATATAAATTAATTTTTGATACTGGCATATCTAATGGTAGCTATGCCTGGAAAGTGTAAGTGGCATAGCATGTATTCACTATGTATTAGTCAACATTAATTTCAATTGAAATTAGTATGGAAATGGACTATGCATAAAATTCCAATAAGTATAGGTAAGCTAAGCATTTGGATTAACTGGTTTGATAAAGTAAACCATATAAAAATTTATGTTTTAATGCCTTGGTTATTTTTGATCGAAATTAATTTTAAGCCATTCATGTTGAATTTTATCTATGTCTGTGTAGTACATGTGACATGGCTTGTATTCAATATGCAGGGGTCTACATTAATTTCGATCAAAATTATGAGGTTCTTTGCCTCATAAATTTTGTGGTTTCTTTCAGGGTTCCATGCATGGTGCCATATGATACTTGTTAATTCCTGTCAAAATTAAATTCAACACCAATATATTGAATACAAACCATGACACTTACAGTACTTGGTCATAGCTAAAATTCAATATCCCAGTCTCAAAATTAATTTCAATAGAAATTAATCATGATCCATGAAGTTTATCAATAGTGTATGAGTTAAGTTTCAAGTCATATGTTTCATCATTTTCTTGCACCCTTTTCTAGGTTATCTCAACAATTTTTTTCAAGATTTATTATATTAATCAAAACTGTACTAAGTTGCAAAAAGTTAGCTAATCCAAATCTCAAATTGAATATTAATGTTTTAATAATTTTGAATGTTGGTTAAGGTATTTCATTGGGTGATTCATAATAATATTTTATCAACTTAGTAGTCCTATAACTTTTGAAAAGTAACAATATTGGTATAGTTAGGGACAACAATGAAATATCTTGTGCAGACTAATATATATTGTAAAATAAAGCTATTCAATTTTTTCTTCCCCTAAGTTGTATCCAAGTTTATCAATGGTTTGGTCACTGGGCCCACACCCTAGCCTGACACTCCTCCTTTCACTTAAAAAACAAATTCTTATCTTAAATTCTAATGTTACCAATTTTATATTTATAATTCATTTCTTTTTTGGTGAGGCATATCAGTATATTCATGAATCTCTCATTGTCATCTGAAAGTAAATTTAACAAATAGTTTTAAAGCATTATCCTTTTTTTCATATAATATACTAATTAAGTGTATTTCCATTGTTTAGGAATAAATTCTAATTCAAAAAATTTTGTATTTACCTGTGGAAATTTGCATATGGGATATACATTTGTTATTATTTGTTTTTCACACTAAACGTCCCCAAAGAATTCCTAGTATTTTCTGTTAGCTACATAAATTTTTCTTCAATATAAACAGATTGTGATTTAGCATGTTACTTAGTTTACCCCACTATGAATAATACATGTTAAAAAAAGCTCAAATAATATATAATCCCCCTCTTTATGTTTTCTGTTTCATTCATCCTGACTTTAATTTTATTTTTATTCAATTTTTTATCCTATTAATTTATCAACTTCAATTTTCTAGAATAGAGTTTCTTATAATTATTCATCATATTAAATCATAATTATTTGATATCAAATACTTTTTTTTAATATTCATTAATCAATATGTCTAGTATTCAAAATCCTAAACCTCCACTTTGTATGTGTATCATGTTCCTCTCTCTTAATTTATATATTTCACTTATGTTCTATATCTTTTTTTTTCAAAAAATTGATTTTCCAGAACCTGAATGTTTTCAATCCCACTCTCAGATTGATACTCACTTTGAAGCTTTTGAGCTTGCATCATGTCTGCCACATGGCATGGCACCTAACCCTCCTATAGTTAGCAATGAGAGGTAGGAAATAAAGAGAGTTCAATATCACAACTTACTTGAATTGGCTAGAGATAAAACAGAAGAACTTTTCAAGATCCTTAACAATAATCATTCTCCTTCATATTTATCTAACCCTTGTTACGACTTACTCCAATATGTGAAAAACCTTGAAAAATGTATGTTCTTCACTTTTTTTGTCTCCTTTTAAATTAGTAGATAAGCTTATTAAAAAAAAATTTCTTCATATATATTTTTAGCTTATGAGGAGGGTGTGATTCCTCCTGATGATGTGATTGTCATTAGGGATGATGATGAGACAGATGAACCATCAGCTTCAACTCATGCTTCAACTTTTAAGGAAAATATTGAAGCACCTGTTATCTGCTCCAAGAAAAAGAAATTATCCCAAGGCTCCTCTTTTGTTTGAAGTATTAAACCGGCTTCTGCTAATGATTTTTATGATGTATCAAATAATATATCCCAAAAAAAAGCAAAGGCTTTAGTAATGAGTATATTCTTGTTTCCTTTTTTTATTGTTATTTTTTTATCTTTTAAATTCTATCATATATCTCTTTTATTGCTTAAATATTGTACTTTTTATCTTTCTTTTGATATTTTGTACCAGAAACTCACCTACTTTAGATTGTTCAATCCATAAACACCCTCTCCCTGATGAAGATGATGAAAAGAGTGATCAAAATAGCTATGATGAACTGTCAGAATATGAAGCTATGCTTACTCATCAAAACAAGAGAACTTTAAAATCTTCTTCAAGACATGACAATATTTTTTATAAAGATGATGATTCAAACAGCTCTTCATCACATTCCTTCATTTCTACAAAGCAATACCCATTACCTCCTAAATTACCTACTTTGACCACTTTGAAAGCTTCTCTACCATTGAACTCAACTCCAATCAAGATATCAAACAAACCTCTAACTTATTCACCCTCAGTTCTAAAAGACTTTTATTTTCAGGAGGAATTCTGTAAAACTCATAAATTTTATAAAGGTAGAATCAGCACAGAAAAGGTCCTTAGGTTGTGGTTGGAAACTGTTACTCTTCTCAAATTACGCTCTTCTACTTCTTCCCAAGAACCCATGTTAAATATTCCAATGTTTACTTTTCATTGGGAAAAATCTTGTGGAGAAGATTGGCTTTTAAAACTTACTGAGTTATGTAAGTTACCATAATTTTTGGTCTTAAATTTTTTCTTTTACTTATTTTTTTTCCTTTTTATAGCAAATATTTTTTTAGAGATTGATAGCTCACAGCTATGGGTACTCAATAATATTGATATCAAAAAAATGGAAGATTTATGTGATCCTTATGGTTTAAATACTGAAATTATTTCCTCAACAAAGAAAACGGATCAACCTGAATCCAATATTATCTGAATGCTCATGAGATTAATGATCTTAAGTGATCACTACCCTTCTTCATGGGTATCTCTTATATCATCTTCACTTTATCTGACCGCTCATGAATTCAGCCAGCTTCCATCACATCAAAACATTAACTCATATTTTCCAATTGAACGTGGTCTTCAGCTTCTAGCTCACCTTTCAAATCTGAAGAGGCCAATTCCTTATGGCTTAGAAGTTGGTCCCACTGCACTTAAAACCCGTGATATATCAATGTCAACTCTTCTTCAAATCAGCAACAATATCATTGATATAATTATGTCAATTATCATTCTTAAATCAAAATATTGTGCTACAAAAAATAGCAAGTGGAAAGACTAGCAAAGCTCAACAATTGAGTGAGAAAAACAAAAATACTCAACTTGCTATAATGGAACAGAAACAAAAGGCTGCACTAAACAAGATAGATTCTGAATACTCCCACCACCGATATCAATATTTCACATTCTATATAATCGATGGTGTCCGTGGTTTATTTCTGAGCTCTTAAGATCATAGATTGGCTTCAGCATCTGATTGCTTTGAGGTGATATCAGAAATTAAGTTTCTTAATTTACATGAAAAAAAATCATTTGATGGAAGAAATAATTTGGAAAAATTTAAATAACTATATTTTAACACTAATAAAACCTTTTATAGGGAATTGTGATCCATTTCCTTTAAAATTTGATACCCCAAGTCCTCCAGGAATTGCTAGGGCTATTTCTGCAGATTTTATTAATCACTGGAGCTCCATTCAGCCAGTATCACCTTTTTTTGCTAAACATAGCCTTTCAATAAATGAATATTCCAACATGTAAATAGATAAAGTTCTGTGTATATGATTTATCTTGTATAATTCAAGTTATTTTCCTTTAAGTACATCAAATATGTAACCATCTTTGAAATTTATTAAGAAACCTTTGACATGATTTTCTAAATTAATTATTAAAAAAAATTATTGTAAGTCCAGCAATAACAAAAAATTTAAAATCTACTTATATGATTTCAAATACTTGTATTAAACTCTTAAATATTTTATTGTTTATATAAAAATATGATAACTGCTCTAGTTTTGTTACTTTACCTTTAATTTGAATAATCTATTAATTTTTACAAATTTTTTCATTGATTATAACATTTTTAATCAGAAGTAGAACAACTTAAATAATTAAATGAGTGTATTTTTAAAAAAATACAATTTAATCTATTATTGATTCAAAATTCTTTCAGCAACTCTTTAGTATTAACTTTTTTATTAATAAGCCTGTTTGACCTAAAATACTATACAGATAATTTGGTAGCATTAAAAGCACATTTTTATGGCTAATATATTTCAACTTCTTTATTATAGTTTTTTTATTTTAGAACCTTTGCTACCAATTTAATAAAAATGATATTTAAACATTTCACAACTTATATATTTCCTCAAAAGTAAATCAAATTTTCTTATAATATTATGAAAAAAAAATTATTCTATTTCACAAATAAAAAAAATAAATAATACTATAGTCATCACAACTGAAAATTTTACAGCTACTCCCAGTATTTAACATGTTTAATTTCACATTAAGTTGTGTATATATGATATAAATTTTTTAGATTTGTCTTACCATTAGATAAATAATACTTTGCTGATTCTATTTCTTCCTCTATTAAGTCATCTCTTTTCAAAAAATCTCTCAAAGTACTAATCAAATATTCAAACCTATATTTTTCTTCTTTAATTTCCATGTATTCTGAAATATCAATATCAAAAACATTAAGCTTTTCTATAGCATGAAAAAGTCTAGTGCTGATTTGAATAGAAGAACCTATCCTAGTGAAGCCAGGAATTTCATGACATCTTGAGGTAAAATGCCTTAGTTGATTGGCAGGCCATAATGTCACTGTTATTCCATTAGTTGCTTTAAAGTTGATTTTACTTCAAATTTCCGGAAACATAAGTTCTCCACCTTTTTGTCATGGTTGGGTCTTATTGTACTTAATATGAATGGTATTGTTTTCTGTATCTTTAGGAAAAAATATTTATAAAGTATACTCACTTGCATCCTTATCAAGATGAACCTCATTGGAGAACCCATTACCATTTGCTCCATATTTCAAAGTTAAATTACTAGCGAACGGTACACCCTCTTCTTCATTAGAAACTTTTGAAAATCCAGGAATACCAAGTTTTGCACAAAGATTAGCTGCCTCATTGTACTTTATATATGATATTTTTTTAAAAAAATATTCAAAGTACATTTCAATCCTCTTCATTTGTTTTTTATATTCATCTGTGTGTACAATATCATCAGTGTATTCATCTGAAAGGAAAAGCATTCAAAAATTCAGTATTTAAATTAAAAAAAGTGATGCTTACAAATATATAAATATTTCTTCCTATCTAAAATAAAGCCACCACCAAACATTTTTCCAAAACCACCAGCTCTTCGATGATAACCATTATTTTTAATTTCATGTTCACAGTAAGAAAGATCCTTAATGCATTGCACCATAGATTCTAACATATCTAGTTTTTTGAGCTCATGAATTTCAAAAGTCTGCACAAGAACATTAGGTATTAAGACACCTTTTGGTTTATAAATACTACAACCAGGAAAAAAATTGTAATAATTATTGCAATCTGTCATATTATTTACATAATATTGTTCATAGAAATGTGGCTTCTTCCCATTTGTATCCATTCCAAGAGCTTTTACAAGTTTCATTCCAGTAGCAATGTCTTTTACCCACCTATTTTTAGAGTTCTTCCCTGGCCATTTTTTTTTCAAATTGTTACTCAGTGATGGTTCAATCCTAAGAGAATTCAATTTTTATTTAAAATAGAAAAAAATTAAAAATTAAAAAATAGTAACAGAATTTCAATTATCAGTCAATGATAACTTTAACTATATCATATCTTCAATATTAGAAATATAAAATTAGCATATCTACATATTAGTAAATTTATATATTTTTTCTTTATTTCAAATATTAAGAAAGTGTTTCAAAGGTATAATTTATTAAATTATACATATATAGAGTATAGCTTTATCCTGTATGCATTCAGAAAGTACAAGATTTGGCTCTACACTTAATATTAATAATATACTGAAAGTATAACTCCAATACACTAGTAATATTAAAAAATTTACAGAGTTATCATATCCACATATATAAAATGAAAAATCTTTCTCTGACCAATATATTGACTTAGAAAGTTATACTTCAATAAATTATTAATTTTTAAATTGTAGCATTGTCCTGTATGCTTTCAGAAAGTAAAAGACTTTGAAACAACTCTAAAATCAATAAATTAAAGGTAAAGTACAAACAATCTAATTATTATTATGAAAAGCAAAACATTATCCTGTATGCTTTCAGCAAGTAAAAGATGATGTTTTACTTTTCATATTAATAATATAATGGTTGAGATAGTATTAAAGAAATATAGGAAAATGATAAGCGAAACATGAACTTACATGTCTATAAAATCTTCTTTCATTTGTAGCTGATTGGTCAAAATTAATTATAAAGTTTACTTTATAATCACTGTTTTAAAAAATAAATAGTTAGATAAATAAATTGAAAATTTCTGATAAGGAATAAAGAAAAGTAAATTGACAAACAAATAAAAAAACTTTAAGTTAACTGAAAAAGAATTTTTTGATAATGATTTGAAAGGGTACAGTAAAAGATACCTTAAAAATAAATTCAGAATTAGAATCATTAGATTGACTTGTCAAAAGTGTAAAAAAGAGTAACAAACCAAAAAGATATGAAATGCAATAGCAAGAAAAATTTGCTTACTGGTAATCCAATAAGGTCAAGAAAATAGTACCTATAATTCAAAATGATAAAGCAAAAATATGATTGATAATTTTTGAAAAAGGTAGGTGAGACAGAGAAAGGAAAAATAAATTTGGTGGCAAACAGATGTGGATATTATGAATTTTCACTGATCTCTTTTTCAAAAACATGCAGCTCTCCCAGTAATATGATAAAATTCATCTAAATTCCAAGAATAATGTTGCCAAGGCACTGTACACAGCATGATCATTTTTTCCTATGCATATACTAATTCCAGCTAGAATTTACTTGGCTGCATGTTGTACAGATGAAGGTTTGTGGAACGCTGAATTTCACATCTAAAAAAAATTGACGCCACATAATTCTAGCTACCGTGTTTCATGTAGCTAAAAAACATACACTCATCACATTTAAATTTACATTGCGTCAAAATTATTTCATTTTCGAATTTTTTTAAAGGGAACTATAATGTGCACCACCTATTTCTAAAATATGAACCTCCCCATAATATTAAATTGGTAGATTTTTAATTGTGCAATTTTTTTGCCTTGACTTTTTTCCTGATCTTACTTGGCTCAAAATATCAAAACATGGCCAATGTTGCTGAAAGCAACATTTGATTTTGTTTTGATGTGTAACAATGGAAGGCTGTTTCTAACTGGATGCAGAGCATTGTATATCTTATTTGAACACATTTTTATTTATTTATGTATTTTAATTAGAAAATTTACTTTTTATTGCAGCCAGATTACTACTGGCTGCTTTTTGGAAACCTTAATTTATGACCCAAGCCTTTGAAATTGGCTTGGGTCTCTTACATTTCAATTTAGTACTTCCAGCCAGGGGAAGCCTGGCTGGAAGCGATGCTTTCAGGAAACCAAAGTCGCTAAAAGCAACTTTGGTTGTTTGCTTTTACATTTTCCACCCTCCCAGCCAATTTACTAGGCCGGGAGGTGGCCAAATCTGTATGCAACACATGTTGCACACTTGCTTCCATATTTCATGCAGATGACTTGAAATCAGCTGCATGAGATATGGGCAGCACATGCAATGCACATTGCATGCAGCAGCAAGGCGCATTGCTTGCAGCAGCGACGCGCATTGCATGTGCTGCATGCAGTGCATTGCACAGCCAGAAAAAAACTGGCTGTGCAATGCACACAGAGAAACCAAAGTCCCTGCAAGGGACTTTAGTTTCTAAAATGAAAGTGATTTTCCCCACCAGGTGCAATCTGGTGGGGAAGTGACAGACAAGTTAGACCGAAGTTGTTATAAAGCAACTTTGGTCATAAAAACATTAAAAATCATAAAAAAAATGTGAAATGTGGAAAAAAACCAATAAAAAAAAATTAAAACGTGAGTATAAGAGAAAAAATAAGTGCTAGTGATACCAAAAACCCAAGCCAATTTCACTTGGCTTGGTTATTTAATAATAATTTTCGTAATACATTAAATTTAAAATTCAAACACCATAAAATATATGAAACTTTTTCATATGAATATCATAAATTTAATTTACCCCTTTCTCATAATTATATTAATATTTTTTTTTTATTTTTGACTTTTAAGTTAATTTTTTGGAAATCCAAAATTAAATTTTCAACTAAATTTTTTACTAAGGTAAAATAAATTATAAATTTGACATTTTGTAATTAAATAATGAAAAAAAAATTAAATTTATTTAAAAAATATTTTTGTTAGAAGAATACCAATATTTTAAGGCTAGAAATACTGTGCAAATTGTAAGTAAAAAAAATTATTTTTTTTGGGAGGGGTTATTACTATTTTTGAAAATATTTTTCAAAAACATGCATTAAATACTTAATCAAATTACTTTATAACTCAAATTTTTTGTAAAATAATAAAAATTGAAATAATAATATTGTTATATTTGATATAAAATTTGAAGTGGTAATATTAATGTCTCTTTAAGTAAATTTGAAGATCATTAAAAAAGACCATGTTGATAAGTAATTTATTTTTGATATTCAATGGTTATATGTATATCTTATATATAATTCTTGAGTGTTTTTTATATACCCTCAATAAAATTTGTAATATACAATTCCATTTAATTGTTAGTTATTGGTCAACATAGTTTTAACAACTTCATATTTAATACCAGCCACTAGTATTTAGTTTTTAATTTAAAACTCAAATATAATATGAGAGTATCCTTTTTCTATCTGGATGTAATTAACATCAATAACAGACCATAAATGAGTGGGTAATTAATTACAATAAATAGTTGAAGAATAACCTATAAGAAATGATAAGTTTATCAAAAAGAGTACATTAAAAAAATATACTTTTAAATTTTTTTTGATATAATTTTGGTAGTTAAATGAAAATTTAAATTATCAGACTTCAAAATGGAAAAATCTAAAAGTGGTGGTTATATAATAAGCCTCATATAAAAAAAAGGAAAAAAAATCTACTAAGTAACTAAATTATTAAATATTAAGGTATTATTAATATTATTAACAACCTTCTTTTACAATTATAATGAAATCTAAATGTGAAATTAATGGTGGGATAATAGTAAGACTATGTTGAAACACTTTAATTTATACATACTTTTGGCTATGTTCAGATAAAAAAATTGGTAAAATTTTATAGTAACATCTAGTTTATAGTGATGAAATTTTATTTAGATCAAGAATAAATTTTTCTGAGGAAAATCTAATTAAATTGAGATATGGCCATCTCCTTTCAAGAGATAGAATAGTAATAAAAATATAAAAAAATTATGATAAGTATTCTTAATCACCATTTTTTAAAAGTCTCTAGAAAAATTCATTATAATATATCATTCATTTATTACATCATATGGAGCTTCAACTTGAAGTAGTGATGGGCAGCTTTGAACTTATGTTCTGAAAAACAAAAAAGTTAAAAAATATATAGTTATACTAATGAAAAAGCCAAAAAAAAAAAATAATATTATAAATTAATAAAATAAAACTACATAATTTTTATTCTGCTCTCATGATGCAAGGGTACTATGTATGAATTTCCACATGTTAAATATAAACCTACTTTAAGGCTAGTTTACAGGTAGAGCTATAAGTTTCTTAAATCCTAAAGATAACTTATGCATTTTACTAATTATTTTTTTCTTGTTTTCTTTCCGAAGTTGTTAGAGTTGCTTAATTAATACTGCTATCTTGATTATAAGATATATAATTTTTTTTGAATACATGATTTATTGTTTCAAAAATTATATTATAAAGTTTAATCATTTATTTCATATTCTAAAGCTTCATTTTCAAAGACACTACTCCATTTTCTATTACTTAACAAATATATAAAATGTGATAGCAAAATTTTTAGAATTTTCTTTTTTAGAGGGTCAAACTATATTGTAAAGATTTTTATCTAGAAATTCTAGTACTCTAAAACCAAATAATTTTCTCCCTTAAGTAAGCCTTTTCAAAAATATGAAAATATAAATAAGAATATTAACTTCTCTTATTTTTATTTTCTGTACTGAAATTTTTAGTTCAATCCCTTTTTTTATATGACATTAGTATAAAACCATGGTTAAATTCTACTATATAATTAATTTTTATTATATATATATATATATATATATATATATATATATGAAATATTTAGAAGGTCATACTTTTTTATTTACTTGAATAAATGGCTTAATTATAATGCCCGACACTTATTAATGTTTCCCAAACTCAATAACAAATTTCTCATAAGAAATATTAGCTTTTAATATAAGCAGTTTATCTATAGCTTATATTCAACATGAGATTTTCTTTTTAGATTCAGCTAAAATTAAACAAAAGGAGCAATCATGCATATGTGTATAAATGGTAACCATATGTTACTTAGAGGATTGTGAAATTCACTCATCAGAATGGTTTAAAAATTAAAATAAATTGAGGTCATTGTTTTCTTGTATTTAAAAATAATTAGGAAATTTTTCTAAAAATATATTTTAATGTGTATCATGCTTAAAAATTTGGAAATATGATTTTTGAAAATTGTGAGTTTCTTATATGAGATACCAAGCTTTAGTTTACATTGTTTCAAGTAGAATAGAATTTAAGTATTAGAAATTGAAAGCAGTGTACCATTATCTGATTTTAATTGTGTTCTACTTATAGAATGATTACATAACATTAAACATTATTTAAATCAAAAAGGTTTAAAAGATATTTAGAATTTTACAAAATTTCAACATTTATTAATCTTTGATTTGAAAACCAACTATGATGTACACTCACTAGAAATAAGCAATCCCAACTTTAACATAATTTATAAATCCAAAAATGATGAATCAATTAACATAAAAATATATATTATTTCAAAACCAAATTTTGAGATTTAAAATATATTGTTTTAATGTAAAATTGATACAAAACTTTAATGCAATGAA
Source organism: Hemileia vastatrix (assembly GCA_030280995.1). NCBI lineage: Eukaryota > Fungi > Basidiomycota > Pucciniomycetes > Pucciniales > Zaghouaniaceae > Hemileia > Hemileia vastatrix. The sequence goes on along the minus strand of JASXTE010000008.1, from coordinate 26,157,031 downwards.
CTCTCTTAAAAAATTCAAAAATAGAATATCAAAACAAGTGATTTCTGAAAAAAAAACTACAAACTATTGTAGATAAAGCATAAAAATAAGTCATATTTTTTAAAAAAATGATCTAAAAATATTTATTTTTGTTAAAAAATCAAAAACATTGTTAAGCTTGTTTGTTATAATAATGTTAAAATCCACTAAACATTATCTAAAGGTGGCAAAATATGTCAAAAATATGTTGAATTTTGTGAGCCAAAAATCAACAATTTTTTATCATTTCCTGTTGTGTTATGACTTTATTCCACCCTTTTTATCTAATTGTTCCAGTATTACTTTGCTATGATCACTAGCTTTGAAGTTAAAATTTACAAATGTTCATTATATTTGGTAATATGAAAAATAACTCAAACTTTTATAACTACAAAATAAGATTTGAAACTCCTTCTTTCAATAAATGATTGAAAAAATTTTCAGTTTATTTGAGTAATGATTTTAAGAATAACAAAAAAGTTGAAATTCACAAGGACTTCTTTCCAGGGACTATAATTATTTACTTGTGTAATGCATGAGCTACTTATAAATGATGTAAAACATCAGAAAATAAGTTATAGTTATAAATCTACAGATTATGCTGTCTCTGGTATATATATCTTCAATAAATCTTATAAACTTATCTTAACCTTTATACCACACAATAGAAAATCATTATATTAAAAAAGGAAAAAATTAAATGATAATATCATAAAGAATAATAACCATAGATTGATATTCCATAAAAATGGCTAATGAAATTTTAAGAGAACCTAAATCAGTATTCTTTCATCAAAATATATCCTTTTTGTCTTTTTAATTTATTCCAAACAAATTTTTTGAAAGTTGATTCTATATATCTAATGCCTAAACCACTATTAAGTTCCCTCTTAGGCTTTTTAAGCAATTATATGTATATATATATATATATATATATATATATATTATTTATCAAAAATTGAAATAAAAAATAAAAAAATAATTTTTTTTACCTTTAAGTATTTAAATATAGAGTATTTTCAGAATGCATTGTGGTTACTTGTGAAGGTTAGAAAATTTGAAGTTGGATTTATGATTTTTTAGAAGGGCAAATATTGTAAAATTCTTTCATAAATATTTATTTCTTAGTTTCAAATGTTGAAATCTACAAACTAATGGGATTTAAAGTTATATTGAGATTTAAAATCTGTTTTCTACTCAAGTAAAATAAAATAAATGATGATATCAAAATTGAAATTAACTTTAAACTTTTGATATTCTCTATCTTCAATTTGATTGATAGTGCATCAAAAATATAATAATATTTTTTTCCTACATCACTTTTTACATAAAAGATAGTCTTATCATTTTATGCATTAAAGATTGCTTATATAAAATTAACATCTATGTCAACTGTTTATGGCTATTAATCTATATAATAAATTTATTTAGAAGAAAAAATAATATCAGTATATACTGACTTTGAAATTATTTAATTTAAAATAGTTTACAGGTTTATAATGAAGGGTGATTTCATTTTTGAATATGAATTATAGAAGTCTTATTTTGTCAATTTTAACTCTTTTTGAGCTCAAATGTATCCACTACAACTTATGTAAGAATAATAAGTATTTTTATTGAAATTTACATGAGAAATTATGACTATTATTCAAAATCAAACTTGCTCTAATGGTGTTTTTCAATCATTATTTCTATTCATATCAATAAAAAACATTTCAATTTGCTGATGTTTTAGTTTTTGATATCCCAAAGGTTGATATCTCAGGTGTACTATTCACAAAATTATTAAAAATATAATTTTTGAAATAAATGATAAACTTGAACGTGAGGGGGCATTAAATTTTAAAAAATAAATTCTAAATTCAGGATGGATAGTATTTTTTATATTTTCACAAATGAACAATTTTTTGTTTCAATAAATCCAGAAAATAATTTTTTTTGTAAGAATACTATATTAGATTTATTTTGATTTTACATACTATATTTTCAAGATTTGTGTTTAATATTTCCAGTGAAAGCTAATTTTAATGTGAATTTTAAGTAAGCTTGAAGAAATTTAATAAAGAGGCATATTGGATATGAAAAATAATATTTTGCTCCAATCTTGAATAAGCCTGGGCTAAAAAATATCTTGAATAAGGTTTCTGTGGGTCAATTTGGATTTAAGTATGATTAAGTGAGGTTTAATAAAGGACAGATAAAAGGCTAACTTCATTACTAGTGACTTTTATCTCAAAATAGTTATAAAATATGTATCATTCTGGAATCAAGCTTCAATAAAGTTGACTTCAAACAGAGATAATTTCTAGCAGCACAAGATTATATTTATAAAGGTGTACAATACCTCAAATATTTCTCATAATATAGCAAGGCAAGGAATCTACAAAATTCACATTTGAAACAAGGATTTATATTTTGAATTTGAAATTGAGATATGGAATATTATTTTCCAATTTAAATATATATTAGTCATTTTACCAAAAGTTGTCAGTAATCAGATTGAATTTTGATGGTATTTTATTGTAGATTAATCATGTTGAGGAGCCATTTACTCAAAATTACTGGTTTTGGTTCTGATATTCCATGTGAAATTCATTACAAATCTTTTTGAAAGTGAGTAGTTGACACATTGGATATGCAAAAGCATATGTTAGATCAAAGTGAGATCAAAGGGAGTTCAATTCATGATCAAATTAGGATTTTGCAAGATCAAATGGTGATCAATGTAGGTTTATCTTCAGCTCAATTTGTGACAAATCTCTGACTAAATGTAAGGCCAAAAAATTTCCTCCATTGTGATGATGTGTGCATAATTCAGGCATAGATTTGTGGTTCAACGGAGTTTAAGCAAGGGGTATTGCTAGCAATACCCCCCCCCAAATTTTTTGTGGTGATTAAACTTCAGATATGAAAATAAATTTCAATTTTTAAATATAATATGTTGTTGATATGTTATTTAAAATTGGTTTTTATTACCATAAAAAAATGGCGCCTGCTAGCAGGTCCATATGGATGACAAAACTATGGAAGTTCTTTTTGGGGGGCCACCTGCTAGCATGTGACATCAATTTTGGTATGCAAATTTTGTTAAATTATACATCAAGATCCATAAAATATATAGTGAATCATTGAAAAAATCATCATATGTACATGAAAGAAATTACCAAAATTTTTACTTTAATTTGTTCTTTGGTAATTTTAATTGGAATGGTGTTATAAATGTGGGGGGGGGTTTATTTGAAATTTTAATTGTGGTAAGCCTTTTTCTGCTTCAATGAACCCCATAAATAACAAACAGAATTTTTGTGCACTCTTGTATTAATTGGTCCCAGATATTTTAAGCTCTTATGGATTAGTAAAACATATTTCTCTATGCACATTTTTACAATCACAAATATCATTGAATTTATAGAACCTAAACCAACATTGATGTTTTAAATATTTCTTATAATTATATAAGATATAAAGTTCTTTTCTTGGTAAATCTCAGATTTAATGATAAATTTAGAACTGTTTGAGGCTGGTTGTGTTCTCAAAGATCACCCAAGCCTTGAATACGATCCATACTTTTTCTTGAATAAAATTGACAAATTTCTAATAAGAAATCTATATTCATGAACGGTTCAATAAAAATTCTATAATTATTTTTCTCAAAACGTACCACAAACTATAAATTACCAATATTCAAAGATAAAAAGCAGAATAACTTATGATGGCATATGATATGGTTTATATTTGTTGGGAAATTTTATCACTTGGAAAATTTTCTTCTTTATCATATTGGTATTAAAAAATTAAAATTTAGCTACATTTATGAAGTTTGGGGAAAAAGTTTAATTAAAATTGCCTCAGAGCTTTATTAAAAATGATTATTTTTGTTAGTGCAAGTATATTTTAATTCAAAAATATTTGCTGATGGATTTTTTGGTTACTCTGATTCCTCAAATTATACAAAATCACTTGTGGATCTTCTACCTGTACAGATCCAAAAGACCCACTGTAAGGTTCCTTTAAGGTTACTTCATGGGTTACTCTAAGATTGCTCAAAAATGACTTGTGTACAAGTGGTCTTAATTTTCACCCTGTGAAGGCTTAAAATAAAGGTGCTAAGAATTTCTGGAAAAAATGAAGAATTCTGACAAAATTTTAGGAGTGATTTAATGGTTTGAAATTTACTTGATTGTTTTGATGCTGAATCATTGAAGTTAAATAGGAGTTGGAATATTTGTGATTCTCTTTGGTAGAATATTTAGTTGGAAGCTTGGAGGACATAATGTAGAGAATGGAATAAGAGTATTCAACTCAGTGGGTGATTAGCCCACTCTCTCATGCTGTGAAAAATTGGAGATTGGTAGAGGGGAGTCTGAAGGGATTCAAACCTTGCTCAGTAGTGGAATCATCATAAGGTAAATATGGTTTATTTAAAAATTTATTTCAATATTATATCAATTAAAATTCATGCAGAAAAATAATGGATCATCCAGACAAAATATTTTATCAGCACTAAAGAATTAAAGTATTGAATTTTAAATGAGAGACAAACATTCAAAATTAATAATCTCTTTGAAATATTTCACAATCAGTATCAAAACTTTGCTTCAAAATTCTTCTCTTCATAATATCTTCATTATTATTAGCTTGTGTTTCTTGAAAATTAGTCAAAAATTTATGCTTCATGTCATCACAAGAATATAAAAAGAGATATCTATGGAGTTTTGAATAATGATTAATATAATCAATCTGCACCCATCCAAAATCATTATTATTGGTGATTTAAATAGCTTAGGAGAAAAATTAGGAGTTGGATGAGATTTTCAGTTTTATGAGGATTTAGTAGATGAATTTAAAAGATTGGATAAAGGACTAACTTTAAAAGCCAGTTAATAAGGTTTCAGCAAAGCTGAAGGGAGAAACCGGCATAATTGGATTAGGATCTTGATAAGGAGTAGGTAGCTCAGAATTAGATTTTTTAGAAGAGGAAGCTGTTTTGGCCTTTAATTTTATGAAGAAGGTGGGGTTTTTTGATAGTTTCTTTTTAGGAATTTTTGAATAAGGAAGGGCAGCTGGACCAGTATAAAAGTTTTTCCTGGAGGGAATAATTGGACAGTTACATTTGATTTTCCTAAGCTTGCAAAGATAAAGGAAAGTTATTCCAGGAAGACTAGGATTAGAGATCAGAAAAGGAACCGGTGTAGACAATCCAATAGTGCTAGCTAGATGCCTTTACCAAGTGAGTTTGAGAAAACCCGGAGAGAAAATCCCCTGTCCCTTTAGAAATATAAATTGAGATTTACCTGCTAAAGTAAATTGAGACTTTTTTTATAAAACCCTTTTCCAACACTCTTGACTTATTGATTAGCCAAGAAAGTAGTCACCTGACAGACTACCAGAATATAGAACTGAAATGTAGACCAATTTTCACACCAGAGAAAGCAATGATACTTGATGTAGGTTGCAAAGCCACACCAGAGACAGAAATAATACTTGATATAGCTTGCAAGACTATACCAGAGAAAACAGTGACAATATTTGAGGTCAAGTGAAAACTAACCTTTTCACAACCCAGCCAAAAGATGCCACAAACACACAAAAGAGTGAAGCACTGAGATTCCTGGTATACCAGATGGTTTATGATAATCTAGAATGTCCTTGAACCTACTTAAATATCTCACACACAGACCACCCTGACCTCCTCTCAACCAAATGCAGCTATCCCACCTTTATAAATGCATAAAAATGCCTCTAGAGGTTTCCACATGCACAGGCAGGTAGGCAGCTGCTTTTAGGCCCTTAAACACCCAAAAATACCCCAAAACACCCTCTAAAAAAACAAAACCACAGTAACTACACACATAAACAAGCTAATCACACATAACACATACCAAAATGATGAGAAAAGAAAGGATATTAAGCTGAGACATAATAAGTGAACCTAGCTTAAGCCTACAAAAACACAACTAAACATCTAAAAACTATTAAAACACCAATAAAAAACACCATCACCCCAACTATACCCTACATACCAAATACCTCCAAATACACACTTCAAAGGCCTACACAGCTTTGGAACACCACACTGTGTATTTGGCACAAAGTTCACATGGGACAACTAGATCTTTTGAAGACATTTTGTAGTGATGTTGGTTAAGATGAAATGAAATTGGTTTTCAGGAGTGGTTTGGAGTGGATGGTTGAAGAGGATGAAGATAAGATGAATATGTGTCAATCAAATATGCAAATTTAAGAATGGAGACATTCTTCATTGGAGATAGGATGTGGTTTCCTAAAGATTAGTATGGCAAAAATTTTATTAAAGGAGGATATTGGGAAAGCCAATCTTATTATATATATATATATATATATTATTTTGAAAGAAAGGGTTTTATAAGTGGTTTAAAAGGGTTAATTTTATGAGTCAAGATTAAACAAATATTTAATTGTCAATAAATGCAAGTATAGGCTTTAAAGTTCATGAAAATAGAATTAAGGAGTCTCAAGAGCCTTTAAGAATTTTTGGGGAATTCTTATTTTTTTTGATCTATTTTTAAATAATTTTAAAAAATATTTTTAATTATTTTTAATTTTTCATAATTTACTTAACTTGAACAATTTTAAATTAGATGAATAGGGCTGTGCAGACCACAAAAATTTGTTGGGAACGTAGAGAAGAAGTAGCTCTATTATTGGTAATTTTTCTAGATTTTTCTTAAGATTTTGAGGTTCTAATTGAGTCCAGAAGTCTGTAAAAGCTCTATGCAGACTCCAGGATACTCTGGACAAGCTCCGGGATGCTTCAGGCAGGTAAAATATGGCACATGATCTAACTATGCATATAAATCTGTTTACTCAAAATTAGTTTAAACATCTAACAATCCTACTAACTTAACATACAATCATTATCTTACCATTTTACAACCAATAACACATAACAACAAGTATTATTTTTAATACCCTTATAAATATAACACTTTTATATAACATTTTATAAATTATATTCCACAAAACATTTACATATACTTATAGGGTATCATTGTGAATATCTCAAAATCAGGGACTTGATTGAAACATCATTCACTAAAATATAAACTTTATAAAAATATAAATATTTCAATCATTTAAATAACTTTACTAGTACAACTTCATTGTTTCATTTACTTCACATAACATAAAAGAACATTGATTCAACATCACAGAACCATTATTATCAAAATATTAAACTGGTTTTTCCTTATCAAGTAGACTTATTAGCTTAGTTAATTGTGAACTCTTTTTTTAATTAAAGAAAAGGGTTTTCTTCTGTTTATCCAACTCCCTTAGATTCTGCTTAAAGAAAGGTAACTGTAAGAGTCTTTCTACACCACAAGTATGTTTTCATTGCTTCCATTAAATCCCTTATCCAATGGTTGAAACTTGAACCTGCAGCATTTAGACAAGTTCCTTGTTCTGCGCAATTTCTGAGTTCTTCTTCATATTTATATTAATGTTCTCCTCATTAAAGATAGTAAATGGAATGATATGGGAGTACTCTATTTTTTTAATATTTTTTCCTTTATTTAAAACCAATGATGAGGATTCCATTTTATTTTTAATTGTATTATGCAATGTGGATGAATTTGAACTAGATTATGGTGTTGATGTATGATGAGATGACCATGGTGAATTTGAGGTGCCAAATCTGGAAATGACCATCCACTCAAAATGAGAGTACAAGAATTTTACATGGTTAAAATGATATCATAGCTATGCGCAGTGCAACTAAATCCCCATAACCTGTAATACCACAGCCCGGGGTGGACAAGTTTCAGTCTTGCATGTCTCTCATCTGGAATGGATCATATTACTAACCTGTAATACTGCAGCCTGGGGTGGACTAGGGTTATTCCTGCACCTCTCTTATCTGGAATGGATAAGGGACAAACAGGTGCAGTATGCTAACTATATACATGTGGGTTGTATTGTGCCCTAACCTAACTTTTATGTATATAAGTGGATATGCTTAGTGATTTATGAAAAATGTATGTAGTATATCCTGTGGTGCAGCGGAAGCGTGAAACTCCGGTTCACTCCGGAAGAAGTGCTGAAGTGGCTACCATAGGTTATGGGCTGTCCCTAAAATTGTAACTAGCAATTATTTTTTTGATTCCCAAGAGTTTTACGTACCCAGTGCTTGCCCCACGTTAAAAGTGTCTAATCTATGCTGATTTCCCCTAATGAATCAAATCCTTTTCAATTGCGCCCTTGTTTAGCTCGCGATAGGCAACCTCCACCTTCTCTTAGCCAAGAGCTTAGGAATCTAAACCCCCCGCCAACACTTACTACTTGCACAAGGAGATGTTTGCGCTCTTTTTCAGGCACACCTTCCTCCCCAACCTCATCTAGTGGCAGCACCAAAACGACATGCCAAATAATTCCCGAATCCCCCAGCACTAACCCCACACCCAACCCCATGGTGCCCTCTTCACAGACGCCTCGCAACCCGCCCCTGCATCAAAAAAACAGGCACATGACTTCTCCCCCAGCCATGGGTTTGCAACGTGGCCGCGGTTTTCAGTTGTGTTGTTTGAGATATGATTGCACGCGTGCCTCGACATCACGACATGCAAGAACCAGCCATGAGAAAAGCCCTGGCTCTATCTCATCACTCAACAGTGATTCTTTTATATCTAAAAATGAAATCAATTCTTTTGAAACTTACAAAGGCAAATATTGTGCCGATGTAATTGATGAAGTATTACAAAGAACAAACAAAATGTCTAAACTGAAATCAGATGGATCTAGCTGGCAAACTTGGGTTAAGAACATTAAAAAAATTTTGACACACCGTGTATGTACAACTAAGTATATAACAAATGCTGATGCAATTAAAGATAATATGTCAAAATTTGAAGATGAAATGATCTGGAATGCAATTTACAACACCATTGAAGAAAAGTTTCAGCGCTTTATTGATTTTGGTATAACCTCCCACAATGATTTTTCCATTCTCAGCTCCAAATTTGATAAAGCATCTCACATGTCACAAAAATTGCTTTTTGAGGATCTCCTTGACATTAAAAATTCTTCTTTTGTCAATATCATTATTCATGGGGAAAATATCAGCTCAAAATTTGAAGCAATTCAAAGATCAGGATTTGTTTTTGGTAATGATGAATTGAAAGCAATTTTTGCTCAACTACTTCTTCCTCCTTCTGTTAAATTTCTCTCTGTTGAAGCCAACCATCATTTTGAACTTCAGCCTGATTTATTTCAACCATTGTTTGATAAAATATTGGATGTTCTTCAAAATTCATTCACCAATTCCTCATCTTCTATCTCTAAAAATGCGCCAACCATGTCAACTTCTCTTCAAACCCATATTTCTCCTGACACAGTGTCTTCTCTTGCTCTCAAAAAAGGCAAAATAGATACCTACAGGCCTGGAAACAAACAAACTGAATATTTATGCCACATGTTCAAATCTTCTGAACATTTTATGCCTAATTGCCCCTAAAATCCTGAGGGTAATGCTTTCAATGCAGCTATAGGCCAAATTTGTTGATCATTACAAGATAGAAAAAATAGACAACCTGCTCAGACCTCATCAAAGGTCAAACTGAATGAAATAGATTGCAAAGCACTGGATGTTCTTACCACTTCCTTGAAAGAAATTGAAATTGGAAGTGATGAATGGCAAAATGGTATGGATGGAAATGGATCTCAAGCTATTTTTGACACTGTGGCTACACATCATGTTACTGGTGATGTACATCTTCTCTCTAACTTTCAACATTTGACCACTCCTATCCCAGTTAAGACAGCAACTGATCTAGCTGCTGCTTTTATTACCGGCCATGGCAATATCTTAATTCAAGGACCTGGAGGAAAATTAACAATGCTTAAAGGTGTTTTCTTTTGTGACAAGGCTAAATCAACCCTTATTTCTCCTTTTGATCTTCTTCAAAATGGTGTTTCTCTCTCTTTAAATGATAATCATGATTATATTATTTCAAAAGACAAAAAAAATCATTTCAATGCTCTTATTTCTCCTTCAGAGCGCAAATGGACTGTTAATCTAGTTTATCCATCTGATCTAGAGTTTAACCATTTTGAAATGCAATATTTTAACTCTCTATCTTCTGCATCTTTACCTTCCCCTTTAGTACCATCAACAATGTCTTCCATTCCATACCCAAAAGTACTTCCTGACTCTATCATGGATTGGCATCAACGTTTTGGTCACACAAGTACAAGAGTTCTGTAAAGAATAGCAAAAAATAGCCTATGTCACAATGTTCCTTCATATGTTCCTTCATGTAGGTTACACTGTGACATCTGTGCTACTTCTAAGAGTAAAAAGAGAAACACTTGTATGGCTACCAAAAGTGACCACCCTTTGATGGATTTAATTGTTTCTGATATGGTTGGACCAATGGTTGATATCACTGATAATGGTGAAATTTGGGTTGCTACATTTAGAGAATCTTTTTCCACTTATGGTGAAGTCTTTATATTAAAAAGGAAGTCTGATGTTTTTGAAGCCTTTATAAATTTCAAGAATAGACTGGAGAAAGCTACTAATAACCATATAAAGATTCTGCGAACTGACAATGGCAAAGAATACATGAACAAAAATTTCTTGGATTTACTGTCTAATAATGGTGTTCTTCATGAACATTCAATGCCTTATCATCATGAACAAAATGGTATGGCAGAACGCTTTAATGAAACAGTTGGTGAAATTTCTTGTACTATTCTTCTGGCATCAAATCTCCCTCCAACCTTTTGGACTTTTGCTTATTGCTGGGCATCATACATACACAATCGATTACCAAATGTACAAATTACTGACAGTACTCCATATCAAATTATCTTCAACAAAATTGCTGATTTGGCACCAATAATTATTTTTGGACAATGGGCTTATGTCCACATTCCAAAGGAGAAGAGAACTAGGATGGATCCTTGAGCAATGAGATCTACAGTAGTTGCTTTATTTGATGGAGGAAAAGGTTGGATTTTCTGGCATCCTGAATCTAATTCTTTTGTTCAATCAGCAATGGCAAAGTTTGTCCCAGAGGGTGATGATTTGGAAAATGATTCTCTTTCAAAACCTTTTCCTGCTGATCTTACTTCCAAAGGTGATCTATCATTCATTCTCAACTCTCTCAAATTAGGTGATTTTACTGCTAAAGAAATCCTATCCGCTCAAGATATAATGATAGATTTCATTGAGAAGAATGCAGATGATTTATCAGAACCAGCTCCCAGGACTTTTAAACAGGCCATGAAATCAGAACATGCTGCTGAATGGAAGATTGCTTGTGGTCAGGAATTGGATAACATGTCAAAAATGGATGTATGGGATGTTGTTCCTCTTCCTCCTCGAAAATCTGTTGCTGGTGCTAGGTGGGTATTTGCTTTAAAAAGAAATGAATTTGGGAAGATTGTCAAACACAAAGCCCGGTTTGTTGCTCAAGGAATCAAACAAGTAGAAGGTATTGATTTCAAAGACACATTTGCTCCTACTGCTACTTTTGCATCTCTATGTCTCATTCTCACTCTGGCAGCAACTTATAACTGGCCAATCAGAACTTTTGATGTTACAGTGGCCTATCTTCATAGTGACCTAGATGAAGAAATTTATGTCAAGCAACCTGAAGGTTTTGAAAAAAAAGACCCAACTCATGTATGCAAACTGAAAAAAGCTCTATACGGCACTAAGCAGGCAGCAAGATGCTGGTGGAAACACATCAGCAACATCTTGAGTAATCTTGGCTACAAATCAAGTAATCAAGATGCAAGTGTTTATGTCATGAAAAGGATGGTTTGAAAGGGATGCTCTGGATTCATTTTGATGATGGTGTTGTAGTTGGTAGTGATGAAAAGGTGTTTTATGAATTGCAAAATGATCTTGGAAAGAAGTTAAATGTGAAATGGTCTGATGAAATTTCGTCAATTGTTGGTTTGGCCATATCAAGATGCCCAAAAGGTTTTACAATCTATCGACCAGTTCTAGTCCACAAAATTCTTCGTGAACACAATCCTACTGGTTTAACATCCCAATCACCTCTACCAATAGGTCTTTCTTTGATTTCTCTAAAAGAAAAAACTCACCTACCCCAAGAACCACATAAATTTCTTTCCATCATTGGATCTTTATCTTATCTAGTTGCTGGATCAAGGCCTGATTTAGTGTACCCTGTCAACTTCCTGGCACATTATGCATCAAGACAAGGTAAAGCTGAATGGGATGCTCTTTATCACTTGCTAAGATATTTGCAATTTACCAAAGATATGAAATTTCATTTATTTCCTACTGTCAATAATAGTCCTTCAACTGAAGTTTACTGTGATGCAACATGGGGTGGTGAATTTGCTAGGGCTACTGGTGGCCTTGTTCTCCAAATCAACAATTGTCTCATCTTATGGCAGTCAAAGCATCAGTCAAGAGTTGCTACTGCTTCTTTACATTCTGAACTCATGGCCATGTCAAATGCTATCTGACAAGCCCTTTGGATGCGAAATCTTTTACGTGAAGTCAATTTATGTGATGGAACAACTACTCTTTATTGTGACGATAAAGGAGCTATTGTTGCAGCAACAGATAATCCTTCTGATAAAAGATGCAGGCATGTTTACCGTGACTTCTATTTTGTTAATGAACAGGTGCATAGAAAGGAAATAAATATTGAATGGGTATCAACAAAGGATCAGATTGCTGACTTGTTGACAAAAAATTTGGGGCAAATGTGTGGAAGGAGAAAAGGTTTTTACTAGGTGTTTTCTGAATTCATATCTATCTACTATTTTTGTTTATTTTTATTCTTTTCTTCTCTTTATTTCCTTTTACTGTTATGTTGGTATGGTGGTAGGGAAATCACTAAGAGGGGGGGTGTTATGTGTAGAAGTGGATATGCTTAGTGATTTATGCAAAATGTATGTAGTATATCCTGTGGTGCAGCGGAAGCGTGAAACTCCGGTTCACTCCGGAAGAAGCGCTGACGTGGCTACCATACTAATTTGCCTCTATCACTATTCTTTAGTCCTAACAGGGCAAAGGGAGACTTTAAAGGGGCCACCTTTTTTGCTGCTTCGGAGACCACCTTTCTATTTTTAGTCTCATATGGGCATTTCCACCTTAACCATATACCAGAAGAATAACACTAACTTCAAGAATGAGGAAAAATAATGGTACTCTGACGCCAACCACTAGAGAATTAAACATTTTTAGGAATCTAATACCAACTTTTACGGCAGGAAAAAGCAAGGGTAATCTAACACTATCATCAGTGGTGGACAGTCACAAGTGAGAGATACTGCTAATTTAATAGGGGGGAAACACTAAAAATAGAAAGGTGGTCTCCATTGCAGTTCAAAAAGTTGGTCCCCTCTATTGGCTATGATGTGGGCAAATTCCTTTTGATCTCATATAAGATAATTTTATTGCTTGTGACAAAGCTATTGTGTATATTATGGGCTGCGGCGTAGTCGAGACTTAACACCTACGAGGCCTCCCGCGGCGAAACAACAGAGAAATCAACGCGATTGCCATAAAATGAATGGTAGATGTCAAAAAAAGACTGCAGCTCAACTTTTGGGCTGTCAATAAATTTTCGAAAATTTTCATTTTTGTCTCAATAATTACGGTTTTGACTGTCTGTATACTAGTCATTAATATGATCATCAGCATCACGGACTTGAAGCCGGAAAATTCAAAGTATTTTTCGGATAAAAAGGAGTCTACATATGTGTATGCGTGGGTCTCGTCAAAGTTTATCCTTAATTAATTCAAACACAAAAATTTGAATATTAATCAAATTTGGGAAAGTAGACAATATGGAATTGAAAAACAACTCCAATCAGATGTCAAGAGCGGAATTATAACTCCCTTGATTTTAGGTGAAAGTTCATAGAGGTTTATGAATCACGAAGGCCGGACTTAAAAGGCTAAGTAAAGAGTGATTGGCTGATGTGCAAAGTTTGGATAACCGAACCGGCCAATTGAAGATGCTGACGATAGATAAAAGTTGCTATAGCTATATTAGGGGGTATCAAAGTTGGAAATCTTCCATTTCAAAATACCTCTTTTTTCCACCAAATTAACCAAAATTATTTTTTAAAATATGCCATATTGTGCCCCCAAAACACATTTTTACTGAGAGGTAATGTCAAGATGGTGGTTTTCTTTTTGTGTTGTGAAATACCTTTTAAATAATTTAAATTTTCTAACTTTGATATCCCCTATTAAAAATGGTTGGTGCAGTTTTTCGAAAAACTTCAAACCTTTTGGCAGAAGCATTGACATTTGACAGTAAAGCTTGCAAATTTTGGTGCATATAGGACAAAGTTACTGCCAAATGTCAATATTTATGTTCAAAAGTTTTAAATTTTTCCGCAAAACTGCACCAACCATTTCTAATATAGCTTCACATAAAATGGTTATTTGAATAGAATTCTTATCTATGGTAGCAGTGTCAGCGCTTCGTCCGGAGTGAACCGGAGTTAGACGCGTCAGCTGCACCACAGACTATATACACATTATGTACCTAACAGTCACTAAGCTAATATTATACTACACATAACATTATCGTTGTGCGAAAATGTCTTCTCCTTGTACTCATATTGATTATGGCACACTATAGGGCGAAGTTGCGTCATCACACCAGAGACAAGCACGCAATCATGCAATCACGCCAGTACAAAGTAGTGGTAAACGAATAGTAATTTATTGGTCATTTACCGCGGCAATGAGCTTGATTTTCCTTTTAAATATTACTTTGAGTCTGAATTTCACATTCGCCATAGATTATGATCGCTTTAATTTTTGAATTGCATGATCCATTACTCTGGCAATGGCATGTCTTTTACAGCAAAACCTGAGAAGCTTGCGGGTTGCTCGTCTCCGATCCCCCGCCAAAAACATGAGTTGAGGTTGCTTTTGGCAAGAAATAAATGGCAAGAAAACCGCAAGCTTTTCCGGTTTAGCTGTACATGATTAACCAACCATGTCACGTCAACACTGGTTGACCCATTTGAAATGGAAGTACTGCCATGACAATAAAGCTTTGTGTCTTTGCAAAAAAAATTGTTACTTTTTCTCCGGCTGCCACTTTTTTTGAATTGAAAAACCCGGCCGCCCACAGTCCCGCTGCATCATTTCTATTACTTTTTTTCAATCATTCTTATTCTGGATTTTGCAATTCAAAAAAAGTAGCAGCCAATGAAAAAGTAATAATTTTTTTTGCAAAAACACAAAGCTTTTTGACATGGCTGTCATATTGTTCATAAAATTTACATAGATATATCCCCGAAGGATGGATGAACCTATGAATTAATGAAGTTGAAATGTACAGCTAAACCGGAGAAGCTTGTGGTTTTCTTATCACTTTTTCCCTGCCAAAAGCAACCTAAACTCATGTTTTTGGCACGGGGGATCGGAAATGAGAAGCCCGCAAGCTTTTCAGGATTAGCTGTATATGCATTGAACTCTATCCAAAATGACTGTTATGTTACTATACACCTTTAGCTTGTGTATTTTTCCCTTTCACCTCTTTTGAATAATAAAACCTATTCACTATTGATGTATGTGCATACCATAGCTGTTTTGTTGTGGCGATTTACCATCCCAATCATAGAAACACTATACCTTTTGATGCATTTAAGATGAATGCACCTCAATGAACCAATAATACTTTTTCAAAAAATAAGCCCTCATCCATTATAGTGTATCAGTAACGAGCCAGATTACACAAAATCAGCTGCCATTCTCCGTTTCGTCATTATGTGTATGTTAAAGCCATAACCATATTTATATTCTATCTACGGCTAGAGTAGATCTTATCATTAACTTTTTCCCGCAACCTTCTGCTATAATTTAACTAAATTTTCTTTCTTTCTTTTTCTTTATTGAAAATCTCATTAGTTATATCTTACGGTCCACTCAAGAAATGAACTGCCATCTTTCTGTGGACAACGTGCTCAAAAACCCACAATTCTTCTATCATTGAAATTTCTATCCTATACAAGCTTCACTTTGTAGTTGTGCGTCAGTAACAAACTCCGAGAAGAATCGGAGTTAGTCAGACGCGCAAACCACAGACTATATACATGGATCACGTGGTAGCTAAGTATAATTATGTCTATGTACATAACACACTTGCGCCTTCCATTGGTGATTAAGAACCACTTAAGTTTGGGCTCGTCCGTGTTTTTCTTATTTCTAACTCTGGAAGACCTAATCAATTGTATTTTTTTTGGATAACCATCGTCTCACCACTCATGGCAAATCGCCGCAGAATATTTTATATATTTATTTTTTCTATCATTGCGCTCACACGCATTCAATCTGTCCCAATTTGCATTATCCCACGAGCATTTCCATTAAGTTGTATAGTCTGTTGCCTCCTTTCAAGTGGAGTTTTGTTTGCCAGCATTCATTTATACATCTACTACAAACACATACAAATGCCGATTTGATGACCCTTTTATATGCGGTTTATTATCATAATCACAACCGTAGTGGTACATTCTGCTATTTCCGTTCATTTTGTGTTGCATTTTGCCAAGGAAAGTAAATGATAAAGAAAAAATATCGATATTAGTGTTTGATTTCAATTAGGATTGGGCACTATACCTTCTTTTCACCCTCTTACAACTTGCTTTGCCGCTCGCTTGTTTGATATTCTATATTCTCTTGCTCCGTCTCACTCTTTTGTTTATTTACAGCCATGTCACAAAAGTTTGCGGAATTTTTGAGGAGAAAATCAATATTTTTCTCACCAAAAAATGATTTGTTAATTCAAAAGGGTCGGGGATAGGGCGGAGGTACTTCCTTTTGAATGGGCAAATAATTTTTTTGTTGGTGAAAAATTTATTTTTTCATCAAAAATTCCGTAAGCCTTTGTGGCTTGGCTGTATCAGATAAATTTATATCGAGTCACCACTCCTTTCCCTATCCTATTGACTATCAACTAAATTATTACACTTTCTTACCTCATCCCTTCGTTTACTCCGCCCATTCAACTCGCCACAATGCTGTGTTGTTTTCTATCACGCTTTCACTTTTCAATTAACATCTATACAGTTTAACCCATTCTTCCAATCTTTATTTTCCTTTTAAACAAACCCAACCAAATAAACAAATCACAGGAAAACATATACATGCACACACTCAAACTTAAACCTCGTCATTGTTTGCTTGTCCTCTCTGGTATCTCTGAGGGAATATAAATACCGTCTTTCCATCCAGTAATGCCTTCTAAATCATCCTTTGCCACATCAACATCCTTATCAACTTATCAATTTCTCCGTTATAATTTATTTATCTTCTTTCTCTTTACTCGTATTTCTTCGAATCCTTTATATATAATTGCTGATAAAAGATAGATTTTAATTTAACTTAATCATTATGTCTGATTTTAATCTATCAATGAGTCCTGCTAAGTCTTGGGTTGAAAATCCTTACCCATTAGAACTCAATCAATCCCCTTATCGAGCCGTTCAACCTGCAAAATATCTTCCTCGTCAAGGTCCTAAGCCTTTTTCTCCCCCTCCACACTCTCCGTTCCAACTTTTTGATGATTGCTCAATATCTCTAAAATCTATGGAATCAATATCACCTATATCCAACTGCGTTACCTCTGCTACTTCAATGAAACTCCCATCCCCGAATATCACCCATAATAGGTCTTGTCATGAGTTTGGTTGCATAAGTCATCATGTTTATCAGTGCTCAAACAACCAACAGTCTGGCCACTCAAGTTGGAATCAATCACCAATCACAGATGGTAAGCAATTTAATTTATTTTTTCCCATTCTTTTGATTAATTTTCATCTCATTCACCTGTCACTCTCTTAGAAGTTTCCCGCTTTTCTTCGGACACTAGTAGCGATGAAGATTTGGAGTCATCAACTTACTATTCAGACTCTAATCCAGTAATTACATCGACCTCTGTCCCCCCTGACCATAACATGTTCCTTTCAGTAGACAACGCCATGAATGGCTTGGAATATCAAACCTCCTCATTAATGCTAGAAAAACCTATCGACCATGGAATTCATCAAAAATTACATAACCCTTCGGCGGAAATACCAAAGCAAGATCTTCCTCATCACGAAGCTTTCGATAGAATAATGTCTTGGATTGAGGATATCTCATAAAATTTTTAAATACCAGTAATCAATATGATGGCCGAATATTAGTGTCAGGTTATCGAAACACTCGAGCACAACACCACTCAATTTTTTAAATTTCCAATTTTATGAAGCGCTTTAGAAATTTTTTCTATTGTGCATTTTGTACACATATATCCTCCATCCCCTAGTTTCCGGTTATTAGCTTTGACTATTTGTATCAATAGAAATCGGTATCCCTCCTTTTCCTCTTTAGCATCTGGCTGTAACATCAGTTGTATAGCTATTTATTTTTGTGAAAAAATGGTTAATTTCTGTAATATTAATGTCACACTATATTCATAAATCTTTGTCTGAAAGGAGAAAAAAAAAGATACATTTCATGTTTGTATATTTTTTCTTCATCTTTTTTCTTTATAAATGTATTTTAAAAAATTGATATTTTGCATATTAGCATATTGTTTTAAGTGTATAGCGGCTAAAAGAAAGTATTCAGAAGACTTAAAATTTCACTAACTTGAAGTATTTTTTTGATTAGTATTTAACAGTTTTCTCTGGCTCACTAGATTATATAAGTTCCAAACATGATAGTAAAATTTGAAATTAAAATGTTTTTTTTGAAGTATTTAGTGCAAAGAATGATGCCTTGCAGAACCAAGGAAAGATCTACGGTGTACTCGGAAGCTACACTATATACTGATGTGAGACTAGCTAAGTACATAGTATGGTAACACCATAACATTTAGAAATGACATTTAAAATTTGACACTGGAAGTGCTCGAAGTCAGTGCATTCTGATTAGTTTTGCTGACAAATGTCTGGCTCTCTATCAATATTTTTTTCTTTTCAAAGGAACTGCAAGCTTTCTTACATTGAGTGTACCAAATAGTTGGTTTTAACTTATTTTTCAAAACCAACCATTTTCAAATGAAGGAATAAAGACTTCAAAAGAATAGCAACTGTATCAAAAGACAGACAAAATATTCTAAAATTATTTTTGAACAGAAAAATTAAAAAAATACAAAATAAAATGAATCAGTTTTTTTCATGTCCCTTTCAAGTACCAAAAAATCGCTCAAAAATAGAAGTGACATTTCGAATGTTTTCATATTTGATTTAAAAGATTAAGTGAAGCATTTGGAAATTTAAAGAAATGAGTTGAGACATAAAGAAGAAAAAAGAGTAAGATAAAAAATCACAAAAATTTGAATTTAGAAGTCAATAAAGAAGCAGGTAAAATAGTACCTTTTAATGAGTAATAGATGATAAAAAGAGGATAAAACAAAATTAATGGGAAAAATGAAATAAAAGATACAAAAAAGTGGACATTCAGTCCCAGAAAATGAATTTTCTCAGCACCGAATCTGGCTTCAATTGGAAGGAGTAGCATAATTATGAGCGAAAATTTTGATATGTTTTAGGGACCCAAGTTAAATAAGGCAGTGAGGCCAATCTCATATGCCACAAAATATGGTAGGGAAACTTGACCAACAGTCTTTGATTTTGATATTTCTTTCACCACAGATTAAGGACACATTAGAATATTCACAAATGACATAAAAAAGATAGATTTAACTTGATTGAAATTTTTGTCAGTATATAAGATCTCATCAAGCACTTAGAGCATCCACAAGTCTCATAGTAAACCCTTTCACTTAGGTAACTTCAATTCAGTTTTGTCAAGAAACAAGGCTGAATTGAATTGAAGTTACTTAAGCAAAGTTGTGTAGCTCAATGCTCTTGGATACTCTTAGAAAATTTTTAGCAAGTTCTCAGGAGGTGCTCAGTCAGGGCTCAATGAATTCTCAATAGGGAGTGTCAGATTTAGCAAATCTGCACTTATAAATCCACACAAATCTAAGTTCAGATTTCCAAAAAACATAAGCCCCAACACTGGTGAATTTCAAAACTGAAATAAGTCACTTATTTCACTGGAATTTTCACTTTCTTAGCCAAAATTTCTGGCTTCACAATGAACTAACATGTCAGAAACTCTCCCTTTCTTCCCCTTCCCCTCCCACTAGTTCACCTTTCCTCTCACTCACTCATCTATTTTTGATTTCTCATATTATAGATGGAAATTGGAATTCACTAGGTTTGCTATTAGCTTGCTGGTACTAGTTTTCCCTGCTATATTTTTATACTTTTTTCTTAATTCCCTCTTGCTCTCCTATCCTTTCACTCTCCTTTCACTCAACTCTCACTCTCTTTTCACTTCCCTCTCACTAGATTTTCACCCCTCTCTAGCTCCTTTCATACTCCCATTTCTTCTTGTCCTCACCTTTCAGAGTGCTATCATCTATTTTGTGCTTCTATGAAAATTGGATTGAAATATGGCACATATGTTTGAAATACACTTTTCAGCTTGAAAGGACTATAAGTTAGCCTATTTTAAACTGATTTTAAGTTTTTACATATCATTAGATGTGAAATCATCATAAAAATAATCCTAAATCTTGAAAATATGATTGTCACTAAATACTTGAGTGAGATATGCCATTTATTAGTGAAAACCACATGTTAAGTTAAAAGAGCTATAAATTTTCCAATTTTACTTTTATTTCAAGTAGAAAAAGCTCATCTATTTCAGCATTATGAAATTAATCTTGCTATATCTTTAAAAAATGACTGTGGCTAAAAATTTAGTTGAGATATGGTACTTATTTGTGAAAACACTTATTAGATAAAAATGGCTGAAAATTTGTCAATTTCACTTTAATTTTAAATCTGATTATCTCATTAATTGCCACTGGAAAAAACCCATGATAATACATTGAGGGAGAATAAGGGAGTTGAGATAATAGATTCAGAGTTTAGATATCTGCTTCAAGACAAAGAGGAAAACCTTGAAGGAGAAATTCATATTTGCATCAAGTTTGAGTGCTTGTACATTTTAACCTTCTTACCAAGCCTTGAGAGAGTTGAATAATTTTAAAAAAGTTAATTAAGGTTTTAGTTATCTTTGACATAGTGAAATAAGGTTCATAGAAACTTTGAAGATGATGGATAGGGCTGTTACAGATCATGATTTGTTATAGCAGTATAGATCCACATAAATAAACTTAAAAGTTAATATAGAACATTACATAAATAATCTTACATAACAACTCTATTGTATATACTGGATTATCTTTTACAAAAAATGTGTATCTACAATATAATCTAAAAAAATCCTAATAAAATCCTTTTCACATTACAAAACCTCTAGTAAGTGTTTATTTTGAATAATGCCAAAGTGCTACAATCTACAGGTTATGGGCTTGTGCTCAATAAGTTTTTCAGAATAGGATATTTTAGATGATGATTTTTTTATCCTTCTATCTCAAAAAAAAATACTTGAGGATGATCTGTTAAACCCTTCTACAAAAAGGAGGTGGATCAAACACAACACAGAAAATTTTGATGAATCACTTATCAATAAAACAAAATTTGGTAACAAAATAAGATTATAATACCAACCTAAAAGGCTTTTTAAAGGACTTCTACCAATATCCAGATGTGTAAATATTTATTCTCAATCTGATATAAAGAATAGATTAATTATAGCAGATTCAATGAGACCATTGAAAAAATTATAAAATTTTTGTATTCAAATGGATATTGATGTAAGCCATACTAACATACAAACAGACAAAAATAGTAGAGCAATGCATGGACCCAAACTCTGTTCACCATAAGTAAAAATGATTTAAATTTCATTACACTGAATATTACCTTACCTAATTCTTCAAGTTGTTTTAACAATTTTCCAATTGAATGTGAACAGGAAACACCAACAGAAAATCAGTCAATTCACAAAAAAATTCCAACTATTGCTGAAGATGTCTCATTTTCTACCAATTATTCTTTTTCTAAATTGAAAACTAAGGGCTTGTACAATTCTGTCTAAAAGTTAAAAGGTTAGAACTTTACTGAGTGGCTTGAAGACTTGAACATGTTCTTATTGGAACATGATGACTGTAACATGTCAGACTGCCTTTTCAAAGATAAAAACAAAAATTACAAAGTGCAAAATATTTTCCAAATGGGAAATACTATACACTCTTAAAGTAAATCTGAAGCACTTAGTCAGAAATGAAGAGGATCCAACAAAGATGATCACTCACTTATGTAACAGGTTTGGGGACACCTTCATCTATTCTGTTCAGAATGTAATAAATAATAATAATGATTTAAAATACAACCCACCTAGTGACACAATATCAGCGCACTTCAATAAATTACATAGCTTCAGAAGACAATTGGACCTTATGGACTGCAAAATTCATGAAAAATTTTCACTTGAATACTAGTTCATTCATTACCTGTTATGGGAGATTGGGATTTCAATGCAATAACTACTCAGCTTTCAGATACAAAATTTACCACCATAGACTGTAATGCTGTTGAATCATGTATCAGATCACTTGATACATCCCTTAGGGCTAAGGAAACATCTGCTGTTTCCATTTCCCAAGTGATGTAAAAGTCAAAAAGGTAAAATCTAACAAGAAACAAGATGAAAAGTGCTCATACTGTGGTAAACCAAACCATAATATATTGGTATGTTGCACCAAAAAACATGATGAAGATGGCATTTGTTGTATAAAGAAATTTTCAGCTGAAAAGTGCCAAATTAATCAACATCAGAGGTCAGATAATCCAAGGCTTCCCAAACTATGGTTTAACACAACAATAATTCACCAAACTCATTTGTTTCTAGTGCTTTTGGTTTTGACATGGAATACTCATCCATACAAATCAACTGCACCTTATGGAACTTGGGGGCTACCCCCAATATCACCAAAAACCTTGAGGAACTATTTGGTTAAAAAGAGTTAAAATACACCATGAAAGTCAAAGTTGAAAAAAAATCATCATCAAAAATTATTGGTATAGGGAACACATTCCTTATTAAACAAGTAATGGGGGTTTCTATGCTGATTAGAAATGTATATTATTGTTCAGACATGTCCAAAACACTATTTTTGGGATACAACTTATTAAAGTAAAATATTATCCTGGCCATATATCATGGAGAAGAAAAATTGGTTAATTGATCTACCAATAAACAAATTATTGGCTTACTTACTAATTCTTTGAATAGATCTTTTGAAATTGATGGAAAATTTGGTAATTTTTCAACAAAATTGAAGCAGGCACCACACATTATGTCAATCTCTATTCTTAAATCTGACTTATAC
Organism: Hemileia vastatrix; assembly: GCA_030280995.1. NCBI lineage: Eukaryota > Fungi > Basidiomycota > Pucciniomycetes > Pucciniales > Zaghouaniaceae > Hemileia > Hemileia vastatrix. The sequence goes on along the minus strand of JASXTE010000008.1, from coordinate 26,133,719 downwards.
ATTTTGTGGAATTGGAGACTAGAAAATATTGGTGAACAGAGAATTAAAAAATTAAATAGTTCTGCTACTGGTTTCTCTATTAATTATTATAAGGTTCCTGTGTGTGATGATTACCATGCTGAAGGATCTGGTATTTATAAACCTTTACTTGAATATGGTATAGTTTATAACTTATTAGATTTGATTGTAGCTGACCTAGTTGGACCTCTCAATATTGGTACATCAGAAGGAAGATATTACCTGAGATTCAGGAATACATACTTGTTTTTAATCTTCTCAACATTATACAAAATAAATTGAACACAGAAATTTGTTTTGAGAATTTTTGTGCATATGCTCATAATAAAAAAGGCATTCCAATCAAGAATATGAGAGCTGATGGTGGTGGTGAGCTTATAAGTAATGAATTTCAATCTGTTATCACAAAATGTGAAATCCATAATGAGATTACAAATACATATCTGTATCAACAAAATAGCAGGGTTGAACATTGGAAGTGCTCCCTGGAGGTCATGATAAAAGCATTACTCTTTCCAAGTGGGCTGTCAGAAAAACTTTGGGAGTATGCCTTAAAATGTGCATCACACCCAAACAATAGGATCCCTTCTTCCACATCCACAACTTCATCTTATGAATTGTTTCACAACAAACGGATATATATTTCTCATTTACATGTTTTTTGGTTCTTATGCACATGTCCACATTCCCATTGAGAAAATGACAGCATTGGATCCAAACTCCTGGTGGTTTATATTTGTAGGATATAAAGAGGGATCAAAATGGTGGTGTTTTTGGGATCCAGTTGATAACCATGAAATAAAATCTAAACCAGCAAAATTTATTTACAAACTAATTAACATCCCACTACCACTTCCCTCTTTCATTCAAACCAATGTATCTCAATCATCTGAAAATGATATTGCTACAATCCAAAATGAGTCATCTGTTATTAAGGAGAAATGTTGGCAGACTGGAATTATTGAGTTAAGTGCTGCTGGTTTCAGTGATGATTTACCAAAAACACTTAAGTCAGCTCTGTCGGGACTGGATGGTAAATTATGGAATTCTGAATGCAATAAAGAACCCAATAGTTTAGAGGCTAAAAATTTCCGGGAAGAAGTTTCATTGCTTCCAGACACAAGACCTCTTTGATTAAGATGTGTTTTTTATATTAAAAAGAATTCCAAGGGTGGAATCTTCAAACACAAAGCTTGACTAGTAGCTTGTGGTTATACACAAGAATAAAATTTAAATTACACCAATAACTTTGCAACAACTGCTAAGTTGTCAACCCTTTGAATCTTATTTGTCATGGAAACAAAGCATAATCTTTTTACTTCTCAATTTGACATTGTGGGAGAATATCTTAACTCTGATATAGACAATGATGTTTATCAATTCCACCACCAAACTTACCCATGTTAAATTAAAAAAATGTCTTAGAGTAAATAAAGATTTGTATGGCACCAAACAAGCCAGGAAATTCTTGTATCTATGCTTTATTGAACTTCTTCAATCAAACAGTTTCTCGTGTCTTTTGTATGAACCTAGTTTTTAATTTTGCAAAACCCAAAAATGAAATTATCTATGTATGGGTACATGTAAACAATGGGTGAGTTTTTTCTTCATCAGTGGAGAGTTTGAAATGATTCTATTCAATGATATACACAAAAGTTGAGTTCACTTTTCAAGAAAAATATCAGTGATTGTGAAAGTTGAAGTTCTGCAGGATGAACCTTAAAATTATTACTTAAATCAGGAGCATCTATGCAACAAACTACTTTCTGAAACAGGTTTCACTAAATCATCCTGTAAAATTCAAATTCAACCTAATTTTATGCTCACCACATCTGTTGATGGGGATAACTTCACACAAATTGACAAAAACAAGTATTTGAATGTCAGTGGAGCCATCAACTACCTAGCCATGGCTATGCAACTTGATTTGTCTTATGTCATTGGGTACTTGAGCCCCTCTGTGAATCAACAAAATGAAAATTATTGGTGTTGTGTGAAGCATCTTCTTTACTATATTAGCCATTTACCAGATTATGAACTTTCCTTGAACCCTTCTTCTGAAAAACTTTCATCTGGTTATGCTGATGCTAATTGGGGAGGTGAGTTTCAAATTCTGTTAGTAGTTTTTTCATCCAATCATATGGCACTCCATTCTCATGGGCTTCTCAAAATTAATCTACAGTCACTAATTCTTCAGCATATGCTGAGTTAATAGCATTATCTTTGGAAACCAAATATATCTTGTGGTTTCATGATCTCTTGGAGGAAGTTACTTGTACTAAGTTACCTATCACTAATCTTTTTGGAGACAATACAGTGGCTTTGTCAATAATGTCATTACATGATATGAAAAAGTGTACCAAAAATTTCCAATAGTATTATTTCTTTTTTAATGAACAAGAAGCTTCTGGAGCCATCAAATGTAGCTGAGTCACTACCAATAGTAAACTGGAAGATATATTAACTAAAGGCCTATCTGTTACTATCCTTAATTCTTTTCTTAATTTTTTTTTTCAATTTTCCATTTTTTGTTTTTTTTCTTTTATTTATTTATTTATTTATTTTTTTCTTCTTTTATTTATTTATTTATTTAATTTTCTATTTATTTATTTTCTTTCTGTTTCCTTTCTGTGATATCATCACTTACATTCTTTTGTTCTTTAATGAACAACCTATGATATACCATGAAGTGGTTGCTGATGATTTGAGGGAGTCTGATTCTTTTCTTAGAGGGTATTTGTCATGTCATAGGCTTTTAAAAAAAGCTCAATTATAATTTTTTTTTCTTTTGTTACACAAATACATAAATTTACATTTTCCAAAAAACATGTAAGGGGCTAATATGATGATGGGGAATCATACCAAGGAAATTTTATAGGATTATGTTGATGTTTTCAGAAGGGTTCAGGAGTTTTTTTATATAAATTACTTTTTTTTTCTTCTTCTTTCTTTCTTTTATTTTTTTTACTTTTCTGCATGTTCTATGCAGGGTGTTATGGATCATGATTTGTCATGGAAGTATAGATGTACATACATAAAATTAACTGTCAATATAGAAAATAACATAAAAGATCTTAAATAACAACTCTAGTATATATAAAGGGCTATCTTTTACAAAAAATGTGTATCTAAAATATAATCTAAAAAAATCCTAGGAAATTCTTTTTCACATTGCAAAACTTTAATTAATTTTTAATTTTGAGAAACACTGAAGAAATAAAATCTTTCAAGAGTTTTAGATATCCTCAAACATGAAATATAAGGTTTGAAGAATCTTCAAAGATGATAAATGAGGTTTAGGATGGCCTCAAATCAGATAAATATATTTTAATATAAGTTCAAGATTAAGTACAAGAAATATGATGCAAGTGAGGAATATCTCAAAGATTTATACAGCTTAGTAGAGTACTTCTCAAATAAAAAAGGAGAGTATGAAATAGATGTAAATATATTTTTAAATAAAATGAGAGAATTTTAAGAAAAAATATATAAATAGATTTATTGAGAAAACTTAATAATTCAATTCTAAGGAATGAAGGTGGATACAAAAAGGCATTATATAGCCAAATAAAAGTATTTCTAGGACTCAAAATTACAAAGGAATCAAATATGATTTAATTGAAGCAAAAAATTTAAATGAAAAAATTGATAAAATCAAAATTGAAAAAAATATATTAAATGAAGGAGCGAAAATTCTTTGAATGAAAAATAACATGAAGTAAGGAAAATAAATGGCTTTACCAATACTCCTTATATCAAAGTAATAGCCACATGAGCTGTGACATATTCACAATTATAATATCAATTTTCTAAATTTTGAAAAAGACAATTTAAGAAAAAATTTGAGTGAAATATTAAGGAGGAGATTATTTTATAGTACCATTAAGATGTGTGAAAAAAAATATGAAAAATTTATGGTTTGATATTTAATCTGGAAATTATTTTTGAAATAAGTGACTTGTTTGAAAAACTTGAGTGCTGATTTTCTGGCTATAACACCCCTTAATACATGTATATTGAGTTCTCATTCAGTATTAAAAAATTGCTTTTCCAGTGATTCATAACTCAATAATTGACATCAAAGTATTTAGAATTTCTGTAAATTTTACCTTGATATGATATTATTACTTAAAGAAGATTCTTATCCATTAGCCCTGTGACTAATAGATAATTAAATTTTAATAACCCATATATTTTCTCCTAATACCCTTATTTTCAGTTATAATGGTGGATCTCACACAAAAAAATGTCCAATAAAAGTCAAAATTTAAAATTTGCAACATAAAATAACCCACTTATTGTCAAAAAAACAAGTGAAAAAATTGTGGTATTTTGTTTTATTTTCTAAAATTACTCTAATGGAGAATTTAAGTTCTTGATACCCCCTAGTAGGAAATTAGTAAATCACAGGAAGAATTCAGTAAAAGCACACAAAATTTTTATTTTGAGTACCATATATACTCAATCTAAGTTAAATCTTACTTGAAATAGAGAAACTTTTTTAGAAAAAGAAATATTTCTATAATACTAAGCTATAGACACAATTCTGAGATGGATTGGTTCTACTATCAAAAACTAATTTAAGAATTAAGCGCTTGCCACTCTAATTTTAAAGACAGTGTAAGCATTCTTGTAAGTGTGGTGGTGGAGAAAAGAAGCATAGAGATAATTTGCTATAAGAGACTTTTTAAAAGAAAAGAAATAATATATTTAAAAATATATGTCATCTACTGATGTCTAGATCTATTCTCAGTAAGCACTAGTATTCTCAGTCACTCCCACTTTTAAGATCTATCTCTGATAATATCCTCACTTTAGCAATAAAATTACTCTACAGCACTACTTCTGGCTCTGTACACCTGCTATGCACATAAAATAAAATATATCTACATTTCTTTTATTTTAATATAATACTTTTGTTTTACAAAAATATTTTCTAGTGTACCTATTTCACACACTTTTCAAAGAGTGAGTTCTCTTTTATATATATACACTGGATGCCTAGTGCCCCTTTCCTATGCTATCTTCCCCTACTGAATTTCCTACACAAGTTCAATGCTAATCCAAGTGTATCAAATGGTAATCTATCTATCTCAGTAATCTAAGTGAAGGGCTAGTATGAGACCATTCTAATAGCACTTTCATTATAAAGACAATAATGAGCTATTAGCACCTTACAACACACCTATCTTTACATACTCTATTCTTCCTGAGATACTTAGCTTCATAATAAGTACTTTGCCACCTTCCATACTTATTTCGAAAATGTGCGCTGCCATATGAGTATCCGCTAACCATGAAACCCTCCACGCTAAGTAAGTACCCTCCCTTATTTGGAGTCTGACTTGTATTTACTCTATCATTGAGCTCCTCTTTTTGAATTGCTGTTAATCACCTGTTCTTCTAGCTCTGCATTTAAGCATTCATACAGGTTCCTATTAGCAATGGGTATGTTGTAGCCCAATTTTAAGTACTTTTGTGCTTATCTAAGTGTGAAACCTACACACTCATTGATACTGCCTCCTTAATCTATACCATGCCTTTAGTGCTAGCCATATTTTCTTCAAGCACATACCATAATATTGTCCTATAGTCTAGTATAAACTTCCTTCTAAGTTTTTGCTTTCTACAGTCTGTATTTCTATACTGCACTAAAAAAGTGTGTGTGGAGAGTCTTCTGAAAACCCCTTTGTTGCACTTTTGTAACCATCCTTCCTAAAAAACCTTTGTTGCACTTGCTGCAAATTTCAACATTGCTGAATTACTTCAAGATGTGTACCACACCCTAAGTAATTTTTTAGAAATTTGTTTTTTTGGGAAAGAATATGGTAAGTAGTCTCAAGGAAATAGAAATAAACAGGACTAGTTGTAATTAAAATATTGGAATATGATTCAAGATAGATGATGACACAGGAATTTCTAATTATAATATTGTTTATTTTAAAATCTGTGGTAAAAAGTGAGCCAAATTATATTGAAACTGTGTAGGAACCATGCAGTTACATTTTCTTTAAAAAAAATTCAATAACACCAATCTTTTGAAAGTATAGTATAAATTTTAATTTATAAAAATTACCTATATTTATATAAATCTGAGAATCCAAATTTTAAACATAGAAATGAATTTCTCATCATAAAAATTAGTGCAATGTTAATATGTATACATTAGTGGAATAAGTTATTTAATACAATATATGCCATTATAATACTTTAGATACATGCATATATCCACCTTTTATAGGTCTTATTTACTTAATATTAGATTGTAATATTTTTGGGTAATCTTAAGAAACTTAGACATAAGTTTAAATAGATTTTAAGTGGACTTAAAGCTGTTGCTTTCATTATTATAGTGAAATAATGAATGAATGCACTTAAAATCACTCAAAGTTGAATATATGCTCTATAAATTCAATAATATTAAAATTGTGCTTTGACAGATCAATTTTCCTTATTTATGACTATTGATTTTGGATATTTAAATATATAAAAAGCTTTTTTAGAAATTGATGTTTTTTTATGCTAGAAATAGCTTTTGTGTACTGGATTTATGCTGCCAGCATTTATCCCACATGCATAGCTTCATTATTAACAAATTTAGTAATTTCACACTAAAACTACCCCAAAGTGTATTCTCCATAAGTGTAAACACACTAAAATTAGTGAGAGGCCCTTATTTAGTGTCCTAATTTCATTATTAGTGCATTGACCTCATTATATGCACTAATTTCTTTAATAACTTCAAGATTGGTGCCGAGATTTCAATACCACACTTGAACTTTCCTATTTAGTCAATGATTTACCAATTCAAGGGCCTTCCAAGAGTTTGCATTAAGTCACCCACATTTCACATCTTATTATGGGTTCCTCAATGGTTTCTCAGGCTATATTGGCTGTTTTTAGATGGGGATTTCACATTTAAATTTGTGATAATAAATACTTTAATTTCTAAAATTAATCCCCCTTAACTAGAAATTATTTTTGGGTCCTTTTTTTCCTTATTTAGTATTTTATTTTAAGAATTTCACCCATATACTCTCTTTTTTTACCACCTTATTTTGATGGATAAACCCTTTTTATTCTTGTATTTTGGCATGTGATATGATTCTTCTTTTGCTATTGGATGCTCCTTGGGTTGATTTGCATGTGTAAATGCTAGGCTGGGGTGCCATTGGCCACATAAAGGATTGGTAATTCAAGGGGGAACATTAGGTGACTTATGGGTATAAAGAAAGGAGCTTTTGGGCTTATATTCTACATTTATTTACATCACCTTACAAATATATAACCAAACCATTACAAAAAATTTTCATTATTACTTTTAAAGTCTTTTAAATATTGTTTTATATAATTTGTTCTATTTTTCTACCAAATTTAAGCTGTATACTATTTATAATGACTGAAATTAAAATACTGAATCCATCTCATTGAGTTATATTTTATTAGTTAATTGGATTTGGACAACACTTTTCATACTGGAATATTAAAATCTTCTATACAGCTGAACAATCAAGCTACTCATGTTTCTGTGCTTGAACTCAGCCTGAAAAAACATTTCAGCTTAAATCAAAGCCTGTTTCAATAAAGTAGATACTGAACTCTTAGAGTTCTGACTCTCAGATTTTTAATAAGCTTTAGATGAGCAAAGAAGTATGGTATTGATGGAGTTATGAAAGTTTGAACTTCAAATATCTTAGTCATCTGTTAATGGGGATTGGGTGTGAATTAAGATAACATGTTGCTTTATTTTAAAGCCTATGACTATGAATCAAGAAAAAAATTTCTCAAAGATTTACTTTTAAAAATCATAATCACTTTTATATAATCAAAATTGGTGAAATATTGATGGAATTATTGTTATTAGAATTTCATGCATCTGTATTATTTGAAACTGTGTATTTGGTTTGACATCAGGAGAAATTTTACCTTAAATGAAAGTCTATTACCGAATAGTGAGTTAATTATTCAAAAAGATCTGCTTCTTAAATCTGGAATGAGAATTAAAAATAGAAATTTTTAAAATATTGATAGAGTTTGACATATTAAAAACTGGAGCTCCCTCAATTGAAAATTAATTTTTCCTTGTGGAAATAAATTAACAAAATCACAAAAAAAATCTATATGAAAAAATATTGGCTTATTTTTCTACATGAGGTACATCATAGTTCTTAAATGAGTCAGGTGCAGGGGGGGATGGGTGGCTAAGGAGGGGGTACAAGTAGACCCTTGGGTGAGAAAAAAGCTTTTACCTTTAAAACTTCCATGTTGTGTAACAAAATTGAAGTGCATTACAGTAAAAATTATTTTATATTTTATTTTCATACAATCTCACCCTACAACAAAAATTGAGGAAGAGGTAAAAAAAGTTGGACTAGTTAAATGAGGTGGAAAAAATATAGTGAAGTCAGAATAACAATGTAAAAGAAGTAGTAGTAGCTTATTGAGAAAGAGGGAGATTATTAAAAAATCTTTAGGAATTGATAAGAAAAATGGTAATGTGTGAGATTGTGGGATATGGAGAGATAAAAGTGGTAGTTGAGATATGGATTTTATTTTTTCTTGAAGCTGAAATAAGGGGTTTTTGAGGAGGAGAAAAAGTTTGGAAGATTGGAAGAACATAACAGAATTTTCTTTGGTGTATGGTGAGTTTAATGAGTGTAAGGGGAAAAACAAAGAGTAATTTGATTTAAATTAAAATAGGTAGTGGTTTAATGGGGTGTGAACTGAATGGAACTGAAAAAAAGAAGTTACATTTATTCTAGGGAAGCTTGTTAGTGCTTTTAACATGAGAGGTTGATTAATTTTCTCCCACAGTTTTTTCAGAAAGTTACTTCTGGGAAGAAAGAGAAGGAGAGATTTAATTTCAGATTTGAGATAGAAATTCATGGTTAATGCAGAAGGGAAAGTTAGAGGTGAGAGAAGAAATGACTTAGCCACATCTACCATGGGGTCAACACCACTGGCAAGGAGGTCCAAATTATAACTTCCGGGGATGCAAAAGTATCCAGGGAATGAATGAAGAGCAAGCTGAAGAGAGGGATTTATCTTTATTAGCTGTTTAATTATTGAGGCAAGAGTGAGGAGAAGGGTTGATTTGGCTGTTTTGGATGAGGGACTAGATAATATCTTTATGAGAGTTTGGTTATCAGAAACAATGGTCAGTGATGGGTATTGGGAGTGAAATGGGTTATTACAAAAAAGGTTGAGGACTAAGAGAATACCCACTAATTCTGTTTTTATAGACAGAGTATAGGTGAGAATCTCCTATCCTACTGACCAAAGGAAGCTTTTGGACAGGGGAAAATTTAGCCAAAAAGGCACTTTTACTAGATTTGTAGCCATCTGTGTAGATAAAATAAGATGAAGGGGAAGTGAAGAGATAGATAGCATAAGTTTATCACATGCTGCATCTTTGAAGGTTCTCATGTTAGCTTCAAATAAGGGAGGCACCCTGGGTATTCAGGGGAGTAACAGGTGGAAAAGAAGGCTATCAAAGAGAAAGAAGCAAGGAAAAATCTTAGAGGATGAAAGGAGATGGATTTTATTTAGGTAGATTTTGGGAGAGGAAACAAGGGCTGGTAATTTGGAAAGGTGTGCCATGTGTTTTGAAGAGGGTATCATGGGAATTCTGGCACAATAAGTGTTAACTCTATGGTCTAATCATATTTTTTAAAGGGAGGGAAAGTGAGTTTTGAAAGTGGATACAGAGTGGGGTTAATCTAAAGCATCCCAAGACACTTCATTTTTATTTTTATTAATATATATTGAAGTAACCTTTTGGGTTTTACCATACAATGGTTGTATAGTAAGTGAATGAATGGATGAGTAAAGCAATCAAGCTCTTGTATTTTTTTGAGAAAATTCCCCAGCCCAATGATTCTAATCTATGAATTTGAGAGTTACCCAGTACTCCTGAAGCAATAAGCTCATCGATGTAAGGCTTAAAAAAGTTACAGGTCTAATAGGACTCCAAGCCATTTCAGGGTGGAAGATGGGGGGAGAGGATGGCCATTTAAGAGGATGGAGGGTATAGAATTTGGTGAAAAGAAGCTATTTTTTTTTCAGGTCAAAAAAAGCTGTGCGTTGGCTTCCCCAAGCTATTTCATTAGGCCTCAGTTGAAATAGTGAAGAGGAAACCACATTTGGGTTTATATTTTCAGATAGAAAATACTACATTGTCTATGTAGCCAAGGGCTAGGGAAGAGAATGTGAGAGAGGGGAGGCAAAGTAAATTTAAGTTATAGAGGACATATAAGATTGGTGACAGTGGAGATCCTTGTGTTAGGCCCTTTGGAAATACGATTGGGGTTATTTTTAAGGTTGAAAAGAAATGATTTTTTCAGCCCTTCTAAGGAATTAGAAATAAAGTTGACCAGATTTCTGGGGAGGGGTAGGTAGTGAAGTTTACACAAGATGCATGTGAGGCTGACTTATGGAAATTAGACTTTGATGTTCAGAGAGAGCACTCCAGCAACATGCCCTTTTTTCTACTTGCCTTTATTCCAGGTGGTGAGGTGAAAAATATCATCAGAGATGCTCCTGTATGGTAATCCACCATAATTATTGTCTGGGAGTAGTCTGTTTTTATTAAGGAGAAAGGAAAGTATCTATATTATTGGGGAGGCAAGAAATCTACCCATGGTGTATAGGAGGGAATTCAGGCAATAGGTATCTGGAGTGGTGTAGTCAGGGCAGCCAGGCTTCTTGATTATGATATAGGTTTCTTTCTTCCAGATAGTGGGTTAATGGCCTGTGGTGAGGCATGCTTGAATCAGAGGGAGTAATATGTTTTCCATGGCCTGAGGGTTTCCGTGAAGCAGAGTGTTTGGGATGCCATAAGGGTTGGGAGATCTGCCTTTTTTGTGCTGAGGAGGTAAGTAATGAATTTTTTTATAAATGGGGGAAGATATAAGAGAAGAGGGGATGTCTGAAAGATCACATTGAATAAGAATGACTGACATGCCTTCAAAAAGATATTTTGCTTTTACCAGCTTATCAGCTATGAGAGAACCATCTTCATTGATGAGGTAGGGGAATAGTGCAAGAGTTAGAGGGTGTGGAAAGGTAGTTAGCAGCTTTAAAGAGAGTTTTTGAAATGAGACAGGAGAGTGAGGACTTAAAATAAATTTTGTGTAAATATTTGATTTTAGCTTGGAAAATTTCCCTCACTTTCAGGAAATTAGCTTTGAGGTGTGGAGCAGGGGAAGACCTAGAATTTTTTTGGGCCTGATACAAATTACTCTTGAGGGGATCCAAGATTTAGCCACTCCACTATGTGTGACACATCAATCTGAGCTACTGCAGTGGGGTCACATATTCCATTAGTTCAATATGAGAGGAAGTGACTTGGTTTGAATCCAAGTCAATCAGGAGAAGATAGAGTGAGAGGAAAGATTAGAAGAGAGTGAATACTTAACAAAATTTTTCCAGGTTCAGAAAGGGTGTTTGGGTGAGGGGAGGAAGTAGGTGTGGTAGACACATGTGCTGATAGATCTATGATCTTTAACTTGGGAGATAGAAGTTTTTTAAAATTTTATACAACTGATAACCAGGTCAACAGCTTTATTATTCCAAAATTCTAGTTCTATTACTGATGCAAATTTTCTAGAGTTGAAAAAAGAAGGAATTATCTGTTGAGAGATAATAGTCATATTAAGATCTCACATTGAAACTTAAAAATGAGTAGATTCTGGGTGGCTAGTTTGATGCTTCAAAGGGTCTTCCCACTGATTGTGGTGTAGGTTAGAGTCAGAAAAAAGGAATGTGAGGAGGTGGCAGAAAGGTGATAAAGTAGGAAGAATTAACTGAGAGGTAGAGAAGGTGGATGGGGTGTTTTAGAGGTTTGAAAAAAATGATTTTTGTGGAGGAGAGGCTAACTTTTATAATGCTTAAGTAAAGGGAGGGGCTGGTTATGGATGAGAAGAGGTGAAAAGGAATACTTTTGTTGATGAAAAAGTAACAACACATGAGTGAAGGTGAGAAAGAGGAAGGGGAGTGCAGTGGGGTGAAAAATTTCCAACTCATTGCTGGGGCATGTGAAAAAAAATCTGGGGAGAAGAATGGTTCTTGTAATACTAAAACATCAACAGAACTAATTAATAGTTCATTAAATTAAGAGTAAAAAAATTAGTAAAATTTGTAGAAATTGAGTTGGAAGAAATGGAGAAATGGGGAGATAATGGACAGCCAAATAATAGGGTCAATCATAGAGATCTGTTATGGGGGGAAGGTTGCAGAATGGGGGAGATGTCAGATGGGAGAATTGGGTGATGATTAAAATATAGAGGGGAGAGAGCTGAGGGATTTTTGTGAAGATTGTTGTGTGATAAGGCATCAATACACCTAAAGCAGATAGGGGCTGAAATCTATTGAGCTTTGAAAAGTTTGGTACTGTGCTGGCTGGAGAAGTTTGAGAAAAAAGGGAGAGAGAGAAAAGAATATACAAGTTTACCTTGTCCCAAAGTTTATCACAGGTGCTCTTTCTCCTCTTTTTGGCTTCTGTTTGGCAGATCTGAAATTTAACATCAAATGGATGGAGGGGAAAGGGGGAGAGAAATGAGACAGAATCTTCTTTCTTTTATAAGTTGATGAAAACAGATGAATGGTTTTTTTCAGCTCTGCCTTCATATTTTCACATCCAGAAGACTTGGTAAAATGACTTGAGGGGTTCAGGGGTGTCCTCTATGAGTGAGGTCATGAGAGCTTTGTAATTCAGGCTGTGGTAAGAGGGAAATAAATAAAAAACCCTAAGATAGATCAGAAGCTTGTATTTTAAGCCTTGATGGATCCATTCTTTCCAAGAATTTGTAAGCAGGAGGAGATCCTAATTAGAGGGAACAATAATTTTCAGGTAATTGTATTTATGAGGCATAACCCCTCAGACTCAGATTATTGAGTTGGTGGTTGAATTGTTGATTTTCTTTTCCAAAATTATGCTATTGATGTATGAAAGCAGTTAAGTATTGGGGAGATAATTTAGTGAGGGTTATTTTAGGTCATATTTCTTGATGGTTAAGGAGAATAATCCAGGATGGGAATGGGTGGGAATGGGGCCTTGTGAGGGCAACACAGCTGCAGCAGTTTGAGCATAAGTTGGTTGTGCAGAGGTAGGTGTGATTAGAGGCTGATGATGAGTGAAGAAGAGATTTAGGGTTAGTCAGTTGAAAATATACTAAAATGTTATACAGATTCTTTTTTAGATATTATATGTGAGAAGGAGTGGAGTTAGCTGGAGCTTTATGGAAGGAGTCTTGCATGGATAGGGGATTAAGGGCTGATGCAAGGGTTTCACCAGATGACCTACCCACAACTTTGAAGGTGTTCCTGAGTAAGTGAGATTGACAAAGATGATTGAATACTACTTCAATGAAAAGAAGAATACTTCAAGGGAGAGTTTCAAAAATAAGTCAAAGATAAATGAATACTGCTTTGAGGTAAGTTTGAGGTGAATAATAAGTTGATTTATAGTAACACTAAATATTAAGGTTAATCTCACAAAGGGTTGAAGATTAATAATCAAAAGGAATTAATGAGTTTAATAGTTTGAAGAGAAATTGATTATCAAGAAAGGTAGGAAACAATAATTGCTATATAGAAATTTAGCTATTATCACAACAATATTATAATTTAATTATAAGGAATGTCAAGCCAAATCCACCCAATTATATAGACAACTCCAGCTCTTATTTGCCCCTTTAATAAAATTCCCTTAATTTATCACTGATCCTCCAATATAACCCACAGATCATTTAAAATTACTCCTATTCCTACTCACAGACCTTTAATTACCCTCAGACACACAATAACCCAACATTGAAAATATATCAATGACCATAGCACTATTACATTGCACATTTGCTTATAATTAAAAGTATAAGAATATGATTGACTAATTTATATCAAAGGTTTAGATAGCACAGTTTCTAGCCCAGTAGAACTGACACAAAAAAGAAAAAGCAGTTGCTATGTAGTTGTTGCTTGCTGCACTTCAAGTATGGATTTGTGTACTGATTTATGGATTAAAAGATTGACTTTTCCTTTGAGTGTCATGTGTTGTGTCAGCATAGGTATCTCCAAGAATGAGTATTTCTTAAGTTTAAAATAAGATAGCCTTAATTGAAATAAGCTTATAAGTTATAATTATGGTTATAATACTTTTATATATGGTTATAATGCATATATATATATTAATTAAACTATTATATGACTTATATGAATTTCAGTAGCTTATAAAAAGCCCTATTAGCCCTATACTACTTATTAAGGTGCTAAAGGAGTCATAATATACTTATATTAAGTGATATCAAGTAAATATAGACATACATAAGCTTATATGAATTCATAAATCTCATATTCAGTGAAATATGCAGCTATACTATGTGTATATAGGTCTATATGTGGGTTTAACCCTCTAAATAGCCTATAAGCTTTATTTTTATGCTTAGTTTTGGTTATATGGAGGTATTCAATCAACTAACCACACCTAAAAAAGCATATACACCTTTTTAGGCACATATATTCAGTTTGGACAGCTTAATCTGCTTCTTTTAATAGATTTTCATGGTTTTATGGGTTGGAATATGATTACTGGGTTAATTTAGCTGCTTGGAAATGTTATTGGGGGCTTGGAAAATTTATTTGGCTCCTTTATATGCTTTATATTTCATTTTATTCTCTTTGGATGAGTTATTTTACCTTTTTCTTTATGGTAACTGCTTTTATCTGTTTTCTCTATTTATGGTATGGGTGTATAATATCATTAATTGTGATGGAGGTTCCTTACTAGAGGTATTGGTGTTTTAAATTCTTGAAGTGGATTCTATGGGGAGGTTATGAGCCCTCACAGTGCTGCAATTTCTGGGGATATCAGTGACATCATCTGGATTGAAGGTCTCTGCACTCTAGTGAATTCTGGTATATGTAAGGGGGGATTTGACAGGTTATTGGACATCACTTACTTACTACACATCAATTAAACATTATTAAACAATTATTGAAAAATTAAAATATATTTAAAAGCCCTTATAAACTGGTTTTATCTTTATATTAGCTATAACTATATTTTATTAGCCTATTTTCCACCACTAGTCCACACCAGTCCAAATATTGTGAGTCAACAATTGAGAAAAAAAGTGTTATTAGTCTTTCCCTGAGATTTAATCAAAAAATTATTTAATATGAGATAGTAGTCCCATTAATATTTACAATTAAATCATACTTAAGTAATAGCATACACTGACTATTGGGGTGCTTTCCTAATTTATTACTTATTATACTAGTATAAGCCTTAGGACTTACTTTTTACTCTAGTATAGCTCATATAAACCAAATATTTGGGTATGAAGCACATTAGTGGGTCATAATAGATCAATGATTGTGGAAAAGAACCTATACAATAATTTTACTAATTTTTTTAAATAAAAATTAGGTATTTACAGTAGTAACTGTACCCAATATAAACCCAATTACACTTGGTATTTGGTCACCAATATAACACCCAATTAAATTGGTATTTAGTTAAATCTTGGTAAGATAGCTACACACCATTATAAAGGTCTAGTTGAACTTATGTTGAATTTTTATTATATTTTATTTAATTAAATAGAAATATAAATTCAGGGTAAGCTCCAGTGCTTTTATTAGTATTTATATTAATAATATTTTTTTCTACTGAATACCATAGAGGTTTCCCTTTTTTAGAAATATTAAATTGTTATTTTAGAAAGTATGAGTGCTCCACAAGGAAATTCAAGGGATAAACCTGCTTTTAATACCAGGTCTAAAGATAAAAACAACGTACCAGGACATAACTATGGAAGGACAGTCTTATCCTTAACCAGAAAAATTAAGTATAGAAGAAAAGAATGCCCTATTAAAAAAGGTGACGATAAAAAATACATTACCTCCTCTTCAGGATCAACTTCCCTACTTGGCCAGACAAGTTCTGAAGTTTGAGGAGTTAAAGTCTTCCATCATCAAAGAGGTGGAGAAAGTGGAGAACAATTGCAGGATAGGATTATAAAAATTAAATCAAATGCTGGCAGAACTAAAATGAGTAAAGAAAAACCATCCACCCCCTAAACCAGGAGGATCAGGTCATTTCCAGGACAAGATCTTGGTGTAAAAATGGAAATGGGACTGGTTTCACCAACAGTGAGCCAGCCACAATTGCAACAGGGATCCAGCCCCTCATCAGACTACTTCCAATCACCCATACAAGCCAAAAATAAGCATAAAAAGCCAGGGCTTTCTCCTATCCCTTAGTAACAAGAATTTAGGAGGAATTGAGACAATTAGGCTTTGATGTAAATAAACCTAATTTATCTTTTGTCCATAAAAATAGTAATATTTATAATAATAAAAAAGTTAAACCTCAGTTTTCTACCACATATCAGTGAGTTGAAAGCTTCACTAAATAGAGAATAATGTGTTAAGGAAGATATTTAGTATTATAAAAAAATAAAACTGTTGATAGAGTTGTTTCAGCATTATGGAGTAAAATGACTGAGTGTGAGGAACAAGAAATTAATCTTGCAAGTGAAAAAATTTTGTCCTTAAAATTGAATATTTCTCAACTATAAATAAGAAACAAAGAATTAGAGAAAGAAAACTTGGCTCTAGCTCTTAAATATGATTCTTTAAGTAATAAAAATAGTGAACTTTCAAAAAAATTCAGTGGGTTAGAAAAATTGTATGAAGCACATTTATTATAATATGAATCAAGAACAAAGTTATCTTTTTCACAAAAAAATCAAGCTGTCTCTCACCACACAATATGGGGGGCGGACTTGCTAGCAAGTCCGCAACCTTGGACCCAAACTCACCATAGATTGAACACACATTGAGCTATTGATAAAGGAGCCATACAATCAGGAATGAACACCACTCAGAAGAACAGTTTTAGGTGGGTGTTCAAGTAGAGTTCAGTATGGGTTCAGTATGAGTTCAGTCTGAGTTCAGGTTGAGGACTTGCTAGCAAGTCCACCCCCTATATTGCGTAGTGTCTGATTTGTTACAATAATTATCTAAGGTGGAGATTGAAACTGCCAATATACTAATGAATCAGGATAATCAAAAGTACACATGGTATAATAATAATCCTTTCATTTGCTAAAATTAATATCAATCATTCCCATTGCCACCAAAAAAAAAAACATCTGATGGAAGTGTAGTGTCAAGTCTGAAAAAACAAATGTGAATCACAAATCAGTACAAGAGGAAATACAAGACCATTTATCTAAGTTAAATGAGTTATTGAATTCGCCCAGGATAAGTGAGATTAAATCCAATCAGAAGAATTGGGCAAAAATTTACCAGTACCCAACTTATTATGGGGAAGATAGCCCTGATTGGAAAAATTTTATTCAAAGAATTGAAAATTTAAAATTCTCATAAAAGTTACCAGATGAAGAAATAACATCAAAACTAATTTCATTGTTTAAGAATGTTTCTTTATTACAGTTTGAAGCTGTATTAAGTAAGGGTAAAGATTACTCTGGGGCTGAATGGAAACAACTAATTGAAAACCAATTTAGAGTTTTTAAATTTAGACTAACTCAGAAAAGATTATATGAGAAAACAAGGTAGAATCCATTGAACGGTGTCAAATCTATGGTATTTTTGATGAATTTAAATAAAATATTAAAATTCATTGAGCCAAATATGGGTTTTAGATTATGGAAAGATGAAATAATATATTAATTACCTATATATTTCAGAGACATTGTTGTAGCTAGAAAAATATTGGTACATGAGTACTCTGAATTTATTAATATTTGTAATGAAATACTGTTAAACCATAAGTATGAAGCAAGTTACACCACTTATAAACAAAACAATGAGCCTTTGAAAATTCCAATTTCAAAACCACTCCAGGAAAAACAGAAAAAACTTACTGCAACTGCAGTATTTAAAAATTATGAGACAAATACTTGTTATAAGTGTAGTAAGACTTAGGTTAAAGGTCAAAAATGTGAGAAAAATATAAATATTGTTGAAAATCAGAAAAAATCTGAAAATGAAACAGAAAAAAGTAAAGATTCAAGTGTTTGCGACAGTAAGATCTCATATAGTGATGAAAATGAGGCCTTTATGTTGGAAGATGATTTTTCTATCTTTGAAAATCTAATATTAAGTATGGACTCAAATGTATCATTAATGAACTTTGAGGATGCTGAGATCATTAAGGATATACAAGCTGATAACTTAAGAATGACACCTACCATGGTTCCAGCAATGATTTCTGAAGAAACTGTAAATATAGTATTGTTTAAGGAGCTTCTGGTTCTGTTGTTTCTGAATGTACATTACAGAAAATTGATAGTGATTAAAAGTATAAGCTTGAACCCCTTCAAAGTAAAAATTGGAGAGGGTTTAGATCAGTGATACACCCCATTGGTAAAAATAAAGCTGCTGTTTTCTTCAAACATCAACATAGTTATGTTAGAGTAACTTGCAACTTTGTGGTAATGGATAATACTAACTTTTGTAGCTGTTTTATCATTGGTAATAACATTCTGAAAAAGTTTGGTGTAAAATTAGACCCTTCTAATAATAGTTTTACAATTGGCATGAATTGTAAAAGGAAATTTGAAATGAATTCTTATAACACAGTCTTGAGCATTGAGTCAGTAATAGATATTCCTTGAAAAGGAAGTGAAACCAGTGAGATGGAACTTCTGGAGACAGAAATTTCAAAAGCATCATTTAGCACTCAGATAAGTGGAGCTGAGAATATAAATATTTTGCACTTAATTAAGGCATTTCCAATGGCTTTTGCACATGGGACCAATGAACTTGGCCTTGTGAAAGATAATGAGAAGAAAACTAGTTTGACATGTGAAATGGATAATATTCCTGCTAGTCTTAAAAAGAAACCATACCATTCTTCACAAATGAAGAGTAAGAATATAGAGGATAATATTAAGCTGTTGTCACATATGAAAATTATTGAAAAGGTAGAAACTGCACCAAAATATTGTGTGATATCACCAAAGCATATTTCATATGAACAAGATAAAGAAAGAATGTGTGGTGATTATAGAGCATTAAATACATTTAGAGTAAATGATATTTACCCCTTTCCAAGGATTTCTTCTATACATGCTACCCTGAAAGGTGCTAAGTACATCAGTTTCCTAGATTGAAATAAAGGGTACCATCAAAATCCTGTTTAAAAAAACTCACAGAACTTTTTATTGATAGCAACACATAAGGAAATTTATAAATATGTCAGGATACCATTTGGACCATAAAATTCTCCTTCAGTATTTCAGAAGTTAATGGAGATAACATTCCATAATGAAATGATTGAATGGTGGTTAATGGTATACATTGAAGACACCATAGTGCTCTCTAAGACATATGATGAAAAATTACACCATTTGAAGAAGGTATTTCAGAAAATGGATGAAATAAAAATTACCATTGAATTGAAAAATTGTAAATTTGGGATTGAGACTTTAAAGGTGATTGGTCATATTTTATCTGGCTTAAAAATATGTGTTGACCAAAATAAGGTGGCTTCAATCAAGAATATTGAAATTTCCAAAAATGTTAAGGATGTACAATATTTTCTTGGTATGTGTGGTTATTACAGACAATATATGAAGAACTACCAATTAATTTCTGCACCATTGACCACACTGATAAAGAAATCAGAAGCTTTCATTTGGAGCAATGAAAGACAAAATTATTTTGATAAGTTGAGAGAATATTTTTTGTCAGCTCCCATCTTGGGATTACCTTATTTCCAACTAACTTTTGTCTTGTATACTTATGCAATCTTTATTAGTTTGTGTGCTTCTTTGCATCAAAAACAACTTATTGAAGGAAAAATTTCAGAAGTAGTAATTTGCTATATTTCACATACTCTAAGAAGTAGTGAATTGAAATATAATTCTACTCAACTTGAGTGTTTGGCAGTAGTATGAGCTCTTGAGAAGCTACATTATTACCTTGAGGACCAAAAAATTGAGTTGATAACTGACCATAGTGTATTTAAGTCACTATTCAACATGAAAAATATTAATAGGCATATTTTTAGATGGCACTTAGCTGTACAAGAGTACAGAGGATGGATGACTATTACACATAGAGAAGTAACTTTACAGTCTAATGCAGATCTGTTATCTAGAGTACCTCTACCTAATAATGATGATAATCCAGCTTATGTTCCTGAAACAGAGATTATTAAAATTTATGGCATCTATATTGTAGATCTTGAGGATGGATTTATGCAATAAATTATCAATAATTATTCTTAAGATCTGTGACTTAAGTAAGCTCACTACAGTATTAAATGATCTATCTTATCTTCAATGAGTGTTTTAATAACAAAAATGCGTCAAAAATTTAGAGAAGAATTAAAAAAAGGTAAATTTTCAATTGAGAATGGTTTTATATATTTTAGAAAATAATTAAGTAATGTAATTGTAATTCCCCCTTAATGAAGGAGTTAATGTTAAGTATATGTCATGATGGTATATTAGCAGGTCATTTTGACTTCCATATTACATTAACCAGAGTAAAAAATACATCTTGGTGGATTAAAACGTCTGATGATGTTCAAAAATATGTTGAGACATGTGATTCTTGTCAAAAATCTAAAAGATTAACAGGCAAAAGAGCTGGTTTATTACAAAAACTTGAGCAACCAAAAGCTCCATGGCACATAGTTAACATGGACTTTGTAACAGGTTTTCCAGTAGCAGGACATAAGAGTTATAGCTTCTGCTGGGTAATTGTAGATAGGTTTATAAAAAGGTGTAAATTTACTCCTACCCACAAAGAGGTTTCTTCAAAGGACTTATCTTTTTTATGGTGGACCCAAACTTAAATATAGCAGGTTTCCCCAACAAAATAGCTTCATAGAGAGATACAAAACTTAATTCTGAGCTCTGGACATCACTTATGGATTTTTCAGGTTGTAAATTAAAACTTTCTATGGCACACCACCCACAAACTGATGGTCTGGAAGAAACAATGATACAAAATTTTGAAGATATGATAAGAAGATATTGTGCTTTGGGTCTTGAAGTTAAAGAAAAAGAAAAATACACTCATGATTGGGTAAATCTTATTTCTGTTTTTGATAATTTGCATACAATAGTAAAGTACATTCTGTCACTCGCAAAAATCCACTTGGGTTATTTCTAGGTTATGTACCTAATACCCCTGATAAAACTCTTAATAAATTACCAAGATTGGATATTCATCCAGGTACAAAAAACTTTCTTCAAATGCAACAATTATGCAGAAAGCATGCTCAAGAATGTATTCATAATGCATTTGAGTATGAGAAGAAAAGATGGGATAAATCCCATAAAGAGAAAATATTCAAAGATGGTTATGAAGTACTTATTTCTACACTACATTTCATTTTAAATGGTAATGTTAAATTGAAGGATCCATTCATTGGACCATTTGTAGTAAAAAAACTTGTTGGTAACAATGCTCTTGTAGTTATACTATATCCACCATATGATAGAAAACATCCAGTATTTCCTATTTCTCTTATAAAACCATATCATTCTAATGATAATTCTCTATTTACAAGAAGATCAGGAAGGTATAAACAGAGACCTGAAGAAATTGTTGAAAAATCAGAAATTGAAAAGATACTTAAAAAGAGACACCTTAATAAAGAAAAGGGAGTTGAGTATCTATTAAGGTTTAAAAATAATTCAAGTGAATATGACCAGTGGATTCCTGAAAATTAAATCTCTGATCTTAAAAAACTCTTGAAAAAATTTAAACTGAAATAATACTGTAAAATACAGTATGTGTAATATAGAAATTTTTGAAATATTTTTTCTATCCACTCCTTACTTATTAATTAAAATGTCTTAGAATTTTATTATTTTTTTTTTGGTGAGGGAGTGTCAGCCTAGGTATCCGCATGACTGAGTATTTCTTATGTTTAAAATAAGATAACTGTCAGCCAGGCTGTCCCAGGAGCCAAGTAATAAACATACAATTTTAATGGAGTTAATAAATGACATAATAATTGCAGCTTATGTATATATATTAAATTTATATTACATAATAAATTATATTAAAATATTATTTTATAATTAAAATAAATTTTATACTAATTTTATTATCATATAAATTAAGTATACATTAAAATAATTATTATATTCCATATAAAGAGGTGTTATGTGTATTTAATGAATAATTAATTAATTACATGTTGATAATATAATTATATCTTATTAAATTATCTTATATTGTAATTACATTAATTTTTGAATTTAAATATATAATTGAACCCTTTTCTATATTCAAAATTATTCAAAATTATCCATAATTATTGACGTTGTTTTTTTGACCCTTATTTGTGATGAATATTAAATGCATTATAATAATTATAATAAATTTAAAATTCTAAATTTGGTTCAGTAGAAAAATTAATTACTTGCTTCAACTAGTTATTACATAGTCAAAACAATTTATTAATTTTCTACAGACTAACACTAAAATTGATTACAATATTTTGTTGCGTCAAAACATTCCATTTGCTTCACTTAAAAAAATCTATAAAAAATATTGTTATACTTGATTTGATTAATTTTTCACATGGTTCTCATGTCTCAGAGATTGTTTAATTACTCACTCTATTACTTAAATGATTTGGGAAATGGTTGTGTGAAAATTGTTTTCTTAATTGGGATTTTAGTTACTTGTTTCATCTTTTTCTCTCCATTGTTATGTTTCAATTATTTTCTTTTATCTTTTTGTTTCATCCTATTATTATTTTGTATATACTCAGTGGTAGCGCCTCATTGGTCCCTTTGCCTATAAAAGGCCTTGTGTTATCTCATTTATGCTCATCACTTACTACTCAACATATTTTTTAATTACACTATAAAATTCATTTTATTTACAACTATTTAAACTGCGCCTCTGCCTATTTAAGTAATAAAATAAAATATTAAAGGTTTTGATAAGAATATTTTAGTATTAATAGTTGATAATTGAACAGAGAGTATAAAACCGTACTTACTTTATTAACCACATTGATCCCCATCCATCTTTATTAAAAGTCTTTAAATTTTTTATATATTTCTTTATTTCAGTTCCTTTTTATTTCCCCTTCTACCTTCTTTTTTCACCTTCTTCTAGACAACTGGCCGACAATAACCTTAATTGAAATAAGCTTATAAGATAAAATTATGGTAATAATACTTATATATATGGTTATAGTTCTTATATTTATATTTATTACACTATTATATGACTTATATGAAATTAAATTTCTTATCAATAACTGTATAATACTTATTGAGATGCTAACAGAGTCATAATATACTTATCTTAAGTGATATTAAGTAATTATAGACATACATAAGCTTATATGTATGCATAACCCTCATATTCAGTGAAATATGCAGTTATACTATGTATATAAAGGTCTATATGCAAGTTTAACCCTCCAAATAGCCTACACAAGCATATAAACCTTTTTAAGGCACATATATTCAGTTTGGACAGCTTAATCTGCTTCCTTGAATAGATTTTCATGGATTTATGGGTTGGAATATGATTACTGGTTTAATGTAGATACTTGAGGATGTTTTTGGGGGCTTTCACAGCTGACTTGGTTCCTTTATATTTCCTCAGGATTTTATTTTATTCTCTTTGGATGAGTTATTTTACCTGTTACTTTATGGTATTCACTGTAGAAAGATTCTTACAGCTGCCTTGCTGTAAGCAGAATCCAAGGGAGTCGGATAAAGCAAAGAGAAACCTGTCCCTTTGAGTAAATAGAAATTTCACAATTAACTAAGCTATAACCTTTACTTAACATGAAATTTCAAATAAACCATTTGATATTAACTGTCGGTCAGTCGTCTAGAAGAGATAAGATGAGAGGGAAGAAAAGAGAGGAGGATAAGAAGGAGATAGTAGTTTAGAAATAAAAGAAATAAAAACAATTGAGATTATTTGATTTATTTGAGAGAAAGCAACGACGAGTGATTTGAGAGGTGACAACAAAATTGGTTTTATTAATATTAATATTATTTAAGTAAGAGTTTCTGCGCGGAAAACAATATAATTACTATCAGACTTAAGGCAACCTTTAACTTGTTATTTAGAATTTTTAATTAGAATTTAATACTAATAAAAATAATAATAAGCGTAATAAATTTATCTTTAAATTGTTGAGTGTGTAATAAGTGATGAGGCTACAGGGGATTATCCAAGGCCCTTTTATAGGCAATGGGTCCTCTGAAGCGCCACTATATTTGTAAATACAATAATTATAATAAAATAAAACAAGTATATCAAAGAGTAAGTGAAACATAACAATGTAGAGAAAAATATGAAACAAATAATTAAAAACCCCAATTAAGAATCCAATTTTCCCGCCATTAATTCCCAAATCAGTAAGTAAAAATAGTGAATAACTAAACAAGCCTGGAACATAGGAACTATGAGAAAAATCATTCAAAACAGATGGTACAGTCTGATTTAAGGATTTTTAAGTGAAACAAAAAATATTCTGACGCAACAAATATGTAATTTATTTCAATTCAGTATTAATTAGTTTTTCCTGACACAATTATAGGTCAAAAGAAGCGTCATTATTTATTGTTTAATATTATAAGAAATGATATTTAATATATAAATATAATTAATTAATTTAATTATATTATAAGTAAATTTTACACTTATAATTATAATATATGTTTTTAATTATTTAAATATAAATTTATAATTATTAAATACATAAAAAATGCGCCATTATTTGTAGAATATATTATATTATGTTAAATTTAAATGTATATAAAAAATTTATATAACCAATAAAATTAATATAACACTTGTATGTAATAAAATACATATATAATTTAATTATGCAATAAAATATTAATTTATATACATTAAATACGATTCTTACCCCCTCTTTCAGGTCTTATAAGTTACATATCATTTACTGGACTCCTGGAATAGCCTGGCTGACACTCCCTCACTCTAAAAAAAACAATAAAAAAATGCTAAGATTTTTTCTTTTTGTACTTTTTCAACAGAGTAGGCAGATTTGAAATCTCCTTGCCAGGTATCCATGCATCATGTTCAGATGATTTGTTCTTATATCTCAATAAATATTCAGTACCTCTTTCAGAAGTGATAATTCTATCATTGAGAATTTTATCAATTTCTGCTGTTTCTGTGACTTCCTGAGGGTTCTTCTTAGGTCTTCCTCTTCTTTTTGGAAATAAGTCACTGTTGGAAGTGTAAGGCTTAAGCAAAGAAATGGGAAAGACAGGATGTTTCCTATCATATGGAGAATACAATACAACTTCTACTGCATTATGACCAACCATTCTTTTAACAACAAATGGTCCTACAAAAGGATCTTTTAATTTGTGGTTACCTTGTAAATTGAAATGGACAGTAGAGATCAACACTTCATCACCCTTGTTAAATGTGTATTCTTTATGGGATTTATCCCATCTTTTCTTTTCATATTCAAATGCTTTATCAATACAACTCTGAGCATGTTTTCTGCATAGCTGTTGCATTTGCATAAAAGATTTTACACCAGGGCGTAGTTCCAACTTAGGTAATTTATTATTGAGAATCTGAGCAGGAGTGTTTGGGACATAACCTAACCAAAGCTCAAAAGGCTTTTTCTCAGTGACAGAATGAACAGTGCTATTATATGCAAATTCAAGACCAGGCAAAAGAGTGACCCAATCATGAGTAAATCTGTCATTGTCTTTATATTTTAAACCAAAGGCACAATACCTTCTAATCATATCTTCCAGAGTTTGAATCATTCTTTCAGCTAGACCATCAGTCTGAGGATGGTGAGCTGTAGACAATTTTAACTCACAGCCACAAATATCCATTAAAGAGGACCAAAACTCAGAAGTGAATTTTGGATCCCTATCAGAGATAATGGCTTTTGGAAAACCAATAATATTAAACATGTAAGACCACCCTAAGAAAGCTAATTCTTTGGTGGATACATCTTTGTGGGTTGGAATAAATTTGCACATTTTGTGAATCTATCCACTATTACCCAACAAGAGTTAAAGCTGTCTTTACCTGCAACAGGAAGACCAGTGACAAAATCCATATTAATGATTTTCCAGGGAGCACTAGGTGCTTCAATATGTTGTAATAACCCTGCTCTCTTACCTGTTAACCTTTTAGATTTTTGGCAGGAATCACAAGATTCAACATATAATTTTGTGTCTTCAGACGTATTAGCCCACCATGCAGTGTTTTTGATTCTAATCAATGTTTTTTCAAGATCAAAATGACCAGCTAATATGTCATCATGACAAAGTTTGAGGATAGTTTCTTTCATTGAAGGAGGAATTACAATTACATTGGTAAGCTTCCTTCTATAATATATATAACCATCTTCAATAGAGAACTTTCCTTTATTTAAAGCATTTTGGTACTTTGCAGGAAGAGTTTTTATTAATGCTTGAATTGAAGCATTCTTAGGATCATTTAAGATAGTAACCAATTTATTTAAATCAGAATCTTTATCATATGAATCCAGTATTAATTGTAATAACTCCTCTTCCATATCAACTATAAATATACCATGGATATGAACAGTATCATCTTCAGGTACATAAGCAGGATTTGAGTCATTATTTGGCAGAGGCAATCTGGAGAGCATATCAAAATTAGAGTGAACATTTCCAGCTCTATGGATAATTGTCATCCTTCCTCTGTATTCTTGAACAGCAAGTTGCCACCTGAACATATTTCTGTTAGGTGTCTTTAGGTTTAAGAGGGACTTCACAGCACTACAGTCAGTTACCAACTCAAATTTTTGGTCATCCAAATAGTAATGAAGTTTCTAAAGAGCCCAAACAACTGCTAAGCACTCCAATTGAGTGGCACCATATTTCAATTCACTATTTCTTAAGGTTCTTGAAATATAACAAATTACAACCTCTGAGGATTTATCATTAATAATTTGCTTTTGGTGAAGGGCAGCACCCAGACCAATAAAGCTAGCATCTGTATAAAGGACAAATGGCTTGTTAAAATCTGGAAGAGCCAATATAGGGGCTGTCATTAAGCAACTTTTTAATATATCAAAAGCTTTTTGACAGTCATTATTCCAGAGAAAAGCAACATCTTTTCTGGTCAGTTTTGTAAGAGGCAAGGCTATGACCTGATAATTTTTAATATATTGTCTATAATAGCCACACATACCCAAAAAACTTTGGATTTCTCTTACAGAAGTTGGTGCTTTCACATTTTGAATGGAAGCAACTCTATTATGGTCTACACAAATTTGTAAGCCTGACACAACATGGCCAAGGACTTTCAAAGATTGAAAACCAAATTTACACTTTTTTAAAGATAAGGTCATATTGATTTCATCCATTTTTTGGAAAACTCTATTCAAGTGAATCATATGTTCATCAAAAGTTTTAGAAAAAACAATAATATCATCAATATAAACCATGAGCCAACCTTCAATAATTTCTTGATGGAAAGTGTTATCCATGACTTTCTGGAAAACTGAAGGAGCATTTTTAGGGCCAAATGGCATCCTAACATACTTATATATTCCCATATGAGTAGCAATAAGCAAAAAATTTTGAGAATTTTTCTCAACTGGAACTTGATGATAACCTTTATTACCATCCAGACAACTAATAAATTTTGCACCATGCAAGGTAGCATGTATTGAATTAATTCTGGGTAAAGGATAAATATCATCAACAGTATAAGTATTTAAAGCTCTGTAATCTCCACATAATCTAGCTTTATCTTTTTCATAAGAAATCAAGACTGGGGAGATGACACAATATTTGGGGGTGACATCCACTTTCTCAATGATATTCATTTTCAATAATTTTTCAATATTATCTTCAATATCTTTTCTTTTTGATGGAGAAGCAGGATATGGTTTTTTCTTAAGGGTAGGAGGAATATCACTCAAATTACAGGATAAGGTAATTTTCATCTCTTCCTGAACAATTCCCAAGACATGAGAACCATGAGAAAAAGCCATAGGGAAAGAGGTAATAGAGGCAACAATAGAATCCTTTTGTTCACTAGTCAACTGATCACCAAAAGAAGCGGTATATTTCATGTAATAAATCATCCATTTCAGTTGTTTTTCTACCTTTACACTGGATCAGTGAGTTACAAGATTTCAACAAATGCCCAGAAGTTCTAGGAGAGGAAATTTTGAATTTCCTTTTCCCATTCATTCCTAAGGTAAAGCAATTATTTTCTGGGTCCAGTTTCACACCAAACATGGTTAAAATATCATTTCCCATAATAAACCAATTTCTCAAATTATCATTTTTCATGACAACAAACTCACAAATAGCTCTGACAAAACCATTATTATATTTGAAGAATACAGAGGTTTTGTATTTGCCAATAGGAAATAAGGTAGAACCATACCCTCTCCATTTTTCAGAAGTTATAGGTAATAATTTACTCAAATATTCCTTATCCACTGAAGCCAAAGCTTTTTCAGATACTACACTTCCTCCAGCACCAGAATCAAGAACTACATCAACATTTTTACCATTAATGATAACAGGTGCCTTTAAAGGGGATATAGGAATAGAATTGTTAGTAATATCTTTAATTATCTCAGCATTTTCTACTGAAGATAAATTCAATACAAAATCTTCAGATATATTATTTAAATAATGGACATCATGTTCCAACATTAAAACATCTTTAACAGATTCATTGTCATAGGAGATATTACTTTCACAGTCACTGGAAGAATTATTGACGTCAAGTTCAACTTCATCAGTGTCTTCATTTTGTTCAACAAGATGAATTTTCTTGTCACAAACATGACCCTTCTTCCACAGTTTGTTACACTTATAACAAGTATTTGTTGCATATTTTTTAGGTGCAACTGGGGCAGAGGGTTTACCAGATTTTTCTGGGAGCTTTGTAGAAGGTTTATTCTGATCATTATAAGATTTACCAAGGTAATTCTTGGGTTCATATTTATGGTTGAGCAGTACCTCATTACAGATATTAATGAAAGAAGAATTTTCCCTTACATGCTCAGTTCTAGCCACAATCAAATCCCTAAGAGAATTTGGTAATTTATACAAGATTTTATCTCTCCAAATATCATAATCCATCTTTGGATCAATTGCTCTAAGGATTTTAGTTATTTTCATCAGAAAAACAATGGGCTTTTCAACAGAGGAGGATACATATCTAGTATTCTCATACAGTCTCTGTTGAGCTAACCTGAATTTTGAATCACCAAACTGATTCTCAATCAAGGATTTCCAATCATTCCATGTATAATGATTGTTATCTAAAAGAACAGATTCATACCACATCAAGGCTACATTGGAAAATAAAGAAATTAGCTTAGAAACAATTTCCTCATCAGGTAGTTTATAAGATCTCTTTAAATTATCAATTCTTTGGATAAAGTGTTGCCAATCAGAGGAAGAATCACCATCAAAGGTAGGATATTGGTCTAACTTAGGCCAATTTTTCTGACTACTGGGATGGTCCACTTTTTGGTTTGAATTATTCATTATTAATAATTCCTGAAGTTTAGCCAGGTGTTCAGAAATTTCATTATTTACAGAAACAACTGGTGCATGACCATCACAAGATTTTTTGCTAGTAGCAAAAGATTTTACAGACTCATTGTCAGTTTGTTTAATGGTTGAAATATGAGGAAGAAAGGATGAACTTTGCTCAGGGTTTTCCCCTTTATTTTTATGCAGCTTATTGACAGCAATCTCATTTAATTCATTATTGATGGTTAAGGTTGAGAAATTTTCCTGCAGGTCAGACACATAGTTTCTTATTCTTGGAATTTCAGACATCTGGTCATTTACTTTTGCAAGAGATAGAACATTTCTGTCCTCAGAAACTGAGTGTTTGGTACTTAGTGCATGGAAATCATTTTTTAGCTTTTTAAACTCATTTTGCAGAGATTTTATTTCATTTTTGAATGAATAATTTTCTTCAATAAGGGGTTTAAATTCACTCAAGGTCTTATGTAGATTGATATTTCTATCTGAGATAGCTCTATGGTCACTTCTTATTTGTTTTTGTTGACTAAGAACAATATTCAAGGTTTCTTTGATTTTTAAATAAGCTGTATCTTGTACAGAAGAAATCACTTTACATTGCAAGTGTAAATTATTTAATCTATCATTTTCATGGATTAACACATCTCTCACATGTTTGTCTTTCACAACATTAAAATCAAGGGTATCTTTCAATATTTCCTCAGAAGTTTTTTCAATTAAGGTATAGATTTCAGGGGGAACAGAATCATTTTTAATTGCAAGAGAAGGATTAATTAAAGAAGTAGAAGTTAAATGTAAAATTTCATCAAATGACAATTTGCTAATTACATCAATAGGGCTACTAGTTACAGGAAGCTGTCTTTTAACAGGTTTAACTGTTCTTTCACCATGTTCAATAATATTACCTGCAGAAGAAGATTTATTAGAAAACATACCCAAGTGACTATCAACCAAATTACTTACCATGGCAGAGGAGGAAACTTCCCCTGAGACTGGGTTTGGGATTTTGCTTGGGCCTTCTTTCTCCTGCCTTGTTGGTAGGGATGAGGAGGTGGATGGAAATTGGGTGTTCTGGATGGGCCAGGCTGATGATGAGGAGGGTGTTGCACATTCTGTTGGTAGTGACTCATTAGGTAATCCCATTTCCATTGCTCTACTTCCATAGTATTTGGATTTTGGATGGTTGAGCCTGAAACTGGGGCTGATTGGGAGGCAACTGAGGAGGGGCCTGGGCCTGAATCTGGTTCCTGAGTTCTTGAACCTGATCCCACAAGGTGTCTACTTTTGCTTTGTACATCATATTTTCTGTCTTCAACTCTTTTATATGACTGGACAGGTTGCTGATTTGTTGTGGCAGAGGAAGCTTTTTTATTTTGAATCCTTTTGGAAGACCTTCTTGAGGTACTAGAGGCTTTACTTCCTTCTGTGGTGCTGGGGGAAGGGGGTTTGGTTTGTTTACATTTCCTGTCATTTCCACATCCTGAAGTATGTGAATTCTTTGTGTTAGCATAAGATTTTTTATGCCCAACTTTAGAAGAACTCACAGTACCAGCATCATAGTCAATTTCAATTTCAACCACTTGCATGTTATCCATTTTTTCAGCCAAATTATTGGACATAATAGTGGGAAGATTTAATTTACTTCTTTTTTTTAAATAAAATAATAAAATTTAGTTAATAATTGCTCCAAATAAAAAAAAATTTAATTAATTAAATTATATAAAAAAAATTTTCAATATAAAGTAATAATTATAAAAAAATTAATTTTTAAAAAATGGATTGCAAGGTTAAATTGGGAATAAACAATCAAGTTAATTCAACCAATTAATTACCAATATTAAATATGGCAATATATTTGGGACTAAGCCCAAAGTACTTTTAAGTCAACCAAAATTAACAATAATTAATAATAAAAAAAAATTAAATTAATAATTCAATTTGTATTAATAAAAATGTCAATTCTTCTAGGACTAAGAGGATTTAACACTCATTAATGGTCAACTAGGAAAAAAAAATTTTTTTAATAATTGAACACTTACACTCAGTGAATCAGAAATTAATCCACAATCACTGTTATTGCAGTAAAAATATAGTAATATGAGTGAGAGGTGCAAAGGTGAACTTACTATAGTGATCGAAAAATCACTTCAAAATAATATATGAATTAATATAATATAAACCTAAGAAATCGAACCCAAGTTCAAAACACAGTCGCGGCAAAAGCTCTGTTTTTTCTAGGTGGTCCGTGCGTTTGTCGTTCGTCGCCAGGCTCAATCGTCGTCGTCGTTTGGAAAGGCCCTCAGTTGTCGGTCAGTCATCTAGAAGAGATAAGATAAGAGGGAAGAAAAGAGAGGAGGACAAGAAGGAGATAGTAGTTTAGAAATAAAAGAAATAAAAACAATTGAGATTATTTGATTTATTTGAGAGAAAGCAACGACGAGTGATTTGAGAGGTGACAACAAAATTGGTTTTATTAATATTAATATTATTTAAGTAAGAGTTTCTGCGCGGCAAACAATATAATTACTATCAGACTTAAGGCAACCTTTAAATTGTTATTTAGAATTTTTAATTAGAATTTAATACTGATAAAAATAATAATAAGCGTAATAAATTTATCTTTAAATTGTTGAGTGTGTAATAAGTGATGAGGCTACAGGGGATTATCCAAGGCCCTTTTTTAGGCAATGGGTCCTCTGAAGCGCCACTATATTTGTAAATACAATAATTATAATAGAATAAAACAAGTATATCAAAGAGTAAGTGAAACATAACAATGTAGAGAAAAATATGAAACAAATAATTAAAAACCCCAATTAAGAATCCAATTTTCCCGCCATTAATTCCCAAATCAGTAAATAAAAATAGTGAATAGCTAAACAAGCCTGGAACATAGCAGCTATGAGAAAAATCATTCAAAACAGATGGTACAGTCTGATTTAAGGATTTTTAAGTGAAACAAAAAATATTCTGACGCAACAAATATGTAATTTATTTCAATTCAGTATTAATTAGTTTTTCCTGACACAATTATAGGTCAAAAGAAGCGTCATTATTTATTGTTTAATATTATAAGAAATGATATTTAATATATAAATACAATTAATTAATTTAATTATATTATAAGTAAATTTTACACTTATAATTATAATATATGTTTTTAATTATTTAAATATAAATTTATAATTATTAAATACATAAAAAATGCGCCATTATTTGTAGAATATATTATATTATGTTAAATTTAAATGTATATAAAAAATTTATATAACCAATAAAATTAATATAACACTTGTATGTAATAAAATACTTATATAATTTTATTATGCAATAAAATATTAATTTATATACATTAAATACAATTCTTACCCCCTCTTTCAGGTCTTATAAGTTACATATCATTTACTGGACTCCTGGAATAGCCTGGCTGACATTAACAGTGTTGAGATGCAAAATCAGTGTTCTTTATAATGAGGGTGAGAAACACAACAGTGAAGCTTTATTTAGAAAATTTATATAAATTATTGAATAATATGTTTTAATGAAGCTTTTATTTTTATGAGATTTAGCTGTTAAAGGCAGATCCCTGGTGATGAGACCTTAAAAATGGTACCCTATAAGTGGATATCAATGATGATGAGTGGATATATTATAATTTTATGTAAAAGTGTTATATTTATAAGGGTATTACAAATTTAATAATTTTTATGAAAAATAGGGGGTATCAAAGTTGACCAATCCGCAATTAAATTAATTTCAGATAAAAATCCTTATACCCCTATTATTTTCCGCAATTATTTTTTCTAATAATTGGGTTATTAGACATTTTATGTTGTGGTCTTCCAACATTGGCAGAGGCCTTTGTTGGGCTGTTTGGAGCTGTTTTGGTATGTCTTGATTGAAATTGGTTGAATGATTGGGTGTTTTTCTGGTTTTATTCAGTGAATATTGGGACTATGGGTATGTGGGTACTACCATTGGATAGCCCCAGTGTTTCTCTATATTTTATGTCCTGCTGACATTTTTCATATTCTAAGTTTTAACGGGTCATTTGCTCATTTTTCATTTCTAAAATATAGCTGTTTAATTTTGTTTTTTGTGTTTTATGGGCTAACCTTAAGTCTTAGGGTTAAGTGCTTAGTACCATTAATTAGAGCTATTTTAACTCTATATTTTATGTCACAATGTTGTCATAGCTCAATTTTGTGTTTTAAGGGTTTAAGTAGTTGTGGTGGATTTTTATAAATATTTTGGGCTTTATTGGAGGTTTTTGGTGGTTTTCTGGCTTCAGGGAGGTCTGGCCGCTTCTAGGCGGGCCACCCGCATTGGGTGGCCCACTTTCCTTGGTTATAGAAGCCTGGGAAGCGTTTCTAGAGGGTTTTTATGCAATTAGGCTGTAAATAGTGCCAAATTTGTTGCTGTGCATGGGATTTTTAGATGGTGGTCTGTGTGTACATACTGAATAAGACAGTTTGGGGCAACTTTAATTATCATACAACCATCTGGTAATTATATCATTATTTCTCACTCAGTTTTCACTGTTTTTTGGCCACAATTGGCTGTGCTTGTTGCAAGGTTAGTTCTACATTTAACTAAACTTTGGCAACTGGTTTCTCTGGTGTAGCTTTGCAACCTGCATCAAGTATTATTGCTGTTTTCTGTGCAACAAGTGCACAGTGTTTTGTTTTTCTGGGGTGGATCTTTCTACATTTCTGGTTTCTGGTTCTTTGGTTCTCAGTGGTCTGCTATTGGCTACTGTCTTGACTTGTTAAGCAGTCAAGAAGTGTATTGGAAGGGGTATAGTAACAGTCTCTAATTTGCTGTAGCAAATAAATATCACCTGATATTTCTCAAAGGGAAAGGGGGTTTTCTCTCCAGTTTTACTCCAACTCCCTTGGTCAAGGCCTATAGCTAGTACTATAGGATTGTCTACAAAGTGTCAAATTTGACCTCTTATCCGAAATTTTTCTACTCAATTCTTCATAACCACATATTGGACAACTTTCTGTCATAACCACATCTTGTCCCACTTTCATTCATAACCACATCTTTGACTACTCTCCGGATATACCTTCTGCCTTGCTGTGCACTCCCATTATCATCTCATCCTGTCTATTCTCTCCATTAAGAACACCTTTCTATCTCATCTGCTTGTTTTTTCTCTTTTTCATCTTCAATAATCTTAACATTCCCCATCATCATAGATCTTCTCAAAGGCAGCCTTCCACAATTTTTTTTCAAATAGCACTACTCCCTCTTTCCCCTGCTCAGCCAAGAAATCAAAGAGCATTCAATTAAAAAAAGATGTAAATCTCATTCTTATCAACTGTCTGAAAAACTAAATCTAGCTATGATTCTTGTTTTGGTACTGAAAATGCAACTAAAGTAGGATGGCCCCCTGCATCAAAAGTAAATGTTCATCTACTAATGGCTAATTAATTTCAGAATAAGACCAAGGGAAGGATAGATCTTTTACCTAAACACATTTCTGAATGCTTCAAGAAATATTGAGCCAAATACAAGAAGGAAAAGACTCTTTCATCTTCTATTGGTTTTGGTATTACTGACCTCGATATCAGTAAGGGCATTAAATCCATAGACAATAAACTTGATTCTTTATGTCCTTTCTTTAAAAAGATGGATGCTATTTTTGGAGAGAGAGCTGATGTTAATCATGCCAAAATGTTGGATGGTGAAGATGCTATCTCTAAACAAGATGTTGAAAGAAATATTTTTCCTTCTTCTTCTACTCAAGCCTCCCCTCATTTAACTTCCACAAATCAAGATATATTTTTAATAGATCCTTATGGAAATATAAACCAACCCAATCTGACACAAGTATGTTTTTTTTCTTTTATTATATTAATTCTTTTTTTTATTTACATTTTATTATTTCTAAAAAGGCTGAAGAACAAGTGCAGGAGCCACAATAAACTGAGTCAGAAGCCAGCAACAATGATGAGGAGGAAAATGTGACCTTGAACAAAAAGAAGAGGTCTTCAAGTAGTTTAAATTTCCACTCTCAAAGAAGAAGAAAAAGTGATACTTAATTTAAAACCCCTTTTTCTTCTATCAAAGAATTCTCGGAGAAATATGATTCTGGTAAGTGATACTGTCAGTGTATCTAGTATTTAAGTATGATATAATAGAATTTATTTATGGTCCTACTACTTATTGATAAATGATTTAGTGATTAAACCTCAGGGAAAGACTAATAAAATAGTTATTCTCAAATAAAACTCACAATACTTGGATTTAAATGTGTGCTAGTGGTGGAAAATAGATGAATATAATATAGTTATAGCTTATATAAAGATAATATCAATTTATAATGGCTTTATAATATATCTTTGAATAATAATAATTGTGATATAATGTTTGTTTGAATTTTAGTAAGTTAATGATGTCTAATAACCATTAAAATCCTCCCTTACTTATACCAAAATCCACTGCAGTGCACAGACCTTCAATCCAGATGATGTCACTGCCATCCCCGGCAATTACAGCACTGTGAGGGCCCATCACCTCCCCATGTTGTCCACCTCAAGAATATTCAAAACCCAGACCTCCAGTAAGGACCCTCCATCACAATTAATGATAACACAGACCCATACCATAAATAGAAAATCCAGATACAAGCGGATACCATAAAGAAACAGGTAAAATAACTCATCCAAAGAGAATATAATGAAACCCAAAGCATAGAAAGGAAACAAATGAAATGTACAAGCCCCCAATAACATCCTCAAGCATCCATATTAACCCAGCAATGACCTCCCAACCCATAAATCCGTGAATATCCATCCAAGGAAGCAGATTAAGTTGTCCAGACTGAGTGTATGCACCTGAAATAGATGTTTATGATTCTTTAGGCGTTGTGAGTCCACTTGATACATCTATATGACCTAAAATAAGCAGAACCCCAAAAGTTATAGGCTATTAAGAGGATAAAACCCACTTATATACCTAAATATACATAATATACTGCATATTTCACTGAATATGAGATTTATGTATACATATAAGCTTATATATGTCAATAATTACTTAATATCACTTAAGATAATTATATTATGACTCAATTAACACCTCAATAAGTATTATTAGGATATGGATAAGCTATTTAAACTACTATAATTTATATAATAGAGTAATAATTATATATATATGTAATATAATCATATATATTATTATTTTAACCTTATTTTTAAGATATAAGCTTAATGTACTTAAGGTTATCTTATTTTAATTATAAAAAATACTCAGTCCTAGGGATATCTAGGCTGAAAGATACCATACCTCTTAAGACTTTACTCTTCTTTTATTCTACTTTTTGTTAATATTTATCATTACTCTAGAACAAGTGGAGGTTTCTAAAGAGACTCTAAAGTTTGAAAAGTAAAAGTATGAGCTCTCATTAAGGGGGAATGAAAGGGTACATGATTTGGAAGAAAGGAATTTTGAACTCTCTTTACAGAAGGATGATAGGGCACAAGTCTTGAGGAGATGAAGTAAGAACTCTCTTTATGGAAGGATTATAGGACACAAGACTTGGAGGAGAAGAAATTTGAGTTATCTCTAAGTATTAAAAAATCAAAGAAAGAGGAGAAGACACTCAAGAATCAAAACCTCATGGAACAGATGAAATATAAGCATGATTGTGAAGAAAATTTCAAAAAGAAAGATTTCTTGATAGAATGTGTTAAAGCTAATAAATCTTTTGAGGAAATTAAATGTTGAAAGAAATTTTTTGATAACAAGTTTGTTTTATTTCTATCACAATTCAACTTTTCATAATTTATTGTACATAAAATTTTATCTTAATTCCCTATGGGAAGGGTATCACCAAATTTTCAAGTCAAAATATTTTTTAAAGTCTGATAAGAAGATTTGGCAATACCCCCCCTCAAATTTATTGAATTAAAGAAATCAAATGGAAGAAAAATTTAAAAATGAAAATTTCATCAACCAATTATTTTCACAAGTCCAAATCAATTTTTATAATTTTATATAATAGCCAGTAGAATGACTTATGGCCAGATGCACCATCATATAAAACCAGAAAACTATATTGATGTAACTTTAAAAGTAATTGGAAGAAAAAAAATCCCAAATTAAACAAAAAAAATTAAAAATAAAAATTTCATCAACCATTTATTTTCGCCAGTCTCAATCAAGCTTTCTTATTTTATATAATGGCCAGGAGAGTAACCTAAGGCCAGATACACCATCATATAAAACCAGAAAACTATCTTTACATAACTTTAAAAAATAATTGGAAGAGCCAAATCCAAATTTAAATGGAAAATGAAAATTTCACCAGTCAAAATCAAGTTTCCCAATTTTAAATAATAGCCAGTAGAACAACCTAAGACCATATGCACCATCATATAAAACCAGAAAACTATCTTGACGTAACTTTGAAAAATAATTTCAAATGAAAAATCCAAATTCAAGTGCAAAAAAAGTTTAAAAGGAAAAATAAAATTGAAAAAAAGGAAAATAAAAAAGAAAATTAAAAAAAATTAAAAAAAAATAATAATTTAATAAATGAGAAAAATAAAGAAAAAAAATGGATGAAAATATTTAATGATAGAAATTTTTTTATAATATTATAGTTACCATACTTGACAGATCTACTAAGAGAAATTTGCTTATCTAATTTTTTTTTGATTATTAATACAATTAATAAGACCTTTATTTATTTAGAATGAACAGCAAAAATGGGTAAATTATTGAAAAGAAACTAAAGATGGAGGTGCTATAGTTATTTGATGAAAATGTTGAGAAGAATTCCATATAGCCTCAACTATTCTGTTTGCACCACTAAAGTTAATAATACATTTATGGTCAGGAAAAAAAAAGGCCATGTCCCTCATCAGAAGAGGGTGATGGAACAGGAAGACCAGTCTCTGAATTAATATAAGAGAAAATTCCAAATGTTAGATGATTTATATCATGTTTATCTAGATGAAAATTATTGTAGAATCCTTTATAAGTTATGATAACATTAGAACAAAAAACATAAGCATTTATTGCTTCTTCCCATTCAGAATCAGACTGATTTGGCAAACTAGATTCCAAAGCAATTTGATGGTTTTTTTGAAAAGCTTGAATAAATTATTTTTTAAATTGATTTGCTAAGAAAATATTAAATGACCCTAAAGAATTTCATTGTTTCAGATCTTCTTATGTTTGCTCCAGTTTCAAATTTTTAATAAAGAATAAATTCTTGAAATATATGACAAAATTAAAAATTAATTATAATAAAAAGTATTTACACACCAAAAGAAACTCCTTGATTATATCCTGTTTGTCAATCAAAACCTTTCATGACACCAGAAATCAAATTTATATTTGATAAGGTTTGTTGAACCAAAGCCATTTGATGAAGAGTAGAAATTAAATCAGAAAGCTGAAAAAAAACTTAATCCTTTTTCCCATTAAATGAATGAACTTCTAAAATGGATTGAGGTTTTTATCCATTATTGAAAACTGCAAAAATGACATCTATACTGCCTTCTGTAAGGTTTTTGATGTTTTTGTAAAAATCTTTTTCTTAAAATTTGATATTGAAGTCTTATAAAATTTGAGATAATCCAAAAATTCCAAAGAAAGTTTCACAAAATATCTTCTACCTAATAAAATTTATATTTTGATAAAATTTTGTCTTTGAATTGCTTGATTCTTTAGCTGGTTCTGTGATTTTCTGCTTTTTCTTTTCTGGTAAGGAAAGCACAGATTGATTGGGAGATGGAATAGAATTGAAGGACATTGAAAAGATAGAAGAAAGTAAAGATAAAGAAGAAGAAGTTGAGTATATTTGATTGTTATTCTTGGAGCTTTCATGATTTTAGGACAAGGAAGAAAGAGGATAATGATGATTCAGAAGAAATTGATGATAATGAAGATGAGCAAGTTAAATTTTCCATAGCAATGTCCCGGAAAAAAAAAAAAACCAAAAAAAAAAAAAAAAAAACTCAACAATAAAAAATTATCAGTAAAATAATTGAAAAGAAAACCTTATTTTTTTGGTTAAAAAAATGAAATATGTTTGAAATACCAGGTAATATCCTTGTAAAAAATTTCCTTAAAAATTTTTTTTTAAAAAACAAAAAATAAAAAAAATAAAAAAAAATGTGTTAAATAATTTTCAAAAACATAAAAATCAAAATAAAATCCTGAATTTTTTTGGAAATACCTGCTTAAGTTTTTGAAAAAAAAACAAAATCACCAAAAAAAAAGAGTAAATCAAAAAAGAATAAAAATAAATTCAGTAAATGTAATTCCAAAAAAAAAAAGAGAAAAAATTTACTTACCTGCTATTGGAAATACCACTTGATGTTCTTTAATCCAATTTATTAAAATAAAAAAAAGTTGAATTCAGTAAATTTCAGAATAATTATTTGCAAAGACAAAGACAAATAAAAAATTTAAATTACATGATTTATTTTAGAAACAAGGGGGAATTTCTGGAAACTAAGGGAAATAAAAAAAATTTCTGTAAAAAAAATTAAAAAGCAGAGATTAGTCTTTTTTTTCTTGCTTCAAAATGCCCCCCAAAGTGCTTCAAAATCACAAAAATCTCAAATTCCCCACTATAAACCCTCAATGAAAGCCTATAAAACTAAAAACACCCTTTAACCCCTCCTTGTCCACCTCAAGTCCCCCCCTTTACCCCTCCTTGCCTGCCTCACCCCCCCTTCACCCCCCTTCACCCCCCTTCACCCCCCTTCACCCCCCTTCACCCCCCTTCACCCCCCTTCACCCCCCTTCACCCCCCTTCACCCCCCTTCACCCCCCTTCACCCCCCATCACCCCCTCAAACCCATATCAACCTTCCTCCCTCAAACCCCTCCACAAACCCCTTACTTCCAATTTATTGAATTGATAGTGATTTGATAAGTAGGCAGTGGGGAATTGAGGGGGTAAAGGGGGGCACTTGAGGCAGCCAAGGAGGGGGTAAAGGGGGGTAAAGGAGGGATTGAGGATACCAAGAACAGGAGAAAGGGGGGGATGGAGGCAGAGAAGGAGGGGAGAAAGGGGGATGATGGAGGGAGAAAAAAAGATATAAAAAAGATATAAAAAAACAAAATTAGTCTAACCTTGAAAACCAAAAAAAAGCACTTACAGGACAAAAAAAAAGAAAAAATAAATTATTAGCAAGTAAAAAAATAAAAAAATAAGAAAAAATGACTTACATGGAGAGATGAGAATAGAAAATAGAAGAATTGAATATATTTGAGGGATGTTTGAGGAGGGGAGGAAATGGATATGAGAGATGAATGAAAAAATGAGACAGTGAAATATTATCCAGTTGCGGAAAATATGCAATTTAATGTTGAGATGATGAAATGAAACAAATGAGACATCCAAAAAAGAGAGTTGACAGAAATTTAAAAATTGTAGTTATGCAAAAGAAATAAATAACCAACACAAGTGAATAAAACATGGAACATGAAAATAACACAAGTGAAAAAAAACAAGGAGCTTGAAAATTGTGAGAGTACAAAAAATAATTTAAAAGGGTGGTGAAGAGAAATGTTGGAGAGTAATAGGCATAATGACAGAGTGTATGCTGGTGTAGAAAATCCTATAGTACTTGCTATAGGCCTTGACCAAGGGAGTTGGAGTAAAAATGGAGAGAAAAACCCCTTTCCCTTTGAGAAATATCAGGTGATATTTATTTGCTACAGAAAATTAGAGACTGTTACAATACTCCTTCCAACACACTTCTTGACTGCTTTACGAGTCAAAACAGTAGCCAACAGCAGACCACTGAGAACCAAAGAACCAGAAACCTGAAATGCAGAAAGATCCACCCCAGAAAAACAAAACACTGTGCACTTGTTTCAGAGAAAACAGAAATAATACTTGATGCAGGTCGCAAAGCTACACCAGTGAAATCAGTTGCCAAAGTTGAGTTAAATGAATAACTAACCTTGCAACAAACACAGCCAATTGTGGCCAAAAAACAGTGAAAACTGAGTGAGAAACAATGATATAATCACCAGATGGTTGTATGATAATTAAAGTTGCCCAAAACTGTCTTATTCAGTATGTACACACAGACCACCAATCTGAAAATCCATGCACAGCAACTAATTTGGCACTTTTGACAGTCAAATTGAATAAAAACCCTCTAGAAACGCTCCCCAGTCTTCTATAACCAAGGCAGGCAGGCCGCCTGGACCTTCCTGAAGCCAGAAAACCACTAAAAACCTCCAATAAAGCCCAAAATACTTAGAAAAATCCACCACAACTACTAAAACCCTTAAAACACAAAATTAAGCTATGATAACATTGAGACATAAAATATAGAGCCATATTAGCTCTACTTAATGGTACTAAGCACTAAACCCTAAGACTTAAGGTTAGCCTGTAAAACAGGGAAAAGAAAATTAAACAGCTATCTTTTAGAAATGAAAAGTGAGTAAGTGACCCCTTAAAACTTGGAACATGAAAAATATCCACAAGACATCAAATATAGAGAAAAACAGGGGCTATCCAATGGTAGTACCCACATACCTGTAGTCCCAAAATTCACTGAGTAAAACCAAAATAACACATAATTATTCAACCAATGTCAATTAAGACATACAAAAACAACACCAAACAGACCAACAAAGGCCTCTGCCGATTTTGGAAGACCACACCGCTGGAAAGAACGTTTTGGGAATCAAGGGCGGAGAGAGCTGGTGCAGGTTCAGGATCATCTTCATAAAAATCATTCCACTCATTTTTCAAATAAGCTAGGATATTATGGAGTATAACACAAGTCATGATACAATGATTTGCTGTTTTGATATCAAATTTTTTTTGAAGTTGGATTCTGAGCTCCCAGAGACTAGAAAATCTTCCTTTTAAAATACCAATAGCATGTTCAATCCATACTCTTGATTGTGCCAGGTGATAATTAAAGGGGGGTTTGGGATCATTTTCTAAAGTTGCACCATGAAAAGCAGGTATGATGTACTTTCCACTTGCATATGCTGAGTCTGCAAGGAGGTACTGAGATTCATTAAAGTATGAGTTGGGAGTTTGAGAAATCCTCATTCTTTGGAAGACAGAAGAGTCATGACATGATCCAGGGCAGCCACTTTGAAATACAATAAATTTTTATTGAAATCACATACTAGTTGAACGGCAATAGAGTATCTAGAAAGAAGATAAAAAGTCAGTTTATGAGTGATGTGAAATTGGAGAAAAATTTGAAGAAACCTTTTTTTTCAATCAAAATAATGGTTACAATCATGAGCAGGCTTTTGACTCAAAGGTATAGTCATGCCCTTGAGAAATCCTACACAGCCAGGGAAACCTTAAGCTTGCATTACTTGAGATGATTCAAGTTGCTGTTGTGGAGTTGTCCAAGCAAGTGTTTGACACTTGAGGGAAAGGACGGCAATCATACAGCACTTGGTGTATAGTATCACTGTCCCATATCCTATGCTAAAGAGATTTTCCAAACACTATACAGCAGCACCATTTCCATTTGAGCCAAAGCGCCATAGTGCAACAGCAAGTTGAATAGCAGGATCAAACTGTTTATTTTGAGAATTTTTATGAAAGATAGGATGTTTGGAGTTGATTTGATTAATTTTGAAGAAAGAATTAGGATAATTTTGAAATAGTAGAGTGAAGTTTAGTTGAGGAATTTTGAGAATGGAGTGGAGATCATATCTGGGATCATGATGAAGATTTTCCCCGCTTGGGTTTATGTAAGGCTTTTTGGAAAGAAAAGACATATAGGCTAAAGAATCTTTAAAATCAGAGTCTGTTTTATAGTAAAGAGCTTAAAGTAAAGCAAGAGCATTCATAGTTGAGTGAAGTAGCTTCCTAGTGGAAAGGTGTTTCATAGTTGTCGGTGGAAGGCTTATGTGATGAGGGAAGTGGGAATTCACCACCAAATGTGGAGTTGGGGTGTATAGATAGAAAAAACCTTCAAGTGTTTGCCACCAAGATTAAGTAGCATAGAGTGAGAAGAGACTTAAGGATGGCATCAGCAATTATAATCCATGCGACTTTCTTAAAAATCCATCATGGATGTGATGAGTTTGGGATCAGGAATTAGGAATGGAAATTGGGGTATAAGAGGTAGGATAATGCATTATTGTGTATTCCTTATACACTAGCCCTAGGGCTAGTGAATAAGAATCTTTTACAATTAATAATGTCTGATCCTGGAAAAAAAATTCCTTATCCCTAATTGCGCATTGGGCAACTTTGATACCCCCTAATAATTAATGATTGTTAAAATATGCATTGTTGTTTTTGGTTTTTGTATGATAGATGGATAGATGTAAGTATCTAATTTCAAGTGTACGGGCTTTATAAGCATAGCATGTCACATGCCCTACTTTCCCTGACCGCAGAATTCTGGAGCTTGTCCAGAGCTCCCCCAGAGATCTCCGGAGTTTGTAAAGAGCTTGTCTGGACTTCTGAACTCAATCAGAACCTTTAGAATACTAATAAAAAATCTAAAAAAATAACAGATTATAATGCTACTTCTTCTTTATATTCCATTCTATTTTTTATAGCATGCACAGCCCTATTCACCTAGTAAAAAATTATCAACATTAAGAGAATTATAAAAATCAAAAATAATCAAAAATACTTTATAAAATTATTTAAAATAGCAGAAAAAAAGTAAAATTTCCAGAAAATTCTCAAAGGTTCTTGAGACTCCTAACTTTAATCTCCATGAACTTTTAAAACTATACTTGCATTTCCTGTCTGATAATTATTTGTTAAATCTTGACTCATAGAATCAACCCTTTTAAACCACTTTTAACACACATTATTTTAAATATATACCATTCACAAATTAGATTGGACTTTCCAATCCCAGTAATCATCCACCAAAAATCCAGTTTTAATAAAATTAAGTGCCATACTTAACTTTTGTCTGCCACATCCTCCCTCCAATTAAGAATGTCCCCATTCTTTAAATTTGCATAATTGATT
Organism: Hemileia vastatrix; assembly: GCA_030280995.1. NCBI lineage: Eukaryota > Fungi > Basidiomycota > Pucciniomycetes > Pucciniales > Zaghouaniaceae > Hemileia > Hemileia vastatrix. Next base: position 26,089,212 of record JASXTE010000008.1, on the reverse strand, counting down.
AAATATATATTCATCTTCTCTTTATCCTCTTCAACCATTTGCCTTATCTAGTCCTGAAAAATTTCAACTATTATTTTAAAATCAATATCATCACCAATATTTCATCAAAATACCTTGCTTTCCCATGTGAACTTTGCGCCAAACACCAGGTTACTTGTCTAATTTCTAACCCTGGTCTTCCTGGAAGAGCTTCCTATGATCTTTGCAGGCTTAAGAAAATAAAGTGCAACCATCCAATTATACCTTACATAACTAAAGTCTATACTGGACCAGCCACTCTCCCTGATCCTACTATTCCTAAAAATAGATTATCAAAAATTCCCACATTCTTTTGTAATATAAAGGCCAAAACAGCTTTTTCTTCTAAAAATCCTAATCTTGAGCTTCCTACTCCATCTCAAGATCCCAATCCTATTATGCCAGTTTCTCCATTCAGTTTTTACAAAAAATTATTTTGTGGCTCAAAAAGTTAGTCTTTAAATTTCAATTTAATAAATCTCCTACTAATTCCAAATAAAACTGCTATTTCTACCAACTTCTATATTATTAAAATCACCAATACAGATGACGTTGGTCAGGTGCAGAATGATTTCATAGATATCTCTTTCTTGACTTTTGTGATGATATTAAGTGTAAATTTTAAACTTATTTTCAGGGAATTCCTGCTAATAATACTGAAGATTTAATGAAGAGAAAATTATTAATGCAAAGCTTTGATAATGATGTTGAAATATTCCAAAGGGATTAATTGTTTGGATTTTATTCTCTTCTTTAAAATTTTAATACTTTGATTAATTTATTCTTTTAGTGCTGATGATCAACTTTGTCTGTTTTATTTTAATTCTTTTAAATTGTCATATAATTTTCATAATTTGAAATGAATTTTTAATAAACCGTATTTGCCTTGTGATGATTCTACTACTGAGAGCAAGGTTTGAATCCCTTCAGACTCTCCTCTACTAGTCTTCATAGTTCTTCACAGAATGAGAAAGAGGGCCTCTCTAATGAGCTGAATACTTTTGATTTCAATCCCATTGGGCTTCCCCCTGAGCCAAATACTCTGATTCCATTCCGCATAAGGTCCTCCAAGATTCCACTTAACTAGTCTACCAAAGAGACCCACTAAATCCAAATCCTATTTTTCTTCTATGATCCAGCATCACAACATTCAAATAAGTTTCCAAACCTTTAAAATCACTCCTATTTTATCATAAACCACAATTTTCTAGAAAGTTTTAGAACCTATATTTTTGACTTTTAACAATCTTCATGAATAGCCTTTATAATATACATTGTTATTTAATCCTAAATAACTCCATTTAATGAAATCTCCATTGCCTAAAGTTAGCTGCATTTTTTCATTAATGACTGAATTGTCCAAATGAGTGAGTACCAGTTTGAGTAACAATGAAACAGTGATAAATTAAAATGAATGAGTTTAATATCCAACTCGATTGAAATTCCCTCCTAATATCCTTGAAAAACCAAACTATTAATTGATTTCCAGTTTATAGTCATGATGGACCAAAGAGAATGTAATTTGCCAGTTTAATGTCATAGGGGACCAATGATTGACATCTTTCAAGTTTAAGGTCATGGAGTACCCATGATTTATGTTTTTGATGTATATTTACAGCTTAAGGTCATGGTCAACCTAAAAATTCAATCAATTCCATCTACCCACTGATGTCCTTGAGTTCATTTTTTCAACTATCCTTTTCCTTATTCTTTATTTTTCTATCCATGTTATCTTTCCATCCTAATTATAAATTTTTCAAGATGAATCCTTGCAACTTCACTTCCTCTAGTGACTAAGCCTGTGATTACTGTTCCTTTACCCATAAAGAGTGCAACTACACTTATAATTAGAAAAGATTCACCTACAACTGGGCCTGTTCCAACTTCTTTGGAAAGAAGAGAAAATGCTCTGGCCTCAAATATGGCTCACTCCCTCTTCCTGCCACCAGATTTGTGTCCCATTGGAAACCTTATGCTCCATCTACAAAATAATCCACCACTAAAGTTCTTACTCCTTTCACACCATCAGCCTTTATAAATATTCCTTCTGACTAAGGGTCTCTGGGTCCACCTCCATCAGTTCTTCATGCTGCTCCATCTCTTCAATCAAGACTCTCTTCTGTCATCCCTAGAGCTCCTCCTGCTCCAAAAGTGATGTTGAATCCTCCTTAATCAGTTATTGATTTTTCTCCTTCTCCTTCTACCTTCTCTCCTCCTCCTCTAACAGAGCCTACTCCTCCTCAACATAAATTTAGCAGTCCCCATTGTCCTTATTTTTCTTCTTCAAAGAGACCCAGATCTCCAAGTCCTCCAATAATTTTCCACAATAAAAGAATTATTTCAAAATTTAATGGAGCACCTACCCCTGCTCTATCCAGAGACTTCCTAACTTTCCTAAAACCACCTTCTTATCAAAACATTAAAAATCCCTACTCTTCCCTCCTTGAAGAAAAATTTCTACCAAGCCTGCCTTTAAATCTTGAGATTGACACAGTTGACCCTAGTAAGCAATTAAAATTTTCATTCTTCTTTTAGATCTATCACTTGACTTATATTGATGACCTGATCTAGATTCTTCTGGATCCCAATATTCTCTGTCTGCTTATTATATTCCTGATCCAAAACCCACTTCAGCTATGGTGAAATGTAATGAGGTTGCTCAACAATTATATTCTATCTTCAACTTTAACTTGCCTCATTACAAAAATTATCCACCAAAATATTGTGCAGAAGTATTTTCAAGAGAGCAAGTTTTAAAATTTCACTTTAAAATGGTCACTTGGCTTGACCATAAACAACATTGCCAATTTTAAAAAATTGAAAAATTCATTAGAGCCTCTCCAGATACCTTTACTGTGCCATCTTTGTTGAAATAAAAACTTCCTTAACTCTTCAGGCTCCTTCTAGAAATTTTAATAAAACTAAAAAAAACTATATACATAAAAAACCTAAAAACATTCTATTATTTTATTTTAATATTATTATTATTATCAATATTTTATTTTTATTTTTTTAAACAAGATATAAAATGGTGAAGTGAAGAAATTTTAAATAGAAAATATATAATTATAAATTGAAAAATTAAACTTAAATAAAATTATTTTTAAAGATGTCTTCCAGCCATTTGATGAGCTGTACCCCTGACATCATATCCACATCTAAGTGCACCTTGATGTGGGATACACAAGAAAGAAATTGAAAATAAACATATATGGTTTTTAAAAAATCTACAAAAACATAATAAACAAAAATAGAAATGATCACTGAGTGAGCTTCATATAATTCACAAAAATGATTGGAGACCACCAGTGATCATTATCCCTGAGCAATTTAATTTTAATAAAATTTAAAATTAAAAAAAAATAAGTTACTGAAACAAAATTTAAAAAATGAAAAATAAAATGTAAAAAGATCCTTGGATAAGACTTTGAATGAGGGTTTTAGAAAGACTCTTACAGTTGCCTTGCTGTAAGCAGAATGCAGGGAAGCTGGATAAGCCGTAGAAAACCCTGTCCCTTTTAGTAAGATAAGAATTCTAAATTGACTAAGCTATAACCTCTACTTTTTATGAAGTGACTAATAAAATATTTTTAATAACAGAATTGAGATGTAGAATCAGTGTTCTTTATAATGAGGGTAAGAAACAAAACAGTGAAGCTGTATTTAGAAAAGTTAATTAAATGATTAAATATTATAGTTTTATGAAGCTTTTATTTTTATATCATTCACCACACAATATGGAGGGCAGACTTTCTATCAAGTACGCAACCTTGAACCCTAATTTATATCTAATTGAGCACACATTGTGGAAGTGATAAAACAATCATAAAGAAATAGTGAATTTACTTTGAAAACACCTTGAACCTAATTTGAGCCTTCATTGAACCACAGTTGATTAAAAGTTCAGAAAATATTTATACTTGAATTAGAGGATTTGTTGAAGGGATAAAAAAATAAATAAGCCCCACTATCAATCTAGCCTTGTGGCTCCATAAGATTTTGAAAAATTGTAGTTTTTTTCATTTTTTAAATCTAATGAAACTATCAGATACATTGAATTAGAAGATATTTCACAAAAATTAATAGGGTATTCAACCTATGAATATATAAATAAAACAACTAATATTCTTAGAAAATATTCATTAAGAAATATTTATTGAATTTCTATATTTCATGAAATATTTATCAGTAAAAAATTGAGAAATAAATGCCTTTTCTCATTATATCAATCAATATTATTATTTATTTATCCATTTTCAAAAAATTTGTGGGAGTTGAAACACTCTTTAAAATAATTTAACATTAAATTTAGTCAATAGAAAAATTTGTAAGATTGATTTATATCCCATATTTATATAAGTTTAAACAGAAAATGGGCCTAATTCTATTTAAAATATAACTTATCATGATCTTCATTATATAAAAAGAATAAAAAATCCAATTCTTATGAGAATAAAATCTATGGTTAATAAATATTGAAAAATATTTTTGAGTTTTTTTTGTGATGTTTCATGCCATTATGATTTTGAAGTCTCAAAATATATTGTATAATTTTTGTGCTTTCAAAGTTTCAAAATGTTCCTTACAAGTACTTTACTCCCTCAAACTTCAAATCTCACTCTTCTCCCATCTAAAATTTTTTCCCTCTTACATTTTATTTAAGTCTACCTATAACTGTACCATCCCAAACCCTTATTTCCCCTTCTTAACCCCTCCTCACTTATTTTGCTCCCCTTAAAACCCTATTTATTCCCCTCTTCACTAGGTTCCACCCCAACTTTCTTGATATCACTCATTTTACTCCCCTTCTAACCCCTTTTACTCTATATGCAGAAAAGGGGTGATTTGGAAAGCCACAGGGGTTGGATGAAAATTGAAAGAGTGGATTGGTGTGGGGTGGGGAATGTCTGGGGTGAAGAGTGAAAAAATGGGATTTGAAAGTGAAAGCATTTTAATTAGTTATAGAAGGAGTGGGGCGGAGTTGAGGCAAAAATAAATAGGGTAAGGTTGAAAGGGGTGGGGTAGGGTAGGGAGAGGAAAGAAAGGAGTGGTGAGGGATGAGGATGCTAGTGAATGGGGTGTAGTAGGGGAATAGTGAGGAAAGCTTATACATGGATTTTGTTTCTTAGAGGATGTAGCAAATGTATCAGGAGGGCAATAAAAGGGTGGGGGTGGTGATAGAATTAACAGAAATGATAAGGTAGAAAAAGTTGTGTGTGTGACGCGCCACGTGACACTTGAGGCAAAAGCAGCTCATTAAATCAATAATAAGGGGCTCAAATCCATACTCGGAGCGCAGAAAGCAATTTTCAATAGCAACTGCAGCTTTCCTTTGTGTACTCGCTATTCAACCGCGCTAGTCTAAACTCTAAATCTAAATTAGTCAATTTCTCAATAGTGTGTCTTAGTCTTTTTCTCAATAAGCGAGGCACAGCGTAATAATCAAGATAATAGTACATTAAAAGGTTTATGAAAGGTTTATTAAGTATCTGTGGGTTATTAAAAGGGGTAGTGAGCATGGACGGAATGGTTAGTGAAGGATTAAGGGGTTAATGGATGTTAGTGAGGAGGGTCCAGGTGTAACGGATATATTTTAAATGGTTTGTGGTGTGCGGAATAGTGGATGGGTATGAGGTCAATGCGAGAAGGAGTAAAGGATATAAAAAGGGTTGGGTTTTTGGTTCGATGTTCCTTAGAATTAAATTATAAAAAACGTATTTATAGTTAATAGTGATAAAACTCTAAAAGTGAAAATCATTATTATTGTATCTTTCCTTATTTTCTCAATAATCATTTCTAAATCCTAAATCTTTGATTTGTTGAGTTTCCAACCCTTTGTGAGATCTTAAGAATTTTAATATTACCTTTAAATTATATTAGAATCCTTCTCGAACATAACTCAAAGTAGTAGTTCTTCCTTCGAGTCATATTTGAATCACTTCCTTAAACCATCCCTATGTGCTTCAAAGAAGTATCTAAACCTTTCATCTCACTTGCAGGAACATCCTCGACCTTGTGTGTAGGTCGTCTGGTGACAGAATAATTTAATTCTCCGTAGTTCTCATTGTTTGCACTACTACGTCCCTTTTCAGGTGTTTTCTCTAAATTCTTAAAATGGCACCTGTTCAACGCACTCCTCCTACAGGCGCTACTACTAGAGCTCGCGCCAGAGGCAGGCCAACAGCCACTAGGCCTGTTTTCCGCACTCACTCCTTGGAGCCACTCGACCTTAGGGAACGGCAACATTCAGTCCAATTGGTAGAAGACATCCCACAAGATTTCAATGATTCTAGTGATGATGAAGAAGGAGAGGATACAATGCATGAGGCACCATCCGCCCCTGCTAACCACCCTTCTGGTCAACCTTCAGAACCTGGACCATCCAATTCTCTAGAAGATTTCATGAGACTTTTTATGAAGACCCATTCAAATTCAACGTCTTCGGAGGGATCTAAATTCAAAACTCCTTATATGAAATCTCCTGATAAATTTGATGGAGAACATCCAGACAGATTGCAACCCTTCTTGAAAACCTGCAAACTCCTGTTCCATAATGACCCTCAAACCTTCAATAACAACCGATCGAAGGTTGTTTATGCTTCTTCATTCCTGGCCAGAAAAGCAGCAAGATGGTTCGAACCTTATCTCCTCATGCTCTCTTCGACCAAAACCCAGTTCGAAAACCAACTCTTCACTTTGTTTGGTGACCCTAATGAAACTGACAACGCAGAAATTGAACTTGATTTTCTTCGCATGAGTGATAATGGGAAAGCCTCTGAATATATCTCAAACTTCAGAGCGCTCCAAACTCGAGTAGGTTGGAATGATGCTACCCTTAAGTATCATTTAAAAAAAGGACTTCCTTCAAGGATTCTGGATCAGTTGAATCTTCACGGTCAGAAGATGACTACTTTGACAGATTTAATGGATCGAACCCTCGTACTCAGCGGCGTTTACCAAGGACGACTTCAACATCGTCGATACTCCAACAAATCTCAAGGCTTAAATTTCAAATTGGGACCTTCTTCACACCTGCGAACAACTCAATCCAAACTTATAAGGGAAAGGACAAACGTTGACCAAAAAACTTGACCCCAGGCAGTATCAGTAAAGTGCTGGATCCTAAAGGGGAACTTAAAGAAGTTGAGAGGAAGAGGCGAGCAGATAATGGGTTATGTATGTATTGTGGGGGTAAGCACAAGCTGGAAGATTGTGTAAAATTGAAGGAAAGAGAAGGTACTAGTTCGAAGTCAAAAAACTAGTAGATAGTTTACTTGTGTGCAAAGCAAACTATCTTATCTCTCCCAGTGCACAGAACCTCCATGTCTTAAGGACTGGAGTTGCCTTAAACCGCTTGAGATTTATTCTTTTTAAGGAGGATATTACCTTCAGTTGTCTTATAGACTCTGGAGCTTCAATTTTTTTTGTCAGTTTATCTTTTGCCGAGAAGTTACAGCTGACATTTACAGATATCGATCGAACTCCAATATACTTGGTCGAATCAGAGGAACCCAAATATTGAGTCAGTAAGAAAGTTTTATGGGTTTTCAACTTTCCGAATTTTCCCCCCTTCGAGTGGGAATTATCAGTCTTGGATGCCCCAAGGATGGATGATACCATTCTTGACCATGACTTTTTAACGCATTGGAATCCTGAAATTGATTGGACACGGGGATTGATCACCCCACGAACTAAGCATATTTATGATTCTTCAATGCATGTCAATAGGGAATTAAACAACCCGCCTGACAATGTCCTGCTGGAGGACAAATCTCTGCCAGATGACTTGCAAGCATCTGATCTTTCTTTAAATGAGAAATTGGCTAACCCTTCTAGCTCAATGACTTCACTCGAAGAGGATTTAAATAGCCTCGAAGTAATCAAATTCTGCTCTCTCGATTCTGGTCTTCCCTCAACAGATTCTCTCAAAGATGATAAAGACAACCAAATCAACATTGAAGCCATTAAATCAACTCTACCAGAAATCTATCATGATTTCCTCGATTTTTTTTCAATCTGCAAGGCCAATAAGTTACCACCTCACCAACCCTACGACCATCAGATAGAGTTAATAGGTCTAGTACCTCTGGCAGGTCCTGTCTATTCCTTGTCAAAGGACGAATCTCAAGTTCTTCGAGACTACATTTCAGAGAATGTAGCCAAAGGTTTCATCAGAGCCAGTAAATCTCCAACCGGCTCCCCTGTCCTCTTTGTAAAAAAGAAGGATTGTAGTCTTAGGTTGTTTGTTGACTATAGAAAGCTCAACACAGTCACTAAGAAGAATGCATATCCTGTTCCTCCTATGTCATTGCTTCTTACCCTTTTCAATGGTGCTAATTTCTTTTCTAAAATTTATCTTAGAGGCGCTTACAATCTTATTTGCATTGTGGAAGGTCATGAACCACTGACTGCAATGCGCACTAGATTTGGTAGTTTTGAATATTTAGTTATGCCTTTTGGATTGTGTAACGCACCATCAACTTTTCAAACTTTTGTCAATGACATCTTTCAAGATGTTGTCAAACAATTTGTTGTTTTCTATTTAGATGATATTTTAATTTTCTCGAAGACACTAGATGAACACATTCATCATGTTTGACAGGTTCTAAATCGACTTCGAGATCACGGTCTCTACGCCAAGCATAATAAATGCAAATTCCATCTTAAATCTATTGATTTTTTGGGTTTTACATTATCCACTGATGGTTTAGTCATGGACGACAAAAAAGTTCAAAAGGTCCTGGAATGGCCTGAGCCCAATTCCGTTAAATCCCTCCAGGGATTTTTGGGTTTTGCAAATTTTTATAGAAGATTTATTAAAGATTACTCTAAAACTTTTTCCAATTTTACTTCTCTTCTTAGAAAAGATATTCCTTTTGTTTTTACTTCTACAGCACAAAAGGAATCATAGAATTGATGACGGCATTCACCACAGCTCCAATTCTTCGACACTTTGATCCTACTGCTTTGACAATAGTCAAGACGGATGCAAGCGATTATGCTATTGTAGGGGTCATTTCTCAATTGAATCCGGAAACAAAACTGTTTCATCCTGTTGCTTTTGAGTCACACAAACTCATTGCAGCAGAATTAAATTATGAAGTTTATGACAAAGAGCTTTTAGCTATTATTCATTGTCTTAAAAAATGGGACTCTTTTCTTCTCAGCTTAGATAGTCCATTTCAAATTTTAACAGACCATAATGCTTTGAAATACTTTATGTCTTCCAAAGTGTTAACCAGGCGTCAATCCAGGTGGGCCGAATTTCTGTCTGGATTTCCTTTTTCTATTTCCTATCTTTCAGGTAAGAACTGCATTGTCCCAGATATCTTGTCACGTCGGGACGACGTTTACCCACAGCGGGGGGACGCATTTGCTGACAAAAACCCAGCAAATGTGAAATCAATCTTCAACAAATCAATGTTGGCGACTCATCAACTTAATTCGATGACAATTCAATTGTTTCAAAATCCACTATCCAACATCCTCGAGGCTCAGTTGAAGGACGATTATTGTTTAGGGTTAAAAGACAAAATACTCTTGAAGCAAGGGGCCAAAAGATTTAGTATTGAATCAGGTCTATTAGTCTTCGAAGGTAGAGTAGTCATACCCGACAACAATGAGATAAAATTATGGATTTTCAATAGTCGACATGATTCTCCATTAGCTGGTCATTTTGGGGTTGATAAAACCAACCAGTTAATAGCGAGGGATTTCTTCTGGCCAGGTATGACCAGGGAAATCAAGGCCTATATAAAAGCTTGTTACGAATGTAATAGGAATAAGGCTCCTTGTCACTGGAAGTATGGGTTGCTTCAACCACTTCCTATTCCCTCTAAACCTTGGGAATCTTTATCAATGGATTTTATTTCTCAACTTCCTCTTTCTAATAATTTTGATGCTATATTAGTAATAGTAGATAGATTTTCAAAAATGTCTATTTTCATTAAATCCACTACTACTGCTACAGCGGAAGATTTGTCGAAATTGTTTCTAGAATATGTATTTTCTAAACACGGCTTACCTAATGATATTATTTCAGATAGAGGCTGATTGTTTGTATCCACATTCTGGACTCAACTGTGTTGACAACTCAATATCACGAGGAACCTCTCCACAGTCTATCATCCCGAAACCAATGGGCAAACAGAAAGGGTCAACCAAATCCTCAAACAATACCTTCAAATGTATGTCAGTTACCAACAAGACTATTGGACCACACGGTTACCATTGGCTGAATTCGCTTATAATAAATCGACTCATTCTTTGACACAAAAATCTCCTTTCGAAACTGTTTATGGAAGACATCCTCGATTCAATTCAATCCATGTAGGAACTAATCAACCTGCGGAACATTATCTTCGAACCATATCACGACTCCAAGAGGAACTTAAATCAAATTTGGAATTAGCAGTTCAAAGGTACAGGGAACAGGCTGACAAGCATTGACAAACTGCTCCTTCTTTTAAACCAGGCAACAAGGTATGGCTCGACACACGGAACACTTGAACGACTCGACCATCAAAGAAACTGGCTGAAAAACGCTTGGGGCCATTTGAAATCGACTCTGAAGTCTTTAAAACTGCATTTCGACTCAAGCTACCTCCTAAATGGCAGGCTATTCACCCTGTTTTTCATGTATCTCTCCTAGAACTGGCTCGAGAAACATACCCGGGCAAGAACCAACCTCCTCCGGAACCGGTCGAAGTAAAAGACCATCTAGAGTGGAAGTAAGCCATATCCTTGATTCAAGAATGCGCAAGGGGAAACTTCAATACCTCGTGGAATGGGAAGGCTTCCTCGATGACTCAGACAAAACATACTGAGAACCAGCCATCAATGTTTCTAACGCCCCTGAACTCCTAAAATCTTTTCATCTTAAATATCCTTTAAAACCAAAACCTTAAAACTCTCTTTTACTTTTTTCTTTCTCTTTTTCTTCTTTCTTTTTTCTTTTATTTTTTCCTTTTAAAATCTAAAACATCCTTACCTCTAAAAAATTCTTTTAATTTTTCTTTCTTCTCTGTTCTTTTTTTCTTTTAAAATCTAAAATATTTTCACTTCAAAAAAAAAAATTCTTTTACTTTCTTCTTTATTCTTTTTCTTTTCAAAAAAAAATTTTTCAACTTTTAAAAAAAAAAAAAAAATAAAATAAAATAAAATAAACTAAAATAAAATAAGAATAAAATAAAATTAAATTAAATTAAAATAAAAATAAAACCAAATTAAAATAAAATAAAATAAAACAATTAAAAATAAAATTTTTTTTTTCTCAATTTTCTATATACATTCTTTCTTTAAAATTTTCTTTTCCTCAAACTATCAAAATTCTTCACGAACATTACACAACCATCTTTCTCAAACTTCACTTTAACTTCTAAATCACTCTTTAAAATTTTTTGAAACAAATTATTTCTTTCTTTCATAATCCTCTTAAAAATTTTATTTCTTCTTTTCCTTTTCTTTCTTTTCTTTTTTCAAATAACTAAAATCCCTCAAATCTTCAATTAACAAACTTAAATAGCAATTTTTTTCTTTTCATTAAATTTTCTTTACAACAAATTTTTCAATCAACTATTTTTTTTCTTTTCTTCTTCTTTCTTCTCTCATTCAAATCTTATAAAAAATAAATATTAAAATTCTAAATAAAATAAAAAATATATATATAAAATAAAATAAAATAACTAAATACAAATTGTTTCTACATTCCTTTTTTCTTCTTTTCTTTTTTCATTTTAAACTTTCTCTTTTATCTTCTCCCAAACCAATCCCTTCATCTTCTCAAAAATTTCCCTTATCTCCTTTCTACATTTTTCAAAATTCTCTCCCTCTCCTACCGGAATTAATCCCCCAAGTTCCAGTAGCTCCTCAGCTACGTTGAAGGAAGCGGAATCGACAATTTTATCGATCTCGCTGCTCAAGTCTTCAATTAATTTTGCTCGTCAAACCTGACGAGGATTCTTTGACCATACTTGATTGAGGGTTTCTTCGTTTTCCTCCCTCAAGATAACAGTTGGTAACCTATCCTCCACCAACACTGCCACTTCCACATTTGAAGCTTCTGCCATAGGGACTTCGATGATGACGTCTGAGTTCTAAAACAGGATCATCAGTAATTAAATTTATGAATTATAAAAAAGTGAACTTACTTCCAAGATTGGGTCAGCCTCCAAAAATAATTTAGGAGTGACCTTCTCTGCCACCTCCCTCTCCTCTTCGTCATCTTCGATGACCACCCGTTGTTTTTTCGGGGTTTTCCTCGAGATGGGAATTTCTTCTTCCTCCTCAACCAATTCTTCGACTTCCTCTTTGATGGCCCGCCTCTTTCTTGCATCCCTAGTCACCCAGGTTGTCACATCATCCTCAACTTCCTCCTCATTCTCCCCCACCAATTGATTGTCCCCAATGGACACATCCCAAATGTGCTCGACTACTTCCTTCATTTTGGGGATCACCCAATACTTTGTCTTAGTAAACCGACTCTCAATGTCGGCATTCTTCACTAAGGCGTCACACGCCACCCTTCTCCATTGGCAAAACTCGCACTTCTGGAGAGGCCCTCGTGTTGCTGTGCTCTCCACGCTAAAATACTCCATTGACTCGCAGGCCGTGCAAGTCTTTGAAAATTGTCGTGTAACAACACCCCCGTCTGCTTTAGGGTGTGAAGGCGTGGGAGTTGGTGTAGGGAAATCCGTCATAGTGAGTTAAAAAATAATAATAATAATAATTAAATAAAGAGGAAGGAAAGTTAGTGTGTGAAATATGTCTTACACTCAACGGAGCTCGCGTTCTTATACCCGGGCATCTGTCACGCGCCACGTGACACTCGAGGCAAAAGCAGCTCATTAAATCAATAATAAGGGGCTCAAATCCATACTCGGAGCGCAGAAAGCAATTTTCCATAGCAACTGCGACTTTCCTTTGTGTACTCGCTATTCAACCGCGCTAGTCTAAACTCTAAATCTAAATTAGTCAATTTCTCAATAGTGTGTCTTAGTCTTTTTCTCAATAAGCGAGGCACAGCGTAATAATCAATATAATAGTACATTAAAAGGTTTATGAAAGGTTTATTAAGTATCTGTGGGTTATTAAAAGGGGTAGTGAGCATGGACGGAATGGTTAGTGAAGGATTAAGGGGTTAATGGATGTTAGTGAGGAGGGTCCAGGTGTAACGGATATATTTTAAATGGTTTGTGGTGTGCGGAATAGTGGATGGGTATGAGGTCAATGCGAGAAGGAGTAAAGGATATAAAAAGGGTTGGGTTTTTGGTTCGATGTTCCTTAGAATTAAATTATAAAAAACGTATTTATAGTTAATAGTGATAAAACTCTAAAAGTGAAAATCATTATTATTGTATCTTTCCTTATTTTCTCAATAATCATTTCTAAATCCTAAATCTTTGATTTGTTGAGTTTCCAACCCTTTGTGAGATCTTAAGAATTTTAATATTACCTTTCAATTATATTAGAATCCTTCTCGAACATAACTCAAAGTAGTAGTTCTTCCTTCGAGTCATATTCAAATCACTTCCTCGAACCATCCCTCTGTGCTTCAAAGAAGTATCTAAACCTTTCATCTCACTTGCAGGAACATCCTCGACCTTGTGCGTAGCTCGTCCGGTGACAGTGTGGAGTAATTGAGAGGTTGTCAATTGAGTTAGCAAAAAATGGAGAGTGTACTCTATTCCTTGAGCAAACATCAGAGTCCACCCCCTCAATTTACAGCTCTATTCTTCCAATATGAAAAATGATTTATAATTATCTTTTGTTGATATTTTTGAACTTAAACCTATAGTTTATACATCTTTATTTAATATATTTTATTTACAATGCACTTTAAGACTAAGAAGGTAATATAATAAAATAATTGGTAACAAAATACTGTTTTTCTTTTTTACACAATAATTGAAAGTATGCTTATGATAAGTATACATGATATAAATAAATAATATAATAAGAAAATTGTGGCAAAAAGTTGAAAACTTAAAAAAAATTTAAAGAGATTTTAAACAATTGAACTTATGTATTTAATGAGTTTTATTGTATATATTTATAAATGTAATAGTAAAATATGTTGGTAAGATTAAAAATATACTTGAATTGAATTAAATAATTCAAGTGAAGTTTGAAGAAAAGATCTATCTACATATATAACCATTTAACTTCATTTCTTATTTTGTGATTACTATATATAGCTGGATAATTGACTACAATAACTGAAAATTTAAGAAACTTGAATAATTTATCTGCCTCAATATATTTACAATAATCTATTCAGTATCAGAAAAAAATTTCTGAGTCCTTTCTTTTACTAGTTTTATTCATTTCAATGACTATATATGTTTTCAGGAAATTATCTATCATTTTATTGGTGGAACTGAGATTGAACTCTTAATGCAATTCTGTTTCCAAGTGTGGTTCAAGCTAATTTAAGCAATGAAAAAATTTATAATTTTTTTTAAAATTTTAATTAAGTATTTTTAAATATAAAAATAATTATATTTTTATATCAAAACATTTTTATTAAATACTTTGAAGTAGTGAAAATAAGTACAAACTAAGAATCATTTTGATAAAATATCATATTAAAAATATTTTTAAGTTGATCATATACTATTATGATATGAGTTCTTTCCATATGGCAGATTAAGAAAATAACTTAAAATTAATTTTATATGACTATATTATATAAAAAAGGTATCAGCTCTTTTGTTTAGATTTGAAGTACTTCAAAAAAATTTGTTTTTCTTTAGGTACACATCATATAGAGTCTTCAGAGAATCATATTAATTTCTTAGACTTTTATTTGTAAGTTGAAGGGAAGCCTCACAGGGTAAAATTGGTGGTTTTGTAAAAAAAAATAAGTAAATATCTTTTAAATTAATATACATTTCTATAAAAAGTCAAATTTTAATATTTACTTTCTGTTTTCAATATTTAATGAAGATTTGAAATAATGCTATTTAAATTAATTTTTATAACAATATACTCATTCCATTATTGCTTTGTGATAAGGCCAATTTCAAGAAGATTAAAAAATTCTTCTGTTTAAATAAAATATCAAAGGGTTTGTTTTTCATACACTTAGAATTGAATAGAAAAATCATATAAGATCTGCCAATAAGCATGAATATCATTATTTCAATAAATAATTGATAGATCCTGAACCCATATATTTAATTTTAGAATTGTGTGTAAGTGTTCAGTTGTGAATTACTCCTATCAAAACTTTTATTCTAAAGACTAAAAAAGTCTACCTGAAAAATTTCACTTAATTTATTTTTCAGAACCATAGAATTGAAATGTTTCTTCTATTCATTTTAAGTATAAAATAATATTATTTTTAATCAAAATATGATTGACTTTACAGCTGCCTTGCTACATGGGTACAATCTAAAGTACCTATTGTGTCTTTTTTAAAAAATAAATATCATATAATAGTTTTTCAATGTGAAACTGATAGAAGTATGAATAATTACCACTGCTACCTATTTAATTCAGTCCTTGAACAATAATACAATCAAAAATTTTATCTGAAGCACATTTTTTAACATGATAACACTTTGAAAACTATTTGGTACTTATTCCCAAGTTGATACTGAAATTATCCCACAATACAGCATTGAAGCACAATCAAGCACTAAAATTAAAGTTTAAATAAATTTATACTAATTTTTTTTATTATATTTAAAGTTTTACATCTACCTTTAATTTCAGTTTTTCACATGAAAAATTTACTGAGTAGTGATTTATTATTTCAACTCATGAGATTACTCTACCAAATAACCAAATTTATATGCAATTTTAATGAAATAAATCATGATAAGTTCCAGAATATCATATATGTATTACACTGAATAAATGTATATTGTAAAAATTATTAGTAGTTGAATATTTAATAGAACAAAAAAAAGAGAAAAAATATATTTTCTTTTTATTTTAATCATCTCCTTCCATATAAAAATGTAAAAAAATTGATCAAAATCCACTAGTATAAGAATTATACTTCTTTCTAAATTTATAATAAAACAATTTATTAATTATTAGTGTTTAGTATAAAGAAGCTATGAGAGGACTTAATTGAAACAGAAATTAGGAAAACATATTTCTATCTTTTATTTTTTTAATTATGAGTCTTTTCACAGTATTATAGAATAAAATACTTGAGAATTTTGATGGTTCAATATGTTTGTTAAATAAATCCATTGAACTGAAAATATTTATATTGCATAATCAGAAATAATAAAAATACAAAAAAAAATCAGGTAATATGGTTTAAATTAAAAAATGAATGGTACAAATTTTTGGTTAAGAGGAGTTATCAATCAAAAGAACCACTGATCTTATTATATATTTTTTCAAAAAAAAAACTAATAAAATCATTAGAGAGGTTAAAAGTGATGCTTTTTAAATAAATAGTATAGCTTTCAGTCTTTTTATTGATCAAGTGAAATTCAAAATGAAAATTAAATTTTGTTTTATGAAAAAAATTCTGTGAATGGATCAGATTCTTAATCTGCCCTTGTCATTATTTCTATAAATTATTAATTAAACTTTCACTATTATTCCAGAACAGACTCATCCATTATTTGTTAAGAGCTCAAGAAGAGTTAAAATTAAATTTCAGTATCAGTTCATTATAACTTCAGTCTTAGTTCCATCTGTGTTCAATCTAAGCTCAAGTTGAGGACTTTCTAGCAAGTCCCCCCCAAATATTGTGTGGTGAATTTAGAATTAAGGTTAAGGAACACCCAAATGAAAAACTTTTCTCTACAGTATGGATGTGTCCTACATTCTTAGTAAATATATCTGCATACTGCTCTGTACCTGCCACCCAGTCTAATACAATATTCTTACTGCATAATTGCTCATTCACCAAAATGAAATACATATTAGAGTGTTTGGTCCTTTTTTTTGAGGAATTGTATTTTTCTGAGGAAACTGCACGTTCATTTTCACACTTTAAACAAACACTTTAAATTGGTCCAAATATGTTAGTGAGAAGATTGCATATCCATACAACATCTTTTGTTTCCAGGCACATTGCTATATATTCAGCAAAGCAGGTGGAATCAGCAACTGTAGTTTGACATTTTGAGGACCATAAGATAGTACATCCATTTGGATATACTATGTGGCCACTTGTAGATCTAGACCATTGACCACCCCAAGAAGCATCAGAGTAAGCAGTTAGTGTTGTCTTTGACTTTGAGTCAGGGTATAAGCAAAGTTTGAGATCTTTTGACACCTGTAGATATTTGAGTAAATGAGTTAAAGATTTCCAATGACAATCTAAAGCCTTTGACAAGAACATGGCCAGAAAATTGACTGTGAATGAAATATCTGGGCATGTTGCAATTGCTATGTAATCTAAACTACCAATTATTGACAGATATTGAGTTTAATTAATGCCTTGATCATCAGGTTTTGTGGAATCTAATTTGATGTCAGCTGGGAAAGGAGTCTTTCATTTTAAACCACGAGGGTTATAATTGTGTAAATAATTTTTAATCAGCCTGTGAAAGTTCAGTTAAAAACCTTGTTCTACCCTCCTAACTTTAATTCCAAAAATACCATCCAAATCTTCCAAAAATTTCACCTCTAGGCCCCCATTCAGCCCCTTTTCTAGTCTCTTCAAAACAGCATCACTTCTACCAGGAACTATTCCATTATCCACATGCAACCATACCACACCAGTTAATAATTCATCTTTTAAAACATAAATACTTGTATCAATTGAGTAGCATGAAAACCTAGAGTTTTGAGATTTTCAGAAATATGAAGCCACCAACAACAAGCAGCCTGTTTTGTGCCATAAAGAGCTTTATGAAGTTTGAGAAAATTTCCAGGTCTTGTTATATTCATACCAGGAGGAGGTTCAATACAAAGATATTCTTCCACATTTCTATGTAGATAAGCAGCTGTGACATCAGAAGATCTCACCTTCCAACCAAAAATAGCAGAAAGAGTTAAAAGAAATCTTTGAGAAGGAAAGGTTTCAGTGGGAGAAAAAGTGTCTTTATAATTAATTGCCTCATGTTGTTTGAAAACTTTGGCCACAAAACTTGCTTTGAATTTGATAGGTGAGTCTTTCTGAGAGTGTTTAATAGAAAAAGCCCATTTTTCTTTGAGAGGAACAACAACATGTGGAAGAGGAACTTCTGAAAAAAGTTTTTATTGTGACATTTTATCCATTTCAGATTTTCAGGCCATTTTCTATTCAGCAGCTTTTGGTGGTTTCATAGCTTGCAGAAAGGTGTTATGAATTGGGATTGGAGAACAAGAAGTAGCAATCTGCATTGCATCAATAGATAGATCTTGTTCATCAATAGTTTTTTCAGAAGTGAAATCACCAAAAGAAAAGGAATTAAGAATAGATTGAAGAGATCCTTTGGAAGGAGATTTATTTGGAGCTTGTCATGCAACATCTAGTGCTTTGGGGTCACCAGTTGTAAACATAGCCATTTCAGATTCAAAGAGTTATCCAGATTCTTAATGCCAGAATAGCCATCCATAGTAATTTTGTGAATAGCCAACAACTTTACACTCAACTGCACAATTATCCAGCTTAATTCTTACCTCTTTGTGAACATGAACAAAGACCTTTTCACCAAAAGTCCTCATGTTGTTGAATTTTGGTCAAGCACTATAGACTACTTGAAGAGGTGTTGATTATGTAATTTTTCTGTTTGGAATGTGGCTATAAACAAAAAATTCACAATTGAAAGAAAGACCCTAAAAGCTTTTTGGAAGTCCACTTACAAAAAGAGAAGTCTGTGTAATATCAAAAACTGCCCAATTAAATCTATCATCTGTTACATTTTGTTCAGCATGATATGGCATGTCACTTCATAAACAGCACCTATTGAAGCAAGATATAACTTCATTGCATTAATGTGAAGCTCAAAACTATCTGTCCTAAGTACAAGTATTTTCTTTCCAGTAACAATATTGAATTAGTCATGAAAATTTTTGGAAGTGAACATAGAATCACTTTTGTTTTTGAGAAGAAAGACATTGCAATGAGTAGAAAGTGAGTCCATGAATAAAGCTTCCCATTTATAACCATAATGGATTTCTTCATCTTTTATTGTTCCAATTGAGTCTCTAACTACTAGTGACAATAAAGACTCTGAGGAAAATTCATGTTGAGCTGTAGTTTTTTAGACACTTTTAGCAATAGCACAATCAGTACAATCAATATTTCCTTTTGGGCACTCCAAAGGTAAACCAAGGCCAAGTTTAAATTTAAAGAGCCTGTGCAAGAAATGGTCACTAGTATTCCCTAATCAACAATTCCAATTCAAAATTTATCCAGGAGCAGCATAAGGTCAATGAATTGAGGCAGAGTTTACATCTTCAATAAATACATTCAAAACTGACATGAATGTATCTCACACAGCAGGGGAAGTATTAGAATAACTTGGAGCAGAAATTATATTGCCACTATGATCAAAATGATTATCCATAGCTTTATTTATATGATAATTATTATCATCAAATATTGAACTGCATATATACTTCTTCTTAACATCACACACCAACATAGTGTCTTGATTTTAATTATTGAGATTAATGTTGAACTCTTCATTTATTATAATAGAGATATAGTCATCAACTGACATTGCAAGACTGTCACCTCTTAATTCAATGTCATGGTTGGTATCAGCTAAAAGATTGACCAGGGATGTAGGTAGAAGAACCTGAGTCATTATGGCTTTGAATGAGTCATTGGAGAAGTTAGAGCTGGTGGAGATAATGGCATCAATCAATTCAGAAATTTGTTCAAAATGTTTGAAAATATATTGGAAGGGTAATGTAGGAGTCAAGAAAAGAGATTTAAAAAATGAAAGTCATGATGTATGAGTTGCATGATTAAATTTTTTAGAAAGGAGAAGATATGCCAAGTGATGGGTACTATCAGGCATTAAAAGGCATTGGAGTGAGGTATTAATAGCATGAAAAATCATATTCCATGAAAGTTGATCAATAAAACAATCACTCAATTTTATTGTGTCATCAGTGGTATAGGAAGATGTGCCAAGATAGGTGGAAATGGAAATTTCAATCTTCCAGTCCCAGTCACACCAATTGGATCCATCAGCAAGTAGCTTTATAACATCAATGGTAGATTCAGTTACACCATTGATTAGCTTTTGGAGTTTTTAAGTATTATCAGGAGATAACAGGTGGAGAGGATAAGGTTGAGAGTCCATTTGAGATAATTCTGGAGGGGGAAGAGTTGTTTCAAAAAAAATTTTGTTAGTAAAAGGGGGAGGGGTCAAATTGGTGTAATGACCAGGGGAAAGAATTGGGGAGTTCAAAATTGGTGTATTGGAAGTGAAGAATGAAAATGCAGCAGCTCAGTGAATTGCCCCTATAATTATTTAACTTCTGAAAGGACAGGATTAAAATCTTTAAAGTACAGTGGTTACTTTTTTAATTACAAGGGCACAATGGTCCCATAACCTGTAGTTTAGCTTCAGTGAGGAACTCCAAGAAGAATCAGAGTTTTTCAGATGTGTAATATACAGCCAATATACACAGATAATGTGGTAGAAAAATCTATAAATTGTGTAAATACATAAAAGTACAGAGTATCCTATTGTTTGTACAGAGCTTGTCCAGAGAATTCTGGAGCTTGTACAGACTTCCAGACTCAATTAGAACCTTAAAAAATCAATAAAAAATCTAGAAGAATTCCATATGATAGAACTACTTCTCTTTTACATTACCAACTACCTTTTTTAGTCCACAAAGCCCTATTAATTTAATTAAAAATCATCATAGTTATGTAAGTTATGAACAATAAAAAATAATAAAAAATAATTATTAAATTATTGAAAATAGAAGAAAAATATTGTAAAAATTCCCCAAAAGATTCCAGAGGCTCTTGATACTCCTGAATTTTATTTCCATGCAGTTTTAAGCCTATACTTACATTTTTTGATGATAAAATATTTTTTAAATCTTGACTGGTAAAATTAACTCTTTTAAACCACTTTTAAACACCGTTTCTTTCAAAATAAAATTATATAAAATAAGATTGGCTTTTCCAATATTTATAAAAATATCCTTAAGTCTTCCTTTAATAAAAATTAGTGCAACTCTAATATTTATACTTCCACACTGCCACTTTCACTTCACAGCATCTCATGCTAACAATTGATGCCCTAATTAAATGGCTGGTCCACTCATTTGATGTGACATCATCATATATCCACAGCAAACTACAAGAAAATTCCTGGGTTAAAGATACCCCTGGCTTCACCAAGAATGATGGAAAATAATTATTGTTAAAAAAAGCACTATATGGTACATGCCAGGCAGCAAGATGCTGGTGGCTCTGCATTTCATCAAAGCTACATCTTAATGGTTACACACTCTCACCATATGACCCCAGATTTTACTTCCTGCACAGCAATTATAATTCCACAGTCATCTGGATCCATGTAGATGATGGGCTAGTCATGGCTGACAGTGAAACAACACTAAAAAAGCTACAAACATTACTGACTAATGAACTTACCATAAAATGGCAATACGGAATAGACTTGATAGTAAGAATCAACATAACCCACAACAGCCAGGGATTCATTCTCTCTCAAAAAGAACTAATAAACAAAATCCTCTCAAAAAATCACACATCCAACACAACCAGATCAACAGCCCTTTGGCACTCCTGAAACCTAAATTCTGCAGACCCTAAATCAATCCCAGTTGAACTAACTAATACCTATCAATAATTGAATCACTCAGCTATTTTGAAAGTGGAAGCAAACCCTATCTCTCCTACAGTGTGAGTTACCTGGCACAGTTCTTGAAATTATCAACAAATGAACATTGGAAAAGCCTAAATTATTTATTGGGCTACCTGTTCCCTACAAAAGATCATTGCTTACACATATACATGAAGAGGAGTCTGTTTCCCACAATGAAATTAAGAGGTTACAGTGATTTCCACTGTGGGGAAAATTTTCTATATCTACGGGAAGGTCTGTCATCACACTGGAAATATGCCCAATAAATTGGTCTTCAAGACGTTTACCGTATGTATCAAACTGGACAAGTTATGCGGAACTCATGGCATTAAGCTCCACAACTCACACAGGTATATGGATCAAACATCTACTAGAAGACATGGTACGATTCAATGGCAAACTAGACCTATAATGAAACAATGAATCAACCATTAATATTTCCTCCAACAAATCATCAAATAAGCAAACAGGAAATTGTGACAGAGAATTTTAATACATCAACAAATAATTATTTCACAAGCAGGAAACTCTAACATGGGTGAATTATAGAAATTAGCTTGCCAATCTACTGGAAAAACCACTCACTCCTCAACTACACAACAAATCACAAGAATTCCATAAGATATCATAATTGTTTCTCTTCTTTTTTCTTTCTTTCTTTCTTTCTTCTATCCTTTTTCAATTTATCTCTTTGTTTCCACAAATTACTTAAAATTATACAAAAATAATAATAATGATTACAACATACAAAAAAAATTATTTTCCCTTTTTCACACATAAAGTCAGTGTCTTGTTTAGGGGCCTGTGTTGAATACTCAACTGCACCATAGTAGCATGTATATAAACATATAGAACAAATCTGAAACATATTAAGTGATTCTAACTTCAAACTACCAAGTGTGCCAGCCTAATATGTACGACATCTGTACACAACACTTGATTCAGATACTTTTTTTAATTTCATAAAATATCACTTAGAATGGGGCATGCAGGAGTAGTATTACAAGATCTAGGTACAAGTAGGGCAGGGAAACTAAATTAGAGGAAACAATGGGCACTTAAAAGTAAAAAAAATTGGGGCTGCTAAGAGAGAAGAAAATTGTTGGGAAATCTGTTTGTAGAAATGAGAAAGGAAGAGACCTTTAGTGCAATGGGGGAAGGAGAAAAAAGGGAAGATGAATCAAATGTAATTTTATTTTATTTTTTGGAAATATCAGAGAGTGCCTTGCACTCTAATAAGTGCACAGGGAAAAAAAAGGAGGACATGTTATGGGATATCTGGAACATTGAGGTGGCATAGGGAGAAGATGGAGCAAAAAAGGTAGTGCTCCAAGGGAGATAGGCCTGTGATGCACTGGAAAATGCTGTAGCATAGGCCTGTGGCAGAGAATTCAATACCTTAAAACAGAAGGATGGGCTATAACAGCCTCTGAGTTTTCTCAGTGTGTCTCTGCTGAGGGAAGAGTGAAGAAGGAACTTTTAGTGTTTTTAATGTGTGATTTAAGTGAGAAAATAGAGGGAGGGGGGTTTCAATAGAAAGGACTGGCTCAGAAAGGGAAGCCATGTCATGCGAGCCATTGGAAAGATTGTCTTCCACCATGTTGCCTGGGATCCCCTGGTGACCTGGGTACCATTGGAGAGAGAAGGACATCTAAGGATTAGAAGAGAGGATGGAAAAGACAGATGAAGAAATATAGTAGAGAAAAGTTAAATTGTGTGTTGGAATGGTAGGGGAGTAAAGGGCTTTGATTACAGATTGGCTATCACTAAGAATGGTGATGCAATTGTAGAGTGAGTGGAAGGTGTTGGAAATAAAAAGGTGTAAGCCAAGGATGATCCCAAAAATCTCTGACTAAAATACTGAGAAGAGGTGTTGGTCACCTAGGGGAGCCACAAAATGGAGGCTCTTGCCCAGGTCAAAAGCAGCTGCAAATGTCTCTGCATCAGACTTAGACCTGTCTGTGTAGATAAGGTAAGATGAGCGGGGTCTAGTAGAAAGGATTTTGAGGGTTTTGGAACATGCAAGCTCTTTGGAGTCACTGTTACCAGCAGAAAATAGGGTGTGAATCCAAAGGGGGAATGGAGATGGATGGTGGGAGTCTTAATTGGAGAGAGGAAACAAGGGCTTAGAAATATTGGATTTGGATAGAATATAGAGCTGGTGTTTGTGAAAGTTAGAGATGGGGGAGGAGAGGAGAATTTTTGATATGTGAGCCATGGGATTAGAGGATGTGATAGTGAGGAGCCTTTCTCATGCTTTATTGACAACTAAATCTAAGCACTGCTTGTAAGGGAGGGAGGATGAGTAATGTAAGAGAATTTTGACTGCAGTAGAGTTGAAGAAACCAAGGGCCCATCTCAGAGCGCTGTTGTCTACCACTTGAAGGAGCATTAAGGATCGAGAGCTCTTCTTTGGATTGTGCCAAGTTATGGCCCCATAATCTGCTCTAGAATGAGGTATATAGGTGATCAGTGTAAAATACTGCTTTGATGCGATACACCAAACTGATGATTCCAAGCAGTGGATGAAAGCTTCCATTTGTAGACCTGCTTCAACCAACTTTTTTCTGTTTAGGATGAAGATCAAGGAGGATTTGAGGATAACCCTAAGTGATTTCATGGTGGGGGGAGAAAGAGTTCTACTTTTGAAGGCAAGAGAAGGGAGAGAGGTTGAAATCTTTTTGATTTTAGTGAAAAGCATCCATTTGTTTTTAAAGAAATAAAAAAATAGTAGAATGCTTAGAGCCCCAAGCATATTCTTATGACCCCAACTTAGTAAGAGTGTCAACCACTACCACAGGGTTCTTTACAGCAGACAAGAAAACTTCATCATCAAGATAGAATAGGGAAATGGAGGATTGAGATAGGGATGGGATAGTTAAAAGGTCAGAATTATAGATCACATATAAGAGAGGAGACAAAGGAGATCCTTGGGGGAGTCCGTTGGGGGAGAAGAAGACAGGGGATTAAAAGGTGGAGAAGGCAATATTAGTTTGTCTTCCACATAGGGAGTCAATGATTAGTGAGATTAGGATATGAATGAGTAGAATTGAGTAGAGTATTTGTGAGAGCCTTGTCAAATTTACTGAAGGGAAGGCCCCTTTAACATCTAGGTAAAGAGCTCTGACTACATTATCTTTCCTCAAATGATCCCTAGTTCATGTGGAAAGATAGAGAAGGGAATCAGAGGTGCATCTGAATGGGTGGACACCATAGTGAGTGTCAGGGAGAGGGGGAAATGGGGTGGTAGGCACCAGGGATAGAATAGGCCAGGAAATATGGTTTGGGGATAATTATCATTCTAGAAATCTTCCATGAGGTGGGGTAGTGTTCAGTTTCAAGACATTTCTGAAAGAGGGGGAGGAGAAAAGCAGCTACTGCATGGGGGTTACAATGGAAAATGAAATTAGGGGTACCATAAGGTCCAGGGGCCCTTCCTTTCTTTGTTTTAAGGAGAATAGCGAAGATCTCATGAACAGTGAAGAGGGGCAGGGATAGTGATGTCTAAAAGGTCACAGGGGATAGATGCTACTGAAGTTCCTTCAAAGAGAATTTTGGCTTTCAAGAGGCTTTCAGTCACCAATAACTCATCAAAATATAGGAGGGGAGGGTTGGAGAAAGGATTATAAATGTGAGATAATGACTTAGCTGGTTTGAACACAGAGTTGGGAATCAGAGACAAAAGATATTTTTGCCAGTGTTGTTTGTAAATATATTTGATTTTTGTGCAGAAGACCTTTCTTGCTGAAAGAAACTCATACTCAAAGGATGGAGCTGGGGAGAGCCTCATTTGATGAAGGACTCTGTAGCAGTTTTTCTTGAGGGGATCCAGGATACTGTGGTTCCACCATACATGATACACTAAGCTGGGCTGATGTAGTGGGACAGAGGTTTCCATTGGTTTAATAAATAGGGAAGTGACTTGCTTAGCAGCCAATTCAATAAAGGAGGTAGAGGAGATAGGGGAGATAGGGGGAAGTTAGGAAAGGGATTTATGAAGAGAATACTCATCATAAGATTTCAAATTCCTAAAGGGTTTATGTTGTGGGGGAGGGCAGGAGAGAGGAAGGATTATTATGGTTATTAATCTACGGTTAGAAAGGTAAGAGGAAGATCTGTCTCTGTCCATAGTGCAGCTTATAACCCAATTGGAAGCCTTCCCATTTGCAAACACCAGTTCAATCACTGATCTGAAAAACCAGGAGTTGCAAAAGGTGAGGATACTGGCTTTAGAGACAAGAGACATACCAAGATCAGAGAGGGAGTCATTAAAAAAGGAAGACACTGGGTGGTTAGAATGATTCTTGGAAAGTTCTGCCCAAAGGTCATGATGTAAATTTGAGTTAGAAAAAAGCAAAATAAGCAGGTGATAAAAAGGATGAAAAGAGGGGAAAATGAATTGGGAAGTGAAGAAGGAGGTAGGGGGATTGTAGAGGTTTGCGCAAACAATTGGGGTCAGTCAGAGGTCAATTTGGTGAAGAGTGAAGTCAATTGATGGGCTGAGGATTGAGGTGAAGAGTTGGATTGGGAGGTGTTTGTTGACATAGAAGAAACAGCAGATAGGGGAGGGGGGAAGAAGAGGGGGAGTGGAGAGGTGAGATCAGGTGCCAGCCCCTGGCCAGAGAGGGAGATGAAGGGCTCCTGAAAAAATATTATATCAAATTGGTATGCTCTGGGGTCATTAAACAGGGAATGAAAAACATAAAATGATCTGTGATAATTAAATTGGAAGAAAGAGAAAAATGGGAAAAAAGATGAGTATTTTGCCATGTGCTCTCTATTCATGAGATATTATGGGGACATGTTGGTAAGTGTGGGAGGTGGAAGATTGGGGGATAGTTATGAGGATTTTCAAGATGGAGGAGGAGATTTTTGAGGGAAGTCTTGAGGGGGTGGTCATGGGGGAGAGATTCACTACAGAAAAAGCAAACTGGTGATTAACGTTTTGGTGCTGTAGTGGCTGGTGCAATTGGTAAAGCCTGGAGGAAGGGAAAAATGAATGGAGAGATGACCTTTGCCCCAGCACTGAAAAAATGTGCTCCTTTTGTGGTTGAAAGCCTCAGTGTGACATTTCATCCCTTCAACAATGAGGGGGGAAAGGAGAGGCAAGGAGATAATCATCTAATTTTTCATTAAGGTAGAGGAAAACTGATGAGTGGTAATTCTCCACCCTAGCTTCAGGGTCCCTTAGCCAGGAGATCCTGAAAAGGGACTTGAGGGACACCAAATTATCTTCAATAAAGGAAGCAACACCTGATTGGTAATTGAGGTCAAAATATGTTGAAATCTCATGGGTAATAACTGGGAATGTGGGGGGCCTGTATATAAGTCCCTGAGGGGAGCCATTTTTGCCAAGAGCTTGTGAGGATAGTCTGGCTTTCCATTGAATTCATAACAATCTTCAAGTCATTTGAACTGTGGTGCATCATGCCCTTGACACAAATGGAAGCATTGGTAGAAGTGTTAAAAATCTTTTTTGAGAAAATCTGATTGTTAATAAAGGAGAGCATCTTGGGGTTTGGAAGGTCCTTCAAAACTGGTGATTCTGGGTTGGATTGTTTAAAAGTGAAGGATGGGAGGCTGGGGCAGGGATGGGGCACAGGGGAGGGGAGATACCTGAGGAAGTAGCTTGTGCAAATGTCAGCTTCAAAGGGTGGGGGAGGATGGGGCCTTAGGGGACAGTGGTGTGTCTAGCAGGAGAGAGGCACACCAAAATGGTATTAATCTTCTGGTAAACAGACTTGATTGAAGGCTCATTTCAGGGGGAAACTGGATCTACAGGAAGGTTTTCTTGATTAAATGCAGCTTTATTTGCAAGGGGGGAAAGGGAAGCAGAAAAGGCCTTGATGTCTGACAAAGTGGCAGTGTGAAAATTGGTGCAGGAGCCCTTTCTGGGAGGATCTCTGACAGTACCCAAGAGATTATTGAGGCACACCACAATTGTTTTGGTGTTATTAGGTTGATCAAAACCAAACAGGCAAACAAAATAAGCCATGGGAGTGTTGGGGTCAACAGACTTGGGCAAGGGAATTTGAGGAGCTGAGGTGATGCCAAAGTTTATAAAGGCCCTTGTTGGGCTATGAATAAAGGAATTCAAAGAGCTCTGGGCTCTGGATGGAGCTAGGCGTGTGGGGGAGGGGTATGTTGGGCTTTGGGGGATTGAGTGGGAGTAGCAGAGCCTTCCACAGGGTGAAACTTAAGATGACTTGTAGGCAAGTTGTTTTTAGTGACCTTAGATTAACCCATGAAATAATCCTTAAGAAACCTTTTTTAGGGGTATATGAGTAGAAATCTATCAAGTAAAGATATTTTGGAAACACTTGTAGAATTCTTTGCTATCACCCCCTTCCAAAAGCATGATTCAAGGAAATATGACATATTATATTTAATAATCAATATGCATGAAAACGCATAATTAATAATAATTCATATTGCATATTAAATATAGATGAAGAATGCATATTCAATATGAATAAAATATGTAAAAAATTTGCAAAAAATATGCATACGCAAAATGCAAAATTATGCATATAAATAATGTAGCAATATGCAAAAAATATGCCCATGCATATGAAAAATGAGAAATGAAAAAATATACATATGCAATATGGAAAAAATATTATATGCAATATGGTTAAAATATGCATGTGAAATATGTATAATATACATGTATTCTCTATGAATCCTTATTTGGTCATGAATATGACTGACAAACCAAAATTACATTTGCCTTCATGAATTTTTTCACTTGACTAGTGTTATGGGGAATAAAACATAAGGTCAAGAAGTCAAAAAATACTGTGTGCATTCATTTTTGGGCTGTAGAAATCAGAAGTGCAGAATTATGGTTGATACCCATAATTTAATATGATTCTTTAATATTAAAGAAGTATTTTTAATATTGAAAATGACTTTTGGTTGGTTGGTATTCGATCTAGCTGTGCCATGGTCTTTTCTAAGTATTTTCATTACTCCTTAATATTATTGAATAATTTTCAATATTGAAATTTCATTTTGGTTGCTTTTGAAGTTAACTCTATTTTAAAACCGTTGAGATAATTTTATACTTGACTTGCATCAATGCTAGTCAAGTATAAATTAAGCAAATAAAACTTTAAACTTGTATTATGAGTACATGTTGGGTTCAGTTATATCAAAATCATTATCACTCAAATAAAATAATTGATTATATATCATGATGGCTGACTTATTGAATAATTTTCAATGCTGATAAAGGCTTTAGGTCATACTTTCAAGGGCTTGTTGGCTGGTTGGGTTCTGTCTCCATTTTAAAGACATCATATATTTGATAATAATGTGATGATTATTTATAAAGTGCTCTGAACACTGTGTCTCAAGTATATGATGTATTTTGCATAATAAATTTTTTTCCTCTATCTTACTCACAACAATTTTGAAATTTTGTGTTATAATTGCTTGTTTAACTCTGCAGATAGGCCAATCTTTGTTTCCACTATAGCACTTGCTAATGCATAGTGCCACACCCTCATTAAGGATAATGTTCCTTTTGAAGGACACAGAGCTTTTGAAACTATGCAGAAGCCAGAGTTAAAATACAGTGGTATCATTTTTCAATTGATTTGATTTGCATTATTAATGTTAAAATATTCTAAAAAGTGCAAGTGAATTCAGTTAAATAAAATATTTGGGTTGGATTTTTCTTAAATAATTCCATCATTTAATGTAGCCCTTCAAAAGTTGTAAAGGAAATAACATGTGAAACCCTGTTAAAAGTCTTTCTGTTTCCCCTCTGTAGCCCTTTTTTGGCCCCCAGGGGTGCCACACTCAGTCTCCCCTGGTTACTCAGAAGGGCCTCTAAAGTTAACTCCATGTATGTCTTTTGTGTTCCCATTTTCCCTACATAACTCTTTGTGGGTTCTACTCAGCCATTTTCCACACCCAATATCTCCTGAGCTTTATTTCACTTTCATGACTCTATCCCAATATCACATGCTTCTGTGGGATACTCCCAATATTCCTCACTTGCCATAATCACCTCTTTCTTAGGATTTGGTTGAGAGGTGGGGAGGAGGAGCACTACAGGCGCTATGCATTGTACAGAGGCAGAAGAGTGGATATTGCTTAAGGGGGTTATATGGGGCAAGCACTGTGGAGTGCTCCCCATCAAAAACTTATCTAGTAATCCAGTTATTCTCTATTCTCACTGCCAATTGGTATAGATAGTCCCATCTTCTCTCACTGTTGGAGGTCCCAACATAATCAGTCTTAGTTAGTCTCACTGCTGCATCCAGCATAGTCAGTCCCATCTTAGGCTAGTGTTAGTGCTAGTGGCTGTCCACCTCCTTAGGTCTTAACATTCTTGCACCCTTTTACTTTCAGGCTGTGTGCGAAAAAAGACACTGAGTCTTTTCAGCATGTAGCCCTGAGAATGGGGGTTTCAGGAAATGGTTCAAATGGATCACAAGTCAAGCAAATTGTTTTACATCTGACACAAGGTGCCTGGGAGCCAGCACCAGGTCAAATGCTAGAAAGGTGCAGTGTCTTTTCAGCATGTAACTTGAGAGTGATGCTGTAAGGGATTAGGTCAAGTAGATCACAAGTGAAGCAACTTGTGATTCATATCACAAAAGGGTGCATGTGAGCAAGCACTAGGTCAAGCTCTGAAAAGACACAGTGTATTTTTAGCACATAAACTGGTTCTAGCTCTCATTACATCTTGTTGTTTTTCTTACTTCTTATATACATATTTATATATATATCCTGCTCTCCCCCTCCTCTTGCTTCTCTTTTCTTGCTTCTTGAACATCAGTTTTTTATTCTCTCTTTCTTCCCATGTTTTAAATCATAAACTAATAGAAAAACAAAGTAAATTTAAAACATGGCTTGAGGTTTCCATCAATTATCTTGAAACTAAACTAATAAGAAATGGAAAAGAATGAAAAAAAGTCGTAAAAATTTTAAACTCCCAATTGATTATGTTGATACAACTGATCAAAATTTATTAAATGAAAAAAAAGATAAAAAAGAAAAGTAAAGAAAAAAAAGAAAAAACATATAGAGAATTTGAAACAGCCAAATAATGATTCTGTAACATTCATAAAATAAAATGATAGTAAAAATATATACAGTAGTCAAAACTGCCATTTTTTTAAAAAAAATTAAAGGACTAAAAAATTAAAAAATTAAAAATATCTAGGTTAGTTAGTCTAAATTTCCAATTCATTGATTTGAAATTCAAAAAATTAAAAAATTAAAAAAAATGAAAATATCTAGATAAATTAAAACTGGGTATTTTCTTTGAGATTTTGTTTAGAAAGGGAAGTAACAGTGCATAGGGCAGAGTTAAATATAAGAGTATATGTAGATTTATAGGAGAGAGTCTCAGCTCAAGATCATGGGAGTAATGAGTTTGAGGATTGATAAAGCAGGAAAACATGAGTGATCAGTTAGGGTGGCAGCAGGTATTTTAAATGATTGAATTTATGAAATTAGTCCTACCCTTTTCTGGAACACCAGAATAAGGTCCAATACTGGTAAGGTCCTTTTTACTTTGTGTCAAAATAAATTTTGAAAAATATTTTAGTGATTTTCACACCCCTTGTGGGACTACAGGAGTTACTACTTAAATTACTCTGGGGGTAGTCTGAGGGGAAAAAAAGACTTGTCTAAAAGTCCTCTTATATTTTACCCTTTTTTCCAACATTGGGGCATCAACATCTTCCAGGAGTTGGGGGCCTTCTGCTTGGGTGGAGAAAAAGAGCTCCTGGTGCTCATCACAAGCCTCCTCCAGAGAGTCAGAGGAAGAGAAGTGAGTTATGAATCTTGTGAGAGAGGTAGAAGAATAGTATTGACTTTTCTTCTGGGAAGGGTAGGGCCTGACTAGAGGAGATAAAGGGGAGGACAGAATGTGATCATTGATGAAAGAAAGAGGGTAGAAAGGAGAAGGAAAGAGTGGAGAGGGATTATGAGGGGGGGTTTCAGCCTGGTTATCCCCAGGACTGAGTAAAAAGAACTTATAAGTTATGTTAAACAAATGGACTATACATGGGAGCAATAAATTAGAGTACACAAATAGTATACATAAGTAAATTTATGATAATATACAAAATATGCCATTATAACACCTTATATACACACATATATCCACCTTTTATAAGTTTTATGTACTTAATATTAAGTTGGAATATGTTAGGTTAATCTTAAAAACCTTAAATATAGGGCTACATAATTTTTAAGTAGACTTAAAGCTGTTATTTTCATTGTTTTATGTAAAAAATAAGAAATGTGCTTTAAATCACTTAAAAGTTGATTATATGCGCTATAAACTTTATAATATTAAAAATGCGTTTTGACAGATCAATTTGTCTTAATTAGGACTATTGATTTGGCTACTCAAATGCATAAAAATAACCCTTTTCAAATTTGGTGTTTTTTATGCCAGAAATGGCTTCTGTGTACTGGCCACATACTGCCTGCATTTTTCCTATGTGAATAGCTCTATTTAAAGTAAAGTGAGCTTTTTCACACTATAATTACCGCACATTCTACGCCCACTGTGGGGAAACACACTAAAATAGGTGACAGATGCTTATTTAGTGTCCTAGCCTAAGTACAAATGAATTGACCCTCTATATATGCACTAATTTCATTAATAACTTCAATCTTGGCGCTTTAATTCACTAACACACTTAAATTTGCCTAAATTAGTCAAGTATTTACCCATGCAAGTTCCTGTCAAGGACTGCATGTAGTTAACCCACATCTCACGCTCTTTTTTGGGTTTTTTGGTGATTTCTCAGTCAATTTTGGTTATTTTTGAATGGGGATTTCATGTAGTATAATGTCATGATTAGCCCAAAAATTTATACTGTTAAGCCCCCTTAATATTAAGTAATAATTAGTCTTAATTTTCCTTTTTTAGTCTTTTATTTTAATGTATAACATGCGTATACTCTCTTTTTTGCTTATTCTTTATTTTTGATGTATTATCCCTATTACCACAGGATTTTGGCAGGTAATATCATTATAATTATTTTACTGGACACTCTTTATGTTGTTGTGAATTTCTATTAGCTAGAATGAGGCATCATTAACTGTGCATGGAGCTGTTTAATCAAGACGTTCATTGGGGAAGTTATTGTGTATAAAAGGAGGAGGTTTTTGGTCTTGTTTTCTACATTCTTTATCATTACAATTAAACCATATAACCAAACCAATTACAATACATATCAAGAGTACTTATAAAGTCTTTTAATATTATCTGAATTTATTAAATCTATTTTTCTACCAACTATAATATTGTAAGCGATATATAATTCATGAGATTAAAATTACTGAGACCCTTATATTGAGTTATATTTTAATACTTATTGGATTTGTACTAGAGTCCTCATATAAGACCATTAAAATCTTCTAGAAAGCCAAACATCCAAGCTAGTTCACGTCTCTTTACTTGACCTCAGCCTGACAATTGGGGACTTTTCCTCAAGAATTCTGTTGGTTATCTTCCAGTAAGTAAAAATTCAAAAATGGCTACAAGTAAATAAAATCCCTATAGAAATATTTGGATAATTACAAAAGTTTGGGGTCACTTATATAGTGATTTCAGAAAAAGAATCCCTGTTATATAATAAAATTGTGATATTGAATCAAAAATTTTACCACTAATTTAACAAAAAAAAATTTATTAGTGGGAGTCTGTCAATAGACCAATTAATTTTGTGATCTTTGCAGATAATAAACCAGTTAATAAAAATTGATTAATTTTTTTTCTTTTAAAAGGACTCTTAATCCCTTTTTATTGGTTTGTAAAATTTTTTTATTATTTAGAAAGAATCTTACTGACAGATTTTCTTTTTTAAATATAAAAACACAGCTACATATTATAGACCGGTGTAGACTGTTCTAAATTACTAAGCAGTAGACACAATGTGAGATGGGTTGGTTCTCCTCTTCAATTTCTAAAAAGAAGCGCCTGCCACTCTTATTTTTAAAGACACTGCAATAATGTGTAACACTAATATTTGATTAGAAAGTTTATAAGATGAGAGATGAGTTTTAGAGATCAGGAAAAACAAGTATTACTATCTGGATATTTCTATTCTTAATAAGCGCTAATATCCACAGCTACTCCCTCTTGAAGGGCTCTCTTTGAATATGCCTTATTATAGCAATAAAATAACTCTAATGATAGCCAATCCTACTAAATCTATTTATTCCCTCTATGTTGCGCTCTTTCACTTATGCTATATGAAATACACACACAGACGCACAAATGATAAAAGACTCAGAAATATCTCTAATTAACTATTCTATATCTCTCTATATATTCTACTTACTACAAGACTCCCTATCTTTATCAAATAGTCCTCCTTTTTATATTTTTCCAGTACTCAAGACACAGTTCCCTAGTGGATCTCCAGCGCTGGCTCTAGCGCCACATTAGTAAAACAATAACTAATCTATTAGTAAACTACATACACTGCTTGTAAAAACTACGGCTCCTAAAACATAATCTATGATTACTAATGCTAGTATTAACTTGTTTCACTCATACTCTACATATGCGCTTTTGACTATACCTTCGTTTTTGTTTCAGCGCTATTTCCAGGTTTGACCCATTCTAACGTTGATCCTGGTTGCCTTGACTCTTGGGTAGTTTTGTGATTTAGTCCCCACTCTCCTTTCTTTAATACTAAGTTCATAGTCCTAACAATTTACTTAACTAGTTAGCCTCCCTTATTACGTGTTTCAGTAAGTTACACAACTAGCTGCAGTACAGTATACTATGCACTTGAGCTGTCCTTAAGCCATAACTCTTTCCTTAATGTGTAACACATAATTATTGGAAAGTTCAAATCCATATTGTTTAGTGCTTTACAGTCCTAAATCAATAACACAAAATTCCCCATTGTGCGGCACATCTTGCTGCAAAATCCGAGCGCACAGACCCTCAATCCTTTTCCATCCTTCCATTTCCTTTGTTCTTTGAAACACACAAATACATATTATATTTTAGAACTACCTACTGCGCTAACTTCCTTTGTTCTTCCTGGACTACGCGCGCTGATTGGTCTAAAATTATGCTACCTGCGAGGCGCGTACCACACCGGTTAAATCAAGTGATCACATAAAAGCATATTTGACTTTTGGCACTTATAAACTCACTTAATACCTACAAGTAAGCAATAAAATTGTCTTCAGTGGTATTTATAAAACTAATAAAACTCTTTTGAAGTTTTAAGATCTCAATTTTCAATTCTTTGATTAAATTCCACGTAAATATGTGTGACAAAAATGATATTGTGAGTAATAAGGAAAAACCTTATAGCTTAAGACATATAGCTGAAAGACCTGTTACAGGACACACAAATGGAGGTCCAGGATTCCCCCACAAAAAGCAACACTCCACAGATGTCTCTGGAGGAAAGGTAAAAGCTGTTAAAACAGGTATCAATAAAGAAAACAAGAAATACCTTACAAGAACAAATTCACTCCCTATCCACTCTACTGAACACCTTAACAATAACAGTAAACAACATAGTAGACCAGATAAACAATCTGGAGAAAAGAGCAGCTCAGGGTTTTGTAGAAGTCAATCAAGCTCTGGTGGAAATAAAGGCTCATCCAACAACATTTGCACCCAAAAACTCCACAGCCACACCTCCAGCCCAAGAGGAGGACCAAAAGACTACTGTAAGCAAATAGAAGTGGGACTGGTATTCCAAAAACTACAACAACCCTCAACATCAAGGCTCCAGCAATGACACTTACAGGGGAAAGCCAAGGAGAGGCAGGGGAAATAGAATAAGACCTTGGTAAGTCATCCATCTTCTCATGATCAATTATATAATCCTAACAATGAATTACTTATAGATAATGAGATTGATAGAGAGGTACTGGATATAATTGATAAGTATTTAAAAAATTATTCATTTGAAAAAAACATGTTAAACTTGTCTTTAAATGAAGACAATGTACATAGTTTTATTGACCACCAGGAAAATGCTATTAATATAAAAATGGAACCAAATGAATTAAATCTTGAACATGATGATGAGTCTTCTGAATTTGACGCAGGGAGAATTGAATATTTTCTAAAAGAAAATCCAATGGAATCAAAAATAATTATTAAATTATTATTAAGAATTGAAAAATTGGAAGAATTCTCTAGAGAGTCAAACAATAATACAGAAAGTGTATTATTAAACCTCACACAATCATTGAGTAAAACAGCCAATAGGTTAAAAATTATTGAAAATTCAAATAATGAATTAATCAATGAAAATATAAGATTAAACTCTGAGATTAAGAATTTAGAAAATAAATTGGAACATTCTCAGAATATTAGGGTTACCATAGAGGGACGTGTAAAATTGTCTATTTTAAATGTGAATGATACCTTAACTCATGTACCTGTTATAAAAGATAGTTTACAAATAGTAGAGATTGAAATAGCTAGAATTTTGAAAAATACTGATAAAGTAAAAGATAATATCTCTTATGTGGAAAGAGTACCAGTTTTTATGAAATACTCAGATGATAAACTAATGATTGAACATGAACATAGTGTCATTGGCTCTGAGAATATAAAATCAGTAACAGATGAAATAAATGATCATCTTTCTAAATTAAGTGAATTACTTAATATTCCTCAGGTTAGGGAAGCAAAAACCAACCAAAAGAGCTGGCCTAAGTTAGATCAGTACCCTTCTTTTGATGTGGATTCAAAGTCTGATTGGCAACAATTCATTCAGAGAATTGATAACTTAAAACTTTCATAAAAATTACCTGATGAGGAAATTACATCAAAATTGATATCTTTATTTACAGATGTGGCCTTATTATGGTTTGAATCTGCGTTGAGTGAGGGAATTAACTACTCCTAGAATGAATGGAAGGCACTAATTGAAAGGCAATTTGGTGGCCCATAATTTAGCATCACTCAACACAGATTGTATGAAGAAGCCAGATATAATCCAAATGCTAAAGATAAACCCATGGTATTTTTAATGAATTTAATAAAAATCATGAAAGTCATGGATCCAAAAATGGATTATGATGAGTGGGAAGAAAAAATTATATATAAGTTGCCTATATCAGTCAGAGACATTACTGTAGCTAGAACTGAAACCATCAGAGATACTTCTGGGTTTATTAATATATGCAATGAAATATTTTTGAACCACAAATATGAAACCAGGTATAATAATTACAAGAAAAGTGTTGAGGTAGTAAAACCTAATATAAATAAGTTACCAGTGGAGAAGAAAAAACCTCCAGATCCCCTTGTCCCTAAAAGACAAGAAAATAACACTTGTTACAAATGTAATGAACCTAGGGCTAAAGGTAATACTTTTAGGAAAAGAATAAATTTTATTGAAAACTCACAAGATTCTGAAAAAAGTAATCATGAAGATGAAAAGGAGGAATCTAGTGAGTATTTTAAAAGTAACATTTCTTACAGTGATGATGAAAATGAGATGTATGTTTAGAACAAGATATTATGTTCCTGAATGATGCAATACCTCATACAGATACATCTTTAACTTTCATTGAAGAAGCTGAAATTATCAAAGATGTACCTCATGATAGTTACAAAATAACACCTATTAGAGCGCCTGTTATTATATGTGGAAAAGAAATTAATGCCATTCTTGACACTGGGGCTGCAGGTAGTGTAGTTTTTATTAACACTTTAATGAAACTAGATAGTAAGTATAAGGAAAAACTAGAACCTGTACAGACAAAGAATTGGAGGGGTTTTGGTTCAGTATTAAATCCAATTGGCAAATACAAAACTGCTGTATTCTTTAAATATCATAATGAGTATGTAAGAGCAGTAAGAGAATTTGTGGTAATGGATAATAATAATTGTAGTGATAGGTTTGTTATTTGAAATGAGTTATTGAACAAATTTGGCATCAAAAGAGATCCTGCAAATAGCTGCTTCACTATAGGTGTAAATATGAAAATAAAATTCAAGATTTGCTCTGAAAATTTAGTTTATTCCATTTCTCCTAAAGAAGAACAACTGCAAGGTGAAAGAACTACCTCTGAAGTGGTAGAATTGGAAAATGAAATCCAAAAAATATCTTTCAGTCCTCAACTCTCAAAAATTGAAGAAAACAATCCTGAGATTGATAAAATCTTATCCTATGTCATTTGCTCATGGTTCAAATGAACTAGAATTGTTCAAAGACCATGAGATGAAAATCTCTTTAAGTTGTGATCTGGATAATATTCCTGGCAGCTTGAAAAAGAAACCTTACCCAGCTTCTCCTGAAAAAAGGAAAGACATTGAAGACAACATTAAAATGTTGTCAGAAATTTGCATTGTTGAAAAATTGGAAACAACGTCTAAGTATTGTGTCATTTCGCCAGTTTTAATCTCATATGAAAAAGATAAGGCAAGATTATGTGGTGATTACAGAGCTCTGAATACATACACTGTAGATGATATTTACCCTCTACCAAGGATAGCTTCTATCCATGCTACCTTACAAGGAGTAAAATATATTTCCTGTCTGGATGGAAACAAAGGTTACCACCAGATTCCTGTGGAAAAAAATTCTAAGGATTTCTTACTCATAACCACACACATGGGGATATATACATATGTGAGAATGACTTTTGACCCAAAGAATGCGCCTTCAGTCTTCCAAAAATTGATGAATAGTATTTTTCATCAGGAAATGTGGTTTAAGGATGGGTTTTGGTTTATATTGATGACATCATAGTGTTTTTAAAAACATATGATGAAAATTTAAATCACCTGAAAAAATTATTTCAAAAGATGGATGAAATTAATATGAAAATTGCATTAAAGAAATGTAAGTTTGGGTTTCAATCCTTGAAAGTACTTGGACATTTTGTATCTGGATTACAAATATTTGTTGACCAGAACAAAGTGGCAGCAATAAAAAACATTATTATACCTAAGAATGTGAAAGATGTTCAAATGTTTTTAGGTATGTGTGGATATTATAGGAAGTATATAAGAACCTACCAGTTCATTGCAGCCCCTTTAACAACATTAATCAGGAAAAATGAGGCTTTCATTTGGAATAATGAAAGACAACACACCTTTGATAAATTAAAGTTATTTTTAATGTCAGCTCCAATATTGGGACTGCCAGACTTTAACATCCCTTTTTTCTTGTATACAGATGCAAGTTTCACAGGGTTAGGTGCTGCTTTACAGCTGAAAAAGATAATAAATAGGAAATTATCTGAAGTAGATATCTGCTATATATCCAGAACATTCAGAAATACAGAATTAATGTATGGTGACACCCAACTGGAATGTTTAGATGTTGTGTGGGCCCTGGAGAAACTTCATTACTATCTGGAAGACCAGAAGTTTGAATAAATAACAGATTTCAGTGCAGTAAAATCATTACTAAACATGAAAACACCTAATAGGCACATGTTTAGATGGCAACTAGCTGTACAAGAGGACAGAGGAAGAATGACAATCACTCATAGAGCAGGAAAATTGCATTCTAATGTGGATTTATTATCCAGAAGCCCTTTTCCAAATGATACTGACAACCCAGAATATGTACCTGAAATTGAGGTTATACATATATTTGGGATTTATATAGTGTATCTAGAGGAAGAGTTTATGCAAAATATATTGGAAAATTATTCATCTGATAAATATTTGTCTAAATTATCTACCATTTCAAATGATCCAACTAATGCCTTTATTAGTGCATTAATTAAAACCTTGCCTCCAAAGTATAAAAATGCATTTGAAAAAGGTAAACTTTCTATTTAAGATGGATATATATATTAAAGAAAAAAGCTAAGTAATGTAATAGTTATACCACCTTCTATGAAAGAGTTAATGATATGTACTTGTCATGATGACATCTTAGCTGGTCATTTTAATTTTAACAAAAAATTAACCAGAGTTAAAAATACAGTGTGGTGGATAAACATGAAAAAAGATGTACAAAAATACATTGAAACATGTGACTCTTGTCAGAAATCTAAATGATTAACTGGGAAGAGAGCCTGGTTGTTACAACAAATAGAGCAGCCAAAAGCTCCATGGGAAATTATAAACATGGATTTTGTCACTGGCTTTCCATTAGCAGGAAAAGAAAGATTCAATTCTTGCTGGGTAATTGTAGATAGATTAAAAAAATGTGTAAATTTATCCCTACCCATAGAGAGATATCTGAAAAAGACTTGGCATTACTATGGTGGACTCAAATGATGAATACTGCTGGATTCCACAAAGCCATAGTCTCTGAAAGATATCCTAAATTTACTTCAGAGTTCTGGACACCTTTGATGGAAGTATCAGGTTGTCAATTGAAATTGTCTACAGCACACCATCCACAAACTGATGGGCTGGCTGAGAGAATGATACAGACTCTGGAAGATATGATCAGAAGATATTGGGCCTTTGGATTGGAATAAAAAGACAATGAGAAACTCACACATGATTGGGTAACATTAATTCCTGGCCTTGAATTTGCTTATAATAGCACAACTCATTCTGTAACAGAGAAAAAACCATTTGAGCTCTGGCTGGGATATGTACCAAATACCCCAGTAAATCATTTAAATAAATTACCAAGGTTAGATATACACCTTGGCACTAAATCCTTTATTCATATGCAAAAAATGTGTAGAAAGAATGCAGTGGAATGCATCCAAAAAGCATTTGAATATGAAAAGAAAAGGTGGGATAAATCTCATAAATAATTTGAATTAGAAAAAGGAGATGAAGTCCTAATTTCAACACTACATTTTAACTTCCAAGGTAATTTTAACTTAAAGGACCCCTTTGTAGGACCTTTTGTAGTAAGCAAAATGGTTGGTAATAATGCTGTGGAAGTCATATTATGTTCCCCATATGATAGGAAACATCCATTTTTCCCTATCTCATTATTAAAACCTTACCATGCAAATGATTCTGACTTATTTCCAAAAAGAAGAGGAAGGCCTAAAAAGCAACCTGTAGAAATTATGGAAAAGGCAGAGATTTAAAAAATACTCAATAAAAGAATTCTTACTAAAGAGAAAGTAACTGAGTATTTATTAAGATTTAAGGGAAAATCAAATGAATTTGATAAATGAATACCTGAAAAAGAAATTTAAAATCTATCCTCCCTTTTTAAAAATTTAAACAGAAGTAAATTTCTGTCCAATAAGCTGAGGGGTTAAGAAACCAGTGCTCATAATATTTTATTATTTTTTATTTCTTTAAAGAATTAATCTTCAATGCTACAGAATTTTCTAAATACCAGAAAAAAAAATAATAAATAAAAAAAGTGTATAACTTATCATTTTTTTTTTTTGGGTGGGCAAGTGTCAGCCTGGTTATCCCCAGGACTGAGTAAAAAGTACTTATGAGTTATTTTAAGCACATGGACTATACATGGGATCAATAAGTTATAGTACACAAATAGTATACATAATTAAATTGATGATAATATACAAAATATGCCATTATAACACCTTATATAGATGCATATATCCACCTTTTATAAGTCTTATGTACTTAATATTAAGTTGGAATATGCTAGGGTAATCTTAAGAACCTTAAATATAAGGCTACATAATTTTTAAGTAGACTTAAAGCTGTTGTTTTCATTGTTTTATGTAAAAAACAAGAAATGTGCTTTAAATCACTTGAAAGTTGATTATATGTGCTATAAATTTAATAATATTAAAAATTTGTTTTTACATATCAATTTTTCTTAATTAGGACTATTGATTTGGCTACTAAAATTTATAAAAATAACACTTTTCAAATTTGGTGTTTTTTATGCCAGAAATGGCTTCTGTGTACTGGCCACATACTGCCTGCTTTTTTCCCATGTGAATAGCTTCATTTTTAGCAAATTTAGCTTCTTCACACTATAATTACCCCACATTTTATCCCCACTGTGGGGAAACACACTAAAAAAGGGGACAGGTGCTTATTTAGTGTCCTAGCTTAATTACAAATGCATTGACCCTCCTTATATGCACTAATTTCATTAATAACCTCAATCTTGGCGCTCTAATTCACTACCACGCTTATATTCGCCTGAATTAGTCAAGGATTTACCCATGCAAGTTCCTGCCAAGGACTGCATGTAGTTACCCCCACATCTCACGCTCTTTTTTGGGTTTTTAAGTGGTTTCTCAGTCAATTTTGGCTATTTTTGAATGGGGATTTCACATAGTATAGTGTCATGATTAGCCCCAATATTTCTACTGTTAATCCCCCTTATTATTAAGTAATAATCAGTCTTAATTTTCCCTTTTTAGTCTTTTATTTTAATGTATAACATGCATATACTCTCTTATTTTCTTATTCTTTATTTTTCATGGATTATCCCTATTACCACAGGATTTTGGCAGGTGATATCATTCAAAATTATGTTACTGGCCACTCTTTATGTTGTTGGGAATGTCTATTAGCTAGAATGAGGCTTCATTAACTGTGTATGGAGCTCGTTAATCAAGGGGTTCATTGGGTAAGTTATTGTGTATAAAAGGAGGAGGTTTTTGGACTTATTTTCTACATTCTTTGTCATTACAATTAAACCATATAGCCAATCCAATTAAAATACATATCAATAGTACTTATATAGTCTTTGAATAGTATCTGAATTTATTAAATCTATTTTTCTACCAACTATAAGATTGTAAGCCATATATAATTAGTGAGATTAAAATTACTGAGACCCTTATATTGAGCTATGTTTTAATACTTATTGAATTTGTACTACAGTATTCATATAGGACCATTAAAATCTTCTAGACAACTGACAATTAAAGCTAGTTAATGTCACTGTACTTGACCTCAGCCTGACTGGGGGACTCTTGAGCCAGGGGAGGAGGAGGGTCAGGTTGCATTGTTGGCACATTGAATTGCAGAGGAAGAAGAGATGTGTGGATCTGAATAAGATGTCTGTTTTGGTCTTGAACTAAAAATAAAATGCTGAATGCATAATTTGACCATAAAAAATATATGATGTATTTTTTCTAAATATAGAATATGTCTGTTGTGTATGGTGGTTCTGACTAGCTTTTCCCACTTTTGATACAGGCCCAACCTACAATACATAGAGCTAATCCTGAAAAGCTTGCAGTTGTTTTGCATTCCATCCCCACCTAAAATCATGAATTTAGGTCTGCAGACCTATGCTTTTTTCTGGGTATGACAGGCAAGGCAACTGAAAGCTTTTCAGAATTAGCTGTATATTTTTTCATTTTGCTTTTATCCATTAAAAAGATTATGTATTTATCAACAATTTGAGATTATAGTATGCAATACTTAGTTCATTCTTATGAAAGCAATGTCAGTGCTATCTCCAGAATGAACCCACTTATATTTCATGATGAACTTACCTTTGGAAGTAATTTCAGTACTATCTCCTGAAGGAACTGGAGAAAAATGCTTGGTTGTTCTATAGGGTTTTATACTAGAACTTTGTACATAACACATAAATTGCTAAGTATTCTTAATATGTACATAGCACTCCCACCCTTCTTAGAAATTTCTGTACCACTGTGAGGTAGCCAAAAGAAAGAAAGAAAAAAATAAAAGAAAAAGGCCAAAACAGAAATCAGAGAGCCCCCAGCAAATGACATTTTTCTTCCTTACATTTTCCCCCAAATTTTTTTTCAGTAAATCAGCTGCCTGTTAATTTGAACAAACCCACATCAAATAATTTTCCAGTTGATTAATTTGTTCATTAACAAAGTAAAAATCACAATCTTTATGACAACAATTTTTTTCAGGTGGGTTGTCAGTTTCTGAAACAATCACACCTTTATTGTCACAGTAAAGAGTGGTGGGGCAATAGCAGAGGTTCAGTTCTCTCAAAAGGTTGCACATCCAAAACAATTGTTGAGTGGCATTTGACATGGCCATATATTCAGAATGCATAGACATTGTTGCCACCCTAGTTTGATGCTTTGATTTCCAGAGGATAAGCCAATTGTTCATGATGAGTACATGGCTGCCCGTTGCTCTGGAAAATTCACCTCCCCATGTTGCATTGCAATATACTTGTGT
The DNA here is from genome assembly GCA_030280995.1 of Hemileia vastatrix. Taxonomy (NCBI): domain Eukaryota; kingdom Fungi; phylum Basidiomycota; class Pucciniomycetes; order Pucciniales; family Zaghouaniaceae; genus Hemileia; species Hemileia vastatrix. Next base: position 26,045,421 of record JASXTE010000008.1, on the reverse strand, counting down.
TGACAGATGATGTTTTGTACGAGGGAAGAGATAAAATTTCATGTTTTTTGTGAACTCTAAGTATTGCAGAAGGTGATTTAGCACGTCTCATTCAATTTTACCTGGACTTGATGCAAAAACTTTCAAGGAAATTGACTAGGTATGCTAAATCAGGGTATGAACCTGATACAAGGTAATAGAGTGCACCAACAATAGAGAGATATTTTATTTATTCATGAGATTTGTGTAATTTTTCTTTCAAAGATGTCAAACTAAGCTTTAATGGTAAAGGTGAGTGGGAGGTTAAATGAGTTGGATTAAAATCATTTAAAATTCTATTGACTAAAGCAGGCTGATGAATGGTGAAAACCACTTTTTCTGCAAGAAATGTCCAAACCAAAAATTGACAAGATTTCATCAATCCATTTCACATTCAGGTTTTTCCAATGTTGACTTTTAGCTCATTCAAAGCTTCATCATTGTTACCTACCACAACACCATTGTCTAAGTGGACCCAGATCATCAATTTGGAACCATCTTTACTGAGAACATAGAAACTGACATCCTAATGGCTATCCCAGTAGCCAATACCTTCTAGGACTTTACTCAGGTGCTTCCAACAGCATTGAGCTACCTGATGTGTCACATATAGGGCCTTTTAAGTCGACATACATGGTCAGGGTGGGATGAGATGAATCCTTCAGGCTGTTTGACATAAATTTCTTCATCAATTATGCTGTGTAAATAAGAAGCAGCAACATTGAAAGTTCATATGTGCCAATTTTAAATAGCTGCAAGAGTTAGTAATAATTTCAAAGACACAAATTTAACACTAAGGGAAAATGTCTCATTGAAATACACACCTTAAATTTGCTTAAACCCTTGAGCCATGTATCTTGCCTTATGCTTTACTAATCTTCCAAATTGATCCCGTTGCAAGGTGAAAACCTATCTGGCTCCATTCACAGATTTTCCTTCAGGCAGAGGGACCACCTCCCAGACTCCCATTTTTGACTTGTTCTCTAACTCTAAGCAGAAAGCTTTTTTCCACTCCAAAGAATCAGTGCAGGACATCACTTTTTTGAAAGTTTTTGGTAAGAAGTCTGAAAGATTGCACACATTTTGTTCAACATATTCAACAATGGCATCCTGAGCAGAAATGGTATTTTCAGCAGTTAATTTTCTAAAATGGAGTGTATTCATAATAAATGACAGATCACTTTTGGAGGGAGTTGCTATGGGGTGTTGTTTAGTAAGGAGTTCTTCTGTGCCAGGTTAACCCTCAGGGACAAAATTCAACATTGCATATTTTACAAATATATTAGTATAAGGATGCCAAAACATCCATCCCTTACCATCATACATAAAACCCACAACACAACATAGCATTACCTGAGGTTGCATTATAGTTCTTTTTTTGGCTGGGATATGAACTTAAGAATTTTTTACCAAAAAGTTTTATTTGTCCTAAGTCAGCTTTCCTGTTGAAAATGAGTTCAAAAGGTGTACTATCAGTCACACAGACATTTGGAAGTCTATTATGGACATATGATGCCTAAAAGTATGCTCAAGTCCAGAAAGTGGAAGGTAGGTTGCTTGCAAGGAGGATGGTGCAAGAAATCTCACCAATTATCTCATTAAATTGCTCATACATGCTGTTTTTCTCATTATGGTATAGCATAGAATGTTCATGTAGGATACCACTCAATCTTAAATATTCAGAGAAACATTTGTTCATATATTCCTTTCCATTATCAGTCCTTAAAATTTTGATCCAGCCACCTGTGAAGTTTTCAAGCCTGTTTTTGAAGTGGATAAATGCATCAAATACATATGACTTTCTCCTTAAAACAAATACTTCCCCATAGGTTGAGAAAAACTCTCTGAAATTCTCCAATCAGGTTTCCCCGTTTTCTTTCACATCTATCATGGCCCCAACAAGATCTGAGACAACCAGATCTAAGAGTTTATGGTCTCTTTTTTGGGCTTGCATGTATTTTTTTGTTTGCTCTTAGATACTGTGCATGCATCTCAATAAAGTCTGCAAGACAGGATGTTGTCAGGGGCATTCTTGCATAGACCTAATTTTGAAATTCATTGTATCACTTGGGGGCTGACATGACACAGGAAGAAATGCCAGTCAATGACAGAATTTGGGGCTGCTTTTGGGTAGGCAATTTTTTAAGGAGTGGAAGGAACAAACAGTTCTGTAATGGTAGCAGATGATAAAGAATTGAAATAATTCATTTCAAAGCATTTAGTCTCTAAAGTACATGGATATACTAAATTGAATTTCCACCTCCATTCAGAAGGAGAAATAGTAGCAGTAAATAATTTTTATTTATTTTTTGAGATAATATAATCATGACTATTATTGAAAGAAAGATAAAAACCATTTTGTAACAAATCAAATGGTGAAATAAGTGTGAATTTTTCTTTATCAAAAAGAAAACACCCTTAAAAGTAATTAAAGTATTATTGTATCCCTTTATCAACATATTCCAATGTTTGGTAATAAAAGCTTCCACTTTCCCAGTTTCCGTCTTTACCAATATTGGGTCCTTGAAAAATTTAAAGTCAATCAGAAGTCTTTTATCTCCAGTGACATGATGTGTCGCACCTGAATAAACAACTCCTTTTGCACCATTGGCCTTGAGCTCTGCAAGCCAATCATTGATCCCAAGATCCAATTCATTAAGAGAGGAGGTCAATATATTCAGGGTGTTTATATCAATTTTGTGGAGATTTACTTTTGAAAAAGTGTGTTGATTGTTTTTTCCCTTCTTGTTGTTCAGGTTGCAGTGTATATGATTCACTGCTGCTCAGTCTTTTGCAAATGAGCCTCCTTCAAGGCCCAAACTTCAGAATTGAAAGCTGATATATCTCTCTAGGTTGTAGGGGAAGTGGGTTGCAAAATGTTCCACAGGTTTACAGAAATAGCATGCAAAGTCTGGGCCTCTGTTTCCAGGATGGTAACTATCCACATTGCCACATCTAAAAGCAAGACACCACGCAATATGGGGGGCGGACTTGCTAGCAAGTCCGCAACCTTGAACCCTAATTCATATCTTTTTGAGCACACATTGAGGAAGTGATGAAACCATCATGAAGAAGTATTGAATTTACTTTGAACACAAATGGAGCTACAAGGGCTGGAAAGGCTGGAGAGAGGGGTGAGGAAAGGTGTATGGGGTAGCGAAAAGGTTGGGAAAGAGTTGGAAGGGAAGATTAAGGGTTCCGAGGCATTTTAAATGAAGAAAAGGGTCTGGGAGAGGTTGAGAGGGGTGAAATGGGGATCAAAAGAGGATGGCATACAATGGGGCTGGGAGGATAGCGAAAGGCATGGGAAGGGAAGACAAGCATGTGTTGATAGAATTGAAAGGGATGGAGATTGGTGCAAACAGAGTGTGAAAATAGGAGGATGAACTCTGTTCTTCGGGCGAAGAACAGAGTTCACTTCCATAAAATATTAGCTGAAACAAAACAGAGTGTGAAAATAGGAGGATGAACTCTGTTCTTCGGGCGAAGAACAGAGTTCACTTCCATAAAATAGTAGCTGAAACATAGTTTTCAATTCTGTAAAAACAGTTGTAGGTAATAGAAAAAGTCACTGATCTTCAAAAAATACTTTGCATTGAGTAGACTCATGGAATGATTTTTTCTGGCTTCCATTCAGTTATCCTCACACTTTCACTATGTTTTCAATATAGATCCATTGTTATTTGTGTGATACTTCAAGTGAAAGTTCAGTATTACTTCAGTCTGAGTTCCATCTGATTTCCATCTGACTTCAAGTTGCGGACTTGCTAGCAAGTCCTCCCCCTATATTGCGTGGTGAGAGCTGATGCAGTCTCATTGTTTGGTTCAATAGTCATCTCTAGTGAGGTTGAGATGGTCAGGGTTGACAGTGAACTGGAGGAGGGAATAATGAAAAATTTTGTAGTGTGGTCATCATTTTGTCAAAAGAAGGTTTGGAAAGGTCCTTTTTAAGTTTAAAATGCTGATTCACAGCAACCCAGAGATGATGGCATGATTGAGGCAGAAGGATCTGTGCCATTATGTCAGCCTGGATATCCCCAGGACAGAGTAAAAAGTACTTATAAGTTATTTTAAACACATGGACTATACATGGGAGCAATAAATTAGAGTACACAAATAGTATACATAAGTAAAATTATGATAATATACAAAATATGCCATTATAACACCTTATATACACGCATATATCCACCTTTTATAAGTCTTATGTACTTAATATTAAGTTTTAATATGTTAGGGTAATCTTAAAGACCTTAAATATGAGGCTACATAATTTTTAAGTGCACTTAAAGCTGTTGTTTTCATTGTTTTTTGTAAAAAACAAGAAATGCGCTTTAAATCACATAAACATTAGGGGGTATCAATGTTCAGGGATCCGCAATTAGGGATCAGGAATTTTTTTTCCCAGGATCAGACATTATTAATTGCGGAAGATTCTTATCCACTAGCCCCAGGGCTAGTGGATAAGAAATCCACGATAATGCATTATCCCGCCTCTTATACCCCAATTTCCATTCCTAATTCCTGATCCCAAACTCATCTCATCCATGATGGATTTTTAAGAAAGTCACATGACTTATAATTGCTGATGCCATCCTTAAGTATTTCCTCACTCTATGCTACTTAATTTTGGTGGCGAACACTTAAGTTTTTTTTCTATCTACACACCCCAACTGCACATTTGGCGGTGAATTCCCACTTCCCTCATCACTTAACCCTTCCACCGGCAACAATGAAACACCTCTCTACTAGGAAGCTACTTCACTCAACAATGAATGCTATCACTTTTCTTTTAGTTCTTTACTATAAATATGACTCTGATTTGGAAGATGCTTTAGCTTATATGTGTTTTCTTTCCAAAAAGCGTTACATCATCACCAGGGGGCCAAATCTTTATCATGATCCCCGATATGATCTGGCCTCCATTCTCAACATTCCTCATTTAAACTTCACACAACTTTTTAGAACTTCTCCTGATTCTTTCTTCAAACTTTATCAACTCATCTCCAATCATCCTATCTTCCATAACAATTCTCATAACAAACAGCGTAATCCTGCCATCCAACTTGCTGTTGCTCTATGTCGCTTTGGCTCAAATGGAAATGGTGCTGCCGTAAGACGTTTGGATAATCTCTTTAACATAGGATATGGTACCATGATATTATACACCAAGCGCTGTATGATTGCTATCCTTTCCCTCAAGTCTCAAACTCTTGCTTGGCCAACTCCAGAACAGCGACTTGAATCCTCTCAAGTAATGCAAGCTGAAGGTTTCCCTGGCTGTATAGGTTTTGTTGATGGCACAACCATCCCTTTGAGTCAAAAGCCTGCTCATGATGGCAACCATTATTTTGATCGCAAAAAAAGGTTTCTTCAAAATCTTCTCCAAGTTCTCATCTTTCACAATCTAACTTTTTATCTTCTTTCTAGATACTCTATTGCCGTTCAACTTGTATGCGATGTCAATAAAAAATTTATTGCTTTTCACAGTGGCTGCCCTGGATCATGTCATGACTCTTCCGTCTTCCAAAGAATGAGGATTTCTCAATCCCCTGAATCATACTTTGACGAATCTCAGTACCTCCTTGCAGACTCAGCATATGCAAGTGGAAAGTACATTATACCTGCTTTCCGTGGTGCAACTTCAGAAAATGACCCCAAAACTAAATTTAATTATCACCTTGCACAATCAAGAGTACGAATTGAACATGCTATAGGTATTTTAAAGGGACGATTTTCTAGTCTTCGGGAGCTCAGAATCCAATTTCAAAAAAAATTGGAGATCAAAACTGCAAATCATTGGATCTTGACTTGCGTAATACTCCACAATATTCTAGCTGATTTAAAGGATGAGTGGAATGATCTTTATGAAGAAGAGGATCCTGAACCACCACTGGCACTCCCCTCCCTTGATTCACAAATCATTCAATCAACCGGCATACGCCCCATTATAATGCCAATTACTCTTCAACATTTCTCTTCACCCTTTTAATTTTTAATTTTTATGTTTTCATACTTTCCAAATGTCCTCTTTGTGTACTTTAATCACTTGGTTTTGTATTTTGGTTTGTTGCATATTCATTTTTTTTTTGAATTTACGGTGAATATCTTTTTTTTGGATTGCTCATTGGTTTTCTTTCACTTCCTCAACATGAAATCGCATATTTTGTCAGTGATTTTTTTTTTCATTCATCACTCATATCCTTTTCCTATTCTCCTCAAACATCCCTCAAATATTTTGGTTGCATTTATTTTCTCAACTCAACTCACCAGGTAGGTCATTTTTTTTCTTTTTTCATGGTTTTTTATTTGCTAATCATGATTTTTTTTTTTTGCTTTTTTTTTGCTTTTTTTTTGCTTTTTTTTTTGGTTTTTTTGTTTTTTTTGTAAGTGCTTCTATTATTTTTGTTCTAGGGTAAACTAATTTTTGTTTTGCTTTTTTCTCTTTTTTATCTTTTTATTTTTTTGTTTTTTTTTCTCTCCTTCACCTCTCTTTATGATCCTCAAGGCCCCCCTTTTTCCCTCTCTTTACCTGTCTCTGACCCCCTTTTTACCCCCTTTTTAGCTGCCTCAAATCCCCCCTTTCCCCCCTCTTTAGGTCCCTCATCACCCCCTTTCCCCTCTTTTTAGGTGCTTCAATACTCCCCCCTTCCCCTCTCTTTATGTCCCTCAAACCCCCCCCTTCACCTCTCTTTTGGCGCCTCAAACCCCCCCCTTCACCTCTCTTTACCCACAAGCTAATATTTTATGGAAGTGAACTCTGTTCTTTGCCCGAAGAACAGAGTTCATCCTCCTATTTTCACACTCTGTTTGCACCAATCTCCATCCCTTTCAATTCTATCAACACATGCTTGTCTTCTCAACTGTTTTTACAGAATTGAAAACTATGTTTCAGCTAATATTTTATGGAAGTGAACTCTGTTCTTCGCCCGAAGAACAGAGTTCATCCTCCTATTTTCACACTCTGTTTGCACCAATCTCCATCCCTTTCAATTCTATCAACACATGCTTGTCTTCTCTCCCCATGCCTTTCGCTATCCTCCCAGCCCCATTGTATGCCATCCTCTTTTGATCCCCATTTCACCCCTCTCAACCTCTCCCAGACCCTTTTCTTCATTTAAAATGCCTCGGAACCCTTAATCTTCCCTTCCAACTCTTTCCCAACCTTTTTGCTACCCCATATATCCTTCCTCACCCCTCTCTCCAGCCTTTCCAACCCTTGTAGCCCCATTCCTCCCCTTTACCTCGCCTCCACAATTCTTGAACCCCAATTTCCTCCCTTTCAACCCAGTCGCTATTTCTGTATATAAAAATAAAGTGTTAGGGAGAAATGGGGAGGTAAGCGAACTGGAAGGAGAGGAGAGGAGAGGGGTAGAGAGGTGTGGAGAGGGAGAGGAAAATGTGGATAGGGGTTGAAAATGATGACAAAGGGAGTGAAAAGGTTGGGGAGAAGGATGAGGTGAGGATAAAGAAATATTTCAAAGGGAAAAGAGTGGGTATTCTTGAGAGGGAGTAAAAAAAGACAATAAAAGAAGATAGTAATACAAATATACAAAAAATATAAAATATATATAATATGTTACAAAGAGTGGGCACAGAAATTCCTTGAATCCTAAAAATCCACAACTCCTATACTTTTATTCTCTTCATTTACTTAAATATAATAAAAATCTACATTTGGATCTATACATTGCTGTTCTTTTTTTTAAAAATTGCAAAGAAACTGCTTAAATAGTTTTAAATATGTATTTTTCAGATTAATTTGAGTGTGATCTGCACTGTATTAAAATTTCTATAAAAAAATCTCATTCTTTATATCTCAAGATTTGTTAAAAGTATTATTTCCTATGCTTCATTAAATGTTCAAGTTATATTCATATTGAGTTCACCAGAATGTCAATATTTTTTCTTGGTGGTTTCATCACTAATTCAATGTGGGCACAAAAAGATATGAATTAGGGTTCAAGGTTGCGGACTTGCTAGCAAGTCCGCCCCCCATATTGCGTGGTGAGATATAGAATTTTTTTGACTTGTAAATATTTTTGTGATACCCGTCCCTTACTTCAATAAAATCCATGGGGGGTTGTGCCAAAATTTTTTATAAGACTTGTGAAATTCTTGACATGTAAGAATTTTTAGGATACCGGTAAAATGCAGGGGGTAGTAAAGCCAAATTTTCATATAAAACTTTCAAGATTCATGACATGAAAGAATTTTTGTGATACCCACCCCTTACTTCAAAAAAATCCAGGGGTGGGGGATTGTCAAATTTTCAAAGGAGACTTGAAAATTTTATTTAAAAAAAGAATATTTATCATTAAAATACGATATTTCAAGAAATACAGAAAATAATTGTAAAATTTATGTACAAATAAATATGAACACATGAAGTGTGAAAGAAATAAAAGAAACTAGTCAACAAAAAATTTCATTAAACATTCTATTTCTTCAACAGATTTGTTTGCTTTAATGCATTCGATCAAGAAATCTTTCTTTTTAGAACTTTCTTGGAGATCATGCTTATACTTCATCTGTTCCATTAAGTTTTGATGCTCGAGTGTTTTTTCCTTATTTTTGGATTTTTCAATACTAAGAGTTAACTCAAACTTCTTCTCCTCCAAATCTTGGGCCCTACCATCCTTCTGTAAAGAGAGCTCAAACTTCTTCTCCTCCAAATCTTGGATCCGATCATCCTTCCGTAAGGAGAGCTCATACTTCCTCTCTTCCAAATCTTGTACTCTGTCATCCCTCCTTAAAGAGAGCTCGTATTTCTTCTTTTCAAAGCTCAGTGTCTCTTTAGCAATTTCCACTTGTTCTAGAGTGAGAATAAAAATTAACATAAAGTAGAAGAAAAGCAGAGTAAAGTAATAAGAGGTATGATATCACTTACCAGCATCACGTTTCTCTAAAAACTGTTCCATCGAAGAAAAAGGTGTTTGTGATGAAGTATCACTTTTTTGTCTTCTTTGGGAGAGGAAATTTAGACTAGTTGAAGCCCTTCTCTTTTTGTTCAACGTAGCATTTTCCTCCTCATCATTGTCACTAGCTTCAGACTCAGTTGATTGAGGATCCTGGGTTTGTTCATCAGCCTTTTAAGAAATAAGAAAAATATAAGTAAATAAAAAAATAGAATTGATAAGATAAAAGAAACAGACCTGAGTTAGATTGGGTTGGGTTAAATCGCCAATAGGATCAATAGCAAAGCTATCTAGATTCGTAGAATTTAGAAGAGGGGAGGCTTGAGTGGAGGAAGAGGATGGGAAAAGATTTGCTTCGACATCATGTTCGGAGATAGGATCTTCTCCATCCAACATGTTTACAGGATTAACATCGGCTCGCTCTCCAAAAATTGCATCCATCTCTTTAAAGTAAGGACATAAAGTATCAAGTTTATTGTCTATGGATTTTATACCCTTAGTTATATCAATGTCAGTAACCCCAAAACCAGTGGAAGATGAAAGAGCCTTTGCCTTCTTGTATTTTGCTCGATAATGCTTGAAGCGTTCAGACATCTGTTTAGGCAAAAGATCAATCCTTCCCTTGGTCTTATTGCGTAATTCATTTGCCATTAGAAGATAGCCATTAACTTTTGATGTGGGGGGCCGTCCTACTTTAGTGGCATACTCAGTACCAAAACAAGAATCATAGTTAGATTTGGTTTTCAGCCAGTTGATAAGAATGAGATGATCATCTTTTTTTAATTGAACAGTCTTTGATTTCTTGGCTGAGCGGGGAAAAGAGGAAGTAGTGGGAATTGAAGAACAACTGGGTGATGGCTGCCTTTGAGAAGATCTAGGATGACGAGGCATGTTATTATAAATGAAGATGAAAAGGAGCAGAAACAAGCAGATGAGATAGAGAGATGAAAAGGAGAAGAATCAAATAGATGAAATGGGGAGAAATTCTGAGCGGATAGAATGAACAGGATGGGATGAGAATGGAAGTGCGCAGCAAGGTAGAAGGCTGGGATATCCATAAAGTTGTCCAAGATGTGGTTATCAAATATTGAGGATAAAAATGTCAGATAAGAGGTGAACATTGACACGTAAAGTGTCTAATAACCCAATTATTAGCAAAAATAATTGCGGAAGATAATTGGGGTATGCAGATTATTTTCCGCAATTAATTTAATTGCAGATCGGTCAACATTGATACCCCCTATTGATTATATGCACTATAAATTTAAAAATATTAAAAATGTGCTTTGACAGATCAATTTTTCTTAATAAGGACTATTTATTTGGCTACTCAAATTTATAAAAATAACACTTTTCAAATTTGGTGTTTTTTATGCCAGAAATGGCTTCTGTGTACTGGCCACATACTGCCTGCTTTTTTCCCATGTGAATAGCTTCATTTTTAGCAAACTTAGCTTTTTCACACTATAATTACCCCACATTCTACGCCCACTGTGAAGAAACACACTAAAATAGGCAACAGGTGCTTATTTAGTGTCCTAGTTTAATTATAAATGCATTGACCCTCTTTATATGCACTAATTTCATTAATAACCTCATTCTTGGTGCTTTAATTCACTACCACACTTAAATTTGCCTAAATTAGTCAAGGATTTACCCGTGCAAGTGCCTGCCAAGGACTGCATGTAGTTACCCCACATCTCACACCCTTTTTTGGGTTTTTTGGTGGTTTCTCAGTCAATTTTGGTTATTTTTGAATGGTGATTTCACGTAGTATAATGTCATGATTAGCCCCAACATTTCTACAGTTGATCCCTCTTATTATTAAGTAATAATTAGTCTTATGTTTCCCTTTTTTGTCTTTTATATTAATGTATAATACACATATACTCTCTTTTTTGCTTATTCTTTAATTTTGATGGATTATCCTCATTACTACAGGATTTTGGAGGGTGATATCATTCTAATTATGTTACTAGTAACTCTTTTTGGTTCTGAACATGTCTATTGGCTAGAATGAGGCATCATTAACTGTGTATTGAGCTGGTAAATCATAGGGGTTATTAGGGAAGTAATTGTGTATAAAAAGATGAGGTTTTTGGTCTTATTTTCTACATTCTTTATCATTATGATTAAAACATATAACCAATACAATTACAAGACATATCAATAGTACTTAAAAAGTCTTTTAATAGTATCTGAATTTATTAAATCTCTTTTTCTACCAACTATAAGATTGTAAGCCATATATAATTAGTGAGATAAAAATTACTGAGACCCTTATATTGAGTTACATTTTAATACTTATTGGATTTGTACTACAGTATTCATATAGGACCATTAAAATCTTCTAGACAACTGACAATTCAAGCTAGTTCAAGTCTCTGTACTTGACCTCAGCCTGACACATTATAGCAGCTAAACCATTGAGGTTAAAAGTGAAACTGAAGTGTTCAATTGCATCTAGCTTAGACTTAATATGTTCACCATGTGAGATTACGTCAACAAAGGGCAAGGAGCTTATAGTCAGCAGGTTGTTGAAAAAAGAAACGGAAGACACCACGCAATATAGGGGGAGGACTTGCTAGCAAGTCCGCAACTTGAAGTCAGATGGAAATCAGATGGAACTCAGACTGAAGTAATACTGAACTTTCACTTGAAGTATCACACAAATAACAATGGATCTATATTGAAAACATAGTGAAAGTGTGAGGATAACTGAATGGAAGCCAGAAAAAATCATTCCATGAGTCTACTCAATGCAAAGTATTTTTTGAAACAGCTTATTAAAATAATACTTTATTAAATTAATTTGATCAATAAAAATTGATTGACAATATTGCAATTCTTAAATACAATAATTTTATTAAAAAATTTCAAATTACATATAAAAAAAATCAGTGACTTTTTCTATTACTTACAACTGTTTTTACAGAATTGAAAACTATGTTTCAGCTAATATTTTATGGAAGTGAACTCTGTTCTTTGCCCGAAGAACAGAGTTCATCCTCCTATTTTCACACTCTGTTTGCACCAATCTCCATCCCTTTCAATTCTATCAACACATGCTTGTCTTCCCTTCCCATGCCTTTCGCTATCCTCCCAGCCCCATTGTATGCCATCCTCTTTTGATCCCCATTTCACCCCTCTCAACCTCTCCCAGACCCTTTTCTTCATTTAAAATGCCTCGTAACCCTTAATCTTCCCTTCCAACTCTTTCCCAACCTTTTCGCTACCCCATACACCCTTCCTCACCCCTCTCTCCAGCCTTTCCAGCCCTTGTAGCCCCATTTGTGTTCACATGAGCTTCAAGGTGTGTTCAAAGTAAATTCAATACTTCTTCATGATGGTTTCATCACTTCCTCAATGTGTGCTCAAAAAGATATGAATTAGGGTTCAAGGTTGCGGACTTGCTAGCAAGTCCGCCCCCCATATTGCGTGGTGAGAGGTGTTCAAGGATTTATCAAAATTCTCGCTCAGGATTTGATACACATCATGACAGGGGATGCCAAAATTGATAAAGGACTGGAGCTTTTCTTCTAGGGTATAGTAAAGAACATGCCAGTTAATTTCATCCTCAAAGCAGGTGATGGAATCTTTCACAGCACTTGGGTTGGTTATATACTTCAAAGATCTGACACAACAATTGAGAAAAAGATGAAGGTTTTCAACCCAGACTTGCCAGTTGGAACCATTGGTTTTAAGCTTTGCCATATGTTTAGTCTTAGAGACTACATCCTCAATGATTTTGCTGAAATACTTCCCTTTGTTCTTCTTCTTGTGGCATGGTAGCAGCATGGGAAGGATGTGAGGAAGAAGGAGTTGAAGTGTTAGCAGGAGCAAAGGGTTTTGCTGTTTTGTCACTTGAGGTGGAAATAGTACCCAGATGAGGTAAGTGGTGAAATTGAGGAAAATAGAGATCTTGAGCATCTTTGATCACATTTCATGACTCTTGAGTTTGTGGAAGAAGGGAGATGAGGTGGGGTATCCATATTAGGAGGTATAAATGTTCAGGGATCAGCCATTAAATTAATTGCGGATAAAAATCCTTATACCCCAATTATCTTCCGCAATTATTTTTGCTAATAATTGGGTTATTAGACACTTTACGTGTCAATGTTCACCTCTTATCCGACATTTTTATCCTCAATATTTCATAACCACATCTTGGACAGCTTTCTGGATATCCCAGCCTTCCCACCTTGCTGCGCACTTCTACCCTCATCCCATCCTGTCATCTACCCTGAAAAATTCTTCATTGAAATGTCCAATTCTCTTTACCATAGACAATCTCTCTCACCAACATCTTGAATTCCGGGCCAGAACCTCCCCTATGTGGTAAGAAAGAAAATATTTTTGATCTATGAATCAAAATATTTAGCATTGTATGATTTCATAGCATATTTTGAACAGAAATGGTATGATCTTTCTCAACCTCCAGACTTGAGAGGCAGTGTTAGACCTATCTTATGGGAAGTAGATGGTAAATAGATTTTCTATTTTATGTGACAAGCTACTGCTTCTAACCAGGATACTGCTGTATTATTTTTATTTTTTCCTCCTCTAAAAGAGACTCCACCTCACTGCTTCACCTCTACTTGATTCCCCACCCTGCAAATCCACCTTGCTTGCCTCCCATTTACCTCCAATAAAAACCCCACTCCTCAAACTTTCCTCGCTCTCCATCTCTTCATCTCCACTAGACACCCCAGAAAACCCTTTCAACTTTAATTGATGCCCCACCCCTTTAATCCATGTTGCTTTACTCCCATTTGCTTCCAATAGAAACCCCACTCCTCAAACTTACCTCGCTATCCATCCCTTCATCTCCACTAGACACCCCAGCACACCCTTACAACTTTAATTGATGCCCCACCCCTTAAATCCACCTTTCTTTACTCCCATTTTCCTCCAATAGACACCCCACTCCTAAAACTTACCACACTCTCCATCCATTCATCTCCACTAGACACCCCAACACACCCTTTCAATTTCTATTGATTCCTGGCCCCTCAAATCTACCTCGCTTGCCTCCCATTCGCCTCCAATAGAAACCCCAACACACCTTTTGTCAGCCAGGCTACTAGACTTACCCAGTGATATAATTAATTATTTACTGGATGAAGACGCACCTTATCATTTTAATTATTATTTAATTATAATTTAGTTACAATAAATTAACTAATTACAGAATGATAAAATTAAATAAATAATTAAAATTAAAATATAAAATTGTCCCTTATATTTTTCTCTAACACCGTGCTCATTGGACAGGTTGGAAAAAATAAAAATTTATATTAAAAAATAGATATTAAGATAAAATAAGACTTTAATATTCAAATAATATTAAATATATACAAAAAAATCAAATTTCTTATTTAGGATTGACTTCTACAGTAAATATTAAATAAATTGATGTATTTCTGACATACTCTGTAAATACATCTTTTTGACGCCTTCTTTTTAGAATAACTTTATTATTTGAAAATACTCCTTCTGGAATATTCTTTTCTCTCTCTCATGCTGCTGTTTTTAGAATTTGATTGCCGTGTTTTGTCTCTCCTTTGCCTATATAAGGCCTCTCTTTTTGTTGTCTTTTGATCATTCCTTTACTACATCACTTTATTACAACATTAACAAATCAAACACTTATTCTTATAATCTATAGCATTAGTATTTACAATACGTAACTCTAATATATAATTTATATCAATATTTTAATCATACCTCTTTTAATTGAGTAAAATAAACATCCTAGATTTAAGAGATACGTACAAATTTGTTGAGAGTCCATTTTAACCTTCAAAATCCTTGTAAAAACTTCATACCAATCTTCTAGACCAAGAGTGTACCTTGACACCTTTTTAACCAAACTTGATGCCCCAAGCATCAAATCCATCTTGCTCCCTTCCTCATCATGCAAAAATTAACTCTCCACCCTCTCCATAGCCTCCAACCAAAAACCCTCCACCTTTACATCCAATATTCTCTTCTTCACTTCATCTCCACAAAAAAATGATAATCTTAAAGTATGTAATATTAAATTTATAGAGATGAATAAAGAAAAGAAATACAAATATATGAAAATAAGTTGATGATACAGAAAACTGTTTTGCAATAACTGGAATAGTCTATGGGACAAGATATATGATTTAATAGCCCAATATAATAAAAATGAACATTATTTGAAGAAAATAGCTAATAAATAAATAACTTATGAACCAATGAATAAAAAAATTATTATATTTCACACCATTAAGCATCTCCAAAAAGTAACTAAAAGTCTGACAAACAGTCACTTTAATTTGTACAATTATATATTTGGCAAAACCATAAATGCTTGGCCTTTTTGCCAAAAATTATTTAATACTTTTTTTGCCTGTATCAGCACTTTTCCGGCCCTAATTAGGGGTTTTTAGGCTTTTTTTGGGTGATGCATCCAACATAAAAGATGCCACAACAGTATAAAATGTCGACAAAAAAATGCCAAAAGGGCCAAGAGTTATCATTCATGCCATAAATAAGTAAAAAAAGTAAATTTTTTCCCAAAAAATATTATAAAATTATTGACCTGAATCTTTTGTAAGTTTCCTGAATACAAAAATTACAGTCCTGTTACATTCAAAAATTTTGAAATATATATTTTTTCTCTATAATGATGTCTATAAGTAAAGGTTAATGTGATAGTTTGTATTAATATTAAATTTTTTTATAAATCTTGATTAATGTGGAAAAATAAAATATATGTTCAAGGTACTAAAGAAGCACATAAGAGGGTGGCAAGCTAATTTTTGGGTGATGAGGTGTCAATTGGAGGTGAAGAGGAAGGGAGAGAGGTGGATTTGATGCTTGGGGCATCAAGTTTGGTTAAAAAGGTGTGTTGGGGTTTCTATTGGAGGCAAAAGGGAGTAAAGCGAGGTGGATTTGAAAGGTGAGGCATCAATTAAAGTTGAAAGGGTGTGCTGGGGTGTCTAGTGGATATGAAGAGATGGAGAGTGAGGTAAGTTTGAGGAGTGGGGTCTCTATTGGAGGCAAAAGGGAGTAAAGCAAGGTGGATTTGAAAGGTGAGGCATCAATTAAAGTTGAAAGGGTGTTCTGGGGTGTCTAGTGGATATGAAGAGATGGAGAGCGAGGTAAGTTTGAGAAGTGGGGTTTCTAGTGAAGGTGGAAGGGAAGGGAGAAAGGAAGATTTGAGGTGTAGTGGATTGGTGGGAACATGAGGGAAGGATAGGATCAGAAACTTATGTTAATTTGCAAAGGAAATATTTACAAAAAAGGAATAAACCATGGATGTAAAAAAGAAATGAGGGTGTGTAGATAGAAAAAAAGGTTAAGTGTTCACCACCAAAATTAAGTAGCATAGAGTGAGGAAAGACTTAAGGATGGCATCAGGAATTATAAGTCATGTGACTTTCTTGCAAATCCATCATGGATGAGATGAGTTTGGGATCCGGAATTAGGAATGGAAATTGGGGTATAAGAGGCGGGATAATGTATTATCGTGCATTCCTTATCCACTTGCCCTGGGGCTAGTGGATAAGAATCTTCCGCAATTAATAATGTCGGATCCGGGCAAAAAAAATTCCTGATCCCTAATTGCGGATCCCTGAACATTGATACCCCCTAATATGCAACTCTCATTGTAATCTAGATTTTGATTTAAAAGGGTTGGGATTATTCAAGTCAATATTTGGCATGGATTAAATGGCCAGAGAATGTAGAGTGGGGAGTCAGTCAATAAAGAATGAGACCAATATAATTTGATGCATCAATGGTTTATGGAACACTTAAAGGCACTTTTAACATGGGCCAAACATGGGATTCACACTTTCTTCCAAGAGAATATACAATAACATCAGTTGTTCAGGGACATCCCATAACCTATAGAAGCAATGCCAGTGCTATTTCCGGAATGAACCCAATTATATTTCATGATGAACTTACCTATGGAAGCAATGTCAGTGCTATCTCTCGAATGAACCGGAGAAAAACGCTTTGTTGTTCCATAGGGTTTTATACTAGAACTATGTACATAACACATAAATCGCTAAGTATGCTTAATATGTACATAACAATTCTCCCTTGAACCACTACATCAACTCAAGTAATCATTTTTACTTATAAATTGTGAGATACCATAAGAGTATTACCTTTCAATGTATGGTACTTTTCCCTACATTAAGTTAGCAGTATCTCTTGCTTACGGCTGCTCCCTAGTGACAATGATATTAGATAACCCTTAAATTTCTCTCCTGTACAGATTAGTGTTAGCTTTCTATTATAATTTCATTTTTTAAAAGTTAGCGTTAGCCTTCTCTTACTTTTCGTCTTCCCTGAAGTTAGAGTTATAGCTCATGAAGTGTAGTGGTGCACGGGAGAGTAAGTAGAATATCACATAACATTTATATGAGATGCCAGCAAAATGGCATGATCGTTTTGGCGCATAAAGATGGATTGGAAAAAAATTGTATTACAGGTTGTGCCCGTATCAATAGTGTGTTGTGGACGTTTGACCTGCCTATTTTTACTCACGAAAATTTCTAAACCTATTGGACCAAGGAATAAAGCAGAAAATGAGGATGGAATTGTGATGAGAAAAAAAACTTGATAATAATCTAAATATGCTTTAAATTTCAAATCTTTTGAAAATTCTTGAATAACATTGTGCGAAATCGCATCAAACCTGATGACACATAAAACTAAATAACGTCCAGCATGTGAAAATTAGCAGGAAAAAAGCCAAGATGGAAGCTGCTTAAACAACTTTCTCACACACAACTACAGCTATTTGGGAAAAGCTTGCTCTTTTTTCGCCCCTCATCCCCTGCCAAAAGCGGCTTAAACTCATATTTTTGGCGGGGAGTGGAAGGCAAAGAGACAGCAAGCTTTTCCCAAATAGCTGTATGTAAACAAATTAGTTAAACTTTTATCATTCAAATAAGAGTTTTTTTCAGAATATATTTTAGTGTTTGGGTCTCGATAAGTATTTATGACTTGACGGAATCTTAAACCTTAACTAAGGCAAAGGGGCAGCAGAGTAGAGGTCTGATTGAGAAGGATCCCTTTTCGCTTTTTTTCTTCCTTTAGCTCCTTTGCAAGTTTGATGCCGATGACATTTGTGTGCATGCTTGTACCACAGCGTTGGTACTTTGTTGGTTGGGCGTAAAGTGTTTGTACACCTTGCACTCCCGTTAGCAGCTGAGTAGCCCACCCATTCCAAGCATTCATGACATAAACCTAAAATCTGCTGACGATTTGAGGCAGAGAATCCTCGTTTTGTCTCTTTCGGGGGATAGAAATAATGCCCAGTTGTGGAGCTAACCCCATGAAAAAATTGCTTATGGTACCTGAAAATACCATTTTTAAACCAAGAAAAACTTGTTGGGCTGCTTTAACTTTCTATAGACTCACCAGTATGCACTGTTTTTCAGCCTAAACCAAGCTCCTCCATCACATAGATCGCAAAATCCTTCTTTACGATCGTTCTGGCCGCGACACCATATAGGAGTATATAGATCCTGGTCGCAACGCAACTCTTGCTTCCATGGGATCATAAGCTCACCGTCTTCCATTAACCCTTCAAAGTCTTGTGCTGATGGCTTTACAGAGCCATCAAGACCAGGAGGATATGGTGAATCACCCTGCCCCATACCACCAAATCTAGGTGGCTCTTTACCCCCAAAAAGTCCGTGTGCCTGATAATTCGACGACAGAGAATCTGCAGAGCTTTTGCGTGAGCCCTCCTGGATATTAGGGGGGGAAGCAATACTGAATAAGGACGAAGAAAATTCGCAACTAGGTCTTTTCACTGAAATTAGATTTGCTCTTAAGCCATTTTTCTCTCCATTAGCAACATTCAATCCTATTTCTTTATTAAAATCAAGGGAGTTGCAATTTCTAACGTCATTAAATGTATTAGAAGCCTCGTTTGGATGTGAGTTATTTTGACTCGAAATTGCTAGCTGGTCTGCATGAATTTTTGGTATATTTTTTTTGTAGTAACGGGGTTTTCTTGGGAATTCTGGCTGGGTGAAGGTAGATTGAGAAGATTGCGAACATTTTGGTTGCACCTGGTATGGAATAGTAGCTACCGAATTGCGATGTCGCTTTCTCCCATGCCATTTAGGATTAGGGGCGTTTTGGCCTGGCTCTGAATCTCGTCTTGCTCGCGGGAAGTTCTAAAAAATGAAATCATATCAAATTTAAATAAATTAAGGTTTTTTACGTTGAATGGATTAAATTATATCATGGTTTATTCAAGTTAAGAGACACAAGTGTAGACGTAGCAACTAATCTGGATTTATCATATTGAGATTTACATAACAATATCATTATTTTCTATCTACAGGCGCTCAAATACTAGAACATGAACTACTGAATGTATTCTTGCATGACTGAGGAATAAATTAAGATGACTTACTGAGCCTTCATGAAAAGGTGGGTAGGAAGGAGTTTTCCAGTTTTGATTAAAGAAACAGTTATTCATTTGGTTTATATACATAGAGTTTTCTCCTCCGTGGGAAGCTGACGTAGGCACACTACATAAACTTGTCATTGCACTGAATGCAGATGATTCATCGCGCGCTGAACCACTGTTTTTGGCGTGAGGGAAATCTCCAACAAGATTAGATATTGAAGTTTGGGGGGGTGGGGTTTCAGGAACAAAATAGTTTCGATAAGTGGAATCTGACGTTACACATTCACTGAAGCTGGGCGAGACTTCATTATTGTATCGTGTTCTTAGGTGATTAGAAGATGCATGGTTATCTAAGCTCTGATTCTCCACAGGATGGTGTAAATTTAATTCCAAACCGATGTTGGAAGACATCCCAGGATACGTAGGACCATTATGATCATTCTTTATAGCGCAATGATTGAAATGGGGCCACACATTTAATGCAGGCAAGAAACAGGATGGAGCTTGCGCCAGATGAGGCTGTGCAGTCAGGCGCTCTCCCGAGCTTTCATAGAATGGCAGAGTGTGAGAGTCATCAAATGGATACAAGTGAGGAAAAGGAAGAGTTTGAGGGCCAATAGTGTTAGATAGAGTTGATGAAGACGCAGCAGGTTTTATATCAAGCGCGTCTGCCATGAGAGTATTATGGTCATTGGGCAAAGAAACCAAGTTAAATGGGAAGAACGTGCCACCGTTTTGTAAAGATTGCATGAAAAATTAAGATCAATTTTCTAATGCAAACTGTCGTCCAAACCCACACAGCAAAGAAAAAGAGCAAATCAACAAAGTAGATCAAAGCAATGCGCATGTGGAGGAAAGGAGAGATTTGGTGCATCATTGGCTGACCCAGAACAAAAACTCACTAGAGAATAAAACAAAAGTAATGCGATTGAGAGAGTAAGTCTAATGCGCGAGTACGAGAAAAGCGCAGGATAAAATGGCCAAACAAAAAGAGAAGATGAGATGATGCCGTGCAAGATTGAATTTAAAAGACAACGAGTGGGGTAGAAGTTCGCTATGAAAACCATCAAAACACCAAATGAAATCTAGTGACCATAAAAAAAATGATAATACCCAATGAGAAGCAGATAAAATACTGGATTTACTGAAGATAATATAAGCCAGAAATGAAGAAAGTGTGGCGAAGCTGCAAGCAGAAGGAGACGAGAGGAACTCTTTAGATTGTTTCCAAATGAAAGCTTTGCCGTCAAGTTCACGATGGTCTTAGGATGATTAGGTGCTGGTGTGTGATATTCACCAACTTTTCCAACTTCTCTCACCCGTGGTTTGATGCGCAACTCTTCATCTGTTGACTCACAGACTTCACGTCTCGGCTCAATTAGCTTTTATTGTTCCCCAACACGCGTTTCGCGTTTTTCTGAGTGAATGAAATTGTTCTTTTATTATAGATCTAAAATCTTCATTCATTTGACGTCTGATAAAATTAAAACTCTTGCCTGTGACGATAATCAGTGATCGTGTTAAATTGAACTCATCTGCCGATCACAAGCTGTCCTATCTGTTAGCACGGTTTTTTTTTAGAAAAAAATATCCGTTTTTTAAAGGATTCTTCTGCAGTTATCTCTCTTGACCAATTTCGATCGTTTTCATGGAAACGGAGGCTGTGTGCCAAGGAATTAGTATAATTCTTTGGCTTCCCCAGGTATTTCAGTGCAAACCAAAGGGTAAGTTAGGCACAAATATTGGGAAGGATTTTACAGAACACCACACAAAATGTGGAAGGACACAGTAGCAAGTCTTTCCCCCCTCTAACCAACTCAGTTTGTGCTTGTCGAGATGTTTTAAATGAAAGAAACCGTTAACATACACTGTACCGTAGTGACTGGGTGCCTTAATTCCATCTACATTTTTTACTTGTGTATTTTGATCACCTCAACTCATGCGCATGAACGGTTAAAACAAGTATATAGGCAATATTTGTTGCGAATATGTAATTTTCCCACCCTTCTCATTAACGCGATTTAATGCTTCATTCCAAACGTTTTAAATTTCAATTTTCCCCAAGTGATGGTAACTCTTATCTCCTTTCCAACTACCCCCTATCTTGAATCGTCGAACAACTCATCATCGACAACAAAGTTTGTAGTTAAAATATGCCAGAAAAAAAATTATAGACACAAATTTTGTGCATGTTGTGTCTCGTTGAACTTCAACCATTTCCAAATTTTGAAGAGAATCATTGCGAACAAAAAAAGACTTTTGATTTGGAAGTTCCAGGAAAAAATGATCTTAATCTGATAAAAAATGAAGAAAGAAAAAAAAACTCAGATGATAATTAAGGTTTTTGGATTTCTTGAAAATACTTAATCATTTCATTGCACAGACCAACTTTAAGGTCAAAGAAAATTTATTCTCCGCTTCATTTGTAGAGCCTTGTAAATGAAAAAACCTTAACCAATGCCTTTCATTGAAGTCAGGGCTAATTAGGGTCATCTATCTTGGAATACGCTCATTTGATAAATCCTGATCCTCACGCTATCCACAAAAACAATGTCAAGATAATTCACCTTTTCCTCAAAAATAAGAAGTTAACAATCAAAATAGAATAAATTGCCACACAACTCCTCAAATTTCTTGAACTTTAATTTTTCTCATCTATACGTTACTACCTTGAAAAAAAGTTAATGCAAGCCGTCAATGAATTTATCCTATGGAACAGAAGAACTATGTATATATATATATTCTGGTTAGAAAGGCCAGCTTCATCTTCACAATCTAAACTATATTAAACAAAAGGTCAAATTTCTCTATGTGATAGCTAACACCACAAGAGAATTGATGACGTTTTTTGCTTTTCGCCACCCTATCGTCAGTCAAGAAATCTATCATTTATTGGCTTGAGACATTTCAAACAACTTTTATTGATGGAAAAGATTGTTGACATATCGGTGGCAAAAAAAAAAGTTGTTTGAAATGTCTCAAGCCAATAAATGATAGATTTCTTGACTGACAGGTCAAACGATCAGGTGGCGAAAAGCACAAAACGTCATCGATTCTCTTGTTATGTAAGTTAGCGCTTCTTCAGGAGTGAAGTGGGGGAAGGTTGTGTCGGCAGCTATCATATATATATATATATATATATATATATCAAAAACTAATTACATAATCACAATTGTTAAGCATCTACGCTGTTATTTTTGTAATAGTGTAGGTAGAGCCTGTTAAGTCATTAGAACTATGTACTTAGTTATGTGTGCAAATGTATATAGTCTGTAGTCGCGGCGTCCCCTGTTCTCCAGTTCTTTCCAGAGTTCTACAGGCTGACACCGTGCTACAGGTAAAGTAATGATAATCTGGTTCTTTCCGGAGTTCTACAGGCTGACACCATGCTACAGGTTATGGGCTGTACCCGCGGGCATTGAAACATTAGCCATAGACAACTCCACCAGCGTTAGCAACACTAGGAATGCTAGTAGCTGATAGACCCCCAGCGTATGTCTAAAAAAGACGAAACCTCAGACACTGGTAAAACTAAAACTACCCAACTCACTCGCTCAATTTCTAACCGTGAGCTTCGTGACCTTGGTATCAACCCACTTACTCCTGAGACTCAACCTTCATCATGCGGCACTCCCGCTCATCCCTCCATTACACCCGCTCCAACTCTTACCCCTATTCCACAAATGCCTCCCACACCTAAACCCTTCCCCCCTTCTTCACCCTCCTCTCCCCTATCTCATTCGCAAATCGAAGCGATCGCTCCCCTCCCACCCAACCCCCAAGTATCCCCTACCTTAAGTCATAGCGAAGCATTATCCCCTACCTTAAGACATAGCAAGGCACCTGCCCTCGCTTCTGCCCCTACACATTCCCCATATCAAAACGAGGCCTCTACCCTTACTCCTATCCCTACCCCTGTTTCCGCCTCTAACCCCCTTACAGAGCATAGCAAGGCTCTCAACCTTGCTACTAATAATACAACTCCTATAACCACCCCAATCAACGACATTACTTGTGCGATTGGGGAATTGTCCCTTAGCTCTAGTACCATGGCAAACACAAATGCACCACCACCTATTCCTCGTTCCACATCTCCTTTCAGGAGGAATGTGCCACCTCACCTTGCACAACCACATCAACCCATTGGTATGATTGAGAGACAACAAACTTTAAGAAATTTTATTGAATTCACAAAATCCATCCCAACTCTTGAATGCTCTGGCACTAATTTCTCTGAATGGCACAACAATGTCTTAGCTCTGATCAAAGCTTTTGTAGGCACAAGGGCATATGCATTGAATGATGGCACTGGCCCTGATGATTATGAAGACAGAGTAACGCATCTAATTCTTGTACACTCTATTTCTCCCAACTTGCGCCATGAGATATCTACAGACTGGAGAGCATGCCCAACCTATCTTCATATCATCAACAAATTCTCTAGATCTAACCGTACTTCCAAAATGACAGCCATTTGTAATTTCATCAACCTAAAGCAAACACAGTTCACATCCCACAGTGAGTATCTAGAGGCATTCAACAAATATTTTGAAGCAATTGAACGTCAAGGAATCACTTTTGATCATAAAGTATTCAAAGCACTAATGTCTCACACCTTATTACCCTCATCCCTTAAGGACCTATACGTTGATCTCTGTGTTGCTTTGAACAATCGTGCAGACTCAAATGCAGTCACTTTTGAGGATTTCTGCCAACTGATGCCATCTTTGACTCAAAATAGGGTGGATAGAGAATCTGTATCAACAACTCCTGCTGCTTCTTTGTCATCTGAACCCATCTTTAGTGTGGCAGCTCACCCCCAATGCTATACAGACTCCTACAGGCCCCCAGGTGCTCAAAGACAATGCCACAAATGCAAATCAACTGCTCATTTCTTTACCCACTGTCCCTACAACCTTAAATCATCCACCTTTTCTGCAAGACTCTACCTCATGAGAGAATGTGCTACAACCCTTGCCTCTGACCCCAATGCAAAAAGCAAACCAATATTCATCCCTTACAAAAGACCACAGCGCAGACAAATTAGAGCAAGAGATGTACAAATTGAAGCAGATGAAGTCACTATCTTTGAAGAAAATGTGGAGGCTCTGTATGAACAGTTGGAACAAATTGATCTGAACAGTGCAGAATGGTCACTTGAAGCACTTGCCAGGAATGTGGCAATATTGGAATCTGGTGCCACCCATCATGTCACTGGCAATGTGAGCCTTCTCAGCAATTTCAGACCTCTTAAAAATCAGATCCCTATCAAAGTAGCAACTAACTGTCCTTACTCATTTATCACTGGAATAGGGGAACTGAAAATTAAAGGAGATGGGAAAGTTGTTACTATTACCAATGTTTTTTACTGTCCAGAAGTTAGAACTACTCTTATTTCTCTCTTTGATTTAGTGGACAATGGTTTTTGTTTTGATTTATGTTCTGAAGACAAAAATTTAGGGATTTATTTTAAAGATGAACTGATTATGACAGGGCGGTTGGAAAGTACTAGGAGAAGATGGATATTAGATGTAATTAGGTCTAGTGACTGCAATAAAAATGTTTCCTCTTATCATTTACCATTGCATCCTTCCCTCCTGCGTACTGTTAAAAAGAATGAAACCATCAATCGACCCCCTGCTTCAAAAGGTTCCCTCATGGACTGGCATAGAAGACTTGGCCATTCCAGTGAAAACACAATTTGCACTATCATTAGAACTGGAATTGGTGCTGGCTTGCCCCTCTCTATGCCACCAGGTAAGATTGACTGTGAAGATTGTTTAATAGCCAAAAGTACAAGGAAAGCATCAGCAACACGGGAATCAAGACCAGAATCAATGATGAGCCTTATTGTTGGAGACCTGGTTGGCCCTATGGACCCCACTGTCAATGGGGCAAGATGGGAAGTGATGTTTAGAGAAAGTTCAACTTCCTATGGTGAGGTATTTTTGCTCAACTCCAAATCTGAGGCCACAGCTGCTTTTGTCAACTTTTATAAAAAGCTAGAAAATGTTACTGGTAAGAAATTACAAGCATTAAGAAACGATGGGGGGGAAATGCACAGTAAACAGATGGCTCAGATACTAGCTGACATTGGCGCTACTCATGAAATCACCTGTCCCCACCATCATGAACAAAATGGATCAGCTGAACGTTTCAACAGAACAGTAGGTGACATTGCCAGGACAATCTTACTAGCAAGTGAAATACCTGAATGTTTCCGGGGCCTTGCTTACAAATGGGCAGCTCATGTTCACAACCGGCTCCCAAATGTCAAGACAGGTGACAAAACTCCTCTGAAACTCATGTACAATTGTGACCCAACTTACTCCAACCTCAGAGTATTTGGTGAAGCAGCTTTTGTCCATATCCATAAAGAAACTAGACGTAAACTGGACCAACGAGCTTTGATTTGTAGGTGTATAGGTTATTCCCTGAATAATGCAGGTTGGATATTTTGGCACCCAGAATCGAACTCCTTTTTTGAATCTGCTATGGCTGTTTTCCCTGGTGACCAACTTCCTGCTCACAAAGCTGCTTACCAACCACCTCCATCTAAGGGCTCTCTGGATCATATCCTCAATACTATGAAGCTAGGTGATTTCAAGGATGAGTAAACTCTTATCTCTCAGGAAAAAGCTGTACATGAAACTTTTAACAAAGGTTTGTCCCAATCATCCATTATTCCCAGAACACACATGCAAGCTATGATCTAACCTGACAGTTGCAAGTGGGACCAAGCTTGCAAAAGGGAACTGCTAAACATGAAGAATATGGATGTATGGTATGAGGAAAATCTCCCCCCTGGCACCAAGCTCACCAATGCAAAATGGGTCTTCACAATCAAAAATCATTCTTCCAAAACTCCGATCTACAAGGCTTGATATGTAGCTAAAGGTTTTTTACAACAGTATGGTATTGATTTTACTGACACCTTTGCCCCAACTGCTACTTTTGCTTCAAAACGCATTCTCCTCATATTAGCAGCTTATCACAAATGGTCTGTCAAATCTTTTGATGTCACTGCTGCTTACCTTCACAGTCCAATTGATGAAGCAATTTGGGTGTGACCTCCTGAAGGTTACCAACTACGTGAAGTCGGAAATGCATTACGCTTAAAGAAAGCCCTCTATGGTACCAAGCAAGAAGCAAGATGCTGGTGGCTTCATATAGCCAGCAAATTGGACGCCCTGGGGTATAAAGCAAGTCAGTATGATAAAAGTTTCTATGTTCTTAGGAAGAAGGATTGTTTGGGTGTGATATGGATACATGTTGATGATGGTATAGTTAATGGTAGTAGTGAGGAGGTGTTAAAGTGTTTGGAAGATGGTTTGGATGGTAGTTTGAAGGTAAAATGGAATGATAGTGTTGATGGTATAGTAGGTGTTTCTATCAAAGAGGTCCAAGAAGGTTTTGATTTGCACAATTTTAAGCTCATTGACAAGATTCTACGGACTCATAACCCATCTGGATTGACCACAAGATCAACCTTACCAAAAAATTTGGAAATCACCATGGCAAAAGACGAAGAGGTAGCTATAGAGACAACTAAATATCTCTCCATTCTAGGTGCTCTCAGTTATGTGGCAGTTGCAACTAGACCAGATCTGTCTTTCCCAGTCAATTTTTTAGCACGCTTCTCCTCCAAACCTAATGCCACCCACTGGATTGCTCTCAATCACCTTCTTAGATATGTCCATCACACCACCACCCTTTGTCTTCACATCCACCCTGACCGTAATTCACCACTTGAACTACTATCTTTTTCTGATTCCACTTGGAATAACAAAGAATTCTCAAGAGCTCAAAGTGGACACCTGCTACTCCTTAACTCTTGCCCTATTGTTTGGACATCAAGGCGCCAGTTGACAGTAAGTGATTCATCATGCACAGCTGCATATGTGGTACTTGGTGGTGGTATGAAAGACACAATTTGGATCTCAAACTTGCTCAAGAATATCTTCTCAGATATTCCCCCTATCAAGATCTTCTGTGAAAACAAAGGAGCAATTTCCAATGCAAAAGATAACCCTGGAAGCAAGCGGACACGGCATGTGGATAGGTGTTTCTATATTGTTAATGAACAACTCTTTCTAAAGAAAGAAATGTTGGAATGGGTTCCTACTGCTCAAATGCAGGCTGATATACTCACAAAATCACTGGGCCCATCTCTAACAATGCTGAGAAGGAAAGATCTGTGTGTGTGGTGATGGGGTTATATTTCTCTTCTATTATTTTATTTTATTTTTTTAATTTATTATTTATTTATCTTCTTTTTCTCATTTCCTTTTCTTTCTCCTTTTTTCATTTTTGGAGTTGGTTATGTTTGCATGGGGGGGATATCAGTAATATTTTTCATAACTAAGTGGGGGGATGTTAAGTCACTAGGACTATGTACTTAGTTATGTGTGCAAATGTATATAGTCTGTAGTCGCAGCATCCCCTGTTCTCCGGTTCTTTCTGGAGTTCTATAGGTAAAGTAATGATAATCTGGTTCTTTCCGGAGTTCTACAGGCTGACACCCTTCTACAGAGCCATATTAAAAAAGATTGAATCACTTTTGAAAAAAAGGAGATAATTTTAGACAGAATACTTGATATTAGACTATAAAATTAGCTTTCACCACAAAAAAAAGAGGTACCTGCTAGAAGGTGCCAATGCCAAAATTCATTTGTGATTCAAAACAAATTCAGATTTGATACTGTACAAACTGGTGTGCTCAGTGTTTAGTGCGCAGGCATTGTAGACTTTTAAAGGCTGAGCTAAAACCAAGTTGAATAAAGAATGAGAGGTGGCATGTGACCATCTTCATAAGTCTGTTGAGGATTGAAAGAAAGTTGTAGTTACAGAAAAGCTATCTTTTGAGATTGGTAATAGGGCAGAAAAATGATAGCTTTCAGAAATAATTAGAATCCCTAGGTCACTTGACTGCCTTTCATTTCATCAATATGACTATTAAATTAGTATCATCATCTTGCACATGCTTTTAGATATTATGTCATAAAACATAAACCATATATTAGGGGGTGTCAGTTCTGGCAAATCCGAACTTAACTTATGTGCAGATTTCAAAGCAAATCAGCACTTAAATTTTGCAAAAAAGTCACCTATTTCAAAAATGGGTGTCAGTTATGACTTCAAATCAGAACTTTCTTCCCAATTTTTTTCACAACCACATGTTAGCCACATCATCCCTTCCATGCCCACCGCATTTGTCAAGGGGTCCTTTTGGTCTAGAAGATTTATTTGAGGTTTATACAAGGATTTTAAGTGGTTATTGGACTTTCAAGGCAAGTTACGTATTTTCATAATCTAAATGATTACTTTACTCAATTTAAGAAGAGGTAAATTTTAATATTATTATAAATTATATCTTTTAGAACTACGGTGATGTAAATACTAATGATTATAAAGTATAGTAATAAATTTGTTTAACTAAAGTGTTTTAAAAACTTGTAAAGTAAGTAAGGAATAAATCAAAAAGACAAAAAGGAAAGGCCTTTTATAGGCAAAATGTGAGAAAATAAAACACGGAATTACCACCCCCTAGTACAAGAGTATGAGAGGAAAAACTTAAATAAAGAGAGTATGTGAAATAATAAGAGTAAGTCTAAATAGTGCATAAATAAAAGTATTTATTTTTATTTGAAATAAAACTATGAACCCTTTAGTCAGTCACTTTTTAGTGTAAGAACATTTGATTTGAAATATAGAATCAATAAAATCTAATTAAAGGAATTTGAAAAAGTATTTTTTTTCTTTTTATAATTTTATATATTTTTTTAATACTAATTTTTATTCCCATCTCAACTGTATTATTGAGCAAGGTGTTTGGGAGTAAAAATATATGTGGGACAATTACTTATTTTTATTAATTAATTACTTAGTGTACTTAGTTAGTTAATTTTAATTAATACATAAGTATTTAATAAATAATTAATTATTAATAAGGATCTAAAAGGTGTGGCTTCACCTCAGTAAGATAATTAATTATTTTACTGGGTAAGTCTAGTAGCCTGGCTGACACTCCCTCACTCTAAAAAAAACAATAAAAAAATGCTATGATTTTTTCTTGTTATAATTTTTAAATAGAGTAGGAAGATTTGATATCTCCTTCCCAGATATCCAAGAATCATATTCAGATGATTTATTCTTGAATCTCAATAAGTATTCTGTAACTTTTTCAGCAGTGACTAATCTGTCATTCAGAATTTTTTGAATTTCTGCTGTTTCAGTGATTTCATTTGGGGTTTTCTTTGGTCTTCCCCTCCTTTTTGGAAATAAATCACTATTGGATGTGTAAGGTTTCAGAAGAGATATTGGAAAAACAGGATGTTTTCTGTCATATAGAGAATACAAAATAACCTCAGCTGCATTATTTCCAATCATTCATCTGACAACAAATGGACCAACAAATGGGTCTTTCAATTTTTTATTACCTTGTAAATTGAAGTGGACTGTAGAAATTAACACTTCATCACCCTTTTTAAAAGTGTATTCTTTATGGGATTTATCCCATCTCTTCTTCTCATATTCAAATGATTTTTCAATACATTTTTGAGCATGATTCCTGCAAAGTTGTTGCATTTGAAGAAAAGATTTTACACCAGGATGTATATCCAATTTAGGTATTTTGTTATTGAGAATTTGGGCAGGAGTATTTGGAACATATCCAAGCCAGATCTCAAAAGGCTTTCTTTGAGTAACAGAATGAACAGTGCTATTATAAGCAAATTCCAACCCAGGAATTAAGGTAACCCAATCATGAGTGAATCTGTCATTATCTTTATACTCAAGGCCAAAGGCACAATACCTTCTAATCATGTCCTCTAAAGTCTGAATCATTCTTTCAGCTAAGCCATCAGTCTGTGGATTATTGGCAGTAGAAAGTTTCAGATCACAAACACAAACATCCATCAGAGACATCCAAAATTCAGAAGTAAATTTAGGGTCTCTGTCAGAGATTATGGCTTTAGGAAAACCAGCAGTATTAAACATATGAGACCGCCATAAGAAATCTAATTCTTTAGTGGAAACATCCTTGTGGGTAGGGATAAATTTACACATTTTTGTGAATCTGTCCACAATAACCCAACAAGAGTTATAACTGTCTTTACCAGCAATAGGTAATCCTGTTACAAAATCCATGTTTATTATTTGCCATGGTGCATCAGGAGGTTCAATATGTTTCATTAATCCAGCTCTCTTACCAGTTAATCTTTTTGATTTTTGGAAAGAATCACAAGATTCAACATATAATTTGGTGTCCTCAGACATATTAACCCACCAAGCAGTGTTTTTAATTCTGATCATTGTTTTGTCAAGATCAAAATGTCCAACTAATATGTCGTCATGACAAATTTTCAAGATGATTTCTTTCATAGAAGGAGGAATAACAATGACATTACTCAACTTTCTTCTATAATATAGATATCCTTCATCAATTGAAAATTTACCTTTTTCCAAAGCTTTTTGGTACTTTGGTGGAAGGGTTTTAATTGATGCTTGTATTGAAGCATTCTTTGGATCATTTAATGTGGTGCATAACTTTTTTAAGTCAGTTTCCTTATCATATGAATCCAGAATAAGCTGCAATAGCTCTTCCTCCATATCAACCACATATATCCCATGAATATGAATAATTTCATCCTCAGGATCATAAGCAGGATTAGAGTCATCATTTGGTAAAGGTAACCTTGATAACATGTCCACATTTGAGTGAACAATACCAGCCCTATGAATAATTGTCATTCTCCCTCTGTACTCTTGAACAGCTAACTGCCATCTGAACATATGTCTTTTAGGTGTTTTCAAATTTAAGAGGGATTTAACTGCACTGCAGTCAGTGACAAGTTCAAATTTCTGGTCATCTAGGTAATAATGTAGCTTTTCTAGAGCCCACACTACAGCTAAACATTTCAATTGAGTAGCACCATATTTCAATTCACTATTTCTCAAGGTTCTTGAAGTATAACAAATTACTACTTCTGATACTTTATCATTCATCACTTGTTTTTGATGGAGAAGAGCACCCAGACCAATAAAACTAGCATCAGTATATAAAACAAATGGCTGATTAAAGTCAGGTAAAGCAAGAATAGGTGCTGACATCAAACAGTGTTTCATAGTGTCAAAAGCTCTTTGTCTTTCAGTATTCCAGACAAAAGCAACATCCTTTCTAGCTAATTGGGTAAGGGGTAAAGCTATGACTTGGTAATTTTTAATATACTGTCTATAGTATCCACACATCCCCAAAAATCTCTGTAGCTCTCTAACTGTATTAGGAGCCTTCACCTGTTGTATGGCTGCCACTTTGTTTTGGTCAACACATATCTGTAAGCCTGAAACAACATGACCAAGAACTTTTAAAGAATGGAACCCAAATTTACATTTCTTCAAAGCAAATGTCATATTTATTTCATCCATTTTTTGGAACAATTGACACAGGTGGTTGAGATGGTCCTCAAATGTTTTTGAGAATATAATGATATCATCAATATAAACAATAAGCCATCCTTCAATTATCTCTTGATGGAATGTGTTATCCATGACTTTTTGAAAAACTGAAGGGGCATTTTTAGGGCCAAATGGCATACTAATATACTTATAAATACCCATATGAGTAGCAATAATCAGAAAATTCTGAGAATTTTTCTCAACAGGTACCTGGTGATTTCCCTTATTACCATCCAAACAGCTGATATATTTAGCACCCTGTAAGGTAGCATGTATAGAGCTAATTCTAGGCAAAGGATAGATATCATCAACAGTATAAGTATTTAGTGCTCTTTAATCACCACATAACCTGGCTTTATCTTTCTCATAAGAAATTAGGACAGGTGAGATAACACAATATTTAGGTGTTTCAACTACCTTTTCAACTACCTTTTCAATAATATTCATTTTTAAAAGGGTAGAGATATTGTATTCAATATCTTTTCTCTTTGTGGGAGAAGCAGGATAAGGCTTCTTCTTTTAACTAGGTGGTATATCAGTTAATGGACAAGACAATAAAAGTTTCATTTCCTCCTTAACTAATCCTAGTTCATGTGACCCATGAGCAAAGGCCATAGGAAAAGACTTTATCAAGTTAATGATGGAATCTTTATCCTCACCAGAAAGTTGTTCTCCAAAAGAAGCATTGTCAATTTCAGACATAAGGGCATGCATTTCTTTTGTAGATCTTCCTTTATATTGAACCACAGAATTACATGTGTTCAATTCTGGTTTTAATAATTTTTTGGAGGAACAAATCTTAAATTTCCTCTTCCCATTCTTCCCCATTGTGAAACATTGGTTTAAGAGATCCAATTTTATGCCATATTTGGTTAAAATATCATTCCCTACAATAAACCAATTGCTTAAGTTATCATTTTTCATGACAACAAAATCACAAATAGCTCTTACAAAACCATGGTTATATTTAAAAAACACTGTGGCTTTGTACTTACCAATGGGGGACAAAACAGAGCCATAACCTCTCCAATTTTCAGAAATGATAGGCATCAGTTTTTATTTATAGTCTTGATCCACTGAAGCAAGTGCTCTTTCAGAAACTACACTTCCTCCAGCTCCAGAATCCAGAAAAACTTCAATGCTGGTTCCATTAATCAAGACTGGTGCCTTGAGAGGGGTAATAACAATTGAGTTATCCTCAATGTTATTTATGATCTCAGTATCTTCAACTGTAGAAAAAGCATTATTATCAATATTAATAGTATTTAAATAATGAATATCCTCTTCCAGCATCAAGATTTCTTGTTGAGATTCATATGAAATATTGCTGGCACAATCACTTGACATATCATCCAGTGCTACTGTGCATCAGCATGCTCCTCTGTTTGTTCTACAAGATTTATCTTCTTGTCACAATCATGGCCATTCTTCCAAGGCTTGTTGCACTTGAAGCAAGTGTTTGTTGAATAATTTTTTGGTGCAACAGGGACAGAAGGTTTACCAACCTTTTACAGAAGTTTCTGTTGGTAAGTGGAGGGTTTCTCCAAAGGGGTCCTAGGAATGAATCTTCTGGCATCATACTTGTTGTTTAAAAGGATCTCATTGCAGGTATTAATGAAAGAAGAGGGTTCTCTGGAGAACTCAGTCCTAGCCACTATCAAGTCTCTCAGAGACATTGGTAATTTATAAAGGATCCTGTCCTTCCATAACTCAAACTCCATATTTGGGTCCATTTCCCTCAAGATTTTTACAAGTTTCATTAAGAACTCAATAGTTTTATCAGTAGAAGAGCTATATCTAGTTTCCTCATACTGCCTTTGTTGAGCCATTCTGAACTTGGAGCCACCAAATTGTGCTTTAATCAATTTCTTCCAATCCTCCCATGAGTATTCATTCCCATCCAGGAGAACAGATTCATATCACTTTAGGGCAACATTAGTAAACAAAGAAATTAACTTGGACACAATTTCCTCATCTGGGATTTTGTAAGAATTTTTTAAGTTATCAATTCTACAAATAATTTGTTGTCAATCAGAGGAAGAATCACCATCAAATGTTGGGTACTGGTCAAGTCTTGGCCAATTCTTTTGATTTGAAGGAGTCTCCTTAGTACAAGCTTGTTTCTTAGTAAGGAGCAGCTGTAACTTCTCTAGTTGTGCAGTAATCTCATTGTTTAATCCCTCTGTTAAAGGTCCTGGTGCATCATTAATTTTTAATGGAAACTCAGGGTATCAACATGTATTTCTGGAACTAATTTACTTTTAGATGAACTAGCCACAGGTAACTCTGGAGCATCCTGTACTATTTGTTCCTTTAAAGAAATCTCAGAATACTTTTGATCAATAAACAATGAGTTCAATTTCTCCTCAATGGTTGTTAGTCTAGTTTTCAATCTTGGAAGACTAGATAAACTCTCATTGATTGTTGCAAAAGATAACTGATTCTTATTTTGAAAAGATGAAAAATGGTCATTCAATTTTTTTCAGATTCATCTTATCTATCTCCACCTCCTGGCAACAGGCAGATAAAGTATCTTTCAGTTTAGACAAATCATTTTTGATATTTTGCCATAAAGCAACTTTCTTTTCATGGGTTGCCTTGTAATGAGACAATTCATCAGAGACTCTCTGTGATTCACTTCTTAATGCTTGATAACCCTGCTCAGTTAAAAAACTATTATATTTCTGAGTCAATTGCATGTTGTTCATTATATGGTCTTGTTTGGCAATAATATTTCTCAAATATTCATCATTGATGTTAGCTACATCTGGAGTGTTTCTCAGTAAGCAAACAGAATAACTTTCCAGCATCTCATAAAACTAAGGTTCAAGTGTCTCATCAATAATAGCCATATCATAATTTATCATTGAAGTAGCAATCAGAACTAAAGGATTAGATACATTTGAAATTTGAGTAATTTGTCTACTGTTCTCTAGAGATCTCACAGTCTCATATCCTCTTCCATAATTACCTGAGGGAACTGAATTAGTTACAAGAAATGGTACTTGAGAATCAATAGAGGGGCTTACCAAGGTTTGCTGGGCAAGATCATATTGTTTTTTCTTCTTCTTCCTCCTTGATAGGGGTGAAGAGGTGTTGGGTTGACTTGGTTGTGTCTGGATGGACCTGCTTGGGGCGTCTGTTGGTTTTGAGCCAGGTAATCCCACTGAGTGTTCAGCCAATCTCACTTCCACTTGGATAACTCCACCTTCTCTGGCTTCTGGGGAGCCAATTGCTGAAGATCCCTGTGGGGAGGAGGTTTCCTCTTCTCTTTAAGAAAAGAATCTATTTTTCTTACCTTTTCTTCTAGAGCATCTACCTTTGACCTCAATTTCAAGTTTTCTGTCCTTAGTTCCTTTATATGTGTTGACAGGTTCTTTACTTGTTGAGGCAATGGCATCTTTTTTATCTTGAAGCCTTTTGGAAGTCCTTCTGGGGGGTTTATAATAGGTTTCTGCTCCTGAGTTGTTTCCACCAGAACTTCCACTTCCTCCATTTCTATATCCTGATTGGGGCAATTTTTGATTAATTTGAGATAATTTTCTGGTTAAATGGGAACTTACAGAAGTAGCCTCATCATAATCAATCAAATCCAATTCTTCTTCACGTGCAGCAGAGATACCTTGATCAGTCAATTCTAGTTTTTACTGCAATGAGAGAGGGAGAAAATAAGATGAGTTAATTTATATTTTTACTTTATATTTAAAGGAAAAATAATAAAATAAAATTTTCAGGATAAAATCAACTAAAATAATAATCAATTTATTAATTCAAAACAATTTAAAACCAGGATTATTATATAATCAAATGAAGAAATAAATTTAAATTTTTTATTAACAAATTTATAAGAATTATTATCAGGATTTTTAAATAAACTGAATTATTAACTACCAGGACTTAATGTCAACTGAAATAATTAAATATTACTTTTATAAAATTTTATTTTCAGGCCAATTTGTCAACTGAAACAAATAAAATTAAATTTATCAGGACAAAAGTCAACTGAATATTATAATAATTAAATTTTAAAATACAATTTTTATTACTTCTAGGACTAAGAACACAATTTCTCAATTATTGTCAACAAGCAAAAATAAAAAAAATAATAATAAAAAATAATTCCAATTTACTTGACACCTCCCCCTGTAAAATGAGCAAATTAATGCCACTTACAGAGTGCTGAGTAAAAAGAAATACGTAGAGAATGAAGAGTGCAAAGTGACCCACTAATAGTAATTTCAATAATTACCACAAAATATATGACGTTTAGTCAATATATGAACCTGAATTTTGGAGTGCGGTTCGATTCCCGTTCACAACAAAAAATTTTGTCACGTGATCTATGACGTTTGTCGTTTTGTCGTTCACTCGTCCTTATAGGTACTTTGATGGCAATGGTCCCATGGCCTCCGGTCCTCAAGATATCAATGCACCGTCAACAATTCGGAAAGGCTCCCAATTGTCAAGGGGTCCTTTTGGTCTAGAAGATTTATTCGAGGTTTATACAAGGATTTTAAGTGGTTATTGGACTTTCAAGGCAAGGTACGTATTTTCTTAATCTAAATGATTACTTTACTCAATTTAAGAAGAGGTAAATTTTAATATTATTATAAATTATATCTTTTAGAACTACAGTGATGTAAATACTAATGATTATAAAGTATAGTAATAAGTTTTTTTAACTAAAGTGTTATAAAAAATTGTAAAGTAAGTAAGGAATGAATCAAAAAGACAAAAAGGAAAGGCCTTTTATAGGCAAAATGTGAGAAAATAAAACACGGAATTACCACCCCCTAGTACAAGAGTATGAGAGGAAAAACTTAAATAAAGAGAGTATGTGAAATAATAAGAGTAAGTCTAAATAGTGCATAAATAAAAGTATTTATTTTTATTTGAAATAAAACTATGACCCCTTTAGTTCATCACTTTTTAGTGTAAGAACATTTGATTTGAAATATAGAATCAATAAAATCTAATTAAAGGAATTTGAAAAAGTATTTTTTTCTTTTTATAATTTTATATATTTTTTTAATACTAATTTTTATTCCCATCTCATCTGTATTATTGAGCACAGTGTTTGGGAGTAAAAATATATGTGGGACAATTACTTATTTTTATTAATTAATTACTTAGTGTACTTAGTTAGTTAATTGTAATTAATACATAAGTATTTAATAAATAATTAATTATTAATAAGGATCTAAAAGGTGTGGCTTCACCTCAGTAAGATAATTAATTATTTTACTGGGTAAGTCTAGTAGCCTGGCTGACACCATCCCTGTCACATGAGATACACAGAACTCCATCCCCTCATCAATCTTTGGCACACTCCTCACTGAGATTTGAAACATTTTATTGTGACATTTTAACCAGGCATGTTTTTTCCTTCTTTTTTTATATTTTCAACATCTCAACCTCTTTTCTTGTAACATACCAGTTTCATAATACCTCCCAGAAAATCCAACACTCAAAAGGCAACTCAAAAAAATGCTACATCACAAAGGTCTTCCTGTAATGCAAGCCCCTCACCAGAGAAATCAAATTCTGGACAGCTAAAAAAGGAAGATTATCTCATCATCATCAACTTCCTCAAAATTAAATCAAATTATGATGTGTTTTTTGGATGTGAGAAGTCCACCTTCATCAAGGGTCAATGGTTTCTTGTTAATGGTGAATGAAATAAAAAAGAAAACGAAAGGGAGAATTGACATCAATCCTAAGCAAATGAAGGAGAGGTTCAAAAGTTATTAATCCAAATATAAAAAGGCTCATTTTTTTCCACTTCCACTGGCTTTGGTATTGATGATGAAGATTTGGAGATTGGAATTAATACTTTTTCCAAAAAGCTCAATGTCATTTGTGCTTTCTATGAGGAAATGGATAATCTTTTTGGTTCCCGAGTTGATGTCAACCCTTGGTTTATACATGATACTACTTAGGATATGCCCTCTGGATCTCAAAAAGCCAGTAATCCTCCCAACACACCTGAAACTCAAGGACATCAATCCCCTCCAGCTATTAACCATAGTTCACCTTAAGATGATCTTGACTATCAAGCAGAAAAATTATTTTGGAGTAGATCTGAGTCCTCAGAGCCCGAAAATTTTGATGTATTTTTACTTTCTCTTTTTTCTTCAATTCTTTTCTAAATTTCTCATTAATTCTTTTCTAGTCTACTTCTACTCAAACTCAAATTTATAAAATGAATAACAATTTCAGAATTGACAGTCCTGCTTTACAAGGTGCTTTAGATGAACTTCCTGAACCCTCTTGCTCAAACTTCAAACTAAAGTGTCAAGCCTCAACTTCAATGAACTTGAACTGTCTTTTAAAACATGGTAGTACTTCAACCAGCTCTTTGGGCTCCCTTGATGATTATTTTGAGAAAAAATATATAAGTAAGAATTATTCACCATATATCTTTTCAATAACATATTTATTTATTCTTTCTATTCAATTTTCTCAGAAAAATCCTTTATTGCAAAAAATAATATTGACTTTGAGAATATGAAATTTGATCATATGCTAATGAAAGATCAATGAGCCATATATTTGGAGGAAAATTTTTATTGCTACAATAAAACTTTGTAAAGGCTAAATTTGAGGTGGAGGAGATGGATAGAGCTCATATTTTCTTGGAGAAACAAAAGACTGTGAATTTCAAAGAGAAATGGCTACTTGTGAATTAGAAAAACATGAAAGTTTTTTAGAAAAAAGTATTCATTACAGAATGTATAAGAAATAGCCAATCTTATGTGGACATTAAAAAATTATTTGACTTATTAGGGGGTCTCAAAAATTACCAAACAGGCCTAGAATGTTACATTTGAAAAATGCCACACAAAAATGCCATGAAACATGTATGATTTGGTACTTGGGGTCTCAAACATTGGGTCAAATACATCCTACTTTTGTAAAATATTCTTAGCCATAACTCAGCCCACAAGCACCCACATCCTCCCAATAATTTGTGCATCATCTTCTTTCCATCCTCACCCATATACTCCATGTCAAAACTCTTCTCTCCCAGTTCATTTCCAAATAAAATTTTTCTCTTTCACACCACAGTAAGTTTATTAAATTTTATTCTTTTTTTTCAAAAATTTTCCTGCTCAAATCTCTATACTCACAAACTCTTATTTTTATACAAGGCCATCATAAATATTTAAAATTATTTTTTAGTTTCTCTTTTAATTCAACAAAATTTTCTTTTTTCACTAATTTCTTTGTTTAGTGTTAATTTATCATGCCTCACCCAAAAGCTACTTCTCAAAAATTTACTCAATTGAAACTGTCTGACCTTCAGATTGTAATTAACTGGCTGAAAATTAAATCTAATTTTGATTCCTGTCTTGGCTGTGAAAGGTGCACTCAAGTTGGTTGTCCACTTGCATCAAGATTGAGTGGCTTTAATCAAATGGCAGTGGAGTTTAAATCAAAAACTAAAGGTAAGATGGATTTGAAAACAAAAAAAATGAGGGAAAGATTCAAAAAATTTCAAACAAAATACAAGAAAGCAAGATAGCTTCTTCATCAACTGGGTTTGGAGCTACTGAAGATGATGAAAAGCATGGAATCAAATCTGTTTCTGAAAAACTCAACTCTCCTATTTATGATCAAATGGACAAACTCTTTGGACAAAGGCCAGATGTTGACCCCTTGCACATGAATCAAGGCCCAAGAATTTCTGAGTCTCATACAAATAGTCATAATTTTCCTTTAGATCTTTCACTTTAATCTCCAGAATTTGGAGAACAATCTGCTTATCCTGACATTGAGATTGATTAGCCCATGGTAGTAATACTAAACTACTTTTGCTATTATTTTTTCTTTTGTAGTGCTGATTTACTCCCCATGTATAAACCAGACCCAAGCCTCATCAAGCCTAGAAATTTTTATAGATGCAGCTGAAAATGAAAGATTAGATGATAAAGAATTAAAAACTACTAGAAACAGACTTAAGCAAAGAGCTTCTGCTAGTTTGGGGACCACTCAATCAATGTCAAATGCTGTTTTTTCTGCTTATGGGGAGATCGTTAATAAACGCAAACAAGGTTATACTTTTTACTTTTGTTTTGACTAAAGAATTATTTTGAATTAATTTCTCTTACTCTTAAAAGCAAAACTTGTTGCAGAAAAATAACAAACACAAATTGAAAACATGAAGTTAGAGT
This sequence comes from Hemileia vastatrix, assembly GCA_030280995.1. Taxonomy (NCBI): domain Eukaryota; kingdom Fungi; phylum Basidiomycota; class Pucciniomycetes; order Pucciniales; family Zaghouaniaceae; genus Hemileia; species Hemileia vastatrix. The sequence goes on along the minus strand of JASXTE010000008.1, from coordinate 26,005,438 downwards.
CACATGAAAAAACTGCAGAACATCAACTAATTTTTGAAAAAAAGAAGTGGTTTCATTCAAAATCAAAGGAAGAAATTTTTTTAGAAATTGAGAAACATTGTTCAGATTTGGAGAGGGAGAAGGTTAGGTTTCAAAGAGAGGATGATAAAAAATTCAAAAATAATCAATTTCAATTGTAAAACTCCAAAATTCAGTTACAGTCTAATAAATTAAAAATGAAGCAACTTGAAGCTGAAAAATAAAGAAATCAAGCTTCTTTACTTGCCTGTGTTAATTCAAATAATTCAAAATCTGATATTAAAGAGTTGCTTTCTATACTTAGTTAAAATCAAGTAAATATTAATACATTTCTTTCTGAATTTCTTCTTTAATATCAACATGAAATTCTTTCAAAAATTCACATATCTCCTTCATTAGATTTTTAAACTCTTCAACATTTTTTTTCTAACTGAACTACTTATATCTAATAATCTAGATCCTACTCAATCAATCATACTTTCTATTTTTTCATCAATTATGTTTAGGAGTTCTTCTTTTGTCTTGGATCTACACTTTCTTTTATTTGTTCTCAAATACTATCATCACCCACAAATTCTTTTCTTTCTCTTTTTGTATGCAATCTACTACTTGAAGAATAATGTTTCTGTGACTGATTTCTAGCTAAAAAAATGTTTTTTTACTGAGTCTTAATGTTATATTTGTAAAGTATTTCTCTAAACTCACAAGATTTCTCACTTGAGGAATAAGTTTTATATGAATTTTCCTCTTCATCAGAAATAATATCTTTTCTGGTTTGAGATTTTTTTTCCAATTATCTACAGTGGCCTAATATATTTCATTTTAAATAATCCTAGTCTTATTTATCTATTCCAATAATGAAATATAATGGAATACTCTTAGAAAGTCTCTATTTTATCCTTCTGAGTCCTAAATTTTAAGTTTGTGAATTGAGATTTTGGTTCTGGATTAATTTTAACAACATCACATTTTCGATGATGCCAATGGCAGCTTTGAAATGTTTTGAATCTTGCTTCAACTACTGTATTTTTAGCACAATAGTGATTAGATTTTTTGCATCTTGTGAAAGGTTTAGAGTATTGATATGTGAGCTGATAACCCTTGTTAGAATAGTCTTCAATACTAGATGAGGTACTCATTTAAAATATTCTGGAGAAAACAAAACTTGAAATATACTTTTGTTTTTAGCAAAAATGGATCTTAGTAGACCAAGAATATTTATGGAAGCAAAGTATGCAATTTTATTTTGGCAACAAATTAACCTTCAATTTATTATATTATGAGGTCCAGACCACCAACTTATTTATAAGTCAATTTTTTTTTTTGAAAATATTCTCCACTGCTATTTACCATAACAGGGGGTGGGGATCACCATTTTTTTTCTAAGTCAGAAAAAAACTTATGACAAAACAAAAAAGACAATACCCTCCCCTGTACTTTATTGAAGTACGGGCATAGATTGCCAAAATTTATGTTCATTGAATGAATTAAAATCTAAAAAAGTCTTATAAGATAATTAAAAAACCTAAATTAATGAAAATTCAAGTAAAATGTGAGTGTAAATTGTCTGTGACCAAAGTCAATTAAATTAAACAGAAATGTATACATGAACCTCATGATTACCATTATACAACACATGGTCCAATGGCCCATTAAGTTAGGTAAGTAGATTATCATATAAGACCTGTAAAATGTTAATTTGTGAAATAAAAATAAAATTTGACAACTGTTCTTACACCCCATACTTTTTTTCTACCTAATTTTTTTTGTTTTACCTCACCTTTCTTCATACCTTATCAATCCTATTGACCAGCTCCCTATTGATTTGAAAAGAAAATCCAAAGTGTGTGAATTATTCACAGGATTCTAAGCCAGGTGGTGCTTTAGTTTTCTGGTGATTATGAAGATTCAAATAACAAAATGCTTCAATTATTCAATTTCCTGTTCCAAAGTTAATAATGCATTGATGGTCTGGAAAGTATAGACCATGGCCTTTTTTAGATGAGGAGGGTGAGGGGATTGGATAGGAAGACCAGTTTTTGTATTAACGTATGAGAATATTCCAAATGTGACCAAGTTGAGATTGTTTTCTTCCATTTTAATTTTTTTATAAAAACCACCAAAGGTTACTTTGACATTAGAAGCAAAAAATATCATCATCAAAAAGTTTTAGCCATTCTGCAACTGTCCAATTAGGGATTTTAAACTGTTTTTCCAACTCATGATTAGATTCAAAAGCATGTTGACATAGATTCTTTAATTGTTGAGCTGAAAAATGGTTGAATGTTGAAAATGAGTCCCATTATTTAAATCTTGTTCCATTTATTTGGCAGTAAGTTCTCTTAGTAAAGAATAATAATTTTTTTTTTGTATTCATTCATCTATAAATAAGCTTACCAAGTGAAAAACCTTTGTCATATCCTGGTCTCAAATTAATAGCATACATGAAACCTCCAAGAATATTTTTGTTTGATAAAGGTTGGCAAGCTAAGGCTATTTGATACAAAGTCAATATAAGATCAGATAAATTTTAAAATGTTTTATTTTTATTTTCTTCAAATGTGTGAACCTCAAAAATAAATTGAAGTGTGAAAGAATTAGAAAAAACATCAAATTTTTATCTCCAGTCTTATCTGCTTCATTGTTACTTGACTTTAATTTTGTATTGGTTATTGGCTCAGAAAAAAAATTGTATTTTCAGGTAGTTTTTTTGGATAACTTTTTTTTTAGAAGAATCTAGTTTTGAATTAACTGAAGCTATTTGAACTTCCAATAAATTTGGAACAAAATTGTTTCTCTCTTATGTAATTTTGACTTTGACCAGATTTTGTAAGAGATGATATTGAAGAAAGTGAAGAAAGAGAAGATGAAGATATTGAGGTAAGTGAAGAGAGGGATGAGTATGAGGAAGAAATCTCTTTATTTTTAGTTGAGTCTAGATTCTCAGACATTTTCTTCTAAAAAAAAGAAAAATAACAATATAATAGAAAAAAATAATCAAAATTGGATGAAAATTACCTGAAAAAGCTCTTCTCAAACTACCTGAAAGAAATAGCCCCAAAAATTGCCAAAAAAGAGTCCCAAAAGTTCAACAAATGGGCCCCAAAAAATACCAAAAAGAGTCCCAAAAGTACACAAAAAGTGTTCCAAAAGTTTCCAAAAAAGTGTCCTGAAAGTCCCCTAAACCCTCCCCAAAAATTGCCAGAAAACTGACAAAAAAAAGTACCAAAAATTGTCTGAAAAAAGTGCCAAAATGACTTAAAAATACGTTAGGATGCTTTTAAAATATTTACAAATGGTTTTAGAGCGTTTCCAAGCATTTACACATTGACTTAGTGAAAAAATAGACCTAAAAAAGCCCCAAAACACCTAGAATTCACTTAGAAATGCTTGGAAAATGTTTCTGGAAGGTTTTAATGAAATAAAATACCAAAAACAAACCAAAAAAAACCTCAAAGTAAGTGAAGACTTCTCAGAAAAAGTTTCTAAATTGTTTCCAAATGATTCCAAAGTAATTTAGCAAAGAAAAAGGCCAAAAAAGTGAAAATGCCTCAAAATGACCAAAAAACACCAAAAAGTCATTAAATCAAGAATGAAAATTATAGAGAATAAGAAAAAAGGGGGAAAATAAGGGGGAAAGTGAAATATGAACAGAAAAATCAGAAATCAAAACAAAAAAGATGATAAAAAAAGAAACAAAAAAAGAAACAAGAATAAAGACATTTCAATTAGCAATTAATTTAAAAAAAATTAGAGAATGAGTTACTTTCAGTGATGTGAAGTGAGAAGTATCAGAAAAAACAATTAATGATGGAATTTAGTGATGAAGAGAAGATGAAATATCTTAGTGAGACAGATTCTTAGAAATGTTATGCGTGTGCAAATGTTATGTGATTTCAAGTCTGGGAGCTGAACCAAAACAAATGAAACTGAGAAACTTGGGAATTTCATTGGAAAATATTATTAAACAAAAAAAAAAATGTAAATCAGTTAAGCTAGGCACTAAAAGTGAGAAAGGGTGATTGGTAGTATTTTAGCACACATAGAACTGGGTTGAGATGAAGAAGTACTGCTAGATTCTATTGGTGGAGGTGGATCAGGAATCTCATCTTCATAATGCTCATTCCATCCATCTTTTAAGTTAGCAAGAAGATTGTGTAATATAAGACAAGCAGTAATCCAGTATACAGTAACATTCAATTCTTTTTTTATTGAGTGGAGTTCTTAGTTCTAATAGAGAAGCAAATCAGCCTTTCAGTATCCCTATTGCATGCTCAATCCTAAGACGAGATTTTGCTAGATGAGTATTGAATCTTGATTTTTCACTTTCTTCATCTCCAGTCCCACAAAAAGCAGTGATGACATAAACTACATTTGAATAAGCAGAGTCTTCTAAAAGATATTTATTTTCATCAAGAAAATATTGAGAATGTTGAGAAATACTCATTTGCTGAAATACAGAGGAATCATGGCAAGCACCTGGGAATCCAGCATGAAAAGCAATGAATTTATTGTTAATATCACAAACCAATTGAAGAGCTATTGAGTACCTAAAAAATGAATAAGATTAATATGAGATTTTTTTAAAACTTTAAAAGAAATAAATATCATCTTTTTTTGAGATCAAAATAGCTATTTCCATCTCTTGCAGGTTTTTGACTCAAGGGTAAGGTGGTACCATCAAAAAAACCAATGCAGCAAGAAAAACCTTCTTTTTGAATCACTTGAGAGTTCTCCAACCTTTCTTCTCTACTGGGCCATTTCAGAAGTTGAGCTTCAAGAGAAAGAATCACAGTTATGACTTGCTTTGTATGAAGGTGAACTGCTCCTTGACTAAGCTGGAAGAGGTTTTCAAGACAGGTTACTGCTGCAACATTACCATTTGAGCCAAAATGGAAAAGTGCCACTGACATTTTAATAGCTGGATCTCTTTGAGGACAATGAGAATTATTTTTGAAAATGTAATGATCTTTAAACAATTCAAGTAAACTAAGAAAGCCAGGAAAATTTGTAAGAAACATCTGTTGAAAGCTAGCTTCAGAAATTTTGGCAAAAACATCAAGGTGATATCAAGGTTGGTGTTGTATAGAAGGTATTCTAGGAAATAAGTAGTGGTTCTCCAATATGTTTCACATAAAAGCCAAGTCAAGTTCTGCATCAGAAATGGTATCAGAATTAGCCATTAGATCAAGAGCTACAGCTGCAGCAGTGATCTCAAGTTGATGGCAGACTGAAAGAGGCATGTTATGTTAGTGAACAGTGGTAAAAATTACGGGTAAGTGTATGATTATGGGATTGATAAAGTTCTGGTAATTAATATACCTTTCTCATATGAATAAGCCCTTAAGGATTAGGTGAAAAAAATCAAGGTGTTGGCACTTTTCTACCTAATGTTGGAATCTATGTACCTAGTGCTGACTAATCATGGTGATGAAGGGAAGTGTTTTGATGACTTGTTTAAACCAAAAGAAAATGTGTTTGGGGACAAATACACTGTTGAAATACAACTTTCCAGGGCAGGTGTATTTCATTTTTTTGATGGCGGGTTTGCTACTTTTTTGTGGTGTATTTGGTAATGTTTGAGATCCCCTATTTAACTGATCAATTTTTTGTTTGGTTAAATTAATTTTTTTATATTTCTTTTTGGTGATAATTTCATATATGCTGACTTTTTAAAGGTCTTGATTCTAGATGATTTTTTTTTTGAAAAAATTGGAAAAACTCATAAATTTTTTCTTCTTTACATTCAAATCCTTAAATTTACTCTTCTAAATAGAGATAATTCAACAAAACTCTATATCTGTTTTAAAAATTTGGCAATACCCTCCCCTGCATTTTATTGAAGAAAGGGGTGGGTATCACCAAAATTTTTCTAAGTCATCAATTTCACATGTCAGATTTGAAAAATTGGCAATACCCTCCCCTGCATTTTATTGAATTAAGGGGTGAAAATCACCAAAATTTAATATAATTCCATAAATTAATAAAAATATATCTTAAATTTACTAGTTTTAAAGTAATGACAATTCCTCAAGCCAAAATGAGGCCCGAGTCTAGAAAATATGTTTGGGACCTTCCACAGATATAGGTAAGATGAACCCCATGAAAAAAATCAATTTCATCTTGATTACCTTTTATACAACACAAGGTCATTGGCTCATTACTTTAGTTTAGTAAATTGAAATATCATATTTATTTATTAAAAATTTATGAAAGAATAAAAAATATTTGATGACTTTACTAGTCCCCATACTTTTTAGATCTACTTAAAGTTTTATTAAATTTATACCTTTTAACTTCTTTTTTTACCTTGTTGATTTGTTGGATTAGTTTTTGACTAATTTGGAAGGAGCAACCAAAATGAGTAAAGTCATGACAAGATTCCAAACCAGGGGGAGCTTTTTTTGTTTGTTGATTATTCTTAGAAGAGTTCCAAACTGATTTAATGCTTCCATTTCCTAATCCAAAATAAATTATACACCTTTAATCCAATAAATATAAAACATGCCTTTAATTTTAGCTGGGGAAGAAATAGGTTGTCCAGTAATAGGATTAATATAAGAGAAAATCCTCAAAGTAAGATAATTGGCATCATTATTATCAGTATGAATCTTGTTATGAAAACCAGAATGAGTAAATATAACAATGAAGAATAATAGATAATCACTACTAATTTCTTCTCATTTGGAGTCACACCAGTTTGGGATCCCAACTCTTGTTGCAACTCATGATTGGATTCAAAGGCATTGTTACAGGGTTTTTTGAGTCAAAGAGCAAGAAATGATTTAAAGGAAATTAAGGAGTTCCATAATCAAAAATCATTATTTTTTTCCACTTTAGATAAATTTAAAAGTAATGAATAGATGGCTATAGGATTATATTGATTCAACAATATCAAGAGTGAAACAAAAAAAATTATTTGACTTACCAAGAGAATAACCTTCAATAAATCCCAGTCTCCATCCAAAACCAATCATGATAACACCCAAAAAAAAAAATTCTTTTTTTAGTTGGTAATCAAACCAATAACATTTTATAAAGTATAGAGATGAGATCAGATAGTCGATTAGAGGCTTCATCTTTAAGTCCATCAAATGAATGATTTTTGTAAATAATTTGAGGTTTAAATGTACAACTGATTACTACCTTAACTTAATGTCATCCTAAATTTGTTAGATATTCAATATCTTCAGGTAACTTCCTGGGATATTTATCTTTTTTATTGACTATAGTTTTGAAATAATTGATGTTCTATATATGACCAAATAGAAGATCTAAGTGAATTTTCATTTTTAAATATCTTTTACATTGATAAGATTGATCATCATTTTTTATTGTTGAAGGTTTTGAAGAAGATTGAAAAAAAGCAGAAATTGAAGAAGATGATAAAGAGGATACCAATCAAGATAGACGTGTAAGGCTTGAATCAGAAGAAATAGAAATTTTTTTTCTGATAATTTTTAAGATTGAAATGAAATAGATTTTGAAGAAGAAGATAAAGAAGATAAAGATGAAGATAGATCTGTAAGGCTTGAATCAGAAAAAATAAACATTTTTTTTTCTGAATTTTTTTTTTGACAATTGAAATGAAGTAGATTTTGAAGAAGATGATAAAGAAGATAAAGATGAAGAAAGAAATGTAAGGCTTTAATCAGAAAAATAAGACACTTTTTTCTGAAAAAAATTTTACTGGTCAAGAAAACATCAATTTTTTTTTTTTTGAAAATTAAAAAAAACTTATATAATCTAAAATAATTAATCAATTATATTGTTTCAAAAATTTAATAAGAATAATTTTTACTTTAATTAATTTTTACAAAAAAATTTTTATAAATCTGCACAAAAAAAAGAAATTTTTTTTTTGTTATTTTGGTGTCCTTAATACCCCCTCTAAACCTGATACAACCCCCCCATAAACCCTCTACAATCATTCCTCCAAACCCCTCCAATTTCCCCCAGAAACCTCCAAAAAACCTGCCTATAAGCCCCTGAAAACCCACCTCCAATCCCCTCCAATCCCCTCCAATCCCCTCCAATCCACCCTGAGTAACCCTCTACAAACCCCTGCAAAACCACCTTCAAGCCCCCCCAAAGCCCCCCTCTCTTCCTATGTTAATAATTTTTCACTAACAAAAGAAGAGAGGGAGGTGGTTTCACTAAAGAGAGGGTTAAGGAGGGTGTTATGAAGCAGTTGTAGGGGAATTTTTACATGGGGATTTGAGGGGGTTGGAGGGAGGTTTTCAGGGGTGATTTGAGGGTGTTTGAGGGGGGATTTGAAGCAGTTGTAGGGGGGTTTGAAGGAGAGACTTGAGGGGGTTTGAGATGGAGGGTTAGAAGCAGCTAAGAAAGGATGGGTTGAGGGGGAAAAGAGGCAGGAAAGGGGGGTTAAAGTAAGACATGGAAGGAGGGAATGAGGCAGGCAAAAAAAAGGTAAAGGGGGGGAAAGGGGGATATGTCCATGCCAAGGAGGGGTGAAAGTGGGGAAAATGACCAGGCCAAGGAGGGACCAAGAGTAGGATGAAGAGAAAAAAAGAGAGAAAAGAGGGAGAGAGAAACAAAAAAGTTAATATTACCTAGAAGATAAAAAAACCACTTACAAAAATAAATAAAGAAAAAAGAAACACAAAAGAAAATTATAATTAGCAAAAATATAAGTAAAAATGAGAAAAATGACTTACCTGGAGAGATGAGATGAGAAAACAATTGACTTCCAATTATTTGAGAGATGTTTGAGGAGAGGAGGAAATGGATATGAGGGATGAACAAAAAGAAAAATGACTGAAAAATTATGCAATAGCTGAAAATATTTGATTTCATGTTGAGGTGGTGAACAAAAACAAAATAGGCATGGAAAAAGAGACTTTCACTGAAAGTTCAAAATAAAAGTCAATATGCAAAAATAAAATTTCAAAACCAAGAGAATAATACATGCATCCCTGTGGGAAGTAAGATTTGTGAATCAAAAGAAGGTAGTAATAGTAGATAAAAAAAAGATTATTTTAATAATAATTTAAGAATAAATTGCTAAATATCCCAATGTGCTAGTGTGATTTAAAGAATTATTTCTCACATGCTAGTGGTTTTAGAGATAGAAGTGTTGTATATAGTGGGAGGTGTTTCAGTTTCTTCATCTTCATATAACTCTAGCCATTGATCTTTGAAGTCAGAAAGCAGGTTATGAAGTAAAGTGCAACACTGAATCCAGTTGATCACTCCCTCCATCTTGGATTTATTTCTAAGAGGACTTCTTAATTTCCTTAAACTGGAAAAACAACCTTTCAAGATGCCAATAGAATGTCAAATACAGACTTTTGACTTTGCCAATGATTGTTGAACTTTAAATTTTGAATTTCTTCAGATGCTGCTCCCCAAAAATCAGGAAGTACATACTTTACATTCAAATAAGCAGAAACTGGCAGAACATACTGATCTTCATCAAAGAATATTTCAGGATCTTTTGAAATTTGCATTCTCTGAAAAATGTAGGAATCATGACATGATCCAGGATAGCCATAAAAAAAGAAATAATTTTTTTTTTGATGTTGCATATAAGCTGAACATAAATTGAATATCTATAGAAAAGATAATTTGCTTGTGTTAGTATGAAAAAGAAAGAATAAAATTAAAAATAAGCTACCTATTTTTTTTTTTCAAAGTAATTATTTCCACCTTGAGAAGGTTTCTGACTCAAAGGAATAGTAGTACCATTAACAAAACCAATATATCCTGGGAAACCCTCTGCTTGCATAACCTGAGATGATTCAAGTTGTTCTTCTTTAGTTGGTCAGGTGAGAAGTTTAGATTCTAAGGAGTTGATAACAGTAATGTGTTGTTTTGTATAAGTGTTAACATATTCATACCCTAAATCAAAAACATTTTAAAAACATTTCAAGGCAGCTCCATTACCATTGGAACCTAAACAACATAGTGTGATGGCCAATTGAATTGAAGGATCACATTGAGGTTTTTGATAATTATTGTGAAAGATGGGGTGGTCCTGAATAAGCTCAAGAAATTTAAGGAAAAATTCCTGATAAGTCCTGAACAACTGTCTAAAACTGGGTACAGATAGGCTAAGAAGTGTTTGGATGGTGTACTTGGGGGCATGAAGTACTTGAGGCTTTCTTAGAAGAAGGTAAAATTTCCTTGACATTCTTTACAAAAAAATAAAATCTTCTTCAAGATCAGAATCTGAATGTAAATCAGAGTCCAAGAGGAGATCAAGAGCTATATAGACTATTTCTTGATGTAGCTTATCACAATTTGAGAGTGAGGAAGGCATGACTCTTATTCCATATAAAAATAAAAATGATGTGTGATGTTTTAAGTTATGAAGTTTTATCCTGCCTATTGCTGTGTATAAAGGGGATGATGCTGAAAAATCAGTGAAATGAGAAATTATGGTGAAATCAGCACTTTTGGTTGAGAATGTGCAGATCTGGCTGAAATAAGTGACTTATTTCATTTTGAAATCCACCAGTGTTGGGGCTAGGGTGTTTTGGAAATATGCACTTAAATAAGTGCTGATTTGGTCAAATTTTAAAGCAGAATTTTAATTTCAGATTTTCCAGAACTGACACCCCCTATTACATACATACAAAAATTTATCTGAACATATATATTATTACACTCCAATCACCACACAATATGAGGGGCAGACTTGCTAGCAAGTCCGCAACCTTGGACCCAAACTCACCACAGATTTAACACACATTGAGCTATTGATAAAGGAAGCATACAATCAGGGATGAACACCACTCAGCGGAGAAGTTTTAGGGGGGTGTTCAAGTTGAGTTAAGTTTGGGTTCAGTATGAGTTCCCTCTGAGTTCCATATCAGTTCAGGTTGAGGACTTGCTAGCAAGTACACCCCCTACATTGTGTAGTGATTAACCCTGCTTACTTAAACCTAAATCTGTTGTCTATTAGAGAGTATTCAAGGATTTTAACATTTTTTCTGTATTTCTATCTTTGTTATTCTTCATTTTTTACCATGTAAATTTATTGATAATAAAATAAAACTGTCTATTAGATTTATTACACTCATTAAACCATGTGCAAACAGCCCAATTAACAACTGCTATGTCAGCATGATGTAGCAGAAAGGCATCTCAAAAGCTGTCCCACTACATTGGCTTATTTTATCTTTCAGTAATCAGACACTCCACCCCCGAAAAAAGTAAGATCCCAGGTCACCTGAACCTATGCATCCAATCATCCCATATGGAATCAGTGCCCAAACCACTTTCCTCTTGCCCCCCACCCAACTCTTGTCTACAATTTCCTCCTTCCCATTTTTTTGGTCCTGGTTCTAAATGTAAGTTTCTTCTGTTTCATTTTTCTATTTTCAAAATACTCCTCACTCTTGCTTTCATCAATATTAACTGTTGTATTTTTTGTTTGCTTTTTTCCTTTTTTTCATCTATTACTGTGAGAAAAAATCAGCCGACGTAGCAGTGTGGTACACATCTCGCAGTAACACAGCAAGGTTGCAGCTTACAGCAAGCAAAACAAAGGGGTTGTCAGGTAGGATGGATATGGAAGCACAACAAAAGGGTTTTTGATAGTGCAGAAAAAGTAGACTCTCCTTGCACATTTTTTTTGTTTGTATTATGAATTTATGAGACGGAAAGAAAAAGGTCAGGGTAAGTACATAGATGGATAAAAGACAAGTAAAATATGGTATGTACTTGCAAGAGTCATGGGAAGATATAGATGCATGATATGGATTTATGAGCCAGCAACAGAGATGGAATGAGGTGTACGCTTAGATAGCAGTGGTTCTTTTAGGTCAAGCTATGCCTGCTCATGAAGACAAAAAACACATCAGAGAAAGAAGGTAGTGCTAGGAAGGTGAAAAGGTTGCAAGTAGCACTCAAGCAAGAGATAAGATGGATAAGAATTAATATAAGAAAGTCATTTGCTGAAGTGTGAAAAGTTTCACGATTAGTGGATACTCATGTCACCAGCATGGGTAATTGCAATAGGTATGAAAGGCAGTGCAGTACCTATTAGTTAGTCAGGGATCTCAGGAAGCATAGAATATATATGAAAAAGGTAGTGTGTTATAGGGCAAATGGCTGTACTTCCACAAAGGTTTCAGGTACTATTAGAGCCAAAACCCATACTAATAGATGTAAATAGACCTTTGAGGTACTTAGATACCTTTTTGAAATTCTTGTATTAGCGCTGAACTTGTGTAGGAAAACCCATAGGGTAAGAAAACATAGGAAAGGGGCGCTGAACAAACAAATGTATATAAGCACTCACTTGTAGATAGTAGAGGTGTGTGAGAGAGTTAGTAAATAAATAACAATAGATACTCTTAAGATAGAAAGAATAGATATATTTTAATTTCTTTGTACATATTGAGTGTGCATACCAAAAGTAGTGCTGTAGAGTTATTTTATTGCTACAGTAAAGATAGTATTAGATAGAGTGCTTCAAGAGAGAGTGACTGAGAATACTAGCGCTTACTGAGAGTAGATCTAGCTGGAAGTTTGATTGCTTATATTAAAATATATATTTTCTTTTTTTTCATTAAAAAGACCTCTATAAGTTATTCTACTTTCTCCTCCATAGTTAAAATAATATAATCACACTTACAATACGTGCTTAAACTGCCTTTATTTATTAGAGTGGAAGGTGCTTTCTTTTTAAAATTGGATTTAGAAAGGAGAACAAACCCATCTCGGAATTGTGTCTATAGCTTAGTTTTATAGAGATTTTTTTATTTCTACAGCGGGACAGCTTTTGAAATGCCTTTCAACCATGTTGTGCTGACATAGTTGTGGATATGTCAGCTGTTTTCATGTGGTGTTATACTAAAATTGAAATATAAATTAATCTTTGTTACTCTTCATTGTTCACCAGCTTCAGATATTTTGCTTTCACCCAACACTGTACCATGAATTCAAGTAGACTGTATCCCTCACATCTTCAATTTTACCTCCACATGCATCTTAGTCCTGGTCATTATCTCCCTTTAACTTCATCATAAACATTGGTAAATACATCCCTCCTACCCAATCATAATTTCCAGATACAATCCCTGACTCAAAATTGTCATCAGCTTGTTCTCCATTCTATCATCACCACTGTATCTATTCCCTGACTAGTCATCATTGTGTCATGCACCACATAAAACTCAAAGAAAAATTCAATCTTTAAATCCATAAATAAGTACACAAATCCATATGAAAAGTGCAGAAGCAACATCTACATGGCAACTTCTTTTTCCATTTGTGTGTCTCAATTCAACCACTCTAGAAATCACACTATCTAAACTCTCAAGGGGTATTTTGGTCTAGAAGTTTTATTCAAGGTTATACAAGGATTTTTAGGGTTTTAATGAACTTTCAAAAGTAAGGTACGTATTTCTTAATCAATTTGATTGTTTTACTCAAATAATAAGAGGTAGTGTTAAATATTAATATATTTTATAGATTAGATATACATTGATGTAAATACTAATGTTATAAAAGTATAGAAATAATAATTGATGTGTTGTAAATGTAATAAGGAAATAAGTCAGGAATGAATCAAAAAGACAAAATGGAAAGGCCTTTTATAGGCAAAATGTGAGAAAATAAAACACGGAATTAACACCCCCTAGTACAAGAGTATGAGAGGAAAAACTTAAATAAAGAGAGTATGTGAAATAATAAGAGTAAGTCTAAATAGTGCATAAATAAAATTATTTATTTTATTAGAAATAAAACTATGAACCCTTTATTCCGTCACATTTTAGTGTAAGAACATCTGATTTGAAATATAGAATCAATAAAATCTAATTAAAGGAATTTGAAAAAGTATTTTTTCTTTTTATAATTTTATATATTTTTTTAATACTAATTTTTATTCCCATCTCATCTGTATTATTGAGCACAGTGTTTGGGAGTAAAAATATATGTGGGAAAATTACTTATTTTTATTAATTAATTACTTAGTGTACTTAGTTAGTTAATTGTAATTAATACATAAGTATTTAATAAATAAATAATTATTAATAAGGATCTAAAAGGCATGGCTTCACCTCAGTAAGATAATGAATTATTTTACTGGGTAATTCTAGTAGCCTGGCTGACATAAACCTTAAATCTAAACTAGTAAATCATATGCTTATACTTTTTGACCTTAAGTAAATGCACAATTTATTAGTGCTAGGGTCAATGATATATTTTCAATGGTGGGTTATTGTGTGTCTGAAATTAATTAAAGGTCTGTGAGTAGAAATATGAGTGAGGTTGAAGGATCTGTGGGCTATATTGAAGGGTAAGTGGTAAAGTAAGTGCAGTTTATTAAAGGGGTTAATACAAGGTGGAGTTATCTATATAACTAGGTGGATTTGGTTTGACATCCCTTAGCATTAAATTATAGTATTGTTGTGATAGTAGTTAAGTTTATAAAAAGCTATTATTGTTTCCTAACCTTCTTAATAATCAATTTCATTCAATCCTAAAAATTCTTAGATCCTTTTGATTGTTAAGCTCCAACCCTTTGTGAGATTAACCTGAAAATTTATTGTCACTTTAAATTAATTTATTATTCACCTCAAACTTATCTCAAAGAAGTATTAATTTATTTTCAAAATATCTTGGAACAACTCTGTCAAAGTATTACTCTGTGTTTCAAAGGATTACTCAATAATCTTTTCTAATCTCACTTACTAAGTAGAACCCTTGACCATGAGTGTAGGCTGACTAGTGACATTATAATAAAATTCTCTGTAGTTCTCATTTTTTTAATTCATACTACTACATATTTTAAGGTACTAATTCTAAATGGTGCCCATTCAATGCACTCCTCCTATGGGCACTACTAATAGAGCCTGTTCCAGGGATAGGCCACCAGCGTTGAAACCTGTTTCCAGAATTCACTCTCTTGAAACTCTCAAAAAAAGAGAAAGGGAATATTCAATTTAATCTTTGGAGGCAATTTCTCAAGATTTCAAAGATTCTAGTGAGGAAAAATAAGGCAAATATACTATGCACAAGGAACCATCTTCCCCGGCTAAAAACCTTTTGGGAAAAACTTTTAAACCTGGCCCAGTCACTTCATTAGAAGAATTCATGAAATCATTATTGAAATTAATTTCTAATCCTTCTCCTTTGGAGGGCTCTAAATTTAAAACTTCTTCAAAGAAATCTCCAGATAAATTTGGTGAAGAAAATCCCAACAGATGGTGACATTTTTTTTAAACTTAAAAATTATTGTTCAATAACGACCCTCAAACCTTTAACACCAATTGCTCCAAGGTAACTTATGTCTAATTATTCCTATCTGGGAAAGCATTGCAATGGTTTGAACCATATTTGATCATGCTTTCTTTGAAAGAAACCCATTTACTAATTAATAATTGGGAGAGATTTGAAGATCAACTATTTATGTGGTTTTGTGATCCTAATGAAACCAATAACACAGAAGCTTAATTAGATTTCCATCACATGAAAATAATGGTAAAGCTTCTGAATACATCTAAATTTAAGAACTCTACAAACTCTATTAGGCTTGTCAGTGTATGCTAGTATCTAAGTATGATTTATTTGTAAATATTAATGATCCAACTACTTATTGATAAATTATTTAGTGATTAAACCTCAGGGGAAGACTAATTAAATAGTTATTCTCAGTGTTATTTCACAATATTTGGATTGGTGCATGCTAGTGGTGGGAGATAGGTTAATAAACTATAGTTTTAGCTAATATAAAGATAATATCAATTTATAAATGCTTTAAAATAAATTTCTATATTATAATAATTGTGTTATAATTTTTATTTGAATTTTAGTAAGTTGGTGATGTCCAATAACCTGTCAAATCCTCCCTTCTTATAAAAATCCACTGGAGTGCACAGACCTTCAATCCAGATTATGTCACTTCTCTCACCGGAAATTACAGCACTGTGAGGGCCCATCACCTCCCCATGGCATCCTCTTCAAGAAATTTCAACACCTAGACCTCCAGTAAGGACCCTCCATCACAATTAATGATATCACAAACCCATACCATAAATATAGAAAACAGATAAAAGTAGATACCATAAAGAAAATGGTAAAATAACTCATCTAAAGAGTATTTAATGAAACCCAAATCATATAAAGGAACCAAATCAACTTTCCAAGAGCAAAATAACATCCCCAAGCATCCATATTAATCAAGTAATCATATCCAAACCCATAAATCCATAAAAATCTATCAAAGGAAGCAGATTAAGTTGTCCAAGCTGGATATATGTGCCTGAAAAAGTTGTATATGCTTGTGTAGGTG
Organism: Hemileia vastatrix; assembly: GCA_030280995.1. Lineage (NCBI taxonomy): Eukaryota > Fungi > Basidiomycota > Pucciniomycetes > Pucciniales > Zaghouaniaceae > Hemileia > Hemileia vastatrix. Next base: position 25,989,153 of record JASXTE010000008.1, on the reverse strand, counting down.
TTGTATGTCTATTTAATATGTCCATATGACCTAAAATAATTAGAGAAATAAAGCTTATAGGCTATTTAGAGGTTAAAACCCACTTATAGACCTATATACACTATGCAATATAGAGGGTGGACTTGCTAGCAAGTCCTCAACCTGAACTGAGATGGAACTCAGTTGGAACTCATACTGAACCCAAACTTAACTCAACTTGAACACCCACCTAAAACTGTTCTTCTGAGTGGTGTTCATTCCTGATTGTATTGTTCATTTATCAATAGCTCAATGTGTGTTCAATCTGTGGTGAGTTTGAGTCCAAGGTTTCAGACTCGCTAGCAAGTCTGCCCCCATATTGTGTGGTGATACCCATATTATAGCTACATATTCCACTGAATAGGAGATTTATGTATATATATAAGCTTATTTATGTCTATTATTACTTAATATCACTTAAGATAAGTATATTATGACTCCATTAACATGTTAATAAGTATTATAACGCTATGGATAAGCTATTTTAATATATATAAGTCATTTAATAGTGTAATAAATATATATATAAGCATAATAACCATATATATAAGTATTATAACCATAATTTTTACTTATAAGCACTAAGAAATATAGGAGGTGGACTTGCTAGCAAGTCCCCAACCTGAACTCAGACAAAACTCAGATGGAACTCAGACTGAACTCATACTGAAAACATACTTAACTCTACTTGAAAACCCACATAAAACTGTTCTGTTGAGTGGTGTTCATCCCTGATTGTATGGCTCCTTTGTCAATAGCTTAATGTGTGTTAAATATATGGTGAATTTGAGTCCAAGGTTTCAGACTTGCTAACAAGTCCCTCCCCATATTGCGTGGTGAAGCTTAATGTAATAAAGGATATCTTATTTAAGCATAAGAAGCACTCAGTCCTGGGGATAACTAGGCTGAAAGCTTGAATGATGTAGCTTTAAAGTATCATTTCAAAAAGGGACTCCCTTTGAGGATTCTAGACCAATTAAATCTTCATAGTCAAAAAATGATGACTTTAATGGACCTAATAGATAGGACCCTTAAACTTAAAGGTGTTCATCAGGGCTGTCCTCAATAAAGGTAGTTTGCTAATAAATCTCACAGTTAGAATCTCAAATTAAGATCTCCTTTGAATTATCCTCAACCAACTCAATAATCATCTCAAACCAAGCCCTGTCACAAGGGTAAGGACAAGGCTTTATCCAAAAGCTCAATCCCATGAAATATAGATAAATTATTGAATCCAAAGGAAAATCAAAGGAAGCTGAGAAGTAAATTAGAGTATATAATGGGTTGTGTGTGTATTGTGGGTGTAAACACAAGTTGGATGAATCTGCTAAATTAAAGGATAGAGAAGGTAATGGTTCCAACTCAAAAACTATTGAATAGTTTACTTGTGTGCAAAGAAAACAATTTTATCTCTTCTAGTGAGCAGAACCTCCATGTCCTAAGGACTGGAGTTTCCCTAAACCATTTGAGACTAATTATTCTTAAGGAGGATATTCCCTTCTGCTGGATTATTGACTCTGGAGCTTCAATTTCATGTATCAGTTTATCTTTTTTCAAAAAGATTAAGCTGACATTTGTAGATATTAAAAAAATTCCAATTCATCTGGTGTAATAGGAGGAGCCCAAATACTAGATTAGTAAGAAATATTTATGGGTTTCTAACTTTCTGAATTTTCCCTCCTTCAAGTGGGAATTAAAAGTCTTGGATTCCCTAAGGATAGATGATACTATACTTGGCCATGATTAAAGCATTGGAATACCAAAATTTAATGGCCACAGGGATTTATAACGCCTTATTCTAAGTATATTTCTGACTCATAAATGCAGTTCAATAGGGAGTTAAAAACCCCATCTGACCAAGTCCTGCTAGAGGATCCTTTTCTTCCAGATGTTTTGCAAGCATCTGATATTTCTTCAAATGAGCACTTGGCTAACCATTCTTGACCAACTACTTCAATCAAAGAGGACTTCAATAGCCTCAAAGTGATCAATTTTCTCTCTTTAAATTCATGTCACCCTCAGCAGACTTTGTCAAAGATGAAGTAGCTGACCAAATGAATATTGAAGCCATTAAATCAACTCTACCCTAAGATAAGTATAACTTCATAGATGTTTTCTCAATATTTAGGGCCAATTAGCTGCCACTCCATTGACCCTACAATCATCAAATAGAGCTAATAGGTCCAGTACCATTGAGAGGTCCTGACTATTCTTTGTTGAATGACAATCTCAAGCTCTTAAATACTACATTTCAGAAAATTTAGCAAAAGGTTTTATTCAAGCCATTAAATCTCCAACCAGCTCTTCAGTTCTTTTTGTTAAGAAAAAGGGTGGAAGTCTTAGGTTAAGTATTGATTATAGAAAACTAAACACAGAGACTATGAAGAACAATTATCCAGTTCCTCCTATGTCATTACTGCTTACTTTGTTTAATGGTGCTAATTTATTTTCAAAAATAGATCTCAGAGGTGCTTACAATCTTATATTTATTGAAGAAAGGCATGAAAATTCAACTACAATGCTTACCAGGTTTGGTAGTTTTGAATATTTAGTAATGCCCTTTGGATTGTGTAACACACCATCCAATTTTCAAATTTTTGTCAATGATATCTTACAAGATATTATCTAACAGTTTGTTGTTGCCTATTAAGAAGAAATTTTAATATTCTTGAAGACCTCCAAAGAACATATTCAACATTTCAAAATGGTTCTTATTTGACTTCAATAACAAGGTCTCAGTGCCAAGAACAATAAATGAGAATTCCACCTAAAATCTATTGAATTTTTTGGGTTTTACATTGTCCACTGACAGTTTAGTCATGGATGATAAAAAGGTTTGAAAAGTTATCAAATAGCCAGAGCCAAAAATTCTAAAATCCTTACAGGGTTTTTTAGATTTTTCAAACTTCTATAGAAGATTTTTACAAGATTACTCTGAGACTAACAAATTTTACTTCTATTCTTAAAAATGATACTCATTTTTCTTCCCAGAAATAGTGCAAAAAGAATTCAAAAAATTTAAAATTGCATTCACCACATCACCAATTTTTTGACATTTTGATCCTACAGCCTTTTCAATAGTCAAGAAGATTCTAGCAATTATGAATAGCAGGGGTAATATCCCGATCAAATCCTGAAACAAAATTTTTTCATCCTGTTGCATTTTAATCATGCAAGCTTATTTCAGAAGAATTAAATTATGATAAACATGATAAAGAATTACTAGCTATTACTCAATGTTTTAAAAAATGGTGTTCATTTCTTCTCATTCTATATAGTTCGTTTCAAATCCTAACTGATCATAATCCTTTGAAATAGTTCATGTTTTCCAAAATAATAACTAGATATCAGGCTAGGTGGGCTAAATTCTTATCTGAAATCTATTTTACTTTTACCTAATTCACAAGGAAAATTATGTAGTTCCATATATTTTATTGCGTTGGAAAAAAAAATTATCTGCAGAAGGGGAAGGCATCTGCTGACATAAATCTGAAAAATGTGAAATCATTTTTCAAAAAATCAATGTTAAAAACTCATCAACTCAACTCAATCACAACAAAATCAACTCAAAATCCACTATCCAACATTCACAAAGCTTGATCAAAGGATGATTATTGTTTTTGGATTAAAGACAAGATTATCTTGAAGCAAGGCACCACAAGATTCTGTATAGAATCAGGTCTGTTAGTCTTCAAATGTAGAGTAGTCAAACCCAACAAGAAAAATATAAAATTATGGATTTTTAATAGTAAACATGATTCTACTTTAGCTGGTCATTTTGGTTTGGATAAAACTTACCAGTTAATAGCAAGGGATTTCTTCTGGCAAGGAATGACCAGTGTAATTAAGGCCTATATTAAATCCTGTTATGAATGGAATAGGAAAAGGTACCTTGACTAAGGAAGTATGGGTCACTTCAACCACTTCCAATTACCTTTGAACAATAGGAATCCAATTTATTTCACTTCTCAATTACCTCCATTAGATAAATTTGATGCCATACTAGTCATAGTTGATAGATTCTCTAAAATGTCTATTTTTATTAAATTTAATACTAGTGCAACTGCAGAAAATTTGCAAATTTTTTTCTAGAATTTGTATTTTCTAATAACAGCTCACCTACTTAAATTATTTCAGACAGAGGCTTCCTGTTTGTTTCTACTTTCTGGACTCAACTTTGTTGACAACTAAATATTATGAAGAATCTTTCTGGAGCCTATCATCCTGAAACCAACAAGAAAACCAAAAAAATAATTCAAATTCTGAAAAAATATATTTGAATGTATGTCACTTTCCAACAAGACAATTCTACCACATGGTTACCTTTGGCCAAATTAACTTGTAAAAACTTGACACATTCTTCAACAAAACAATATTCTTTTGAAGCAATCTATGGACAAAATCCTCAATTCAATCAAATTCATAAAGGAGTTGATCATCCTTCTGAACATTATCTTCAAAAAATTTCACAAATTTAAAGCAAACTCCAATCTAACCTCAATGCGGCAAATCAAAGGTATAAGGAACAGGCTAACAATTATTGACAATATGCTCCAACTTTTAAACCAGGTAATAAGGTATGGATTGACTCTAAAAATACTTAAACAACTTGACCATCAAAGAAACTATCTGAAAAGTACTTGGGTGCATTTGAAATTGAGGCTGAAGTCTCTAGAAATTTATTTTGACTTAAGTAACTTTTAAAATTGCAATAAATTAATCCTGTTTTTCATGTACCTTTTCTGGAACCTACTCAAGAAACATACACAAGAAAAACCCAACCCCCTCCAGAACAGGTTGAAGTAGAAGATCATCTATATTGGGAAGTAAGTCTGATTTATGATTCAAGAAGGAGCAAGGAGAAGCTTAAATTCCTTGTGTAATTGAAAGCTACCTCAATGACTCAAATAAAACATCTTGTGAGCAAGCCAATAATGTTTCAAATGCTCCTGAACTTCTAAAATCTTTTCATTTAAAATATCCTAAAAAACCCCAACCTTAAACTTAATTTTTCTTCTTTAAACTTTCTAAAATTCTTTCTTTTTAAATCAAGTTTTAAAATTCTATCTTTTTTTCCTTTCTTTCATTTCTTTTTCTCTTTCTAAAACACTAAATAATTAAAAGAAACTGAAATTAACATAAATTAAAATTAAAATTAAAAAAATAAAATAAAATTAACATAAGTAAAAATAAATAAATATAAATAAAAAACAAATCAAAATTTTTCTTTTTCAAAATTATATTACACCAAATTACGTTTTTGTCACCGGAAAACCTACGCACAAGGTCAAGGGTGTTCCTGGAAGTGAGATGGAGGGAGGAGTTTAGAAACTTCTTTGATGCACAGAGGAAATGTTCGAGGAAGTGATTCAAAGATGACTCAAAGGAAGAGCTACTGCTTCGAGATATGTTCGAGAAGAATTCCAATATAAGTTGAAGGTAATGTTTAAAATTCTTAAAATCTCACAAAGGGTTGGAAACTCAATAATCAAAGATTTAGGATTTAGAAATGATTACTGAGAAAATAAGGAAAGATACAATAATAATGATTTAACCTAAGTTTTACCACTATTAACTATATATACGTTTTTTAATTTAATTCTAAAGAATGTCGAACCAAAATCCCAACCCCTTTTATATCCTTTACTCCTCCTCACATTGACCTCATACCCATCCATTATTCCGCACACCACAGACCATTAAAAAATACACCTGTTACACCTGGACCCTCCTCACTAACATCCATCAACCCTTTAATCCTCCACTAACCATTCCGTCCATACTCACTACCCCTTTTAATAATCCACAGACATTTAATAAAACTTTTAGCGTACTATTACATTGACTATTGCGCTGTGCATCACTTATTGAGGAAAAGACTGAGACACACTATTGAGAGATTGACTAATTTAGATTTAGAGTTTAGACTAGTGCGGTTGAATATTGAGTACACAAAGGAAAGTTGCAGTTGCTATGTAGAATTGCTTTCTGCGCTTTGAGTATGGATTTAGACCTCTGTATTATTGATTTAATGAGCTGCTTTTGCCTCAAGTGTCATGTGGCCCGTGACAGTTTTCCTTACTTTTCAATCTTCTTTATTTTTTCTACCACTTCAACTCAACCTCAATTTGATTCCTTAATTCTAACACTTCAAATCTAATTCAAATTTTTTCTTTTTTTTTCTTCTATTTAAACAATTCTAAAACCTTCAAAGTCTTCACCAACAACTCAATTCATCTTACGCCTCAACTATTTTCAAACCAGAAATCTTTATCATTTTCTTTCTTCTCTAAAATCCTTTCCTAAAAACACAATTTTTCTTTCAAAATTTTCTTTAAAAAAACCTTTTTTTTCTCTTCTTTTTATCTGAACTATTAAAATTAAAATAAAAACCACAAAATAAAAAAAAATAAATAAAGTAAAACTAAATATTCTTTCTCTCTTAATCTCAATTTCATTTTTCCTTTAAATAAATAATTATAAATAAAATAAACAACAAAATAAATTTAACAAACATTCAAGACAAAGCTATGTAAATTTATTCTCTCTTTTTCCTTTATTTTTCTTTGAATCAAATCTTTTATTTTCTCTACCACCTTTTGAATTTCAATTCTACACTTTTTATAAACTTCTTCTTCCCCAGCTGGAACCACTTCTCTAATTTCCAATAACTCCTTGGATACATCATATGAAGCCACATTGAAAATCCTTTCAATCTTGTCCCAAAGTTTTTCAACAAAAGTGATTCAAAAAGCCTGACCAGGACTCTTCAACCTCCCCAGTCAAATAATTTACAATGGGTTCAAGGTCTGTAACACTCAAAGGACCAGCTTCAAAGGGTCAAGGTTCAACAACAGGATTCAGTTCTAGTTCCACAGGCAATTCTTCAATGATTTATGCCTTCTAAAAAAGAATCACTTAGCTATTAAATAAAAAAAACTTTAAATTAAATCACTTACTTCAAACTCAGGGTTTACTTTGATGAAAAAAGTAGGCTTATTGGTTCCAACTACTTCCACCACCTCTTCCTCTTCATCCTCCAAAATCAGTCAACATAGCTTTGTGGGAGGATCTACCTCAATTAACCAATCTGACCCATCCTCAAAACGTTTGTCAACCTCATCATCAGAGTCCATTGGCTGCTTCCCAATATTCAGGGCAGCCACCCAACCTGAGATATCCTTTCTCTCCTCCTAATTAAGAAAATCCTCCATGCCATCCACCACAAAATTCTTTCTTTCCAGGAACCTCCCATATGTCCTTGAAAATGGCTTTATTCTTAACAATAAAATAAAATTTAGTTGAAGTGAATTGTCCTTTGCTGACTGCATTCATCTCCAATGCATCACAGGCCATCTGACACCAACAAAAAAACTTAAACTTCTTGAAAAGACCCCAAGATCCTGTGCTCTCAATGCAAAACAAGTCCATAGCTACACAAGCTGTGAAAGCTATCTTTCATTGCAGCATGGGTATACAACCATCAGAATGGGGATGAGGAGGAGTTGGAGTCTGATTGTGATTTTCAGGCATTATGAAATATATTAACACCACACAATATGGGGGGCAGACTTGCTATCAAGTCCGCAACCTTGGACCCAAACTCACCACAGATTGAACACACGTTGAGCTATTGATAAAGGAACCATACAATCAGGGATGAACACCACTCAGAAGAAAATTTTTAGATCGGTGTTCAAGTAGAGTTCAGTATGGGTTCAGTATGAGTTCAGTCTGAGTTCCACCTGAGTTCCATCTGAGTTCAGGTTGAGGAATTGCTAGCAAGTCCACCCCCTTTTTGTGTAGTGTAAAGTATTATTTTTTATCTATAAAACTATATTAAAATTTTAAAGAAAAAATAAATAAGGGAGATAAGTTTAATGAAGAGTTCTCATGCTCAAAGAGCTTGCGTTTTATATCGGGGCATCTGTCATGCATCACATGACACTTGAAGCAAGTTTCAAAATTTTAATCCATAAATCAGTACACAAAACCATATGCAAAGCACAGAAGCAACATCTACATAGAAACTGCTTTTACCCTTTGTGTGTCTCAACTCAAAAGCACTATCTAAAACTTAAATTTAAATTAGTCAATCATATGCTTATGCTTTTCAACCTTAAGTGAATGCGCAATGTATTAGTGCTAGAATTGATGATATATTTTCAATGGTGGTTTATTGTGTGTCTGAGGGTAATTAAAGGTCTTTGAATAGGAATAGGAATAAGTTTAAAGGATCTGTGGGTTATATGGGAGGGTCAGTGATAAAGTAAAAGTGGTTTATTAAAGGCATCAATGCAAGGTGGAGTTATCTATATTATTGAGTTAATTTAGCTTGAAATTCTTTAGAATTAAATTATAATATTGTTGTGATAGTAGTTGAATTTATATAAAGCTATTATTGTTTCTTGACTTTCTTAACAATAAACTTCATTCAATCTTAAAAATTGTTAAATCCTTTTGATTTTTAAGCTCCAACCCTTTTTGAGATTAACCTGAATATTTAGTTTCACTGTTAATTAGATTATTATTCACCTCAAATTTATCTTCAACATATCTTTGAACTACTCCCTCAAAGTATTCCTCTGTGTTTAAAAGGAGTACTCAATCATCTTTTCCAATCTCACTTACTCAAGAACACCCTTGATCTTGTTCTTAGGCTTACCGGTGACAAATTATTGGATAGATCCCTAATAAATTATCATTATCAGATATATCCTCCAATTTACATCATTCTCTTACTGATCATCCCAAATTAATTATATTGATTAAATTTCAATCAGCTTTTAAAGCTTAAAATCTAACCATTTAAAATATGAGCTCTCTCATCTCTCATCATGGATTCTCAAATAATTCACATTTAACTTCAGTCCTCTTTTTGGACAAAAAGAATAATTACATCTGGTCTCTCCATATGGAGCCACTATTCTGTCAACACAATATCTTAAATCAAGCTTTTATTCAAAAATATCTAAACTCTTAATAAATTCCAGGTTAAAAGTCACTATGGGCTTGCTGAGCACTGGCTAAGCATCTACTACCAACCACTGACTCAGTATTCACTAATTATTTACTGTAAACTCACTAAGAAATGATTGAATGATGATTAATATATGACTGTGTGATGATTGAGTGGTCAATGAGGCACCAAAAAAAATGGAGGTTAGAATAAATAAGTTCAGCAGGGTTGTGAGAAAAAGAACACTGAAGCCATAGCCAAGAAATTCATAAAAAAAATTTATAAAAATAAGAAAAATATATAGAAAATATTGAGTGGAACCAAATTTATTCTATCTGTTCTCTCCCCTCAGTGTGGAATAGCCCACACAATGCTCAATTTGGAAGTAAGTGGTTGAAAGATTTATAAAATTTATAAGTAATGTATTTATATGTTCTTATTGAGATCAATAAAATATTGTGCTAGGAATTTATCAAGAGAATTAAAATGATTTTAAATGCATTTTTTCAAGTTACAGAGAAATTGTATATAAGTAGTACTTAAGTTTACTTTAGTGATATTACAAACAGTTTTTATGCATAAATGAGATAAGGGGTAAAATTAAAAATAGATTTAAATAAAAAAAACCTTAAAGGGTTTACAGTTTATTTTATTGGTTTCTCTCATTCTCATTCAGGATGTTAGAGGTTTAATTTTAGTTATTTAGAGTTTAAGAACTTTTTTTTGATTTTGGGTACCCCTGTTTTTTGTTTCAGTTATCATTTTTTGGGAATGATATGTATTTGTATCCTTACATTACTACTGGTTTTTAAATAAGGCATCTTTTTCTTTTTATCTGTTAGACAGTGTTGTTTTCTCGTTTATCTTTGCCTTGGTTCTTTCTTTGTGTGAATTTTTGGTGTTGTGTTTTAATCTTCCTAATATATCTCTAAATCTTTATTTTTAAATTGCTTGTGTTATTGTTTATCTTAATTCTCATATTTGACATTTATTGAATCTGAGATTATTTAAGAAAAATTTTCACTTGTTTTTTTGAAATTAAAGACACCACAAAAAATCTTCTGGCAAATGCTAGCAGGCTCCAATCCCTCAATTCATGTTTGATTCAAGTGAAACTCAGAGTTGACACTTTGCAAGCTAGCAGGCTCATTGTTCAGTGTATGGTCTATCTAGAAAAATTTAAGCTAGGCTGAAAGAGAATTAAATCAAAGATAGGGATTGGTACCTGCTATCAGGTTCCCACTTTTTCTTCTGGTGAGAAGTCTTTGATAATTTTTAATCACCATCCCTTATATTCTGCTTATGAATAGTACTATAAAAGTCTACTACACAGTATAAGTGAAGATATATCATTACACCAAATGACATAGAATTAAAATTTTCAGCCAAATTCAGAAACACTCTCTTCATTTTTTTTCTGGCTCATCCTTTTTCATGCAAATCATATTTAATGCAGACTTAGTAGTTTTGTTATCTCCTTGTAGTATGATGACTAAACCCAAGCTCAATTAGGCCCTCTTCAAGACACATCACCTCCTAAATACATGTTGTGAAGATTTTAGAATTTTTGAGGAAGAAAAGCTATATGTTTGAATTAAATTCCAAGAAATTCACTTGTGTTTATAAATTTGAATTTAATTACTACTCTTTCTGGCCAAGTAATGGAAGGAAGGTAAATATTACCAGATATAATTAATTTTTAATGGCTCAAAAATCTTATATGACTGAAAAATACCAGTAAAATTTTTACAAGCTCAAATATATTTAAACAAGTTACTATTTTAAATCATAAGCACCAAGAAATAAATTTTAGCACCTGCTAGCAGGTGCCCCCCCAATTGAACTAAAATTTTTAGGCAGATTTTCTGGTGAATAGAATCTTTAAGCTTTTGATTAACAGGAAATATACTTAATAGAAATAGGTCCTTAGTGAGATGAAAAGTTTAAAAGAAATGTGTGCTCAATCGACTTTCCTAAGTGATAATAGCATAAATATTAAGTTGGAGGTTTTTGGCATTAAGTATTGAAGACCCTGAATAAAAAGAATCAAGGTGAAGAATTAATATGGTAAGTTATTATTGGTTTCTGAAAATGAGATAGAAAATTTCATATTAAGTATATAAAAATAATAATGACTATAATAAACAGGGGGAAAAACCAGTGGACCAGACATCTAGTAGTGTTTTTGGTCCCCAGTCAAACTCAGTCTGAAACTCTTGTCTGAACTATAGAGTAACTCTTACTTATCCCATCCTCTCCCTTTGTCTCACAAAAAGGATGTACCAGACCTGGACAGAGTCACTACCAAAACCATACACCAAATTTCCACATGAAGCCAAAAATTCACTAGTTGTCTAGTGCACACTTCTTCCCCCTGTGATAACATTGAATTTTTTCAATAAAAAAATACTTAGAAATTTTAAGTTTCTTTCAAACCAAAAAGTGTAAGTTAAATTTGATCAATCACCTACAACAGGTTAGTAATAGTTTTATTTCAGTAAAATATTAGTGGGTTGAATATATCTTTTCCTAGTAATGTTAGAATAGATATTCAGGCTGGGTTTTCAGTATTAAGAATAGACAACACCAAATGAAGAGAAATAAAATGAATAAATTTAGATAGTCATATAATGCTAATGATTGCAAATAAAATATTAGATGGGAATCAGAAAAGAGAGACTAGTTACATATAATCTCAAATTGATTAAGACAAACTATCCAATAAATAAAGAGATAAGTAAATACCAAACCAACCACCAGTAAAAAAATGTTGGCACCTGCTAGCGGGTGCCTCCTCTCAATCGGAACCACCATAGTTCAGTTGTGGATGGTAAACTGCTATCAGGTTCCAGCTTATTTTTCTGCTAAAATTATATCTATTATTATTTACTAAAAATATTACTGAAGAAATTCAATGCATTCCACTAAGAATCAATTAAAATCCCTTATAAGTATGTAACAAAAATACTAGGTTAAAGAAGAAAGTGTAGTAGTGCATCAGCAGCAAACACTGAGAGAAATTGGAGTTATTCAGATGCGCTGCTACAGAATATATACATACATCATGTGGTAGCTAAGTCACCTTAATTTTTTTGTACATAACAGCCCCCCACTTGGATACTACTGTGAAAAAGGGAGAAAAGTATAGGGAGATGACAACAACAAAAACAACATTAAGCCACTTCTAAATTATAGCTTTTATCTACATTCAATACAGGACCCACATTTTTTGTCAAAATATCAGCATATTTCTCAGTTCCAGTAAGCCACTCTAGTCTCATGTTTTTCTTGTATAATTTTTCATTTACAAAGAAGAAGTATTGATCTGAATGTTGTGTTCTCTTGTTTACTGGTTTTTTTTTGGCAGAGGCTACTGCACTTTCATTAAAACATTGTGAGAACACACTATGAATTGGTCCACAGATATCATTCAGTAGATTCCTGAGCTAGTTGCTGTCCTTTGTTTCCAGACACATTGAGATAAATTCTGAAAAGCAGGTAGAGTCTTCCACAGTTGTCTGTCTTTTTGAAAACTACAAAACAGGACAGCCGTTTAAATACATGACATGACCGCTAGTTGATCTGGCCCACTCACCACCACATAACAAATCTGAATAAGTTGTAAAAGTTGGAGTTGCTTTATTGTTGGAATAAGGCCTAAGTTTCAAATATTTTGTCCCTTCTACATATCTTACAAAATGGTGTAATTCTTTCCAATTATTTCCCAAGGGTTTTGATGAGAATCTGTCAAGGAAGTTGACAGCAAATGAAAAATCAGGTCTTGTAGATATGGCAATATAGGTGAGACTTCCAATAATTGATAGGTATTCATTGGTTTTTAGTTCTACATTGTCTAGCTTGGCTGAGTCAGGAGGAACATCCAAAGGAGGTGGGGTCTTGCTTTTGAGATTACCAGGATTATGTTTGGATAACAATTTATCTATACGTTTTTGGCAATCCAGTTCAAAAATTTGCTGTACTCTGTTAACAGGCATTGAAACAATACTTTCCAATCCATCAAACCATTTTACTTCCAGCACCCCATTCAGTTCCATTTCTAGCTTTCTGAGTACGTTGTCGTCACTCCCTGTAACTACTCCATTTTCTACATGCAACCAAACTATACCTGTATATGAAGTATCCCTAAATATTTACAAACCGGTATTTTATTGACTAGAATGTAAAACTAGTGTTTTCAGTGTTTCAGAAATATGTAGCCACCAGAAGGGTGCTGCCTGTTTTGTACCATACAGGGATTTGTGTAATATCAGGAAATTTTTTGGATGAGCCAATGTCATACCTGGTGGTGGTTTAATCCATGAGTCTTCCTCAAGTTTGCTATGTAAATATTCTGCTGTATCATCAAAAGAACTTGCCTTAAATCTAAAAATAGCTTCTAAATTCAAAATTATTCTCTGAGAGGCAAAGGTGGTGGTAGGAGAAAAGGTTTCATTGTAGTCAGCACCAGATTTCTGTTTAAAATCTTTTGCTACAAACCTTGCTTTGAATTTTATTATGAGACTTTTATGAGAATTTTTTACAGTAAAAACCCATTTACCTTTGAAGTGTTTGATGTCTTCAGGTGGCGGTACCTTGGACCATACTTCAAGTTTTCAATATTATTCAGCTCATTGATGCATACTTCCTTCCAATCTAGAGATTCCACAGATTTCATGGCTTTTTAGTAATTTTTTGGGATTGGAATAGGAGAATGAGATGTGTTAAGTTGCATGTTCTCAACACATGTATTCTAATCATCCAACGTCTGTTTTTCAGTGAAATAGCCAAAAGAGAGAGTATTGAGAATCATTTCTAGTGAAACTTTTTATGGAGTTGATGGAGCTTGATGTGAATTGATATGTGCACTATTACCTTTAACTGTAAATTTTACCATTTCTGATTAAAAAAACTTTCCACTCCCTTCATTCCAGAATGTCCACCCATAGTTGTTGTGTGAGTATCCTACAACTTTACATTCTATAGTGCAATTGTCCAGTTTTCTGCGCACCTCTCTGTGGAAATGTACATATGCCTTTTCACTGAAAATACAAAGGTTATGAAAGTTTGGTTTGGTGCCAAAAACAGTTTCAAGTGGAGTGTATTTGGTGATTCTTGTGTTAGGGAGTCTGTGATGAACATAAGATTCCCATTGATAATCATGTCCCCAGGAAGATTTTGGTAATCCACTGGCCAATAATGAAGCTCTAGCAATGTCACCAACATTCCTGTTGAATCTTTCACCTGTGAACTTCTTCTCAGTGTGATAAGGCATAGTTACTTCATGTGTGGAGCCAATTCAGGATAGATAGGTTTTAATTGTGTTGCTTTGTAATTCACAACTGTTGGTTTTGAGAACCAGTAGTTTCTTTCCAGTTACTTTAGCCAATTTGGTGTAAAAAGTGAAAAAAGCTTCCAATGCATTGTTCTTATGTTTTAACATGAAAACTTCTCCATATTTATAAAAAGAATCTCTAAATAGGGCCACATACCTATATCCTAATATAGCCTCACCTTTTATTGGACCAAAAAGATTTTGGACAATAAGGGATAGCATGGATACAAGTGCCACTTCTCTTTGTAAAGTTATTTTTCTTACACTTTTTTCTATGATGCAGTTGGAACAGTCAAGATTTCCTTTAGGAAATTCAGAGGGTAGGCCAATTCCTAAGTCAATTTGAATAAGTTTTCATAGAACTTGATTGCTTGTGTGACCAAGTTGTTGATGCAAGTCCAGAAAAGAGCCAGGTACTGCATATGGGAAATGAATGGAAGATGAGTTGACATTGTCAATGAAAATACTAGAGAAGGAAATAGATTTGTATGATGAAGAAGAGATATAAGTTGAAATATAATTTATATTTCTCTCATCAGTAGCAGTCATAGTATTTCTAACAATAGTTACATTCCATCTCCTAGCCGTATATTAACACCGTTGTTAGTGAGTAAAAAGTGTTAATTAGATGTCATATTCACCACCCAATATGGGGGCGGACTTGCTAGCAAGCTGGAAAACTTGAACCCTGATTCATATCTTTTTGAGCCCACATTGAATTAGTGATAAAACCACCAAGAAAAAATATTGACATTCTGGTGAACTCAATATGAATACAACTTGAACATTTAATAAAGCATAGGTAATAATACTTTGAACAAAGCTTGAGATATGAAGAATGAGATTTTTTTATAGAAATTTTAATACAGTGCAGACCACACCCAAATTGTTCTGAAAAATACATATTTTAAACTATTTAAGCAGTTTCTTTTCAATTAAAAAAAAAAGAATACCAATGTATAGATCTAGAAAGATACCATCTGACATTATTATATAAGTTTGTTTGGCCTGAAATACATGGAGAAACTATAATTTGAAATATGTCAATTTGTTCATGAAAGGTTATTTTGTGCATTTATATTACTTATTGTTTTGTTTTCAAGAATTGAAAAAAATTATATACTTATTTTATGACTAGATAATATTGAATAATATAAATCATTAAAATATCTAAAGAAGGTGCAAAATCTTAAAAATGATGTTACAAAGACTTTACTTAGACATATAATTTTCAAATTCAATTGACATACTATATTTTACTAGTAAATAAAAAAAGATTTCATACTAATATTTATTAAAATTTATTTCCCTTCTTCTTCAAAATTTTCAAAATATTAAAATGTAGATTTTTATTTGATTTAAGTAAATGAAGAAAATAACAGTATAGGAGTGGTGGATTTTTAGGATTCAAGTAATTTCTGTGCCCAATCTTTGTAACATATTTTATATATTTTATATTTTTTGTATATTTATTTTGTATTACTATCTTCTTTTATTGTCTTTTTTTACTCCCTCTCAAGAATACCCCACTTTTTTTCCTTTGAAATATTCCTTTATCATCACCTCATCTTTCTCCCCAACCTTTTCACTTCTTTCTTCATCATTTTAAACCCATATCCACATTTGCCTCTCCCTCTCCAATTCTCTCCTTCCAGTTCGCTTACCTCCCCATTCCTCCCTAACACTTTATTTTAATATACAGAAATAGGGACTGAGTTGAAAGAGAGGAAATGGGGCTCAAGGATTGTGGAGGAGAGGTAAAGGGGAGGAATGGGGCTAAAAGGGCTGGGGAGGCTGGAGAGAGGGGTGAGGAAGGGTATATGGGGTAACAAAAAGTTTGGGAAAGAGTTGGAAGGGAAGATTAAGGTTTCTGAGGCGTTTTAAATGAAGAAAAGGGTTGGGGAGAGGTTGAGAGGGGTGAAATCGGGATTAAAAGAGGATGGCATACAATGGGGCTGGGAGGGTAGTGAGGGGGGTGGGGAGGGAAGAAAATCATGTGTTGATAGAATTGAAAGGGATGGGGATTGGTGCAAACAGAGTGTGAAAATAGGAGGATGAACTCTGTTCTTTGGGCAAAGAACAGAGTTCACCGCCATAAAATATTAGCTGAAACATAGTTTTCAATTCTGTAAGAACAGTTGTAGGTAATAGAAAAAGTCACTGATTTTTTCATATGTAATCTGAAAGTTTTTAATAATATTATTGTATTTAAGAATTGAAATATTGTCAATCAATTTTTATTAATCAACTTAGTTTAATAAAGTATAATTTAAATAAGTTTCTTCTAAAAATACTGTGCATTGAGTAGACTCATGGAATAATTTTTTCTGGCTTCCATTCAGTTATCTTCACACTTTCACTATGTTTTCAATATAGATCCATTATTATTTGTGTGATACTTCAAGTGAAAGTTCAGTATTACTTCAGTCTGAGTTCCATCTGAAATCTATCTGAATTCAAGTTGAGGACTTGCTAGAAAGTCCCCCCCCAAATATTGTTTGGTGATTGAATTTCACCCCCACAAGGACCAAGTCAAAATGAGAAATGAGGATTGTTCTAGCTTGGGGGCAGAAGAATACATTTTTAACTATGATGGTACAATCTATTACTGCAAGTTTCATATTTCCAATGCTAGTGATGTAAGAAGGATTAAAATTAATAGCTACTCTAACTGGTATATGTGGAGTAATGACTTTGAAATTAGAGAGCATACTCACATCTCCTGTGACATGGTGAGTGGCACCAGAATTAAGAATTTCTTTATTTGCAGAAGATGAGGATTCTGATTGCCATTCAATGCTCTTCAGGTCAAGATCCTCAATGGATGTAGCTAGTGCTTCCAGTGAAGAAGAGTTGATCTCTATGAACTTGTCTTCCACTACAACTGAGTTGACTCTAATTTCTCCTTTAATATCACCAACAGGTCTCAAATTTTGTGATTGATTTAATTTCCCCTGAATATCAAAAAAAAATAAAGGAGGTGAAAAAGAATGGCAATTTTGGATTATAAGGGCAGTTTTTTGCATGTGCTTTATTAATTTGCAGTTGAAATAATGAGCTTGAGAATCAGGAGGACAATATGAGTCTACTTGGCATGGTAGATGAGGCTTGCCACAAAAAGCATTCAGTGAAATATTGGAGACATTTGGAGATTCATAGTACTTCTTCAAATGGGAAAAGTTGGATTCAAAATTTAGCATTTCAGTGAGGTAGTCATTACCTGTCATTGTAAGTGAGTTTCCCCAGGCTTCAATTGCTCTACTGACATTTTTCAATAAATCAGAAGCAGATAACGGGAGTAGTGCTTGAACTATTATGGTTTTGAATGTGTTGTTAGTAAAGGTATACCCTGTTCTAGTTATTGCATCAATAATTTTGCTGACAGATTCCCAGTTTTTTGTGACAGAGACAAATGATTGGATAGATGTTTAGTAAGTTTTTGAAGAGGGTGAGACAAGAGGTATGGGTAGAACAATTGATTTTTTTGAATAGAATTATATATGCTTCCCAAGATGAACATGTGAGAGGGAGAAGACATTGTAGTTGGATGTTGATGAACCTAGAGATTATAGTCCTTTCCAAAAAAGTGGCAAAGTCTTCAGGATCTCATTGAAAATCTTCAAGAATGTAAGATGACAAACCAACATTGTCAGTTATGACAGCTTACGTGTTCCAATCCCATTCATTCCAGTTTAATCCATTGGTGTTAAGTTTCTGTGTTCAAATGTCAGCCTTATGAGCACTGCTAATGGCTTTTTGGAGTCTTTAAAAGTCATCAAGATATATTGGGGGTGTATAAGGTTGAGAGGATCTATGAGTGTTGGATGGTTTTATCCTTGGAAAGTGAGGAGGAGGTTCTTAGTTGAGTGAGGGTGAAGCGGTAGTACAAGGATGAGAAGTGTGATTAACAGATGATAAGTTTGGTGATACTGACAAAGCCCTAGTATGAGAGTGGGTTTGCGGTCTTGACATTCAAGATATAGTGTAATTTAGTTGGGGAAAATAATGGTGATGAAGTTGGGGAATCCAGAGAAAAATTGGTTTTATGCCAAATTGGGAGTTGGGTGGGATTTATTTCTTGTGAGTATAGCATGTTACTTATTTAATGACAAGTGCAAGGGTCCCATAACCTGTAGTAGTGCTTCAGCAGTAAACTTAGAGAGAAATCAGGTTGCATTACTTTACCTGTAGTAGTGTGTCAGAAGCAAACTCCAAGAGAAATTGGAGTTAGTCGGATGCGCAGCTACAGACTATATACATACATCACATGGTAGCTAAGTCAACTTAGTATCTATGTACATAAAAGAAAGGGTTTGGGATATGCATAGCTCTAGATATCTTATACTATATTCAATATGACTATATACATGAATATCAGAGACTTTTTCACAACATCAATATCACTACAACACATTTTTGTTTTTCCATGGAGCACAATAATTATGCAAGAGTTGTGCAAAAGTTATGAAACAAATGTTTTTTACATTAAAGACCTTTAAGTGCTAAAACCGATTGTTACATAAGTGTTGCATTATTTTTGCACTATTGTTGCTCCTCAAGTCAAAACAAAATTTTATTGTAGTGTATGTACACGTTCCTGGATCAGGCTTTATGCTGAGCCCCTCACTTCTTGGGGCCCAAAAGGGTATAAGAGAAGTGAGTCTCTGTTAGATGCAGTATATCCACCTGAATTTAAATGCAGATTTACTCTTTTAAAACTCATTTTTCAGCCCTGATTCAACTTTCCTCCAACATTCTATGCAAGTAAAATTGGAACTCATGTGTCAATAATGGAGGCGGGTCTTTAGGCTTAAGGTTGGTGATGGTGGTGGATATACAACTAACTTCTTCCTTGTCCTACTCCTGTGTAGAAATTATGAAGGATTTAAGCCTTCAAACACATGTTAAAAGTATTATTTACCACCATAATAAATACTTGTTTAAGAGCATACAGGTACTTTATAAAACATTTTTGGTTTATGAGATTTTTTTGTTTTCAACCTGCTAAAAAAGTGTGTTTTTCCTAGCTGGCCAGGCGCAGCTGACCTCTGGAATAATTTAAAAGCTGATTTTTCAAGATAAGAAGATCTGAACTAATATTCTAGGTAGAGTATTAGATTTAATTTTATCCAAAATTCTGCAAGAATTTCCCAAACAGCTGCCTGTTCTCTTATTATAGATGGTCAGAATGCACACTCAACTTTGTAAGAGACTTGGCCTTTTTCACTACTCACAATTAATTTTTTTTTTTACTTTTTGTGTTTTTGTTTTTGTACCACCTGAATTCATCTTCTGAAATTTAGATATGCTGTTAAATTTTATCCAGAATTTTTCATTCTCAATGAAATTTTGAAACATATTATGGTGTTGTCTATTTCTTGTTTATTTATGTGAAATTTTATACACTTCCATAATTTTGTATATAAGAAAGAGAGAAAATAAGCACAGGCAGAGGGAGAGATGAGAAATGTAGCAAGGCAGCCAATGGTGGTAGCAGAAAATTAAGGAAAATAACAAGCAAGAAAGTTTGGAAGAGGCATTAATTCCTGATTCATCACTTGTAAATGAGTTTCAAGGATAGGAAATTACTGACAGAAGACACTGCATGGGATTATAACTGTTTTTTTACTGTTTTTTTACTGTTTTTTTTCTGGTCAATCTGAAACCATCTTCCATATTTAAACTGTCCCACTAACTCAGTCGAACCATCTCATTCTTTCTACAATCTCTAAAAATAAAATGTTATTTATTATTCATGAAGCAATTGTTTTTTGATTTACCAAACTTCAACAAACTTTAAAATAAAAAGGGAAGAAAGCAAGCAAGTGCAGAAGGGGATGTAACACTTCAATAAATGTTTGTTTTTTCTTGGGGAAAAAAATGGTGCAACAATTAGGAAAAATTTGAGTAACAATTATTTTTGGCACTTAAAAGCCTTAGGTGTGTCTTAAGTGCAAAAACAAATGTTTTGTAACTGTTTCCCAACTTTTGCCTAATTGTTGCGCCCTGTGTCAAAACACATGTGCTGTAGTGTAAGTGTTATGCTTACACCATATTTAGGTACTTAGCTAGGCTTTCATCATGTATATATTCTAGTTCCAGTGTATTTGGAGTACTTTCCTTGGTTCTGAAAAGGAAAAATTCTCCACATGTTATGGACCATCTTGCTTGTTGGAGAGCCCTGAATGGAACCCCCTTTGCTACCATATAGCAGCTCCCTCCTCAATTTTAAATTTACAACTTCCTAGGCTGCCTAATCTGCTTACTATTCTTTCAGTCTCGACTGTATGTTTCTTGGCTTCTTAATTTACTTTCCTTTTTGTCCTTCATTCCTTCCTGACTCACTTTTCTGGGGGATTAATGTCACCATATGGCCTAGGCACAAGGTTGAGGGTGTTCCAGGGTAAGTGAGAGTGGTAAATTTGATTGAAGACTTCTTCCAAGCACAGAAGAATGATTTGAGGGATTGGTTTGAAGATATTTCAATGATAAATTACTTGCTTCAAGGTTATTTTTAAATGAATAATAATGTATGTTAGAGTAATGCTAAAATTCAAGGAATCTCACAAAGAGTTGAAACTTAATAATCAAAAGAGATTTAGGAGTTTTAATAGTTTGACAAGAGATTTATTATTAAGAAGGGTAGGAAAAAATAATAGCCTTATATAAATTTAACTACTATCACAACAATATTTTAATTTAATTATAAGGAATGTCAAACCAAATACATCCAATTATATAGACAAAACCACCTTGAATTGACCCCTTTAATAAACCACCCTTAGTTTATCACTGACCCTCCAATATAACCTACAGGTTGTTTAAACTTACTCTTATTCCTACTCACAGACCTTTAATTACCCTCAGACACACAACAACCCAACATTGAGAATATATTATTGCTCCTGGCCCTAATACATTGCACATTTGCTTAAGGTTCAAAAGTATAAGCAGATGATTGACTGATTTAGATTTAAAATTTAGATATCACAGTTGGTAGTGCATTTAAATCAAGAAAAAAAGGGAAAAAGCAGTTACTAAGTAGATGTTTCTTTCTACACTTTGAGTATGGATTTGTGTACTTATTTATGGATTGAAATATTGAATTTTGCTTCAGGTGTCACATGGTGCATGACAGATGGCCATGTATAAAATGCAAGATCTTTTGAGTGTGAGAACTCTTCACATTCCTCTTCTTGAATTTTTTCTAATATAGTTTGTAAATTGATTTAATTTAAATAATTTATCATGGCCAATTATAACAACCCCACCCCTACTCCTCCTCACCCCATGCTGACAGCAGAATATCCGCATTGAAATTTAAGATAGTGTGTACATAATGCATAGCTATGGACCTCTTTTGTGTGTAGAGCACTGAATCCTAAGGCCCTTGCAAGAAGTGAGTTTTTTTGATGGAATCAAGCTACATGTGATGCTTTGGAGAAGAACTCAGCTGTCAAGGATCAATTATTCACAGAAAAATTTTGGTCAATTTCTAAAGATCAGACCATTTTGAAAGACATTTGGGAGGTGCCCATCAAAAATTATTTGGTGGTGGATGGTAATGAGGAGAACAAGGAAATCTCAGGCTGAGTAGCCTCTCTTAATCAGGGGAAGGAACCAATGGTTACAGATGATGATGTAGACAAGTTGGTTGAGGATGGATTGGACCCAGTAGTGGAGGTTGCTCCTACTGTAAAATATTTTTGATTAGTTATGGAGGATGAAGATTAACAGGTGGTGTAAGTAGTTGAACCCACCCAGCTTAAGTTATTTATTGAAGTTGATCCTGTGTTTAAAGTGAGAATTTTAAAATTTAAAATCTTGTTTTTGCTTTAGTAGCTAACTGCTTCTTCTTTTCAGGAGGAAGAACTCAATAAAGAATTGCCCATAGAACCAGAGATAGTGGTGATTGAGCCTTGAGTCAAAGATTGTCCCTCAAGGGTTACTCTGACTCAACCCACTGCTGCTGCATCAAAAGGGGAGATTGAGTTGGATCAGGTGTGGTTGAAGAAGCCAGGGCAGGAGTTTTAAGCCAATTTTTCCAAACAGTTATGTTAATGATCAATGGGATAGTCAATGAGCTTTTTATGATGTAGTCAAAGAACTGCTGGACATTGGAGAGGTGGTTCCAGTTGGGGAGGAAGTGGTTTTCAAGAATGGTAGAAAAGAAATACAAAGAGTAGTTGATAAAATGAAGGGATTGATTCATAGAAATATATCGGACAAGATTTTGACATAGGAGGAAAAGAAAAACCAAAAGAAAGAAGATTTGTATATTGTTTTATATTGAACATTTGTTAAATTTTGTTGTTTTAAATTTATTGAAATTTATTTATTTTAAAGAAAATAAATTTGAAATTTATTATTTAAAAGAAAAAGAAAATTGAAATTGAGAGAGAAAGAAAATTTTAGTTTAATTTTAGTATTTCAGATAAGAAAGAAGAAAGAAAAAAGTTATTTTTTGGAGAGAATTTAATAAAGAAAGAAAATGTGTTTTTTAGGAAAAAAAATAGATTTTAGGGAAGAATGAAAAAAAAGAAAAAAGAAATATTTAGAAATACAAAGATTTCCAGTTTGAATTTATTTGAGGTGTAAGATTATTTGGATTGTTTTGTGAAGATGTTGTTGGTTGAGAATTGTTTAGGTAGGAAAAGAACTAGAAAAAGAAAAAAATTTACACTTGAAAGAATAAAAAGACTGAATTGAGATTGAATTTAAGTTTATAAAACATATAAAGAACCATTGAAAAGAATGAAAAATCATAATTTGGTGTAAGAAGATATAGAAAAACCAAAATTTTGATATATTTTAGTTTTAATTTAATTAAATTTAGTTTAATTTAATTTAATTTATATTTATATTTATTTTATTTTATTTATTTTAATTTTAATTTTATTTTAACTTTAATCTGAGTTTCATTTATTTTAAGTATTTAGAAAATTTAGAAAGGAAAAGGAATGAAAAAAAGAAGAGAAAAAAATAAATATGAAATTTAAAATTTGATTTAGACAAAAAAAGAAAAGAAAAGATATTGAAAGAAAAAGAAAATGCTTTAAAAGGTATAAGGAAAGAAAGATTGAATTTAAGGTTTAGTTTTTATATAATCTTTTATATGAAAAGATTTTAAAAGTTCAGGAGAGTTTGAAACAATGATGGCTGGTTCCCAAGATGTTTTATTTGAATCTTTGAGGTAGCCTACCCATTCCCCAAGGAATTGAAGCCTCCCCTTAGATCTTGTATATTTCTCAAGCAATTTCCAGAAGAGATACATGAAATGCATAGTGAATCACTTAATTTTTACTTGGTTGATGGTGTTTGTGGTTTATTACTTTCCTCACAGGACCACCAGCGTGTGTTAGCTTCAGACTGTTTAGAATTCATAACACAAATTGGCCTCCTTAGAAAATACAGTGATAATAATAATCTAGGTGGTGAAAAAATATGGAAAAATCTTAATTTTTATATCTTTAATATTATCAAACCCTTAATAGATAATTCTGGGCCTATGCCACTTAATTTTAATACTCCCACCCTTAGCCATATTGCTAGAGCAATGGAAGCTGATTATCTTGATTATTGGAATCTTATTCAGCTAAATTCTTCATTTTTCTCTATTTTTGACATAATAAATACATAATCCTAATTCATGTAAATATATCCTGTATCCTATTGCTACATTTTTTTGGTTTAACTCAAATTATTTATTTATGTAAGATTAATTACTGAATATGAATAAAGATGCTCAAACTATCAACAAATATCATTGTATAAATTTCTTACACCCTTTTGCTATTTGGTAAATATTATTGCAATAATCATAACTCAAAATCATGATAAATCATAAATTTGAAAAAAATTAAGAATAAACTATATGTAATTTTTCTCATAACACTACATATTTCTTTAAGATGGAAATACATCTTAGCATTTTTCTCAAATTTTAAGATAATTATTACAAAAAATTGAAACAGTTTTCTATCATTGCTTTTCACCATGTTAGTCAAAATTCATTTTTAGAAACTTTTGCATCAATTTCAAATAGACTCAAGATCTTTTCAAATAGTTTCCTTGATGGTCAAGTTTTTTGAATATTTTTAGAGATGAGCCATACTTTATCACCTGTTTTAAAAGGTGGAGCAGATTGTTGATGTTTTTTGGCCTGTTCCTTATATCCTTGATTTTCCATCTTGAGGTTAGATTGGAGTTTGCCTAGAAGTCATGAAATGATTTGAAGATAATTTTCAGCAATACGATTAATTCTTACATGAACTGGATTAAATCAAGGATTTTATCCAAAGATTAATTTGTCAAAGAATGTGTTGAGTTGGTATAAGCAAATTTGGCCAATCTTAACCATGTGGTCCAATTGTCTTGCTGATAATTAACATAAATTCAAAGATATTGTTTGAGGATTTGATTAATTCTTTTGGTTTGCCTGCCTATTTTAGGATGATAAGAAGTGAAAAGATTCCTTTTAATATTTAGTTGATGAAAATTTTCAGTCCAGAAAGAAAAGACAAATAGGGATCCTCTACCTGAAATAATATCTGTGGGTAAGCCATGATTAGAAAATATGAATTCTAGTAATAATTTAGCTAAATCTTCTGCAGTTTCACTAGTATTAGTTTTAATAAAAATAAAAATTTTCTAAAATCTATCAACTATGACTAATATAGCATCTAAATTATCTGATAGAGGTAATTGAGAAATATAATCCATCAAAATTGATTCTCATGGTTTAGAGGGAATTGAAAGTGGTTGAAGCAACCCATACTTCCTGTGTTGAGGTACCTTTTTCATATTACATTCAAGACCGGCTTTAATATAGGCCTTGATTTCCCTGGTCATTCATGGCCAGAAGAAATCTCTTTCTATTAACTGGTAGGTTTAATTAACACCAAAATTACCAGCTAATGGAGAATCATGTCTACTATTTAAAATCCTTAACTTTTTATCCTAATTGTCAGTTATGACTACTCAACCTTTGAAGACTAACTGACCTGACTCTATGCTAAATCTCATGGCCACATTTATTGAGATTATTTTGTCTTTAATCCCCTAACAGTAAACATCCTTTGAATGAGCCTCTTAAATTTTTAATAGTGGATTTTGAATTGATTGTGCTGTCATTGAATTAAGTTGATGGGTTATTAACATTGATTTGTTGAAAATTGTTTTCATATTTTCTGGAGTTTTTTCAGAAAATGCTTCTCCCTGCTGCAAATAAATTTTGTCCTGACATGATAAAATATCTGGAACTACACAATTTTTCTCTTGGAAGTAGCTAATAGTAAAATAAAATTCAGAAAAGAGCTCAGCCCACCTAGCCTGACATCTAGTTAGTACTTTGGAAGACAGGAAGTATTTCAAAGCATTATGATCAGTTAGAATTTTGAAAGAACTATTTATACTGAGAAGAAAAGAACACATTTTTTTAAGAAAATGATCAATAGCTAATAACTTTTTATCATGAATTTTATAATTTATTTTGGCTGCAATTAATTTTTGTGATTCAAACACAACAGGATAAAAAATATTTGTTTCAGGATTTAATTGGGATATTCCACTTCTGTAGCATAATTGCTAGCATCTGTATTGAATATTCTTGAGGCTGCAGGATAAAGTTTCAAATAATTGGAGCTGTGGTGACTGAAATCTTCAATGCTTTGAATTCTTTTCACACTATTTATGTTAAGATAAAGGGAGAATCTTTTTAAAGAAGAAAATTAAGATTTGTAATATTTTTAGAGTAATATTTTATAAATCTTCTATTGAAATTTTCTAAACCCAAAAATACCTTTAAATATTTAAGATTGTCTGGCTCTAGAAGTTTCAAAACTTTTTGAACCTTCACCACACAATATTTGGTGGGGACATGCTGGCAAGTACTCAACTTGAACTTAGATTGAACACTGATGGAACTCCAAATAAACCTGTAGTGAACTGATATTGAACTTTACTTTGAACTCATATTGAGCTCTTCACCAAGGATGAATGATACTAAGCTGAAATAATATTGAGAGTTTAATGAAAAATTAATAGAAATACAAAGTTGGGGAGCTTAATAATCTGATAAATACACAGTATTTTTAATAAAACAGAATTTAATGCTAATTTTGAATATCACTTTATCAGTGAAAAGACTGAAAATCATAGTACTTATTAAAAATTAATACTTCTAAGCTTTCTAATGAGTTAATTAACTTTTTGAGAAAAAAATATAAAATTATATATGTGGCTATTTTTGTTTAAAACTCTTTTTAACCCAGAATTTGAAGCTTTGGCTTTTAATTTCAATCCATATGTCCTGATTATTTATTTCATGTATTTTTTTTGTCCATTCAATTTAATTACTTTAAATTCAGTTTAGGTATCCAAAAATATATTGAGCCATCAAATCTCTTATATCTTTACTTCTAGAATACCATTAAACCACATATAACTAAACAAAAATAATCATCAATGTTTTTTCTCAATCTCTGACTAAATGAAGTACTCAATTAGATTATTTATACTCAACACTAATATTTGAGAAATTATTTGATTATAATTCTGTAAAAAATTATATCTTTTATAATAGTAGATTTTAATCTGGCTTTTGAAATTTTCAAATGCAAGTCAATGATTAAAATCAAAAGGAAATTCATATTTGAACTTTTATTTGTTCTGTTTATTCTTAAAATACTAAGTAGTTTAGTAATAAGAATTTTTTTAACATAATAAATATATGAGATTCCAGAACTTTTCATGATTTAGTTCATTAAAATTCTATGAAAATATTTTCAGTTGGTGAGTGATCTCATGAGTTAAAATAATTAATCACTACTCAATGAATTTTCCATATGAAAAACTGAAATTCAAACTAGAAGTAAAATTTTAAAGATAAAATACAAAAAAAAAGCATATAATTCTTTAAATTTAATATTAATGCTTAAGTGTGCTTCCATGCTATATGGTGAGATAATTGCTATGTCCACCTAGGAATAAGCACCATAGATTTTCAAAAGATGTCTCATGTCAAAAAATGTGGTTCAGGTCGAATTTCACAGTAAAATATTGTGCAAGAACTGAACTTAATAGGTAGAAGTGGTAGTTTTTCATCATTATATTAGTTTCTCATTGAATAACTACCATATTATAATTGTTTTTTAAGAAAGACACAATAGGTATTTTGAGTTATACTAATATAAAAATGCTAGTTTTAAAGCAATTATATTTTAACTAAAATAAATAATGATGCATATTTTAAATAAATAGACAGAATATTTCAATTCTATGTTGTTGATGAACAAATTAAGTAAAAAGTTTCAGGTTGATTTTTTAGTTTTTGGAAAAAAAAATTTGACAGGATTAATTCACCACTGAACATTTACACATACTTCTTAAATAGAATATATGAGTTAACAATTTATCAATCATTTATTAGAAAAATGATATTCACATTTAGAGATAAAAATTATATTTTTCTGCTACTAAATTTCTAATTCTTTAAAGTAAAATCCCTTTGAAATTATATGTAAACAGAAGATTTTATAAATCTTCTTGTAATTGGCCTTATAAATAAGAAATACTAAATGAATATATTTAAAAAAAGTTAATTTGGATAGAGAAGATTTCAACTCATCAGTACACATTTAAAACAGAGACTTTAGGTTAAACTTTGACTTTTTACAACAATATATATTTATTTGAAATATATTAATTTAATTTTTTAAAAAGATACTATATTTACCCTATGAGAATTCCCTTTAATTTACCAATGAAAATCAAGAGAAAAATGTGAGGCTTTGAAGGATCTATATAATTTCTACTTAAAATGAACATATTGTTTTTTTGAGTTAGTATGAATCTAAAAAGAAGATCTTATACCTTTTTTATATGTTATAGTTGTATTAAAATAATTTTTAGTTATCTTCTTAATCTTTAATGGAGAAAAAATATTAATTTCATAATATTAGAAAATCAATATCAAAATATTTTTAATAAAAAAATTTTCCAAAATGATTCATCATTTGTATTTGTTTCAAGAAATTTAGAGTATTTAATATAAATCATTTTAACATAATAATATACATATGTTTACATTTAAAAATATTTGATAACATTTTTAAAAAATTATAAATTTTCTCACAGTTTAACTTAGCTTGAACCACAGTCCAAAATAGGATCTCATTGTGAGTTCAATCTAAGTTCCACCAAAATTAAGATATATTATTTTTGAGAAATGTAGATAGTCATTGAAATGAAATAACTTTTGTAAAAAAATTACTCAAAAAGTTTTTCTTTTATTTAATAGAATATAGAAAAGATATTGAGGAAGCTAAAATACTCATTTTACTAAATATTTGGTTATCATGACTAATTATTATTTTATGTACAGTAATCATAGAACATAAAATAAAGCAAAAGGTTTACTATATATATCAATGTGTTTCATTTTAAATATTTATTTAAATTCTATTTTTGAATTTAAAAATATTATACATCTCACTCAGATTTTTCTGAACCAAATTAATAACACTATACATTCATCTAATAAAAGAAAATAGTGCATTAGCTCAAAATTTAAATATAGGCCTTTCAACTTTTTCCAACTTGTTTCAAAATTTTACCAATTTTATTGGTTTTCTATTTTATGTAAATTCTTAAAGAACATTCTGTAAAAGACTTTGTAAAAAATCAAAATTGTATTTAATGGCTAGTTTTTACACTCCTGTAGATCTTCAGTCTCAATTTTTGGTACTTATTACTAAAATTGAATAAACCAATAGCATTTATGTGTTGAGGGGTATGAATAGTAATAAACCACTTTTACATGTTGTTTTTGATTGTGAAAATGAGTGCTGAAATCAGAAAGGGTTAACTCTGTTCTTTGGCTGAAAGATAGAGTCCACTTTCAGTTTTTTTCCACCTTGTTTCACATTCTTTTGAGCTCTAAACATGTCATTCTCTTCCTTTGTATTCATTCTGACTTCATTCCCATATCTCTTATTTTGATAAAATTCCCAAGGCATTTACTGTAGTATCAAACATTCATGAGTAAGTTTCTATACTCCTCACCCCTCTCCTCCACTCCCCTTTTACTTTTCACCCCACCCCACTACCCTTGCTTCCCTCCTCATCTATACTCACCCCTTTCTCACTCCTCCTTACCCCACCCCACCTCTTTCACCTCCCACCTTGACCTTTACCTTCCACCCTTTAACCCATTAAGCCCTTTTTAAGATATCCTAAACCTCACGCTTCCAAATACAACTTTCTTCTTCCCCATCCCAACCATTTAACTTTGAAATCATCTTGATCCATTTGCTGCTCACCCAACCTCTTTGGCTTGTCAATTCACCCCTTTTTTCCATATAGAGGAAGAGGGGTGAAAGGGAGATCAGTTAAAGTTATTCATAGTGATATGAGATATAAAAGGGTGAATAAGGGATAAAAAGGGGTGATATGTGTAAAAAATTGATTTAGGTGAGGTGAGGTGGTAGGGAGAGGGGTGGTGAAGGGGGATACAAGGGGTGGTGAGGGGAGAGGACTGGGGAGATTAGCACTAAATTTAAGAGAGTGAGAGAATGTGTGAGGGGAACCATATGTGAAGCAAAAAAGAGGGGAGGGAAATACTAGGAAGAATAATTTTTGAAGAGAATAAATAATATACATATATATTAAATTATAGAGAATTGAAAAAGAAATTGCACAAAACAAAAAAAATCTTATGACTATTGTGCAAAACGTTTTAGCCATATATTTTATTCTTGTTGAAATTTGACACTTATTTCTTTTCTATAATGAAGGTAATTGTAAAATATTTTTTTGAAAAAATAGTGACAATAAAATATTTTTGAATCTAAAGTTATGGTATAAATATTAATTTTTTGGATTGTACAATTAACTAAATTATTTTTACCATCAATTTTAAACTTTATGTAGCTTCTTTTAATACTTTAAAGCTTGAGAAATACTTAAGAATATATACTTGTACAATGAGAGCAAATATATACTTCAGGAAATTTTTACTAATAAAATTTTGATGAAAAGTATCATTTTGATAATTTTTTTTCTTGAATAAATTTTTATAGTATTGGGAGATTCCTTTATAATTTTATTAGTAAAAAATCTTGTAAAAGCATCCAAAAGGGATTTAGTTCAATTTATACAACAAATTTTATATTTTTAAACAAAAAACAAAAAACATGATTTTTCACAATCTTATGGATGTGCCCACTTTTTTTTGGTAGCAGGTTTCACTTACTTCAATATTCCTACAAAATTTTTAGTAAGTCAAGCATCAACATTTGTTTTGCTAATGATCAACTGTGCTTCAATAAATTTTTGAATTATATTTAAGTTGTGTTTAAATTAAAATTAATATGTCCTCATGATTGTTTCAACAACACCTCAATGTGTGCTCAATCAGATATGAATTTGGGTTCAACTTTGTAGACTTTCTAGCAAGACCGTCTCCCATAATGTGTGGTGCTTTTTATCAGCCATTACTAATACATCAGTGGAGAATGTAAAGCCCCAAAAGTCAATAGCCTTTAGATAGAATTTGAATTTAATGTGCTTGGTATAGAGTCCTAGTTCTTGAAGTTGAGTAAGAACCGTCTTGAAATGATAAATATGTTCTTTGAAGGTCTATGAGAAGATTAAAATGTTATCTATGTAGAAAAAAATAAATTTTTTGAAAATATCTTGAAAGATATCATTGACAAAAGTTTGAAAAGTCAATGGTGCATTACTCAATCCAAAGGGCATAACTAAATATTCAAAACTGACAAATCTTGTATGCATTGCAGTTAAAGGTTCATGCTCTTCTGCAATATGAATAAGAGTTTAAGCACCTCTGAGATTGTTTTTAGAAGAAAATTTAGCACCATTAAACAAAGTAAGAAGTAATGGCATAGGAGGAACTGGATATGCATCCTTTTTAGTCACTGTGTTGAGTTTTTTATAATCAACACATAAACTAAGACTTCTATCTTTTTTCTTAACAAAAAGAGATTTACTGGCTCCAATGAAACCTTCTGCTACACTCTCTGCATTGTTGTCATGAAAAACCTGAGATTTGTCCTTCAACAAAGAATAGACAGGACCTGCTGACGGTACTGGACCTATTAACTCTATTTGATGATTGTAGGGTCAATGAGGCAGTAGCCTTTTGGCTTTATGGATTGAGAAAACATCAATGAAGTCATGGTAAACTTTAGGTAGAGTCAATTTAATGGCTTAAATATTGATTTGGTTTCCCTAATCATCTTCAAATAA
Source organism: Hemileia vastatrix (assembly GCA_030280995.1). Taxonomy (NCBI): domain Eukaryota; kingdom Fungi; phylum Basidiomycota; class Pucciniomycetes; order Pucciniales; family Zaghouaniaceae; genus Hemileia; species Hemileia vastatrix. The sequence goes on along the minus strand of JASXTE010000008.1, from coordinate 25,957,576 downwards.
GTCTTTCAAAGGTAGACCTGTATTTAGAGAGGAAAAATTGATTTCTTTGAGGCTATTGAAATCCTCCTTGAGTAAAGTAGTCAAACTAGAATGGTTAGCCAAATTCTCCTTTAAAGGAAAATTAAATTCTTGAAATAAATCTGGAAGAGAAGTGTCCTCTAGTAGGACTTGGTCAGATGGGTTGTTTAACTCCTTACTGACCTGCATTGATGAGTTAGAATTCTACTTAGAGCAAGGGGTGATCAATCCCTGTGACCAATCAATTTTGGGGTTTAAGTGCTGTAAGAAGTCATGGCTAAGAATAGTATTTTCCATCCTTGGGGAATCAAGGACTGTTAATTCCCACACAAAGGATAAAAAATTTGGAAAGTTAAAAACCCATAAAAACTTTCCTACTAACCAAGTATTAGGGTCCCTCTGATTTGACCAGATAAATTGGAATTTGGTCAATGTCTACAAATTTCAGTTCAAGTTTTTCAGCAAAAAATTAACTGATAAATGAAATTGAAGCTCCAGAATTAATAAGAAAACTGAAGAGAATATCCTCCTTAAGAAGAATTAGTTTCAAAAAGCTAAGGGCAACTCCAGTCTGACAATATTGGTTTTGTTAGGGTAACCAAATATAGCAAATAGTTGATCTTCAAAGGTTTCTCAATTTTTTATTAGAAAATGGGTTTCTGTTGAAGAAATAATGAGCAAATATGGGGAAAACCATTGTGATTCTTTCACAGATAATGATGAAGAGACATAATTTACCTTGGAGTGATCTGTATTGAAAGTCTGAGTGTCATTGTGGAAAAATAATTTGCAAGTTTGAAAAAAAATGTAGTAATCTGTCAGGATGTTCACCATAAAATTTATCAGGGGATTTCATTGAGGGAGTTTTAAATTTAGAGTTGTCCAAGGGAGAAAGATTTGAAATTAATTTTACTAATAATTTCATGAAATCTTCCAATGAAGGAGCTGGACCAGGTTCAAAAGACTGGCTCAAAGGGATGGTTGCCAGGGCTGATGGTGCCTCATGCATTGTATCCTTTCCTTCTTCTTCCTCACTATAATCCTCCAAATCCTGAGGGATTTCCCCTACAGATTGAATTGAATGTTCCCTTTCCCTTAATTTGAGAGGTTCAAGAGAGTGAGTGCTGGAAATAGGTCATGAAATTGTTGGCCAAGCCCCGGCTTAAGCTCTAGTTGTTGCTCCCATAGGAGGAATGAGTTGAAGGTGTTCCATTTAGACTTAGCCCATGAATATGTAGTTGTAGGAATAATAAAAAAATTAGAACTACAGAGAATTAAATTATACAATCACATGATGGCCTATGCAAATGGTCAAGGGTGTTGCTGGGTGAGTGAGATTTGTAAATGTGATTAAAGACTTCTTCAAAGCACAGAGGAATTCTTTGAGGGAGTGGTCTGAAGATATGCCAATGATAAATTAATTGCTTTGAGGTAAGTTCAAGATGAATAATAATGTATGCTAGAGTAACAATAAAATTCATGGAATCCTACAAAGGTTTTAAACTTAAAAATCAAAAAGGATTTATGAGTTTTGATAGTTTGAAGAGAAATTTATTATTAAGAGAGGTAGGAAAAAATAATAGCCTTATGTAGAAATAACTACAATCACAAAAATAATATAATTTAATTCTAAGGAATTTCAATCCAAATACCCCCAATTAAATAGACAACTCCACCTTGCATTGAACCCTTTAGTAAAATGCCCTTAATTTATCACTGACACTCCAATATCTCTGACAGATCCTTTAACCTTTCTCCTATTCATACTCACAGACCTTTAATTACCCTAAAACTCACAATAACCCAAGGTTGAAACTATACTATTGATGTGAGAAGTAATACATCACACATTTGCTTAAAGTTTAAAATTATAAGGAGATTATTGACTAATTTATATTTAAGGTTTAGATAGAGCAGTTGCTAGTTCATTTGAATCAAGACAACAAAGGGAAAAAGAAGTTACTAAGTAGATGTTTCTTTCTGCACATTGAGTATAGATTTGTGTACTGATTTATGGATTAAAAGGTTAAATTTTGCTTTGAGTTTCATGTGGCACATGAAACTTATGTTGCCACTATTTCCACTTACCTCATCTTTCGGGGCCTAATCAGCTTTTCAAAATCTCAACTTTGCTTCTGGGGGCCTAACCAGCTTTCAGTCATCCTAACTCTCCACATCTCAATTTTCATTTTCTGGGGGCCTAATCAGCTTTCTATCATCCTAATCGACTCTATCTTGGCTCAACCTTCATCTACCCCTTATTTTTATGTCTTCTCACTTCTAAAACACCTCAAACAAAAATTATAAGCAATTTGGATCTCTCTGTGGCCTTCATTTCATTTCCTCATCTTCCATAATGGTTTGTTCTCAACATTTGAACACATGTCTCATTTGTAAAAATCTCTAATGCAATTTTTCCTTGCATCTCATATATTTTACTTCTTTTAATCTAGTACTGCATTTTTGTTTTTTTTTCTCTTAGTACTAGACTCTATTTAGCTATGTAGATGGGGGGAAGTCTGTCCAGCTCTATCCTTTCATTATACTTAGCTATAGTCATTTGTTGATACTTTTTAAATGATTGTGGGATGATTTTTATCTAGAAAAATGGGGGGGGTGTTATAATTCACAATAATTAGGTACTTAGCTAGGCTTTTATCAGGTATATATTCTAGCTTTTGGTCCCTTCTGAGTACTTTCCTTGGTTCTGAAAAGGCATCATTCTCCACAGTAAACAATGGAGTGAGTAAGACAGCCCCATGCATGGTGAGAGTGAAAATTAATGAGAAAAAAGGCTTGTAGTCTGTGAAATAAAAATGTTTCCTTGCTCTTATTTATTTTACTATGCATAAGTTTTTGACACTTTTCTTTTCTCAATATGTTGTTGATTTATATATTTTCTTTCCTTTTATCAAAATCACATCATTTTCCTGTAAATGGAATCATTATAATGTGCATCTATTAGTTTATAATGTGGATGCTTGCCTGTGTAGTTTGGAATCCACATTTCCTACTTTTTACTTGTAGCTGACCACTGATTTCCTTGTTAGAATAAATTTAACCTTTGACTTGACCCCTTCATATTATATATATATATATATATACCTGACCAGTATATATATATCATCTTTTTTAACCTTTACTAGTCTACCTGTCATACTCCATTCTCACAGGTAATAGGGGGTATCAAAGTTGGAAATCTTCCATTTCAAAATAACTATTTTTTCCACAAAATCAACCATGATTGATTTTTAAAATATGCCATATTATTCCCCAAAAAAAACCCTTTTTACTATGATTTAATATCAAGATTGTGGCTTTTATTTTGTGTCATGAAATACCTTTTAAATAATTACAAACTTTTAACTTTGATACCCCCTAATAAATGTGGCTAAAATTAGTGAAAAACACTGTCAAAATATGCAATAAATGCCACCAAGAACCCTGCTTAATGATTGAAAAAGTTTCCTCAGAAATATAAAATAAATTTGGATAAATTATAGTTAAAAATGCTTTCAAAAAACAATATAAACTTCTAATAATATCAAAAAATTCCACTAAAAATTCCACTAAAAAAAGTAAAATAAACTAAAAAACCACAAAAGACAACACAAAATTTCACAAAAAGGAATACAGGATTAGTAGAAACTCATAAAGGAGGGAATGCAAATTTTTGAGACATAGGGAAAGCAAATGAATGAAAAATAATGTGATAGTAAATAATATGCATTATGAAGTTATGGAGGGGGGGGAACAAATGAAGTCAGTAAAAATGTCACAATAAAATTTTGCAAATTTCAGTGAGGGTGGGTTCTCAGAATTGATGGGTAGGCAGGGGAGGTCTGTGTGTCACATGTGACTGGGATTAGATGAGAAAGGAGGGATTTTGCTTAAAACATGTGGCTGTGAAAAAAAACATGCAAAAATTGCTTATTTGAGGTAAGAACTGACACCCTGTAAACTTGAATTGTGGATAAGGTAAGATTTAAGAAGTTTTAACAAGTAATAGTACTTTAGAAGTTGAATTTAAATTGAAAGTTATTAGACTTTGAAACTGTATTTAATGGTCTTATTAGTCTCCTGTTGGAAATTCTTAAATTGACTTATTTTATTTATTAATTTAATTTAAATATGAATGTTTGTTCAATTTTAAATTATTATTAAAATAAAATGAATTATAATATAAATTCTTTTGAATAAGATAGGGGATCAAGAACAATAAAAATGAGCCCCTTTTATACCAAAAGCAAGTACAATGTGAATTTATTGAAGTTAGAATGATTCTTGATAAAACTAATAGTAAAATAAAATTTTAATAAAATTAAATAAAGTAAGATTAAATGATTGAGAACGTAAAAGTAAACCTTGAAAAGATTAATAAAGTTAAATGAATATTAATATGGTTTGATAAAAATAATCAAAATATCAAATTTTTAATAAAGAAATAATTTATAAAATTTAATAAAACCCTTAAAGTCTCAGAGAAAAACCAAAACTCTCTCTTTCTCTCCCTGGCCCTCCCACTAGCTGACTTCAAGTAAGTTCTGAGCTCCAGTAAATAAAGAGAGCCTAGATCAAAAACTTAGCCTCAATATTTAATTAATTTTAAACTGTCACACTCCACGTGACACTCGAGGAAAAAGCAGCTGATTAAATAAATAATACAGAGGTCTGAATCCATACTTGAAGCGCAGAAAGCAATTCTCCATAGCAACTGCGACTTTCCTTTGTGTATTCACTATTCAACCGCGCTAGCCTAAAACTCTAAATCTAAATTAGTCAATCTCTCAATAGTGTGTCTCAGTCTTTTTCTCAATAAGTGACGCACAGCGCAATAGTCAATGTAATATTACACTAAAAGGTTTATTAAATGTCTGTGAATTATTAAAAGGGGTAGTGAGCATGGACGGAATGGATAGTGGAGGATTAAAGGGTTGATGGATGTTAGTGAGGAGGGTCCAGGTGTAATGGATGTATTTTTAATGGTCTGTGGTGTGCAGAATAGTGGATGGGTATGAGGTCAATGCAAGGAGGAGTAAAGGATATAAAAGGGGTTGGGATTTTGGTTTGACATTATTTAGAATTAAATTATAGAACGTATATATAGTTGATAGTGTTAAAGCTTTAGGTTAAATCATTATTATTGTATCTTTCCTTATTTTGTTGGTAATCATTTATAAATCCTAAAATCTTTGATTATTGAGTTTCCAACCCTTCGTGAGATTTTAAGAATTTTAATATTACCTTTAACTTATATTAGAATTCTCCTCAAAAATATCTCAAAGCAGTAGCTCTTCCTTTGAGTCACCTTTGAATCACTTCCTCAAACATTTCCTCTGTACCTCGACAAAGTTTTTAAACTTCTCTCTCCATCTCACTTCCAGGAACACCCTCAACCTTTTGCGTAGGTCGTCCGGTGACAGTATAATTTAATTCTCCGTAGTTCTCATTCTTTGCACTACTACGTCCCTTTTTCAGGTGTTTTTTCTCAAAATTCTTAAAAAGCACCTGTTCAACGCACTCCTCCGACGGGCCCTGCTACTAGAGCTCGCGCCAGAGGCAGGCCAACAGCCACCTGGCCTGTTTCTGGCACTCACTCCCTGGAGCCACTCAACCTAATGGAAGGGTAACATTCAGTCCAATCTGTAGAAGACATCCCACAAGATTCTGATGACTCTAGTGATGATGAAGAAGTAGAGGATACAATGCAGGAGGCACCATCTGCCCCTGCTAATCACCCTTCTGGTCAACCTTCGGAACTTGGACCATCTAATTCTCTGGAAGATTTCATGAGACTTTTCATGAAGACCCTTTCAAATTCAATGTCTTCAGAGGGATCTAAATTCAAAACTCCTTCTATGAAATCTCCTGATAAATTCTGTGGAGAACATCCAGACAGATTGCGGCCCTTCTTGCAAACCTGCAAGCTCCTGTTCCATAATGACCCTCCAACCTTCAATAACGACTGATCGAAGGTTGTTTACGCTTCTTCATTCCTAGCCGGAAAAGCAGCAAGATGGTTCAAACCTTATCTTCTCATTCTCCCTTTGACCAAAACCAACTTACTCATTAATAACTGGGAAAAGTTTGAAGACCAACTCTTCACGTTGTTCGGTGACCCTAATGAAACTGACAATGCAGAAATTGAACTTGACTTTCTTCACATGAGTGATAATGGTAAAGCCTCTGAATATATCTCAAACTTCAGAGCACTTCAAACTCGAGTAGGTTGGAATGATGCTGCCCTCAACTATCATTTCAAAAAAGGACTTGCTTCTAGGATGCTGGATCAGTTAAATCTTCACGGTCAGAAGATGACTACTTTAACAAATTTAATGGATTGAAATCTCGAACTCCACAGCGTTTACCAAGGACGAATTCAACATTGTCGATACGCCAACAAATCTCAAGGCCTAAATTTTAAATTGGGACCTTCTTCACACCCACGGACAACTCAATCCAAACCCAATAAGGGAAAGGACAAACCTCGACCTAAAAGCTCGACCCCAGGCAATATCAGCAAAATACTGGATTGTAAAGGGGAACCTAAAGAAGCTGAGAGGAAGAGAAGAGCGGATAATGGTTTATGTATGTATTTTGGGGGTAACCACCAACTGGAAGATTTTTTAAATTTGAAGGAAAGAGAAGGTACTAGTTCGAAGTCAAAAAACTAGTAGATAGTTTACTTGTGTGCAAAGCAAACTATCTTATCTCTCCCAGTGCACAGAACCTCCATGTCTTAAGAACTGGAGTTGCCTTAAACCGCTTGATATTCACTCTGTTTAAGGAGGATACCCCCTTCAGTTGTCTTATAGACTCTGGAGCTTCAATTTCTTTTTTTAGTTTACCTTTTTCCGAGAAGTTACAACTAACATTTACAGATATCAATGGAACTCCAATTTACTTGGTCGAATCAGAGGAAACCAAATATTGGGTAAGTAAGAAAGTTTTATGGGTTTTCAACTTTCCGAACTTTCCCCCCTTTGAGTGGGAATTATCAGTCTTGGACGCCCCAAGGATGGATGATACCATTCTTGGCCATGACTTTTTAACGCATTCAAATCCTGAAATTGATTGGTTGCGGGGATTTATCACCCCACGCACTAAGTATATTTCTAATTCTTCAATGCAGGTCAATAGGGAGTTAAACAGCCAGCCTGACAACGTCCTGCTAGAGGACAAATCTCTGCCAGATGACTTGCAAGCATCTGATCTTTCTTTAAATGAGCAATTGGCTAACCCTTCTAGCTCCATGACGTCACTCGAAGAGGATTTAAATTGCCTTGAAGTGATTGAATTATGCGCTCTCAATTCTGGTCTTCCCTCGACAGATTCTCTCAAAGATGATGAGGACGACCAAATCAAGGTTGAAGCCATTAAATCAACTCTACCAGAAATCTATCATGATTTCCTCAATGTTTTCTCAATCGGCAAGGCCAATAAGTTACCACCTCATCGACCCTACGACCATCAAATAGAGTTAATAGGTCCAGTACCTCTGGCAGGTCCTGTCTATTCTTTGTCAAAGGACAAATCCCAAGTTCTTTGAGACTACATTTCAGAGAATGTAGCCAAAGGTTTTATCAGAGCCAGTAAATCTCCAACCGGCTCCCCTGTTCTTTTTTTAAAGAAAAAGGACAGTAGTCTTAGGTTGTGTGTTGACTATAGAAAGCTCAACACAGTCACTAAGAAGAATGCATATCCTGTTCCTCCTATGTCAGTGCTTCTTACCCTTTTCAATGGTGCTAAATTCTTTTCTAAAATTGATCTTAGAGGCGTTTACAATCTTATTTGCATTGAAGAAGGTCATGAACCACTAACTGCAATGTGTACTAGATTTGGTAGTTTTGAATATTTAGTTATGCCTTTTGGATTGTGTAACGCACCATCAACTTTTCAAACCTTTGTCAATGACATCTTCCAAGATGTTGTTGAACAAATTTTTGTCGTCTATTTAGATGATATTTTATTTTTCTCAAAGACACTGGATGAACATATTCATCATGTTTGACAGGTTCTAAATTGACTTCGAGATCACGGTCTCTAGGCCAAGCACAATAAATGTGAATTCCATCTTAAATCAATCGATTTTTTGGGTTTTACGTTGTCCACTGATGGTTTAGTCATGGACGACAAAAAAGTCCAAAAAGTCCTGGAATTTCCTGAGCCCAAAACCTTTAAATCCCTCCAAGGATTTTTGGGTTTTGCAAATTTCTATAGAAGATTTATTAAAAATTACTCTAAAACTATTTCCAATCTTACTTCTCTTCTTAGAAAAGATATTCCTTTTGTTTTTACTTCTACAGCACAAAATGAATTCGAAGCATTGAAGACAGCGTTCACCACAGCTCCAATTCTTCAACACTTTGATCCTTCTGCTTTGACAATCGTCGAGACAGATGCGAGCGATTATGCTATTGCAGGGGTCATTTCTCAATTAAATTCTGAAAAAAACTTGTTTCATCCTGTTGCTTTTGAGTCACGCAAACTCATTACAGCAGAATTAAATTATGAAATTCATGACAAAGAGCTTTTAGCTATTATTCATTGTCTTAAAAAATGGCGCTCTTTTCTTCTCAGCCTAGATAGTCCTTTTCAAATTTTAACAGACCATAATGCTTTGAAATACTTCATGTCTTCCAATGTGTTAACCAGACTTCAAGCCAGGTGGGCTGAATTTCTGTCTGAATTTCCTTTTTCTATTTCCTATCTCACAGGTAAGAACTGCATTGACCTAAATATCTTGTCACGTCAGGACAACATTTACTCACAGCGGGGGGACACATTTGCTGACAAGAACCCAGCAAATGTGAAATCAATCTTCAACAAATCAATGTTAACGACTCATCAACTTAATTCGTTGACAATTCAATCGTTTCAAAATCCATTATCCAACATCCTCGAAGCTCAGTGGAAGGACAACTATTGTTTAGGGTTAAAAGACAAAATACTCTCGAAGCAAGGGGCCAAAAGATTTAGTATTGAATCAGGTCTATTAGTTTTCGAAGGTAGAGTAGTCATACCCGACAACAATGAAATAAAATTATGGATTTTCAATAGCCAACATGATTCTCCATTAGCTGGTCATTTTGGGGTTGATAAGACCTACCAGTTAATAGCGAGGGATTTCTTCTGGCCAGGAATGACCAGAGAAATCAAGGCCTATATAAGAGCTTGTTACAAATGTAATAGGAATAAGGCTCCCCGTCACCGGAAGCATGGGTTGCTTCAACTGCTTCCTATTCCCTCTAAACCTTGGGAATCTTTATCGATGGATTTTTTTCTCAACTTCCTCTTTCTAATAATTTTGATGCTATATTAGTAATAGTAGATAGATTTTCAAAAATGTCTATTTTTATTAAAACCACTACTACTGCTACAGCAGAAGATTTGTCAAAATTGTTTCTAGAACATGTATTTTCCAAACATGGCTTACCTAATGATATTATTTCAGATAGAGGCTCTTTCTTTGTATCCACATTCTGGACTCAACTGTGTCTACAACTCAATATCACAAGGAATCTCTCCACGGCCTAACATCCTGAAACCAATGGGGAAACGGAAAGGGATAACCAAATCCTCAAACAATAACTTTGAATGTATGTCAGTTACCAACAAGAAGATTGGACCACATGGTTACCATTGGCCAAATTTGCTTATAATAACTCAAATCATTCTTTGGCATGTCAATCTCCTTTCAAAACTGTTTATGGATCGATTCAACTCAATCCATGTAGGAACTAGTCATCCTGCTGAACATTATCTTCAAACCATATGACGACTCCAAGAGGAACTTAAATAAAATTTGGAATTAGCGATTCAAAAGTACAAGGAACAGTCTGACAAACATCAACAATCTGCTCCTTCTTTTAAACCAGGCGACAAAGTATGGCTCGATGCATGAACATTTGAATGACTCAACCATCAAAGAAACTGGCTGAAAAGCGCTTGGGACCATTCAAAATTGACTCTGAAGTCTCTAAAACTGCATTTTGACTCAAGCTACCTCCTAAATGGCAGGCTATTCACCCTGTTTTCCACGTATCTCTCCTGGAACTGGCTTGAGAAACATACCCGGGCAAGAAACATCCTCTTCCGGAACTGGTCGAAGTAGAAGACCATCTAGAGTGGGAAGTGAGCCATATCCTTGATTCAAGAATACGCAAGGGGAAACTTCAATACCTCGTGGAATGGGAAGGCTTCCTCGATGATTCAGACAAAACATCCTGGGAACCAGCCATCAATGGTTCTAACGCCCCTGAACTCCTAAAATCTTTTCATCTTAAATATCCTTTAAAACCAAAACCTTAAAACTCTTTTCTTTCTTTGTTCCATCTTCTCTTTAAAATCTAAAACATCTTTACCTTTAAAAATTCCTTATTCTGTCTTCTTTTCTTTTTCCCTTTTCATAAGTTTTTCAACCTTCTTTAAAATAATTAAAATTAAAATTAAAAAAAAAAATTAAATTAAATTAAATTAAAATAAAATAAAATAAAATAAAATAAATAAAATAAAACCTTCTAAAAATTTCTTTAAATTTCCTTTTCTTTTCTTTTCAATTTTCTACCTACATTCTTTCCTTAAAAAATTCTTTTTCCTCGAACTATGAAAATTTTTCACAAATGCGACGCGACCATCTTTCTCGAATTTCACTTCAGCCTCTAAATATCTTTTTTAAAAAAAAAATTTTCTTCGAACAATTACTTCTTTCTTTTAAATTCTTTCAAAAATTTATTTCTTCTCTTCTTTTCTTTCTTTCTTTTTCAAATAACTAAAATTCCTCAAAACTTTGATAAATAAACTTTCATAAATAACAATTTTTTCTTTCATTAAATTTTCATTCCCAATAAAATTATCTCAATCAACTATTTTCCTACTTAAATTTTTTTTTCTTCTTTTTCTTTTCAAATTTTAAACTAAAAACTCCTTCAATTAAAATTTCTTTCTTTTCTTCTTTCATTCAAATTTCTTCTTTCAAAATATAAAACAAAATTTTATTTAAAATTTTTTTCTTTCTTTTTTTTCTTTTTCTCTCAAAATCTTATAAAATAAATATTAAAATTTTAAATTAAAACAACAAAATAAAATAAATAAATACCAATTGTTTCTACTTTTCTTTTCCTCTTTCTTTCTTTTCCTTTTTCCTTCCATTTTAAATTTTTTCCTTTATTTTCTCTTGAACCAATCCCTTCATCTTCTCCAAAATCACCCTTATCTCCTTCCTACATTTTTCAAAAACCTCTTCCTCTCCTACCGGTACCGCTTCCCCAATTTCCAGTAGTTCTTTGGCCATGTCGAAGGAAGCGGCATCGACAATCTTATCGACTTCACCGCTTAAATCTTCAATAAACCTGGTCCGTCGACCTTGTCGAGGTTTCTTTGACCATACCTGGTCAAGAGTCTCTTTGATATCCTCCCTCATTTCAACCACTGGTTGATTTGCCTCAACTGGCAGCAACAGCGCAGCTTCCACAATTGGAACTTCTGCAATGACATCTGAATTCTAAAACAAGATCATCAGTAACATAATTTCTAAAACAAAAGAAGAATGGACTTACTTTGAATATGGGGTCAGCCTCTAAGAATAATTTTGGAGTAACCTCCACCGCCACTTCTTTCTCCTCTTCATCATCCTTGATGACCATTTGTTGCTTTTTTGGTGTCCGTCTTGGAATGAGAACTTCTTCCTCATCTTCCTCCACCAACTCATCCACCTCCTCTTCCACCCTTTGTTTCTTACTCGTGGCCTGGGTTACCCAGGTTGCTACATCATCTTCAACTTCCTCCTCATTCTCTCCCACCGATTGATCATCCCCAATTGAAACATCCCAAATATCCTCGACTACCTCGTTTGTTTTGGGTATCATCCAATATTTGGTTTTTGTGAATCGATGCTTGATGTCTGCATTTCTTGACAAGGCATCACACGCCACCCGTCTCCAGCAACAAAAATCACACTTCTGGCGAGGACCTCGTGTCGCCGTACTTTCGACGCAAAAGTACTCCATCAATTCTTAGGTCGTGCAGGCCTGGTAATATTGCCCGGTAACAATTCCCCCATCCGCTTTAGGGTGTGGAGGCGTGGGAGTTGGGGTAGGACAATTCATCATAGTAAATAATAAGGTAATTAAAATAAAAAGGGATGGAAACTAGTGTGGGAAGTATGTCTCATGCTCAACGGAGCTCGCGTTTTTATACCCGGGCATCTGTCACGCGCCACATGACACTCGAGACTAAAGCAGCTCATTAAATCAATAATACAGAGGTCTAAATCCATACTTGAAGCGCAGAAAGCAATTCTCCATAGCAACTGCGACTTTCCTTTGTGTGCTCACTATTCAACCGTGCTAGCCTAAAACTCTAAATCTAAATTAGTCAATCTCTCAATAGTGTGTCTCAGTCTTTTTCTCAATAAGTGACGCACAGCACAATAGTCAATGTAATAGTACACTAAAAGGTTTATTAAATGTCTGTGAATTATTAAAAGGGGTAGTGAGCATGGACGGAATGGATAGTGGAGGATTAAAGGGTTGACGGATGTTAGTGAGGAAGGTCCAGGTGTAATGGATGTATTTTTAATGGTCTGTGGTGTGCGGAATAGTGGATGGGTATGAGGTCAATTCGAGGAGGAGTAAAGGATATAAAAGGGGTTGGGATTTTGGTTCGACATTATTTAGAATTAAATTATAGAACGTATATATAGTTAATAGTGGTAAAGCTTTAGGTTAAATCATTATTATTGTATCTTTCCTTATTTTCTCAGTAATTATTTATAAATCCTAAAATCTTTGATTATTGAGTTTCCAACCCTTGGTGAGATTTTAAGAATTTTAATATTACCTTTAACTTATATTAGAATTCTCCACAAACATATCTCAAAGCAGTAGCTCTTCCTTTGAGTCACCTTTGAATCACTTCCTCAAACATTTCCTCTGTACCTCGAAAAAGTTTCTAAACTTCTCTCTCCATCTCACTTCCAGGAACACCCTCAACCTTGTGCGTAGGTCGTCTGGTGACATAAACAAATTATTAAAATAAAAATCTAATTAATTTTAATTTAATTAAAAGAAATTGAATTAAAAGAATAATTTGATTACTTAAAAAAGTAAATTAAAAAGTTTAAAAAATTGGTAACATAATAGTTTATATTACCTAATGAAATTAAAATACTAATTTTATAATACTATAATATTTTTAATAATTAAATAAATAATAATTGCCTTACAATTTGCATCAGTCAAGTTTGAATATCCTAAATAAATCACTGGTTGACACTCCCTCACTCAACAAAGCCATAAATTCCAAGCTTTTTTCTTATATTTCTTCAATAGAATTTTCTAATTGAAAATTTATTTTTCAGAAATCCTTCTATTAAATTCAGTAGGACTCACTTTATATCTTAATAAATACTCAGCTTCCCTTTCTCTAGTAAAATTCTTCTCATGAAGAAATTTATTAATTTTAGTCTTTTAATTCACTTCCAAAGGTTTAGATTTTGGTCTTCCCCTTCTTTTAAGAAATGAATCAGGATCACCGTGCAATATGGGGGGTGAAATTGTAAGCAAGTCTGCAACCTTGGACTCAAATTCATCACAGATTGAACACACATTAAGCTATTGACAAAAGAACCATACAATCAGGGATGAACACCACTCAGCAGAACAGTTTCAGGTGGGTGTTCAAGTAAAGTTCAGTATGGGTTCAGTATGAGTTCAGTCTGAGTTCCATCTGAGTTCTGTCTGAGCTCAGAATGGGGACTTTCTAGAAATTCCACCCCCTATATTGTGTAGTGGATCATTTGATATTTAAGGCTATATTAATGATATGGGGAGCACCGTATGTTTTCTATCTTGTGCAGCATATAATAAAACCTCAACAGCATTATTTACAATCATTTTTTCTACAACAAATGGTCCAATAAATGGGTCTTTCAATTTATTGTTTCCTTGTAGATTAAAATTTAATTTAAAACTGAGAACTTCATCTACTTCCTTATATGTACACTCTTTATGGGATTTATTTCATCTTTTCTTCTCATACTGATAGCCATTTTCAATAAATATTTGTGCATGATTTCTAAATAACTGTTGCATTTGAAGAAAAGACTTAGCATTAGGATGTATATCAAAGGTAGGTAGCTTTTTACTTAATAAGGATACTGGAGTTTTTGGTGCATATCCTAACCATAACTCAAAAAACTTCTTTTTATTACCTGAATAAACAGTACTATTATAAGCAAAATCAAGGCCTGAATGAAGTGCTACTTAATAATAATTAAATCTATCATTATCCTTTACTTTTGATCCAAAAACTCAATATCTTCTAATCATGTCTTCTAGAGTTTTTATCATCCTTTCAGCTAATCCATCAGTTTGTGGGTGATGTACTGTGGATAGTTTTAAGTCACAACCACATATGTCCATTTATGTAGTCAAAAATTTAGAAGTGAATTTTGGATCTCTGTCAGAAATGATAGATTTTGGGATACCAAAAGTATTAAACATGTTAGTTCACCATAAAAAAGACAAATCTTTAGTAGAAACATCTATATTGTTTGAAATAAATTTACACATTTTTGTAAATCTATCTACTATAACTGACAAAAAATTTATCTAAACTTACATATATTCCAAAAACATATACTTTTAATGTAAGAATATTTAATATTAATTATATACAATAAATTCTCACTACTCAAAACTACAATTTACATTCCCCATTCATAATCTACTAGTTTTAAGTGCATATTATATTTATACACTTTTCTATTATGAAATTTCACATAACTGGCTATTAATTTTTGCTTTTCACATTCCAAAGTCATAGTTTCTCCTTTTTCTCTTTTTGCTATAGTCTTTCCTTTTGCCTGTGAATTTCATTTATTTGTTTAATTACCCATAAATCTGTAAGCTGTTATGTCTAATTTATCTTTGTGAGAACTATGATTAGTTTTGCACTCATTCTTCTTAGATTATAACTTTTAGTCATTGTTCTCTTGTTTTAATTTTTCTCCATTATCTCTTTATTCAACCATATCACTCTTACTTTCCTGCTTATTATTCCATCAATTCTCTATATACCTCTTTCCTCTTGCTCATTTGTCCATTTATATTTATTGAATTTTTATTTTGTAATTAAATCATCTGTGTCCAGTAATATAGTGTCATGATATGTTGAGGGGTGATAAGCTAAGTTTTCTAATTTTATGTTAACAATTATCCAACAGGAGTTATAGCTATCGTTACCTGCTGTTGGAAGACCAGTCACAAAATCTATGTTTATTATTCTCCATGGTGCATTTGGACCTTCAATTTGTTGCATCAATGCTGCTCTTCTACCATTTAATTTTTTCATTTTTTGCAAGAATGACAAGAATCAACATATTGTTTTATATCTTCAAACATAGTAGCCCCCCAAAAAGTATTATTCAATCTTAAAATGGTTTTTTATAGGTTAAAGTGCCCTGCTATTGTATGATCATGACATAATTTAAGAATAATATCCTTCAATGATGAAGAGATATCTATTACATTAGTTTTCTTTTATAGTATATGAAGCCACCTTCTAAATAAAATTTTACTTTTTCAACAGCCTTTTGATGTTTACTTGGGAAAATTTTATCAAAAATTTGACTGATGCATTCATTAGATCATTGAGAATTGTTGATAATTTTTTCAATTTTTCATCATCCTTATAAGACTCAACAATAGTTTGCTTTTTTTATTATCCATATCCAATATATAAGCCCCAAAAATATGTACTATATATTTTTCAGGAGCATATTCTGAATTGGAGTCATCATTTGGTAAAGGGATTCTAGATAACATATCTACATTATAGTGCATTAAACTATCTTTATAAAGAATAGTCATTCTTCCCCTATACAATTGAACTGCAATCTGCCACCTAAAAGTATGCCTGTTTGGTTTTTTCATCTTTAAAAATGATTTTAAAGCACAGAAATCAGTGATAAACTTCAATTTTTTTGTCCTCTTAATATTAATGTAAATTTTCTAAAGCATATACTACTCCCAATAACTCTAATTCAGCTCCACCATATCTCAATTCACTTGGTCTCAATTTTTTTAAAATATAGCATATAAAAAGCTCCAAGACTTTTTCATGCATCATTTGTTTTTGAAGAAGAGAAGCTCCCAGTCCCACAAAAAATGCATCTGTATATAATACAAAAGTTTTAGTAAAAACAGGTAAAACTAATATAGGTGCTGTGATTAAAAATCTCTTCAATGTGTCAAAGTCTTTTTTTCTCTCATCAACTCATATGAAAGTAAGATCTTTTCTTACTAGGTGTATTGATGGTGCAGAAATTACTTGATAATTCTTTATGTATTGTCTATAATAACCACAAATACCTAGAAAGGATTGAATTTTTTAACAGATGTAGACACACAAACATTTTGTATGGCTGCTACTTTGTTTTGATCAACACATATTTGTAATCATAATACCGGATTCCCCAGAACTTATAAAGAATGAAAAACAAATTTTTATTTTTTAAGAGCCAGATTCATATTAATATCCTCCATCTTCTCAAAGACTTCAGAAAAATGAATTTTGTGTTCTTCAAATGTTTTTGAAAAAATAATGATATCATAAATGTATACTATCAACCATCCTTTTATAATTTCTTGATGGAAGGTTTTATCCATGACTTTTGAAATACAGAAGCTCATTTTTTGGGCCAAAAGGCATCCTTATATATTCTTAAATTTCCATATGAGTGAAAATCAAAAGAAAGTTTTGTGATGACTTTTCAACAAAAATCTGATGATAACCTTTTTTACATCTTGACACCACAAAAAATCAAGTGGCACCTGCCAGCAGGTACCTGTTCCTATATTCAGTTTTAATTTAAGAGTAAATTTGATTTGATGTTGCGCAAGCTATTGTGCTCAGTGTCCAGTGTGCAGTCTTTCCAGAGAAATTAAAGCTTATATGAAATTGAGTTAAGTCAAAGATAGGGATTGGCACCTGCTATTAGGTGCCCATGTTTTTTTCTGATGATGTAGCTGATATAATTTTCTCCTTTTAAAGCTGCATCACCACAGAAAATTTGGGGGAGAACTGCTAGCAGCTCTCCCTCTTTGAACTTAAATTTGAGTCTATTTTATGCTATATATTAGGGGGTATCAATCTTAAGGTATTGTCACACGCCATGTGACACTTGAGGTAAAAGCAGATCATTAAATCAATAATACAGAGGTCTAAATCCATAGTCGAAGCGCAGAAAACAATTCTACATAGCAACTTCCACTTTCCTTTGTGTTATCACTATTCAACCGCGCTAATTAAAACTTTAAATCTAAATTAGTCAATCTCTCATTAGTGGTTATTAAGCATCTGTGGGTTATTAACAGGGATAGTGAGCATGGAGGGGATGTTTAGTGGAGGATTAAAAGGTTAACAGATGTTAGTGAGGGTCCAGGTTTAACAGGTGTATTTTTGATGGTCTGTGGTGTGCGGAATGATGGATGGATATGAGGTCAATGTGAGGAGGAGTAATGGATAAAAAAGGGGATGGATTTTTGGTTCAATTTTTCCTCAGAATTAAATTATAAAACATATATATAGTTAATAGTGGTAGAGCTTCAGGTTAAATCATTATTATTGTACATTTCCTTATTTTCTCAGTAATCATTTCTAAAACTTAAATCTTTGATTATTGAGTTTCCAACTCTTTGTGAGATCCTAAGAATATTAATATTACCTTTAAATTATTTTAAGATTCTTATCGAACATACCTCAAATCAGTAGCTCTTCTTTCGAGTCATCTTTGAGTCACTTCCTCAAACATCTCCTCTGTTCTTCAAAGAAGTTTCTAAACTCCTCCCTTCATCTCACTTCCCAGGAACACCCTTGACCTTGTGCGTAGATTGTCCGGTGACAGTATAATTTAATTCTCCGTAGTTCTCATTCTTTGGCACCACTACTTCCTTTTTTCAGGTGTCTTAAATTCTTTAAATGGCACCTGTTCAACGCACTCCTCCTACGGGCGCTACTACTAGGGTTCACGCCAGAGGCAGGCCAACAGCCACATGGCTTGTTTCCCGCACTCACTCCCTGGAACCTCTCAACCTTAGGGAACAGGGACACTCAGTCCAATCTGTGGAAGACATCCCCCAGGATTTTGATGATTCTTGCAAGGAAGAAGAAGGAGAGGATACAATGCATGAGGCACCCTCTTCCCCTGCTACTCACCCTTCTGGTCAACCTTTGGAACCTGGACCATCTAATTCTCTGGAAGACTTCATGAGACTTTTCATGAAAACCCTTTCAAATCCAACGTCTTTGGAGGGACCAAAATTCAAAACTCTTTCCATGAAATCTCCTAATAAATTTGATGGAGAACATCCAGACAAATTTTGCCCCTTCTTGCAAACCTGAAAGCTCCTTTTCTATAACAACCAATTGAAGGTTGTGTACGCTTCTTCATTCCTAGTCAGAAAAGCAGCAAGGTGGTTTGAACATTATCTTCTCATGCTCTCTTCGACAGAAACCCACTTACTCATAAATAACTGGGAAAATCTCGAAGACCAACTCTTTATGTTGTTTGGGGACCCTAATGAAACTGAAAATGCAGATATTGAACTGTATTTCCTCCGCATGAGTGATAATGGTAAAGCCTCTGAATATATTTTGAACTTTAGAGCACTTCAAACTCGAGTAGGTTGAAATGATGCTGCCCTCAAGTATCATTTCAAAAAGGGACTTCCTTCAAGGATTCTGGATCAATTAAATATTCATGGTCAGAAGATGACTACTTTAACGGATTTAATGGATCAAACCCTCAAACTCAACAGTGTTTACCAAGAACGAATACAACATTGTCAATACTCTAACAAATCTCAAGGCCTAAATTTTAAATTGGGACCTTCTTCACACCCACGGACAACTCAATCCTTCTCGACTAAATCCAAACCCAATAAGGGGAAGGACAAACCTCAACCAAAAAGCTCTACCCCAGGTGATATCAGTAAGGTAAAAAATCAAAAAGGGGAACTTAAAGAAGCTGAGAGGATGAGACAAGCAGATAATGGGTTATGTATGTATTGTGGGGGTAAGCACAAGCTAGAAGATTGTGTAAAGTTGAAGGAAAGAGAAGGTACTAGTTCAAGGTCAAATAACTAGTAGATAGTTTACTTGTGTGCAAAGCAAACTATCTTATCTCTCCCAGTGCACAGAAACTCCATGTCTTAAGGACTGGAGTCGCCTTAAACCGCTTGAGATTCATTATTTTCAAGGAGGATACCCCCTTCAGTTGTCTTATAGACTCTGGAGCTTCAATTTCTTTTGTAAGTTTATCTTTTGCGGAGAAGTTAAAGCTGAAATTCACAGATATCGATCAAACTCCAATTTATTTTGTTGAATCAGAGGAACCCAAATATTGGGTAGGTAAGAAAGTTTTATGGGTTTTAAACTTTCCGAATTATCCCCCCTTTGAGTGGGAATTTTCAGTCTTGGATGCTCCAAGAATAGACAATACCATCCTTGGCCATGACTTTTTAACGCATTGGAATCCTGAAATTGATTGATCACAGGGATTGATCACCCCACGGGCTAAGTATATTTCTGATTCTTCAATGCAGGTCAATAGGGAGTTAAACAACCTGCCTGACAATTTCCTGCTAGAGTACAAATCTCTACCAGATGACTTTCAAGCATCTGATCTTTCTCTAAATGAGCAATTAACTAACCCTTCTAGCTTGATCACTTCACTTGAAGAGGATTTAAATTGCCTCAAAGTAGTCAAATTATGTTCTCTCAATTCTGGTCTTCCCTCGACAGATTCTCTCAAAGATGATGAGGACAACCAAATCAACATTGAAGCCATTAAATCAACTCTACCAGGAATCTATCACAATTTCCTTGATGTTTTCTCAATCCGCAAGGTCAATAAGCTACCACCTCATTGACCCTACAACCATCAAATAGAGTTAATAGGTCCAGTACCTCTTGCAGGTCCTGTCTATTCTTTGTTGAAAGACAAATCTCAAGTTCTTTGTGACTAAATTGCAAAGAATTTAGCCAAAGGTTTCATCAGAGCCAGTAAATCTCCAACTGGCTCCCCTGTTATTTTTGTAAAGAAAGAAGACGGTAGCCTTAGGTTGTGTGTTGACTATGAAAAGCTCAACACAGTCACAAAGAAGAATGCATATCCTGTTCCTCCTATGTCATTGCTTCTTACCCTTTTTAATGGTGCTAATTTCTTTTCTAAAATTGATCTTAGAGGTGCTTATAATCTTATTTGAATTGCGGAAGGTCATGAACCACTGACTTCAATGTGCACTAGATTTAGTACTTTTGAATATTTAGTCATGCCTTTTGGATTATGTAACACACCATCTACTTTTCAAACTTTTGTTAATGACATCTTTCAAGATGTTGTCAAACAATTTGTTGTTATCTACTTACACAATATTTTAATTTTCTCAAAGACACTAGATGAACATATTCATCATGTTCAACGGGTTCTAAATTGACTTCGAGATCACGGTCTCTATGCCAAGCACAATAAATGCAAATTCCATCTCAAATCTATTGATTTTTTGGGGTTTACCTTGTCCACTGATGGTTTATTCATGGACGACAAAAAGTTCCAAAAGGTCCTGGAATGGCCTGAGCCCAAAACCGTTAAATCCCTCCAAGGATTTTTGGGTTTTGCCAATTTCTATAGAAGATTTATTAAAGATTACTCTAAAACTATTTCCAATATTACTTCTCTTCTTAGAAAAGATATTCTTTTTGTTTTTACTTCTACAGCACAAAAGGAATTCGAAGCATTGAAGACTGCGTTTACCACAGCTCCAATTCTTGACACTTTGATCCTTCTGTTTTGACATTAGTCGAGACAGATGCTAGCAATTATGCTATTGCAGGGGTCATTTCTCAATTCAATCCTGAAACAAAACTGTTTCATCCTGTTGCTTTTGAGTCAAGCAAAGTCATTGTGGCAGAATTAAATTATGAAATTCATGACAAAGAGCTTTTAGCTATTATTCATTGTCTTAAAAAATGGCGCTCTTTTCTTCTCAGCCTAGATAGTCCTTTTCAAATCCTAACTGACCATAATGCTTTGAAATACTTTATGTCTTCCAAAGTGTTAACCAGGAATCAAGCCAGGTGGGCTAAATTTCTGTCTGAATTTCCCTTTTCTATTTCCTATCGCCCAGGTAAGAACTGTATTGTCCCAGATATCCTGTCACGTCAGGACAATGTTTACACACAGCGGGGGGACGCATTTGCTGACAAGAACCCAGAAAATGTGAAATCAATCTTTATCAAATTAATTTTAACGACTCATCAACTTAATTTGATTACAATTCAATCTTTTCAAAATCCACTATCCAACATCCTCGAAGCTCAGTAAAAGGACAATTATTGTTTAGGATTAAAAGACAAAATACTCTCGAAGCAAGGGGCCAAAAGATTTAGTATTGAATCAGGTCTATTAGTTTTCGAAGGTAGAGTAGTCATACCCGACAATAATGAAATAAAATTATGGATATTTAATAGTCAACATGATTCTCCATTAGCTGGTCATTTTGGTGTTGATAAAACCTACCAGTTAATAGCAAGGGATTTCTTCTGGCCAGGAATGACCAGAGAAATCAAGGCCTATATAAGATCTTGTTATGAATATAATAGGAATAAGGCTACCCGTCACCCAAAGCATGGGTTGCTTCAACCACTTCATATTCCCTCTAAACCTTGGGAATCTTTATCGATGGATTTTATTTCTCAACTTCCTCTTTCTAATAATTTTGATGCTATATTAGTAATAGTAGATAGATTTTCAAAAATTTCTATTTTAATTATAACCACTACTACTGCTACAGCAGAAGATTTGTCAAAATTGTTTCTAGAATATGTATTTTCCAAACATGGCTTACCTAATGATATTATTTCAGATAGAGGCTCATTGTTTGTATCCACATTCTGGACTCAATTGTGTCGACAACTCAATATCAGGAGGAATCTCTCCTCAGCCTATCATCCTGAAACCAATGGGCAAAAAGAAAGGGTCAACCAGATCCTCAAACAATACCTTTGAATGTATGTCAGTTACCAACAAGACAATTGGACCACATGGTTACCGTTGGCTGAATTTGCTTATAATAACTCTACTCATTCTTTGACACAACAATCTCCCTTTTAAACTGTTTATGGAAGACATCCTCAATTCAACTCAATCCATGTAGGAACTAGTCATCCTGCTGAACATTATCCTCAAACCATATCACAACTCCAAGAAGAACTTAAATCAAATTTGGAATTAGCAATTCGAAGGTACAAGGAACAGGCCGACAAACATCGACAATCTGCTCCTTCTTTTAAACCAGGCGACAAAGTATGGCTTGACGCACAAAACATTCAAACAACTCAACCATCAATGAAACTGGCTGAAAAACGCTTGGGACCATTCGAAATCGACTCCGAAGTCTTTAAAACTGCATTTTGACTCAAGCTACCTCCTAAATGGAAGGCTATTCACCCTGTTTTTTACGTATCTCTCCTGGAACTGGCTCAAGAAACATACCCAGGCAGGAACCAACCTCCTCTGGAACCGGTTGAAGTAGAAGACCATCTAGAGTGGGAAGTAAGCCATATCCTTGATTCAAGAATGCGCAAGGGGAAACTTCAAAACCTCGTGGAATGGGAAGGCTTCCTTGATGACTCAGACAAAACATCCTGGGAACCAGCCATCAATGTTTCTAACACCCCTGAACTCCTAAAATCTTTTCATCTTAAATATCCTTTAAAACCAAAACCTTAGAACTCTCTTTTATTTTTCTCTTCTCTTCCCTTTTTTCTTTTCTTCCTCTTTTTTTTTCTTTTCTTAAAGTTCTAAAACTTCTTCTTTTCTAAAAATCCTTACTATGTTTTCTCTTTTCTTCTTTCTTCTTTAAAAATGAATAAATAAACTAAATAAATAAAATAAAATAAAAAATTAAATTAAATAAACTAAAATTAAATTAAATTAAATTAAAAAAGCTAAAATTAAAAAATAAAATAAAATAAAATAATAAAAATAAAGTCTAAAAATTCATTAAAATAAAATCTTAAAAATCAATAATTCTTTTAATTTTCTTTCTTTTCTTCTTTTCTCTTATTTCTTTTCTTTGAACTATCAAAATTTTTCACAAACTTAATACGAAAATCTTTCTCAAACTTCACTTCAAGATTTAAATCTCTCTTTTAAAATTCTTTGAACAAATTACTTCTTTCTTTCAAATTCTTTTTCAAAACTATTTTTTTTTCTTTTCTTTTCAAATAACCAAAATTCCTCAAAATTTCAATAAATAAACTTTCACAAATAAAATATTTTTTCTCATTAAATTTTCATTTCAAACAAATTTGTTTCAATCAACTATTTTTTTTACTTAAATTTTTTTCCTTTCAAAACTTAAACTAAAATTTTCTCAATTAAATATTTTTCCTTTTCTTCTTTCATTCAAATTTTCTTTTTCAAAATTTAAAACAAAATTTTATTCAAATATTTTTTTCTTTCTTTTTCTTTTTTCTTTTTCAAAATCTAATAAAATATATATTAAAATTTCAATTAAAACAACGAAATAAAATAAATAAATAAATACACAAATTGCTTTCTACTTTTTTCCTTCCTTTCTTTTTTCTCTTTTCATTTCAAAATTTCTTCTGTATTTTCTCTTAAACTAATTTCTTCATTTTTTCCAATACCACCCTTATTTCCTTCCTGCATTTTTCAAATACCTCCTCCTCTCCTACCGGTACCACTTCTGTCAGCCTGTATATCCCCAGGACTGAGTAAAAATTGCTTATAAGTTAAGTTAAACACATGAAATATACATGGGAACAATAAATGAGAGTACACAAACAGTATACATAAGTAAAATTATGATAATACACAAAAAATGCCATTATAACACCTTATATACACGCATATATCCACCTTTTATAGGTCTTATGTACTTAATATTAAGTTGGAATATGTTAGGGTAATCTTAAGAACCTTAAGTATAAGGCTAAATAATTTTTAAGTACACTTAAAGCTGTTATATTCATTGTTTTAAGCAAAAAACAAGAAATGCACTTTATTTCACTTAAAAGTGGACTATATGCACTATAAAATTGAGAATATCAAAAATGCGCTTTGATAGATCAATTGAACTCATTTAGGACTATTGATTTGGCTATTTAAAAGCATAAAAATAACACTTTTCAAATTTGGTGTTTTTTATGCCAGAAATGGCTTCTGTGTACTGGCCACATACTGCCTGCTTTTTTCCCGTGTGAATAGCTTCATTTTTAGCAAAGTTAGCTTTTTCACACTATGATTACCCCACATTCTACGCCCACTGTGTGGAAACACACTAAAATAGGCGACAGGAGCTTATTTAGTGTCCTAGCTTAATTAATAGTGCATTGACCTTGTTTATATGCACTAATTTCATTAATAACCTCATTCATGGCATCTTATTTCATTACCACGCTTCAATTCGCCTAATTTTAGTCAATTATTTACCCGTGCAAGCGCCTGCCAAGGACTGCATGTAGTTACCCCACATCTCACGCTCTGTTTTAAGTTTTTTGGTGGTTTCTCAGTCAAGTTGGTTATTTTTGGATGGGAATTTCACGTAGTATAATGTCAGGATTAGCCCCTCCATTTCTAAAGTAAATTTCCCTTATTATTAAGCTATTATTAACCTTAAAAAGTCTCCTTGAGTCTTTTATATTATTGTTTTATACCCATATACTCTCTTTTTGTCTTTTTCTTTAATTTTGATGGATTTCCCTTATTATTACATGATTTTGGCGGTTGTTACTTGTCTAATTATGTCATGGATCACTAGGGATGTTGATGGGCAGGTCTATTAGTGGATTTGAGGCGTCACTAACTGTGTATTGGATGGTATATCAAGGGATTTATTAGGGAACTCAGTGTGTATAAAAGGAGGAGGTTTTTGGGTCTTGTTTCTACATTCTTTATCATTACAATTTACACCATATAACCAAATCAATTACAATACACTTCAATTATTACTTCTATAAGACTTTTGAGTAGTATCTGAATTATTATAATCTATTTTTCTACCAACTAAAAAGATTGTAAGCCACATATAAAAATAGTGAGAATTATATTACTGAGACCTTTATTCTGAATTATATTTTATTATTTGTTGGATTTATACTACAGTATTCATATAGGACCATTTAAAACTTCTAGACAAAGACTTTTCAAGCTAGTTCACGTCCTTGTACTTGACCTTAGCCTGAAAACTTCTCCAATCTCCAGTAATTCTTTTGCCACATCAAAGGAGGCTGCATCAACAATCTTGTCAATCTCATCACTTAAATTTTTGATGAATCAAGCTTGTTGACCCTGCCAAAGTTTCTTCGACCATACCTGGTCAAGGGTTTCCTTTTTATTCTCCCTCGAATCAACCGCCAGTTGACTTGCCTCAATTTGCGGAAATGGTGCAGCATCCACAATTGGAGCTTCCATGATGACATCTGAATTCTAAAAAACATACAGTCATTAGTAACAGAATCTTGAAACAAGAAAAGGCAGACTTACTTCGAAAACCAGGTCAGACTCTAGGAATAGCCGTGACCTCTACTGTCACTTCCTTCTCCTCTTCATCATCTTTGATAATCATCCGCCACTTATTTGGAGTCCGGTTTGAGATGGGAACTTCATCCTCATCCACTTCAACCATTTCATCCACCTCCTCTTCCACCCCTTGTCTTCTACCTGTGGCCTGGGTTACCCAAGTCGCCACGGTTTCCTCAACCTCTTCCTCAACTTCTTCTACCAAAAAATTGTCCCTAACAGACATGTCCCAAATGTCTTTGACCACCTCTTTGGTCTTCAGGATCACCCAGTACTTAGCCTTGGTAAATCTTTGCTTGATGTCCTCATTTTTCAAGAGAGCATCACACGTCACCTGTCTCCAGCGGCAAAATTTGCATTTCTGGCGAGGACCTCATGTGGCCTTGCTTTCAACGCAAAAATACTCTATCATTTCGCAGGCCGTGCATGCTTGGGAATATTGCCATGTAAAAATTCCACCATCTGCTTTGGGGTGTGGAGGCATGGGAGTTGGAGTAGGGCAGTTTGACATAATACAAGAAAAAATAATAATTAATAAATGAAGGATTCAGAGAAAGTAGTGTGGGAAGAGTATGTATCATGCTCAACAGAGCTCGTGTTTTATACCCGGGCATCTGTCACGCGCCACGTGATAATTGAGGCAAAAGCAGCTCATTAAATCAATAATACAGAGGTCTAAATCCATACTCGAAGCGCAGAAAACAATTCTACATAGCAACTGCCACTTTCCTTTGTGTTCTCACTATTCAACCGCGCTAATCTAAACTTTAAATCTAAATTAGTCAATCTCTCATTAGTGGTTATTAAGTATCTGTGGGTTATTAACAGGGATGGTTAGTGGAGGATTAAAAGGTTAACGGATGTTAGTGAGGAGGGTCCAGGTGTAACGGGTGTATTTTTGATGGTCTGTGGTGTGCGGAATGATGGATGGATATGAGGTCAATGCAAGAAGGAGTAATGGATATAAAAGGGGTTGAATTTTGGTTCAATTTTTCTTCAGAATTAAATTATAAAATGTATATATAGTTAATAGTGGTAAAGCTTCAGGTTAAATCATTATCATTGGACATTTCCTTATTTTCTAAGTAATCATTTCTAAAACTTAAATCTTTTATTATTGAGTTTCCAACCCTTTGTGAGATCCTAAGAATATTAATATTACCTTTAAATTATTTTAAGATTATTATCGAGCATATCTCGAAGCAGTAGCTCTTCTTTTGAGTCATCTTTGAATCACTTCCTCGAACATTTCCTCTGTGCTTCAAAGAAGTTTCTAAACTCCTCCCTCCATCTCACTTTCCAGGAACACCCTCAACCTTGTGCATAGATCATCCGGTGACAGGTATCTTTAATTAGGGATCAAATTTTTTGTCAGGATTAGAAATTGTTAATAGCAGAAGATTTATATCCACTATCCCTTGGGATATTGGATAAATATTGCACAGTAACTAATTATCCCACCTCTTATAACCCAATTTCCTTTCTTAATTTCTGACTCCTGATCCCAAACTCATCACATCCAATATTGATTTTTCAGCAAATCAAATGATATATAGTTGTGGATGCCATTCTTATATCTCTCTTCACTCTATGCAAAATTTGGGTATGACAGAAAGTTGTCCAAGATGTAGTTATGAGAAATTGAGTAGAAAATGTTGGATAGAGGTGAAAATTGACACATAAAATGTCTAATAACCCAATTAATAGCAAAAATATTTGTGGAAGATAATTGGGGAATAATCATTTTCATCTGAAATTAATTTAATTGTAAAACCCTTAACATTGTTACGCCCTACTGGATCCACCATAAATACCACATTAAGAAAAAATTATAATCACATTTAGTCTGAGATTTGCACTTTATTAAAGCCCAGTGTTTCCTACATTTAGCACATGTTGAACCAAAAAAACCCCAATTTTATCCCTCATGGAGGATACATTGAAGACAGATTGGTCTAACATAAGCACTATGTATGTGTACTCAACATAAGTTACTCATGCATAGTCAATAATCAAAATTTATACATATTCAGTATCTATTATGCAAGAATATTTCATATACATTATTCATGCATTAAGAATAAAGCACAAGCATGCATATTGAATATTTCATATTACATAGTACATAGTACATATTGCATTTTTCATATTCTATGTAGAGTAATGTATAATGCCTAATTAATATTGCATACAGCATATGGTATATTGCATATTACATACTTCATATTGTATTCTTAATATTGGATATTTCAAAATGCATATTGATTTTTGCAAGTTAAATATTGAATATTGAATATTGAATAATGCATATGCAACATGAAATCTTCATGCATATGCAATCTAAAATTTAACCAAATATCAAATAAAGTAAAAAATAAATTATGCAACCTTTAATTTTGAAAAGGGATAAGAGAAATGATAATTTTTAGCTTTTATACAGTAAATTTAGGAATTGTCATATAATTAGAAAGTGTAACATGAATAACTATATTGAAAAGAACCATATCTTTGGTGAGAAATTCTTTATCAAGTTGAAAAAATAAATTTCAACAACAAGCATTATCTATGTAACTTGACAAATGGTTGACTTAATGTAAAATATGAATATCCTTAGTATTTTACTTAATTATTCTCTATCTTATTTTTATTCTCAGCTAAAATCTTATGAGGAAATAAATTTGTAAGAGATATCTATATTCTATCATGTCCGAGTGATTCAAATTCAATTTGAAGAATATTGTTGAATATTCTTTGTTGTATTTGATTCTAGTTCAGGGGGTTGAATGCAAAATGGCGTTGCCAACTGGGAGGCAAGAAAGTTGGAATGAAATATGAAAATGAATATTTAATAATTAACAGTGGAATTCTAAACTTTCAATTTCACTGATTTATTTTCATACTTGACTAGTAGTATGGGCAGTGGAAGCAATGGTCAAACAACAAAAAAAAATTGCACTCATTTTTGAACAGAGGGTATTATAAGTGCAGAATTATGGAGGTTACCCAAAATGTATTATTATTCCTTACTTTTATAGAATAATTTTTATTGTTGAAAATGACTTTTGGTTGGCTGGTATGTGATCTAGCTGTGCCAGTGCTGATTTTAAATTTTAATGTTCCTCTTTAAAATTATTGAATATTTTTGTATATGAAGTTTGATTATGGTGCTATTTGATGTTGGATCTACTTTATGACCATTAAAGTACAAAAATACTTGATTAAACTTAATTCTAGTCTGGAAAAAATGTAGTAATGGTATTAAATTACTTTTATTATAAGGGAAGGTTGAATTAAATTTTGTATTGCCTTATGACTGAAAATCTTTGTTCACAAATTTTCCAGTAATAACTCATTAAATAATATTGATGATGGATAATATTTATGAGTGTTACTCAAAGGTGAATTTTGGCTTGGGGATTTTGTTTTTAATTAAATCACTTTAAATATTTTTCTATCATTCAATGATCAGTTTACCAAGGGTATGAAAATTGGTTAAAGATATGTGTTGTGTTTTAAATTCATATTTAAATTTTATGGTGGGATATATTTTCAACTCAATGGACCATGGCATACATTTCATTATGCCAAAAAATATATATGGTGCTAATAATATATCTTTCATGAGTTGGTGGTGGGTTTTGGTGATTAATATGTTGTAATTATCAAGTCTTGTCAGTGAGTGGTAGATTTTTTGGGAAACTAGTATAATTAAATAATAAATACAAAAACTGCATGATTGAAATAATGCCTTATGATGAATATACTTACATGTGATTTAAAATCAAAATTTTTTAAGAATTATAATATCAAGTAAAATTTTACAGCCATTTTTAAAGAAAAATAAACATGTATATAAAAAAGTCCTAGACATGTGGTGTAAAATTTTTCACCCTATGTTTATATATTTATATAAATATTTACTGCTAGAAGAAGTATGAGACAAATAATTTTTTGACACATTAAATATGGTGTAGACTGATCAACAGTAATTTTATTAACCCTTTGATTCTTGGTTATGTTTTTTAAGAAAGTAATTGAATGATGGCAGGAAGAAATTTTGTGCTAATGTGTCAAATGGGGCATATAAACAAATGTAATGGGTTTCAATTTACTTATCAGTAGGTTTTTGGAAATGTAAGAAACAAGTATATTAATTTTTACTTCCCAAAAATAGTTAAGCTTGAGTTTTTTTTTTGTTAACCATTCCATTTTTTACTTGCAAATAATTAAATGGATTACAAATGTGAAGAAATTTTAAGCATTATTTTTCTACAAGTTCTTGGCTTTTCCTAATTCATATTCATATTAATGTTCTAAGTGAAGAAAATTCAAATATCATAGCTTCCACATATGTATATGATAATATTGCTCTTTTCAAATAATAATATAATGAATTTTTCCTTATAATTTTATTAAAAATGACTGAGATATAGTTGGATATTGTGTTCCAAATGCATCTGGAAGAATGATATAATTTTTGATCATAATAATTAAAGGATATTTTGAAGCTCATCATACTTGTTGGCCAGGCTATGATAATAGTCCAGTGAAAATTATGTAAGATTACTTTAATATAGAGAAGAAAAAAATTCATTTAAATTATATATACAAGTTAAAAATCATATTAAATAAAATTATATAATATTTTTAATATAATTAAAATTAATTTCATATTAAATATTATTATTATTTGTATATACATTTAAATAAACATAACAAAAATTAATCTGTTCTATAAAAAATTGGAACATTTATTATGAGTTTACTGTTTATTAATTAATTAATTACAAACTTGTATTATAAAATTACATTATAATATAATTAATTAATTAATTAATTATACATTAAAAAATAAAAATTATATCTCACATCCAAAGATTATTAGAACTCTTTTTACACACCATTGGATTAATAAAATAATTAAAACAAGTAAGAAAATATTTAAATATAAAATGTTTTATTTTAATAGCTTAGTGAATCTATTAAAATACTTTTTTAAATTCAATAACTATCATAATAATATAATTAGTTTAATCTAATTATTATTATTACTTTAACTATATAGATTAAGTATATTAAAATTGTACATTACACCTAGTATAATGTTATAATTTATTATGGCTGATTTTTAGTAAAATTACAGATAATCTAATAGGGGGTATCAAAGTTATAAATTTTTAATTATTTAAAATTAATTTCACAACACAAAAATTAAGCCACAAACTTGAAAATAATTGTCAGTAAAAAGGTGTTTTTGGGGCACAATATGGCATATTTTAAAAAATAATTGTGGTTGACATGGTGGATAAAAGAGATATTTTGAAATGAATTATTTCCAACTTTGATACCCCCTAATGTGTTTAATATTAATATAGTAAAAAATCCATGTTTTATATCATTTTATTATTCTACATAAATACATTAAACTGTTACAGGGTTCAATGGGTGGATACAACAGATCTTTAATTTCTTTTTTAGAAATTAGTTACAAGGCAACCTCACTTTATCTGTTACAATTAAATTTAACTTTTTTTCCTTCTTTTATTCTGTATTTACATTTAGTAATGTCTCACAGGGCCTTATTTGCCTATATAAAAGCTTTTTTTTCTCACCTTGTAGTCCACATTACTTAAATTTCCTTACAAATTACAATTTATATTTTTGTTAGAATTATTATTATTTTTCTATCAAATTTATTACAGCATTAAAATACATAAATTAAAATAATTAACTATATACAAGGTTACTTTAAGAGTGGTTCAACTGTTTTATTTTGTTTTGTTATAGTAGAAAGAATAAAATTTACTTACTTGATTTAAATAAAATCCTTTATGTCCAATAAGTTGTATTCAAATTACTTTTTTTCCTTGCTAGTCTGTTGTTGGTCTTCTAATTTATTCTTCTTCCTTTTTTTTTCTGTATTTTCTTTCTGCTTCTAGATAATCCCCCAAAAATATTTATAATTTTTTTAAACAATTTTATTCTTGAATTTGATATATTCTTGTGGCCTAATGATATATTTTAAATATTCATTCTGGGTTGGAATATGCTTTCAAATATATTATTAATGTCAAGGAAAAAAGTCTTTCAAGGCATATAAGTGAGGTTATAGTCTGTAAAATATAGGTAGCTAAAATCACAAAAGTGTCCTTCTTGGTGATGGACCATTGCTCAGATGGACACTTTAGATACTGTGTAAGAAGATGGCATAAGCTTTTCTAATGGTCAATGTATTTGCTTTTTGGTTAATCAATAAATTGAAGGTGTCCTCATGAACAATGGCCCAATTTTGAGAAGGAAATTTTTTTAATGCACTAAATATACAATGGTATTTTCATGATAACTAAATGATATGCATTATAAAAGTGTCCTTCTCAAAGTTGGATCATCCTTCAAGTGGAAATTTTTTACCAATTCTGAGACACCATTAAATTCATAGTTAGCCAATTTATAATTACCAAGGCTATTATAAGAGCTCATTTCATACCCAGTACCTGTAGTGTTAACCTGATGGACAGTCTATTGATGAGATAGACACTTTTATAGTTTTTATAAAATACACCAATTACATATAATACCTAGATTATGTACATTATAAAAGTGTCCTTTTCAATGAAAGACTGTCCTTCATATGGACAATTATGGTTAATTCTGGTGCACTTATATTTTATGATGAAAGAAAATAAAATTGTGTGGCGTTTAGAGTAGTTTATTCCATCTGATTACACATTACCCAAAGTGTCCATCTAGCAATGGTCTGTCTCTGAGAAGGACACTTTTATAATGCATATTAATTAAGTATTATATGCATATCTTTGTATATGTTATGCATTATAAAAGTGTCCTTCTCAGAAACAGACCATCCTTCAGGTGGACCTTTAGGTACTGTGTAAGAGTAACTTGAGCTTTTCTAATTTCCATAATATTTAGGTCCTGGTTAACCATAAAATGAATTAATCCCAGACATTTAAAAAATGCTAACTTGAAGGCCATTCAGATTCTAAAAAGGTCAATTTTATAAGATATTTCATCTAGATATCAAATGTGACATGTGTATATTTTATTAATTTTAATTTTTTTTCTCAATGTCTCACCATTTTTCAGGTGGGAATATTTGGCACTGTATATGAAAGGAGCTATTTTACCAGCTTTGGTACTTGGGAATTGACTAACCATAAAAGTGAAGTTTTTCAGACTTTTTCAAATTTTTCTACTTGAGGTACTTTCTGTCACTGAGAAAAACACTTTTATCATATATATCATATAAATATTACAAGTGTAACATTGTATCTTTTTAGCACTAGAAAAGTTTTTTTTCTCAGCAAAATAATTTCCTTTGAATAAAATTATTTTTCCAAGTCTATGGCACCTTCAATTTTATGGAAGCCAATATCCAAGTACCAATGCTATTAAAATAGGTCATCTCACACCAGGTGGATAATTTTCCCCCTGAATAATTTTATACTACTGAGAAAAAATCTTTTTATAATTGATTCAAGATATTTTACACAATATTAAAGCCTGACAAGTCCTCATTTTAGATTCATTCCCCTTTCCAATTAGCATTTGTCTTCTGAAAAATTTGTGCCATTATAAGATATACAACATGAGATCTTGAAAAGCAAACTCTTACTAAAAGTAAGTAATCCTTATGTTGGAGGCTCCTTTAAGTTACTTTAGGTGTCATATTTAAAGTCACTTTTATTAAAGATGTCACTTTTATAATGAATTCTATCCATGATTGAAATAGATATGTACCTTAGAGACTTAAATAATACAATCCATTAAATTCATTTCTCAAATGTTTCTCAAACTGGGTCCAAATGATTCTCAAAGCAATCTTGATACTCTTCTCAAACTGACTTTAAGTCAGGGTAAATTTGTGTTCAATCTATCACCAAATTTTTTTAAATATTTTTTCATCTTATTCTTCAACAGTCACCTAACATAGAAAAAACATTTCCCAACTCTTTCAAAGGGGGGGACTGCTAGAAGTTCACCACTTAGTTTCCCTTGGTGCATGTATAGAATTTATTCTTGGTAGAGGAAAAATTTCATCAACTATATAGGTTTTCAATTCTCTGTAATCTCCACATAGTCTAGATTTTTTTCATATAATATGAGAAAAGGTGAAATCACACAATATATAGGAGTAAGATTTACTTTTTCAATTATATTTATATGAAAAAGTGTTAAGATATTATCCTCAATATTATTCCTTTAAATAGGAGAAGAAGGATAAGGCTTCTTTTTAAAACTAGGTAGAATATCATCCGAATCACAGGTTAATTTTAGTTTCATTTCATGATTTAAAACAAACTCTAACTCATGTTTACCATGTGTGAAAGACATTGGAAAAGATTTTATCAAATTTTATATTTCTTATTTTTCTGAGTCATTCAATTTTTCATAAAAAGAAACTTTCATAATTTTCTCATCAAGACGATTAAATTCTGTAGAAGCTCCCTTTTTTGAATTAAATTATTAAAAGAAGTAATATTTGAGGGGATATTTGGTGAAGAATTTTTTGTTTAATTTTACTTACCATTATTTTCCATTGTAATGCATTGATTTTCTGGATAAGATTTTATTCCAAATATGTAAGAAGATCATTCCCCTTGATAAGTGAATTAATTAAATTGTTATTGTTCATAAAAATAAAAGTAGAAGCTTCTCTTAAATAACTATAAGTGTGTTTAACAAAAACTGGTGTAGAATATTTTCCTACAGGGTTTAATATTGACCCATATCCTCTCAATTTTCCTGAAGATACAGATTTTAGTTTCTTCTGATAATAATTATCTATTCTCTTCAGAGCTGATAAAGATTTTACACTTCCACAAGCTCCTGAGTCAAAAAATGCCTCAGTATTTTCTCCATTTATTAAAACAGGAATCTTCATAGGTGTAATGACTATGGAATTTTTTTTGAGATCAGTTATGACTTTTGCATCCTCAATATTAGAAAACAATCTGTCCATAATAGGTTAATCTTTGTTTACATATTGAATACCAGTTTTCAATAAAAAAATGTTTTTCTCTTGTTAATAAGAAATATCACTTATAACTTAAGAGGATTCACTAGAATCTTCTGATTCCTCAGGCTCTTTTTCCTCTAAAATATTAATTTTATTATCAGCAAAATGGCCTTTCTGCCATTGCTTTCCACATTTTACACTTGTATTTGTTGCCTATTTCTTTGGATAAATAGGTAAAGAAGGTTTTAAAATCTTTTCCAGATTTTTGATTGTCAATTTGTTGCAGATAGTTTTTGCAGATTATTTGTTGGATCATATCTATGATTTAATAGAGCATTAAAGATATTAATGAAATTAGATGTGTTATAAGTATTTTCAGATCTGGCTACTACCAAATCTCTTAATGAATTTGGTAATTTGAACAAAATTTATTCCTTCAATAGCTCAAAATCCATTTTTGGATGCATAGCTTTCAAAAAAAAATTCAATTTCATCAAGAAAACTATGGTTTTATTGGGTAAGTTTGATTGATATTTACTCTCCTTATACAATCTTAGTTTTTCTAACCTGAATTAAAACCCACCAATTTATTTTTCAATTAAGTGTTTCCATTCTTCCTAAGAGTAATCTTTTTCATCCATCAGTAAAGATTCATACCTCATCAATGCCACATCAGAAAATAAGGAAATTTAAACCAGAAAAAACACATGGACACCTGGTAGTAGGTCCCAATATCTATATTATATTTAACTCAATTTCAGCCCATCTTTAATTCTTCTTAAAAAACAGTTGACTGAGAAATGAGCACACTAGCTTGCACAATATCAAATTAAGTTTACTCTTAAATCAAAACTGTATATAGTGATAGGCACCTGCTATCAGGTGCCACTTGTTTTTTTGAAGCGTAATTTTGAACTAATTTCTTTCTCTGGTAACTTGTATGATTATTTTAAAATGTTAATTCTTTGGATGAAATTTTTCCAATCTGATGTAGCATCACCATTAGAAAGTAGTGCATTGTGCTAATGTAGGGAAATTCTTTTGATGGTTGTTGGAATCAGATGTTTAAATAACTTTATTAGTATTTAATAACTCTTAAATTTCTCCAATTTATCCACTTAACTCTTCTTTAAAAATAACTTGAGTATTATCTTCTAGATATTTTTTTGAAACATTATCAAAATGTATTTTTTTCATTTCATTTTGATATGGTGTTTTTATGAATATATTTATCATCAACTCTGTTATATTTGTACAATAGATTAACAGTAATTTCTT
The DNA here is from genome assembly GCA_030280995.1 of Hemileia vastatrix. Classification (NCBI taxonomy): domain Eukaryota; kingdom Fungi; phylum Basidiomycota; class Pucciniomycetes; order Pucciniales; family Zaghouaniaceae; genus Hemileia; species Hemileia vastatrix. The sequence continues at coordinate 25,921,691 of JASXTE010000008.1, read as the reverse complement.
CTAATTTCAAGATTTTTTCTCTTATTAAAGAAATTTCGGTTAATCTCTCATTTATGTTCTGAGTTCATAGAATGTTTCTTTCTTCAATTACAAGTAACTTTTCAGAAAGTTAATTCATATGAAATTTTAAATAACTTACCTCTTTCCTTAAATTAAATATTTTTCTTTTAAGGATTGGTTCTCATTTTTACAAAGTATGAATTGTTTATTCATATCTTCTACAGATGCTTAAAGTTAATGATAGACTTTATCTCTTAACATTTTCATAAAATTATCTGTTATCTCAATACTCAACTCATGTGAAATTTCTAATTGATCCAGTCTCTTATCAAAATTATAAATTAATTTATCCAATCTATGCTTAACTATCCAACTCACATCTAATTGATTATTTTCAAGTTTATTGTAAGCATCACTAATAATTTTTGATATTTTTTAAGGTCCTTTAACATCTATGATACTTACTTCATTCAATAATAAATCTACATGTACATTAAAAGATAAAGAAAAAGCATCATCAAAAGTAGTTACAACAGGAACTTTGGATGAATGTATATACTCTCTAAATGTTTCCTAATTTATATCACTTTCACCTGCATGAATCTTATCAACTTTTTTTATTGATTAATTTATCAGGTGGAATACTTAACAAGGCTTTAGCGGCATATCTCCCTTTTGTTTTTTCTTTCCTTTTTAATGATGGGGATGTCTCACTTGAGTAGGAGGGGGCCTTTATGGACCTGGTCAGGTTTGTCTGACTGGACCTACCTGGTTTGTATTTTGTAGTTTCTGCCAGTTTTTTTTGATCCACTTCCACTTCCATCTTTTAAATATCACCATGTCTTCTGTCTGGGAAGCTTCCAGTTGGATAGAGTGATTTGAAGAAGATCTTGGAGCTTTACTTCTCTTTTTGGTTAAGAAAATTTCCTGTTGGCCTGATAGTTTCATCATTTTATCTTCTATTATCTCAACCTTGGCTTTCAACTTGATCCATTCTAATTTGTGTTTTCTCACCACTAGACACAGATTGCTTATTTTTTCTTTGCCTGACATCTTTAATTTCAAACCTGGAGGTAGGTTTTCCACTATCTTTGGTATGTCCTTGGATTCTGAGGGTTCAGCCTCCTGCATTACTATGTCCTATATTGAATTTTCTTTGATTAATATTTTTTAAGTAAAACATACTAGCTCTTGAGCTTAAAACACTATCCTTGCCAACTTTCATATTTAAAAATAGTCATATGATTTTAAAAAAATTATCTAATAATTAAAAAATATATGAATTTTATTTTTGTTAACATTTACTCTCCAAAAATAAATAGTTTCATTTAATTTTTTTAGTATAATACTTAAGTGTTTTTTTAACTGTCTTGCAAGACCTGAAATAGTCTCAGTGTAAGTTAAATAACCTATTAAAAGTTATAATTAAGTTATTTACCAGAAAATATAAGTATTGTATAATTTTTTGAATACTTATTTGAAATTTTATATATTCAATATATATTTTGATTTCATATAATAAAATTAATAGTGTAATAGTAATTTTATTATACACAAAAAATAAAAAACATTATATATATATAAATATTAAGAAAAAAAATGAAATGAAATAATGAGAATTAATTCTATCACTAATAGGGGGTATCAATGTTGACCGATCCGCAATTAAATTAATTGCGGATAAAAACCCTTTTACCCCAATTATCTTCCGCAATTATTTTTGCTAATAATTGGGTTATTAGACACTTTACATGTCAATGTTGACCTCTTATCCGAAATTTTTCTATATAATTTTTCATAATCACATCTTGGACAACTTTCTGTCATAACCACATGTTGCACAACTTTCTGCCATAACCACATCTTGGACTACTCTCTGGATATGCCTCATGGATGTGATGAGTTTGGGATCAGTAATTAGGAATGGAAATTGGGGTATAAGAGGTGGGATAATGCATTATTGTGGATTCCTTATCCACTAGCCCCGGGGCTAGTGGATAAGAATCTTCCGCAATTAATAATGTCTGATCCCAGGAAAAAAAATTCCTGATCCCTAATTGCAGATCCCTGAACATTGATACCCCCTAATATTACCCTTTCGATGGAAAATTTGAAAGTAAAATAAAGGGGTTAATAATATTACTTACTAATATAGTAGACTTTAAAGGTACAAATATTTCATAATATATATGCATGAGTCTTCTTTCTGCAGTTTGAACCACTCCCACAGCCAACTTCAATTTTTTTTCTCACCAACTGTTGTTATAGGCTAAATTTATTATGAAGAAATTGGTTATAAAAGCATTAAAAGGGGTTATAAAAATGATCAGATGAAAACATTCATTTTAAGTTGAAAAATATTTTTATAGGGTCAAAAGTGTATTAAAAAAGAAATCATGGATACTAAAGAGCTCTGCATAATCTTTCTGGATTTTTCCTAATTTTTTCTTATATTTTTAATAATTTTATTTAGTAATTTAAATAATATTGGATTTACAGATTTAACTTAATTTTGATAAACTTTTAGTTCATTGAAAAAGGCTACAAAGTCTACAGAAAGTATGTGAAATTGTTAATTAAAGTTTTGGCTATCTTTTTGAGTTTCTATAGATTCTTTAGAGTATATTTTAGATTTAAATTGAGTCTAGAAGTCTGGATGAGCTCTGTTGAGATCTGTGGAGATCCAGACAAGCTCTGGGATATGTCTGGAAGGGGAAATGGGTTCATGTGACTATTATATGCATATATTTGAATGTAGAATTGAATTTAAAGAATAAAAATAATCAAAGTTTGAAAATTAGCAACCAATAATGCATAATTTTAAATATTATAACTCAATATTACATACATAATAGCACCCTTATAAATTCAAAATTTTTGTAATTATAACAAATATTTTATGCTACGCTTTAACACTATATACTTATAGGATAAATAAGAAAGGTCTTAAATTCAGTGGACCAATAATAAATTTTTTTTCATAAAGTAAAAACTTTATAAAAACATATATTACAATCATTCAGATAACTTTTCACTGGTACAACTTTTTGTTGTATTTCATTATATTTTTAAAGAACACCAACTCCAACATCTCAAAAGCGTCAAAAAACTGGTCAAATATCTTTCTCCATATGAAGTAGGCACTGTATTTTAGATTATTGAGAGCTTTATTTTACTTAAAGGGACAAGGTTTTTGTTAGGTTTATCCAACTCCCATGGATTCTGCTTACAGCAATGCAACTGTAAGAGTCTTTCTACACCATTAACTAATAAGTTAATAAAAAAGATTTTTGATATATTAACCAAATTTAGTTAGAAGATAGTTTTGTATTTATTCACTCCTTGTTTTATTACTCAATTCCTGATTCTTAATTACTGACCACAGTTAAAGACCTTAATTTCCACATCATTGATCCAATGGAACCAATGATTTTGACTTCAAAATTGTATTTCATCCCTAAAATACAATTTTTTTCCCCTCAAAATTTGGAAAGACCCTTAACTATGGTTTGGACAGTGTGTAAGGTAGGATTTAAAGAATTTGAATGAGTAATAGTAGTTTAGAAGGTGAGTTTGAATTGAAATTTATAAGACTTTGAGACTGTATCTAATATTTTTATTACTCTTCCATTGAAAATTTGTAAATTGATTTTTTTTTTCAATTCAATTTTAATATAAATGTTTTTTCAGTAAAAATACAGAGATTGAATTTATAAACTATTATTGAAATTAAATGAATTATAATAAATTCTTTTTTGAATAAAATAGAATAATCAAAAACAATACCAATGAACCCCTTTTATGCTAAATGTAAAGACAATGTGAATTTATTGAAGTTAACCATATGCCTTGCTAAAACTAAGAATAAAATCAAAGTTCAATAAAATTAAAAAAATGAAAATAAATAAAAGTTAAATTAAACAATTGAGAGATTTAAATTAAACCTTGAAAATATTAAAAAACTTAAATGAATATAAATAAGATTTAATTAAAATAATTAAAATAAACTCTAATTAAACCAAGATAAAAAATCAAAGTTTTAATAAAGAAAAAATTTTCAATATTCAATAAAACTCTTAAATTCTCAGAGAAAAACAAAAACTTTCTCTTTCTCTCCCTGGCACTTCCTCTACCCAAATTCAAACAAGGTCTGAGCTTCAGTAAATACAGTAAGCTTAGATCTACAACTTTGCTGCAATTTTCATTCAATTTTAACCAAATTAATATAATGAGAATATAATTAGTTCTAATTTAATGATAAGAATTTCAGTTAATAGAATCAATTAATTACTTAAAAAATTAAATAAAATAAAAATATAATAGTTCAAATAATTTAAATGAGTTAAATAAATTAAATAAGCTAAATAAATTGGTAAAATAATAATCTTTATTACTTAATGAAATTAAAATATTCATTTTATAATATTTTAATATTTGCAATAATTAAATAAATATTTATTGATATAAAATTTTTATCAGTCCAGTTTACATATCTTAAATAAGTCACTGGCTGACACACCAAGGTTTGGCAAAAGTGACTTTTTTAAAAATTTAAAGTGCTGATTTGGTTTGAATTCTGCACTTAAGTCAAGTGTGGATATTCCAGAGCTGAAATCCCTTAATAAATTTTAATTACACAAATAAATTCATAAATCAATGCAACAAATAAATGCAGACATGATACCACAGAAGAACAACCCAGAAGTCTAAATCTTTAAGTAAGTGAAGTTTTTAAATGAAGTGTGTCTTTGAAATAAGAAGTTGAAAGAGGAAAAAGGAAATCTTTCTGAACCCCATACTTCCAATATCTGCCTAAGTTTTTAGAAGTATCCAAAACTTATTTACTCAATTTATCAAGGAGTTGATTATGAAATTGAGCTAAAAATAAAAGGGTTGATATAAGAGAAGACAAAAAATGTAAGGGAATTTAAATCATATGTATAAATTTTTGTTGATTTGAGTAAACATGATTCTACAGTATGCAGAAAAAATTGATAAATTCATAAATAAACTTATGAAAATAGAATACTTACTTATTTTAATATAATCCCAAAATAATAGCCCCAAGAATTTCTAAAATTCCACATAAATAATATCCAAACAAGTTCACTGAAGGTCTCCAAAATAAAGAAAATAATTTCTCCAAAAAAATTTAAAACGCCCATAAAAATGAGAGAAAAAAAAGAGAAAAAAGAAGCACAAAACCAAGCATATAAATAGGAGGTATCAAGGTTGGAAATTTGTAATAAATTAAAAGGTATTTTGAAACACAAAAAGAATGCCACAAAATTGGCATTAATTCTCAGTAAAAAGGTATTTTTGAGGCACAATATGGCATATTTTAAAAATAATTATGGTTGATTTGGTGAAAAAAAGAGGTATTTTGAAATTGAAGATTTCTAACTTTGATACCCTCTAATAAGTGTAAAATATGAAAAAATAAGCATATATAATTCAAAAGAAGATGCAAAAATTAAAAAAAAATGAGTTTAAAACATGTTCAAAAGAAAAAAATACAAAAAAAGAAGCTGAAACCTAAAGAATTTTATCTACTTGAATTTTTCCACAATATCACCATATGTATAAAAACAAATTTTTGTTTTAGATTGATGGTTAAAAAAGAAGAATTATGCTCTTTGTTTAAGTATGTTTTAATTTTTGACAGATTCTTCTTCTAAACTACTTATATTATCTTTTTTTTTGAATATTTTTTAGATTTAGACCACATTGAGTCTGGTTAATGATTTTCATGCATTTAAATAGATGATGAAAAAAAAATGATGATGAAGGGAGGAGAGAGGAGGGGAAATTTTCAAATTAGCAATTAGATATCACTAAAACTGTGTTGTATGCCTATGAATCTAAATCTACAGGAGGATCTTTAATATATGGTAAACTAAGTAATGCTTGAATTAGATTATTAAAATAATTGTCACTAAGATTGACCAATTGCTGAAAATCTTCAGCATGTATGATATTGACATTGGATATTTGTACAAAACATTGACCCATTTTATCATATAGTGGAAACATCAAATTGAGTTTTTCAGAAGCTGAGGTGATTCCAAGATTATTTTTTTCTTCACAGACCTCATAGCTAGTAGAGGAGGAAGCCATTTATGTCTTTTTTTATTTAGTGTTGTAATTTTTAAGTGTTATCTCATTTTCTTAGTATTTAAGTTCATCTTACCATTAGTTTTTAATCTTAATTTTATAGGATTTTTTTGACATCTCTTTGTTAGGGGGTATCAAAGTTCGAAATTTGTAATTATTTAAAAGTTATTTCACAGCACAAATAGAAAGCCACTAACATGACATTAATTCTCAGTAGATAGATGTTTTTGGGGAACAAGATGCCATACCTTAAAAAATAATTATGGTTAATTTGGTGGAAAAAAGAGGTATTTTGAAATGGAAGATTTCTAACTTTGATGCCCCCTATTTTTGAGGAAGTCGGACACTCCACACATATGGATGTCTCAGATATAAAACAGTCATCATATTCTGATTTAATCCAAAAACAATTTATCATAATAAGAAGATCACTCTTTTTCAGTTGAGTAAAAGTTTGAGAGGTACTTTTGGGGAAATCTATAATAGAATTAATACTAAGAAAAAAACTATAAGTGCATGATAAAATTTTAATCCAAAGAGAAAAAAACTCTAATAATTTTTTCTAGTGGTTTAAGACATCTTGAAATAGATTTAAATAGAAATTTGAGTTAGAAAGATGACAATTAAAGGATTTAAATAGAATAAGGTTATTGTGACAAGAAAGATAATAATTTGAGTCAGAAATATTGATGATTAAGAGTCTAAACCAGATGTGCATGCTAAAAAAGAGTTTATTGGGGCTCTGGTAGTGTTTTTTTGTCTATCTTTGACTGAGAAATTAGTGCAAAGTAGGGAATATCACAGGGAGGAAGAAGTTTTCACTAGTCATTTAGCACTTTTTCTGGATTCATGTGTCAATTTTATATGTGACTTTTTAGTGAATCTGTTTGAGTCTGGTACATCTTCTTTGTGATATAATGGGGTTTTATGAGTCAACAAGAGTTACTCCACAGTTCAGACACGAAATATGGACTGGGTTTGACTGGGGACCAAAAAATACTAGAGGTCTGGTCCACTGTTGTTTTTCCCTAAGTATTTAACCTTATTTTTGACACTCCTAAACCCAAATATTCCATTTATCATGGAATCTTGGGATGGAATTTTGAGGATGAGGTCTGTTTAGGTATTATAGAGATGGTTATGTGTCTTTTGGTGATTTATTACTGTTTCTAAATAGTAGAGTTTTTTTAGTTATTTTTTATATTGTTATAGCTTTATGTGTATGATTTGGCTATTAATTATGGCAGCTACTTTCCAATATGCTTTGATCTTCTCCAGCTCTTCATGAATACACCCATTTTTAACTATTTTTGTGTAGCTCTTGTCTTCTCTGTTAGAAATTGAGACAGGAAGCCTTCTCAGTTTCTTTACCATTTTTTTTATTTTGGTTTTTCTGGTTTGTCTGCCTGAATATAGGAAGCCCCCCCCCTCATAAATGCCGTAGGATAAGATTTTATCAATCTCAAAATATTTTTTTTGTCAAATTTTGAGAGTTGAGGACTGAAAGAGGATTTTTGGATTTCATTTTCCAATTCAACCATTTCAGAGGTGGTTCTTCCACCCTGGAGTTGTTCTTCTTTAGAAGAAATTGAATAAACTGAATTTTCAGAGAAAATCTTGAATTTTCTTTTTCAATTCATGCCTACAGTGAAGTAACTATTTGCAGGATCTATTTTGATTCTGAATTTTATCAATAAGTCATTGCCAATAATAAACCAATCACTAAAATTATTATCATCAATTACTACAAATTCACATACTACTCTTACATATCCATTATTATATTTAAATAATATAGAAGTTTTTTATTTTCCAATTAGATGTAGTACTGAACCAAAACCCCTTCAGCTCTTTGTCTGTAAAGGCTTCAGTATTTCTTTGTACTTACTATCAATTTTCATTAAAGTATTAAAAGAACCTACACTATCTGCAGCCCCAGTTTCAAGAATTTTATTCATTTCTTCTCCACATATAATAACAGGTGCTCTAATAGGTGTGATTTTGTAAGTATCATGAGTTATATCTTTAATTATCTAAGCTTCTTCAATAGAAGTTAAAGATTTATCTGTATGAGTTATTGTATCATTCAGGAACATAATATCCTTTTCTAATACAAATATCTCAATTTCATCATCACTGTAATAAATGTTACTTTTACAATCCTTAGTAGACTCCTCATTTTCATATTCATGATTACTGGGTTCAGAATCTTGTGAGCATCAATAAAATGCATTCTCTTTTTACAAGTATGACCTTTAGCCCAAGGTTCATTACATTTGTAGCAAGTGTTACTTTCTTGTCTCTCAAGAAAAAGAGGAGAAGAAGGCTTTTTTTTTTCTGCTGCTAACTTATTTGTAGTAGGTTTTACTACCTCAAAATTTTTCTTATAATGATTATACCTTTTCTCATATTTTTGGTTCAATTATATTTAATTTCATATATTAAAAACCCAGAAGCATCTCTGATGTTTTCAGTTCTAGCTACAATAATTTCTCTGACTGATATAGGCAGTTTATATACTACTTTTTCTTTCCACTCATCATAATCCAGTTTTGGATCCATGGCTTTCATGATTTTTATTAAATTAATTAAAAATACCATTGGTTTATCCCCAGAATTTAGATTATATCTTGTTTTTTCATACAATCTTTGATGAGTGATTCTGAATTTTGTGAAACCAAATTGTCTTTCAATTACTACCTTCCATTCAGCCCAAGAGTAGTTAATTCCCTCACTCAATACAGATTAAAACCATAATAAGGCCAAATATGTAAGTAAAGATATTACTTTTGATGTAATTTCTTCATCAGGTAGTTTGTATGAGAACTGTAAGTTATAAATTGTTTGTATGAATTGTTGCCAATCAGATTTTGAATCCTTGTCAAAAGAAGGGTACTGATCTAAATTAGGCCAGTTCTTTTGGTTAGTTCTGACTTCCTCAACCTGAGGAATATTTATTAATTCACTTACTTTGGATGGATGATCATGTATTTTATCTTTTACTGATTTTTTACTCTCAGAGCCCATGACACTATTTTATTCTTCAATCATTGTTTTTTCATATGAATTTTTCACATAAAGTGGTATATTTTCCACATAAGAGGTGTTGTCATTTATTTTTAAGTATTTTTCAAAATATTTGCTACTTCAATTTCCAATATTTTTAACCTATCTTTTATTACAGGTACCTTTGATAAAGTATCATTTACATTTTAAAAAGACAATTTTACCTGTCCCTCAATTGTAGCCATTTTATTCTGAGAATGCGCTAATTTATTGTATAATTTCTTGATCTAAGAGGTTAATCTTATATATTCATTTGTCAATTCATTATTTGAATTTTCAATGACCTTCAATTTATTGGCAGTAGTACTCAATGATTGTGTCAGGTTTAATAATACACTTTCAGTACTATTTTTAGACTCTCTAGAGAATTCTTCTAATTTTTCAATTCTTAATCATAATTTACTTATGATTTATGATTCCATTGGATTATCTTTTGAGAAATATTCAATTATTTCTGTGTCTAACTCAGAAGACTCATCATTATTATTTGATTCAATATTTAATTCATTTGGTTCAATTTTAATATTCTTAGTATTATCCTTTTTATCAATAAAACTATGTACATTGTCATCATTTAAAGAAAAATCTAAAATGCTAAGTTAAAATGAGTAATCTTTAAGATCTTTATCAATTATATTTAGTACATCCCAATCAATCTCATTACCTATCAGTGATTCATTGTTAGTATCATATAATTGATCATGAGAAGATGGATGACTTACAAAGGTCTTATTACATTTCCCCTGCCTCTCTTTGCCTTTTCCCTGTAAGGGTGACTGCTCCAACCCTTCTGTGGAGGGTGGTTTTAGTTCTAGGAGTACCAATCCTATTTCCATTTTCTCACTGTAATCTTTTGATCCTCCTCTTGGGCAGGAGGTGCTGCTGTTACAACCATGGAAGGGTTTGTCACTACTGATGTTGGCTGAGCTTTTAATTCTACTAGAGCTTGATTGAATTCTATAAATCCCTGTGCTGCTTATTTTTCCAGATTACTCATCTGGTTTACCATGTTGTTGACTTTTATGGTGAGGGTGTTTAGAAGAGTTTAAAGAGAGTGAATTTGTTCGTTTAATGGGTTTTTTGATTTCTTTATTGTTACTTGGTTTAAAAGTATTTCCCTTTCCTCTACATACATCTGTTGAGATCTTCTGTTTTTGGAGATTCTTCCTCCATTTGAATGTCCTGTAACAGGTCTTTCAGCTCTAGGTCTTAGATTATAAGGTTTTACCTCATTACTCACAATTTCAATGTTGTCACACATTTTCTAAGTGGAATTTAAATCAAAAATTTAAATATGAGCTGTTAAAACTTCAAAAAGGAGTTTTATCAATATAATAGGGGGTGTCAGTTCTGGCAAATCCGCACTTACAAATCCGCACTTAAATTTGACCAAATCCGCACTTAAATAAGTGCGGATTTCCAAAACACACTAGCCCCAATACTGGTGGATTTCAAAATGAAATAAGTCACTTATTTCACTCAAATCCGCACTTTCTCAAACAAAAGTGCTGATTTCACCATCAAGTCCCATTTCACTGATTTGTCAGCATCATCCCATTCATACGCAGCACTCCGCAGAATAACACTTCATAACTCAAAACATCGTACATCACTTACATCTTCATATCATATCATATAAGAGTCATGCCTTCCTCACTTTCAAATCGTGATAAATTACATAAAGCAATGACTTTCATGGCGCTTGAACTGCTCTTGGACTCTGATTCCGATTCTGATCTAGAAGAAGATTTTGTCGTTTTATCAAAAATGGCCAGGAAACGTTACCTTCTTCCCAGAAAGCCTCAAGTCCTTCATACCCCCAAGTACACCATCCAAACACTTCTTAACCTATCTACACCCAGTTTTAGACAGCTGTTCAGGACTTCTCAGGAATGTTTCCTTAAATTGCTTGAGCTTATTCAGGATCATCCCATATTTCACAATAATTCTCAAAAAGAACAACGACATCTTTCAATTCAATTGGCCATCACACTATGTCGTTTGGGTTCAAATGGTAATGGAGCCGCTTTGAAACGTTTAGAAAATGTCTTTGATTTAGGGTATGGTTCAGTTAACACTTATACCAAACGATGTATCACTGCCATCAACTCCTTGGAATCTCAACTTCTCACCTGGCCAACAAAAGAAGAGCGACTTGAATCATCTCAGGTTATGCAAGCAGAGGGCTTTCCAGGATGTATTGGTTTTGTTGATGGTACTACTATTCCTTTGAGCCAGAAACCTGCTCAAGGTGGAAACAATTACTTTGACCGTAAAAAGAGGTAGATTATTTTTAACTCCTTTCATCCTCCTTGAAACTAACACAAACAAATATATCTTCTTTATAGATATTCAATTAACGTTCAGCTTATATGTGACGTAAACAAAAAATTTATATCATTCTTTGCTGGCTATCCTGGCTCATGTCATGACTCCTACGTCTTCCAAAGAATGCATATTTCAAATGAAACTGAAAAATTCTTTGATGAAAATCAGTATCTTCTTGCAGATTCTGCTTATGTGAATGGAAAGTATGTACTTCCTGCTTTTCGGGGAGCAGCTTCAGAAGACAGTCAAAATGCCAAATTCAACAATCATTTGGCAAAGTCAAGAGTCCATATTGAACATTCTATTGGAATCTTGAAAGGCCGTTTTTCTAGTTTAAGGGAATTAAGAAGTCCTCTTAGAAATAAATCTGAAATGGAGGCGGTGATCAACTGGATTCTGTGTTGCACTATACTTCATAACCTACTTGCTGACCTCAAAGATCAATGGTTAGAGCTGTATGAAGATGAACAAGTTGATTCACCTCCGACTATATCCAACACTTCTATTTCTCAATCAACTAGTATAAGGGCGAAAATCCTTCCAATAACACTCCAACATTTTTCAACGCAATTTTAATTTTTTTCTCTTTCTCTTCAAATTATCAATTTGCATGTATTATTCACTGAGAATGGTAAATTTTTTTGCATATTTTTTTGGTTTTTGAATTTGCTGTTAAAGTCTTATTTTTTTTCTCTCTGTGTTTTCTTTCATCAACTCAACATGAAATCGCATATTTTCAGCAAACGCATATTTTTTCAGTCACTCAAAGGTTGGGAAAGAGTTGGAAGGGAAGATTAAGGGTTCCGAGGCATTTTAAATGAAGAAAAGGGTCTGGGAGAGGTTGAGAGGGGTGAAATGGGGATCAAAAGAGGATGGCATACAATGGGGCTGGGAGGATAGCAAAAGGCATGGGGAGGGAAGACAAGCATGTGTTGATAGAATTGAAAGGGATGGAGATTGGTGCAAACAGAGTGTGAAAATAGGAGGATGAACTCTGTTCTTCGGGCGAAGAACAGAGTTCACTTCCATAAAATATTAGCTGAAACATAGTTTTCAATTCTGTAAAAACAGTTGTAAGTAATAGAAAAAGTCACTGATTTTTTTTATATGTAATCCTTGCTTTACGAGGAGACTTTTGTGACGAAGCAGATTTTTGAGTTACCCTTTGAGAACAGAGTGTGAAAATAGGAGGATGAACTCTGTTCTTCGGGTGAAGAACAGAGTTCACTTCCATAAAATATTAGCTGAAACATAGTTTTCAATTCTGTAAAAACAGTTGTAAGTAATAGAAAAAGTCACTGATTTTTTTTATATGTAATCCTTGCTTTACGAGGATACTTTTGTGACGAAGCAGATTTTTGAATTACCTTTAAAAGAGGATGGCATACAATGGGGCTGGGAGGATAGCGAAAGGCATGGGGAGGGAAGACAAGCATGTGTTGATAGAATTGAAAGGGATGGAGATTGGTGCAAACAGAATGTGAAAATAGGAGGATGAACTCTGTTCTTCGGGCGAAGAACAGAGTTCACTTCCATAAAATATTAGCTGAAACATAGTTTTCAATTCTGTAAAAACAGTTGTAAGTAATAGAGAAAGTCACTGATTTTTTTTATATGTAATCCTTGCTTTACGAGGAGACTTTTGTGACGAAGCAGATTTTTGAGTTACCCTTTGAGATTTGGAATGTCTGGGAGGCATTATGAAACTGGCACATAACAAGAAAAAAGATTAAAAAGTAGAAGAAATAAGTAAAAAAGAATGTAAACATGCCTGGTCAAAATATTGAAAATGTTGGAGATTGGTGCAAACAGAATGTGAAAATAGGAGGATTAACTCTGTTCTTCGGGCGAAGAACAGAGTTCACTTCCATAAAATATTAGCTGAAACATAGTTTTCAATTCTGTAAAAACAGTTGTAAGTAATAGAAAAAGTCACTGATTTTTTTTCTATGTAATCCTTGCTTTACAAGGAGACTTTTGTGACGAAGCAGATTTTTGAGTTACCTTTTGAGATTTGGAATGTCTGGGAGGCATTATGAAACTGGCACATAACAAGAAAAAAGATTAAAAAGTAGAAGAAATAAGTAAAAAAGAATGTAAACATGCCTGGTCAAAATATTGAAAATGTCAGGAAGGGGTGTGTGCCGAGGATTGATGGGTAGGTAGCGAGGAAGGTCAGTGTGTCACATGTGACAAGGATGGGGTAAGAAAGGAAGGGATGTTTTGTGGCCAAAATGTGGTTGTGAAAAAAAACGGGAAAAAAGTGCTGATTTGAGGTCATAACTGACACCCTTTTTTGAAATAAGTGACTTTTTTGCAAAATTTAAGTGCTGATTTGTAAGTGCTGATTTGGTTTGAAATCCGCACTTAATTTAAGTGCGGATTTGCCAGAACTGACACCCCCTAATTTATAACTACTTCAGTAAATTAAATTGCTTACATGTAGGTTTTTTAGTAAATTTATAAGTGCCAAAAGTCAAGTATGCTTTCATGTGGTCACTTGATATAAAAGTTCTACAATATGTAGCCTTGTTTTTTAAATTTAAAAAATAAAATTTTTAGCAATATTCTTATTAAATATTAAATGAGTTTTAAAAGTAAAGAAAAAGGGATTAAAAGTCCTGTTAAAAAGAATCAATTAATCAGTTTTTATTGTTTGGTTTATTATCTACAAAGATTAAAAATTTAACTGGTCTATTGACAGATCTTTACTAAGAAAAATTTATGTACAATTGGTAATAAAATTGTTTATTCAATATCACAATTTTATTACATAACACAGTATCTTTCTCTTAAATCACTATTTGAAGTGACCCCAACCCATTTTAATTATCCAAATATTTCTATAGAGATTTTATTTACTTGTAGCCTTTTTTGAATATTTTACTAACTGGAAGATACCCAACAGAACTCTTGAGGAAGGGTCCCCAAATTTCAGGCTGAGCTCAAGTAAAGAGACATGAATAGATTGATTAGTCAGTTATGCAGAAGATTTTAATGGTCCTATATGAATACTGGGGTACAAATCAAACAATAATTTAAAATATAGCTCAATATAAGTTTCTTAGTAATTTTAATCTCACTAATTATAAATGGGTTACAATCTTATAGTTGGTAGAAAAATAGATGTAATGATTCAATCACTATTCAAAGACTTTAAAAGTATTATTGAAATGTATTGTGATTGTAATGGTTATAATTTTTAATTGTAAATGATAAAAAATGTAGAAAACAAGACTAAAAACCTTCTTCTTTTATACCCATTAATTCTCCAATGTATCCCCCTGATTTACCATTCCTATACACAGTCAATGACTCCTCATTCTAGCTAATACAACTGTCCATCAACATAAGGAGTGACCAATAACACAATTAGAATGATATCACCTGTCAAAAACACAATATTAAGGGGGATTAACAGTAGAAATGAAGGGTCTAATTATTACAAATTACTACATGAAATCCCCATACAATTATGGATAATATTGACTGAGAAACCACTGAGAACCCCAAAAAAGGATGTGAGATGTGGGGTAACTGAATGCAGTCCTTGACAGGTGCTTGCATGCGTAAATCCTTGACTAATTTAGGAAAATCTTAGAATGATAGTGAATTATAGGTGCCAATCTTGAGTTTGTTAATGAAATTAGTGCATAAAATGAATTCAATGCACTTATAATTAAATTAGGACACTTAATAAGCACTGTCACCTATTTTAGTGTGTTTCCCCATAGTGGGCGTATAATGTGGGGTGATTATAGTGTGAAAAAGCTAAATTTGCTAAGAACGAAGCTATTCACTTGGGAAAAATGTAGGTAGTATGTGGCCAGTACACAGAAGCCATTTCTGGTATAAAAAAAACCAAATTTGGAAAGTTTTATTTTTATGCATTTGAGTAGCCAATTGGTAGTCCTAATTAAGAAAAATTGATCTGTCATGGCGCATTTTAAATATTATTGAATTTATAGTGCATATATTCCACTTCTAAGTGATTTAAAGTGCAATTCTTGTTTTTTCCATAAAATAATGTAAACAACAGCTTTAAGTCTACTTAAAAATATTTAGCCTTATGTTTAAAGCTCTTAATATTACCCTGAAATATTCAAACTTAATAATAAGTACATGATACTTATAAAAGGTGGATATATGCGTGTATATAAGGTATTATAATGGCATATATTCTGTTTAATCAATGATTTCACTATAGTATACAACTTGTGTAACTTTACTTATTGTTTCCATGTGTACTACATGTGTTTATCATGAATTATAAGCAGTTTTTAGTCAGTCCTGGGAATATCCAGGCTGACACACCTCCTCCACAAGTGACCCACCTCTTCCACAAGTGACCCATCTCCTCCATAGGTGACCCACCTTCTCCATCAGTCACCCACCTCCTCCACTATTTACCCACCTCTTCCACCAATCACCGACATCCTCCACCAGCCACCCACATAAAATCAACAAAAACACATGATTATTAGGGGGAGCTGAGAAGACAATAATTAGAACTATGTTTCTGGATGATTTTTTTTCTAAAAATATTTATTAATTTTTAATGATTAATTATTTATCTAAATATATGAATGGCATTGAAAAAATTGTATTATTTTATGTTTCCTTTTAATACCTAGTGTTACTGTTCCAATATGAGAGAAATAAAAAAATATGAAAAATTGAGCATAGCAAAGTGAAAGGGGTGTGAAGTAACACTTAGTATTGTCACAGAAAATTTTTTTGATGTAGAAGCACACGAAGTTGGTTCTTTGTAATTTTTAAGTCCATTTTTTAGCTTTCAATGAGTTGTTTCAGGACTGCCTGAGACACCAGTCTTTCATATAGGGTAATAAGTCTAAGGTCCTTTTCTGTGCATAATAGCTATAAGTTGACTGTATTTTCATCCCCATTTAATTAAGTTGAGTCGAGTTTCATCTTTGAGACTTCATAAAACTGGGTAGAATACTCCCAGCATCATTATCTTGAGTCAGATCAGGTGGTCTCCCTACTTTTTTCTTTAGTCTGGGTCCATTTCTTCCTGTGACTTTCGATTTTTTATTATATTTATTATTTGCTCTTCAATATTGTCTTACTTTATTTAATACCAACATTCAAAAATTAACAGAAAATCATTTTAAAGTGAATTTACTCTGCTAAGTATTTAAGCAGTTAATTTTTAACTTTCCAATTAATGCAGATATTCATATGGGATAAATGCAGGCATCATGTCTCCACCACACAGAAACTACTTTTTGCATAAAAACATTAAATTTTCAAAGTATTGTTTTAAGACTGAATTGTGGTAAAAGAATTCTTTTGAGTAAGGGAAATTTATCTGTAAAAAACATTTGTCAAATTATAAAATTAATGGCACATTCATCCAGGATTTCTAAGATTAAAAGCACATGTCTTTATTCTTTTAAGGTAATAATGAAAAAATATATTAATATCCCTTAATAAATTATACCCCTTAATTCTCAAAATCTTAAATTTATCTTAAAATACTTTAAATTAATATTAAGTTTATAAGACATATAATAGGTGGGTATATGCATTTGTTTAAGATAAGCATTAGGTATATCTGTTGTACGTAGCTTATTTATTTGTATATGTCTATTGCATATACTTAGATAACTCTACAAATTACTTATGCATGTGTCTAGAGCACTTAAGGTGCTATTTTTACTTAGTCGTGGGTATCCATAAGCTTACACATACAGTTACTTAAAATTGTTAATTTTCCACATACTTATGCTCAATAATATTTTACCTTCTGTAAAATATCCCCACTAGTTTCTCAATAGTGTCCTTCCTACTATATTCTTGTATAATCCCAATACATTCGATTTGTTTTTATGTGTATGAAATGTATATTTTCAGCTAGTTCATTTAAAAACACTGGGAAGTAATTCTTAAAAAATAGGTATCTGGAAATGGCTTAAAAATTTATGTACATAATAAATTCTGTAACTAATTAGTAGTGAATGCTTTAATTTTTTTTTTGTAAATAGATAATTGAACCTTTTTTCTAAATGGCTGAAGTAAAAAATAATTAATTAAGTATATTAACATATTTTTTATGATAAATTGGTGTGCTTTTTTACCCTAAATGGTTGATTGAAGCCATATACACCAGAAAAAAAGAGTTGGCACCAGCTAGAAGGTGCAAAAATGATTTTCCAGGTGATACTAGTTAAAAAACAAGTTTTTATTTTTCAAAAGAGTGTTGGAAACTTAATTAAATTATTTTTATCAATGAACCCAAGGTTCCAAGATTGATTATTTTTTTCCACCTAATAAGATCTTTTACATGTTTTAAATCTTGTTTCACATTAAATTAATATATGTCAGCCAGGTTGTACTAAGAGCCCAGTAATTCTAATATAATTTCATGTGAACTGAGAATAATTTTAAAATATTTTATAATTAAAAGAGGACACTTATTTGACCATTAAATGTGTTATAACAACCTAAGTTTAGTTGGAACAATTCCTGTGTCATTCTCAATTAAGGGTCTCCCAGTTTTCATGTTAGATATTTCTTTAAGTAACATTTTTATTTCTATTTTTTAAAAAAAATGATGTATCTAGTTCAATTAACTAAACAGGGGTTTTTTATAGTGTTTTACATTACATTTTAAATAAGTTGTTATGATTACATTTCCTATTTTAAAAAATTTTTGTGTTTCATTCCTTACCTTTTTGTAGATACAAATTATGACATACAGAGAGTTCCATGGCTATATAAGAAATTTGGAATCTCTCTTTTTTTTTACCACCAGTTATTTACTCATATCTCATTACATTTAATTATATACATCTTTTTGTTTTTTTAGATATGTTTCAAATTTACATTTTTAAGAAAAATATTAACTGTAAAATTAAAAATCCTGAGATTTGAAAGAAAAATTAGAATTAGTGCTATTTGAGTGCTAAATAAATTACTTACCTGTATATCTCCCATTTCATTGCCATTTTGTCTCTTGCACATGACCACTTATAAATGACTGGCCAATAATATATTTTATTTATTTGAATTAATTTAGCTACTTATAAATTAGAATGAATGAGTGGGAAAGGTGTGAAACAATGATTCTTTGAGGTTAATCACAAAATAATATTTTTTTTACATATTTTTTAGTTGCATTTATATCTTTGTGGTGCTTTTAAGGGTTCCCTTTGTATATAAAGGCTTTTATTAACTCCCTGTAGCCTCATCATTATTTTTTTCTTATTTTGTTAATATATAATCAGTCTTTTTGCACTATTAATAATCCTTTGCAATAAGTATAGCAAATTACTTGTAAAGACTGGAGATTCTTATTAGTTGCACTTGCCTTTTCTTCTCGATTCTTGGTTACCATATTTAATTCCATCTCATTTTTATCATGCTTCCATATTGTAACCTTCGAGACAACCCAGCCAACATATATATATATTAAAGATTGACAATCTTAAAGCAACAGTGAATATTTGCATGATTTCACATCGATCAACACCGCAAAAAAAATCAAGTGGCACCTGCTAGCATGTACCTATTCCTATATTCAGTTTTGATTTAAGAGTAAATTTGATTTGATGTTGCGCGAGCTAATGTGCTCATTGTTCAGTGCGCAGTCTTTCCAGAAGAATTAAAGCTGAGCTGAAATGGAGTTAAGTCAAAGATAGGGATTGGCACCCGCTATCAGGTGCCCATGTTTTTTTTTTTTTTTTTTTTTTTTTTTTTTTTTTTTTTTGTTGTAACATCTCATAACATCAAATTTGTTCAGTTTGTTCATTTTTTTTTTTTTTTTTTTTTTTTTCAAAAATTTTTTTTTTCAATTTTTTTTTAAATTTTTTTAAATTTTTTGATATTTTTTGATATTTTTTGATATTTTTTGGATATTTTTTGATATATATTTATATATATATAGATTTCATTTTTTTTTCCATTTTTTTCATTTTTTTTTTTTCATTTTTTATTTTATTTTTTTCATTTTTTTCACAAGGTAAGGATTTTTTCTATTAGCATAATATTTTGGTATACTTGACTACATGTATGTAGTTAACATCAATGAACATAACCCAAAAATCAGCTCACTAAAAAAGGGGAAACGACAGATTTCTTGGGGATTTTAGATTTTTCTGGCGACCTTTTATCAATAAATAAACAAGATACGACAACCGACAAGGTGACTCACGTCACACAACCAAGATGACGTGAACTTTGACTTTAATTTTAACTCTGCAGGACCAATAAAGCGTGTGGTGCCTATATTAATTCCCTCATCCGGAAATTTAACTCTAATCCACATTTTGACACACATGCTCCTTGCTGTTTTTTTTTTTTTTTTTTTTCTTAAAAGTGAATATTTGTGTGAAAGGTTATGGGTATGTTTTTTTGAGTGTATGTATATGGTGTGTGTCGAATTATGATTTTATACATATGGACGGACTTGTTTGGGTGTATTTGTATTATTCTGTATCTGTATGGTAGAATAGAATTAAAGAAGAAAGGAAAGCAACCATTAAAATTTTCAACTTAAAAAGCCAAGTCTCTATCTGCAATGATCTGTCTCTCTCTGTGTATGTACCATGTGAGAGTAAATTATTTCCCTCTTCATCAGCGGGGGTATCAATTTAAGAATTCCCACTTCTTCAAATCAACTTTCGGGGTTCACAGTAACATAGATACGACGATAAGTAATTAATACACAGTAGGTATACTCAAAATGGTTGGCATCATCCACTAACTTCCCTACCCAGTAATGGGACTCGACTCAGATTTTTTTTGTATAATATATAAAACATGTACTAGCTAGAACAGAAAAGCAACAAAAGAAAAAGAAAAAGAAGAAGAAAGAAAGTCATTTCAGTGGGCACAAAAGAAGAGCAGAGAGACAGAAATATAAAGATGGAGATAGATACAATGAGAGTACAAGGTTATGAAAGAAAGAGAGAGAAGATCATCATGGTCAGACAAGAAGGTTGTCTCTGCTCAACAAAGAGTTAGTTAGTTGGCTTTGAAAGAGAGAACCTAAAGACCAATCCATCCAGGTGGCATCAAATCAATTCGATCAGACTTTTGGGGATGGAATGAATGATCGGGATTAAGAGAGCGGGGGTGAGAAAAGAACAACAGAGTTAGAAAGCCCTGTGCCCCTAATTGATTCTGATTGGTAAGTACATAAGAAGCGAAGATGGACATGATAATTATTGTGGGATTGAGAGATTCAGGGATCGAGGAAGGAACATGAGAGATGATCACAGATGGATAGATAGATACAGCTAATCCTGGAAAGCTTGCGGGTTTCTTGCCACTTATTCCCTGCCCAAAGTGACAAAAAATTCATGTTTTTGGTGGGGGATCGGAGACGAGAAACCCACAAGCTTTTCAGATTTTGCTGTACTTGGGCCAACGTCTGATGGCTACTGCCGAGTACAAGATATTACTCTATGTTCGCCTGTTGTCAATAATCATAATGATCGAGCAGAACGTGTCAGGTCCGAGAAAGAGATATACTTTTACTTATAATTATTGTATATGTGTGTGGAGTGATGGAGTGATTGTTAAAAGATCATTTGAGATGACGGTTCTTGAGGATGTTATGATGTATCGAACATGATGTAAGTCGGAGAGCTGGTTGATTGTTAGGATGACCTGATACACGACAGCGTGACAGAGGGCGTAAGATTAGCTGGGTGGGGTGTGTGGATGGAGGGTGAAGGGAGGGTAAGGGTGCTAGGTACTTAGTGGGCTAGGCTGTAAAACTTTTCCTTCCTTCCGCCGCTTTTCATTTCTTATCAACTCTTCTTCTTCTTCAACCATGGCCTCAGCTGACACAACTCACCTCTCACCTCCTCATCCTGATCACGACGCTGCCCCTCTCTTGTCTTCTATATCCAAGTCTCCTGTCGCTGGCACTCTGGCAAGAATCTCCCCAGGAAGTCGTCCACCGTCGTCGAAATCTGTTTCCCTTTCCCCTCATCCTGCTTCTTCTCCTTCTCCTCCTCCAGACACCCTCCTTTCTGCTCCTATTCCTTCCTCAAATCCTGCGCCTCCTCTTAATGGAAAATCTTCTTCCCCCTCCCTCAATCCTTGTCATCCTTCCAAACCCAAACTTGTGCAATTCTCCTCTTCTTCTTCCTCTGCCTCCTCTTCCTCCTCTTCTTCTGCTCCTCCTTCTTCCTCCTCTCCCTCTGCTTCTTCATCTCCTTCAACAACCGTTGGAACTATGGCTGGGCAATCAAATCAACCTTCCACTCTGATCACTAACAGTACTGTTCCTCATCCCCATCAGATTTCTTCATCTCCCGAAGGTGGCCAACTTTTGACCGAGTCTCCACCCTCTCAAGATCTTTCTCGCTCCTCTTCAACCACCCACTCTCAACCTGTCGCAAGTGATCAAAGGGCTTGCACACGCTCCAGCATTACCGTTCTTCACCCATCTCAAAAACCCTCCCCTGCTAAACCTTCTTCACCTCCACTCCCTTCTCAAAGCCATTCATCACCAAACCCTAACGCACCTCCTGCATCCCCTCAGCTGGTAACAAATGCCAGCCGATCTAGACGTCAACTGGGTGAATATACTATGGGTAAAACTCTTGGAGCGGGTAGTATGGGTAAGGTCAAGTTAGCTATCTCTACTATCACCGGGGAAAAAATTGCGATTAAAATCATTCCCCGGCACACTTCGATGGCGGCCGCTCAGCATCAAGCTACTCTGGCCGCTGCTCATGCTATCGAGAAGATAAAGCAACAAACTAATGGTCATACTGCAGAGACCAGTAATAATCCATCCACCGGTTCAACTTCTACTAATGCTGAGCCGACAACTAATTCACACCATCGCAAATCGGCAAATGGTACGTCGACGGGTGACAAAATAAATAAAGATGAACCGGTCGCTCCAACAAAAAGTTTCATTGCTAAAGCGCAGGCTAAAGATCTCAGTAAAGAGATCCGAACGATTCGAGAAGCGAGTATTGTGTTGCTGCTTCATCATCCTTATGTCTGTGGGATGAAGAGTATGCTGGTTTATCCGGTCAGTCTTTTTCATTATTAGCAATGTGTTTCCTTGTTTATCTTTTCAAAATGATGTCCTCATGGGCATTTGTGTGTGCGTTGGCTGATTTGATCTCATTCCTTTTCATGTGTGTGGCAAAACTAGCATCACTATTACATGCTTTTTGAGTATGTCAACGGTGGTCAAATGCTTGATTACATCATTTCTCATGGTCGGCTTAGAGAACGTGCAGCCAGAAAGTTTGCGAGACAAATGGGAAGTGCGTTAGAGTATTGTCATGCAAACTCAATCGTCCATCGAGGTAAGATATTGACCTCGTTCACCCTGTCAGCCTGCCAACCTGGCTTTTTTTTTATTTTATTTATTTTTATTTTATTTTTGTATTGATTCTCAGATTTAAAAATCGAAAACATTTTGATATCAAAAACTGGAAATATCAAAATCATCGATTTCGGCCTGTCTAATCTTTTCTCTCCTCACTCTCACCTCCAAACTTTTTGTGGTTCTTTGTACTTTGCTGCTCCTGAACTACTTAACGCTAAAGTGTATACCGGGCCTGAAGTAGATGTCTGGAGTTTTGGTATTGTTCTTTATGTATTGGTTTGTGGCAAAGTGCCTTTTGATGATCAAAGTATGCCTGCATTACACGCTAAAATCAAGCGTGGGCAGGTGGAGTATCCAGCTTGGCTTAGCTCTGGTTAGCCAGTTTTTTACTTTTATTTTTATCTCTAGTATTTATTGCTGTATCTCCGAGTTTTGTGTTTTAATCTTTTTACTTTTTCAGAATGCAAGCATCTTCTTTCACGAATGTTGGTAACCAACCCACAAAACCGTGCTAGTTTAGAAGAAGTTTTGTCTCACACATGGATGGTGAAAGGCTATGACGGCCCTCCAGATCCGCATATTCCTCATAGAGAGCCATTAAGAGCTAATCAGCTTGACCCGGAAGTAATCAGGGGAATGACTGGGTTTGAATTTGGAACACCTGAAAAGGTTGAAAGCGATTTAAAAGAAGTTTTATTAAGTGAATTATACCTCAAGGTCCTTAAACTTTACGATCTCCGCAAAGGTAGTGGTGTGAATGGAGCCACGATGGCTAATGGAATAAAAAAGGAAAATCGTGGTGATCGAGACTTACCCAAAGCTGGAAAGGCTTCTAGTAGGAGGTTTTCTGGCCTGGGATTTTACGGCAAAAAAGTCGCTGGTGGCTTAGCAGCGGTTTTAGGCACAGTTACTAAATCTGATGAAAAATCTTCTTTTGATGGACTGACGGGATTCAATGGAAGTGATATTGTTTTAACCAATGGTCAATCTGTTGAAACACTCGATCCTACCAAGGGTTTTCATCCTCTTGTCTCAATTTATTTTCTGGTTCGAGAAAAAATTGAGCGCGAAAGAATTTATGGCCCAGGAGTCTTTGCCTCTTCAACTTTATCACTAACTGGTCCTCCCCCTCCCCCTGTACCTCCCTCCGCTTACCGCAGTACAATTTCCCCTGCAGGATCTCCTTTCCCACATCCATCTCATCATGGTTCTTCGAATTATCCTTTATCTGTCGGACCGACCCCCCCTCCTGCCCGAGATGGGTTACCTTCGACTGCTACCAGTCATAAAGTACGGGCCAGCGCTCCCAGTGACTATTCTCGTCCTCTTGTGACTGACAAAGAGGCTACAAGCCCTTCAGTTGGTCCCTCGAGAACTTTACCTGCTAAAGAAAGAATTCTTAACATTGTTGCATCAGCTCCATCTTCGCCTAATCGGTTACATGCATTCAATCGAGATAATCCTTCCAAAAGAGGAACTGAAGGGCAGCGCCGGAGTGTGCATATAATGACAGGCCCTGAAGAATCTGTTAGAGACGAAGAAGAGTCGATGGCCAATCGAGCTCTTAGTATGATTGAATCAGGAGATGCAACAGAAGGCGATCGATCAATCACAGGTGGCTTTGCTCGGCGTTTCGGCTCCCTCCTTGGTAGGTCCTCTTCCGTTGCCGAACCTGAATTCAAAAGGCACCGCAATCGAAGTAGCATTGGCGGACCAGGACACAAATCTGGTAGTAAAACTCCAGCAAGTGCCTTACCACAAGTGACAGAAGTCAGTGGAAACCAGAAAAAAATTGATCAACAAGCCGCCCCAATGTCTGCGCCTGCGACGGGTTCAGGTTCTGGTCGTGCTAGCATGTCCAACGTCCGTCGAGACTTGGGTTCAGTGGGTCGAGCTCATCAACACCACCGAGGTACATCCATTGGTAGTGGAGCTTTTTCACAATCCACTCCAAATAAAAATCTTCATGCTATTCCTCATTCTGCATCTACTGGCTCTTCTTGGAGGCCTCGTCTCTCTTCTTTGCAAGGTAACTCAAAAAGGCCCATGTCTCAGGGTGGTATCGCTAGACAAGGAACGGCTTTGCTTGAAAGTGAAGAAGAATATCTCTCTCAAACTGCACCGGTTGAAGGCGCCGCTGACTCTCATCAACCACAAGTTACTTTCTTGGGTACGACCCCGTCACCCTCTCGATCGCGGGATAAATTTAAACCAGTTTATTTGAAAGTACGTCCTTGCGAATCCATTTGACAAAACTTAAAAAATATCCAGTAACCCAACAAATATGCTTTTTTTTTTTTTTTTTTTTTTTTTTCAGGGATTATTTTCGGTTGCCACTACTTCGACCCGTGGCCCTTCAGTACTTCGTGAAGATTTGGTCCGTGTCCTCAATCGTATTGGTGTCCAGCATCGTGAGATTAAAGGTGGGTTTGAGTGTGCCCATGTGCCATCTATTGACCTCTCTACCGTTGGGGCTCCGCCTCAACCACACGAGATGCCCCTTTCGCCAATCTCAATAAGAATGCCAGGTTCGATGAAAAGAAAAGGTAGCCGTACATCAGATGCAAACGCTGGCACACGTTTACCTGGTTCACCCCTTGCACGTGAACATCAGCAACCTCAAGATGCTGAAATGTTGTTAGCTGTTCCATCTAATAATGTTAACAGTGGTTCCGACGGCTCATCAATTCATACTCAACCTGGTGAGGATCTGAATGCTCAACAACGTACGACATGCAAAAAAAAGTTTTTTTTTTTTTCGTAGACTTGTGATACTTACCAATTCTTTTCTTTTCTTCTTTCTTTTTTGGCTTGTGTGCGTCACATTATAGCTTTGACACCACCCATTATTCCTGATGACGTCATTCCCAATGTGACAAATCCTCCAACAACACCCGTTTTGGCAGCGACTTTTGGAGCTGAGTATTCCAATGTTGAAAATGATCAATTTCAAGCTACTGCAGTTCGCAGTGACTTAATTGTCAGGTTTGAAGTGTTTATTGTCCGGATGCCACTTTTACCTGGTATTCATGGATTACAATTTCGGAGAATTTCAGGAAATGCTTGGCAGTATCAAACATATGGTTTGTTTTTGATGAATATTATCATTGTCGTTTTCGAATTACTTTTTGTCTTTTTTTTCTTTGTGTTTGGCTGACTATTTGATAACATTTTTATGATTCTTCTCTACCATTTAGCCCGTCGTATCCTTCAAGAATTAAAACTTTGATCATTTAGAAGTCATTGGTCATTGTAGGGTTACTTTTTTTCTTTTGTGTGTGTGTGTGTATTAGTTCATCAATATGATATATATATACTTTGTTTAGCCATAAATGCTTCTCTCAAAAATGGCTTTTTTATTTTTTTTGGTAGTAAACCTTCTACATTTTTTCCTTTGAAAACCATCTTTTTTATAATTAATATTTTTTTAATTGCATCACTCTATTCAATTTTTTTCTCTGCTTTTTCCTTAGCTTTTTTCTCTGGAATGCTTTTCTTTTTTCTCAAACTGTCTAGTCCGGTCCTGTCTCACAGAACACAACATCTTGGTATAAATAGCAAGAAACTTAAATCAACTCATCACACACCCACACATCCACATCCTCACATAAATACTTAAATCATATTACATTATATGTTTTAAATAAAAATGGTTTATATATATATATATATATATTATACCAAATATATATATAAAGAATTTTTCTTTTTTTCTTAAACACTTTTCTTTTCTTTTTTTTGTTGGTGGGTTTTTTGTTGATTAGTTGACTGATGGAATTTTTTTGTTGTTGGATTTTTTTTCTTTTTGGTTTTTGGGTTTTAATAGTTGATTGGATCTTTGGGATCATTTGTTAATTTAGTGGTTGGCTGGCTGATGGTTGGTTGGTTGATGGTTTATTTTGCCTCTTATAAGATAAGAGAGAGAGAGAAAGAGAGAGACACGAAAAAGCAATTTAATTATTTCTTGTATATTCACTTTTTTGTAAATATTTTTTTTATCTGTTTATTTTGGGGAGTGGTTCTTGGTGAGTGTGGTAAGAGGTTGAGTGGTAGTTGTGATAGATTGGATGAAGGTGGAGATCAGTTAATGGATGGGTTGGTAGGAGGGGAAGTAAGGGAGTGAGGAATGGATGGCACCAAATTTATTAGGGGGTATCAAAGTTACACATCTTCCATTTCAAAATACCTCTTTTTTCCACCAAATTATCCATGATTATTTTTTAAAGTATGCCATATTGTTTCCCAAAAACCACCTTTTTAGTGGGAATCAATGTCAAGTTTGTGGCTTTCTTTTTGTGCTGTGAAATACCTTTTAAATGATTAAAAATTTCTAACTTTGATACCCCCTATTATATATATATATATATATATATATATATATTATATTGTGTAATTTTTTTATTACATTAAATTAAATATACATAGTAGAGGGTGTCACCAGACGGCCTACGCACAAGGTTGAGGGTGTTCCTGAGTAAGTGAGAATGGTAAGAGTAATTAAGGACTACTACTTGAAGTACAGAGGATTACTTCAAAGAAGTGATTCAAAGATACATTGAAGATAAATTATGTGCTTTGAGGCAAGTTTGAGGTGAATAATAATGTATGGTAGAGTACACTAAAATTCAAAGGAATCTCACAAAGGGTTGGAACTTAATAATCAAAAGAGATTTACGAGTTTAATAGTTTTAAGAAAATTGATTATTGGAAGGAAGGTAGGAAACAATAATAGCTTTATCTAAATTTAACTACTATCACAAAGAAATTATAATTTGATTCTAAAGAATGTCAAACCAAATCCCCCCAATTATATAGACAACTCCTCCTTGCATTGACCCCTTTAATTATCCACCCTTAATTTACCATTGACCCTCCATTATAACCCACAGATCCTTTAACCTTACTCCTATTCCCTGTTAGGATTTGGTTGAGAGGTGGGGAGGAGGAGCACTACAGGTGCTATGCATTGTAAAGAGGCAGAAGAGTGGATATTGCATAAGAGGGTTATATGGGGCAAGCACTGTGGAGCGCTCTCCATCAGACAACTTATCTAGTAATCCAGTTATTCTCTAGTCTCACTGCCAATTGGCATAGTCAGTCCCATCTTAGGCTAGTGTTAGTGCTAGTGGTAGTCTGCCTACTTAGGTCTTAACATTTTGTCCAATCTTAATTGGTACACTACCAAAGAACAATGAACCCCTCAGGTTAACCTGATGCAGAAACCCTTTCTGCAATGCAAGAGCAAATGGTACACTTACAAGACCAAAACACCAGACTCATGGAACATCTAGCAGAGGAAAGGCCCTCATACCACACCCCCACAGA
Source organism: Hemileia vastatrix (assembly GCA_030280995.1). Classification (NCBI taxonomy): domain Eukaryota; kingdom Fungi; phylum Basidiomycota; class Pucciniomycetes; order Pucciniales; family Zaghouaniaceae; genus Hemileia; species Hemileia vastatrix. The sequence goes on along the minus strand of JASXTE010000008.1, from coordinate 25,893,532 downwards.
AGCAGAACTGGATGCCACTGAAGCTGAGGCACAGGCACAGCCCACAACACCAGCACTGCTTGTTAAAGGCCCAAAGATTGCTGTCCCAGAAATCTTTGATGAAAAGTGAGGTCCCCGGGTGGATCAGTACATATCACAGGTAAATCTTTATGTCCTGCTCAATCACCATCAGCTCCCAGATGAGCAATCAAAAATTGGATTCACAATCTCATACCTCACAGACAAGGCTGCACGCTGGGTGAGGCCATATACAAAGGAACTCTTTGAAAATGGTGAGTTGGCAACTGATTTCTGTCAGTTCATGGCAGCATTTGAATTAGCGTTTGGAGATCCCAATGTGGTCACAACCTCAGAGCATGCTCTTAACCAGTTGCAACAGAAACACTCTGTTGCTGAGTATGTGTCCAAATTAATGAAAAAGTGAAAATTAGGACTACCCTAGGTATCTAATTATGTTTGATGGATCCCCAGGTGGGGGAGGAGACGTAAGAGAAAAGGTTTTTTGCAGGTTTTTGTGTGATGGAAAAGAGGCTCCAGTGCAGGGCATATGCAACAAACCTGAAGTACAAGTATGACATGTCTGGACCAATATAACCCACACATTGATTGGAAGGAAAAGAAGGTTTGGATGGGAAGGAAAGGGGATACTGGCACTAAAGTATTGGCCCCCTAGCCCCTTCAGGGGTCTGGGGCCCATCCAGGCAAGTCTTCTGATGTTTTGTTATCATCAGTTGATTTGCCCCCAGAACTGATTATTCCTCTCTATTCTAAGCAAAAGTCTGGGGATGGGTCACCAACGGGAAGCGCCAAAGAGGGCCAAGGAGGAGATAAAGCATAGAAAGAAAAGGGGAAGATATAAGAAAGATGGGGAATGGCTGAGGAAGGAAAGTTGGATGGTGCAGAGAAAGAATTATCCCCTTAGCCCCTTCAGGGGTCAGGGGCTATTCCCAGAAAGTCTCCTGGTGTTTCATTATCATAAGTAGACTTGCCGCAAGAACTTACACTATCTCTTGATGCTAAGTTTCAGGACTTGAAGGGGGTGCTGGAGGAGGAGGAAGAGGAGGAACTGGAATGTTACACAACAGCTTGGAACATATCTGCCAAGATTGTAGCTAAGGTCCAGACCTCAAAGCCATCAAGGAGCTTCAGAGAAACGGTCCCTGAAGCTTATTAGGAATTCTTACCATTGTTTGAAGATGAGGAAGTCAAGACCCTGCCAACTCATTGACAATACAACTTTTCCATTGATCTGATACCAGACGCAACCCCCAATTTAGCCACATAATCCCACTATCAATCTTGGAGTCTACAGTGCTGAAGCAGATGATCAACAAAAACCTAAAGAATGGTTTTATTAGAGAATCAAAATCTTCCTGGGCTGCCCCTGTGATGTTTTCAGGAAAAAAGGATGAGTCATTAAGACCTTGTAAGGATTTCAGAAGGTTAAACATGCTGATGGTAAAAAACAGATATCCTGTCAGGCTAAGGTCAAGTACAAGGACGTGAACTAGCTTGAATGGTCAGTTGTCTAGAAGATTTTAATGGTCCTATATGAATACTGTAATCTAAATCCAATAAGTAGTAAAATATAATCAAAATTAAAGGTCTCAGTAATATAACTCTCACTATTTTTATATATGGCTTACAATCTTTGTAGTTGGTAGAAAAACAGATTTTATAATTCAGATACTATTCAAAAGTCTTATAAAAGTACTAATTGATATGTATTGTAATTTATTTGGTTATATTGGTAAATTGTAAATGATAAAGAATGCAGAAAACAAGACCAAAAACCCCCTCCTTTTATACACACTAAGTTCCCCAATAAACACCTTGATGTACCATCCAATAAAATGTTAATGATGCCTTCAAACAAGTAATAGACCTCTCCATCAACGCCCCTAGTGACTAATAACATAATTAAACAAACAACAACCACTAAAATCCTATTAATAATAAGGGAGATCAATCAAAATTAAAGAAAAGACAAAAAGAGAGTATATGCGTGGAAAACAATATTATAACAAGGTTAAAGGAGACTTTTTAAGGTTAATTATAGCTTAATAAAAAGGGGGATCTACAGTAGAAATGGAGGGGCTAATCCTGACATTATACTATGTGAAATTCCCATTCAAAAATAACCAAAATTGACTGAGAAACCACCCAAAAACTTAAAAAAGAGCGTGAGATGTGGGGTAACTACATGCAGTCCTTGGCAGGCGCTTGCACGGGTAAATCCTTGACTAAAATTAGGCGAATTTAAGTGTGGTGATGAAATAAGGTGCCAAGAGTGAGGTTATTAATGAAATTAGTGCATATAAACAAGGTCAATGCATTATTAATTAAGCTAGGACACTAAATAAGCGCCTGTCGCCTATTTTAGTGTGTTTCCCCACAGTGGGCATAGAATGTGGGGTAATCATAGTGTGAAAAAGCTAACTTTGCTAAAAATGAAGCTATTCACACAGGAAAAAAGCAGGCAGTATGTAGCCAGTACACAGAAGCCATTTCTGGCATAAAAAACACCAAATTTGAAAAGTGTTATTTTTATGCATTTAAATAGCCAAATCAATAGTTCTAAATGAGCCCAATTGATCTGTCAAAGCGCAATTTTGATATTCTCAATTTTATAGCGCATATAGTCAGCTTTTAAGTGAAATAAAGCACATTTCTTGTTTTTTGTGTAAAACAATGAATATAACAGCTTTAAGTGTACTTAAAAATTATGTAGCCTTATACTTAAGGTTCTTAAGATTACCCTAACATATTCCAACTTAATATTAAGTACATAAGACTTATAAAAGGTGGATATATGCGTGTATATAAGGTGTTATAATGGCATTTTTTGTGTATTATCATAATTTTACTTATGTATACTGTTTGTGTACTCTCATTTATTGTTCCCATGTATAGTTCATGTGTTTAACATAACTTATAAGCACTTTTTACTCAGTAATGGGGATATACAGGCTGACACTCGCCCACCCAAAAAAAAAAAAAAAATGATAATTTATACATTTTATTTATTTATTTGTAATTTCAGGTATTCAGAATAATTCTGTAGCATTAAAGATTAAACTTTAAAGAAATAAAACATAATAAAATATTATGAGTACTGGTTTTTTAACCCCTCAGCTGGTTGAACAGAAATTTATTTCTGTTTAAATTTTTTAAGAAGGGTGGATAAATTAGAAATTTCTTTTTCAGGTATCCATTTATCAAATTCATTTGATTTCCCTTTAAATCTTAGTAAATACTCAGGTCCTTTTTCTTTAGTGAGGATTCTTTTCTTGAGTATTTTTTCAATCTCTGCTTTTTCCACAATTTCTTCAGGTTGCTTTTTAGGTCTTCCCCTTCTTTTTGGAAATAAGTCAGGATCATTTGCATGGTAAGGTTTTAATAATGAGATAGGGAAAACTGGATGTTTCCTATCATATGGAGCATATAATATGACTTCCACTGCATTATTACCAACCATTTTGTTTACTACAAAAGGTCCTACAAAGGGATCCTTTAATTTAACATTACCTTGTAAGTTAAAATGTAGTGTTGATATGAGGACTTCATCTCCCTTTTTAAATTCAAATTCCTTATGAAATTTGTCCCACCTTTTCTTTTCATATTCAAATGCTTTTTGTATGCATTCTTCAGCATGCTTTCTACACATTTGTTGCATATGAATAAAGGATTTAGTACCAGGGTGTATATCTAACCTTGGTAATTTATTTAAATGATTTACTGGGGTATTTGGTACGTATCCCAGCCAGAGTTCAAATTGTTTCTTCTCTGTTACAGAATGAGTTGTGCTATTATGAGCAAATTCAAGGCCAGGAATTAATGTTACCAAGTCATGTGTGAATTTCTCATTGTCTTTGTATTCTAATCCAAAGGCACAATATCTTCTGATCATGTCTTCTAGAGTTTGTATCATTCTCTCAGCCAGCCCATCAGTTTGTGGATGGTGTGCTGTAGACAATTTTAATTGACAACCTGATACTTCCATCAAAGATGTCCAGAACTCTGAAGTAAATTTAGGATCTCTGTCAGAGATTATGGCTTTGGGGAACCCAGCAGTATTCATCATCTGAGTCCACCATAATAATGCCAAGTCTTTTGCAGATACCTCTTTATGGGTAGGGATAAACTTACACATTTTTGTTAATCTATCCACTATTACCCAGCAAGAATTGAAACTTTCTTTTCCTGCTAATGGCAAGCCAGTTACAAAATCCATGTTTATAATTTCCCATGGAGCTTTTGGCTGCTCTATTTGTTGTAACGACCCAGCTCTCTTACCAGTTAATCTTTTAGATTTCTGACAAGAGTCACATGTTTCAATGTATTTTTGTACATCTTCTTTCATGTTTATCCACCAGGCTGTATTTTTAACTCTTGTTAATGTTTTGTTAAAGTCAAAGTGACCAGCTAAGATGTCATCATGACAAGTGCTCAACATTAACTCTTTCATAGAAGGTGGTATTACTATAACATTACTTAACTTTTTCCTGTAATATATATATCCATCTTCAATTGATAATTTACCTTTTTCCAATGCATTTTTATACTTTGGAGGCAAGGTTTTAATTAATGCACTCATGGAGGCATTTGTTGGATCATTCAGAATGGTAGATAGTTTAGACAAATATTTATCAGATGAATAATTTTCTAATATAGTTTGCATAAATTCTTCTTCTAAATCCACTATATAAATCCCAAATATATGTATAACCTCATTTTCAGGTACATAAGCTGGGTTGTCAGAATCATTTGGCAAAGGACTTCTAGATAATAAATCCACATTAGAATGCAATGTTCCTGCTCTTTGAGTGATTGTCATTCTTCCTCTGTACTCTTGTACAGCTAGTTGCCATCTAAACATGTGCCTATTAGGTGTTTTCATGTTTAGCAATGATTTTACTGCACTGTAATCTGTTATAAGCTCAAACTTCTGGTCTTCCAGATAGTAATGAAGCTTCTCCAAATCCCACACCACGGCTAAACATTCTAACTGTGTGGCACCATACCTTAATTCAGTTTTTCTTAAGGTTCTGGATATATAACAGATAACTACTTCAGATAATTTTCCATTTATTATCTGTTTTTGCTGTAAAGAAGCACCTAAGCCTATGAAGCTTGCATCAGTGTACAAGATAAAAGGTAAGGTGAAATCAGGCAGTCCCAAAATTGGAGCTGTCATTAAACATTCCTTTAATTTATTAAAGGCGTGTTGTCTTTCATTATTCCAAATGAAAGCCTCATTTTTCCTGATTAATGTTGTCAAAGGAGCTGCAATAGATTGGTAATTTTTTATATATTGTCTATAATATCCACACATACCTAAAAAACTTTGAATTTCTTTTACATTCTTAGGTATACCAATGTTTTTTATTGCTGCCACCTTATTCTGGTCAACACAAATTTGTAAACCAGATACAACATGTCCCAGTACTTTCAAAGATTGGAATCCAAATTTACATTTCTTTAATGCAATTGTCATATTAATTTCTTCCATTCTTTGAAAGACTCTTTTCAGGTGATTTAAATGCTCATCATATGATTTTGAAAACACTATGATGTCATCAATATAGATCAATAGCCATCCTTCAACCATTTCCTGATGAAAAACACTATCCATCAATTTTTGGAAGACTGAAGGCGCATTCTTTGGGCCAAATGGCATTCTCACATACTTATATATACCCATATGTGTGGTTATTAATAAGTAATTTTGAGAATTTCTTTCCACAGGAATCTGTTGGTAACCTTTGTTTCCATCCAGACAGGAAATATATTTTGCTCCTTGTAAAGTAGCATGTTAAGAAGCTATCCTTGGAAGAGGGTAAATATCATCTACTGTGTATGTATTCAGAGCTCTATAATCACCGCATAATCTTGCCTTATCTTTTTCATAAGAGATCAATACTGGTGAAATGACACAATACTTAGGTGTTGTGTCCACTTTTTCAACAATACCCATTTCCAACAACATTTTTATATTGTCTTCAATATCTTTCCTTTTTGCAGGAGATGCTGGGTAAGATTTCTTTTTTAGGCTGCCAGGAATATTATCCAAATCACAGCTTAGAGAGATTTTCATCTCATGGTCTTTGACCAATCCTAATTCATTTGAACCATGAGCAAATGCCATAGGATATGATTTAATCAATCTCAAAATATTTTCTTCTTCAATTTTTGAGAGTTGAGGACTGAAAGAGGCCTTTTGGATTTCATTTTCCAATTCACCCACTTCATTGGTGGTTCTTCCACCTTGTAGTTGTTCTTCTCTAGGAGAAATGGCATACACTGAATTTTCAGAACATATCTTGAATTTTCTCTTACCATTCACTCCTATGGTGAAAAAACTGTTTGCAGGATCTAGTTTAATTCCAAATTTTGTCAATAAATCATTGCCAATAATAAACCAATCACTACAATTATTATTATCCATTACTACAAATTCACAAACTGCTCTTACATATCCATTATTATATTTAAAGAATTCAGCAGTTTTGTATTTGCCAATTGGATTTAATATTGAACCAAAACCCCTCCAGTTCTTTGTCTGAACAGGTTCTAGTTTTTCCTTATACTTACTGTCAAGTTTCATTAATGTATTAATAGAAACTACACTACCTGCAGCCCCAGTTTCAAGAATGGCATTCATTTCTCTTCCACATATAATAACAGGTGCTCTGATAGGTGTTATTTTGTAAGTATCATGAGATACATCTTTAATTATTTCAGCTTCTTCAATGGAAGTTAAAGATGTATCTGTATGAGGTATAGCATCATTCAGGAACATTATATCCTGTTCTAATATAAATATCTCATTCTCATCATCACTGTAAGATATGTTACTTTTACAATCCTCACTGGATTCCATATTTTCATCTTCATGATTACTTGGTTCAGAATTCTGGGAGGTTTCAATAACATTTATTCTTTTCTTACACATGTGACCTTTAACCCAAGGTTCATTACATTTATAACAAGTGTTATTCTCTTGTCTTTTAGGGACAAGGGGAGCTGAAGGTTTTTTCTTCTCCACTGGTAATTTACTTGTAATAGGTTTTACCACGTCAACACTTTGTCTGTAATTAATATACTTGGTTTCATATTTGTGGTTTAATAATATTTCATTACATATATTAATTAACCCAGAGGTATCTCTGATGGTTTCAGTTCTAGCTACAATAATGTCTCTAACTGATATAGGTAACTTGTATATTATCTTTTCTTTCCACTCTTCATAATCCATTTTTGGATCCATGGCTTTCATGATTTTTATTAAATTCATTAAAAATACCATAGGTTTATCTCCAGCATTTGGATTATATCTGGCCTTTTCATACAATCTTTGTTGAGTGATTCTAAATTTTGGGCCACCAAATTGCCTTTCAATTAGTGCCTTCCATTCATTCCAGGAGTAATTAATTCCCTCACTCAATACAGATTCAAACCATAATAAGGCCACATCTGTAAATAAAGATATTAACTTTGAAGTAATTTCTTCATCAGGTAATTTGCATGAAAATTTTAAGTTATCAATTCTTTGTATGAATTGCTGCCAATCAGATTTTGAATCTCCGTCAAAAGATGGGTACTGATCTAACTTAGGCCAGTTCTTTTGGCTAGTTTTTGCTTCCCTAACCTGAGGAATATTGAGTAATTCACTTACTTTAGAAAGATGATCATGTATTTCATCTTTTACTGATTTATTATTCTCAGAGCCCATGATACTATGTTCATGTTCCATCATTGGTGTTTCATTTGCATGTTTCATGAAAACAGGCACTCTTGCTACATAAGAAGTGTTATCTTTTATTCTTTCAGTATTTTTCAACATGTTTGCTACTTCTATTTCCACTCTTTGTAGCCTATCCTGTATTACTGGCACATGAGTTAGGGTGTCATTTACATTTGAAAAAGATAATTTAACACGTCCCTCAATGGTAGCCATAATATTCTGAGAGTGTTCTAATTTATTTTCTAAATCTCTAATCTCAGATTTTAAGCCCTTATTCTCATTGAATAATTCATTATTTGAATTTTCAATAATTTTTAATCTATTGGCCGTTGCACTCAATGATTGTGTTAGCTGTAATAATACCTTTTCTGTATTATTGTTTGACTCTTTTGAGAACTCTTCCAATTTTTCAATTCTCAATAATAATTTACTTATTATCTTTGATTCCATTGGATTTTCTTTTAAAAAATATTCTATTTTTTCTGTCTCCAACTCAGAAGACTCATCATTTGATTCCATTTTAATATTAATAGCATTATCCTGGTGATCAATAAAACTATCTACATTGTCTTTGTGCAAAGACAAGTTTAACATATTTTTTTCAAATGAATAATCCTTTAAATAATTATCAATTATATCCAATATTTCCTTGTCAATCTCATTACCTATAAGTAATTCATTGTTAGGTTGATGTAATTGATCATAAGAAGTTGGATGACTCACCAAGGTCTTACTCCATTTCCCCTGCCCCTCCTTGGCTTTCCCCTGTAAGGGTGACTGCTGGATCCTTGTTGAGGAGGATTGTTGTAATTTTGGGCGTACCAATCCCATTTCCATTTGCTTACTGTAATTTTTTGGTCCTCCTCTTGGGCTGAAGGTGTTGCTATGGAATTTTTGGATGCTACTGTTGGTGGTTGAGTCTTGATGTCCACTAGAGCTTGGTTGACTTCTATGAAACCTTGAGCTGCTCTCTTTTCCAGATTGTTGATCTGGTCCACTATGTTGTTGACTCTTATTGTCAAGGTGTTCATTAGGGTGAATAGGGAGTGAACTTGTTCTTGTAATGTATTTTTTGACTTCTTTATTGAAACCTGCTTTAAAAGCTTTTCCCTTTCCTCCAGAGACATTGGCTGAGTGTTGTTGATTATGGGAGAGTCCTGGCCCTCCATTTGAATGTCCTGTAACAGGTCTTTCAGCTCTAGGTCTTAAGTTATAAGGTTTTGCCTTATTACTTACAATGTCATTGTTGTCACACATTTTCACGTGGAAATTAAAGAATTTGAGAATTTAGATATAAAAACTTCAAAAAGGAGTTTTATCAGTATTTATCAAAACCACTGAAGACAATTTTATTGCTTACTTATTGGTATGAAGTGAATCTTTAAGTGCCAAAAGTCAAATATGCTTTTTATGTGGTCACTTAATTTAACTGGTCTACAATATGTAGCCGTGTTTTTATATTTAAAAGAGAACAACTGTTAGTAAGATTCTCTCTAAATATTTAATGAATATTACAAACCAATAAAAAGAAAAGATTAAGAGTCCTGTTAAAAGAAAACAATTAATCAGTTTAATTGGTTTATTATCTGCAAAGATCACAAATTTAATTGGTCTATTGACAGACTCCCACTAATAACAATTTTTATGTTAAATTAGTGGTAAAATTGTTGATTCAATATCACAATTTTATCATATAAAAGGGCTTCTCTTTCTGAAATCACTATATAAGTGACCCCAACCTGTTGTAATTATCCAAATATTTCTATAGGGATTTTAATTATGTGCACCTTCTTTTGAAAATTTCACTTACTGGATTATAACAGAATTCTTGAGGAAAGGCCCCCAATTGTCAGGCTAAGGTCAAGTACAAGGACGTGAACTAGCTTGAATGGTCAGTTTTCTAGAAGATTTTAATGGTCCTATATGAATACTGTAATCTAAATCCAATAAGTAGTAAAATATAATCAAAATTAAAGGTCTCAGTAATATAACTCTCACTATTTTTATATATGGCTTACAATCTTTGTAGTTGGTAGAAAAATAGATTTTATAATTCAGATACTATTCAAAAGTTTTATAAAAGTACTAATTGATATGTATTGTAATTTATTTGGTTATATTGGTAAATTGTAAATGATAAAGAATGCAGAAAACAAGACCAAAAACCCCCTCCTTTTATACACACTAAGTTCCCCAATAAACACCTTGATGTACCATCCAATACAATGTTAATGACGCCTTCAAACAAGTAATAGACCTCTCCATCAACGCCCCTAGTGACTAATAACATAATTAAACAAACAACAACCACTAAAATCCTATTAATAATAAGGGAGATCCATCAAAATTAAAGAAAAGACAAAAAGAGAGTATATGCATGGAAAACAATATTATAACAAGTTTAAAGGAGACTTTTTAAGGTTAATTATAGCTTAATAATAAGAAGGATCTACAGTAGAAATGGAGGGGCTAATCCTGACATTATACTACGTGAAATTCCCATTCAAAAATAACCAAAATTGACTGAGAAACCACCCAAAAACTTAAAAAAGAGCGTGAGATGTGGGGTAACTACATGCAGTTCTTGGCAGGCGCTTGCACGGGTAAATCCTTGACTAAAATTAGGCGAATTTAAGCGTGGTGATGAAATAAGGTGCCAAGAGTGAGGTTATTAATGAAATTAGTGCATATAAACAAGGTCAATGCATTATTAATTAAGCTAGGACACTAAATAAGCGCCTGTCGCCTATTTTAGTGTGTTTCCCCACAGTGGGCGTAGAATGTGGGGTAATTATAGTGTGAAAAAGCTAACTTTGCTAAAAATGAAGCTATTCACACGGGAAAAAAGCAGGCAGTATGTAGCCAGTACACAGAAGCCATTTCTAGCATAAAAAACACCAAATTTGAAAAGTGTTATTTTTATGCATTTAAATAGCCAAATAAATAGTTCTAAATGAGCCCAATTGATCTGTCAAAGCTTGATTTTGATATTCTCAATTTTATAGCGCATATAGTCAGCTTTTAAGTGAAATAAAGCACATTTCTTGTTTTTTGTGTAAAACAATGAATATAACAGCTTTAAGTGTACTTAAAAATTATGTAGCCTTATACTTAAGGTTCTTAAGATTACCCTAACATACTCCAACTTAATATTAAGTACATAAGACTTATAAAAGGTGGATATATGCGTGTATATAAGGTGTTATAATGGCATTTTTTGTGTATTATCATAATTTTACTTATGTATACTGTTTGTGTACTCTCATTTATTGTTCCCATGTATAGTTCATGTGTTTAACATAACTTATAAGCACTTTTTACTCAGTCCTGGGGATATACAGGCTGACATATCCCCTTCCTTTGACTAGTGAGCTGATTGATAGTCTTCAAGGTACAGAAATATTTACATCCCTAGACCTTAGAGCAGGTTACCACAACATATGTGTTAAAGAAGGTGATTAACACAAAATGGCATTCTGTACTAAATTTGGTCATTTTGAATGGTTTTTAATGCTGTTTGGTCCATTAAAGGTGCCCACCACTTTTCAACCTTTCACCAACAGCATCCTTAGAGACAGAATAGGGATAGATGTGGAAGTGTATCTAGATGACATCTTGATTTACTACAGATCAATGGAGTAACACCAGAGAGGTGTGAAAGACTGTTTGAAGTGTTTTAAGGAAGCCCAAGTATGGTTGAAACCAGAGAAATGTGTCTTCCAGTAAGTAAAATCCCCTACCTGGGTATGGTCATCTCAAAGAATAGGGTGAAAATGGATCAGGAAAAAGTAAAGGCAGTTACAGATTGGCCAACAACAACGTCAGTAAAGGAGCTTCAGTCATTTTTAGGCTTTGCAAATTTTTACTGCCATTTTATTGAAAATGACTCCCACATTTGCTGGCCATTGCACAACCTCACAAAAAAGGAAGCCAAATTTACATGGATGAGTAGCCAACAAGATTCATTTGACTACCTCAAAAGACAATTTGTGAAAGCCCCTATTCTTGCGATCCCTTACTTATTAAAGCCATTTGTTCTGGAATGAAACTGTTTAGATTTTTCATTAGGGACAGTATTATCCCAATACAATGCTGAAAATGTCCTGCGCCCAGTAGAATATTTTTCACAAAAACTGCTAGCAACCAAACTAAACTACAAAATATATAATAAGGAGTTATTGGCACTAATAAAGGCGGTGTGCACCTGGTGCCACAATTTGGAAGGAGGGCCTCACCATTTACAAGATATTATTTACACAGATCATAAAAACTTGGAAACCTTCCTGACAACAAAAAAGTTGACTTGCCAACAAGAAGGCTGGGCTGAACTGCTGAGTAGCATTAATATTGTTGTTAAATTCAGACCAGGGAAGAAAAGTGACAAAGCTGATGCACTATCACAACTTCCTGATTTGCACCCAGCACTGGACAAGCTACATACTGTTGGCACAACATTATTGAAGGGGGACCTTGAAGAGGGGGTAATCCTAGAAAAGATGGAATTAGTGGATGAGGATTTGATGGAATGGGTAAGGAGGGGGCAGGAAAAGGATGAGGGAGTACAGAAGTTTGTGAAGGCGCTGTTATCAAAAGGGATATTGGTAAGGAAAGCATTGGATCAGTATCATCTTGAAGGGGAAGCACTATATTGGAATGAAAGGATAGTGGCACCAAATGATGAAGAGCTCAAAAGGCAGGTGGTCAATTAAAGACATAATTCCTCAATGGCAGGACACCCAGGACTGCTGAAGACTGTGGATCTGGTAAATTGTAACTATTACTGGAAGTCCATGAAGGTGTATATTCAGTGCTATGTAGTGGCATGTGACTCTTTCCAGAGAAACAAGGTTAGTCTAACCATAACACCATTAACCCTGTTAAACATTTCTAAGAGGCCATGGAAAGAGCTCTCCAATTATCTTATAACGGAGTTACCCAATTCACAAGGAAAGAATGCAATCCTCACAGTAGTAGATGGTTACACCAAGATAGTGCACTTTATCCCCACCACTACAAAAGTAAAATCAGAGGGTATTGCAGACCTAATGGTGGCACACATGTGGAAATTTCATGGATTTCCTAAAAATATAGTATCAGATAGGGGAAGCACCTTTAGGTCTAAGTTGTTAAATGAAATGTATGAACAACTGAAAATTAAGCCCATATTGTCAACAGTATGGCATCCACAAACTGACAGAAAATCTGAGATAGTGAACAAGGCAATTGAAAAATATCTGTGCCACTTCATTAACTATCAGAGAGGTGATTGGGTACAGCTATTATCTCTTTCACAAATCTCATTAAATAACCGCACACACTCTGCAAAAGGCATTTCACCATTCAATTCTAACTATGGGTATCACCAAACATTCTCAATTGGTACCCCATCCATGTTACAAGTCCCAGAAGCTGCAGAGCAGATCCAGAAGATACTGAGTATACATCAAGAACTGGAGGAAGAGCTCAAGTTATTCCAGAAAGAGATGAAGTTTCATCATGATCAAGAAAGACCCAACATTGCCCACTACAGGTAGGTAACAAGGTTTGACTCAGCTTGCGTTTCTTTCCACATTGTGCCCCAATGCTAAGCTAGATCACAAGAAAGTGGGGCCATTCAAAGTCAAGCACAAAGTATCTGACTCAGCTTATGAACTGGAGCTACCAATCTCAATGAGGTAAGTACATCCAGTTTTCAACATTTCATTTCTCACAGAGCACAAAGAAGATTAAATTCCAGGATGGCTGGAAGAGCCACAAGCACCAATCCAGGTGGTAAATGAAGAGGAATTTGAGGTGGAAAAGTTTGTTTCAAAGAGGATTTACCAGAGGAAGGTTCAGTATTTGGGTGCATTGGAAAGTTTATGGGGTTAGAGATCAATCTTAGGAACCAGTAAAAAATTTAATTAATGCTAAGGGAAAGTTGAAGGAGTTTGAGGAGGAGCACAGGGGGCAGGAGGAGTAAAAGAGGGAGTAATTTTAGGACTAGGTTGAGTGGTGGAGAGGAGGAGTGCTAGAGGCACTATGCATTGTAAAGAGGTGGAAGATTGGATATTGCATAAAGGGGTTATATGGGGCAAGAGCCGTGGAGCACTCCTCATTGGACAACTTATCTAGTAATTCTACACTCTATTGTCTCACTGCTAACTTAGAACAGTCAGTCCTGTCTTCCCTCACTTTTGGCAGTCCCAAAATAGTCAGTCTAGTTAGCCTCACTACTGCATCAGCATAGGCAGTCCCATTTAAAGGCTAGCGTCAGTGCTAGTAGTAGTCTGCCTTCTCAGGTCTTAACAGTGAGAATGGTAAGAATAATTAAGGACTAATTCAAAGTACAGAGGATTACTTCAAGGAAGTGATTCAAAGATACATTGAAGATAAATTATATGTTTCAAGGCAAGTTTGAGGTGAATAATAATGTATGGTAGAGTACACTAAAATTCAAGGAATCTCACAAAGGATTGGAACTTAATAATCAAAAGAGATTAGGAGTTTAATAATTTTAAGAAAATTTATTACTAGAAGGAAGGTAGAAAAGAATAATAGCTTTATAAAAATTTAACTACTATCACAACAATATTATAATTTAATTCTAAGGAATGTTGAACCAAATCCCCCCAATTATATAGAGAACTCCTCATCACATTGACCTCTTTAATTATCTGCCTTTAATTTACCACTGACCCTCCACTATAACCCACAAATCCTTTAACCTTACTCCTATTTGCACTCAAAGACCTTTAATTACCCATGATCACACAATAACCCAACATTAAAACTATATTATTGATCTGAGCACTAATACACCATACATTTGCTTAAAGTTGAAAAGTATAAGCAGATGATTGACTAATTTAGATTTAAGATTTAGAAAGTGCAGTTGCTAGTGTATTCAAATTGAGACAACAAAGGAGAAAAACAGTTGCTAGGTAGATGTTACTTTCTGTGCTTTGAGTATGGATTTGTGTATCAATATATGAGTTAAAAGATTGACTTTTGCTTTGAGTCTTACCTGGAACGTGAAAGATGCCCAGGTATAAACCACAAGCTCCATTGATAGTTGTAGAAAGAAACAGCTCTATAATACTAAGCTATAGACACAGTCTGAGATGGGTTGGCTCTTCTTTCCAAACAGAAAAGAACTATTAAAAAAAGCACCTGCCACTCTAATTTTAAAGACAGGGAAAGTATGTATTATAAGTAAGGTTATTTAACTTTGTTGGAGCTGAGAGTAGAATAACTTATAGAGATGTGTGTTAAGAAAAAGGGAAAAATATATTTTAATATATGTAATCAACCTTTTGGCTAGATCTATTCTCAGTAAGCACTAGTATTCTCAGTCACTCCCTCTTGAAGCGCTCTATTCAATACTATCCTTACTGTAGCAATAAAATAACTCTACAGCACTACCTCTGGTATGCACACTGTTATGTACAAAAAATTAAATTAAAATAAAATAAATATGTTTTCCTCTTTATCTATTATACTCTATATTGCAGTCTACACACATGTCTACTCTACAATATTCTTCTATACTTCTACCTACTCACTGCTACTACTCTTTCCACAAAAAGATGAGTGCTGTTTATATACACCTGTATGTTCAGCGCTCTACCCCTATGCTTTTTTTTCCCCACTTGGTTTCCTACATAATTTTAGCACTGTAAAAGAGTGTCAAACGGTATCTAAATTTCTCATAAGTCTATGTACAATTAGTGGAATAACTCTTGGTTCTAATAGCGCCTGATACATCTAGACAAGAACTACTATTAGTACCTGAAACTCCACTCTCTTGTACATACACTATGTTTCTTGAGATTCCTGACTAAATAATAGGTACAGTACCACCTTTGTACCTATTGTACAAACTATGCTCACCACATGAGTCCCTGCTAGCAGTGAAACCATATGCACTGAGAAAATAACTTCCCTGTTTCAGATCTTACTTTCTATTCCTTTCTTTGAGCGCTACTTACAAACTATTAGTTTTCCTATTGCTACCTTATTTTTTCTTGATGCATTTTTCATCTCAAAGGTGTAGACAATCCTATAGTACTAGCTATAGGCCTTGACCAAGGGAGTTGGAGTAAAACCAGAAAGAATAACCCCTGTCCCTTTTGAAAAATAAGTGAGATTTACCTGCTACAGTAAATTGGTTCCTGTTTACCAAAAGCCCCTTTTCCAATACACTTGACTGCTTGATCAGCCAAGAAAGTAGTCCCCATACAGACTACCAGACCAAAGAACTGAAATGTAGACCAATGTCCACACCAGAGAAAGAAATGATACTTGATGTAGGTTGCAAATCCACACCAGAGACAGCAATGATACTTGCTATAGCTTGCAAGACTATAACAGAGAAAACAGTTGCTAGTAAAGTTAAATGAAGAACTTACTTGCAACATAACACAGCCAAATTGTGGCCAACAACAGTGAAAACTGCCTGAGAAACCATATATAATCACCAGATGGTTGTATGATAATTAAAGTTCCCCCAAACTGTCTTATGCAGTATATACACACAGACCACCCCTCTAAGATCCATGCACAGCAACGCATTTGGCACCTGTACCAGCCAAATTGAATAAAAACCCTTCAGAAGCGCTCCCCAACCTTCTAAAACAGAGGCGGGCGGGCCACCTGAAGTGGCCCCACCTCCCTGAAGCCAGAAAACCAATAAAAGCATCTAATCTACTTAGAAAACTTCACTACAACTACTAAAACCCTTAAAACACAAAATTAAGCTATGACAACATTGAGACATAAAACGTAGAGCCAAATTAGCCCTATGTAATGGTACTAAGCACTTAACCCTAAGACTTAAGGTTAACCCGTAAAACACAAAAAACAAAATTAAACAGCTATCTTTTATAATGAAAAATGAGGAAATGACCCCTTAAAACTTAGAATATGAAAAATGTCCTCAAGACATGAAAAATAGAGAAACACCGGGGCTATCCAATTGTAGTAACCACATACCTGCAGTCCAAATATTCACGGAATAAATCCAGAAAAACACCCAGTTCTTCAACCAATTTCAAATAAGACATGCACAAACAGCACCAAACAGCACAACAAAGGCCCCTGCCAATGTTGGAAGACCACATCCTCCCTCCAATAGAGAATTCCCACATTCTCCTATACCACAACCACCATGTTCAGCTTTCTTTCCAAATCTGCTACTGACATGGGCCCCTGCCAATACTGCATTGACAATAATCTAATCTGCACCATCACAATCCATACAGAACGTCCTGTGATGTCTTCCACTCCAGAAAGAAGACCTGCTACAGACCTGGTCCATTATCCTCTGAAACAGCTTCACCTCCACCTCAACCTGGTCCATCTTCTACCAGCACCAAAAGATCTAGGCCATCCATCCTGATACCCAGAATCATCAAAAAGCTACACCCTTCCCAGAAGAGTGCCACAACCCATAATACAACAAGTTCCACCATCCCTGGTAAATCTGATGGTAAAGAACTTTCATTTCTTCCTTCAACTTTAAAACTTATGACTTCTCAGTTCCTCCATCTTCTGACAGTGATGATGACAATGTAGGATCCATTGAACCACCAACACCAAACCACCTGCCCACAATTAAGGCCAAGTTCCAACAACACACATCTCAACAGAAACAACTTCTGCTTCACTACTTCCAATCCACTCCTGCTAGAGATCCACAGGAAATTGAGAAAAGAAGGCACCTCATCCACCAGTTCAAGGCTAATTCTGAACAATTCATTTCATCACTTGATTCCTTCTGTAATTCCACTAGTACTTGAGCTTGATTCAGAAAAGAAAAATTGACCACACCCTCTATAGGATGTAACCACAAACAACCCTCAGTTTTAAGTCTTGGGGGACCATCCTCATTTTATAGTCTTGGGGGACTCAAAAACCTAAATCATATACCCAGAACCAGAGATCAACCACATTAAGACACAGAGAAAAAACTAACATTCTGGGGTAATTGTGAATAGAGCTGCCAGCCCATCAATTACCCCCAAACTTGCCTTTGCTAAATTCAGAGGCTCCCCCTGTAGATACCCTCCACCAATCTTTCAAAAAACTCCAACGACAAAACCCATTCCTCAGTTTATAGTCTTGGGGACTACACCATCAACAATCCTCAGTTTAAAGTCTTGGGGGACTAATTTTCAGTTTACAGTCTTGAGGGACTTTGAATTTGCATAGAAAATACCCAGTCAATTCCATGCAGAATACAGCCACAGTCAGTCTGCTGAAATTCCACCTTTCACTTCATCATCTACCCAACCACTGACAAAAACCTCCTTATCTCTTTCTTCATCTTCTCCTAACCACAAATCATGGACAGATCTCCTGATGTTGACCCTTCTAAACTTCCTTGCTTCACTGCTCCCAAGGACTATGCCTGCAAGCAGTGCATCCACATGTGCAGACCTTGCACATTCACTCTTCCAACTCCTGAGGCCAAACTCTACAACAAGGCTTGTGACTCTTGCTACTCCAAGAAGAAGAAATGTGACAGAGATGCAAACTACCCTATTCCTCCTCCTTCACCTTCTCATAAATACCTTTCAAGATCCCCTACCAGATCCCCAGATCTTGACCCATCCTCTTCCTCTTTATCCTCAGCACCTTCCAGAAGATCCAGGAACTCAGCCTCCAGAACTCTTCCCAAAAGACCAGCCTTAGCTCCCCAAGAAACAGCTTTTATCTCTGCTAATCCAGCTTCAAAAGCTTCAAAATCAGCTCCTAGGCTGCTAGACTGCGTCCAGGCGGCCCTCCTGCCTCACTAGACAGTGAAAATCAAGCTCAAAACTTTCAAAAACAGCCAGAAAACAGCCAAAATCATCCAATCAACAAAAACAACTCTACGCAACCACCTCCCACTGCTCCCAGAGCAATTCAGCCAACCTTTCCAAGGTCAAAAAATACCAAAATTTCCCAAACTTCTAAGAGACCTGCCAGAGCACCCCAAGAAGCCACCAGAGCCCCCAACACAGCACCAAAACAACAACTTCACCCCCGGTTAAGGAAAAGAAACAACACCTCTCCTCTGCCAGCCAACTATTCTTCTGAAAGTTCCATTCCTTCAAGAGCTCCATCCAGAAGAGATCAATATGCTTCCAGATCACCCTCTCCTGCTCCATCTTATAACAACCCTGGTACTCCATCACCAGCATCTCATCCAGCTGAAACCAACCAAAATATCAACAACAACAACAACAGCCCAGCTGCTCCAACTAGGACCCAGGAACATCAGCCTCCTAGTTCACCTTCTCAAAACCTTTCAGAGGAAGACCAAGATAATCCATATCTTTCCCTGATTGATCCCCCAACTATCACCCTTCCAAAATCTTCAGAAGTCCAAATTCTAGCGGCTTACAGATTTGATGAGCTTCCAATCTGTAAGTACCAAATTAATTCATCCCATTTCTTCAACAAAATTAATTACTGATCCAATTCTTCTTGTCTAGTTGGCACCCCTCCTTGTGAATCTACTATTGAAGTTGGCCAACCTCTTGAAACTTCATTAACCTTGGATTATGGAGACATGAAACAACACCTCAGAACCATGTGTTCTAACATGCTGAAAGCCTTTGCCCTCCATGGACCTTTAAATGACTTTGAGAAATCCCTGAGAAAGCGACTGCTGGACAACCACTGGAAGATGTCTAGGATCATTAAGCACACCTTCCAGCACTCCATTCCTGCCTCTTCTTCTTCCTCCTCTGAACTTCCTTCTAATCCAATTCCTGCCCATTACAACCCGTACCATATTTCCAGCAGGATCCACTTCAAAGATCACCACACTTCCCACAATCCCAACAAAAAGCAAAAATGCCAACACAATACAGACCAGCCTCCAGACAATGCGTTCCTGAAACACAATAACAAATTAAAAGAAAACAATTAATAATAATAATAAAGCAATAATAAAAAATAATTTCAGAATTTTTTTTAACCGTATATCTTTACTAAACTACTAATCATAAGAAAATTTTAAAATAAAATTAAAATGAAATAAATAAAATAATATGAACTAAATAATTATAAAAAAAATGGTATCCCCCAGCCAATTGATGAGCTGACCCCCTGATACCTTACCCACATCCAAGTGCACCTTGATGTGGATACACAATTAAATATTTTAAATGATTAACAAAAAATAATAAAAAATGAAACACAAAAATAAATGAAATAAATAAATAAAAAAGAAAATAGCATTGCCCGGCCAATTGATGAGCCTTTCCCCACCAATGCTTTCCCACATCCAGGTGACTCTGATGTGGTAACACCCTATATTTTTGATTTTATAATTTTAAACAACCCCCATAAAAAATTAAAAGAAAAAAAGAGAAAAAAGAAAATAATCTAAAACTACTATCTAGCAAACACATAACTACAAATTCAAAGACAGTCCAGCTCCATAGATGGTCCAGATTCAGAGAAGGTCCAGTAAGAGAAAGTCCCGTCCATAGAAATGATCACTGGGTGGGCTCCCTCCAATAAGTAAAAATGATGGGAGACCACCAGTAATCACAACAAATCCAAAAGCACCCAAAGACATCCAAGGAAGTCCAGTTTAAAGTCATAGAGGACTAAAAGCCTGAATAATAACAACAGAACTAGAATTCAACTAGGATGAACAAAAGACTTGAGACAGACATTCTGGGGTAACTGTTTTACAGAGCAGCCAGCTCATCAGTTACCCCCACACTTGCCAAAATAAAATCTAGAAGCCCCACCTGGGTACCTTCTAACCAACAAAACACAACATCCAACACAATAAACCATAACCAATAAAAGTGAAGAGTCCGGCACTTGAAGACCAAAGGAATTTCCAGTTTAAAGTTGTAGAGGACTAAAACCTGTGAAAAGAAACCAATACTAGGGTTCAACCAAATTAAGAGAAAGGGTTGGAAACAGACAATCTGGGGTAACTTTTGATAGAGCAGCCAGCCCATCAGTCACCCCTACACTTGCCAAGATCAAATCTAGAAGCCCCACCCATGGGTACCTTCTAAGAAAATTTTCCAACACAAAAGTTGCTCTGCAACACCAAAATCCAAAATTTAAAGAATGTTCCATAGTTTATCCTCATCGCGGAGTCAATCTTCTTCATGTCTTGTGCCTCTGGGATAAAATCTCTTCACCTGATCTTCAGCCACTCTCTTCTTTAAGACTGCACCATCCAACTCTTCCAAAACATAAGAACCTCTAGACACCTGAGATCTGACTCTGCAAAGTCCATTCCATCTGTCAGAAAACATCTTTCCCCACTGACTCTCCAAACTTCTATTATAAACCAAAACCAAACAACCAGGTTTCAAGGGATTCCTGAGTCTATGAGCCAACTTCTTTTCCCAGTATCTGACTGATTGATTTCTTATCTTCATCATTCTAGAGTATGCCTTCTCCTGAAATTCCTCTCTACATTCCAACTGTTGCATCCTGGCACAGAGCAAATCTTCTGTTGAGTTCACATCATCCCAATCAATTCCAAGATAGGATACAGCTTCCAAGTCCACTGGAAGAACTGCTTTCTGAACAAACATTAATTCATAAAGAGAATAGCCAGTTGTCCTCTTCACAGTGACCCTATCAGCAAATAACACCAAGGGTAAATAATGCCTCCACTTTTCAGCACTATCTCCACACATTTTCACCAAAGCATTCTTGATAACTTGATGGCCTCTTTCAACCATGCCTTCAGCTTCAGGATAATAGGGTTTTGCTACTCTAACTTTAAAACCAAGACTTTCCACAGCTTCTTTAATTTCAGCACCAAACTCTGGCCCACCATCAACAGTCACCAACTTCATCAACCCATATCTATAAATCCACTCTTTCTTCAAAAATTCTGCCACATTCTTGGCAGTCAAATTAACCAGAGGCACTGCCTCAACCCAACCAGAAAAATCATCCCTAGCAAGAATCAAGTATTTATACCTGCCCTCTTTAATATGGACAGCATCCAGGCTGACTCTTCCAAACACAGTTGATTCACCAGTAGCACGGCCAACCTCTTTAGGTTTCAAGTTACTTCTTCTTTGACATTCTTCACAAGATTGAACCCAACCCTGCACAGCCAACTTCATACCAGGCAAGCAAAATCTGTCTGCTACTCTTCTATAAGTCTCCCCAAAGCCTCTATGACCAAGATCTTCATGCAAAGACTTCAACACCAACTATTGACCCTTCTTCTGAGTCACCACAACTTGAGGATTTGGATGTCTACTCCTCATCAACCTTCTTCCTGACACATAGAATCCAGGACTTTTCTTCTTTATTGCCACCCAAGTGTCATCATCACAAATATCTGACCTCTCCAAGGTTAAAAGATATTCAACCAAAATAAAATAGAACCCAGTCTGACCCCAGTTCTCATCTTCAAAATCCAACAACACAAAATCCAAGGGTACAAAGCTATCATCAAGATCACCAGTGTGCACATGTGCAACACAACCGGCCCAACCAGGACACCAATCCCTAAACTTTGGTACATCCTTTTTCTTCCACTGAATCTTATAAGGATCCAGTTCACTAACAAAAAAACCATTTTCTAAATTTGAGCCATCCAAAACAACATCCCCATCTTCATCAACAAAGACATTCAGATCACCAGAATCAAGATCAGAACCATCCAGTTTAACCTCTTGGGGGAGGAGAGAGCAATATTCCAGTTTAACCTCATGGGGAAGGTGAGAAAAATCTTCAGCACCCTTTGTGCTGGCCCTAACCACTTGGAAATCTTCATCAAATTCTTCAGAATCAGAATCTTCATCTGTGGGTGGGCTTCTTGATAATCCATCTGGCATTGTAAAATTTTTACCTGGCTTGTGCACCAGGTCAAGAGAGAAATCTGAATAAAAGCCACCCACCTAGTCATTGGAGCATTTGAAAGACTAGGTGTGTTGATCATTTGAACCAGAGATTTAGCATCCACCTGCAGCTCAAAATGCTGCCCCCACAAAACAGTTTGTAGCTTCTTAAAAATTTTTGCTACACCACACAATTCCAATGTTGGCTGAGAATACCTAGATTCCACCTCATTAAAAACCACAGACTCATACCTTACTGGCCTGACCTTCCCAGCTTTATCTTCCTGAGACAAAACAGCACCAGCAGCAATATAACTTGAGTCCACCTCCAGATAAATTTCTCCAACTTCCCTTCCGTAATCCAACTTGTGAAGAATAATATCTTCACCTACCACCTTCTTCAACTTCTGAAAAGCTTCTTCACACTCTTCAGTCCATTACCACTCTGCATCATTCCTGGTCAGCCTCCTTAAAGGTGAAGCCAACAAAGAAAAATCTTTAATAAAAATCCTGACATACACACAACCTCCCAAAAATCCCCTGACTTCAGTATTATTTTTAGGCCTTGGCCATGACTGAATTTTATTAACCTTCTTTTTTGCCATAATCCTCCCTTCTTTACATACCACATGACCGAGAATTTCCAGAGCGGGAACACAACAACATAACTTTGACCCAGAAATGGTCAAACTAGCCTCTTCAATTCTAAACGATACTCTCTCTAGAGTAATTGCATATTTCCAAACAAATCTACTTATACCTGGGTTCTCCTTCAGCACCTCATTTCCATAATCAGTGGAGGGTCCTTTAATTCCACTGTCATCAATAAAATTCCAGCATGAGTAGGAACCTCATCCTGTAAAATACCAGTCATTTGTGCTTGATATACTGCTACTGAATTAGTTTCTTCTTGAGGCAACCTAGTGAACTGAAATATTCCCAGAGGAGTCTCAAACTTTGTGAGTGGCCATGAATCAGTGCGAAGTTCCCTTTCATCATAAACACCCATAATATCACCAAACCATAACACACCCTTCCAGAAAAGGCTTCCACAAAGTCTTCTGCACTTGGAGGCATCCCCGCATCCTTGATAGTGACTCTATTCAAGGCTCTAAGATCATGCAACAACCTCAACCTCGCATTCTCCTTCTTAACACAGAAAACCAGACTTGAGTAACTAGAAGTTGATTGATCATACAATCCTGTCCTGAATCTTTCCCTAACAGTCTCCACAAAATCATCCTGGATAGCAACTGGAATTGGAATAGGTTTGATTTTCCAAGTTTCATGACAAACCACAGGAATCAAGTAAGGTTCCCCATAAGAGTGTTTCAACACACCCCTTTCCTCTTCAACAAATGCCACCACCTTCTCCCTCAGCACAATAACATGCAAAAACAACTTCTTTTCCTCATCAGACAAGCAACCATCAGGACCAAAATTAACAACCTTCAACCTTTCCACTTTCAACCTAGCAGTTTCCTCAAAATCAGGAGGATTTTTCACCAGAGGAGTACAGTATGGATCTCTTGACAAAGGAGGTCTCTTCAAAGGAGGATTCAAACCTACAGGCATAGGCTCATTGAAAGGCCTAATCTTCTGTGGCACCTTCTTGTACTTTGGGGCTCCACCATCAACTTTACGGACCTTCAGGATGTCTTCACCACCAGACCTAGAACAAAAACCAAGGGCTTCCCCATTGCTCACATGTGTGTCCAAGGTAATGTTTTTGAAAGGTGTAGAAGAAACCCTAGTGGTGCACAATTGGGTGGACTTACTTTTACTCCACAATCTCACCACTCCAAAACTTTTCCACAATCCCACATCTTTATCTTCACTATCATCGAACAAATCTTCAACTCTTGATTCATCTTCTGAATCACATCTTCTAAAATTTGTGCAGCTTATCCTCATGCCAGAGGCCCAAAACTTGATCTTGATGATATTCATTCTTCAAAAATTTGTGCAGTTTAACCTCTTTCTGGAGGCCCAAAACTTGATCTTGCTGATCTTCACAAAAATAATTCTTTTCTTCTTTTTTGATTATCTTCAGTTATCTTTAAATTTTTATTTTCTTTTCTTGAGTTTTCTTCTATCCTACAAAAAAAACCAGGGGTTTCCCCAATGCTCACAGAAATGGCCAAGGTAATGTTTTTGAAAGGTGCAGAAGAAACCCTAGCAGTGCACAATTGGGAGGAATTACTTTTAGACCCCAATCTCACCACTCCAAAGCTTTTCCGCATATCTTTCAATAAATATATATAACCAATCTTCTTTTTTGAACTTGAATTAAAAATAATTGAAAATCTTGAGAGAGAAAAGATACTTGATTAAAAACTTGAAGAATACTTGCAGAGAAGAGAAACATTAAAAAGAGAAAGTTGAAAATCCACTTGGTATATCTCCAAGGGAGCTGACCTACTACAACCTGGGATTTCCTCATCTTGGGGAGAGGTTGTAGCACTCGGGCAATCCTGAAATGTAGAAAATCATGATGTGGTCTTCCAACATTGGTAGAGCCCTTTGTTGGTTTATTTGGCGTTGTTTTGATATGTCTTAAATTGCATTGTTTAATAATTAGGTGTTTTTCTGGATTCACTCAGCAAAAATTGGGACTACAGGGATGTGGGTACAACCATTGGATAGCCCCGGTTTTCTCTATATTTTATGTCCTGATGACATTTTTCATATTCTAAGTATTAAGGGGATAATTTCTCATTTTTCATTTAAAAAGATAGCTGTTTAATTTTGTTTTTTGTGTTTTACGGGGTAACCTTAAGTCTTAGGGTTAAGTGCTTAGTACTGTTAGAATGAGCTAAATTTTCTCTACATTTTATGTCTCAAAGTTTTTATAGCCTAATTACATGTTTTAAAGGTTTTAGTAGTTGTAGTAGATTTTTCTAAGTAGTTTGGGTATTTTTGGTGGTTTTTGGTGGTTTTGTGAATTCAGGGTAGTCCAGCCGCCTCAGGCAGGCCACCTGTCATCGAGAGGACTGCCTGCCTTAGTTCTAGAAGGCTGGGAAGTGTTTCTAGAGAGGTTTTATGCAATTTGGTGGTCAAGAACGCCAAATTTGTTGGTGTGCATGGGCTCTTATATAGTGAATAAGACAGTTTGGGGCAACTTTAATTATCATAAAGCCATCCAGAGGTGATATCCTTGTTCCTCACTCAGTTTTAACTGTTTTTTTGCCACAATTGGCTGTGTTTGTTGCAAGGTTAGTTCTTCATTTAACTCAACTTTGGCAACTGTTTTCTCTGGTGTAGCTTTGCAACCTGCATCAAGTATTATTGCTGTTTCCTGTGCAACAAGTGCACAGTGTTTGTTTTTATGGTGTGTATTTTTCTACATTTCAGGTTCTCTTTGGTCTGTAGTCTATCTAGGCTACTGACTTAACTTGTTAAGCAGTCAAGGAGTGTTTTTGAAGGGGTATAGTAACAGTCACTGATTTGCTGAAGCAAGTAAATCACACCTGGTATTTCTCAAAGGGACAGGGGTTTTTGTCTCCAGTTTTACTCCAACTCCCTTTGTAAAGGCCTATAGTACTTCAGGCCCCAGAAATGTAGACAATCCTATAGTACTAGCTATAGGCCTTGACCAAGGGAGTTGGAGTAAAACTGGAGAGAAAAACCCCTGTCTCTTTGAGAAATACCAGGTGAGATTTACTTGCTACAGCAAATAAGATACTGTTACTATACCCCTTCAAAAACACTTCTTGACTGCTTAACAAGTCAAGAACGTAGCCTAGAAAGACTACAGACCAAAGAGAACCTGAAATGCAGAAAGATTCACACCAGAAAACCAAAACACTGTGCACTTGTTGCACAGAAAACAGCAATAATACTTGATGCAGGTTGCAAAGGTACACCAGAGAAACCAGTTGCCAATGTTGATTTAAATGAAGAACTAACCTTGCAACAAACACAGCCAATTGTGGCCAAAAAACAGTGAAAACTGAGTGAGGAACAAGGATATCACCTCCGGATAGTTTTATGATAATTAAAGTTGCCCCAAACTGTCTTATTTACTATCTTCACACAGACTACTATCTAAGAGCCCATGCACACCAACAAATTTGTTGTTCTTGACCACCAAAGTGCATAAAACCTCTCTAGAAACGCTTCCCAGCCTTCTAGCACCAAGGCAGGCGGTCCACCCAACATTTGGAGGCCTGCCTGAGGCAGCCGGACCACCCTGAAGTCAGAAAACCACCAAAAATACCCAAACTAATAAGAAAAATCTACTACAACTACTAAAAACTTTAAAACACGTAATTAGGCTATAAAAACATTGAGACATAAAATGTAAAGAAAATTTAGCTTATTCTAACAGTACTAAGTACTTAACCCTAAGACTTAAGGTCAGCCCGTAAAATACAAAAAACAAAATTAAACAGCTATCTTTTTAAAAGAAAAATGAGAAATTATCCCCTTAATACTTAGAATATGAAAAATGTCATCAAGACATAAAATATAAAGAAAACTGGGGCTATCAAATGGTAGAATCCACATCCCCATAGTCCCAATATTTTATGAGTAAATCCAGAAAACACCTAATTATTAAACAATGCCATTTAAGGCATATCAAAACAACACCAAATAAACCAACAAAGGGCTCTGCCAATGTTGGAAGACCATAGCCTCCAACTGAATATTTCTCAATTGATGTTATGCATTCACATATGCTTGGAAACCCAAAGATCACATTTTAAGCTATTTTCAAATAAAAAACACAGCAAAAGATCTAGAAAGAAAGCTGGAAAAGGATAAAAATTGGCATGTAAGAGAAGAAGATGACAATTTATTTTTTGATACTTCACTGCATAAGCATTCTAAAAAACGTAGAAGTAGCTTAAGCACCACAAATAATTATGATGATGATACAGGACACACAAGACAGTGTAAGTGGAAAAGACTTATGAGTTCAAGACAGTCATCAAGTCATCATGGACTAGATAGTGAAGGATTGGGAACAAATCAATCAAGAAGCCAGACTAGGTCATCCAGCGCCAAATTTATTCCTCCATATAGCAATTTGGCCTCATTACAGTCTCAAAGAAGTGGCAGTAGGAATTCATTGTATAACTTAAAGCAACAGAGCATTAGCATATCACAGAGTGAAGGATCTCACTCATCAAATGAGAAAACTAGATATGATGAAAATAAAAGGAAAGGTAAGGAGAAAGAAAATGAAGGTAGTAGTAATCCATGAATCACAGCAGCAGAGCTACAGGTTGTATGGAAGATGATTGATCAAGTAAGAAGACCTTCCTGGCTAACAAAAGTTCCAAAATCAGTAGGATCTAAAAAGGCAGGATCCCTCAAGGCAGCATAATGGCACATGCTATATACTCTCTACTTCCCTTTGTCACTTATACCCCTTTGGTTTGAAAAATTTAAAGAATCTGAATCTTCAGCTTCCTCAGCTGAAAAACCAACAGAATGTTATCTTCTCAGGTCACTTGTAACATTATGCTTGATCACCAATTTTTTGATATTAAAAAATATACAGACTAATGAGCTTAAAGATCTAGATCAATTTCTGTTAAAGTATTGTGAGTGCCCCAAAGAGGGTTGGAAGAATATTAACACAAAGCCAAATCTACATATCAGTCAACATTATCCTGAAATGATAAAGCGTCTTGGTCTACTATCAGGTACAGCTACTTAGTCTAGAGAATGGGTGAATCATATATTATCTGAAATTCCAAACAATCACCATCCACGTATGTAATGTTTGTAAGCAATTATTTAAAAACTGAACTGTGCTAATTTATTAATATTGACCACAGGAGAGATACCACTAACAATGCTCAAACATTGGTATCAGAAGTCTAGGGTATTAAATCTTGGTGAAGCTGAAGATAATGATCAATGTGAAACTAAAAAAAGCCATATTGATCTCAATAAACAAAACAAATGGATCCATCTAAGTATGGAATTTTTTACTAAATGGGTAAGGGAATAAATGGGAAAAGAAACTTCAAGACAGGCTTAGACACCATAGGAGAAAAGTGGGGATCAGGTAGTTGAAAATTTAGCAAGAATATTGATACATGGAAAGAGGTTTACCAGTTACCATTGACACATTGCTAATTCAACAATTGAATTCTACTATGGAAAAGATAGCCAGTTTGGGAAAATTGATGATCTTTTCAGGTCAAAGGAAGAGAATGATCAAATCTATTTAATAGTGAGTCCTTTCAAGGAGCTCTGTCCAGAAGAAACATCAAAGGATCCCTATGAGATTTTCCCACAAGTGCATTGTTGGATAGTAAGAGTAGCCAAAGCAACTCAAATTGTGATTAAGAAAGATGCAATAATTGGACATGCAGCTACTGTTGAGCGCAAAAAAAGAATGTTTGGAATCAAAAAAGAGGTTGTTACTGCCATTGGACTGCAGACAGTAGTGAGTGAAAAAATTAATCAAATTTGTTTTCTGTTGACTAACATCTTTGTGTTAATTTGGGATTTGGGAAATTTTTAGGATTGGTGATGCTTGTAAATGGTAAAAGAAATATTTAAATGCTCAATTTACAAATGCAATGCATCCAAGTTACGTCATCTTAAATTCAGTGAACAATAACATTGGTTGCTTTTATTGCGAGAGAACCCATTCTTTCAATGAGTCATTTTTATCTTAAATGTAAGAATGAAAGAAAGAAAATCATGATAATGAGAAATACAATAAAATTGTTACTTAATGAATGATCTTCTTGCTTATTCATCTACTATAAATAGTTTGACCTTCCCACTTTAGCTGATAGCTATATATTATTCACTTTATTTTTCCCCAAGAGAACATACTGGTTAACAAGACTATAAACATAGTATCTTTTTTTACTTTAACTTTGATAGGTATAAATTTTAACAAGTCATTATTTTTGTTTTATTTTATTTTATTACAGTTCATTATGGATGATAATTTTGAAGGGATTTCTGTTGACCCAACCAATTCTGATTTTTTTCCACCTCAACATACTAATACTGGAAATACTCCTCCACTGCCCACTGCTGATCCACCTCCAGATGCATCTCAGCATGTACCGCCTAATTCTAACCCACCTCCTAATCCCAATCCAGGCCAAGAGGCTCATGGAGAACCAAGAAATTTAAATCCCAATCATCCTTCTGCTCCTGAAAGTGCTGATCAGCAAGCCAATCAGCTAGGAAGAGATTGGGCTAGTGAAGTATTGAGGGAGTTTTTTGGAGACCAATCATCATCTGCTCAGCCTAACCAAGGATTAAGCACAAGTGGAGCTGGTAAGTCAAATTTTTAGTGTATTCTTTTATTTAAAAATAACCAATTTAATTAACTTATCTGAATTGTTAGTGAATCCCTCAATCATTATGGGTATCAGTGATTACCACAGACTCAATTCAGCAGAGTCTCATGAACGAGAATGGGGGTTAATAGCTGTAAGAGGCTTAGTTAGAAGGAATGATGTTCCCAGGAGCTCCAACAGTCTAAATAGAAATATTTACCACTTTCTGAAGTATTGTCTTGGGGAACCAACCCAAATAGCAAAATATCCTGCAAGTCCAACACCTTTGGAGATTGACAATTGGAAAGCTTGGAACCAATTCAAACTGTCCTAACCCAAGTCCAATCTTCTAACTGTGCCAATTCTGCAGCTGATTGACAATTTCTGATAACCAATTCTATAGCCTTCTTGAGATCTGAAATTTGACCACCCAAATTTATTCCAGCACCTGAGCCTTGAGGACTAAAAGGAGGAGCACCGATCCCACTTTCTGTCAAAAGAGACTTAGAGCATTAATAGCAAGAAAAAGGTTTTTGGAAATTTGCATTTGATTGGACTTTCCGTGATTTTTTAGAATAAACTTTGAATCAAGTCATGGGAAGCATAGTATGCAACCACTGTACCAGGTGGCTCACCACCTTGAATACAATTGATCAGTCATAGCTTCAGTTCACCCAATGTGTTATTGAGAAATGGGTAGTCAATAAGGGAAAGGAGATGATAAGGTTGTTTGGGCAAGAAGAGGAAAGGGTGGAAAGAGAAAAGATGGAAAAGAGGGCAAGGGCACAAGCATAACTTTATCGGACCAAGGTAAGTTTTTTATTTTACTTTCCTTATTGTTATTATGAAGCTGATTTAGTTGGAATTCAGATTTCTAGTTCACACTAAAAGTTAGCAAGAGATTTCTGCAGTGATGTGCCAGGTTTTGTTGTGCTTTTTCATGATACTAGGTGTATCTCTGATATCGAGGAAGGCCCACCACCAGCCCCAACTGCACCCATCTGAGCTAATCCTGGATGGCAAAATCCTGAACTAAATGATTTGTTTAAAAAAATGGATAAGATGACAAAGTACTTAGCCCATACACCAGCTCAAAGAAAATCAGCATTAAAAACATATTCACGGTGTAGACAATCCTATAGTACTAGCTATAGGCCTTGGCCAAGAGAGTTAAAGAAAAACCAGAGAGAAAATCCCCTGTCCCTTTAGAAAAATAGAGTGAGATTTACCTGCTACAGTAAATCGGTTCCTGTTCTTCTAAAGCCCCTTTTCAACACACTTGACTGCTTGATGAGCCAAGAAAGTAGTCCCCAGACAGACTACCAAACCAAAGAACTGAAATGTAGACCAATGTCCACACCAGAGAAACCAATGATACTTGATGTAGGTTGCGAATCCACACCAGAGACAGCAATGATACTTGCTATAGCTTGCAAGACTATAACAGAGAAAACAGTTGTCAAAGTTGAGTTAAATGAAGAACTAACCTTTCCACAAACACAGCCAATTGTGGCCAAAAAACAGTGAAAACTGAGTGAGAAACAATGATATCACCTCCGGATAGTTGTATGATGATTAAGGTTGCCCCAAACTGTCTTATTCACTATCTACACACATACCACTATCTAAGAGCCCATGCACACCCACCAATTTGGCGCCTGTATCCTCCAAATTGAATAAAAACCCTCCAGAAGCGCTCCCCAACCTTCTAAAACAGAGGCGGCGGGCCGCCCAATGTCAGAGGCGCCTCCTGAAGCGGCATGGCCTCCCTGAAGCCAGAAAACCAATATAAACACCTAATCTACTTGGAGAAAATAACTAAAACTACTAAAACCTTTAAAACAC
The DNA here is from genome assembly GCA_030280995.1 of Hemileia vastatrix. Lineage (NCBI taxonomy): Eukaryota > Fungi > Basidiomycota > Pucciniomycetes > Pucciniales > Zaghouaniaceae > Hemileia > Hemileia vastatrix. Next base: position 25,861,871 of record JASXTE010000008.1, on the reverse strand, counting down.
AGAATTTCACTATGACAACATTGAGACATGAAATATAGAGAAAAATTAGCTCTATCCAATGGTACTAAGCACTTAACCCTAAGACTTAAGGTTAGCCTGTAAAACACAAAAAACAAAATTAAACAGCTATCTTTTATAAATGAAAAATGAGGAAATGACCCCTTAAAACTTAGAATATGAAAAATGTCTTCAAGACATAAAATATAGAGAAATACCGGGGCTATCCAATGATAGTACCCACATACCCGCAGACCCAATATCCACGGAATAAAACCAAAAAAATACCTAATTCCTTAGCAGATGTCAATTAAGACATGCACAAACAATGCCAAATCGCACAACAAAGGCCCCTGCCAATGTTGGAAGACCACAACGGTCATCAGAAAGGATGGTTGCACATGATGGTATATTCAAGGTTCCCAAATATCTCCCCAAGAATTGATATTCAGCAACATTTTTGGCAGGATTATCTGTGAATGAATGTGATTCACTTGGGGTTGGAGCTGATATTGATCCGGTAAAGATACGGGAATAAATTAATACAGCATCAACATTATCATAACTTTGGTATAACAGTGATCTTCTGTGTAATATAGCTATCTTATATTGAATTTTATTTATTCTGTTATTTTTTCAAAGCAACTTGGTAAATTTTATAAGGTTATATCGAGAGAGAGTAACATTTTATTTAAGAAAAACAAATAATGTATGAGATATAAAAATTTATTTTCAACAAATTGATGGTCCATACCTCTTTATGTCACATTTATGTATCCATATTAATTTCAATAAAAATTAATGTTGAAAAATACATAGTGAATACATGCTATTCCACTTACACTTGCTAGACATAGCTACCATTAAATATGCTAGTATCAAAATTAATGAGCATGTTAATCAAGAATTTCTGGAGTCAACTGCTTATTTTTATGCATGGTGCCTTTCCAACATTAATTTCGATTGAAATTAATTTTAATACTGGCATATTGAATGGAAGCTATTCCTGGAAAGTGTAAGTGGAATAGTGTGTATTCATTATGTATTGGTCAACATTAATTTTAATTGTATTTAATATTGACATTTTCATATTGAATCCAAACCAGCAAACAACCCAAAAAATTCTTCATAAAACTGCTCACTAATTTCAATTGAAATTAGGGTTGACCATATACATATTGAATGGTAGTTATATCTGGTGTGTGTAAGTTGTAAAGCTTGTGTTCAATGCGTATTGGTCAACATTAATTTTTATTGAAATTAATATTAATGTGTAAATGATATATACATGCTCAATATGCATTGTAATTTGTTTACTTGAGAATAGAGGGCTCTACTTTGCATCTTACAGAAAAATGCTTGGTGGCATGTCAAATTCAATTTTAATTAAAATTAATCTTGAAATGTTACCATGCATAACAGTAAGCAACTGACTGCAGAAATTGATGATAATCATGAACCTTAATTTCAATCAAAATTAATGTTGACAAATGCAGATTGAATAAAATCTATGCCACTTACACTAGCCAGGCATATTTACTATTTATTATGTATTGGTCAACATTAATTTTGATAGAAATTAATATGGATATGTAAATATTATATTTACCCTCAACATGTATAGTAAATTTCAATACTTAAGATTACTTGCTGTCCTTTACATGTCATGCAAAAAAGCATTATATCATTTCAACATTAATTTTGATCAAAATTAATGTTGCCATGCCATTATGCATTAAAAAAACTAACTGACTGAAAAAGTTCATGATCAAAATGCTTATTAATTTTGATCAAAATTAATGTTGACCAATACATATTGAATATAAGCTATTGCCACTTACTCAGACCAGATATAACTACCATTCAATATGTATATGGTCAGCCTTAATTTTGATTGAAATTAATGGGCAGTTTTATAAAGAATTTTTTGGGTCATTTTCTGGCTTGGATTCAATATGCAAATGTCAATATTAAATTTGATTGAAATTATTTTTGACCAATACATAATGAATACACACTATGCCACTTACACTTTCCCGGAATAGCTACATGCAATATGCCAGTATCAAAAGTAATTTTGATCGAAATTAATGTTGGCAAGGCACCTTGCATAAAAATAAGCAGTTGACTCCAGAAATTCATGATCAACATGCTCATTAATTTTGATTAAAATTAATTTTTGATACTGGCATATTAAATGGTAGCTATGCCTGGCAAGTGTAAGTGGCATAGCATGAATTCACTATGTATTAGTCAAGATTAATTTTGATCAAAATTAATATGGACATGGACTATGCATAAAATTCCAATAAGTATAGGTAAGCTAAGCAGTTGGATTAACTGGTTTGATCAAGTACACCATATAAAAATTTATGTTTTAATGCCTTGGTTAATTTTAAGCCATGCATGTTGAATTTTATCTATGTCTGTGTACTCCATGTGACATGGCTTTTATTCAATATGCAGCGGTCTACATTAATTTCAATAAAAATTATGAGGTTCATTGCCTCATAAATTTTGTGGTTTCTGTCAGGGTTCCATGCAAGGTGCCATATGATACTTGTTAATTCCTATCAAAATAAATTTCAACACCAATATATTGAATACAAACCATGGCACTTACAGTACTTGGTCATAGCTAAAATTCAATATGCCAGTCTCAAAATTAATTTCAATAGAAATCAATCAGGATTCATGAATTTCATCAATAGTGTATGAGTTAAGTTTCAAGTCATATGTTTCATCATTTTCTTGCACCCATTTCTAGGTAATCTCAACAATTTTTTTCAAGTTTTATTATATTAATCAAAACTGTGGTAAGTGGTGAAAAATTAGCTAATCCAAATCTCAAATTGAATATTACTGTTTTAATAATTTTGAATGTTGCTCAAGGTATTTCATTGGGTGATTCATAATAATATTTTATCAACTTAGTAGTTCTATAACTTTTGAAAATTAACAATATTGGTATAGTTAGGGTAAACAATGCAATATCTTGTGCAGACTAAGATATAATGTAAAATAAAACTATTCAATATTTTTTCCCTTAGTTGCATGCAAGTTTAACAATGGTTTGGTCACTTGGCCCATACCCTAGCCCAACACTCCTCCTGTCACTTAAAAACAAAGTCTTATCTTAAATTCTAATGTTACCAATTTTATATTTATAATTCATTTCTTGTTTGGTGAGGCATATCAGTATATTTGTGAATCTCTCATTGTAATCTGAAAGTAAATTTAACAAATAGTTATAAAGCATTATCCTTTGTTTTCATAAAATTTACTAATTAAGTGTATCTCCATTGTTTAGGAGTAAATTCTAATTTAAATAATTTTGTATTTATCCGTGGCACTTTACATATGGGATATGTATTTGTTATTATTTGTTTTTCACACTAAAAGTCCCCAAAGAATTCCTAGTATTTTCTGTTAGCTACATCAAATTTTGCTTCAATATAAACAGATTTTGATTTAGCATGTTACTCAGTTTACCCCACTATTAATAATACATGTTAAAAAAAGCTCAAATAATATATAATCCCCCTGTTTGTGTTTTCTGTTTCTTTCATCCTTACTTTAATTTTAATCTTATTCAATTTTTTATCCTATTAAATTATCAAATTCAAATTTCTAGAATAGAGTTTCTTATAATTATTCATCATATTACATCATAATTTTTTGATATTGAATACTTTATCTTAATATTCATTAATCAATATGTCTAGTATTCAAAATCCTACTCCTCCACTTTGTATGTGTATCATGTTCCTCTCTCTTAATTTTTATATTTCACTTATGTTCTATATCTTTTTTTTCAAAAAATTCATTTCCCAGCCCCCTAATGTTTTCCATCCCACTCTCAGATGGATACTTGTTTTGAAGCTTTTGAGCTTGCACCATGTCTGCAACATGGCATGGCACCTAACCCTCCTGTACTTGGCAATGAGAGGCAGGAAATAATGAGAGCTCAGTATTGCAATTTACTTGAATTGGCTAGAGATAAAATGGAAGAACTTGTAAAGATCCTTAACAATAATTCTTCTCCTTCATATTTATCTAACCCTTGTAACGACTTACTCGAATATGTGAAAAGCCTTGAAAAATGTATGTTCTTCACTTTTTTTGTCTCCTTTTAAATTAGTAGATAATATTATTAATATTTTTTTCTTCATATATATTTGTAGCTTATGAGGAGGGTATTATTCCTCCTGATGAAGTTATTGTCAATAGGGATGATGATTAGACAGATGAACCATCAGCTTCAACTCATGCTTCAACTTCTAAGGAAAATATTGAAACACCTGCTATCTGCTCCAAGAAAAAGAAATTATCCAAAGGCTCCTCTTTTGTTTGACATATTAAACCGGCTTCTGCTAATGATTTTTCTGATATATCAAATAATATATCTCAAAAAAAAGCAAAGTTTTTGGTAATCAGTATATTCTTGTTTCCTTTTTTTTATTACTCTTTTATCTTTAAAATTCTATCATATATCTCCTTTTTGCTTACATAATGTACTTTTTATCTTTATTTTGATATTTTGTACCAGAAACTCACCTACTGTAGATTGTTCCAACCATAAAAGCCCTCTCCCTGATGAAGATGATGAAAAGAGCAATGAAAATAGCAATGATGAACTTTCAGAACATGAAGCTATGCTTACTCATCAAAACCAGTAAACTTTAGATTCTTCTTCAAGACATGAGGATATGTTTGATAAAGATGACGATTCAAACAGCTCATCACTGAATTACTTCATTTCTAAGAAGAAATACCCATCACCTCCTAAATTACCTACTTTGACCTCTTTGAAAGCTTCTCTACCAATGAAATTAACTCCAATCAAGATATTGAACAAACCTCTAATTTATTCACCCTCAGTTCTAAAAGACTCTGATTTGCAGGAGAAATTCTGTAAAATTCATAAATTTTATAAAGGTAGAATCAGCACGGCAAAGGTCCTTAGGTTGTGGTTGGAAACTGTTACTCTCCTCAAATTTCTCTCTTCTACTTCTTCCCAAGAACCCATGTTAAATATTCCAATGTTTACTTTCTTTGGGAAAATTCTTGCAGAGAATATTGTCTTTCAAAACTTACTGAGTTATGTAAGTTACCATAATTTTTAGTCTTAACTTTTTTGTTTTACTTATTTTTTTTTCCTTTTGTAGCAAATATTTTTTTTAGAGATTGATAGCTCACAGCTATGGGTACTCGATAATATTGATTTCAAAAAAATGGAAGATTTATGTGATCCTGATGGCTCAAATACCAAAATTCTTTACTCAACAAAGAAAACAGATCACCCTGAATCCAATATTATTTGAATGCTAATGAGATTAATGATCCCAAGTGATCACTGCTGTTCTTCATGGGTATCTCTTATATCATCTTCACTTTATCTGACCACACATGAATTCAGCCAGCTTCCATTACATCAAAAAATTAACTCAGATTGTCCAATTGAACATGGTCTTCAGCTTCTATCTCACCTTTCAAATCTGAAGAGTCCAATTCCTGATGGTTCAGAAGTTGGTCCCACTGCACTTCAAACCCATGATATATCAATGTCAACTCTTCTTCAAATCTGGAACAATATCATTGATATAATTATGTCAATTATCATTATTAAAACAAAATATTGTTCTGCAACATTATCAAGTGGAAATACTAGCAAAGCTCAACAATTGAGTCAGAAAAAAAAAATACTCAACGGACTATAATGAAACAGAAACAAAAGGCTGCGCTAAACAAGATAAATTCTGAATACTCCCACCACCGATATCAATCTTTCACGTTCTATATAATTGATAATGTCCGTGGTTTATTTCTGAGTTCTCAAGTTCATAGATTGGCTTCAGCAGCTGATTGTTTGGAGGTGATATCAGAAATTAAGTTTCTTAATTTACATGAAAAAAAATCATTTGATGGAAGAAATAATTTGAAAAAATTTAAATAACTATATTTTAACATTAATAAAAACTTTTATAAGAAAGTGTGATCCATTTCTTTTAAAATTTGATACCCCAAGTCCTCTGGGAATTGCTAGGGCAATTTCTGCAGATTTTCTTAATCACTGAGCTCCATTCAGCCAGTATCACCTTTTTTTTGCTAACCATAGCCTTTCAATAAATTAATATTCCAACATGTAAATAGATAAAGTTCTGTGTACTTGATTTATCTTGTATAATTCAAGTTGTTTTCCTTCAGATACGTCAAACATGTAACCATCTTTGAAATTTATTAAGAAACCTTTGACATGATTTTCTAAATTAATTATTAAAAAAATTATTGTAAATCCAACAATAAGGAAGAATTTAAAATCTAATTATATAATTTCAAATACTTGTATTTAATTCTGAAATATTTTAATGTTTATATAAAAATATGATAACTGCTCTAGTTTTGTTACTTTACCTTTAATAGGGGGTGTCAGTTCTGGCAAATCCGCACTTACAAATCCGCACTTAAATTTGACCAAATCCGCACTTAAATAAGTGCGGATTTCCAAAACACACTAGCCCCAATACTGGTGGATTTCAAAATGAAATAAGTCACTTATTTCACTCAAATCCGCACTTTCTCAACCAAAAGTGCTGATTTCACCATCAAGTCCCATTTCACTGATTTGTCAGCATCATCCCATTCATACGCAGCACTCCACAGCATAACACTTCATAACCCAAAACATCATACATCATTTACATCTTCATATCATATCATATAAGAGTCATGCCTTCCTCACTTTCAAATCGTGATAAATTACATAAAGCAATGACTTTCATGGCGCTTGAACTGCTCTTGGACTCTGATTCCGATTCTGATCTAGAAGAAGATTTTGTCGTTTTATCAAAAATGGCCAGGAAACGTTACCTTCTTCCCAGAAAGCCTCAAGTACTTCATACCCCCAAGTACACCATCCAAACACTTCTTAAACTATCTACACCCAGTTTTAGATGGCTGTTCAGGACTTCTCAGGAATGTTTCCTTAAATTGCTTGAGCTTATTCAGGATCATCCCATATTTCACAATAATTCTCAAAAAGAACAACAACATCCTTCAATTCAATTGGCCATCACACTATGTTGTTTGGGTTCAAATGGTAATGGAGCCGCTTTGAAACGTTTAGAAAATGTCTTTGATTTAGGGTATGGTTCAGTTAACACTTATACCAAACGATGTATCACTGCCATCAACTCCTTGGAATCTCAACTTCTCACCTGGCCAACAAAAGAAGAGCGACTTGAATCATCTCAGGTTATGCAAGCAGAGGGCTTTCCAGGATGTATTGGTTTTGTTGATGGTACTACTATTCCTTTGAGCCAGAAACCTGCTCAAGGTGGAAACAATTACTTTGACCGTAAAAAGAGGTAGATTATTTTTAACTCCTTTCATCCTCCTTGAAACTAACACAAACAAATATATCTTCTTTATAGATATTCAATTAACGTTCAGCTTATATGTGACGTAAACAAAAAATTTATATCATTCTTTGCTGGCTATCCTGGCTCATGTCATGACTCCTACGTCTTCCAAAGAATGCATATTTCAAATGAACCTGAAAAATTCTTTGATGAAAATCAGTATCTTCTTGCAGATTCTGCTTATGAGAATGGAAAGTATGTACTTCCTGCTTTTCGGGGAGCAGCTTCAGAAGACAGTCAAAATGCCAAATTCAACAATCATTTGGCAAAGTCAAGAGTCCGTATTGAACATTCTATTGGAATCTTGAAAGGCCGTTTTTCTAGTTTAAGGGAATTAAGAAGTCCTCTTAGAAATAAATCTGAAATGGAGGCGGTGATCAACTGGATTCTGTGTTGCACTATACTTCATAACCTACTTGCTGACCTCAAAGATCAATGGTTAGAGCTGTATGAAGATGAACAAGTTGATTCACCTCCGACTATATCCAACACTTCTATTTCTCAATCAACTAGTATAAGGGCGAAAATCCTTCCAATAACACTCCAACATTTTTCAACGCAATTTTAATTTTTTTCTCTTTCTCTTCAAATTATCAATTTGCATGTATTATTCACTGAGAATGGTAAATTTTTTTGCATATTTTTTTGGTTTTTGAATTTGCTGTTAAAGTCTTATTTTTTTTTCTCTCTGTGTTTTCTTTCATCAACTCAACATGAAATCGCATATTTTCAGCAAACGCATATTTTTTCAGTCACTCAAAGGTTGGGAAAGAGTTGGAAGGGAAGATTAAGGGTTCCGAGGCATTTTAAATGAAGAAAAGGGTCTGGGAGAGGTTGAGAGGGGTGAAATGGGGATCAAAAGAGGATGGCATACAATGGGGCTGGGAGGATAGCGAAAGGCATGGGGAGGGAAGACAAGCATGTGTTGATAGAATTGAAAGGGATGGAGATTGGTGCAAACAGAGTGTGAAAATAGGAGGATGAACTCTGTTCTTCGGGCGAAGAACAGAGTTCACTTCCATAAAATATTAGCTGAAACATAGTTTTCAATTCTGTAAAAACAGTTGTAAGTAATAGAAAAAGTCACTGATTTTTTTTCTATGTAATCCTTGCTTTACGAGGAGACTTTTGTGACGAAGCAGATTTTTGAGTTACCTTTTGAGATTTGGAATGTCTGGGAGGCATTATGAAACTGGCACATAACAAGAAAAAAGATTAAAAAGTAGAAGAAATAAGTAAAAAAGAATGTAAACATGCCTGGTCAAAATATTGAAAATGTCAGGAAGGGGTGTGTGCCGAGGATTGATGGGTAGGTAGCAAGGAAGGTCAGTGTGTCACATGTGACAGGGATGGGGTAAGAAATGAAGGGATGTTTTGTGGCCAAAATGTGGTTGTGAAAAAAAACGGGAAAAAAGTGCTGATTTGAGGTCATAACTGACACCCTTTTTTGAAATAAGTGACTTTTTTGCAAAATTTAAGTGCTGATTTGTAAGTGCTGATTTGGTTTGAAATCCGCACTTAATTTAAGTGCGGATTTGCCAGAACTGACACCCCCTAATATAATAAGAAAATTTGATTTAATTTTGAAGAAATATATAAGTTGTGAAATCTTTAAATGCCATTTTTATTAACTTGGTAGAAAAATTTCTGAAATAAAAAAACTATAATAAAGAATTTGAAATATATTAGTCATAAAAATGTGCTTTTAATGCTACCAAATTAACTGTAGTTTTTTAGGTTGAACAGGCTTATTAACAAAAAAGTTAATAATAGGGGGTGTCAGTTCTGGCAAATCCGCACTTAAATTAAGTGCGGATTTCAAACCAAATCAGCACTTACAAATCAGCACTTAAATTTTGCAAAAAAGTCACTTATTTCAAAAAAGGGTGTCAGTTATGACCTCAAATCAGCACTTTTTTCCCGTTTTTTTTCACAACCACATTTTGGCCACAAAACATCCCTTCATTTCTTACCCCATCCCTGTCACATGTGACACACTGACCTTCCTTGCTACCTACCCATCAATCCTCGGCACACACCCCTTCCTGACATTTTCAATATTTTGACCAGGCATGTTTACATTCTTTTTTACTTATTTCTTCTACTTTTTAATCTTTTTTCTTGTTATGTGCCAGTTTCATAATGCCTCCCAGACATTCCAAATCTCAAAAGGTAACTCAAAAATCTGCTTCGTCACAAAAGTCTCCTCGTAAAGCAAGGATTACATAGAAAAAAAATCAGTGACTTTTTCTATTACTTACAACTGTTTTTACAGAATTGAAAACTATGTTTCAGCTAATATTTTATGGAAGTGAACTCTGTTCTTCGCCCGAAGAACAGAGTTCATCCTCCTATTTTCACACTCTGTTTGCACCAATCTCCATCCCTTTCAATTCTATCAACACATGCTTGTCTTCCCTCCCCATGCCTTTCGCTATCCTCCCAGCCCCATTGTATGCCATCCTCTTTTGATCCCCATTTCACCCCTCTCAACCTCTCCCAGACCCTTTTCTTCATTTAAAATGCCTCGGAACCCTTAATCTTCCCTTCCAACTCTTTCCCAACCTTTGAGTGACTGAAAAAATATGCGTTTGCTGAAAATATGCGATTTCATGTTGAGTTGATGAAAGAAAACACAGAGAGAAAAAAAAATAAGACTTTAACAGCAAATTCAAAAACCAAAAAAATATGCAAAAAAATTTACCATTCTCAGTGAATAATACATGCAAATTGATAATTTGAAGAGAAAGAGAAAAAAATTAAAATTGCGTTGAAAAATGTTGGAGTGTTATTGGAAGGATTTTCGCCCTTATACTAGTTGATTGAGAAATAGAAGTGTTGGATATAGTCGGAGGTGAATCAACTTGTTCATCTTCATACAGCTCTAACCATTGATCTTTGAGGTCAGCAAGTAGGTTATGAAGTATAGTGCAACACAGAATCCAGTTGATCACCGCCTCCATTTCAGATTTATTTCTAAGAGGACTTCTTAATTCCCTTAAACTAGAAAAACGGCCTTTCAAGATTCCAATAGAATGTTCAATACGGACTCTTGACTTTGCCAAATGATTGTTGAATTTGGCATTTTGACTGTCTTCTGAAGCTGCTCCCCGAAAAGCAGGAAGTACATACTTTCCATTCTCATAAGCAGAATCTGCAAGAAGATACTGATTTTCATCAAAGAATTTTTCAGGTTCATTTGAAATATGCATTCTTTGGAAGACGTAGGAGTCATGACATGAGCCAGGATAGCCAGCAAAGAATGATATAAATTTTTTGTTTACGTCACATATAAGCTGAACGTTAATTGAATATCTATAAAGAAGATATATTTGTTTGTGTTAGTTTCAAGGAGGATGAAAGGAGTTAAAAATAATCTACCTCTTTTTACGGTCAAAGTAATTGTTTCCACCTTGAGCAGGTTTCTGGCTCAAAGGAATAGTAGTACCATCAACAAAACCAATACATCCTGGAAAGCCCTCTGCTTGCATAACCTGAGATGATTCAAGTCGCTCTTCTTTTGTTGGCCAGGTGAGAAGTTGAGATTCCAAGGAGTTGATGGCAGTGATACATCGTTTGGTATAAGTGTTAACTGAACCATACCCTAAATCAAAGACATTTTCTAAACGTTTCAAAGCGGCTCCATTACCATTTGAACCCAAACAACATAGTGTGATGGCCAATTGAATTGAAGGATGTTGTTGTTCTTTTTGAGAATTATTGTGAAATATGGGATGATCCTGAATAAGCTCAAGCAATTTAAGGAAACATTCCTGAGAAGTCCTGAACAGCCATCTAAAACTGGGTGTAGATAGTTTAAGAAGTGTTTGGATGGTGTACTTGGGGGTATGAAGTACTTGAGGCTTTCTGGGAAGAAGGTAACGTTTCCTGGCCATTTTTGATAAAACGACAAAATCTTCTTCTAGATCAGAATCGGAATCAGAGTCCAAGAGCAGTTCAAGCGCCATGAAAGTCATTGCTTTATGTAATTTATCACGATTTGAAAGTGAGGAAGGCATGACTCTTATATGATATGATATGAAGATGTAAATGATGTATGATGTTTTGGGTTATGAAGTGTTATGCTGTGGAGTGCTGCGTATGAATGGGATGATGCTGACAAATCAGTGAAATGGGACTTGATGGTGAAATCAGCACTTTTGGTTGAGAAAGTGCGGATTTGAGTGAAATAAGTGACTTATTTCATTTTGAAATCCACCAGTATTGGGGCTAGTGTGTTTTGGAAATCCGCACTTATTTAAGTGCGGATTTGGTCAAATTTAAGTGCGGATTTGTAAGTGCGGATTTGCCAGAACTGACACCCCCTATTATGAAAAAAAAACTATTCTATTTCACAAATAATAAAATAGATAATACTATAATCATTACAACTACAAATGTTACAGCTACTCCCAGTATTTATTATGTTTAATTTCTCATTAAGTTGTGTATATATGATATTAATTTTCAATTTTAAATTTTTAAATTTTTTAAGATTTTTCTTAACATTAGATAAATAATACTTTGCTGATACTATTTCTTCCTCTATTAAGTCATCTCTTTTTAAAAAATCTCTTCAAGCACTAAAAAAATAATCAAACCTACCTTTTTCTTCCTTAATTTCCAAGTATTCTGAAATATTAATATCAAAAACATTAAGTTTTTCTATAGAATGAAAAAGTCTAGTGCTGATTTGAATAGAAGAACCTATCCTCGTGAAGCCAGGAATTTTGTGAAATCTTGAGGTAAAATGCCTCAGTTAATTGGCAGGCCATAATGTCACTGTTATTCCATTAGTTACTTCAAATTTTGGGAAACATAAGTTCTCCACCTGTTTGTCATGGCTGGGTCTTATTGTCCTTCATATAAATGGTATTGTTTTCTGTATCTTTAGGAAAAGAATATTCCTAAATATACTCACTTGCATCCTTATCAAGATGAACCTCGTTGGAGAACCCATTAATATTTGCTCCAGATGTCCAAGTTAAGTTACTAGCAAATGGTACACCCTCTTCTTCACTAGAATCTTTTGAAAATCCAGGAATACCAAGTTTTGCACAAAGATTAGTTTCCTGATTGTACTTTACATATGATATTTTTTTAAAAAAATATTCAAAGTACATTGTGATCCTCTTCATTCGTTTTTTATATTCATCTGTGTGTACAATATCATCAGTGTAATCATCTCCAAGGAAAAGCATTCAAAAATTCAGTATTTAAATTTAAAAAAGTTATACTTACGAATATATAAAGATTTATTCCTATCCAAAATAAAGCCACCACCAAACATTTTTCCAAGACCACCAGCTCTTTGATGAAGACCATTATTTGTAATTTCATGTTTGCAGTAAGAAAGATCCTTAATGCATTGCACCGTAGCTTCTAACATATCTACTTATTTGAGCTCATGAATTTCAAAAGTTTGCACAAGAACATTAGGTATTAAGACACCTTTTGATTTATAAACACTACAACCAGGAGAAAAATTGAAATAATTATTGCAATCTGTCATATTATTTGTATAAGATCATGCATAGAAATGTGGCTTCTTCCGTTTGTATCCATTCTAAGAGCATTTAAAAGTTTCATTCTGGTAGCAAGGTCTTTTGCCCACCTATTGTTAGAGTTCTTCCCTGTCTGTTTTTTTTTTTCAAATTTTTACTCATTTATGGTTTGATCCTAAGAGAATAAAATTTTGATTTAAAATAGAAAAAAATAAAAAATTAGAAAATAGTAACAGAATTTCAATCATCAGTCAATGATACCTTTAACTTTATCATATCTTCAATATTAGAAATATAACATTAGCATATCTACATATTAGTAAATTTATATACTTTTTTTTATTTCAAATTTTAAGAAAGTTTTTCAAAGGTATACTTTATTAAATTATACATATAAAGAGTATAGCATTATCCTGTATGCGTTCAGCAAGTATGAGATTTGGCTCTACACTTAATATTAATAATATAATGAAAGTATAACTCCAATACACTAGTAATATTTAAAAATTTACAGAATTATCATATCCACATATATAAAATGAAAAGTCTTTCTCTGACAAATATATTGACTTAGAAAGTTATACTTCAATAAATTATAAATTTTTAAATTGTAGCATTGTCCTGTATGCTTTCAGAAAGTACGAGACTTTGAAACAACTTAAAAATCAATAAATTAAAGGTAAAGTACAACAAATATAATTATTATTATGAAAAGCAAAACAATATCCTGTATTCTTTCAGCAAGTACAAGATGATGTTTTACTTTTCATATTAATAATATAATGATTGAGATAGTATTAAAGAAATATAGAAAAATGATAAGCAAAACATAAACTTACGTTGTGGTCTTCCAACATTGGCAGGGGCCTTTGTTGTGTAATTTGGCGTTGTTTGTGCATGTCTTAAGTGACATCTGTTGTGGAATTGGGTATTTTTCTGGTTTTATTCCGTGGATATTTGGTCTGCCGGTATGTGGGTACTACCATTGGATAGCCCCAGTTTTTCTCTATACTTCATGTCTGGAAGACATTTTTCATATTCTAAGTTTTAAGGGGTCATTTCCTCATTTTTCATTTAAAAAGATAGCTGTTTAATTTTGTTTTTTGTGTTTTACAGGCTAACCTTAAGTCTTAGGGTTAAGTAATTAGTACCATTGGATAGGGCTAATTTAGCTCAATATTTCATGTCTTGATGTTGTTATAGTGAAATTCCGTGTTTTAAAGGTTTTAGTAGTTGTAGTTATTTTTTCAAAGTAGATTAGGTGTTTTTATTGGTTTTCTGGCTTCAGGAGGCGCCTCCGACGTCGGGTGGTCCGCCCGCCTCTGTTTTAGAAGGTTGAGGAGTGCTTCTGGAGGGGTTTTATTCAATTTGGCGGGTACAGGCGCCAAAATTGGTGGGTGTGCATGGGCTCTTAAATAGTGGTCTGTGTGTACATAGTGAATAAGACAGTTTGGGGCAACTTTAATTATCATACAACCATCCGGAGGTGATATCCTTGTTCCTCACTCAGTTTTCACTGTTTTTTGGCCACAATTGGCTGTGTTTGTTGCAAGGTTATTTCTTCATTTAATTCATCTTTGGCAACTGTTTTCTCTGGTGTAGTCTTGCAAGCTATATCAAGTATTATTGCTGTCTCTGGTGTGGATTTTCAGCCTACATCAAGTATCTTTTCTTTCTCTGGTGTGGACATTGGTCTACATTTCAGTTCTTTGGTTTGGTAGTCTGTCTGGGACTACTTTCTTGGCTCATCAAGCAGTAAAGTGTGTTGAAAAAAGGGCTTTAGCAAACAGGAACCAACTTACTTTAGCAAGTAAATCTCACTCTATTTTTCTAAAGGGACAGGGGATTTTCTCTCTGGTTTTTCTCCAACTCCCTTGGTCAAGGCCTATAGCTAGTACTATAGAATTGTCTACAATGTGTTTTTAAAATCTTCCTCCATTTGTAGCTGATTGATCAAAACTAATTATAAAGTTTATTTTATAATCACTGTTTTAAAAAATAAATAGGTAGATAAATATATTGAACATTTTTGATAAGGAATAAAGAAAAGTAAATTGACAAACAAATAAAAAAAGTTTAAGTTAACCAAAAAAGAATTTTTTGATAATGATTTGAAAGTTTACAGTAAAATATACCTTAAAAATAAATTCAGAATTAGATTCATTAGATTAACTTGTCAAAAGTGTAAAAACAAGTAACAAACCAAAATGATATGAAATACAATAGCAATAAAAATTTGCTTACTGGTAATAGGATAAGGTCAGGAAAATAGTACCAATAATTCAAAATGATAAAGCAAAAATATGATCAATAGTTTTTGAAAAAGGTAAGTGAGACAGAGAAAGGAACAATAAATTTTGTGGCAAACAGATGTGGATATCATGAATTTTCACTGATCTCTTTTAAAAAAAAATGCAGCTCTCCCAGTCATCTGACAAACTTCATCTAAATTCCAAGAATAATGTTTCCAAGGCGCTGTATGCAGCATGATCATTTTTTCCTATGCATATACTAATTCCAGCTAGAATTTACTTGGCTGCATGTTGTACAGATGAATTTTTGTGGAGTGGTGCACTTCACATCTAAAAAAAATTGACACCACATAATTCTAGCTACAATGTTTCATGTAGTTAAAAAACATACACTCATCACATTTAAATTTACATTGCGTCAAAATTATTTCATTTTAAAATTTTTTTAAAGGGAACTATAATGTGCACCACCTATTTATAAAATATGAACCTCCCCACCATATTAAATTGGTAGAGTTTTAATTATGCGATTTTTTTTCCTTGACCTTTTTCCTGATCTTACTTGGCTCAAAATATCAAAAAATGACCAATGTTGCTTTCAGCAACATTTGTTTTTGTTTCTATGTGTAACAATGGAAGGCCGTTTCTAACTGGCTGCAGAGTGTTGTATATCTTATTTGAACACAAGTTTATTTATTTATGTATTTTATTTATAAAATTTACTTTTTATTGCAGCCATATTTCTACTGGCTGATTTTTTGAAACCTTAATTTATGACCCAAGCCTTTGAAACTTGGCCTTGTAAATGATCATGAGATGAAAATTAGTTTAACCTGTGATATGGATAATATTCCTGCTAGTCTTAAAAAGAAACCATACCCTGCTTCACCAATGAAGAGGAAAGACATAGAGGATAATATTAAGATGTTATTGAAAATGAACATTATTGAAAATGTTGAAACTACACCAAAATATGGTGTGATATCACCAGTTCTAGTTTCTTATTAACAAGATAAAGCAAGACTGTGAGGTGATTATAGAGCATTAAATACATTTACAGTAGATGATATTTACCCCTTTCCAAGGATTTCCTCTATACATGCTACCCTTAAAGGTGCTAAATACATAATTTGCCAAGTTGGAAATAAAGGGTACCATCAAATTCCTGTTGAAAAGAATTCACAGAACTTTTTGTTGATAAAAACACACATGGCAATATATAAGTATGTCAGGATGCAACTTTGACCAAAAAATTCTCCATCAGTATTTCAGAAGTTAATGGATATAACGTTCCATAATGAAATTATTAAGGGATGGTTAATGGTATACATTGATGACATCATAGTGTTCTCTAAGAAATATGATGAACACTTAATCCATTTATAGAAGGTATTTAAGAAGATAAAAGAAATAAAAAATGACCCTTGCATTGTAAAAATGTAAATTTGGGTTTGAGTTTTTAAAGTGCTTGGTCATATTGTACCTGGCTTAAGAATATGTGTAGACCAAAAAAAGGTGGCTGAAATAAAAAATATTGGGATTTCTCAAAATGTAAAGGATGTGCAATCTTTTCTTGGTATGTGTGGTTATTATAGACAATATATAAAGAACTAACAATTAATTTCTGCACCATTGACCACACTGATAAAGAAATCAGAAGCTTTCATTTGGAATAATGAAAGACAACAGGCTTTTGATAGGTTGAAAGAATGTTTGATGACAGCTCCTATCTTAGGATTTCCAGATTTCTAATTACCTTTGGTAATGTATTCTGATGCAAGTATTATTGGTTTGGGTGCTGCTTTGCATCAAAAACAACTTATTGAAGGGAAAATGTCAGAAGTAGTAATTTGCTATATTTCACGTACTATAGGAAGTAGTTAATTGAAATATGGTGCTACTCAACTTGAGTGTTTGGAAGTAGTATGGGGTCTTGAGAAGCTACATTATTACCTTGAAGACCAAAAAATTGAGTTAATAACTGACTGCAGTGCAGTTAAGTCACTCTTAAACATGAAAGCTCCCAATAGACATATGTTTAGATGGCAATTAGCTGTACAAGAGTACAGAGTGCAGATGACAATTACACATAGAGAAGTAAACTTAAACTCTAATGTAGATCTGTTATCTAGAGTAAATCTACCTAATAATGATGATAATCCTGCTCATGTTCCTGAAACAGAGATTATTAACATTTATGGAATTTATATTGTAGACCTTGAGGATGAATTTAAGCAATCAATTCTTGAGAATTATAATTCATAAACTGACTTAAGTAAACTTACTAAAATATTAAATGATCCATCTAATGCTTCAATGAGTTTTTTAATAAAAACATTACCAAAAATGTGCAAGGAAGCATTAGAAAAAGTAAAATTTTCCATTGAGGATGGTTTTATATATTACAGGAAGAAATTAAGCAATGTAATTGTAATTCCCCCTTCAATGAAGGATTTAATGGTAATTATATGTCATGATGATATATTAGAAGGTCCTTCTGACTTCCATAAAACATTAACCGGAGTAAAAAATACACCTTGGTGGATTAACATGTCTGATGATGTTCAAAAATATGTTGAGACATGTGATTCTTGTCAAAAATCTAAAAGATTAACAGGCAAAAGAGCTGGTTTATTACAAAAAATTGAGCAACCAAAAGCTCCATGGGAAATAGTTAACATGGACTTTGTAACAGGTTTGCCAATAGCAGGGCTTAAGGGTTATAACTACTTCTGGGTAATTGTAGATAGATTTACAAAAATATTTAAATTTATTCCTACCCACAAAGAGGTTTCTGCAAAGGACTTAGCTTTTTTATGGTTGACACAAATGTTAAATATAGCAGGATTCCCCAAAGCAATAGTTTCTGACAGAGATCCAAAATTTACTTCTGAGTTTTGGAAATCACTTATGGATGTTTCAGGTTGTCAATTAAAACTTTCTACAGCACACCATCCACAAACTGATGGGCTAGAAGAAAGAATGATACAAACCTTAGAAGATATGATATGAAGATATTCTGCTTTTGGTATTGACTTTAAAGACAATGATAAATTCACGCATGATTGGGTAACCCATATCCCAGGTTTAGAATTTGCATAGAATAGTACAGTACATTCTTTCACTGGAAAAAAGCCATTTGAGTTTGAGATAAGAGAGAAAAAACAAGAGATTTAACAATTTTTTTTAATTTTAAATTTTAGTTTAGTTTTAATTTATTTTGTTTTAAAGTTTTAATTTTATTTAATTTGAATGAAAATAAAAGAAAGAAAGAAAAAGAGAATTTTTTTTTGAAGGAACAATTTTAGAGAAAGAGAAAAGATGCATTTTGAAAAAGAAGTTTTATAGGATAAAATAAATTTATTTTAGATAAGAAATAGAAAGAATTTTGGATTTGCTGGAAAAAATAAGATGGTTTTAAGTTGTATGGTGAAGACATTGATGATTGAGAGTTTTTTGATTTAGGAGAAAAGAGAAAAAGAAAAGAAATAAAGAATTAGTTTTGATTGTTTTTTTTTTGAAAAAATATTGAATTTGAAGTTTTAAGAAATAATAAAATTGATAAAATATGTAATTTCGTGTAGTAAGATTTGGAGAAACAGAAATTTTAATTTAGTTTTACTTTAATATATTTTGGTTTTATTTGAATTATATTTTATTTTATTTGAATTTTATTTTATTTAAAATTGATTTTTATTTGTTAAAGTATTTAGAAATCTTAGAAAAGAAAAGAAAAAAATATGTGAAATTTAAAATTGATTTAGATGAAAAAGAAAATAAAAAAGAAATAAAGTGTTTTTAAAGTTTTAAGGAAAAAAAATAAATTTAAGCTTTAGGTTTTTTAGGATTTTTTAAGTAAAAAGATTTTAAAAGTTCAGGACAGTTTAAAACATTGATGGCCAGTTCCCAAGATGTTATATTTGAGTCATTGAGGTGGCCTTCCCATTCCACAAGGTATTGAAGTTTCTCCTTGTGCCTTCTTGAATCAAGAATTTGACTTAATTCCCATTCTAGATGATCTTCTACTTTGACCGGTTCCAGAGGGGGTTAGCTCTTTCCCAGGTATATTTCTTGAGGCAGTTCCAGAAGAGATTCATGAAAAACAGGATGAATTGATTTAAATTTTAAAATTAAATTGAAATGAAGTGCATTTTTAAAAACTTCTGCATCAATTTCAAATGGACCCAAGTGCATTTCTGATAATTTCTATGATGGTTGAGCTTTTCAAATATTTTCAGAGTTGAGCCATACTTTATCACTTGGTTTAAATGGTGGACCAGATTATTGATGTTTGTCCACCTTTTCCTTATATCTTTTATTGGCCTCCTGAAGGTTAGATTGGAGTTTGCCTTGAAGTTGAAAAATGGTTCATATATAATGCTCAGAAGAATGATTAATTCCTACATGAATTGGATTGAAATGAGATTGTCATCCATATATTAATTTGAAAGGAGATTGTTTTCTCAAAGAATGTGTCATGTTTTTATAAAATAATTTTTATGATTTAATAAGGATTTATATACCTTTAATTAATTTAAATTAATTACATTGCATAATAAAAAACTATAAACATAAATTGTAGAAAACAGCATTTCATACGTTTCATACTCATAATTGAAATTTTTAATTTCTGGGTTGAAAGGAAATTTCAATAAAAAGAATCAGTCATTTTTATTTATTTTCTTTCCAAAATAAATTTTATAAAATAACCAGAAAGTTAAAAAATAAAAAATTTGAGATAAGTAATTTAATTTTTAGTCTTGTTATTGATCAAGTTAAATTCAAAATAAAAGTTAAATTATGTTTTATTAAAAAATATTGTGAGAATATTAGATTTATAAGCTCTCCTTATTGTATTTATATTAATTATTCATTAACATCTCTCTATGCTTTCAGTAATGAATAATCTATTCTTGGTGAAGATCTCAAGATGAGTTCAAAGTATACTTTAGTATTATCCCATTAAAAGTTTAGCCTGAGTCCCTTATAATTAAGATCTAAGTTCAAGTTGAGAACTTACTAGCAAGCTCCCCCCAAAAAAGATATATATATACTGTGTGTTATTATACATTCACCTCCTGCTTTTGATATCAAAAAAATCTACAATAAAAAGTTTCCATCTTCCCTTATGGGCCAGAAAAAAAAATTTATTTAGCTATAATCTCATAGGATATTATGTGACTCCTTACTCATCTTCTAGTGAACCACTACATTAAAAAGATAAAAACTATTTTTTACCCCATTTAGCTTTGTTCACTGCACATCATGAAATAACCTGAGAATTAAATACATAACCTCTTTGGTGATTAAGATGTCTCTTGCTTACAACTGCTTTCTAGTAATTCTAGTTTCACATTACAGCTAGTCTTTAATTGTGTAAAGGTTAGTGTAATAATTTTAATTTTATTTTAGTTTTCCCTAATTTTTTATCTATCCCAAAGTTAGGGTAATTGTTTTGATAGATGTTCAAAATGAAAAAGACAATGAGGCTAAGAGCAAAAGTTGATCTCCAAGAATGAGCTAAAAAAATGTTTTATAGATTGTTTCAATATCTAAAATGTCTTATGAACATACAACTTGACTTAATTTAATGGTGAATCTAAGTTTAATTTATAACCCTGATATAAGTTATCACAAAAGAATTAAGATCCTTGGGGAAAAAACCAGAAAAGAAGAGATGGCTGGCAGGTATTTTTATTGAATTCTCATGGTGGTGTCAGAGCCCATATTTATCCTCAACAAATTATCACAAAATTCTTCCCAAGAAAAATACCTGAAAAAAAAAGCTTCAGAACCACTAATTTTTCATAAATTACTCAAGAAATCTTGTTTTTACTTTTATTTTTTATTAGGATTTATTAGCATTTTTGGATTAATCATTAGTAAGTAAAAAAATACAATACATTTTCAATTTTATTTTCAAAAAAAAAGAATTTTTTTTAGAAAAAAAAAATAAACATATTTATCAATATATATATATATATATATTCTCAAAAAAAATTATTTTATTAAATTCATAGGTTTTGGGAACCAAAATGACCATCAGAGTATTAGTAAAAAAATATTGAAAAAGATAAAAGAATGGAGTAAAAGGTATGATTTAATTTTAAATGGAAGGATACCAAACATATGAGTTTCCTTTCTGTGAATTCATTAGTGCTTTAAAAATATTCAAGGGATGATGATTATATATCATTGATATGAGAGTTGGGCAATTTTGACAGAAAATGGCTAAATATTTTGATTTTTTTTTGTTTTCAAATTTCAAATTTTGTGTTTTTCTTATTTTGACTTTTGGTGTTCTTTTGAGTGTTAGATGTCATTTTCTAGACCTTGAAAAACTAAAAGATGAGTATTATGGGATAATAGAATAACTCTTTAATTTTAAGCCTACCAATCAATCAGGTTTAAAAATAATATAAAAAGAAAGCTTATTAGGGGGTATCAAGGTTAGAAATTTGTAATGTTTTTAAAGCTATTCAGCAAAATAAAAATAAAGCTACAAAGTTGATATTATTTTTCAGTAAAAATATTTTTTGAGGGTACAATAGGCCATATATGAAAAAATATTTGTGGTTTATTTTTTGAAAAAAAGAGGTATATTAATGTGGAAGATTTCTAGCTTTTACACCCCCTATTAGGGGGTGTCAGTTCTGGAAAATCAGCACTTTCAAATCTGCACATAAATATGAAAAAATAAGCACTTATTTAAGTGCAGGTTTCTGAAATACACTAGCCCTAATACTGGCGGATTTCAAAATGAAATAAGTCACTTATTTCACTTGAATTGGCACTTTCTCTACCAAAAGTGCTGATTTCACCATAAAGTCCCATTTCACTAATTTTCAGGATCATTTCATTAATACACATCACTCTGAAGAATTATACTTTATAAATAAAAGCATTGTACAACATTTAAATTTTTATACCATATAAGATTTATGTCTTCCTCACTCTCAAATTGTGTTAAATTACATCAAGCAATAACTTTCATAGCTCTTCATCTCCTCTTTGACTCTGATTGTGATTCTGATTCTGATCTTGACAAAGATTTTGTTTTTCTATAAAAAATGGCCAGGAAATATTACCTTCTTCAAAGAAGTTCTCAAGTACTTCATACCCCCAAGTACACCATCCAAAAACTTCTTAACCTATCTGTACCTAGCTTTAGACAGTTCAGGACTTTGCAGGAATGTTGCCTTATCTTTCTTGAGCTTATTCTGGACCACCCTGTCTTTCAAAATAATTCTCAAAAACAACAACATGACCCTTTAAATCAATTGGTCATCACACTATGTTGTTTTGGTTCCAATGGTAATGGAGCTGCCTTGAAACATTTGGAAAATTTCTTTGATATAGTGTATGGTTCAATTAACACTTGTACAAAGTGATGAATCACTGCTATCATCTCCTTGGAATCTAAACTTCTCACCTGGACAACTAAAGAAGAGCAAATTGAATCATCTCATGTTATGCAACCAGAGGGCTTCCCAGGATATATTGGTTTTTTTGATGGTACTACTATTCCTTTGAGGAAGAAACCTGCTCAAGATGGAAACAATAACTTTAACCATAAAAAAAGGTGGCTTATTATTAATTCCATTTTTTTTCATACTAACACAAACAACTATATCTTACATATAGATATATAATTTCAATTCAGCTTATTTGTGACATGAAAAAAATATTTATATCTTTCTTTGCTGGCTATTCTGGTTCATGTCATGACTCCTATGTCTTTCAAAGATTGCAGTATTCAAAAGAACCTAAAAAATCCTTCAATTAAGATCAGTATCTTCTGACAGATTCTGCTTATGTGAATGGAAAGTATGTACTTCCTGCTTTTTGGGGAGCAACATCTGAAGACAGTCAAAACTCTAAGCTCAACAATCATTTGGAAAAGTCAAGAGTCTGTATTGAGCATTATATTTGAATCTTGAATAGTTTTTTTTCCAGTTTAAGGGAATTAAGAAGTCCTCTTCAAAATAAATACAAAATGGAGGCAGTGATCAAATGGATTCTGTGTTGCACTATACTTCATACTACTTGCTGACTTCAAAAATAAATGGTTAGAGTTTTATGAAGATGATAAAGTTAAAACAACTCCCACTATCTTCAACACTTTTATTTCTCAAACCACAGCATACCGGCCAAAATTCTTCCAATCACTGTAGCGAATTGGGAGATTTAGAAAAAAAATTTAAATTATAAAAAATTTCATTTCATTTTTATCTACTATTAATATTTCTTCCAACTGGGATACACTCCATCATCATTTTAAAAAAACTACAGCTTTTCTTAACAAACCATTTTGATTTTTTTCATACTCTTCAAATAATCAACTTGCGTGTATTATTCTCCTGCTTTTGTAATTTTATTTTTGCATATTGAATTTAATTTTTAATTTTAGTGAAAGTCTCTTTTTCTCTATCTCTTTTGTTTTTTTTCACCACCTCAACATGAAATTGCATATTTTCAGCTATCACATAATTTTTTAGTCTTTATTTTTTCATTCATCCCACATATCCTTTTCCTCTTTGCCTCAAAAATCCCTTAAAAATTTTGGTTGATTTATTTTCTCATCTCATCTCTCCAGGTAAGTCATTTTTTTTCTTTTTATTTTTATATTTGATAATTGTTATTTTTTTTCTTTTTCTTCTCATTTTTCTGGTATGTAGTTTTGTTTTTTATTTCCAAGGTAAAATTAACCCTTATTTTTCTCTTTTTATCTCTCCATCCCCTTGGTCTGGTCATTTTCCCCAAATTCACCCCTCCTTGGCATGGACATATCCCCCTTTCCCTTCTCTTTGGCTTCCTCTTTCTCTTCTCCTAGGCTGCCTCTAACCCGCTCTAACCCTCTAAAATCCCTTCTTTCCTCCTGCCTATAACTCCCTTAACCTCCCCATCAAACCCCCCCAATAACCCCCTTAAATACATCCTTAAAATCCTCTCAAATATCCCCATACAACTAACTCAAACACCAACCCTATACCCCCTCAAATCCTCCCCCAATCCCTCCCCTCAATCCCCCCCTTGAATCCCCCCTACACCCGCTTCAAACCCCCCAAACCTTCTCCTATCCCTCTCCAAATCCCTCCTTACCCCCTCAGCCATATGTTTGTTAATTTACCAAATTGTTAATGATTTGATTAGTTTAAGAATGATTGTTATAAATCATTTTTTAACCAATGAATTGTAGTAGGGGGTAAAGGGGGCTTGACCTAGGTCTAGGGGGGATTGAGGGGTGTTTGGGAGAGGGTTTTGGGGGGTTTGAAGAGGGATTGGAACAGTTTTAAGGTGTATTTATGGGGGGTTTGGAGGAAGTTTGGAGTGGGCTTTAGAGAAGTTTTACAAGCAGAAAAAGGGGACCAATGAAGGAGCAGAGGGAGCAATTAAAATTTTTACAAAAAATTTTTAAAGGGACAAATGAGGGATCCATTAAAAATTGACAGAAAAGTCTTACAACTTCTTTTCGCATTAATTTTTTTTCTTTTTTTTATGTGCAGAATTAATCCAAAAAAATCCTCAACTTCAAGTAAAGTAATAAGACAATTTTCAAGTTCTTTTGATTTAAATTTTGTGAGTTTTTATTTAATTTTAAAAAAATGACATTTTTTTGACTAGTAAAACATTTTTCAGAAAAAAAAAGTCTGTTTCTTCTGATTCAAGCCTTAAACCTCTATTTTATTTGTTATCTTCTTTATGTTCTTCAAAATCTACTTAATTTCAATCATTAAAAAAAATACAGAAAAATTGTCAAAAAAATATCAGTAAAAAAAATTATGTTTCTTCTGATTCAAGCCTTACATTTCTCTCTTCATCTTTATCTTTCTTATCATCTTCTTCAAAATCTATTTCTTTAAATCTTCTTCAAAACCTTCAAACATAAAAATGGTGATCAACCTTATCAAAATAAAAGAATTATAAGAAAATATACTTGAATATTTTATTTTTCCATATATCAAAAATCATGTATCATAAAACTAAAGTCAATAAAAAAATAAATATCCTAAGAATTTACCTGAAGAAATCAAATATCTAACCAAATTAGGAGGTGATGAAGTTAAGGCTGTAATCAGTAATACTTTCAAACCTCAATTTATTTACAAAAATCATTCATTCAATGGAGTTAAAGATGAATCCTTTATTCAAATATCCAAAATAATTAGGACACTATATCAAATGGCTTTGACTCACTTACCAATAAGGAATAAGCATTTGTTTGTTGGTATAATGATTGGTAGTGAATGGAGACCAGGATTTATTAAATTTTATTCTCTTGGTAGGTCTAATCATTTTTATTGTTTCATTCTTAATATAGCTCACTCATTTTAATTCTATAGGAATCTATTCCTTGACCAACACTTTATCTGAAGTGAAAATAGATAATAATTTTTGAAAATGGTACTCTTTACCTTCCTTTAATTCTTTTCTTTCTATTTGACTTAAAAAACCCTGTAATTAAGCTTTTCAAAAAAATCACAAACATGCAGCCAGAGTAGGAATACCAAATGGTGTGATTCCGAATGGGAAAAAATCAGCAATGGGTATCTATTGTTTTTGAATGTTAAATTACTCATTCAGGATTTCATAACAAGATACACACCAATTCAAATGATTCCAATTATCTTATATTGGGGATCTTCACTTATATCAATCCTATTACTGGACAACCTATTCCTTCACCTGCTAAAATCAAATGAAATGGTTTATATTTCCCAGATTATAGGTGAAGAATTGATTTTGGATTAGGAAATGGAATCATTAAATCAATTTGGAACTCTTTTCACAATAATCACAAAACAACAAAATTTCCTGCAGGTTTGGAATCTTGTCACAACTTTACTCATTTTGGCTTCTCATTCCGAATAAGTCAAAAGCTAATCCAAAGAATATATAAGGTAAAAAAACGAAGGTAAAAGTAATAAATTAAATAAAACATTAGGTAGATCAAAAAAGTATGGGTATTTGTAAAGTCTTTGAATATTTTTTATTCTTTCATAAACTTTTAATAAATAAATCTGATGTTTCAATTTACTAAACTAAAGTAATGAGCCAAAGACCTTATGGTGTATAAATGGTAATCATAAATAAATTAAATTTTTTCATGTGGTTCATCTAGCCTTTATCTGTTGAAAGTCTCAAACTTAGTCTCTAGATTTGATCTGCATTTTGTCTTGAGGAATTGTCATTACTTTAATACTAGAAAATTTAATTTATCTTATTTATTAATTTATAAAATCATATTAAGTTTTTTTATTTTCACCCCTTACCTTAATAAAATCTAGGCAAGGGTATTGCCAAATTTTAATATCTGACATGGAACATTTGTCAAACAGATATAGAATTTAGTTGACTTAGCTTTATTTAGAAATGCAAATTGGTAGTGAGTAAATAAAATTATGTTGGAAATGAGGATTTTTGCACAGGTTTCAGTATTATTTTACCATCTGTGATTCCAAAAGTGCAAAATTTTAGATTTTAGTAAGTAAAAATGGTGTTATGAGAATCTCATGATATAACTATCTTTGATAAGATTAAAAGTAATTATTAAAGTCATTCTCCAACCATTAATCAAATAAATCATTAATAAATTAAAAAAGTCAAGTAATTTTATAATGTCCTTCTAAGATTGGCCATTTTTCATACATTCTTTAATGAATTCTTTTTTTTAATTTTCTTGTTTTTCCAATTCACAACTAGCCATTTCTTTTTGAAATTCACATTTTTTTGTTTTCTCCAAGAAAAGATGAGCTCTTTCCATATCCTCTTCCTTGAATTTAGCCTTTTAAAAATTTGATTGAAGAATAAAAAAATTTCCTCCAAATCTAAGGACTGTTGATCTTTCATTAGAATATGATCAAAGTTCATCTTCTCAAATTCAAGTGCATTTTTTTTACAATAGAGGATTTTGCTGAGAAAATTGAATAGAACAAAAAAAATGTTATTGAAGAAGATATATAGGGACCAAATCTAAATTTTATCTTTTTTCTCAAAATTATCATCAAGGGAGGATAAAGAGGTGGTTGAAGTATTACCATGATTTGAAAGATAGTTCAAGTTAATTGAAGTTGAATCCAAATGCTTTAATTTTACAGTTTGAGCTAGAGGGTTCAAGAAGTTCATCTAAAGCAGCTTAAAATGAAGTATTGTCATTTCCTGAAACTTTATTCTATTTAGAGATTTGAGTTTGAGTAGGAGGAGACTAGAAATGAAATATTGAGAAATTTAGCAAAGAATTGAAGAAAAAAGAGAAAGTAAACATAAATTAAAATTTTGGGGATCTGAGGACTCAGATCTACTCCAAAATAACTTTTCTGCTTGATAGTTTGTATCATCTTCATTTGAACTATGGTTAGAAGCTGGAGGGGATGTAGGTCCTTGAGTTTCAGGTGTGTTGGGAGGTGTCACACATCATGTGACACTTGAAGTAAAAGTCAATAATTTAATCCATATATTGATACACAAATCCATACCTGAAGTGCAGAAAGCAACATCTACCTAGTAAATTCTTTTCTCCTTTGTTCACTTGATTTGAAACCACAAGTAACTGAGCTATCTAAACCTTAAATCTAAATTAGTCAATCATCTGCTTATACTTTTAAACTTTAAGAAAATGCACAGTGTATTAGTGCTCGAATCAATCTTATAGTTTTAATGTTGGGTTATTGTGTGATTAAGGGTAATTAAAGGTCTGTGAGTAGGAATAGGAATAAGGGTAAAAGATCTGTGGGTTATATTGGAGGGTCACTGGTAAATTAAGGGTGGTTTATTAAAGGGGAAAATTCAAGGTGGAGTTGTAAATATAATTGGGCGTATTTGGTTTGATATTCCTTAGAATTAAATTGTAATATTTTTGTGATAGTAATTAAATTTATATAAGGCTTATATTTTTTCTTACCTCATTAATAATCAATTTATATTCAAACTTCTAAAACTCATAAAATCTCTTTTGATTATTAAGTTGAAAACCTTTGTGAGATCCCTTTAATTTTAGTGTTACTCTACCAAAATTATTATTTTACATCAAACTTACCTTGAAGCAAGTAATTTATCTTTGACATACCTTTGAATCACTTCTTTGATTTATTCCTCTGTGTTTCAAAGTAGTCCTCAACTTCCTTTGCCAATATAACTTACTCAGGAACACCCTTGACCTTGTGTGTAGGCTGTCCAGTGACAGTATTATTTAATTCTCTCTAGTTCCCATTTTGACCTATTTAGGGGCCAAGTTTAAATGGAACCCATTCAATGCACTCCTCCCATGGGTGCTACTACTAGATCTCGTACCAGGTATAAGCCAACAACCTCTTGACATATTTCCTGCACTCACTCTCTTGAAACTCTCAAATTAATGTAACAAGAACATTCAATTCAATCTGTAGAGGACATCTCTCTCAATTTTGAAGATTCTAATGAGGAGGAAGAGGTAAAAGATACAATGCAAGAGGCACCATTGGACTTGGCTACCAACCCTTTGGGCCAAACCTCTGAACCCAGTCTAACTCCTTCATTGGAGGTTTTCATTAAAATATCCACCATACAATATGGGGGACAGACCTGCTTGTGATTCCACAACCTTGGACCCAAACTCACCACAGATTAACACATATTGAGATATTGACAAAGGAACCATACAATCATGGATGGACACCACTCAGAAGAACAGTTTTAGGTGGGTGTTCAAGTAGAGTTTAGTATGGGTTCAGTATGAGTTCAGTCTGAGTTCCATCTGAGTTCAGGTTGGGGACTTGCTAGAAAGTCCACCCCCTATATTGTGTAGTGATTGATGAAATTTATTTCTAATCCTTATCCTTTGGAGAGCTCTAAATTTAAAACTCCCTCTATGAAATCCCTGGAAAATTTTGATGGAGAACATCCTTACAGATTGCAACCTTTTTTGCAAACCTGAAAATTATTGTTCCACAATGACCCTTGAACCTTCAAGAAAGATCTTTCCAAGGTAATTTATGCCTCATAATTCTTATCTGGGAAGGCATCAAAATTTTTTGAGCCATATTTGCTCATGCTTTCTTCAATGGAAACCTGTTTGTTAATCAACAATTGAAAAAAATTTGAAGATCAAATCTTTATGTTATTTGGTGACCCTAATGAGACAAATAACAAAGAACTAGAATTAGATTCCCTTTGCATGAAGGATAATGGTAATGATTCTGAATATATCTCAAACTTCAGGGCTCTATAAACTCCAGTAGGTTGGAATGATGCAGCACTAAATTATCTTTTCAAAAAGAGACTTCCTTTGAGAATTCTTGACCAACTAAACCTTCATGGTCAAAAAATGACAACCTTAAAGGATCTAATGGACAGGGCCCTCAAACTAAATGGTGTTCACCAAGGCCCTCTTCAACAAAGGTGTCATGCCAATAAATCTCACAGTTTGAACTTCAAATCCAGAACTTCTTTGAATCATCCTCAACCAACTCAATCCTTATCTCAAACCAAACCCAATCAAAAGGGTAAGTAATAGGCTCAATCCAAAATCTTGACCCCAGGCAATATCACTAAGGTATTGGATAAAAAATGAGGAATAAAAGGAGGCTGAGAGAAAAAGAAGAGCAGATAATGGTTTGTGTATGTATTGTGGGGATAAACACAAGTTGGATGAATGTGTTAAATTAAAGGACAGAGAAGGTAACACTTCCAAATCAAAAAAATAACAAATTTGTTACTTGTTTGAAAGGAAAACTATTTTATATCTCCCAGTACACACAACATCCATGTCATAAGGACTAGAGTTACCCTTAACCATTTAAGATCAATTCTTTTTAAGGAGGATATTCCCTTCAGTTGTCTTATAGACACTGGAGCTTCATTTCCATTTATCAGTTTATCTTTATCCAGAAAACTTAAGCTCAAATTTGTAGACATTTACTGAATTCCAATTTATCTGATCAAATCACAGGAACCTAAATACTGGGTTAGTAAAAAATTTTTATGGGTTTTCAAATTTCAAAATTCAACCTCCTTTGAGTGGTAATTAGCATTCTTGGATACCCCAAGGATGGAAAATACCATTCTTGGATACCCCAAGGATGGAAAATACCATTCTTGGCCATGACTTCTTACAGCATTGGCACCCTGAAATTGATTGGTCACAGGGATTGATCACCCCTCCTTCTAAGTATCTTTCTTATTCAATTCAGGTCAATAGGGAGTTAAACAGCCCACCTGAGCAAGTCCTTCTAGGGGAAACTTCTCTTCTAGATGTATTGCAAGTATATGATTTTCCTTTAAATGATCATATGTCTAAACATTCTAGTTTGACTAATTTACTCAAAGAGGATTTCAATAGCCTCAAAGTAATTGATTTTTTCTCTCTAAATACAGTTCTACCTTTGACAGACTTCTTCAAAGATGATGAGGATGACCAAATCAATATTGAAGCCATTAAATCAACTTTATCTGAAACTTATGATGCCTTCATTTATGTTTTCTCAATCCCTAAAGCCAACAAGCTACTGCCTAATTGACCATATAATCATCAAATAGAGTTAATAGGTCCAGTATCATTAGCAGGTCCCATCTAATTTTTGTCAAAGGACAAATCTCAAGTTCTTTGAGGCTACATTGCAGAGAATAGAAAAAAAAAATTCATTCAAGCCAGTAAATCTCAAACCAGATCTCCAGTTTTTTTCATTAAGGAAAAAGATGGAAGTCTTAGGTTATGTTTTGATTATATAAGACTCAAAGCAGTGATTAAGAAGAATGCATATCCAGTTCCTCCTATGTCATTACTTTTTATCCTGCTTAATGGTGCTAATATTTATTTAAAATTTGATCTCAGAGGTTCTTACAGTATTATACATGTTGCAGAAGGTCATGAAACCTTAACTGAAATGTGTACCAGATTTGGTAGCTTTGAATTTATAGTAACTCCCTTTTGATTGTGTAATGCACCATCAACTTTTCAAAATCTTTTCAATGACATCTTCCAAGATATTTTCAAACAGTTTGTTTTCATCTACCTAGATAAAATCTTAAACTTCTTGAAGTCCCTTGAAGAACATATGCAACATGTCAAAATTGTTCTTACTCAACTTTGAGAGCAAGTACTCTACGCCAAGCACACTAAGTGCAAACTCCACCTAAAATCTATCAAATTTTTGGGCTTTACATTTTCCACTAAGGGATTATTCATGGATAATAAAAAGGTTCAAAAAGTTTTGGAATGGCCAAGCCAACCAACCTAAAATCCTTACAGTGATTTTTGTGTTTTGAAAATTTCTATAGATGATTTATAAAAGATCACTCTAAAACTCTAACAAATCTTACTTCCCTTCTTAAAAAAATATTCCCTTTGTCTTCAAAGATATAGCATGGAAAGAATTCAAATCATTGATAACTGCGTTCACCACAGATTTAATTCTTTGAAACTTTGATCTTAAAGCCTTTAAAATAGTCAAGACAGATTCTAGCAATCATGCTATAGCAGGGGTAATATCCCAATTAAATCCTGAAAAAAAATTGTTTCATCCTTTTGTGTTTGAATCGTTCAAATTAATCACAATAGAATTAAATTATGAAGTTCATGATAAAGAGTTATTAGCTATTATTCATTATCTTAAGAAATAGCATTCTTTTTTTCTCAGTCTAAATTGTTCTTTTCAAATCCTAACTGATCATAATGCTTTGAAATACTTCATGTCTTCAAAAGTACTATCTAGACATCAGGCTAGGTGGACTGAGTTCTTATCTGAATTTTATTTTAATATTACCTACCGCCCAAGAAAAAATTGTGTAGCTCCAGATATTTTATCACATTGGGAAAACATTTATCCATAGCAGGGGGAGGAATTTGCTGACAAGAATCCAGCAAATGTGAAATCAATTTTCAATGAATCAATGCTAAAGACTCATCAACATAATTCAATGACAATACAATTGATTCAAAATCCACTATCCAACATTCAAGAAGCTCAATCAAAGGATGTTTATTTTTTGGGGATTAAAGACACAATACTCTTGAAGCAAGGAGTCAAGAGATTCAGTATAGAATCAGGTCTGTTAGTCTGTAAAGATAGAGTAGTAATGCCCAACAATAAGGGGATAAAGCTATGGATTTTTAATTGTAGACATGATTCTCCATTAGCTCATCATTTTGGTGTTGATAAAACCTTCCAGTTAATAGAAAGGTATTCTTTGGGCCAGGAATGAACAGGTAAATCAAGGCTTATATTAAAGCCTGTTATGAATTTAATAGAAACAAGGTACCTTGACACAGTAAGTATGTATTGAATTAACCACTTCCAATTCCCTTTAAACCATGGGAATCAATTTTGATGGAGTTCATTTCTCAATTACCTCCATCAGATAAATTTGATTCTATATTAGTCATAGTTGATAGATTTTCAAAAATTTCCATTTTTATTAAAACTAATACCAGCGCAACTGCAGAAGATTTGGCTAAATTATTACAAGAATTTGTATTTTATAAACATGCACCACAGAAAAAATGGGGGGGTATTGCTAGCAATACCCCTTGCTTGAACTCCGTTGAGCCACAAATCTATGCTTGAATTATGCACACATCATCACCATGTAGGAAATTGTTTGGCCTTACATTTAGTCAGAGATTTGTCACAAATTGAGCTCAAGATGAACCTACATTGATCACCGTTTGATCTTGTAAAATCCTAATTTGATCATCAGTTAAACTCCCTTTGATCTCACTTTGATCTAACATAAGCTTTTGTATATCCAATATGTCAACTATTCACTTTCAAAAAGATCCGTAATGAATTTCACATGGAATATTAGAAATGAAACCAGTAATTTTGAGTAAATGTCTCATCAAAATGATTAATCTACAACAAAATACCATCAAAATTCAATCTGATTACTGAAAACTTTTGGTAAAATGACTAATAGATATTTAAATTGGAAAATAATATTCCATTTCTCAATTTCAAATTCAAAATATAAATCCTCGTTTGAAATGTGAATTTTGTAGATTCCTTGCCTTCCTATATTATGAGTAATATTTGAGGTATTTTACACCTTTGTAAATATGGTGTTGTGCTGCTAGAAATTATCTCTGTTTCAATTCAACTTTATTTAAGCTTGATTACAGAATGATACATATTTTATAACTATTTTGAGAAAAAAGTCACTAGTAATGAATTTAGCCTTTTATCTGTCCTTTATTAAACCTCACTTAATCCTACTTAAATCCAAATTGACCCACAAAAACCTTATTTGGGATATTTTTTAGCCCAGGATGATTCAAGATTGGAGCAAAATATTATTTTAAATATCCAATATGCCTATTGATTAAATTTCTTCAAGCTTACTTTAAATTCACATTAACATTAACTTTCACAGGAAATATTAAACACAAATCTTGAAAATATAGTATTTAAAATCATAATAAATATAATATAATATGCTTACAACAAAATTTTCTTTCTGGATTAATTGAAACAAAAAATTGTTCATTTGTGAAAATAGAAAAAATACTATCCATCCTGAATTTAGAATTCATTTTTAAAAATTTAATGCCCCCTCACTTTCAAGTTTATCATGTATTTCGAAAATTATATTTTTAATAATTTTGTGAATAGTACACCTGAGATATAAACTTGGGGATATCAAAAACTAAAACATCAGCAAATTGAAATGTTTTTTATTGTTATGAATGGAAATAATGATTGAAAAACACCATTAGAGAAAGTTTGATTTTGAATAATAGGCATACTTTCTCATGTAAATTTCAATAAAAATAATTTTTATTCTTACATAAGTTGCGGTGGATACATTTGAGCTCAAAAAGAATTAAAATTGACAAAATAAGACTTCTATAATTCATATTCAAAAATGAAATCACCCTTCATTATCTACCTGTAAACTATTTTAAATTGAATAATTTCAAAGTCAGTATATACTGGTGATATTTTTTCTTCTAAAAAATTTATTATATAGATTAATAGTCATAAACAGTTGACATAGATGTTAAATTTATATAAGCAATCTTTAATTCATAAAATGATAAAACTATCTTTTATGTAAAAAGTGATGAAGGAAAAAAATATTATTAAATTTTTGATGCACTATCAATAAAATTGAAGATAGAGCATATCAAAAGTTTAAACTTAATTTCAATTTTGATATCATCATTTTATTTTATTTTACTTGAGTAGAAAACAGATTTTAAATCTCAATATAATTTTAAATCCCATTAGTTTGTAGATTTCAACATTTGAAACTATGAAATAAATATTTATGAAAGAATTTTACAATATTTGCCCTTCTAAAAACTCATAAATCCAACTTCAAATCTTCTAACCTTCACAAGTAACCACAATGCATTCTGAAAATACTCTATATTTAAATAATTAAAGGTAAATAAAATTATGTTTTTATTCTTTATTTCAATTTTTGATAAATAATATATATATATACATATATATATATATCTAATTTCTTAAAAAGTCTAAGAGGGAACTTAATAGTGGTTTTGGCATTAGATATATAGATTCAACTTTCAAAAAATTTGTTTGGAATAAATTACAAAGACAAAAAGGATAAATTTTGATGAAAGAATACTGATTTAGGTTCTCTTAAAATATTATTAACCATTTTTATGGAATATTAATCCATGGTTATCATTCTTTATGATATTATCATAGAATTTTTTCCTTTTTTAATATAATGATTTTCTATTGTGTGGTATGTAGGCTAAGATAAGTTTAAAAGATTTATTGAAGATATATATACCAGAAACAGTATAATCTGTAGATTTATAACTATAACTTACTTTTCTGATGTTTTACATCATTGATAAGTAGCTCATGCATTACACAAGTAAATAATTATAGTCTCTGGAAATAATTCCTTGTGAATTTCAAATTTTTTGTTATTCTTAAAATCATTACTCAAATAAACTAAAAATTTCTTCAAATATTGATTGAAAGAAGGAGTTACAAAATCTTATTTTTTAGTTATAAAAGTTTGAGTTTTTTTTCATATTATCAAGTATAATGAACATTTGTAAATTTTAACTTGAAAACTAGTGATCATAGCAAAGTAAAACTGGAAGAATCAGATAAAAAGGGTGGAATAAAGTCATAGCACAACAGGAAATGATACAAAATTGTTGATTTTTATCTCATAAAATTCAACTTATTTTTAACATATTTTACCACCTTTAGATAATGTTTAGTGGATTTTAACATTATTATAACAAGCAAACTTAACAATGTTTTGATTTTTTTAACAAAAATAAATATTGTTAGAACATTTTTTTAAAAAATATGACTTATTTTTATGCTTTATCTACAATAGTTAGTAGTGTTTTTTGCAGAAATTACTTGTTTTAATATTCTATTTTTGAATTTTTTAAGAGACTTCATTGCATTAAAGTTTTGTAATAATTTTTCATTAAAGCATCATATTTTAAATCTAGAGAATTGGTTTTGAAATAATATATATTTTCATGTTAATTGACTCATTATTTTTGGATTGATAAATTATGTTAAAATTGGGATTGCTTATTTCTAGTGAGTGTACATCATAGTTTGTTTTCAAATCAAAGATTAATAAATGGTGAAATTTGGTAAAATTCTAAATATCTTTTAAACCTTTTTGATTTAAATAATGTTTAATGTTATGTAATCATTCTATAAGTAGAACACAGTTAAAATCTGATAATAGTACATTGCTTTCAATTTCTAATACTAAAATTCTATTCTACTTGAAACAATGTAAACTAAAGCTTGGTATCTCATAAGAAACTCACAATTTTCAAAAATCATATTTCCAACTTTTTAAACATGATACACATTAAAATATATTTTTAGAATAATTTCCTAATTAGTTTCAAATACTAGAAAATAATGACCTCAATTTATTTAAATACTTAAACCATTCTGATGAGTGAATTTCACAATCCTCTAAGTAACATATGGTTACCATTTATACACATATGCATGATTTCTTCTTTTGTTTAATTTTAGCTGAATCTAAAAAGTAAAATCACATGTTTAATATCATCTATAGATAAACTTCTTATATTAGAAGCTAATATTTCATATGAGAAATTTGTTATTGAGTTTGGGAAACATTAATAAGTGTTGGGTATTATAATTGAGCCATTTATTCAAGTAAATAAAAAAGGATGACCTTCTAAATATTTCATATATATATATATATATATATATATATATATATATATAATAAAAATTAATTATATAGTAGCATTTAACCATGTTTTTATACTAATGTCATATAAAAAAAGGGATTGAACTAAAACTTTCAGTAAAGAAAATAAAAATAAGATAAGTTAATATTCTTGTTTATATTCTCATATTTTTGAAATGGCTTACTTAAGGGAGAAAATTATTTGGTTTTAGAGTACAAGAATTTCTAGATAAAAATCTTCACAATATAGTTTGACCCTCTCAAAAAAAAAATTCCTCAAATTTTACTATCACATTTTATATATTTGTTAAGTAATAGAAAATGGAGTTGTGTCTTTGACAATGAAGCTTTAGAAAATGAAATAAATGATTTAAATTTATAATATAATTTTTGAAACAATAAATCATGTATTCAAAAAAAATTATATATCTTACAATCAAGATAACAGTATTGATTAAGCAACTCTAGCAACTTTGGAAAGAAAACAAGAAAAAAATAATTAGTAAAATGCATAAGTTATTTTTAGAATTTAAGGAAACTTAATAGCTCTACCTGTAAACTAGCCTTAAAGCAGGTTTGGATTTAACATGTGGAAATTCATACATAGTACCCTTCCATCATTAGAGCAGAATAAAATTTATGTAGTTTAATTTTTTTTATTTATAATAGTATTTTTATTTTTGGCTTTTTCATTAGTATAACTATATATTTTTTAACTTTTTTGTTTTTCATAACATAAGTTCAAAGCTGCACATCACTACTTCAAGATGAAACTCCATATAATGTAATCAATGAATGATATATTATAATGAATTTTACTAGAGACTTTTCAAAAATGGTGATTAAGAATACTTATTATAATTTTTTAAATTTTTATTATTATTCTATCTCTTGAAAGGAGATGGCCATATCTCAATTTAATTAGTTTTTCCTCAGAAAAATTTATTCTTGATCTAAATAAAATTGCATCACTATTAACTAGATGTTATTATACAATTTTAACAATTTTTTTATCTGAACATAGTTGAAAGTATGTATAAATTAAAGTGTTTCCACATAGTCTTACTATTATCCCACCATTATTTTCACATTTAGATTTCATTATAAATGTAAAATAAGTTTTTCAATAATTTTAATAATACCTTAATATTTAATAATTTAGTTAGATAGTAGATTTTTTATCCTTTTTTTATATGAGGCTTATTATATAAACACTACTTTTAGATTTTATCCATTTTGATGTCTGATAATTTAAATTTTCATTTAACTACCCAAATTATATCAAAAAAAATTCAAAAGTATATTTTTTTAATGTACTCTTTTTGATAAACTTATCATTTCTTATAGGTTATTCTTCAACTATTTATTGTAATTAATTACCCACTCATTTATGGTCTGTTATTGTTGTTCATTACATAAAGACAAAATAAGGATACTCTCATATTATATTGGAGTTTTAAATTAAAAAGTAAATACTAGTGGCTGGTATTAAATATGAAGTTGTTATAACTAAGTTGAACATTAATTAATTATTAAATGGCATTTTATATTACAAATTTTATTGAATGTATATAAAAATAACACTCAAGAAATATATATAAGATATATATATAACCATTGTATATCAAAAATGAAGTACTTATCATCATGGTCTTTTTAAATGATTTTCAAATTTACTTAAAGAGACATTAATATTACCAATTCAAATTTTACATCAAATACAACAATATTATTATTTCATTTTTAATTATTTTACAAAAAATTTGAGTTTCAAAGTAATTTAATTCAGTATTTAATGAATGTTTTTGAAAAATATTTTTAAAAATAGAAATAACCCCTCACAAAAAAAAATATGATTTTTTTTACTTACAATTTGCACCATATTTCTACCCTTAAAATATTTGTATTCTTCTAAAAAAAATATTTTTTAAATAAATTTAAATTTTTTTTCATTATTCAATTACAAAATGTCAAATTTATAATTTATTTTACCTTACTAAAAAATTTAGTTGAAAATTTAATTTTGTATTTCCAAAAAATAAACTTAAATGTCAAAAATTAAAAAAACAAAATTATAAATATAATTATGAGAAAGAGGTAGATTAAATTTATAATATTCATATAAAAAAATTTATATATTTTATGGTGTTTGAATTTTAAATTTAATGTATTAAAAAATAATTATTAAATAACCAAGCCAAATGAAATTGGCTTGGATTTTTGGTATCACTAGAACTTATTTTTTTTCTTATACTCACATTTTAATTTTTAATTTTTTTTTTTTCTACATTTCTCTTTTTTTTTTTATGATTTTTAATGTTTTTAAGACCGAAGTTGCTTTCAAACAACTTTGCTCTAACCTTTCTCTCACTTTCCCACCAGATTGCACCTGGTAGGGAAAGTCGCTTCCATTTTAGAAACCAAAGTCCCTTGCAGGGACCTTGGTTTCTCTGTGTACATTGCACAGCCAGAAAAAAACTGGCTGTGCAATGCACTGCATGCAGCACATGCAACACGCATCGCTGCTGCAAGTAATGCGCATTGCATGCAGCAGAAATGCGCGTTGCATGCAGCAGCAATGCAGGCTGCATGCAACGCGCGTTTCTGCTGCATGCAGCGCGCATTGCACATGCTGCGCATATCTCATGCAGCTGACTTGATATCAGCTGCATGAAATATGGTAGCGATTGTGCAACGCGCGTTACTTGCAGCAGCAACGCGCGTTGCACACTGCTTTGGCCACCTCCCAGCCTAGTAAATTAGCTGGGAGGGTGGCAAACATTACAGCAAGCAATCGAAGTCGCTTTTAGCGACTTTAATTGCTTGAAAGAGACACTTCCAGCCAGGGGAAACCTGGCTGGAAGTACTAAATTGCAATGTAAGGGACCCAAGCCAATTTCAAAGGCTTGGGTCATAAATTAAGGTTTCTAAAAAGCAGCCAGTATAAATCTGGCTGCAATAAAAAGTAAATTTTTTAAATAAAATACATAAAAAAATAAAAATTTGTTCAAATAAAATATACAACACTCTTCAGCCAGTAAGAAACAGCCTTCCATTGTTACACATAGAAACAAAATCAAATGTTTCTTTCATCAACATTGGCCATGTTTCAATATTTTGAACCAAGTAAGATCAGGAAAAAGGTCACCGCAAAAAAATTTCATAATTAACAGTCTCCCAATTTAATATGGTGCAGAGGTTCATATTTTAGAAATAGGTGGTGCACATTATAGTTTCCTTTAAAAAAATTCAAAAATGAATTAATTTTGGCGCAATGTAAATTTAAATGTGATGAGTGTATGTTTTTTAGCTACGTGAAACATGGTAGCTAGAATTATGTGGCGTCAATTTTTTTTAGATGTGAAATTCAGTGTTCCACAAATGTGCATCTGTACAACATGCAGCCAAGTAAATTCTAGCTGGAATTAGTATATGCATAGGAAAAAATGATCATGCTGTGTACAGTGCCTTGGCAACATCATTCTTGGAATTTAGATGAAGTTTATCATATGACTTGGAGAGCTGCATTTTTTTGAAAATGTGATCAGTGAAAATTCATGATATATACATCTGTTTGCCACCCAATTTATTTTTCCTTTCTCTTTCTCACTTACCTTTTTCAAAAATTATCAATCATATTTTTGCTTTATCATTTTGAATTATTGGTACTATTTTCTTGACCTTATCTGATTACCGGTAAGCAAATTTTTCTTGCTATTGCATTTCATATCATTTTGGTTTGTTACACTTTTTTACACTTTTGACAAGTTAATCTAATGATTCTAATTCTGAATTTATTTTTATGGTATCTTTTACTGTACCCTTTTGATTCATTATAAAATAATTCTTTTTCAGTTAACTTAAAGTTTTTTTATTTGTTTGTCAATTTACTTTTCTTTATTCCTTATCAAAAATGTTCAATTTATTTATCTAACCATTTATTTTTTAAAACAGTGATTATAAAATAAACTTTATAATTACTTTTGATCAATCAGCTACAAATGGAAGAAGATTTTATAGACATGTAAGTTCATGTTTTGCTTATCATTTTTCTATATTTCTTTAATACTTTCTCAACCATTATATTATTAATATGAGAAGTAAAACATCATCTCGTACTTGCTGAAAGCATACAGGATAATGTTTTGCTTTTCATAATAATAATTAGATTGTTTGTACTTTACCTTTAATTTATTGATTTTTAAGTTGTTTCAAAGTCTCGTACTTGCTGAAAGCATACAGGACAATGCTACAATTTAAAAATTAATAATTTATTGAAGTATAACTTTCTAAGTCAATATATTGATCAGAGCAAGATTTTTCATTTTATATATGTGGATATCATAATTCTGTAAATTTTTTAATATTACTAGTGTATTGGAGTTATACTTTCATTATATTATTAATATTAAGTGTAGAGCCAAATCTCGTACTTGCTGAATGCATACAGGATAAAGCTATACTCTTTATATGTATAATTTAATAAAGTATACCTTTGAAACGCTTTCTTAATATTTGAAATAAAGAAAAAGTATATAAATTTACTAATATGTAGATATGCTAACTTTTGTATTTCTAATATTGAAGATATGATAAAGTTAAAGGTATCATTGACTGATAATTGAAATTATGTTACTATTTTCTAATTTTTTTATTTTTTTCTATTTTAAATCAAAATTGAATTCTCTAAGGATTGAACCATCAATGAGTAACGATTTTAAAAAAAAAACGGCCAGGGAAGAACTCTAACAATAGGTGGGCGAAAGACATTGCTACTGGAATGAAACTTGTAAACGCTCTTGGAATGGATACAAACAGGAAGAAGCCACATTTCTATGCACGATCTTATGCAAATAATATGACAGATTGCAATAATTATTACAATTTTTTTCCTGGATGTAGTATTTATAAACCAAAAGGTGTCTTAATACCTAATGTTCTTGTGCAGACTTTTGAAATTCATGAGCTCAAAGAACTAGATATGTTAGAAGCTACGGTGTGATGCATTAAGGATCTTTCTTACTGCGAACATGAAATTAAAAATAATGGTTATCATCAAAGAGCTGGTGGTTTTGGAAAAATGTTTGGTGGTGGCTTTATTTTAGATAGAAATAAATCTTTACATATTTGTAAGTATCACTTTTTTTAATTTAAATACTGAATTTTTGAATGCTTTTCCTTGCAGATGAATACACTGATGATATTGTAAAAACGGATGAATATAAAAAACGAATGAAGAGGATTGCAATGTACTTTGAATATTTTTTTAAAAAAATATCATATGTAAAGTACAATGAGGCAACTAATCTTTGCGCAAAACTTGGTATTCCTGGATTTTCAAAAGTTTCTAGTGAAGAAGAGGGTGTACCGTTTGCTAGTAATTTAACTTGGACATCTGGAGGGAATGGTAATGGGTTCTCTAATGAGGTTCATCTCAATAAGGATGCAAGTGAGTATACTTTAGGAATATTTTTTCCTAAAGATACAGAAAAAAACACCATTCATATGAAGTATGATAAGACCCAACCACGACAAATAGGTGGAGAACTTATGTTTCCCGAAATTCAAAGTAAAATCAACTTTGAAGCAACTAATGGAATAACAGTGACATTATGGCCTGCCAATCAACTAAGGCATTTCACCTCAAGATGTCATGAAATTCCTGGCTTCACTAGGAAAGGTTCTTCTATTCAAATCAGCACTAGACTTTTTCATGCTATAGAAAAGCTTAATGTTTTTGATATTGATATTTCAGAATACTTAGAAATTAAAAAAGAAAAATTTAGGTTAGAATATTTGATTAGTGCTTTGAGAGTTTTTTTGAAAAGAGATGACTTAATAGAGGAAGAAATAGAATCAGCAAAGTATTATTTATCTAATGTTAAGACAAATCTAAAAAATCTAGATATATAAATATTAAAAATTTATATTGTATATACACAACTTAATGCAAATTTAAACATGATAAATACTGGGAGTAGCTGTAACATTTTCAGTTTTGATAATTATAGTATTATCTTTTTTTTTATTTGTGAAATAAAATAATTTTTTTTCATAATATTATAAGAAAATTTGATTTACTTTTGAGGAAATATATAAGTTGTGAAATCTTTAAATGTCATTTTTATTAAATTGGTAGCAAAGGTTCTAAAATAAAAAAAACTATAATAAAGAATTTGAAATATATTAGCCATAAAAATGTGCTTTTAATGCTACCAAATTAACTGTATAGTATTTTAGGTCAAACAGGCTTATTAATAAAAAAGTTAATAATAAAAAGTTGAAGAAAGAATTTTGAATCAATAATAGATTAAATTGTATTTTTTTAAGAATGTACTCATTTAATTATTTAAATTGTTCTACTTCTGATTAAAAATGTTACAATCAACGAACATATTTGTAATAATTAATAGATTATATAATATTAAAGGTAAAGTAACAAAACTAGAGCAGTTATCATATTTTTATATAAACAATAAAATATTTAAGAATTTAATACAAGTATTTGAAATCATATAAGTAGATTTTAAAATCTTTGTTATTGCTGGACTTACAATAAATTTTTTTAATAATTAATTTAGAAAATCATGTCAAAGGTTACTTAATAAATTTCAAAGATGGTCACATTTTTGACGTATTTGAAGGAAAATAACTTGAATTATACAAGATATATCATATAGACAGAACTTTATCTATTTACATGTTGGAATATTAATTTATTGAAAGGCTGTGTTTAGCAAAAAAAGGTGATACTGGCTGAATGGAGCTCCAGTGATTAAGAAAATCTGCAGAAATATCCCTAGCAATTCCCGGAGGACTTGGGGTATCAAATTTTAAAGGAAATGGATCACACTTGCCTATAAAAGGTTTTATTAATGTTAAAATATAGTTATTAAAATTTTTCCAAATTATTTCTTCCATCAAATGATTTTTTTTTCATGTAAATTAAGAAACTTAACTTCTGATATTACCTCCAAGCAATCAGCTGCTGAAGCCAATCTATGATCTTGAGTGCTCAGAAATAAACCACGGACACCATCAATTATATAGAATGTGAAAGATTGATATCGGTGGTGGGAGTATTCAGAATTTATTTTGTTTAGTGCAGCCTTTTGTTTCTCTCTCATTATAGTCAGTTCAGTTTTTTCGTTTTTCTCACTTGATTGT
Source organism: Hemileia vastatrix (assembly GCA_030280995.1). Taxonomy (NCBI): domain Eukaryota; kingdom Fungi; phylum Basidiomycota; class Pucciniomycetes; order Pucciniales; family Zaghouaniaceae; genus Hemileia; species Hemileia vastatrix. The sequence continues at coordinate 25,818,371 of JASXTE010000008.1, read as the reverse complement.
TGAACTTCACTAGTCTTGCCACTTGATATTGTTGCAGCACAATATTTTGATTTAAGAATGATAATTGACATAATTATATCAATGATAATATTGCTGATTTGAAGAAGAGTTGACATTGATATATCACGGGTTTGAAGTGCAGTGGGACCAACTTCTAAGCCATCAGAAATCGGACTCTTCAGATTTGAAAGGTGAGCTAGAAGCTGAAGACCACGTTCAATTGGACAATCTGAGTTAATGTTTTGATGTGATGGAAGCTGGCTGAATTCATGTGCGGTCAGATAAAGTGAAGATGATATAAGAGATACCCATGAAGAACGGCAGTGGTCACTTGGGATCATTAATCTCATGAGCATTCGGATAAGATTGGATTCAGGGTGATCTGTTTTCTTTGTTGAGGAAAGAATTTCAGTATTTAAACCATCAGGATCACATAAATCTTCCATTTTTTTGAAATCAATATTATCGAGTACCCATAGCTGTGAGCTATCAATCTCTAAAAAAATATTTGCTACAAAAGGAAAAAATAATAAGTAAAAGAACAAAAGTCAAGACTAAAAATTATGGTAACTTACATAACTCAGTAAGTTTTGAAAGCCAATCTTCTCCACAAGATTTTTCCCAATGAAAAGTAAACATTGGAATATTTGACATGGGTTCTTGGGAAGAAGTAGAAGAGCGTAATTCGAGGAGAGTAACAATTTCCAACCACGACCTGAGGACCTTTGCCGTGCTGATTCTACCTTTATAAAAATTATGAATTTTACAGAATTCCTCCTGCAAATCAGATTCTTTTAGAACTGAGGGTGAATAAGTTAGAGGTTTTTTCGATATCTTGATTGGAGTTGATTTCATTGGTAGAGAAGCTTTCAAAGAGGTCAAAGTAGGTAATTTAGGAGGTGATGGGTATTGCTTCTTAGAAATGAAGGAATTTGGTGATGAGCTGTTTGAATCATCATCTTTATCAAACATATCAACATGTCTTGAAGAAGATTTTAAACTTTGCTTTTTTTGATGAACAAGCATAGCTTCATATTCTGACAGTTGATCATCGCTATTTTCATTGCTCTTTTCATCATCTTCATCAGGGAGAGGGCGTTTATGGATGGAACAATCTACAGCAGGTGAGTTTCTGGTACAAAATATCAAAAGAAAGATAAAAAGTATAATATGTAAGCAATAAAAGAGATATATGATTGAATTTTAAAGATAAAAGAATAACAATAAAAAAAAAGGAAACAAGAATATACTCATTATCAAAACCTTTGCTTTTTTTTTGAGATTTATTATTTGATACATCAGAAAATTCATTAGCAGAAGCCGGTTTAATACGTCAAACAAAAGAGGAGCCTTGGGATAATCTCTTTTTCTTGGAGCGGATAACAGGTGTTTCAAGATTTTCCTTAGAAGTTGAAGCATGAGTTGAAGCTGATGGTTCATCTGTCTCATCATCATCCCTAATGACAATGACTTCATCAGGAGGAATCATACCCTCCTCATAAGCTACAAATATATATGAAGAAAAAAAAATATTAATAATCTTATCTACTAATTTAAAAGGAGACAAAAAAGGTGATGAACATACATTTTTCAAGGCTTTTCACATATTGGAGTAAGTCATTACAAGGGTTAGATAAATATGAAGGAGAAGGATTATTGTTAAGGATCTTGACAAATTCTTCTGTTTTATCTCTAGCCAATTCAAGTAAATTGTGATATTGAACTCTCGTTATTTCATGCCTCTCATTGCTAAGTACAGGAGGGTTAGGTGCCATGCCATGTGGCAGACATGGTGCAAGCTCAAAAGCTTCAAAGCGAGTATCAATCAGAGAGTGGGATGAAACACATTTGGGTGCTGGAAAATCAAATTTTTGAAAAAAAAAGATATAGAACATAAGTGAAATATATAAATTAAGAGAGAGGAACATGATATACATACAAAGTGGAGGTGTAGGATTTTGTATACTAGACATATTGATTAATGAATATTAAAAAAAAGTATTCGATATCAAAAAATTATGATGTAATATGATGAATAATTATAAGAAACTCTATTCTAGAAAATTGAAGTTGATAATTTAATAGGATAAAAAATTGAATAAGATTAAAATTAAAGTGAGGATGAAAGAAACAGAAAACATAAAGAGGGGGATTTTATATTATTTGAGCTTTTTTTAACATGTATTATTCATAGTGGGGTAAACTGAGTAACATACTAAATCACAATCTGTTTATATTGAAGCGAAATTTGACGTAGCTAACAGAAAATACTAGTAATTCTTTGGGGACTTTTAGTGTGAAAAACAAATAATAACAAATTTATATCCCATATGAAAATTGCCACGGGTAGATACAAAATTTTTTAAATTAGAATTTATTCCTAAACAATGGAGATACACTTAATTAGTATATTATATGAAAAAAAGGATAATCCTTTATGAATATTTGTTAAATTTACTTTCAGATGACAATGCAAGATTCACATATATACTGATATGCCTCATCAAACAAGAAATGAATTATAAATATAAAATTGGTAACATTAGAATTTAAGATAAGAATTTGTTTTTTAAGTGACAGGAGGAGTGTCAGGCTAGGGTGTGGGCACCGTGACCAAACCTTTGATAAACTTGGATACAACTAAGGGAAAAAAAAAATTGAATAGTTTTATTTTGCAATATATCTTAGTCTGCACAAGATATTGCATTGTTGTCCCTAACTATACCAAAATTGTTACTTTTCAAAAGTGATAGGACTACTAAGTTGATAAAATATTATTATGAATCACCCAATGAAATACCTTAAGCAACATTCAAAATTATTAAAATATTAATATTCAATTTGAGATTTGGATTAGCTAATTTTTCACAACTTACCACAGTTTTGATTAATATAATAAAACTTGAAAAAAATTGTTGAGATAACCTAGAAATGGGTGCAAGAAAATGATGAAACATATGACTTGAAACTTAACTCATACACTATTGATAAACTTCATGGATCCTGATAAATTTCTATCGAAATTAATTTTGAGACTAGCATATTGAATTTTAGCTATGACCAAGTACTGTAAGTGCCATGGTTTGTATTCAATATATTGGTGTTGAAATTAATTTTGATAGGAATCAACAAGTATCACATGGCACCATGCATGAAACACTGACAGAAAACATCAAATTTATGAGGCAATGAACCTCATAATTTCGATCGAAATTAATATAGACCCCTGCATATTGAATACAAGCCATTTCACATGGACTACACAGACATAGATAAAATTCAACATGCATGGCTTAAAATTAATTTTGATCAAAATTAACCAAGGCATTAAAACATCAATTTTTATATGGTGTACTTGATCAAACCAGTTTATCTAACTGCTTAGCTTACCTATACTTATAGGAATTTTATGCATAGTCCATGTCCATATTAATTTCAATCGAAATTAATGTTGACTAATACATAATGAATACATGCTATGCCACTTACACTTGCCAGGCATAGCTACCATTAAATATGCCAGTATCAAAAATTAATTTCGATCGAAATTAATGAGCATGATAATCATGAATTTCTGGAGTCAACTGCTTATTTTTATGCATGGTGCCTTGCCAACATTAATTTCGATCGAATTTACTTTTGATACTGGCATATTGCATGTATATATGCCTGGAAAGTGTAAGTGGCATAGTGTGTATTCATTATGTATTGGTCAACATTAATTTTGATCGAATTTAATGTTGACATTTGCATATTGAACCCAAGCCAGAAAACAACCCAGAAGATTCTTCATAAAACTTCCCATTAATTTCGGTCGAAATTAAGGCTGACCATATACATATTGAATGGTAGTTATATCTGGTCTGAGTAAGCAGAGATTACTTATATTCAATATGTATTGGTCAACATTAATTTTGATCAAAATTAATGAGCATTTTGATCATGAACTTTTTCAGTCAGTTAGTTATTTCAATGCATAATGGCATGCCAACATTAATTTTGATCAAAATTAATGTTGAAATGATATAATGCTTTTTTGCATGACATGTAAAGGACGGCAAGTATTTTTAAGTATTGAAATTTACTATACATGTTGAGGGTAAATATAAAACTTACATATCCATATTAATTTCTATAAAAATTAATGTTGACCAATACATAATAAATAGTAGATATGCCTGGCTAGTGTAAGTGGCATAGCTTTTTTTCAATCTGCACTTGGCAACATTAATTTCAATCGAAATTAAGGTTCATGATTATCATCAATTTATTCAGTCAGTTGCTTACTGTTATGCATGGTAACATGTCAACATTAATTTTAATAAAAATTGAATTTGACATGCCACCAAGCATTTTTATGTAAGATGAAAAGTAGGGCACTCTATTCTTAAGTAAACACATTACAATGCATATTGAGCATGTAAATATCATTTACACATTAATATTAATTTCAATCAAAATTAATGTTGACCAATAAACATTGAACACAAGCTTTACAACTTACACACACCAGATATAACTACCATTCAATATGTATATGGTGCTCACTAATTTCGATCGAAATTAATGAGCAGTTTTATGAAGAATTTTTTGGGTCGTTTGCTGGTTTGGGTTCAATATGAAAATGTCAATATTAAATTCTATTGAAATTAATGTTGACCAATACGTAATGAATACACACTATGCCACTTACACTTTCCAGGAATAGACACCATGCAATATGCCAGTATCAAAAGTAATTTCGATCGAAATTAATGTTGGCAAGGCACCATGCATAAAAATAAGCAGTTGACTCCAGAAATTCATGATTATCATGCTCATTAATTTCGATCGAAATTAATTTTTGATACTGGCATATTTAATGGTAGCAATGCCTGGCAAGTATAAGTGGCATAGCGTGTATTCACTATGTATTGGTCAACATTAAATTCGATTGAAATTAATATGGATACATAAATGTGACATAAAGAGGTATGGACCATCAATTTGTTGAAAATACATTTTTATATCTCATACATTATTTGTTTTTCTTAAATAAAATGTTACTCTCTCTCAATATCACTTTATAACATTTACCAAGCTGCTTTGAAAAAAAACAGAATACATAAAATTCAATATAAGATAGCTATATTACACAGAAGATCACCGTTATACCTAAGTTATGATGATGTTTATGCTCTATTAATTGATTCCCGAATCTTTACCAGATCAATATCAGCTCCAACCCCAAGTGACTCACGTTCATTCACAGATAATCCTTGCAAAAATGTTGCTGAATAGCAATTCTTGGGGAGGTATTTGGGAACATTGAATATACCATTTTGTGCAACTGTCCTTTCTGATGACCGTGAATATGTTTTTAATGCTGATTTTTTTTGAGCTGGTGTATGGGCTAAGTCCTTTGTCATCTTATCCATTTTTTTAAACAAATCATTGAGTTCAGGATTTCGCCATCCAGGAATAGCTCGGATAGGTGCAGTTGGGGCTGGTGCTGGGCCTTCCTCAATATCAGAGATGCACCTAGTATCATTAAAAAGCACAAAAAAACCTGGCACATCACTGCAGAGATCTCTTGCTAACTTGTAGCGTGCACTAGCAATCTGAATTCCAACTAAATCAGCTTCATAATAACAAAAAGCAAAGTAAAATAAAAAACTTACCTTGGTCCGATAACGTTTTACTTGTGCCCTTGCCCTCTTTTCAATCTTTTCTCTTGCTACCCTTTCCTCTTCTTGCCCAAACAACCTTATCATCTCCTTCCCCTTATTGACTACCCATTTCTCAATAAAACATTGAGTGAACTGAAGCTTTGACTGATCGATTGTATTCAAGGTGGTGAGCCATCTGGTACAGTGGTCGCATACTATGCTTCCCATGACTTGATTCCAAGTTGATTCTGAAAAATCACAGCAAGTCCAATCAACGCGAATTTCCGAAAACCTTTTTCTTGCAATTCACTCTCTAAGTTTCTTTTGACAGAAAGTGGGATCAGTGCTCCTCCTTTTAGTCCTCGAGGCTCAGGTGCTGGAAAAAATTTGGGTAGTCGAATTTTGGATTGCAAGAAGGCTATAGAATTGGTTATCAGAAATTGTCGATCAGCTGCAGAATTGGCACGGTTAGAAGATTGGACTTGGGTTAGGACAGTTTGAATGGTTTTTAGTTTGAATTGGCTCCAATCTTTCCAATTTTCAATCTCCAAAGGTGTTGGGCTCGCAGGATATTTTGATATTTGTGTTGGTCCCCCAAGACAATACTTCAGAAAGTGGTAAATATTTCTATTTAGACTGTCTGAGCTCCTGGGAACATCATTCCTTCTAACTAAGCCTCTTACAGCCCTTAACCACCGTTCTCGCTCATGAGACTCTGCTGAATTGAGTCTGTGGTAATCACTGATACCCATAATGATTGAGGGATTCACTAACAATTCAAATAAGTTAATTAAATTGGTTATTTTTCAATAAAAGAATACACTACAAATTTGACTTACCTGCTCCACTTGTGCTTGCTCCTTGGTTAGGCTGAGCAGATGATGATTGGTCTCCAAAAAATTCCCTCAATACTTCACTAGCCCAATCTCTTCCTAGCTGATCAGCTTGCTGATTAGCACTTTCAGAAGCAGAAGGATGATTGGGATTAAAATTTCTCGGTTCTGAATGAGACTCTTGGCCAGGATTGGGATTAGGTGGTGGGTTAGGATTAGGTGGTACAGATTGATATGCATCTGGAGGTGGATCAGCAGAGGGTGGTGGAGGAGTATTTCCAGTATTAGTATGTTGAGGCGGAAAACAATCAGAATCGGTTGGGTCAACAGACATCCCTTCAAAATTATCATCCATGATGAACTGTAATAAAATAAAATAAAATAAAAATAATCAGTTGTTAAAATTTATACCTATCAAAGCTAAAGTAAAAAAAGATACTATGTATATAGTATTGTAAACGTGTATGTTCTCTTGTTGAAAAATAAAGTGAATAATATATAGCTATCAGCTAAAGTTGGAAGGTCAAACTATTTATAGTAGATGAATGAGCAAGAAGATCATTCATTAAGTAAAAATTTTATCATATTTCTCATTATCATGATTTTATTTCTTTCATTCTTACATTTAAGATAAAAATGACTCATTGAAAGCATGGGTTCTCTCGCAATAAAAGCAACCAAAGTAATTGTTCACTGATTTATGATAAGGTAAGTTGGATGCATTGCATTTTTTAATTGAGCATTGAATTATTTCTTTCACCATTTACAAATATCACCAATCTTACAAATTTCCCCAATCCCAAATTAACACAAAGATGTTAGTCAACAGAAAATAAATTTGATTAATTTTTTCACTCACTACTTTCTGCAGTCCAATGGCAGTGACAACCTCGTCTTTGATTCCAAACATTCCTTTTTTGTGCTCGACAGTAGCTGCATGCCCAATTATTGCATCTTTCTTAATCACAATTTGAGTTGCTTTGGCTACTCTTACTAACCGACAATGCACTTGTGGGAAAAGCTCATAGGGATCCTTTGATGTTTCTTCTGGACGGAGCTCCTTGAAAGGACTTACTATTAAATATATTTGATCAATCTCTTCCTTTGATCTGAAAAGATCATCAATTTGCCCAAACTGGCTATCTTTTCCATAGTAGAATTCAATTGTTGAATTAGCAATGTGTCGATGGTAACTAGTAAACCTCTTTCCATGTATCAATATGCTTGCTACATTTTCAACTACCCGATCCCCACTTTTCTCCGATGGTGTCAAAGCCCGTCTTGAAGTTTCTTTTCCCATTTGTGCCCTTACCCATTTAGTAAATAATGCCATACTTAGATGGATCCATTTGTTTTGTTTATTGAGATCAATATGGATTTTTTTAGTCTCACATTGATCATTATCTTCAGCTTCACCAAGATCTAATACCCTAGACTTCCGATACCAATGTTTGAGCATTGTTAGCGGTATCTCTCCTGTGGTAAATATTATTAAATTAGCACAGCTGAGTTTTTAAATCATTGCTTACAAACATTACATACGTGGATGGTGATTTTTTGGAATTTCAGATAATATATGATTCACCCGCTCTCCAGACCAAGTAGCTGTACCTGATGGTGGACCAAGACGCTTTATCATTTCAGGATAATGTTGAGTGATATGCAGATTTGGCTTTGCATTAATATTCTTCCAACCCTCTTCAAGGCACTCACGATACTCTAACAGAAATTGATCTAGATCTTTAAGCTCATTAGTCTGTATATTTTTTAATGTCAAAAAATTGGTGATCGAGCATAATGTTACAAGTGACTTGAGAAGATAATATTCTCTTGGTTTATCAGCTGAGGAAGCTGAAGATTCAGATTCTTTAAATTTTTCAAACCAAAGGGGTATAAGTGACAAAGGGAAGTAGAGAGTATACAGCATGTGCCATTCTGCTGCCTTGAGGGATCCTGCCTTTTTAGATCCTACTGATTTTGGAACTCGTGTTAGCCAGGAAGGTCTTCTTACTTGATCAATCATCTTCCATACAACCTGTAGCTCTGCTGCTGTGATTCATGGATTACTACTACCTTCATTTTCTTTCTCCTTACCTTTCCTTTTATTTTCTTCATCTCTAGCTGTCTCATTTGATGAGTGAGATCCTTCACTCTGTGATATGCTAATGCTTCTTTGCCTTAAGTTATACAATGAATTCCTACTGTCACTGCTGTGAGACTGTATTGAGGCCACATCGCTATATGGAGGAATAAATTTGGAGCTGGATGACCTACTCTGGCTTCTTGATCGATTTGTTCCCAATCCTTCATTATCTAGTCCATGATGACTTGATGACTGTCTTGAACTCGTACGTCTTTGCCGCTTGTGCTGTCTCGTGTGTCCTGTATCATCATCATCATTATTCGTGGTGCTTAAGCTACTTCTACGATTTTTCGAATGTTTGTGCAGTGAAGTATCAGAAAAGAAATCATCATCTTCTTCTCTTACATGCCAATTTTTATCCTTTTCCAGCTTTCTTTCTAGATCTTTTGCTGCATTTTGGATTTGAAAATAGCTTAGACTGTGATCTTTTAGGTTGCCAAGCATATGTGAATGCATAACATCAATTGAGCAATATTCAGTTGGACGCCAATATTCAAGGTTATTCAGCTCACTCCATCGTACCCCATGATTTTGAACAATTGATACACGCTCCCAATGTGACTTAGAATTTTTCCACTTTGTCGCCCAGCACATATGATCCTCATGATTCCGTAATGAAAAATTTCCCACATTCTTTTCACTAATTTCATCTTTAGAGATATTACAGAAAGAGCAGAACATTTTTGCAGAGTGACTCGAAAAGCCAGCCAATTTTCGTATTGCAGGAATGTCACCTATCAAAGAGAACAATGCAACTCTTAATTTCCGGCCTCGTGGATAAAGATGTGTCTTTTCAATCAATATACCATCCCATAGAGTTTGTAGATCATTAACCAGTGGTTTTAGAAGGTGATTAAGCTGTTCACTTGTGGGTTCTGTTGGTCCGGGTATAATAGAATACAAAAAAAGATTTTCCATTTTGTATCTATCTTCTTGAGGTAGGCTCATACACACCATCATAATATTGCCTACAGACTTCTGATGACCTCCAATCCTATTGCCACCAGGCCTAAACCAGTCAACATATAAAGTAAAAATTAAGTTGCCTGAAGTTATCGTATATTCATCATCATTGCTATCCAGAGATGGAGTGGTTATGGGAAAGTTTTTCCAAATTGAACCATCACAAACATCCTTCATCAAATCACACTCTACACGTTCTGCCACAGGGGTTTTCTTCTCAATCAGAAGCTCAAATTTTAACAGTTTGATCTTTTCCTTAAGCCAGTCGATAAAAGAATGGTGATGAAATGTTTTAAGAGATAAGTATTTTACATGTTCTTGATGTTCCTCCATCAAATACAGCCTTTCATCACATTTAACTGCAATTTGTCCTGCTCCAAACATTTTTAAATAGCGCTTTGATGATGAAAGAAACGGTTGATTGCAACATAGTATAGATGGCTGAGATTCAGAGTTATACTCATAAAGAGCAAAGCATTTAGGACAGCATGTTTTAGTGAAAAATAATTGATTGAGCTTTAATCGACTAAAAACTCTATCTATCGAGTGTGGGACCAGGCGGACAATGCTATCAGAATCCAGTATTCCACTATCACCTAGAAGTTTGAGCTTCTTAATTTCTTCATCCAAAAATTGAGTACAACCTTCTTTGCTCAAATGATGAATCAGAGAAAGCTTTGCTGCCTGCCACATAATTATTTGGCTATACCTTTCCCCAAGATTTGAGTTTCTAGAGACTGTTGAAGATACTTCTGCCCCCAATAGCAACTGCCCCTATGTAATAAATCATTGAAACATCATAAAGACTTTAATTCTAACATTGAACTATAGATATACAGCTTACTGTTTCTGTGGAGCGGGAACTTCCAATGTTAAGTGGATTGTTGGAAGAAATGACCATCTGGGCCTTCCTATTTCTTTCCTCTTGATGTTTTGCATAAGAATTAGAGCTTTTGAAAGCCATACCAACTTCAAAGGACCCAGAAGAAGTTTGATACTTTCTATTGACACATCCAAGATCTTGACATTGACATACATGAAAAAATGGAGGCATTGTAATTGTGATAATTGTAGGAATAAGTTAGCTATTCAAAGTTACCGATTGAAGGTATTCCTTTTTTTGAAAGGCACTAGCTAATATAAGCTACATTTTTTTATCAAAAGAATATGATGGAATATGTGTTGAAATTATTTAAGTTTAAATGTTTAATTTTTAATCGGATAAATTATATATTAATTTAAAGTTATGCAGTCTACTTTATTTGTATTCTGTATACTCTCTGCATTTTGTAAAACAATGCATGCATGTTTATCAGAATATTTTCTATCATAGAAAAAATTCTGTTGTACGCACAAGCATCTTAATTATTTTTCTATCAAATGCCTTCTTAGTTATATTTAACTACCCTATAATTATTTTATTTTGATAAAAATTCTTAGTTATGGACTATAAGAAAAGTAATCCATATTTTTAACATAATTTTTAAAAAATTACCCCAAAAATCAAAGTTAAACCCAAAAATAAGTTTAATATTTTGTAAAAAACAATCACAAAAATATTTCTTTCAATTTGAAAATTGGTCTGTACTAGGTAGAATTTTCTATAAAGAAAAAATCAAAAATACTCAAATAATAGATGCTACAAAAGTGTAAACCTTAAAGAATTACATAAAAGCTGAAACCTTGTATAACTTTTCATACATAAATGTGATGAAGTGACACTCTAGTCTATTTATTCAGGTTGAAAAAAATTGCTCAATAGAATATGTATTACTATCATATTGGACCAAAAATAATTTTTTGGTAATCAAAAAATGAACATAGCCCCACATTTAACAAATTATTTTTGTGGAAGAATTTTTTGAAAAGAAAAAAAAATCCGTTTCTTAAATGAGTCTGCTTTTATCACATAATCATTCTCTTTATTTTATACCATTCCTTTTGAGTTCAAGTTGCATATAAAAATATAATTTATGCATATTATAATTCCATAAAGTCGAAATATTTCTTATTCTTAATTTTTGTGATATTTCTCCTTAAATCAACTTTGATCATAAAGTTTTTGAGCTCAACAATTTATCCTTCCTCTTTGTTTAATTTAATTGAACACTTTCTTAATCTAATTATTTATGAACCCTAGTAGCTCTTACTTTCCTCATGGAAACCTGCCCACAAACACAAGAACACTTAATAGAATTTTTAATGAGACTTTTCCTCCATTCAATTCTCACTTTTGTAGATCTATACACAATTTTTGTCGTTCACTTTTGGATATGTCACCAGAATCAAATAGATGGAAACAAAACCCTACTGAAGAGCAATTAGAAAGATTTTCATCATTCGACATGAATTCTTGCAACATTGCCTTTGAACTACCTCATCCAGAATCAAATTCAGCGGTTTCGGAAAAGTTTCCACCAATTTTCCGTGAATCTTTTATTGAGCACCTTCGCATGTGTGGTTTCCCAGGATCAACTTTTGCTTGGAACCTAGATTGGTTTGACAAATGGAACCAGGTCTTGGAAAATATTCTCATTAAACACTGGGACAATGCCTTAAAAACCAATAATTTGATTGCATATCCAATTGACTCAACTCAAATTAGCTTCTCAAATCAAATAGGAGTTCTTCACCGTTGGTTTTTAGGTCATGCTGATAGATTAAGACTTGGGAAGGATTCTCATAGCTCTCAAGAAATAATCAAAGTGAGAAAGCATAAATATAGAATTAAAAAAAAAGTATGAAAATCCCTTTTTTTTCAACCGTTTTTATTTATGACCTTTATTTCAAATAACAAAGATTCTTAGAATTCAGTTAACCGAACTAAACTTCTTAAACAACTTCCACATTGTGAAACTTATCACAACCTTTTCACAAACATCAAGTGTTGTTCAGACACCGAAATTGATAATGATGGATCGTTAAGACGTATCTTAATGCAATGGAGGTCTGAAGATTTTTCTAAAGTTGCACAATATCTTGACCAACAACACTTTGATATTCGAGATAATTCAACCTACTCTGGAAGTGTGCTAAAGAACTTGGCCTTGTACAAAAGAATCAGTTTGGTTTCAACATTATCCCCTAACCTTAATCCTTCTCATGTCCCCCGGGGTTTGCCGAATGACTGTTATTCTCCCTTATATCTTGCATCTCTAAATCCTCAACAACTCAGACTTTTAAATCCTCAAAATCCCATAAATTTACCTGCTCTCCTTGAAATTCTTTCTTCCTCTAATTTGAGTGATTGACAAACTCCCTTAATAATAGGTTTGCACACTCATACTCCTCATTTCCACTGTTTGGGACACTTAGCCTTGAAAACAAAAACATAATTTTAATGATTACTATTATCATTAAAATTTATAGAAATGAAATTTGGCTTACATTGTTAGCTCCATTTTTTTTCCTTTGAATCTTATACATGCTAAATTCTATACTTCCTTGTACAAAATAATTCAAAACATTTACTTCATTTTGCTGCCCCATTCTATACAGCCGATCAACAGCCTGTTGCTCAACTGCTGGATTCCAATTTGGCTCCTATTTCAACATTGAACATATAAAAAATTTAATATTTTTGTTCTTAATATGAAATAAAAGACATTGAGCTCACCATTATATATACATTTTGAGCACATCTGAGATCTATACCCACTCCTGCAGCCTGAATCGTTCCAACAAAAACTTGGCAATTTTTATTAAAATGGAATTCATGCATATTTTTGTCTCGCTTTGTCCGGCTGAGTTCACCCGTAAGCTGGGTATACCTAATATTGTGGTCATCTAAAGCCATTTTTATTCTATTTTAAAATATTAGAAAATTGTTTTTAATAAGCCAACACAATTTTGTAAAACAATTCATTATAGAATCACTTACATCTGCAAAAAGTCTGCAAAGTTGGAGAATATAACAGCTTTTGGAAAATTTATATCCCTTTCACCAGACAAAAAGTTTTTTAAGTGGCCTATAAGATGACAAATCTTTGCGGAATGCTGCCAGGTGAAATCAAAAGTTGGAGTTTCATCCAGATTTTTGTAGATTGGATGGTTGCAGAATTTTCTTAAAATCATCAGCTCTCTTAGAAACTCAGATGAGTCCCAAGGGAAGTCAGTGCTTCTGGAGGGCCCATATCGCTCAGTGAATCCTTCTTGAAGCACATCAACTTTAGACCTCCATGGATCTGCTAATTGAACCAATATCCCCCTTTGAATCTTTTTTGGAAGAGACAAAATTGCATCCTTTGTTCTAAGTAGGCTTATGACTTTCATTAAGTGATTGATTGATTTAATAGAATTAGCCTTTCCTTTTTGCAAACCTGGAAAAAGGAAATTCTTCCATAACCAGTCTTCTTGCCACTTTTTGATTCTAAGAAAAAATATGAGACTTTGAAGGTCAGTGGGCCTGTTCTGAAGTGGAGTTCCAGTCAAGCATAGTTGGTGTTGGGATTCCAAGTCAAATATTGTTTGAGCCCTCTGCGAGTAATGATTTTTTATGTAACTAAAAGAATATTTATAAAAATTGATTATAAAAATTAAGTTTTAAGTTTTAGATATAGAAATGGGCACTAACTGAGCTTCATCTAAAACAACTCTATACCAAAAGAGCATTTGAGTCACTGGTATCTTTTTTTGGCTTTGATTTTTTGACATTGTTGGGCTAGCTATTTCATAGGTCGTTAAAACAATAGCAGTGTCCTGTAGCTCATTGACATTAGTATTTTGACAATCCTTCCCATAAAGAACCTTGAAAGGAAGCGCATTATCTTCAAAGTGCACACTTATTTCATTGATCCAATTAGATAGTGTTGCCAGGGGGCATATAATCAGTGTGGCTGAACTCCGATTAATACCTTCTTGATTTTCTGATACCTGGAATTGTCTTGCTTCACCTTGAGTTGCACTTATAAGAGAAAGAGTTGAAAGTGTCTTTCCCAAACCCATATCATCAGCAAGTATTGACCCGTTTCATTCAGGCGTTAATTGATTATTAGGAAGCTGATCTTTATAGTCATTGAATCCAGTTCTAAGCCAATGGTTGTCCTGGTGCCTCCACATGATATCCAACTTTTCCTTTAACATTCTTTCATTGTCAATCATAAAATTTATTGCTTGAAGCTGATGTGTTTTGAGAACTGTTTTGATTCCTCGGATAAGTTGATCAGCTTTCCAATCTTGAGTACTCTGAGATATTTGGAAAGAGCCTTCAAAAATTACATGCGGGATATTAAAAAAGATAGTGGAGGTGTAGTTCAGGATTGGACATAAATCGATTTGTGCAGAAGAAAATGCTTCTTTAGCAAGACTGATTAGTGTACTTGAAGAAAAGAGGCATCCCCAAAGTTGATACTGATTACCAAAAACTGGAACCAAGTAAGCATGAAAATAAAAAGGCTTCATAGGATTCAAGGCACTTCTTTGGTTTAAATGGTGAGATCCAGAGCCAATTTCACCCAATAGTGGTCCAATGTGCTGACTCTGCACTTGAGAAAGATTACCAACAAGGGTTGGTTTTCTTTCTTCAAATAGTCCAAAAATATGAACATTTGAATGGCCTCGCTGTAAAATCGTGGGGGTCGGTGAGTTTTGAAATCTTGAAATTACATTCATATAAATTTGATTGATTGTTATTGAGAACTGTCCAACACATCTGAGACTTGACATATTAAGTAAGAATAGTATCTGAAGATAGTGGTTGTTAAAAGATGAATTGAAGCAAAAAATGAAGAATCAGTTTTGAATAAAACGACAAAATAACTTTTTAGCATATGCTATGCTAAGCTCATAATTCTTTCACATGTATTATTATTATCTTTTTAATAAATATTGGAAGTAAATCAATGATAACTGAAATGAATAATATGGCTTAAAAATAAATCTTGAGCCTATAGAGTAAATTTTGGTTTGTGGAGGAAGAAAAATTTTCTCAATAAAAATGTGCTTTATTGTTACATTATAATCACAAAATAGAATAATTTCACTCTTATTACACTTATTTATGTTTCTGTCTAATAGTAAAATGCTTTAGATGTCAGTTCAAAATCCAAATTGAAACTACTACCTAGAACGATGTCTTGATACTAACATACTTTTTGTAAGTCTTTGGAAAGACACTTATGGTGATCTCAATAATATTAAAGTTGATTTGAATTGTATGTTTTATCAAATATCTATGTAGTCTAGTGTAATAATTGAGATACTACAGTTTAACCTTCTGTTACCAACTTGGCAAGAAAATATATGTAGATATTCTTAGAACGAATATCAAATTTTGCTTTCCACAAGATGGGAAAGTGAATATTATGATATGTTAAGTGATATGTTCAAGCTTTGCTCAATCTGTGCTCAGCTCAAAATCAAAGTAATCACCAAGCTCCAAGAAACCTGTGATTGAGTTTGGTTGAACCTAGGTCTAACTGATTACCAAATCTTTGTCCAATTAATTTAAATCTGGTTTCACAATGAACTCCCAACAGCCTTCCAACAGCTTTCCAACCACTTCCCAACATTTTTAAATGAGGGGTATTGCTAGCAATACCCCCCCCAAATTTTCTGTGGTGATGGGTTACCCACTAATATTATTTTAGATACAAGATCCCTGTTTGTCTCTACTTTCAGGACTCAACTTTTTTGAAAACTAAATATTACAAGGAATCTTTCCACTGCTTATCATCATGAAACAAATGGGAAAACCAAAAGAATGAACTAAATATTTGAAAAATATCTTTGAATGTATGTCAACTACCAACAAGACAATTGGACCACATGGTTACCATTGGCCAAACTTGATTATAACAACATTACACATTCTTTGACAAAAAAATCTCCTTTCAAAACAATCTATGGACAACATCCTTGTTTCAATCCAATTAATGTAGGGATTAATCATCTTGCTGAACATTACCTTCAAACATTTTCACAACTTCAAGGCAAACTCCAATCTAACCTTGAGGTAGCAAATTGAAGATATAGGAAACGGGCTGAAAAACATTGAAAATCTGCTTCACCTTTTAAACCAGGTGATAAAGTATGGCTCAACTCTAAAAATATTTGAACAACTGGACCATCAAAGAAATTATCAGAAAAGTGCTTGGGTCCATTAGAATTTGATGCAGAAGTTTCTAAAAATGAATTTCAACTCAAGTTACCTTTAAAATGGCAATCAATTCATCCTGTTTTTCATGTATCTTTTCTGGAAATTTCTTGAGAAATATATACCGGCAAAAACCTACCCCCTCCAGAACCAGTGAAAGTAGAAGATCATCTGGAGTGGGAAGTAAGTCAGATTCTTGATTCAAGATGTCTCAAGGGGAAACTTCAATATCTAGTGGAATGAGAAGGCTGTCTTGATGACTCAAATAAAACATCTTGGGAGCTGGCCATCAATGTATCAAGCTCTCCTGAACTTACAAAAACTTTTCACATAAAATATCCTAAAAAACCTAAACCTTAAAGTCATTTTTTTTCCCTTAAAGAACTTATAAAACATTTTCTTTCTTTTCTTTTTATTTCTAAATCAAATTTTAAATTTCATATATTTTCCTTTTTATTTCTTTTCTTCTCTTAAATTTCCAAATATTTAAACAAATCAAAATCAAACTAAAATCAAAATAAATAAAATTTAAATTAAATTAAAAATTAAAAATAAATTAAATTAGAATAAAATAAAATAAACATATAATAAAATCAAAATAAATTAAATCAAAATTTCTGTTTCTCTAAATCTTACTACACAAAATTATGTTTTTTCCCTTTCTTATCAATTGTTTATATATATTTTCCAAAACTTCAAATGAATCTCAACTCAATTTTTTCTTTTTTCTTCTTCTCTTTTCTCCTAAATCAAAAAATTCTCAAACACTAACGTTTTCACAATACAACTCAAAACCATCTTACTTTCTCCCAGAAAATCCAAAATTTTATTTTTCCTTATTTAAATCAATTAGTCTTATCCCATAAAATTTCTTCTTCAAAATGCATCTTTTTTCTTTTAATTACTTTTCTTCAAAAAAATTTTTTTTTTCTTTCCTTTTATCTCTTTTCTTTTCACTTGAATTAATAAAACTAAAATTAAAACTTGAAAGAAAAATAAATTAAAATATAAAATTAAAACAAATTTTTCTTTCTTTCTTTTTCTTCTCTCAATATCAATTTCTTTTCTTTCATAAAAAAAATAAAATTTAAACAAAATTATCAAATATTCAAGATAAGGCGTTATACAATTTTTCTTTCTTTTTTCTTTTCTTTCTTGTCTATTTCAAAAAAATTTCTTATATTTTTCTCCAAATCAATCCCTTCATTTCTTCAACTACTCTTTTAATCTCCTTTATACTATTCTCAAAAACAACTTCCTCCACAACTGGAACCACTCCTCCAATATCAAGTAATTCCTTGGCTACATTATAGAAAGCCACATTGACTATCCCATCAATCCTGTCACAAATTTTTTTGAGAAAAGTGGTTTGAGGAGTTTGCCCTGGCTTCTTCCACCACACCTGATTCAACTCTACCTCACAGTTTGAGGCACCAGTAGTGGGTCCAGTTACAGTAATTCTCAATGGACCAGCTTCAACTTGAGGCTCAATGACCACTATCTCTGGTTCAATGGGAAGTTCTTTATTTAGTTCTCCCTTCTACAAAAAATAATCAGTTAGCTACTAAAGACACCACACAATATGGGGGGCCGACTTGCTAGCAAGTCCGCAACCTTGAACCCTAATTCATATCTTTTTGAGCCAACATTGAATTAGTGATGAAACCACCAAGAAAAAATATTGACATTCTGGTGAACTCAATATGAATATAACTTGAACATTTAATGAAGCATAGAAATAATACTTTGAACAAATCTTGAGATATGAAGAATGAGATTTTTTTTATAGAAAAAATTCAATACAGTGCAGATCACACTCAAATTAATCTGAAAAATACATATTTTAAACTATTTAAGCAGTTTCTTTGCAATTTTAAAAAAAAAGAACACCAATGTATAGATCCGGCAAGATACCATCTGATATTATTATATAAGTTTCTTTGGCCAGAAATACATGGAGAAACTACAATTTGAAATATGTCAATTTGCTCATGAAAGTTTATTTTGTGCATTTATATTATTAATTTTATTATTTTCAAGAATTGAAAAAATTATATACTTATTTTATGACTAGATAATATTGAATATTATAAATCATTAAAATATCTAAAGAAGGTGCAAAAATCTTAAAAATGACGTTACAAAGACTTTACTTAGACATATAATTTTCAAATTCAATTGGCATACTATATTTCACTATTAAATAAATAAAAAATTTATACTAATATTTATTAAAATTTATTTCCCCTCTTCTTCAAAATTTTCAAAATATTAAAATGTAGATTTTTATTAGATTTAAGTAAATGAAGAGAATAACAGTATAGGAGCTGTGGAGTTTTAGGATTCAAGGAATTTCTGTGCCCACTCTTTGTAACATATTTTATATATTTTATATTTTATGTATATTTATTTTGTATTACTATCTTCTTTTATTGTCTTTTTTTACTCCCTCTCAAGAATATCCACTCTTTTCCCTTTGAAATATTTCTTTATCCTCACCTCATCCTTCTCCCCAACCTTTTCACTCCCTTCATCATCATTTTCAACCCCTATCCACATTTTCCTCTCCCTCTCCTCTCCTCTCCTTCCAGTTTGCTTACCTCCCCATTTCTCCCTAACACT
This sequence comes from Hemileia vastatrix, assembly GCA_030280995.1. NCBI lineage: Eukaryota > Fungi > Basidiomycota > Pucciniomycetes > Pucciniales > Zaghouaniaceae > Hemileia > Hemileia vastatrix. The sequence goes on along the minus strand of JASXTE010000008.1, from coordinate 25,799,069 downwards.
TTATTTTTATATACAGAAATAGGGACTGGGTTGAAAGGGAGGAAATTGGGGTTCAAAGATTGTGGAGGCGAGGTAAAGGGGAGGAATGGGGCTACAAGGGTTGGAAAGGCTGGAGAGAGGGGTGAGGAAGGGTATATGGGGTAGAAAAAGGTTGGGAAAGAGTTGGAAGGGAAGATGAAGGGTTATGAGGCATTTTAAATGAAGAAAAGGGTCTGGGAGAGGTTGAGAGGTGTGAAATGGGGATCAAAAGAGGATGGCATACAATGGGGCTGGGAGGATAGCGAAAGGCATGGGGAGGGAAGACAAGCATGTGTTGATAGAATTGAAAGGGTTGGAGATTGGTGCAAACAGAGTGTGAAAATAGGAGGATGAACTCTGTTCTTCAGGCAAAGAACAGAGTTCACTTCAATAAAATATTAGCTGAAAAATAGTTTTCAATTCTGTAAAAACAGTTGTAAGTAATAGAAAAAGTCACTGATTTTTTTTATATGTAATCTGAAAATTTTTAATAAAATTATTGTATTTAAGAATTGAAATATTGTCAATCAATTTTTATTGATCAACTTAATTTAATAAAGTATTATTTAAATAAGTTGCTTCAAAAAATACTTTGCATTGAGTAGACTCATGGAATAATTTTTTATGGCTTCCATTCAGTTATCCTCACACTTTCACTATGTTTTCAATATAGATCCATTATTATTTGTGTGATAATTCAAGTGAAAGTTCAGTATTACTTCAGTCTGAGTTCCATCTGATTTCCATCTGACTTCAAGTTGTGGACTTGCTAGCAAGTCTGCCCCCCATATTTCTTGGTGAGAGAAAACAAAATTTTAAATTTTAAAATACTTACTTCAAACTCGGGATTAGCTTCAACAAATAACTTAGGCCTGGTGGGTTCAACTACTTCCCCCACCTCATCATCTTCATCTTCAACTACTAGTCAATTTTGTTTCACAATAGGTGTCAGTGTATCTAGTATTTTAGTATGATATAATAGTATTTATTTATGGTCCTACTACTTATTGATAAATGATTTAGTGATTAAACTTCAGGGGAAGACTAATAAAATGGTTATACTCAAATAAAACTCACAATACTTGGATTTAAATGCGTGCTAGTGGTGGAAAATAGATGAATATAATATAGTTATAGCTTATATAAAGATAATATCAATTTATAATGGCTTTATAATATATTTCTAAATGCTAATAATTGTATTGTAGTGTTTTTTTGAATTTTAGTAAGTGAATGATGATAAATAACCATCAAAATCCCTCCTTACTTATACCCAAATCCCCTGGAGTGCACAGACCTTCAATCCAGATGATGTCACTGCTATCCCCCGAAATTACAGCACTGTGAGGGACCATCACCTCCCCAAGGCGTCCACTTCAAGAAGATTCAACACTCAGACCTCCAGTAAGGACCCTCCATCACAATTAATGATAACACAGACCTATACCATAAATAGAAAATCCAGATGAAAGCAGATACCATAAAGAAACAGGTAAAATAAGCAATCCAAAAGAGATTTAATGAAACCCAAAGCATATCAAAGAAAAAAATGAAGTTTCCAAGCCCCCAATAACATTCCCAAGCATCCACATTAACCCAGCAATGACCTCCCAACCCATAAATCTGTGAATATCCATCTAAGGAAGCAGATTAAGTTGTCCAAACTGAGTGTATGCGCCTGATATAGATGTCTATGCTTCTGTAGGCGTTTTGAATCCATTGATTTTGTCCATATGACCTAAAATAATCAGAAAAACAAAGGTTATAGGCTATTAAGAGGCTAAAACCCACTTATAGACCTAAATATACATAATATACTGCATATTTCACTGAATATGAGATTTATGTATACATTTAAGCTTATGTATGTCCATAATTACTTAATATCACTTAAGATAAGTATATTATGACTCCATTAACACCTTAATAAGTATTATAAGGCTATGGATAATCTATTTAAACTACTATAAGTTATATAATAGTGTAATTATTATATATATAGGTATTTTAATCATATATATAATTGTTTTAACCTTATTTTTAAGATATAAGCTTAATTTACTTAAGGTTATCTTATTTTAAGCATAAGAAATACTCAGTCCTAGGGATATCTAGGCTGACAATCCCTCACCCAAAAAAACAATAAAAAAAATGTTAAGACATTTTATTTAATAGTAAGGAGTGAAATAGAAAAATAACTTTTTTAAAATTTTTATAATACATATACTTAATAAACAGTATTATTTTGATTTAAATTTTTTCAAGAGATTTTTAAGATCAGAGATTTCATTTTCTGGAATCCACTGGTCATATTCACTTGATTTATTTTTAAATCTTAATAGATACTCAACTCCCTTTTCTTTTGTAAGGTGTCTCTTTTTAAGTATCTTGTCAATTTCTGCTTTTTCAACTATTTCTTCAGGTTTCTGTTTATGCCTTCCTGATCTTCTTGGAAATAGAGCACTATCATTATAATGGTATGGTTTTATAAGAGATATAGGAAATACTGGATGTTTTCTATATATGGTGCATATAGAATAACCTCAACAGCATTGTTACCAACCATCTTTTTCACCACAAATGGTCCAATGAATGGATCCTTCAATTTAACATTACCATTTAAATTGAAATTTAGTGTAGAAATAAAGACTTCATCACCCTCTTTGAACATTTGTTCTTTATGGGCTTTATCCCATCTTTTCTTTTCATACTCAAACGCCTTATTTATACATTCTTGAGTATGTTTTCTGCATAATTCTTGCATTTGAAGAAAAGACTTAGTACCTGGATGGATATCCAATCTAGGTAATTTATTAAGAGTTTTAGCAGGGGTATTAGGCACATAACCCAACCATAAATCAAATGGCTTTTTGCCAGTGACAGAATGTATTGTACTATTGTATGCAAATTCTAAACCTGGGATAAGGGTTACCCAATCATGTGTGAATTTGTCATTGTCTTTAAAGTTAAGACCAAAATCACAATATCTTCTTATCAAATCTTCTAAGGTTTGTATCATTCTTTCTGCTAGCCCATCAGTTTGTGGATGGTGTGCTGTAGAAAGTTTTAATTGACACCCTGAAACATCCATAAGTGATGTCCAGAACTCAGAAGTAAATTTAGGATTTCTGTCAGAAACTATTGCTTTGGGGAAACCTGCTATATTTAACATTTGTGTCAACCATAAAAAAGCTAAGTCCTGTGCAGAAACCTCTTTATGAGTAGGAATAAATTTACACATTTTTGTAAATCTATCAACAACTACCCAGCAGGAGTTATAACTCTTATGTCCTTCTATTGGCAAACCTGTTACAATGTCCATGTTAACTATTTCCCATGGAGCTTTGGGTTGCTCAATTTGTTGTAATAAACCAGCTCTTTTGCCTTTTAATCTTTTAGATTTTTGACAAGAATCACACGTCTCAACAAATTTTTAAAAATCATCAGACATGTTAATCCACCAAGCTGTGTTTTTTACTCTGGTTAATGTTTTATGGAAGTCAAAATGACCTGCTAATATATCATCATGACATATACTTAACATTAACTCCTTCATTGAAGGGGGAATTACAATTACATTACTTAATTTTTTCCTGTAATATATAAAACCATCCTCAATGGAAAATTTTCCTTTTCTAATGCCTCTTTATACTTATTTGGTAATGTTTTTATTAAAACATTCATTGAATCATTAGATGGATCATTTAATATTGTAGTGAGTTTACTCAAGTCAGGATCTGAATCATAATTATCAAGAATTGATTGCATAAATCATCCTCAAGATCTACAATATAAATGCCATAAATGTTAATAATCTCTGACTCAGGAACATAAGCAGGATTATCATCATTATTAGGCAGAGGTACTCTAGATAGCAGATCTACATTAGAGTGCAAGGTTCCTGCTCTATGTGTAATAGTCATCCGGCCTCTGTATTCTTGTACAGCTAATTGCCATCTAAACATGTGTCTATTAGGAGTTTTCATGTTTAAGAGTGACTTAACTGCACTACAGTCAGTTATTAACTCAAATTTTTGGTCTTCAAGGTGATAATGTATCTTCTCAAGAGCCCATACTACTGCCAAACATTCAAGTTGAGTAGCACCATATTTCAATTCACTACTTCTCAGAGTACGTGAAATATAGCAGATTACTACTTCTGACATTTTTCCTTCAATAAGTTGTTTTTGATGCAAAGCAGCACCCAGACCAATAAAACTTGCATCTGTATATAATACAAAAGGTAATTGGAAATCTGGTAATCCCAAGATAGGAGCTGTCATCAAACATTCTTTCAACTTATCAAAATCCTGTTGTATTTCATTATTCCAAATGAAAGCTTCTGATTTCTTTATTAGTGTGGTCAATGGTGCAGCAATTAATTGGTAGTTTTTTATATATTGTCTATAATAACCACACATGCCAAGAAAAGATTGTACATCCTTTACATTTTGAGGAATGCCAATATTCTTTATTGCATCCACTTTATTTTGGTCTACGCATATTTGTAAGCCAGATACAATATGACCAAGCACCTTTAACGATTCAAACCCAAATTTACATTTTTTCAATGCAAGGGTCATTTTTATTTCATCCATTTTCTGAAATCCCTTCTTTAAATGAATTAAGTGTTCATCATATGTTTTAGAGAACACTATGATGTCATCAATGTATACCATTAACCATCCCTCAATCATCTCATTATGGAATGTTATATCCATTAACTTCTGAAATACTGATGGAGCATTTTTTGGTCCAAATGGCATTCTGACATATTTATAAATTCCCATATGTGTTGTTATCAACAAAAAGTTCTGTGAATTCTTTTCAACAGGAATTTGATGGTACCCTTTATTTCCATCTAGGCAACTTATATACTTAGCACCTTTAAGGGTAGCATGTATAGAGGCAATCCTTGGAAAGGGATAAATATCATCTACTGTAAATGTATTTAATGCTCTATAATCACCGCACAGTCTTGCTTTATCTTGTTCATAAGAAATAAGTACTGGTGATATTACACAATATTTTGGTGTAGTTTCAACCTTCTCAATAATGTTCATTTTTAATAACATCTTAATATTATCCTCTATGTCTTTCCTCTTCATTGGTGAAGCAGGGTATGGTTTCTTTTTAAGACTAGCAGGAATATTATCCATATCACAGGTTAAACTAATTTTTGTCACCGGACGACCTACGCACAAGGTCGAGGATGTTCCTGAAAGTGAGATGAGGGATTTAGAAACTTCTTCGAAGCACAGAGGAATGATTCGAGGAAATTATTTGAAGGTCACTCGAAGTAATAGCTATAGGTTCGAGGTTTGTTCGAGAAGAATTATAAACTAGTTCCAAGGTAATAATAATTCTTAAAATCTCACGAAGGGTTGGAAACTCAATAGTCAAAGATTTAGGATTTAGAAATGAATATTGAGAAGGTAAAAGAAAGATACAATAACAATGTTTTAACTTTTAAGGTTTTTCCACTATTAATGTAAATACGATATTATAATTTAATTCTAAGGAATATCGAACCAAATACCCAACTCCTTTTATATCCTTTGTTCCTCCTCGCATTGACCTCCCTTCCATCGCAGTATGCCCATTCCATTGACCATTACTAACATACACTTAGACCCTCTTCACTAAATATCCGTCCATGCTCAATATACCCCTTTTTAATTAATTAACAAAACTTTAATGAAAAAACTACTACTGTACTATTTTGTTGATCCTAGCGCTGTGCGTCGCTTATTGAAAAGGACTAAGGTACCCTATTGGGAGATTGACTAATTTAGATTTAGAGTTTAGGCTAGCGCAGTTAAATAGTAAGTACACAAAGGAAAAATCGCAGTTGCTATGGAGAATTGCTTTCTGCGCTTTGAGTATAGATGTAGGACTCGATATTATTGATTTATTGAGTTAATTTCGCCTCGAGTGTCACGTGGCGCGTGACAATTTTAATCTCATGATCTTTTACAAGGCCAAATTCATTTGTACCATGTGCAAAAGCCATTGGAAATGCTTTAATTAAGTCCAAAATATTATTTTTCTCAGCTTCACTTATCTGAGTGCCAAATGATGCTTTAGAAATTTCTGTTTCCAGAAGTTCTATCTCATTGGATTCTCTTCCTTTACACGGAAAATTTGTTACTGACTCAATGTGTAAGACTGTGTTAAAAGAATTTATTTTAAATTTCCTTTTACCATTCATGCCAATTGTAAAATTATTATTAGCAGGGTCTAATTTCACACCAAACTTAGTCAGAATATCATTTCCAATGATAAAGCAGTTACTACAGTTAGTATTGTCCATTACTACAAAGTCACAAGTTATTCTTACATAACCATGTTGATGTTTAAATAAAACAGCAGCTTTGTATCTACCAATGTGGTGTAGCACTGATCCAAAACCCCTCCAATTTTTACTCTGAAGGGGTTCAAGCTTAGACTTATATTCACTATCAATTTTCTGTAATGTATTAGCAGAAACAACAGAACCAGCAGCTCCTGTGTCAAATACTATATTAACATTTTCACCAGAAATGATAGCTGGAACCGTGATAGGTGTCATTTTAAAGTTATCAGCTTGTATATCTTTAATGATTTCAGCATCCTCAAAATTCATTAAAGATCCATTTGAGTCCATATTTAATATTGGCTTTTCAAAGATGGACAAATCAACTTCCAACATAAAGACTTCATTTTCATCACTATATGAGATATTGCTGTCATAATCACTTGATTCTTTACTTTTTTCAGTTTCAGTTTCATATTCATGTTGATTTTCAACAATATTTATATTTTTCTCACATTTGTGACCTTTAATCCAAGGTTTGTTACACTTATAACAAGTATTTGTTTCATACTTTTTAGGTACTACAGGTGCAGTAGGTTTTTTCTGCTTTTCCTGAAGTGTTTTTGAATTCTGATTTTTCACAGGTTCAACATTTTGTTTATAAGTGGAATACCTTGATTCATACTTATGGTTTAATAATATTTCATTGCAAATATTAATAAAGTCAGAATATTCAGTAACATTAATTGTTCTAGCTACAACAATGTCTCTGACAGATATAGGTAATTTATATATTATCTTATCATTCCATAGCTTAAAATCCATATTAGGCTCAATGGCTTTTAATATTTTATTTAAATTCATTAAAAATACCATAGGTTTGTCACCATTCAAGGGATTGTACCTAGTTTTATCATAAAGTCTTTGCTGAGTAAGCCTGAATTTAGAACCTCCAAATTGTTTTTCAATAAGTTGTTTCCATTCAGCCCAAGAGTAATCTTTGCCCTCACTCAACACAGCTTCAAACCATAATAAAGAAACATCCTTAAATAAAGAAATTAATTTTGATGTTATTTCTTCATCTGGTAACTTATATGAGAATTTCAAGTTGTCAATTCTTTGAATAAAATGTTGCCAATCAGAGCTGGCTTCCCCATCATAAGTTGGGTACTGATCTATCTTAGGCCAGTTTTTCTGATTGGATTTTATCTCACTAATCTTAGGTAAATTCAATAACTCATTTACTTTTGATAAATGGTCTTGTATTTCCTTCTGTACAGATTTGTGACTTAAATTTTCAGATTTGACACTACCACCAGATGGTTTTGGTTGTGGTGGTATAGGGAAGGAATGAGATTCACTTTTTCCAATTAAAGGATTATTATTATATTGAGTATACTTATGATTATCCTGGTTCATTAGTAGATTGGCAGTTTCAATCTCAACTTTAGTTAATCTTTGTAGTAGCTCAGAGAAACTTTGATTTGTCTGGGCAAAAGATAACTTAGTTCTTGATTCAGTTTTTAACAAGTGTGCTTCATACAATTTTTCTAACTCACAGAATTTGTTTGAAAGTTCACTATATTTGTTACTCAATGAATCATATTTAAGAGTTAGAGACAAATGTTCTTTCTCTAATTCTTTATTATGTGTTGCCAGTTGAGAAATATTTAATGTCAAGGATGAAATTGTATCACTAGTGAGTTTAACTGTCTGTTCCTCACAATCAGTCATTCTATTCCACAATGCTGAAACAATTCTATGGACAGTTGGATTATTGTTAAAATATTCCATGTCTTCCTTTTCAATTCTCTCACTCTCCTGTGAGCTTCTCATCTCACTAGTAGGTGGTGGAAACTGAGGATTAACTGTATTATCATTATGAATAGTACTTTTATTGTGGACAAAAGACAAGTCAGGTGTATCTACATCAAAACCTAAATTTCTTAAATCCTCCTCTATTTTCTGCACAGATTTAACATCAATAGGATTACATATATTGTAATTGTCAGTATTGTGTTCAATCTGAGAGGGTAATCTACTTACCATGGGATAGATGCCAGTCCTGATTTTTGGCGCTTTTTTCCTTTGTAGGGGTGAACTGAGGAAGTCTGATGAGGTGGTGGATCCCTGTTGCAGCTGTGGCTGGTCCATTGTTGATGGAACCAGTCCCACTTCCATTTGTCTACCAGGATTTTCTCCTGGGAGTGAGTTGACCCGCCTGGGATAGGGGGTTGCTGACTTGGTTGACTTGGCTGACCTCCCTTTAGCTCTGCCAGTGCCTGATTCATTTGCTGAAACCCTACATTGCAATTGTTCTGTAATTGCTCTACCTCTTTGAACATGAGTGACTTGGATTCTTCCAACTTCAGAACCTATTTGGCCAAGTGGGACAGTTGATCCTGAAGAGGAGGAGACTTTTTTTTTATAGTTATCTTTTTTAAAAGGGCGTCTTTTTCCTCTATGCTCATGTTCTCTGCCTGGGGGTATTGCTGACCCTCCATGGTTATGTCCTGGATAGTTTTTGTTAGTTTTAGACCTGGTATTATAAGCAGGCTTTTCACTTACACTGTCCTGAAGAGCACTCATATTGTTAAGAATTACAATATATCATGTCTACAGAAAGGAAAAACTCTATGGAATTAGTAGACAAAAGTTATTAGCAATGTTATTACTAATAAAAAAGCAATGGAGCTTACTCAAATTTATATCTTTATTTATTTAAAAAATATAAGAAAAATTTGAAAAAATCTGTTAAAAATATAATAATAAGTTTAAATAGACCTTTATAAGGGTGAATTATTAGCTTACCAAGCTTTAACCAAATACCAATTTAATTGGGTGTTATATTGGTGTCCAAATACCAAATGAAATTGGGTTTATATTGGGTACAGTTACTACTGTAAATACCTAATTTTTATGATAAAAAATTAGTACAATTATTATAAGGATTCTTTTTCGCAATCACTGAGTTATGATGACCCACTAATATGCAGCAGACCCAAATATTTGGTTGTTTTTGAGCTATACTAAGTAAAAATCACGTCCTAAGGCTTATACTAAAAAATCAACAATAATCAAGGAAAGACCCCCAATTGTCAGTGTATCTAGTATTTTAGTATGATATAATAGTATTTATTTATGGTCCTACTACTTATTGATAAATTATTTAGTGATTAAACCTCAGGGAATGACTAATAAAATAGTTATACTCAAATAAAACTCACAATACTTGGATTTAAATGCGTGCTAGTGGTGGAAAATAGATGAATATAATATAGTTATAGCTTATATAAAGATAATATCAATTTATAATGGCTTTATAATATATTTCTAAATGCTAATAATTGTATTGTATTGTTTGTTTGAATTTTAGTAAGTGAATGATGATAAATAACCATCAAAATCCCTCCTTACTTATACCCAAATCCCCTGGAGTGCACAGACCTTCAATCCAGATGATGTCACTGCTATCCCTGGCAATTACAGCACTGTGAGGGCCCATCACCTCCCCATAGATTCCACTTCAAGCAGATTCAACACTCAGACCTCCAGTAAGGACCCTCCATCACAATTAATTATAACACAGACCTATACCATAAATAGAAAATCCAGATGAAAGCGGATACCATAAAGAAACAGGTAAAATAAGCAATCCAAAAGAGATTTAATAAGACCCAAAGCATATAAAAGAAACAAATGAAGTGTCCGAGCCCTCAATAAAATCCCCAAGCATCCACATTAACCCAGCAATGACCTCCCAACCCATAAATCTGTGAATATCCATCTAAGGAAGCAGATTAAGTTGTCCAAACTGAGTGTATGTGCCTGATATAGATGTCTATGCTTCTGTAGGCATTGTGAATCCACTGATTTCGTCCATATGACCTAAAATAAGCAGAAAAACAAAGGTTATAGGCTATTAAGAGGCTAAAACCCACTTATAGACCTAAATATACATAATATACTGCATATTTCACTGAATATGAGATTTATGTATACATTTAAGCTTATGTATGTCCATAATTACTTAATATCACTTAAGATAAGTATATTATGACTCCATTAACACCTTAATAAGTATTATTAAGCTATGGATAAGCTATTTAAACTACTATAAGTTATATAATAGTGTAATTATTATATATATATGTATTATAATCATATATATAATTGTTTTAACCTTATTTTTAAGATATAAGCTTAATTTACTTAAGGTTATCTTATTTTAAGCATAAGAAATACTCAGTCCTAGGGATATCTAGGCTGACAATAGGAGCTACCTCCACTACCAGGTCCAATTAACCCTTGACTAATTTTTCAACCTCTTCATCTGGAGCCACTGGTCTCTTCCCTTGCTTCAGACCAGCTACACAACCGGAGATTTCATTCTCTCCTTCTGAACCAATATATACCCAGTGCCATCTACCATCAAATCTTTTTCAATGGGTTTCTCCCAAATATCTTTGACAATTGCTTGATCTTTGGCAATAAAACAAAATTTGGTAGTCAAGAATTGACCTTTGACTTCTGGTTTATTTTCCAAAATATCACATGCTACTTGATGCCATCAACAAAACTTACACTTCTTGTGAGGGCCTCAGGACATGGTGCTCTCCACAAAAAAGAGATCCATGGTGATGCAGGATGTGCACCCTATCTTTAATTGGCGCATGGGAATCCTGCCATCAGCTTGGGGATGAGAATTATTAGGGGAGGGGTCATTATTATTGGTCATAGTAAAGATATAAAATTATGATCTATTTACAAAACTCAAAAAAAAATTTTAAAGAAGAAAGAAATGAATAGTTCTTATGCTCAACAGAGCTTGCATTTTATACCCAGGAATCTGTAACGTGCCATGTGACACTCATAGCAAAAGTCAATCTTTTAATCCATATATCGATACACAAATCCATACTTAAAGCACAAAAAGCAACATCTACCTAGTAACTTCTTTTCTACTTTCTTGTCTTGATTCAAAACCATTAGTAGCTGTGATATATTAACATTAAAACTAAATTATTCAATCATCTTCTTATACTTTTCAACTTTAAGCAAGTGTGTGGTGTATTAGTGCTCAGATTGATATTATAGTTTCAATGTTGGGTTATTTTGAGGTTAAAGGAAATTAAAGATCTGTGAGTAGGAATAGGAGTAAGGTTAAATGATCTTTGGGCTATATTGGAGGGTCAGTGATAAACTAAGAGCAGTTTATTAAAGGGGTTAATGCAAGGTGGATTTGTCTATATAACTGGGGGATTTGGTTTGACATTCCTTAGAATTAAATTATAATATTGTTGTGATAGTAATAAAATTTGTATAAGTCTATTATTTTTTCTTACCTTTCTTAATAATCAATTTATATTCAAACTTCTAAAACTCATAAAATCTATTTTGATTATTAAGTTGCAACCCTTTGTGAGATCCCTTTAATTTTAGTGTTACTCTACCATACATTATTATTTCACATTGAACTTATCTCAAAGCAAGTAATTTATCTTTGACATATCTTCAAATCACTTCCTTGAAGTATTCCTCTGTGCTTTGAAGTAGTCCTCAATTACATTTTCCAATCTAAATTACTCAGGAACACCCTTGATCTTGTGTGTAGGCCGTCTGGTGACAGGAAGATTATTGGCTTGTTGAGATCCCAAGTGTATATCCTTAGTGGTATCATGTATAACCCATGGGTTGACATTAACTCAAGCACCAAAAATATATTCCATTTACTCATAGCAAGGACACATGACATGGAGCTTTTTGGAAACAGTTGTAATTCCAATCTCCAAGTCATCATCATCAATATCAAAGCTAGTGGAAGTGGAAGCAAAATGAGCCTTTTTATATTTGTATTGATAACTTTTGAACTTCTCCTTCATTTTCTTAGGATTGATGTTGATTCTGCCTTTTGTTTTATTTTTTACTTCATTTTCTATCAACATGAAGCCATTGATCTTTGATGAAGGTTGACATCCAATTTGGGTGGACATCTCACATCCAAAAAATGCATCATTATTTGATGTAATTTTAAGGAAGTTGATGATGATGAGATAATCTTCCTTTTTTAGCTCTCCAGACTTTGATTTCTCTGGTGAGGGGCTTGAATTACAGGAAGAACTTTGTGATGTAGCATATTTTTGAGTTTCCTTTTGAGTGCTGGATTTTCTGGGAGGCATAATGAAACTGGTATGTTACAATAGAAGAGATTAAGAGGTTGAAAATATAAAAAAAGAAGGAAAAAAAATGCCTGGTTAAAATGTCACAATAAAATGTTTCAAATCTTGGTTAGGAATGTGTGCTGAGCATTGATGAGGGGATGGAAGTCTGGGTGTCTCATGTGACAGGGATGGAGTGTGCAAGGAAGTGATGATGTGGTCAACATATGGTTGTGAAAAAAAAATTGGGAAAAAAGAGCTGATTTGAGGTCATAACTGACACCCATTTTTGAAATAAGTGACTTTTTTACAAAATTTAAGTGCTAATTTGGTTTGAAAACTGCACTTAATTTAAGTGCAGATTTTACAGAACTGACACCCCCTATAAAGGGGTATCAAAGTTAGAAAACTTTTATTTCAAAATGCATCTTTTTTCCACCAAATAAACCACAATTATTTTTTTAAATATACCATATTGTGTCCCAAAAACACCTTTTTACTGAGAATTAATGTCAAGTTTGTGGCTTTCTTTTTGTGTTGTGAAATACCTTTTAAATAATTACAAATTTCTAACTTTGATACCCCCTATTATATGTAAGAGAGGAATCAAAAAAGTCTAAAAGACACCAAAACTTAGTGTATTGGTGTAATGATAGTTGTATGAAAAAAAGATGGAGAGCATCAGTAGTCAAGAAATTTTTAGAAAGAAAATGGTTAAGATGTAGTATACAATAGGTGTTACTTTTAAGGGATGTACCTGATCTTATATTGAAAGAAATTCAATTGCAAATGGCCCTTTTTTCTTAATCCATAGATTCAATTATGGTTCAAAATAACTCCAGTCAAACTTTAATAAATTTGTAAAATAGCTACGCCTTTTAACGAGAGTTGATAATCAAAAATAGGGGTTGCTTCAATATTACATGGGCTCAAATAAGATGAAGCATTCTTTTCGAACCACAGGTTTTGTAAATATTCTGATTCAATTGTTCATTGCTTACTGTATGACAGTGAATTTCATTGAATGTATCAGCTAGTGGAGCAAAATATCGGTCAATTTATCTTATTTACAACTTATACAATAATATCCAAAACTTATAAATCATTTATGTTGATGGTCCAACTTTAAACAGTATAAAATGTTAACCATCATACTTTTCCAGCAGCATAAAAATTGTAACTTTCTTTTTTTAGTCTTCAAAAATTTCTATGTATCACCACTTGTTTCATCTGTAGAATTGATTAAATTTTTGGCTACTAGTGCAGTGTGGTGTAACGCCTTAATTTGGTTGACACTACACCTGATCATTCCTAGGGGTAACAAAATTTTGAATTATTGGGTATGATAAGTGAGCCACTCGCTATATTCGAAACAATTCATACTAATCATCTCATTTCGATTTAACAAAACTTCATTTCATATCTTTCTACAAAACACCCCGCGAAATATAGAATTCTAGCCTTGCAAATTCTTCTACTTGTCCTCCGTACCGTTGAAATCTGTTTTAGAAAAGGGAGAAGAATCAGATACTTTGAATAAGTAATCCAAGATAGTCAGGGCACACTCACAAATCTTCATCAGCTTCAGCAACTTTGATTAGGCCGGCTTCGGCATCATCTGGGTTTGTATGAATTGGGACGACTAATATAGAGCCACTGGTAGGCGTTGTTGGGGAGCCTGACTTAGCAGTCGGAAGACCTTGGGCCATTTTCAACGTAGAGAAACTCATACGACGTGTGTTGATTTCGGAAGTTGCTCCTCGATTATTAGCTTCAGGGGCTTCGAAACTTGCCGTTGAATTGTTAATAATTGAAACCGATGATCTTTTTCCCTCTTTTTGAGCTCCACGAAGCCTATAAGATCGATGAGAAAACACATCTTCCAGAAAGTTTGAATATTGTTGAATATTGCCTTTGTAGCACGAGTAAGTCCAAGCCGCTTTATACGCGGCCCCTAAAATACTAGCAGTGATTGCAGTTTGAGGTCCACGAAATTCTGATGAGTAGGCGGCTGGAGAAAGGAAAGCAGGCTGATACACGGGGCAACCAATCACAGAGGCCAGCAGATCAAGTAAAACTTGGCTTTCACTAGCTTGGCCTACTACAATCAGTCGCTTTGGGAGAATCGAACGATCAAATGGATCAAACTCTAGAAAATTGGTCAAATGCGGAGTGTAATTACAAGATGCTTGAGCTGCACATGTGCCTTGAAAAGCTCTAGCAAGCTGAATTCGCATAGAAAGAACTAGTGTTTAGTAACGGTGGAATTGAAACATAGCATGATGTATTCCCAAGAGAAAAGGGTCAAAAGAACCAAAATCATCATTTTTAGGAATAGCCATTGGGATTGATATGATTAAAATGTGTAAACTTTCCAGCCTTACATTGTGACTCAAGTAATGCGCGAGGATTAGCTCGTCGATCGCTAAATTCTTCTTTCCTTTGACCTAATTCGAACCTTGAAATACCTTGCCATCCTGCGCTCTCCCCATGTGGCCAAAAAAAGGTAAACAGTTTATCATCTAGTCTGGGGAATAAAAAATCCTCTTTAAGTGTTATTTCTCCTGTGTTAAGAAATGAGCATCATGTGGATAGACGTACCCTATACGTCCTCCCTCTGGGACTGACGCCACTAAACTATCAAGTGCTTTCCATGAAGAGCTGCAGTAAGCGTCTCGTACAAATGTCCGTGCTATGCCAGCATCTTTGTATCTTATAAGGGTACAGAGTGGATAAGTCCATTGTGGTTTTTCTCTCATTAATATGAAAAACCACACATACTCCAAAACTGTGACGTATGGGTTTTTCTTGGAATCCAAGTGTTTGCCTCCAATAGGATTAGGCAAAATCCGCCGGGCTGGGTCAGGAAGATAAGATGTAGTTGGAAAAACTAGCATGTCGTTATTAGTGTCGCCCATCCAGAGAAGAACGTCTTTGGGTTGCAAGCGAAAACTCAAGAACATCGCCAGAGGATTTCCAATGAAACTAGAAATTTGGCAATCTGAAAATGGATATTTGAAATTTTATGGTGAGAACCAATTATTTATTCCTCTCTGATTATAATTACACAAACCAGGATCAAATCCATAGCGCCGAACAAAGTAACTTCCAATTTTTCCTAACTATAGATGCACAACTACTGCTGATAAGAATCTCTCTACATGAATGAGCACAATTTGATGCTGACCGATATTGATCCATCTAGCACAGGTTGGCCGAGTTTATTAGAAAGCTTAGCAGCTTCCTTGTGAGATTCTGGGCTTGAAGGATCTGTACCCATAACCAGACTCAAAGCTTGGTGATCCCATTTGCGCTCCACCACGTTCCACAAACTTTTTTAGGTCAATTTACAAGAATTTTCAGCAAAGGGAGCCTCTGAATACTTACTTGATACTGGCCGCGTCTGCTTCATTCAAAGGAGCAATGCTTTATTATGATAAAAATCATTTAGAAATTTTATTTTGATGTAATCACAAGATGAATATATCAGAAATAAACGTACCTTCCAAGGAATAGGCTAGCTAAAAAAGATGGGGCTAAGGAAATACTATCTGTAGCCTCTAAAATATTTCGCCTTGTTCTTTGAACGTGCATTATTTGAGCACCTATAACCCATTTTCGATTATTAAGCGGTTTATAATGATATGATTTATACGGACATGCTCTCTCACCTGTGAAGCGACAAAACACTCTACCTCCGATTTTCTCTGCTGCTTTATGTGGGCCCCCTAGCATCCATTCGAGAGATTGTGCTTCAGACACCGTTGTCAAGTTCTGGCAGTTGGGGGGATCTGGTAAAGTCCAAGTTTGATCCGCCGTCAGTTGCTCGAATAAGTGCTTGTGCGGATTGAGTCTGGCAAGCAGAGCTGAAGCGGCTTTTGACCACCAAACTGAAGTGTGTTGCTGTAATACCCCAAAAAATTAGATTACATGAGAGCTCTAGGCGCCACAAATTATAGAAAATTGATCATTATATTTACTTGAGCCGAACCACTTATACATTTAATACGACTAACGTCAAATTGAGCAGCAATGCGCTCAATAAGAATGTCAACAGCCTTAACGTGCATGTGAGTTGGGCTTGTGCAAGATTCTCCAGATATGTGGCAACCTTTTCTGGTCCTAACCTCCGCAATCGAGTCAGTACACACAAAGATAAATAATGTTCGCACTTCGGGATACCAAAGAAGAATGCCAAGTTCTCATGAATAAACTTCTTACCCATATTCTGGTAGCTCTGTGTCAAAATTAACATCGTCAGATAACATGACATCCAAACGGTCATCAATAATTACTCCTCGTAGCTTTTGGGTGCTTAATTCCACAGATAAAAAACAGGGTCGCGTTGAAGGAGAGTTCATTGGTGCTCCAGTGCCAACAGCAACGTCTGCAAATCCACGAGCATAGCGTGCGCTGCTTGAATTGTAAGTAGTGGTGGTTTCCATCATATTTCGAGTAGGTGGCTATGTTGGCCAGTTAAGCGTAAATCAAAAATCTTGGTCACCAATAACGAGGTATGTTTCAAAGTTACTGATTTTCGCATGAGCAAATGCTCTAGCCAAGGACCTTTAGATTTTTGGGAGTTGATTCCACTGGAATATAAGTTGAAGGGGGATATGAAGCAGATAAAGGTTCAGCGTAGATAAGGAAATGTTAACTCTTTGAATACTGAATGTGAGAAAGTCAGCCGAAAATACTCGAACAGACAATGGCGTAAAGAGGCTATAACAGCAGAAGGTTTGCACTCTAGAAATATCCCGTGCTAAAAACAGAAGGCATACAAGTAAGGAAGATACAAGATTTTTATCTGATTTAATGGCTGGACAACAATATGGCAACCTTCTTTTTGCTTTGAAAATGGTTTATTATACCAGTTGGCTTCAGCCCAGTTTCAGATTAAGTCAATTATAAACGAAAGTTGAAATCGCCCCAAAAAACAGATAACTCAAAAATAATTGATATATTCTGGCGCATAACATCTTGTGCACAATTGACACAATAAGGTTGCTTAACGAAGTTGAATTCTCGAAATTGGAACATTCTAGGAAGTAGTTCGTTTTTCTAGGGTAAACACATACTGATTGTTTCAAGCTAAGCTGTCAATCTAATGGTCAAAACCTTCGATCTCCGCAACGTAGCAATTGTAAAATCATTACATATGCACATATGTACTTAAGCGGTATTTGTTGAACTCACACCAACAATATATAGATTTTGGCGTCTTGGGAGCTGTTATTTATTGTATTAATACGTGCATAAAATGTCATTTAATTGGGAAAATGAGGGAGATGCTTATCGGAAACGACATGATTTTTGTATCTTTTCAGCCAGATTTCTTCCAGCCTTTCCAAGTTCAAAACGAGGGCCAACAACCACCTTGAAAAATGCTTTTTTCATCATAATAATTTAATTATGAACCGGGTTGGTAATTTTACAGTTAAATTATTTGCCACACTCTACAAGCTATGCTTACCATTTTGTGAATTACACTGCAAGCATATTAATATCTTTTTTTTCATGGTACAGACTTGAAAACAAGATGGAGTCGTCTTTAATGCTACTTTACAAGCAAGACTGCTTTTATTTTTAGCCCATAAGAAGCCCAGTTCAAAAAACATCTTTAATTGAAACTGGTTGTACAAGAAGCCCTTCATGTTTAAACTACAGTTTGCTGGAACCCCAGCTGTAAAGTGAGGTGACTTTATATTTTTAATGAGATGTATTCTTCGGCATATGAAGATAGGTGTTGAGGCACACTAAATATAGAAGGTGGTATTGTTTGCACCTTGCATTCACGTGTTTGGTTTAGCTTAGCTTAGTGTCTTAGGCAGACTTTCAAAATTGTGCTAGTAATAGACTGAAACCCCACAACATGCACTGTTTGATTAATGCCTTAGGCAGAGGACGTTCAAATGATTTTAAACTATGTTAATCATTTAACGGAGGTGCATTTTTGTCCTTGGGGAGAAATTCAAGACAAAATACGAACAATCATCATTATATCAAGTGAGTGTTAAGAAGGAATAAGCAACCGTTGGCGAGGGATTTAATTCCCTTTGGGAGAATCATCTTGAAAAACCACGTGGCTTTGTGGCAATAACGTCACAAAAAATGTGAAGAGCCAAGAAAATATATGTATCGGTGACAAATTTTTAGAAAAAAATTAAGTCTTACTAATCAGGATCCGAAAGATGAGATGTATATGTTTTACCATATGTACCTATAAAAAATTCTTTTCGCACTATGGATTCTCCAATCCTCATATTATGGAATGGGTTAATGACGAACCCATGGTATAGGTCAAAAAACATTTTGAAGTTTGGTCATTTAACAAATATGTGTTAAGATCTATGGTGCTAACATGGTTGAAAACTGAACTAGAACAATATGCAGAAGTTTTGTAGTCCAATCTTTTATCAATCTTATTCATAAAAATTCACTATCTTTCCTACGGGCATGAGAACGTTTCCAATGATACTCATAAGTAATTTAATCGCAAATTTTTGTATGATGGACAAGTTAGTTTTTTAAAAAGTTGTTTAAGTTTATGCGAACTAAAGTGAGTATTTTTTTGACTGAGAAAACATTGAGGGGAAGCCTTTCAGTATCCTCTAAAAATTTAGAATATATAAGCGATTTAAATTCCCGACAGTATGCTCATTATCAGATAAAAAATAGACTAGTTGTGTACGAAAAGAGCAACCATCAATGTTTAAATTTGCATCCTTGAAACCGTTAGTCCATAATCAGTAAAAAATATAAATTGGAAACCTAACTTATGTTAACATAGATACCATGAAGTGTGAATTATTAGCTCTTCAATCAGGTATAAAACTTAGTTGCAATTGGTATGAGGAATCATTATAGCTGGGGGCTGACTTAGATCTTCCTGGCTATGATGGGGTGAAGAATTTTGAAGGAAATTCAACTTAGACTTCTGATAGGTTCCCAAATTCTTCACATAAGGATACTGATGTCAGTGACCTCAGTTTAGGTGAGCTCCCCGGCAATATATCTGATAGACTGGAGCGTAGGAGAGACCTGGTTCAGAAGGAGTTAAGTTAAACAGTGATAAGTAATGAAGTCAAATGATAAAGCCGCCACAAACTAATAAGAGAAAGAAAATAAGAGATAAGTCAAGTGAACAATAGACTGTTTGAAGGACAGGATAGAAAAAGAAGAAACAAGAGAGATGCATTGCAGCATGAAGAGCATATTAAAATGTAAACTAAGTACCTGGTTCAGAAGGAGTTAAAATTCAATATGTTTTTGACGAGGGAAAGCTTCGTCAAAAGATCAGTGATCACTTCATTGGTGGATATATATTTGATGTTCATCCGATCAGAATTGATGAATTCCCTAAGTCAGTGAAGTTGTAGGTTGATATGTTGAGTCCTATGTTGATATAAAGGATTCTTTCCAAGAGCAATAGCTCCTTGATTGTCATTAAAGATAACGGGAGGATTATTAGAGATGTTTAAACCATGAAATAGTTGAGTAAACCACACAGCATCTTGACCTGCTTCAGACATTGCTTGATATTCTGCTTCAGACATTGACAGTGCAACGACTTGTTGCTTACTTGAACGCCAAACAAGGAGACCATTATGAAAGATCATCAATTCTGAGCTTGATTTACAGCCAACAGAGGAACCCCAATCAGCGTCGGCAAAACCAGAGAGATGTAGATCATTTTTGACACCTCCCAATTTGATGCCAAAATTAATGGTTTTTTGAAGATATCATAACACATGCTTAAAATGTTGAACGTTTTCATTTGATGGTGAATTTAGGAATTGCAATAAAGTGCTGGCTGCATATGCTAGATCTGGTTGTGAACAGGATACCAAGTAATTGATTAAACCAATTGCTCTCCGGTAATCAAAGGCACAAGTTGGCTCGTCAGGATTTTTAGGGGTGAGTTTTGCATTAGGTATCAGAGGAGTTGATGCTGGCTGACAATCAAGCATGTTGTTTTCAGTTAACATGTTAGTAATAGGGGGTGTCAGTTCTGGCAAATCCGCACTTATTTAAGTGCGGATTTCCAAAACACACTAGCCCCAACACTGGTAGATTTCAAAATGAAATAAGTCATATATTTTACTCAAATCTGCACTTTCTCAACCAAAAGTGCTGATTTCACCATAACATACCATTTCACTGATTTATCAGCATCATCCCATTCATACACAGCACTCCACAGCATAACACTTCATAACTCAAAACATTGTACATCATTTACATTTTTATACCATATAAGAGTCATGCCTTCCTCACTCTCAAATCATGATAAGCTACATCAAGCAATGAATTAATAGCTCTTGATCTCCTCTTGGACTCTGATTGTGATTCTGATTCTGATCTTGAAGAAGATTTTCTTTTTTTATCATAAATGCCCAAGAAACATTACCTTCTTCCAAGAAAGCCTCAAGTACACCATCAAAACACTTCTTAACCTATCTGTACCCAGTTTCAGACAGTTTTCAGGACTTCTCAGGAATGTTTCTTTACACTACACACCAAGTAAGATATCCCTGATGGGTATATTCATGCGCGAGTTGGGACTATTGTAGAGAGTGACATAAGGACAGAAAAATATGTGTAAGAAAAATATGTGTGACAAAAATAAGTGAAAGAAAAATATTTGCAAAAAAATATGTGTGAGAAATTTAAGTGTAAGAAAAATAACTTGCAACCAGGGGAAATTTTTATTTTTATTTTTATTCTTGCTCAAAAAAATGATTTATTTTATTTTATTTTTTTCTTATCTTTAGAAAAATATATATATATATATTTTGAGAAAAAAATCTAATGGTTGAAAACATTTTTTCTTACATTTACTTTTATTGGACTTATTTTTCTTGCACTTGCTTTTCTGACATTTATTTTTCTGGCCTTATGTCCCTCCCTAAAATTTACCCAACTCACGCATGGATATCCCCATTAGGGGGTATCAATGTTCAGGGATCCATAATTAAATTAATTGCAGAAAAAAATCCTTATACCCCAATTGACTTCTGCAATTATTTTTTCTAATAGGGGGTATCAATGTTGACCGATCTGCAATTAAATTAATTGCGGAAAATAATCTGCATACCCCAATTATCTTCCGCAATTATTTTTGCTAATAATTGGGTTATTAGACACTTTACGTGTCAATGTTCACCTCTTATCCGACATTTTTTTACTCAATTTTCCATAACCACATCTTGGACAACTTTCTGGATATCCCAGCCTTCTACCTTGCTGCGCACTTCCATTCTCATCCCATCCTGTTCATTCTATCCACTCAGAATTTCTCCCCATTTCATCTATTTGATTCTTCTCCTTTTCATCTCGCTATCTCATCTGCTTGTTTCTGCTCCTTTTCATCTTCATTTATAATAACATGCCTCGTCATCCTAGATCTTCTCAAAAGCAGCCATCACCCAGTTGTTTTTCAATTCCCACTACTTCCTCTTTCCCCCGCTCAGCTGAGAAATCAAAGACCGTTCAATTAAAAAAAGATGAACATCTCATTCTTATCAACTGGCTGAAAACCAAATCTAACTATGATTCTTGTTTTGGTACTGAGTATGCCACTAAAGTAGGAAGGCCCCCCGCATCAAAAGCTAATGGCTATCTTCTAATGGCAAATGAATTACACAATAAGACCAAGGGAAGGATTGATCTTTTGCCTAAACAGATGTCTGAACGCTTCAAGCATTACCGAGCAAAATACAAGAAGGCAAAGGCTCTTTCATCTTCCACTGGTTTTGGGATTACCGACAATGATATAACTAAGGGCATAAAATCCATAGACGATAAACTTGATTATTTATGTCCTTACTTTAAAGAGATGGATGCAATTTTTGGAGAGCGAGCTGATGTTAATCCTGTAAACATGTTGGATGGAGAAGATCCTATCTCCAAACATGATGTCGAAGCAAATCTTTTCCCATCCTCTTCCTCCACTCAAGCCTCCCCTCATTTGAATGAGACATATCTAAATAGCTTTTCTGTAGATCCTATAGGTGATTTAACCCAACCAAATCTAACTCAGGTCTGTTTCTTTTTTCTTTTATCTTATCAATTCTATTTTTTATTTACTTATCTTTTTCTTATTTCTTAAAAGGCTGATGAACAAACCCAGGATCCTCAATCAACTGAGTCTGAAGCTAGTGACAATGATGAGGAGGAAAATGCTACGTTGAACAAAAAGAGAAGGGCTTCAACTAGTCTAAATTTCCTCTCCCAAAGAAGACGAAAAAGTGATACTTCATCACAAACACCTTTTTCTTCAATGGAACAGTTTTTAGAGAAACGTGATGCTGGTAAGTGATATCATACCTCTTATTACTTTACTCTGCTTTTCTTCTACTTTATGTTAATTTTTATTCTCACTCTAGAATAAGTGGAAATTGCTAAAGAGACTCTGAGCTTTGAAAAGAAGAAATACGAGCTCTCTTTAAGGAGGGATGACAGAGTACAAGATTTGGAAGAGAGGAAGTATGAGCTCTCCTTACGGAAGGATGATTGGATCCAAGATTTGGAGGAGAAGAAGTTTGAGCTCTCTTTACAGAAGGATGGTAGAGCCCAAGATTTGGAGGAGAAGAAGTTTGAGTTAACTCTTAGTATTGAAAAATCCAAAAATAAGGAAAAAACACTCGAGCATCAAAACTTAATGGAACAGATGAAGTATAAGCATGATCTCCAAGAAAGTTCTAAAAAGAAAGATTTCTTGATTGAATGCATTAAAGCAAACAAATCTGTTGAAGAAATAGAACGTTTAATGAAATTTTTTGTTGACTAGTTTCTTTTATTTCTTTCACACTTCATGTGTTCATATTTATTTGTACATAAATTTTACAATTATTTTCTGTATTTCTTGAAATATCGTATTTTAATGTTAAATATTCTTTTTTTAAATAAAATTTTCAAGTCTCCTTTGAAAATTTGACAATCCCCCACCCCTGGATTTTTTTGAAGTAAGGGGTGGGTATCACAAAAATTCTTTCATGTCATGAATCTTGAAAGTTTTATATGAAAATTTGGCTTTACTACCCCCTGCATTTTACCAGTATCCCAAAAATTCTTACATGTCAATAATTTCACAAGTCTTATAAGAAATTTTGGCACAACCCCCCATGGATTTTATTGAAGTAAGGGACGGGTATCACAAAAATATTTACAAGTCAAAAAAATTCTATATCTGTTTAAAAAAATTGGCAATACTCTCCCCTGCATTTTATGTATCACCAAAATTTTTCTAAGTCATCAATTTCACATGTCAGATTTGAAAATTTGGCAATACCCCCCCCTGCATTTTATTAAAGTAAGGGGTGGAAGTCATCTAAATTTAATATTATTACATAAATTATTAAATAAATATCTAATATATATCACTTTCGCTAGTTTAAAGTAATGACAATCCCTTAAGCCAAAATGCAGACCAAGTCTAGAAACAAAAGTTTGGGACTTTCCACAGGTATAGGCTAGAGGAACCCCATGAAACAAATAAATGTTATCATGATTACCATTTATACAACACAAGGTCGTGGGCCCATTACTTTAGTTGAGGAAATTGATACATAAAAAATATTTATTAAAAATTTATGAAAAAATATAAAATTTTCGATGACAACTCTAATCCCCATACTTTTTGGATCTAGATAAAGTTTTTTTAAATCGAATAACTTTACCTTCTTTCTTTACCTTATTGATTCTTTTTATCAACTTATTACTGATTTGAAATGAGCAACCGAAATGAGTGAAATCTTGACAGGATTCCAAACCAGGAGGAGCTTTGGTCGTTTGATGATTATCCTTAGAAGAATTCCAAATAGTTTCAATGATACCATTTCCCAAACCAAAATCAATGATGCACCGGTGGTCTGGAAAATATAAACCATGTCCTTTGATTTTAGCTGGAGATGGTATTGGGTGGCCAGTTATCGGATTGATATATGAGAATATTCCAAAAGTAAGAAAATTGGCATCATTCCTATCGATATGAATCCTATTGTGGAATCCAGAATGAGTGATAATAACATTAGAAAATAAAAGATATTCGTGGCTGATATCTTCCCATTTGGAGTCACACCAATTTGGTATTCCAACTTTAGTTGCAAGTTCATGATTTTCTTCAAATGCTTTATTACAGAGCTTGTTGAGTCGAAAAGCAAGAAAAGAGTCAAAGGAAGGTAGAATGTCCCATAAGCGAAAATCTTCATCTTTTTGAGCTTTAGTGATATTCTTGACCAACGAATATATGCCTATATGATTGAAATGCCTAGATAATAATCATATAAGAGTTTCAGAATCCTTATCCTCTAAATATGCAATATAAAAATGTGAAATAAGACAAGTGAAATTTGGAAAAAAGGCTCAACTTCAAAGGTCAAAATCTCAGCAACAACTGAACCTAATTCAAACCTGTTTGTGGGAAATGAAAGATATGCTTTAGTAGAATCTTCAGTTAAAGGACATGTGATTTAAATAAACCTAACCCTAATTTGATACATAAAAAAATGAAATAAAAATTTAAATTGGGAAAAAAAAGGCACAACTTTAATGGTCAATATCTCAGCAACCACTGAATCAAATTCAAATCTGTTTGCAGGAAATGAAAGGTAGCCTTCAGGAGAATCTTCAGTAAAAAGAACATTAGATTTGAATAAACCTAACCCTAATTCCGAGTCTGATTTTCAAAATTTTACAAAAACTTGAAAAGTGGTAATAAAGATGAGATCAAAAGGAGTTTTATAAGTTCACTGTTATCCAGATAAGAGTCATACATATATTTAAGTATGAAGTTTTCATAAAAGGAATGAGATATCATATAGGCATGAAAAAAAGGAGATGAAACTTACCTTGATTGAAAAGTAGGAAAAATAGAGTGAGAAAGATTGATGTTGGAATTGTGGGGAAATTGAATATGGAGTAAGTGAAATGCATAAAGAATGTGCAATGTATGTGTTTCAATGAAATGGAGCCAAAAAAAAGTGAAATAAGGGAAAGGGGGGATAATGACAATGCCAAGGAGGGATGAAGAGTAGGGTGATGGAGCTAAAAAATAAAGTAAAGAGGGAGAGAAAAAAAAGGTTAATTATACCATTGAAATCCAAAATAACCACTTACAAAAAAAATTTAGATAAAAAAAATAAAATAAACAGAAAAAAACAAAAAAAATTATAATTAGTAATCAAAAAATCAAAAAAAAAGAATAAAATGACTTACTTGGAGAGATGAGATGACAAAATGAATGAAACCAAATTGTTTGAGGGATGTTGGAGGAGAATAGGAAAAGGATATGAGGGATGAATGAAAAAAAAATCACTGACAAAATATGCAATTTCAGAAAATATGCGATTTCATGTTGAGCTGGTGAAAGAAAACCAATGAGCCATCCAAAAAAAGATATTCACCATAAATTCAAAAAAAAAAATGAATATGCAACAAACCAAAATACAAAACCAAGTGATTAAAGTACACAAAGAGGACATTTGGAAAGTATTAAAACATAAAAATTAAAAATTAAAAGGGTGAAGAGAAATGTTGGAGAGTAATTGGCATTATAATGGGGCATATGCCGGTTGATTGAATGATTTGTGAATCAAGGGAGGGGAGTGCCAGTGGTGGTTCAGGATCATCTTCTTCATAAAGATCATTCCACTCATCCTTTAAATCAGCTAGAATATTGTGGAGTATTACGCAAGTCAAGATCCAATGATTTGCAGTTTTGATCTTCAATTTTTTTTTGAAATTGGATTCTGAGCTCCCAAAGACTAGAAAATCGTCCCTTTAAAACACCTATAGCATGTTCAATTTGTACTCTTGATTGTGCAAGGTGATAATTAAATTTAGTTTTGGGGTCATTTTCTGAATTTGCACCATGGAAAGCAGGTATAATGTACTTTCCACTTGCATATGCTGAGTCTGCAAGGAGGTACTGAGATTCATCAAAGTATGAGTCAGGGGATTGAGAAATCCTCATTCTTTGGAAGACAGAAGAGTCATGACATGATCCAGGGCAACCACTGTGAAAAGCAATAAATTTTTTATTGACATCGCATACAAGTTGAACAGCAATAGAGTATCTAGAAAGAAGATAAAAAGTTAGATTGTGAAAGATGAGAACTTGGAGGAGATTTTGAAGAAACCTTTTTTTGCGATCAAAATAATGGTTGCCATCATGAGCAGGCTTTTGACTCAAAGGGATGGTTGTGCCATCAACAAAACCTATACAGCCAGGGAAACCTTCAGCTTGCATTACTTGAGAGGATTCAAGTGGCTGTTCTGGAGTTGGCCAAGCAAGAGTTTGAGACTTGAGGGAAAGGATAGCAATCATACAGTGCTTGGTGTATAATATCACGGTACCATATCCTATGTTAAAGAGATTATCCAAACGTCTTACAGCAGCACCATTTCCATTTGAGCCAAAGCGACATAGAGCAACAGCAAGTTGAATTGCAGGAGTACGCTGTTTGTTATGAGAATTGTTATGGAAGATAGGATGATCGGAGATGAGTTGATAAAGTTTGTAGAAAGAATCGGGAGAAGTTCTAAAAAGTTGTGTGAAGTTTAAATGAGGAATGTTGAGAATGGAGGCCAGATCATATCGGGGATCATGATAAAGATTTGGCCCCCTGGTGATGATGTAACGCTTTTTGGAAAGAAAACACATATAAGCTAAAGCATCTTCCAAATTAGAGTCAGATTTATAGTAAAGAAATAAAAGAAAAGTGATAGCATTCATTGTTGAGTGAAGTAGCTTCCTAGTGGAGAGGTGTTTCATTGTTGCTGGTGGAAGGGTTATGTGATGAGGGAAGTGGGAATTCACCGCCAAATGTGCAGTTGGGGTGTGTAGATAGAAAAAAAACTTAAGTTTTTGCCACCAAAATTAAGTAGCATAGAGTGAGGAAATACTTAAGGATGGCATCAGCAATTATAAGTCATGTGACTTTCTTAAAAATCCATCATGGATGAGATGAGTTTGGGATCAGGAATTAGGAATGGAAATTGGGGTATAAGAGGCGGGATAATGCATTATCATGGATTTCTTATCCACTAGCCCTGGGGCTAGTGGATAAGAATCTTCCGCAATTAATAATGTCTGATCCCGGGAAAAAAAATTCCTGATCCATAATTGCGGATCCCTGAACATTGATACCCCCTAATAATTGGGTTATTAGAAACTTTACATGTCAATGTTCAACTCTTATCTGACATTTTTCTACTCAATTTTTCATAACCACATCTTGGACAACTTTCTGTCATAACCACATGTTGAACAAATTTCTGCCATAACCACATCTTGGACTACTCTCTGGATATGCCTCATGGATGTGATCAGTTTGGGATCAGGAATTAGGAATGGAAATTGGGGTATAAGAGGCGGGATAATGCATTATTGTGGATTCCTTATCCACTAGCCCCAGGGCTAGTAGATAAGAATCTTCCACAATTAATAATGTCTGATCCCAGAAAAAAAAATTCCTGACCCCTAATTGCAGTTACCTGAACAATGATACTCCCTATTGGAGATATCTTACTTGGTATGTAGTGTTAGAATGGTTATTCTTATTTGCATATTGACTATGATTTTGAATTTTCTGTTATAGTCTCTTTTTTAAAGTCTCTTTGTTTCCCTTCACCATCTCAACATGAAATCACATACTTTCTGCAATTGCATAATTTTTCAGTCATTCCTTTTTTTCTTTCATCACTTATATACATTTCCTCCTCTCCTCTTTCATCACTCAAATAATTTGAAGTCAATCGTTTTCTCAACTCACCACTCCAGGTAAGTCATTTTTTCATTTTTACTTATGTATTTGCTAATTAAATTTTTTCTGTATCTAAATTTTTTAGTAAGTGTTTATTTTTTAATTTTAAAGTAAAATTAACCTTTTTCCTTCTCTCCCTCTTTTCTTTCTTTTTTTAGCTACATAATCCTACTCTTCATCCCTCCTTGGCTTGGTCATTATTCCCCCTTTCTCCTATTTTACTTTTTTTTTGGTTCCATTTCATTGGAACACATACATTGCACATTCTTTAAGCATTTAACTTGCTCCATATTCAATTTCCCCCAAATTCCAACTTCACCCTTTCTCACTCTATTTTTCCTACCTTTCAATCAAGGTAAGTTTCATCTCCTTTCTTTCATGCCTATATGATATCTCATTCCTTCTATGAAAATTTCATACTAAAATATATGTAGGACTCATATATGGATAACAGTGGACTTATTCAACTCCTCATGTTGTCATTTTTATTATCACTTTTTAAGTTTTTGTAAAATTTTAAAAATCAAACTTAGAATTAAAGTAGGTTTTATTCAAATCTAATTTCCTTTTAAATTATGATTCTTCTGAAGGCTATCTTTCATTTCCCACAAACAGATTTTAATTTGGTTCAGTGGTTGCTGAGATATTGAAGTTTAAAGTTGACCCCTTTTTTTCTTTCATTTTTTATATAACAAATCAGGTTTATGTTTATTTAAGTCACTTTTCCTTTAACTGAATATTCTACAGAAGCCTATCTCACATTTCCCACAAACAGGTTTGAATTAGGTTCAGTAGTTGCTGAGATTTTGCCCTTTGAAGTTGAGCCTTTTTCTCCAAATTTCACTTATCTTATTTCACATTTTAATATTGCATAATTAGAGAATAAGGATTCTGAAACTCTTATCTGATTGTTATTTAGGCTTTTATCTCCCTTTTTTGGACTTTTCATCATCACTTTTTAAGTTCTTGTGAAAATTTGAAAATTAGAGTCAGAATTAGGGTTAGGTTTATTTGAATCAACTGTCCTTTTAGCTGAAGATACTTCTGAAGCCTATCTTTCATTTCCAGTAAACTGATTTGAATTTGGTTCCGTGGTTTCTGATATATTGACCTTTAAAGGTGAGCCTTTTTTTTATCATTTCACTTTTATTTATTTCATAATGCATATCATAACATTTACATCATGAATTTATCCTTCCAGATTCCTTTGATTATCTATGCTTTTATCTCCCTCTTGTTGGAATTTTCATCATCAGTTTTCAAGTTTCTGTGCAATTTTGAAAATCAGAGTCAGTATTAGGTGAAGGTTTATTTGAATCTACTGTCCTGTTAGCAGAAGATACTTCTGAAGCCTATCTTTCACTTCCAGAAACTAACTAGAATTTGGTTCAGTGGTTGCTGAGATATTGACCTTTAAAGTTAAGCCTTTTTTTCCCATTTTCATGTTTATTTATTTCATAATGCATAAAATAATGTTTAAATCATGCATTTATCCCTCCAGATTCCTCAAGCTACCTTTCTCTTTACTTATTATTCTGCCCTTTCATCAAGGTGTTTTTTTTTCTTTTTCATAACATTTTCATATGTCTATCATTCACAAATCTTTGCTTCTCTTATCATATCAGTAAAAAATTAGTCCAACAAAGCAACAAGGTAAAAAAAGAAGGTAAAACTAATAAATTTAAAAACCTTTAGGTAGATAAAATAAGTTTGTAGATTTGTAAAGTCATCAAATATTTTTTATTCTCTCTTAAATTTTTAATGAATAAATCTGATATTTCAATTTACTAAACTAAAGTAATGAGCCAAAGATCTTGTTTTGTATAAAGGGTAATCATAATAAAATTAAATTATTTCATGGGGTTCATCTTTCCTATACCTGTGAAAAGTCCCAAGCTTAGTTTCTAGACTTGGTCCACATTTTGACTTGAGGAATTGTCATTACTTTAAAACTAGTGAATTTGACTTATCTTATTTAATTATTTATTAATTTATGGAATAATTCAAAATTTCGGTGACTTTCACCTCTTACTTATTTAAAATGCAGGGGAGGTTATTGCCAAAATTTAAAATCTGACATGGAAAACTGATGACTTAGAAAAAATTGGTGATAAACACCCCTTGCTTCAATAAAGTACAGGGGAGGGTATTGCCAAAGTTTTCAAACAGATATAGAATTTTGTTGACTTAGCTTTATTTAGAAATGCAAAATTTGGTGGTGAGGTGATAAAATTATGTTGGTGATGAGGTTTTTTGCACAGTTTTCAGTATCATTTTACCATATGAAATTTTAAAAGTGCAATAATTTAGAGTCCAGTAAGGAAAAATGGTGTTATCAGAATCTCATGAAATAACTATTTTTGATAAGATTAAAATTAAATATTAAATTGGGAACCAAAAAGAATCTTCATTTCCTCATAGAGAAGATACATGACATTGAGCTTTTTGGAAACATTAGTTACTCCATTCTCCAAATTCTAACCATCAATACCAAAGCCAGTGTAAGTGGAAATGAATTGAGCACTTTTATATTTTGATTTATAGATTTTTAATCTCTTCTTCATTTACTTAGAATTGATGTCAATTCTTCCTTTTTTTCTTTTTTACTTCATTTTCCATCAACAAAAAAAATTGACCATTGATGAAGGTGGAAATCTGATTTGGGGAGGTCAAAAACATTAAAAAAGAAGGAAAAAAACATGCCTGGTTAAAATTTCACAATAAAATGTTTCAAATCTCAGTGTGGAGTGTGTGCCAAGGATTAATGAGAGGATTGATGTCTGAGTGTCACATGTGACAGGGATGGGGTGAGTAAGGATGCAATGATGTGGCCAACATGTGGTTGTGAAAAAAATTGGTAAAAAATTACTGATTTGAGGTCATAAATGACATCCATTTTTGAAATAAGTGACTTTTTTGAAAAAATTAAGTGCAGATTTGGTTTGAAATCTGCACTTAAGTTAAGTGCTGATTTTGCAAAACTGACACCCCCTAATATAGAGTGGTTTAGAGACATAAATTTCCTCTTTATCCCTATTTTGGGTGATCTTCATCCTGAGTATCCACAATATTTTGCCTTGATTGTCCATTTTGAACTGAGTCATAAGGGCCTGCTTAATAGGGAGCACACTCTCCCCACATATTACCAGGTCATCTACATTAATGAAGATGTGAAAAGGATTATACGGACGTTTATTTGTGAATACACATGGATTGGTGGGGCTTGGTTGAAACTGGAGTGAAGTGAAAAATTCTTTAAGTTTCTTATTCCAGCACCAAGAGCTTTGTTTTAGGCCATTAAGATATTTTCCAAGTTTGAGACAGGAATCAGGTGGGTGAGGTTCAGAGAACCCTTCCAGAAAGCAAATGTAGACATCTTACTTGGGAACCCCATGAAGGAAGGCAGTTTTGACATCCATCTGATGAATCTCAAAGTTTTCACAAGTCAATAGACTTAATAGAGTACAAAGGGAAGATAATCAACCAGTTGGGGAAAAAGTGTTCTTGTAATCAACTCCTTTCTTCTGAGCATAGCCTTGAAAATAAAAAGGGCCTTGTATTTAGACAACTTTCCCTTGCTATTTAATTTCTTTTTAAAAACCCAAACTATGCCTAAAAGATTTCTATCTTCCAGTTTTGGAACAGTTTTCTAAACTCTAAGATTTTCAGTGTTGGTTAATTCTGAGTCAATAGCGGCATGCTAGTGAGTGGATTCAAGACCCAAAAAAGCCTGTGAATACCTTTTGGGAACATTGTCTTGTTGCACAAAAATGTTGCAGGTGTTTTTGTTACATCTTAAGTGATTTAGAATTTTTGAAGTGTCTATGTTGCTAGAGATGTTATAAAGCGCAGGTGTGTCCTTATTGATCCAAGTCAAATTTTTATTAGAAACTGGAGGCAAAGGAGCAGGGAGAGGTATTTCAGGTTTAACTTCCAGATGATCATTTTCAATTTTTGTATCAAGATTTTGGAGAGATGTTGAGACATCTGGTAAGAAGGGAAAATCAGGGAAAGGAGTACAAATTGTTTTTGCTTCAGTAAGGCTTTTTTACTTGGAGAATGAATCATCTGAAAATCTAATGTCATGAGTGACAAGAAATTTGTCTAATTTGGGAGAATAGAATTTAAAATTGTGATGTCCCTTGGAGTCTCCTATAAAAATACCATGTTAACCAACAGGTTTAAATTTAGAGATTCTTCTTTTTTTAGGAATATTGTAGATTACATTGCATCCAAGTGGGTGAGGCTTACCATAAGATATTTTGGATTTTGGGTCCCATATCTCTAATGGACATTTCCCATGTAAGGCTTTCAAACAAGTGGGATTTAGAAGATAATTTGCATTGTTTACTGCTTCTACCTACCACAATCCATCCAGTCCACAGGTGGCCAGTAAAGCTTGTGATTTCTCAACCAGAGTAAGATTTCCTCTCTCTAAAAATGGATTTTGCTGGGGTTTATAAGGAAAAGGGGTTAATAAAGCAATCTCTTTTTCAATAAAAAGGTTATTGAATGAGCTGTTAACAAATTCACCTCCATTGTCAGTTACCACCATTTTCATCCTTTTTTCAGTCTTGTTTTCAGCCAAATTTAAGAAAGTTTTGAAGAATTTAAAATTATCTGATTTAAGAGAGAGAAAGTAAGTGAAAAAGTACCTGGAATTTCCATCAACCACCTTCAAAAAGTACTTTCTATCTCCTCACAAAATGGGAGTGATAGGTCTGCACAGATCCATGTGGATCATGTTTAGTACTTCATCAGGGATTGGAAATTTTCAAGGGAAAGGAAGGCCATGTGACTTTGAAGTTACACATGGAATGCATTCAAGTTTGGAGAAATTAATGTTAAGGTACATAAGAATATAGGTTGAATTATTGGTATGTCCACAAGAGTTATGTATATTAAGGAGTGATTTAGTCAAGATAAAAGAATTGACTTCTCCAGATAATTTGAGTGGAAGTGAAAGTACATTGTCTTCCTATAAGCATTCCATTATAAATTTTTTATTTTTTTCAAATAGTATTGCAGTGTTCCCACATCCTTTGATTATGAAGTTTTGACATAGGAACCAAGATGCTGAGATGAGATTTGACAGAACATCAGGTACATACAAGGCATTAATGATGGGAAAAAGCCTTTGGTTGATTAGGAGATAAACAGTACCAGAACCTTGAGCCTGGATATTTTGTCCATTGGCTGTGAGGAGAGAATTTGACAAGGGAAGGAGTAAGGTGAAGAATCTTTTGCAATTTAAAAGGTAAAAGAAAGCCCCACTATCAAGAATGGTGGTATTGCTTATGGAGTTAAGGATGGCCAAGGCTTTTCCTTCTTTTTGTTCCTGTTCTTATTCCTTATGTGGTACTTGTCTCTTTTCTCAGGATGTAACTGAAAACAGGTGGCCTTGGAGTGAGGTGCCAATGGATTGTGTTTTTCATTGGAACACAGATTTTTATTTCTGACATTGAAAGCCATAATTGTCTTTGATGGCTCCAATTTTCTACGTGTCCAGTCCTTTTCAAGCTCAGTCAGGACCTCTTCAATTGAAGGGGTCTTCTTGGTTACCTTCATGTTGGTAAAAATAAGATGAGACATGTTGTGGTATGATTCCAGTAAGAGATGAATGATGTAAAAGGCTATAATGATAGATAAGACTTCTCCAGTGAAAAGGGAAGAAGAAACTTCATTTAGAACTTTGAGAGTTGAACAGAATTATTTGATGGAAAGGGAGTTTTCAGACTTGTCAAAGTGAATGTTGAAGAGGTCAGCAATAAAACTAGCACAATTTTCAGTGGATGTGGAGGCTTAGTGCTCTCAAATCTATTCCCACAAGGTTTCTGGATTGAAGACAGATTCTTCATGGATAAACTGATTGAGATTTTTGGAATCTATGAAAATTCATATGATAAAGGCAGTTTTCTTCCTATTGAAGTTGAATACCTCAAGGGCATCAGCATCAGTAAGGGCAATGGTAGTTTTAAGAGAGATTTTATCCAGGTCTCAAGTCCCTAAGGTGTAGAACATCTGGTTTCTCCAGGATGCATAGTTTTTTCTTGTGAGAATCTCAACCCCTTTTATTTCTGAGAATGAAGTGGTCTCCATATTGTTCCAGTTCTTGGAAATAAATTTAGTTGAAACAGTAAGATGGCATGAGATTGTATCAGAGGAGGAATCGGAGAGAGATGACACTGAATTTGTTGGAGAGGAAACCACTTTGAATTATAGCTAGATGAGAGCTGGGCCCATAACCTGATATACTGGAACATTGGAGAGACCAGATTCAGAAGGAGTTAAGTTAAAAAGTGATAAGTAATGAAGTCAAATGATAAAGCTTCCACAAACTAATAAGAGAAAGAAAATAAGAGATAAGTCAAGTGAACAATAGACTTTCTTAAGGAAAAGATAGAAAAAGAAGAAACAAGATAGATGCATTGCAGCATGAAGAGCATACTAAAATGTAAACTAAGTACCTGGTTAAGAAGGAGTTAACTTAAACAATGATAAGTAATGAATTCAATTGATAAAGTCACCACAAACTAATAAGATAAAGAAAATAAGAGATAATTCATGTGAAAAAAAGACAGTCTGAAGGACAGGATAGATAAAAGAAGAAACAAGAGAGATAACAATAAGCGGTTTGAGGGATCTCTCTTTTATAGAGGAGATTGGCAACATAAATGGGAACAACAGGTATGGGAGAAAATTATAAAATAATGAAAATATGTACATGATGCTCATACTTAACTGGCTAACTCTTTGAAAATAAGAATATAATGAAATGGAATCTAATATTACTCTAATAATATTGTCATCACTTTTCAAACATTTAGCTGAATTCAAAATCATGGCTCATATAAACTGAAACATTTTAATATGATCAATTTGTAGCCATAGATTCTCAATATCATCTCTAAAATATGGAATATTGAATTTTCTTTTCATGGAAATAAATTTCATTAAAATTTTCAAATTTTAATTTAAAAACCAGTGATTGTAGTAAAAGCACCATTGAAAAAAGGGGGTAAAATATAGTTATATTCAAAAAAGAAATATTCAAGAAAAAATTTTTTTGGTCAATATAATTGAAATTTTGTAAAGACTTTTAGTTATTATACACTACAGCAAGAGTTTGTTATACCCAATATGGGGTATCAACTTTAGCAGATAAAAATACATATACCCCAATTTTTTTTTTTGCAATTATTTTTTAAAATAACTGTGTTATTAGACATTTTACATGTCAATGTTTACTTTTTATCTGACATTTTTATCCTAAATTTTTCATAACAACATCTTGGATAACTTTCTTAATGTGCAAGCCTCCCTACCATTCTGGGCCATCTTATCCTATCTATTTCTTCCATCCATTCAAATGCCTCCCATCTCATCTTCTCATTTTTTCTCCTTTTCATCATCAAATATCTTAACATGCCTTGGTGTTACATGTCCTCTCAAAGGCAGCCTTCCCGCACTTGTTCTTTAAATACAACTACTCCCTCTTTCCCCCACTCATCTAAGAAAACAAAGACATTAAAATTAAAAAAATATGATCACCTCATACTTATAAACTGGCTAAAAACTAAAACTAACTACAATTCCTTTTTTAATACTGAGAATGCAACTAAATTTGGACTTCCCCCCACATCAAAAGCTAATGGATATTTTCTAATGGACTATGAGTAAGAAATAATACAAAGGGAAGGATTAATCTTCTTCCAAAACATATGTGTGAATTTTTCAAGCACTATTTATCCAAATTTGAGAAAGATAAGACTCTTTCATTTCCACTGGATTTGGTATTACTGAAATTTATATCAGTAAGAGCATTAAATCTATAGAGGGTAGACTTGATTCTTTATGTCCTTTATATAAAGAGATTGATTCTATATTTGGAGAGTGAGTTGATCCTGATCCTGAAAGCATTTTCAATGTAGAAGATGCTATCTTCATACCTGATATTGAGAAAAATTATTTTGAATCTTCTTTCTCTTCTCAAGCCTCCTGTTCTTACCTAAGAGGTAAGACTATGGCTATTGCTAAAATAGTGTGGTAGATATCTTGCAGTGACACAGTAATTGTCTCAGTTCATAGATAGTACAACAAATGGGTTGCCATTGTGGATGGTTACAAAAGCACAAAAAAGGGTTCCTCAAAGTTCAGAAAAAGTAGACTCTGTGCACTCAGTTTTTTAGTGTGATATGATATTAGGGCTGTGGAAAGTGGAAGATAGAGAGAAGTGCATTCTAGACTATAGGACAAGAAAACAGTATGGATATGGGGTAATCACAGATAGCACTGAAAGCATGGTATAGGTTTAGGGAGAATCATCAAGTGAGGGTATGTATTTCACCTTAAGAAATTTATGACAGTGCATAGACTTGTTCCATACACCACAGAAAATTTGGGGGTGTATTGCTAGCAATACCCCTCATTTAAAAATGTTGGGAAGTGGTTGGAAAGCTGTTGGGAATTCATTGTGAAACCAGATTTAAATCAATTGGACAAAGATTTGGTAATCAGTTAGACCTAGATTCAATCCAACTCAATCGCAGATCTCTTGGAGCTTGGTGATTACTTTGATCTTCAGCTGAGCACAGATTGAGAAAAGCTTGAAGATATCACTTAACATATCATAATATTCACTTTCCCATTTTGTGGAAAGAAAAATTTGATATTTGGTCTAAAAAAATCTACAGATATTTTCTTTCCAAGATGGTAACAGAAGGTTAAACTGTAGTATCTCAATTATTACATTAGACCACATAGATATTTGATAAAACATACAATTCAAATCAATTTTAATATTATTGAGATCACCATAAGTGTCTGTCCAAAGACTTACAAAAAGTATGTCAGTATCAAGACATTGTTATAAGTAGTATTTTAATTTGGATTTTGAACTGCTATCTAAAGCATTTTAATATTAGACAGAAATATAAATAAGTGTAATAAGAGTGAAATTATTCTATTTTTTGATTATAATGTAACAATAAAGCACATTTTTATTAAGAAAATTTTTCTTCTTTCACAAACCCAAATTTACTCTATAGGCTCAAGATTTATTTTTAAGCCATATTATTTATTTCAGTTATCATTCATTTACTTCCAATATTTTTTAAAAAGATAATAATAATACATGTGAAAGAATTATGATCTTAGCGTAGTGTATGCTAAAAAGTTATTTTCTTGTTTTATTCAAAACTGATTATTCATTTTTTGGTTCAATTCATCTTTTAACAACCACTATCTTCAGATACTATTCTTACTTAATATGTGAAGTCTAAGATGTGTTGGAAAGATCTCAATAACAATCAATCAAATTTATATGAATGTAAATTCAAGATTTCAATTATCACTAACCCCCACAATTTTACAGCGAGGACATTTGAATGTTCATATTTTTGGACTATTTGAAGAAAGAAAAACAACCCTTTTCGGTAATCTTTCTAAAGTGCAGAGTCAGCACATTGGACCACTATTGGGTGACATTGGGTCTGGATCTCACCATTTAAACCAAAGAGGTGCCTTGAATCCTATGAAGCCATTCTATTTTAATGCTTACTTGGTTCCAGTTTTTGGTAATCAGTATCAACTTTGGGGATGCCTCTTTTCTTCAAGTAAACTAATCAGTATTGCTAAAGAAGCATTTTCTTCTGCTCAAATCAATTTATGTCCGATCTTGAACTACGACTCCACTATCTTTTTTAATATCCTGCATGTAATTTTTGAAGGCTCTTTCCAAACATCTTAGAGTACTCAAGATTGGAAAGCTGATCAACTTATCCAAGGAATCAAAACAGTTCTCAAAACACATCAACTTCAAGCAATAAATTTTATGATTGAAAATTAAAAAATGTTAAAGGAAAAGTTGGATATCATGTGGAGGCACCAGGACAACCATTGGCTTAGAACTGGATTTGATGACTATAAAGATCAGTTTCCTAACAATCAATTAACCCCTGAAGGAAATGGGTCAATACTCGCTGATGATATGGGTTTGGGAAAGACTCTGTCAACTCTTTCTCTTATAAGTGCAACTCAAAGTGAAGCAAGACAATTCCAGGTATCAGAAAATCAAGAAGGTATTTATCGGATTTCAGCCACACTGATTATATGCCCACTGGAAACACTATTGAATTGGATCAATGAAATAAGTGTGCACTTTGAAGATAATGCGCTTCCTTTCAAGGTTTTTTATGGGAAGGATTGTAAAAATACTAACATCAATGAGTTACAGGACACTGCTATTGTTTTAACGACCTATGAGACAGCTAGCCCAACAATGTCAAAAAATCAATGCCAGAAAAAGATACCGGTGACTCAAAAGATCTTTTGGTATAGAGTTGTTTAAGATGAAGCTCAGTTAGTGCCCATTTCTATATCTAAAGCTTAAAACATAAATTTTATATTATATTCTTTTAGTTAAATTAAAAATCCTTACTTGCAGAGGGCTCAAACAATATTTGACTTGGAATCCCAACACCGACTATGCTTGACTGGAACTCCACTTCAGAACAGGCCCACTGACCTTCAAAGTCTCTTATTTTTTCTTAGAATTGAAAAGTGGCAAGAAGACTGGTTATGGAAGAATTTCCTTTTTCCAGGTTTGCAAAAAGGAAAGGCTAATTCTATTAAATCAATCAATCACTTAATGAAAGTCATAAGCCTACGTAGAACAAAAGATGCAATTTTGTCTCTTCCAAAAAAGATTCAAAGGGGGATATCAGTTCAATTAGGTGATCCATGGAGGTCTAAACTTGATGTGCTTCAAGAAGTATTCACTGAGCAATATGGGCCCTCCAGAAGCACTGACCTACCTTGGGACTCATCTAAGTTTCTTAGAGAGCTGATGATTTTAAGAAAATTCTGCAACAATCCAATCTAAGAAAATCTGGATCAAACTCCAACTTTTGATTTCACCTTGCAGCATTCCGCAAAGATTAGTCAGCTTATAGGCCACTTGAAAAACTTTTTGTCTGGTTAAAGGGGCATAAATTTTCCAAAAGCTGTTATATTCTCCAACTTTGCAGACATTTTGCAGATGTTAGTGATTCTATAATGAATTGTTTTACAAAACTGGGTTAGATTATTAAAAATGTTTTTCTAATATTTCAAAATAGAATAAAAATGGCTCTAGATGACCACAATATTAGGTATACCCAGCTTATGGGTGAACTCAGCAGGACAAAGCGAGACAAAAATATGCATGAATTACATTTTAATAAAAATTGCCAAGTTTTGGTTGGAACAATTCAGGCTGCAGGAGTGGGTATAGATCTCAAGTGTGCTCAAAATGTATATATAATGGTGATCTCAATGTCTTATATTTCATATTAAGAACAAAAATATTAAATTTTTTATATGTTCAATGTTGAAATAGGAGCCATATTGGAATCCAGAAGTTGAGCAGCAGGCTGTTGATTGGCTGTATAGAATGGGGCAGCAAAATGAATTAAATGTTTTGAATTATTTTGTGCATGGAAGTATAGAATTGAGCATGTATAAGATTCAAAGGAAAAAAAAGGAGCTAACATTGTAAGCCAAATTAAAATTCTATAAATTTGAATGATAATAGTAATTGTTTAAATTATGTTTTTGTTTTCAAGGCTAAGTGTCCCAAACAGTGGAAATGAGGAGTATGAGTGTGAAAACCTATTATTAAAGGAGTTTTTCAATCACTCACATTAGAGGAAGCAAGAATTTCAAGGAGAGCAGGTAAATTTATGGGATTTTGAGGATTTAAAAGTCTGAGTTGTTGAGGATTTAGAGATGCAAGATATAAGGGAGAATAAAAGTCATTCGGCAAACCACAGGGGACATTAGAAGGATTAAGGTTAGGTGATAATGTTGAAAACAAACTGATTCTTTTGTACAATTCCAAGTCCTTTAGCACACTTCCAGAGTAGGTCAAAGTATCTTGTATATCAAAGTATTGTTGGTCAAGATATTGTGCAACTTTAGAAAAATCATCAGACCTCCAATGCATAAAGATACTTCTTAAAGATCCATCATTATCAATTTTGGTGTCTGAACAACACTTGATGTTTGTTAAAAGGTTGTGATAAGTTTCACAATGTGGAAGTTGTTTAAGAAGTTTAGTTCAGTTAACTGAATTCTAAGAATCTTTGTTATTTGAAATAAAGGTCATAAATAAAAATTGTTGAAAAAAAGGGTATTTTCATACTTTTTTTTTATTCTATATTTATACTTTCTCACTTTGTTTATTTCTTGAGAGCTATCAGAATCCTTCCCAAGTCTTAATTTATCAGAATGACCTAAAAAACAATGGTGAAGAACTCCCATTTTATTTGAGAAGCTAATTTGAGTTGAGTCAATTGGATATGCAATAAAATTATTAGTTTTTAAGGCATTGTCC
This sequence comes from Hemileia vastatrix, assembly GCA_030280995.1. Lineage (NCBI taxonomy): Eukaryota > Fungi > Basidiomycota > Pucciniomycetes > Pucciniales > Zaghouaniaceae > Hemileia > Hemileia vastatrix. The sequence continues at coordinate 25,758,458 of JASXTE010000008.1, read as the reverse complement.
CAGTGTTTAATGAGAATATTTGCCAAGAACTGGTTCCATTTGTAAAACCAATCTAGGTTCCAAGCAAAAGTTGACCCTGGGAAACCGCACATGTAGATGTGGTCAATAAAAGATTCATGTAAAATTGGTGGAAACTTTTCCAAAACAGCTGAATTTGATTCTGGATGAGGTAGTTCAGTGGCGATGTTGCAAGAATTCATGTCAAATGATGAAAATCTGTCTAATTGCTCTTCAGTAGGGTTTTGTTTCCATCCATTTGATTCTGGTGACATATCCAAAAGTGAAAGACAAAAATTGTGTATAGATCTACAAAAGTGAGAATTGAATGGAGGCAAAGTCTCATTAAAAATTCTATTAAGTGTTTGTGTGTTTTTGGGCAGGTTTCCATGAGGAAAGTAAGAGCTACTAGGGTTCATAAACAATTTGATTAAGAAAGTGAACAATAAAATTAAACAAAGAGGAAGGATAAATTTTGGAGCTTCAAAACTTTATGATCAAAGTTGATTTAAGGAGAAGTATCAAAAAAATTAAGAATAAAAAATATTTCAACTTTATGGCATTATAATATGCATAAATTATATTTTTATATGCAATTTGAACTCAAAAGGAATGGTACAAAAGGAAGAGAATGATTATGTGATAAAAGCGGACTCATTTGAGAAAAGGATTTTTTTTCTTTTCAAAAAATGTTTCCATAAAAATAATTTGATAAATTTGAGGCTATGTTCAATTTTTGATTACCAAAAAATTATTTTTGGTCCAATATGATAGTAATACATTTTCTATTGAGTAATTTTTTTAACCTGAATAAATAGACTAGAGTGTCACTTCATCACATTTATGTATGAAAATTTATACAAGGTTTCAGATTTTTTGTAATGCTTTAAGGTTTACACTTTTGTAGCATCTATTATTTGAGTATTTTTTATTATTTCTTTATGGAAAATTCTACCTAGTACAGACCAATTTTCAAAGTGAAGAAAATATGTTTGTGATTGTTTTTTACAAAAAATTAACCTTATTTTTGGGGTAATTTTATAAATGATTATGTTAAAAATATGGATTACTTTTCTTATAGTCCATAACTAAATTTATTTACTAAAATAAAATAATTATAGGGTAGTTAGATATACCTCAGAAGGCATTTGATAGAAAAATAATTAAGATGCTTGTGTGTACAATAGAGTTTTTTCTATGATAGAAAATATTCTGATAAACATGCATGCATTGTTGTACAAATGCAGAGAGTATACAGAATACAAATAAATTAGACTGCATAGCTTTTAATTAATATATAATTTATTTGATTAAAAAGTAAACATTTAAACTTAAATAATTTCAACACATATTCCATCATATTATTTTGATTAGAAAATATAGCTTATCTTAGCTAGTGCCTTTCAAAAAAAGGAATATCTTCAATTGGTAACTTCCAACAGATAAAAGATTCCTACATTTATCACAATTACAATGCCTTCATTTTTTCATGTATGTCAATGTCAAGAGCTTGGATGTGTCAATAGAAAGGATCAAACTTCTTATGGGTCCTTTGAAGTTGGTATGGCTTTCAAAAGCTCTAATTCTTATGCAAAACATCAAGATGAAAGAAATAGGAAGGCCCAGATGGTTATTTCTTCCAACAATCCTCTTAACATTGGAAGTTCCAGCTCCACAGAAACAGTAAGCTGTATATCTATAGTTCAAAGTGAGAATAAAAGTCTTTATGATTTTTCGATGATTTATTATATAGGGGCAGTTGCTATTGGGGGCAGAAGTATCATCAACAGTCTCTAGAAACTCAAATCTTGGGGAACGGTATAGCCAAATAATTATGTGGCAGGCAGCAAAGCTTTCTCTGATTCATCATTTGAGCAAAGAAGGTTGTAATCAATTTTTGGATGAAGAAATTAAGAAGCTCAAACTTCTAGGTGATAGTGGAAGACTGGATTCTGATAGCATTGTCTGCCTGATCCCACACTAAATAAATACGGTTTTTAGTCGATTAAAGCTCAATCAATTGTTTTTCACTAAAACATGCTGTCCTAAATACTTTGCTCTTTATGAGTATAACTATGAATCTAAACCATCTATACTATGTTGAAATCAACCATTTTTTTCATCATCAAAGCGCTGTTTAAAAATGTTTGGAGCAGGAAGAATTGTATTTAAATGGGATGAAAGGCTGTATTTGATCAAGGAACGTCAAGAAAATGTAAAATACTTATCTCTTAAAACATTTCATCACCATTCTTTTATCGACTGGCTTAAGGGAAAGATCTTACTGTTCAAATTTGAGCTTCTGGTTGAGAAGAAAATCCCTGTGGCGGACAATGTAGAGTTTGATTTGATGAAGGATGTTTGTGATGGTTCAATTTAGAAAAACTTTCCCATTACTACTCCATCTCTGGGTGGAAATGTTGATGAATATACAATAACTTCAGGAAAATTAATGTTTAATTTATATGTCATCTGGTTTAGGCCTGGTGGTAATAGGATTGGAGGTCATCAGAAGTCTGTAGGCAATATTATGATGGTTTGTATGAACCTACCTCAAGAAGATAGATACAAAATGGAAAATATTTTTTTGTATGTGTCACCGGACGACCTACGCACAAGGTTGAGGATGTTCCTGTAAGTGAGATGAGGAGTTCAGAGACTTCTTCGAAGTACAGAGGAATGATTTGAGGAAGTGATTTGAAGATGATTCGAAGAAAGAACTACTGCTTCGAGTTATGTTCGAGAAGGATTCTAATATAATTGAAAGGTAATATTAAAATTCTTAAGATCTCACAAAGGGTTGGAACTCAACAATCAAAGATTTAGGATTTATAAATGATAATTGAGAAAATAAAGAAAGATACAATAATAATGATTTAACTTAAAAGATTTACCACTATTAACTATAAATATGTTTTATAATTTAATTCTAAGGAATATCGAACCAAAAACCCAACCCCTTTTATATCCTTTACTCCTCCTCGCATTGGCCTCATACCCATCCACTATTCCGCACACCACAGACCAAAAAATACATCCATTACACCTGGACCCTCCTCACTAACATCTGTTAACCCCTTAATCCTCCACTATCCATTCCGACCATGCTCACTACCCCTTTTAATAATTCACAGACATTTAATAAACCTTTTAGTGCACCATTACATTGACTATTGCACTGTGCATTGCTTATTGAAGAAAAGACTGAGACACACTATTGAGATATTGACTAATTTAGATTAAGAGTTTAGGCTAGCACGGTTGGATAGCGAGTACACAAAGGAAAGTCGCAGTTGCTATGGAGAATTGCTTTCTGCACTTTGAGTATGGATTTGAGCCTCTTATTATTGATTTAATGAGCTACTTTTGCCTTGAGTGTCACGTGGCGCGTGACAGATGCCTGGGTATAAGAACGCGAGCTCCGTTGAGTGTAAGACATACTTCCCACACTAATTTCCCTTCCTTCTTTATTTAATTATTATTTTTTTTAACTCACTATGACAGATTTCCCCACACCAACTCCCACACCTCCACACCCTAAAGTGGATGGGGGTATTGTTACCCGACAGTTTACCAAGACTTGCACAGCCTGCGAATCGATGGAATATTTTTGCGTGGAAAGCATGGCTACACGAGGGCCTTACCAGAAGTGCAAATTTTGCCAATGGAGAAGGGTGGCGTGTGACGCCTTGTCGAAGAATTCAGATATCGAGAGTCGGTTCACTAAAACAAAATACTGGGTAATCCCTAAGACGAAGGAAGTAGTCGAAGACATTTGGGACGTTTCAATTGGGGAAAATCAATCAGTGGGGAAGAGTGAGGAGGAGGTTGAGGATGATGTGGCAACCTGGGTGACTCATGCTGCGAGTAAAAAGCAAGTAGTAGAAGAGGAAGTCGACAAATTGGTGGAGGAGGAAGAGGAGATTCCCATCTCAAGGAGGACTCCAAAAAAATGACGGGTGGTCATTGAAGATGACGAAGAGGAGAGGGATATGGCGGTGGAGGTCACTCTGAAATTATTTTTGGAGGTTGACCCTATCTTCAAAGTAAGTCTATTCCCTGATATTTTAGAAATTTAGGCACTGATGGTCTTGTTTTAGAATTCAGACGTCATTGTCAAAGTCCCTACGGTGGAAGCTTCAAATGTGGAAGCTACCCTTGTGGAACCCACTGCTGTGGAAGTGGCAGTGTCTGTCGAAGATAGATTACCGGCGATTACCTCAAGGGAGGAGATTGAAGAAACCCTCAATCAGGTATGGTCGAAGAAGCCTTGTCAGGTTTGACGAGCGAAATTTATTGAAGACTTGAGCGGCGAAATCGATAAGATTGTCAATGCCGCTTCCTTCAACGTAGCCAAGGAGCTACTGGAACTTGGAGAATTGATTCCGGTAGGAGAGGGGGAGAATTTTGAAAAATGTAGAAAGGAGATAAGGGAAATTTTGGAGAAGATGAAGGGATTGGTTCGGGAGAAGATAAAAGAGAAAATTTAAAATGAAAAGAGAAAAGAAAAGAAAGAAAAGAAAAGTAAAAAAAAACAATTTGTATTTTTATTTTGTTGTTTTATGAAAAAATTTTAATATTTTATTTTTTATAAGATTTTGAGAGAAAAAAAGAAAAGACAGAAAAAGATTTAAATAGAAGTTTGTTTTAAAATTTTGGAAGAAGAAGTTTAAATGACAGAGGAAAAGACAGAATATTTGATTGAAGGAGTTTTAGTTTTAAAGTTCAAAAAGAAAAGAATTAAGTAAGAGGAAAGAAAGAAAGAAAAAAAAATAACTGATTGAAATAATTGTGTTGTAAAATAAAATTTTATTGAAAAGAAAAAATTTGTTATTTAAGTTTATTGATTGAAGATTTGAGAGATTTTAGTTATTTGAAAAAGAAAAGAAAGAAAAGAAAAAGAAAAAATTTTAAGAGGATTTTGAAAGAAAGAAGTAATTTGTTCGAAGAATTTAAAAGAGTGATTTAGATGTTAAAGTGAAGTTCGAGAAAGATGGTTGTGTAATTTTTGTGAAGAATTTTGATAGTTCGAGGAAAAGAAAATTTTAAAGAAAGAATGTATATAGAAAATTGAGAAGGAAAAAAAGAAAAAGATTTTAATTTAATTTGTTTTGTTTTATTTTATTTTTATTTTATTTTATTTTAATTTAATTTAATTTAATTTAATTTAATTTAATTTAATTTTATTTTAATTTATTTTTATTTTTATTTTTATTTTTAAAGAAGGTTGAACAATTTTGAAAAGAAAAAGAATAAAGAAGAAAACAAAATTAAAAGAATTTTTTAGAAGTAAAGATGTTTTAGATTTTAAAAAGAAAAAAAAAGAAAAGAGAAAAAGAAAAAAAGAAAAATAAGAGAAAGAAAAAAGTAAAAAAGAGTTTTAAGTTTTTGGTTTTAAAGGATATTTAAGATGAAAAGATTTTAGGAGTTAAGGGGCATTAGAAACATTGATGGCTGGTTCCCAGGATGTTTTGTCTGAGTCATTGAGGAAGCCTTCCCATTCCACAAGGTATTGAAGTTTCCCCTTGCGCATTCTTGAATCAAGGATATGGCTTACTTCCCACTCTAGATGGTCTTCTACTTTGACTGGTTCCGGAGGAGGTTGTTTCTTGCCCAGGTATATTTCCCGAGTCAGTTCCAGAAGAGATACGTGAAAAACAGGGTGAATGGCCCGCCATTTAGGAGGTAGCTTGAGTCAAAATGCAGTTTTAGAGACTTCAGAGTCTATTTCAAATGGCCCCAAGCGTTTTTAGCCAGTTTCTTTGATGGTTGAGTGGTTCAAATGTTTCGTGCGTCGAGCCATTCTTTGTCACCTGGTTTAAAAGAGGGAGCAGTTTGTCAATGTTTGTCGGCCTGTTCCTTGTACCTTTGAACTGCTAATTCCAAATTTGATTTAAGTTCTTCTTGGAGTCATGATATGGTTTGAAGATAATGTTCATCAGGATGATTAGTTCCTACATGGATTGAGTTGAATCAAGGATGTCTTCCATAAACAGTTTCAAAAGGAGATTGTTGTGTCAAAGAATGAGTCAAGTTATTATAAGCAGATTTGGCCAATGGTAACAATGTGGTCCAATCGTCTTGTTGGTAACTGACATACATTTGAAGGTATTGTTTGAGGATTTGGTTGACCCTTTCTGTTTGCCCATCAGTTTCAGGATGATAGGCTGTGGAGAGGCTCCTCGTGATATTGAGTTGTTGACACAGTTGAGTCCAGAATGTGGATACAAACAATGAGCCTCTATCTGAAAAAATATCACTAGGTAAGCATTGTTTGGAAAATACATATTCTAGAAACAATTTTTACAAATCTTCTGCAGTAGCAGTAGTAGTGGTTTTAATAAAAATAGACATTTTTGAAAATCTATCTACTATTACTAATATAGCATCAAAATTATTAGAAAAAGGAAGTTGAGAAATAAAATCCATCGATAAAGATTCCCAAGGTTTAGAGGGAATAGGAAGTGGTTGAAGCAACCCATATTTCCGGTGACGGGGAGCCTTATTCCTATTACATTTGTAACAAGCTTTTATATAGGCCTTGATTTCCCTGGTCATACCTGGCCAGAAGAAATCCCTTGCTATTAACTGGTAGGTTTAATCAACCCCAAAATTACCAGCTAATGGAGAATCATGTCGACAATTGAAAATCCATAATTTTAATTCATCGTTGTCGGGTATGACTACTCTACCCTTGAAAAATAATAGACCTGATTCAATACTAAATCTTTTGGCCCCTTGCTTTGAGAGTATTTTGTCTTTTAACCCTAAACAATAATTGTCCTTTGACTGAGCTTCAAGGATGTTGGATAGTTGATTTTGAAAGGATTGAATTGTCATTGAATTAAGTTGATGAGTCCTTAACATTGATTTGTTGAAGATTGATTTCACATTTGCTGGGTTCTTGTCAGCAAATGTGTCCCCCCGCTGTGGGTAAAGTTGTCCTGACGTGACAAGATATCTGGGACAATGCAGTTCTTACCTGGGCGATAGGAAATAGTAAAAGGAGATTCAGACAGAAATTCAGCCCACCTGGCTTGAAGCCTGATTAACACTTTGGAAGACATGAAGTATTTCAAAGCATTATGGTCAGTTAAAATTTGAAAAGGACTATCCAAGCTGAGAAGAAAAGAGCGCCATTTTTTAATACAATGAATAATAGATAAAAGCTCTTTGTCATGGATTTTGTAATTTAATTCTGCTGCAATGAGTTTGTGTGACTCAAAAGCAACAGGATGAAACAATTTTGTTTCAAGATTTAATTGAGAAATGACCCCTGCGATAGCATAGTCGCTCACATCTGTCTCTACTATTTTCGAAGCAGAAAGATCAAAGTGTCAAAGAATTGGAGCTGTGGTGAACGCTGTTTTCAATGCTTCGAATTCCTTTTGTGCTGTGGAAGTAAAAACAAAAGGAATATATTTTCTAAGAAAAGAAGTAAGATTGGAAATAGTTTTAGAGTAATCTTTAATAAATCTTCTATAGAAATTTTCAAAACCCAAAAATCCCTGGAGGGATTTAACGGATTTGGGCTCAGGCCATTCCAGGACTTTTTGGACCTTTTTGTTGTCCATGACTAAACCATCAGTGGACAACGTAAAACCTAAAAATCGATTGATTTAAGATGGAATTCGCATTTATTGTGCTTGGCGTAGAGACCGTGATCTCGAAGTCGATTTAGAACCTGTTGAACATGATGAATATGTTCATCTAGTGTCTTCGAGAAAATTAAAATATCATCTAAATAGACAACAACAAATTGTTCGACAACATCTTGAAAGATGTCATTGACAAAAATTTGAAAATTTGATGGTGCGTTACACAATCCAAAAGGCATAACTAAATATTCAAAACTACCAAATCTAGTGCCCATTGCAGTCAGTGGTTCATGACCTTCGGCAATGCAAATAAGATTGTAAGCACCTCTAAGATCAATTTTAGAAAAGAAATTAGCACCATTAAAAAGGTTAAGAAGTAATGACATAGGAGGAACAGGGTATGCATTCTTCTTAGTGACTGTGTTGAGCTTTATATTGTCAACACACAACCTAAGACTACCATCCTTCTTTTTTACAAAGAGAACAGGGGAGCCGGTTGGAGAATTACTGGCTCTGATGAAACCTTTGGCTACATTCTCTGCAATCTAGTCTCAAAGAACTTGAGATTCGTCCTTCGATAAAGAATAGACAGGACCTGCTGGAGGTACTGAACCTATTAACTCTATCTGATGGTCGTAGGGTCGATGAGGTGGTAACTTATTGGCCTTGCGGATTGAAAAAACACTGAGGAAATCATGATAGATTTCTGGTAGAGTTTATTTAATGGCTTCAACGTCAATTTGGTCCTCCTCATCATCTTCGAGAGAATCTGTCAAAGGAAGACCAGAATTGAGAGAGCATAATTCGATTACTTCGAGGCAATTTAAATCCTCTTTGAGTGAAGTCATTGAGCTAGAAGGGTTAGCCCATTGCTCATTTAAAGAAAGATCAGATGCTTGCAAGTCATCTGGCAGAGATTTGTCCTCTAGCAGGACGTCTTCAGGCAGGTTGTTTAACTCCCTATTGACCTGCATTAAAGAATCAGAAATATACTTAGTATGTGGGGCGATCAATCCCCATGTCCAATCAATTTCAGGATTCCAATGCGTTAAAAAGTCATGGCCAAGAATGGTATTGTCCATCCTTGGGGCATCCAAGACTGATAATTCCCACTCAAAGGGGGGAAAATTTGGAAAGTTGAAAACCCGTAAAACTTTCTTACTGACCCAATATTTGGGCTCCTCTGATTTGACCAAATAAATTGGAGTTCGATCGATATCTGTAAATGTCAGTTGTAACTTCTCGGAAAAAGATAAACTGACAAAAGAAATTGAAGCTCCAGAGTCTATAAGACAACTGAAAGGGATATCCTCCTTAAAAAGAATGAATCTCAAGCGATTTAAGGCAACTCCAATCCTTAAGAAATGGAGGTTTTGTGCACTGGGAGAGATAAGATAGTTTGCTTTGCACACAAGTAAACTATCTACGAGTTTTTTGAATTCGAACTAGTACCTTCTCTTTCCTTCAATTTTACACAATCTTCCAGCTTGTGCTTACCCCCACAATACATACATAACCCATTATCTGCTCACCTCTTCCTCTCAGCTTCTTTAAGTTCCCCTTTAGGATCCAGTACTTTAATGATATCGCCTGGGGTTGAGATTTTTGGTCGAGGTTTGTCCTTTCCCTTAATAGGTGTGGATTGAGTCAAGAAGGATTGAGTTGTTTGTGGGTGGGAAGAAGGTCCCGATTTAAAATTTAGGCCTTGAGATTTGTTGGCATATTGACAATGTTGAAGTCCTCCTTGGTAAACGCTGTCGAGTTCAAGGGTTTGATCCATTAAATCCGTTAAAGTAGTCATCTTCTGACTGTGAAGATTTAACTGATCCAGAATCCTCGAAGGAAGTCCCTTTTTAAAATGATACCTAAGGGAAGCATCATTCCAACCTACTTGAGTTTGAAGCGCTCTGAAGTTGGAGATATATTCAGAGGCTTTCTCATTATCACTCATGCAAAGAAAATCAAGTTCAATTTCTGGGTTGTCAGTTTCATTAGGTTCACCAAACAACGTGAAGAGTTGGTCTTTGAACTTTTCCCAGTTATTAATAAGTAAGTGGGTTTTGGTCGAAGAGAGCATTAGAAGATAAGGTTCAAACCATCTTGCTGCTTTTCCGGCCAGGAATGAAGAAGCATAAACAACCTTCAATCGGTCATTATTGAAGGTTCAAGGGTCATTATGGAACAAGAGCTTGCAGGTTTTCAAGAAGGGTCGCAATCTGTCTGGATGTTCTCCATTAAATTTATCAGGAGACTTCATAGAAGGAGTTTTTAATTTAGATCCCTCTCAAGACATTGAATTTGAAAGAGTCTTCATGAAAAGTCTCATGAAATCTTCCAGAGAGTTAGATGGTGCAGGTTCTGAAGGTTGACCAGAATGGTGATTAGCAGGGGCGGGTGGTGCCTTGTGCATTGTATCCTCTCCTTCTTCATCATCACTAGAATCATCAAAATCTTGTGGGATGTCTTCTACAGATTAGACTGAATGTTGCCATTCCCTAAGGTCGAGTGGCTCCAAGGAGTGAGTGTGGGAAACAGGCTGAGTGACTGTTGGCCTGCCTCTGGCGCGAGCTCTAGTAGTAGCGCCTGTAGGAGGAGTGCGTTGAACAGGTGCCATTTTAAGAATTTAGAGAAAACACCTGAAAAGGGACGTAGTAGTGCAAAGAATGAGAACTACGGAGAATTAAATTATACTGTCACCGGACGACCTACGCACAAGGTTGAGGATGTTCCTGTAAGTGAGATGAGGAGTTTAGAGACTTCTTCGAAGTACAGAGGAATGATTCGAGGAAGTGATTTGAAGATGATTCGAAGAAAGTACTACTGCTTCGAGTTATGTTTGAGAAGGATTCTAATATAATTGAAAGGTAATATTAAAATTCTTAAGATCTCACAAAGGGTTGGAACTCAACAATCAAAGATTTAGGATTTAGAAATGATTATTGAGAAAATAAAGAAAGATAAAATAATAATGATTTAACTTAAAAGATTTACCACTATTAACTATAAATATGTTTTATAATTTAATTCTAAGGAATATCGAACCAAAAACCCAACCCCTTTTATATCCTTTACTCCTCCTCGCATTGACCTCATACCCATCCACTATTCCGCACACCACAGACCAAAAAATACATCCATTACACCTGGACCCTCCTCACTAACATCCATTAACCCCTTAATCCTCCACTATCCATTCCGTCCATGCTCACTACCCCTTTTAATAATTCACAGACATTTAATAAACCTTTTAGTGCACCATTACATTGACTATTGTGCTGTGGGTTGCTTATTGAAGAAAAGACTGAGACACACTATTGAGATATTGACTAATTTAGATTTAGAGTTTAGGCTAGCGCGGTTGGATAGCGAGTACACAAAGGAAAGTCGCAGTTGCTATGGAGAATTGCTTTCTGCACTTTGAGTATGGATTTGAGCCTCTTATTATTGATTTAATGAGCTACTTTTGCCTCAAGTGTCACGTGGTGCGTGACAGTATGCTATTATATCTGGACCAACAGAACCCCCAAGTGAACAGCTTAATCACCTTCTAAAAATGCTGGTTAATGATCTACAAACTCTATGGGATGGTATATTGATTGAAAAGACGCATCTTTATCCACAAGGCTAGAAATCAAGAGTTGCATTGTTCTCTTTGATAAGTGACATTCCTGCAATACAAAAATTGGCTGGCTTTTTGAGTCACTCTGCAAGAATGTCCTTCTCTTTCTGTAATATCTCTAAAGATGAAATTAGTGAAAATAATGCGGGAAATTTTTCATTACAGAATCATGAGTATCATATGTGCTGGGCAACAAAGTGGAAAAATTCCAAGTCACATTTGGAGTGTGTATCAATTGTTCAGAATCATGGGGTATGATGGAGTGAGCTGAATAACCTTGAATATTGGCGTCCAGCTGAATATTGCTCAATTGGTGTTATGAATTCACGTATTATTGGCAAGTTAAATGATCATAGTCTAAGATATTTTCAAATCCAAAATGCAGCAAAAGATCTAGAAAGAAAGCTGGAAAAGGATGAAAATTGGCATGTAAGAGAAGAAGATGACAATCTCTTTTCTGATACTTCACTGCACAAACATTCTAAAAAACTTAGAAGTAGCTTAAGCACCACAAATAATGATGATAATGATACAGGACACACAAGACAGCATAAGCGGCAAAGACTTAAAAATTCAAGACAGTCATCAAGTCATCATGGACTAGATAGTGAAGGATTGGGAACAAATCAATCAAGAAGCCAGAGTAGGTCATCCAGCTCCAAATTTATTTCTCCACATAGTGATTTGGTCTCATTACAGTCTCACAGCAGTGGAAGTTGGAGTTCATTGTATAGCTTAAGGCAATGGAGCATCAGCATATCACAGAGTGAAGGAGTTCACTCATCAAATGAGACAGCTAGAGATGAAGAAAATAAAAGGAGAGGTAAGGAGAAAGAAAATGAAGGAATAAAAGCAGCAGAGCTACAGGTTGTATGGAAGATGATTGATCAAGTAAGAAGGCCTTCCTGGCTAATACAAGTTCCAAAATCAGTAGGATCTAAAAAGGCACGATCCCTCAAGGCAGCAGAATGGCACATGCTGTATACTCTCTACTTCCCTTTGTTGCTTATACCCCTTTGGTTTGAAAAATTTAAAGAATCTGAATCTTCAGCTTCCTCAGCTGAAAAACCAAGAGAATATTATCTTCTCAAGTCACTTGTAACATTATTATTGATCACCAATTTTTCGACATTAAAAAATATACAGACTAATGAGCTTAAAGATCTAGATCAATTTCGGTTAGAGTATTGTGAGTGCCTGGAAGAGGGTTGGAAGAATATTAATGCAAAGCCAAATCTACATATCACTCAACATTAAGCTGAAATGATAAAGCGTCTTGGTCCACCATCATGTACAGCTACTTGGTCTGGAGAGTGGGTGAATCATATATTATCTGAAATTCTAAAAAATCACCATCCACGTATGTAATGTTTGTAATCAATGATTTAAAAATCAGCTGTGCTAATTTATTAATATTTACAACAGGAGAGATACCACTAACAATGCTCAAACATTGGTATCGGAAGTCTAGGGTATTAGATCTAGGTGAAGCTAAAGATAATGATCAATGTGAGACTAAAAAAATCCATATTGATCTTGATAAACAAAACAAATGGATCCATCTAAGTATGGCATTATTTACTAAATGGGTAAGGGTACAAATGGGAAAAGAAACTTCAAGACGGGCTTTGACACCATCGGAGAAAAGTGGGGATCGGGTAGTTGAAAATGTAGCAAGCATATTGATACATGGAAAGAGGTTTACTAGTTACCATTGACACATTGCTAATTCAACAATTGAATTCTACTATGGAAAAGATAGCCAGTTTGGTAAAATTGATGATCTTTTCAGGTCAAAGGAAGAGAATGATCAAATCTATTTAATATTAAGGCCTTTCAAGAAGCTCTGTCCAGAAGAAATATCAAAAAATCCCTATGAGCTTTTCCCACAAGTGCTTTGTTGGTTAGTAATAGTAGCCAAAGAAACTCAAATTGTGATTAAGAAAGATGCAATAATGGGACATGTAGCTACTGTCAAGCACAAAAAAGGAATGTTTGGAATCAAAGACAAGGTTGTCACTGCCATTGGAGTGCAGACAGTAGTGAGTGAAAAAATTAATCAAATTTGTTTTCTGTTGACTAACATCTTTGTGTTAATTTGGGATTGGGGAAATTGGTAGGATTGGTGATGTTTGTAAATGGTAAAAGAAATATTTCAATGCTTGATTAAAAATGCAATGCATCCAGCTTAACTTATCTTAAATCAGTGAACAATTACATTGGTTGCTTTTAATGTGAGAGAATCCATGCTTTCAATGAGTCATTTTTATCTTAAATGTAAGAATGAAAGAAAGAAAATCATGATAATGAGAAATATGATAAAATTGTTACTTAATGAATAATCTTCTTGCTCATTCATCTACTATAAATAGTTTGACCTTCCCACTTTAGCTGATAGCTATATATTATTCACTTTATTTTTCCCCAAGAGAACTTACACATTAACAAGACTAGAAACATAGTATCTTTTTTTACTTTTACTTTAATAGGTATAAATTTTAAGGATTGATTATTTTTATTTTATTTTATTTTATTACAGTTCACTATGAATGATAATTTTGAAGGGATTTCTGTTGACCCAACTGAATCTGATTTTTTTCCACCTCAACATACTAATACTGGAAATACTCCACCACCACCTGCTGCTGATCCACCTCCAGATGCATCTCAATCTGTACCACCTAATCCCAATCCAGGCCAAGAGTCTCATGCAGAACCGAGAAATTTTAATCCCAATCATCCTTCTGCTTCTGAAAGTGCTGATCAGCATGCTGATCAGCTAGGAAGATATTGGGCTAGTGAAGTATTGAGGGAATTTTTTGGAGACCAATCATCATCTGCTCAGCCTAACCAAGGAGCAAGCACAAGTGGAGCTGGTAAGTCAAATTTTTAGTGTAATTTTTTATTTAAAAATAACCGATTTAATTAACTTATTTGAATTGTTAGTGAATCCCTCAATCATTATGGGTATCAGTGATTACCACAGACTCAATTCAGCAGAGTCTCATGAACGAGAACGGGAGTTAAGGGCTGTAAGAGGCTTAGTTAGAAGGAATGATGTTCCCAGGAGCTCAGACAGTCTAAATAGAAATATTTACCACTTTCTGAAGTATTGTCTTGGGGGACCAACACAAATTGAAAAATATCCTGCGAGCCCAACACCTTTGGAGATTGAAAATTGGAAAGCTTGGAACCAATTCAAACTGAAAACCATTCAAACTGTCCTAACCCAAGTTCAATCTTATAACCATTCCAATTCTGCAGCTGATCAATAATTTCTGATAACCAATTCTATAGCCTTCTTGCGATCCAAAATTTGACTATCCAAATTTTTTCCAGCACCTGAGCCTTGAGGACTAAAAGGAGGAGCACCTATCCAACTTTCTGTCAAAAGAAACTTAGAGCGTGAATTGCAAGAAAAAGGTTTACGGAAATTTGCCTTTGATTGGACTTGCCGTGATTTTTTGGAATCAACTTGGAATCAAGTCATGGGAAGCATAGTATGTGACCACTGTACCAGGTGGCTCACCACCTTGAATATAATCAATCAGTCAAAGCTTCATTTCACTCAATGTGTTTTTTAGAAATGGGTAGTTAATAAGGGGAAGGAGATGATAAGGTTGTTTGGGCAAGAAGAGGAAAGGGTGGAAAGAGAAAAGATGGAAAAGAGGGCAAGGGCACAAGTAAAACATTATCCGACCAAAGTAAGTTTTTTATTTCACTTTGATTTTTGTTATTATGAAGCTGATTTAGTTGGAATTTGGATTGCTAGTGCACGCTACAAGTTAGCAAGAGATCTCTGCAGTGATGTTCCAGGTTTTGTTGTGATTTTTCATGATACTAGGTGCATCTCTGATATTGAGGAAGGCCCACCACCAGCCCCAACTGCACCCATCCGAGTTGTTCCTGGATGGCGAAATCCTGAACTCAATGATTTTTTAAAAAAATAGATAAGATGAAAAAGGACTTAGTCCATACACCAGCTCAAAGAAAATTGGCATCAAAAACATATTCACGGTCATCAGAAAGGAAAGTTGCACAAGATGGTATATTCAATGCTCCCAAATACCTCCCCAAGAATTGCTATTCAGCAACATTTTTGGAAGGATTATCTGTGAATGAACGTGAGTCACTTGGGGTTGGAGCTGATATTGATCTGGTAAAGATTTGGTAATCAATTAATACAGCATCAATATCATCATAACTTGGGTATAACAATGATCTTCTGTGTAATATAGCTATCTTATATTGAATTTTATTTATTCTGTTATTTTTAAAACAGCTTGGTAAATGTTATAAGGTGGTATTGGAAGAGAGTAACATTTTATTTAAGAAAAAAAAATAATGTATGAGATATGAAAATGTATTTTCAACAAATTGATGGTCCATACCTCTTTATGTCACATTTATGTATCCATATTAATTTTGATCAAAATTAATGTTGACCAATACATAGTGAATAAATGCTATGCCACTTACACTTGCCAGGCATAGCTACCATTAAATATGCCAGTATCAAAATTAATTTTGATCAAAATCAATGAGCATGTTAATCATGAATTTCTGGAGTCAACTGCATATTTTTATGCATGGTGCCTTTCCAACATTAATTTCGATCAAAATTAATTTTTGATACTGGCATATTGAATGGTGGTTATTCCTGGAAAGTGTAAATGGAATAGTGTGTATTCATTATGTATTGGTCAACATTAATTTCGATCAAATTTAATATTGACATTTGCATATTGAATCCAAACCAGCAAACAACCCAAAAAATTCTTCATAAAACTGCTCATTAATTTTGATCAAAATTAGGGTTGACCATACACATATTGAATGGTAGTTATATCTGGTGTGTGTAGGTTGTAAAGCTTGTGTTCAATGTGTAATGGTCAACATTAATTTTGATTGAAATTAATATTAATGTGTAAATGATATATACATGCTCAATATGCACTGTAACATGTTTACTTAAGAATAGAGAGCCCTACTTTTCATCTTACAGAAAAATGCTTGGTGGCATGTCAAATTAAGTTATAATTAAAATTAATGTTGACATGTTACCATGCATAACAGTAAGCAACTGACTGCATAAATTGATGATAATCATGAACCTTAATTTCAATCAAATTTAATGTTGCCAAATGCAGATTGAATAAAAGCTATTCCACTTAAACTAGCAAGGCATATTTGCTATTTATTATGTATTGGTCAAAATTAATTTTTATAGAAATTAATATGGATATGTAAATATTATATTTACCCTCAACATGTATAGTAAATTTAAATACTTAAGAATACTTGCTGTCCTTTATATGTCATTCAAAAAAGCATTATATCATTTCAACATTAATTTTGATCAAAATTAATGTTGGCATGCCATTATGCATTGAAACAACTAGCTGACTGAAAAAGTTCATGATCATAATTAATGTTGACCACTACATATTGAAAATAAGCTATTTCCACTTACTCAGACCAGATATAACTACCATTCAATATGTATATGGTCAGCCTTAATTTTGATTAAAATTTATGGGAAGTTTTATGAAGAATCTTTTGGGTTGATTGCTGGCTTGGGTTCAATATGAAAATGTTAATATTAAATTCGATCGAAATTAATGTTGACCAATACATAATGAACACACACTATGCCACTTACACTTTCCAGGCATAGCTACATGCAATATGACAGTATCAAAAGTAATTTTGATTGAAATTAATGTTGGAAAGGTGCCATGCATAAAAATAAGTAGTTGACTCAAAAATTCATGATTATCATGCTCATTAATTTCAATCAAAATTAATTTTTGATACTGGCATATTTAATGGTAGCTATGCATGGAAAATGTGAGTGGCATAGCATGTATTCACTATGTATTAGTCAACATTAATTTCGATCAAAATTAATATGGAGATGGAATATGCATAAAATTCCAATAAGTATAAGTAAACTAAGCAGTTGGATTAACTGGTTTGATAAAGTAAACCATATAAAAACTTATGTTTTAATGCCTTGGTTAATTTTGATTTAAATTAATTTTAAGCCATTCATGTTGAATTTTATCTATGTCTGTGTAGTCCATGTGACATGGCTTGTATTCAATATGCAGGGGTCTACATTAATTTTGATTGAAATTATGAGGTTCATTGCCTCAAAAATTTTGTGGCTTCTGTCAGGGTTCCATGCATGGTGCCATATGATACTTGTTAATTCATGTCAAAATTAAATTCAACACCAATATATTTAATACAAACCATGGCACTTACAGTACTTGGTCATAGCTAAAATTCAATATGCCAGTCTCAAAATTAATTTTGATAGAAATTAATCAGGATCTATGAAGTTTATCAATAGTGTATGAGTTAAGCTTCAAGTCATATGTTTCATCATTTTCATGCACCCATTTCTAGGTTATCTCAACAATTTTTATAAGCTTTATTATATTAATCAAAACTGTGCTAAGTTGCAAAAATTTAACTAATCCAAATCTCAAATTTAATATTAATGTTTTAATAATTTTGAATGTTGCTTAAGGTATTTCATTGGGTGATTCATAAAAATATTTTATCAACTTAGTAGTCCTATAACGTTTGAAAAGTAACAATATTGGTATAATTAGGGACAAAAATGCAATATCTTGTGCAGACTAAGATATATTGTAAAATAAAGTTATTCAATTTTTTTCCCCTAAGTTGTATCCAAGTTAATCAATGGTTTGGTCACTGGGCCCACACCCTAGCCTGACACCCCTCCTGTCACTTAAAAAACAAATTCTTATCTTAAATTCAAATGTTACCAATTTTATATTTATAATTCATTTCTTGTTTGGTGAGGCATATCAGTATATTCATGAATCTCTCATTGTCATCTGAAAGTAAATTTAACAAAAAGTTTTAAAGCATTATCCTTTTTTTTCTTATAATATACTAATTAAGTGTATCTCCATTGTTTAGGAGTAAATTCTTATTTAAAAAATTTTGTATTTACTTGTGGAAATTTGCATATGGGATATACATTTGTTATTATTTTTTTTCACACTAAAAGTCCCCAAAGAATTCCTAGTATTTTCTGTTAGCTACATCAAGTTTTTCTTCAATATAAACAGATTGTGATATAGCATGTTACTTAGTTTACCCCACTACGAATAATACATGTTAAAAGAAGCTCAAATAATATATAATCCCCCTCTGTATGTTTTCTGTTTCATTCATCCTCACTTTAATTTTAATCTTATTCAATTTTTTATCCTATTAAATTATCAACTTCAATTTTTTAGAATAGAGTTTCTTATAATTATTTATCATATTACATCATAATTTTTTGATATCAAATACTTTTTTTTAATATTAATTAATCAATATGTCTAGTATTCAAAATCCTACACCTCCACTTTGTATGTGTATCATGTTCCTCTCTCTTAATTTATATATTTCACTTATGTTCTATATCTTTTTTTTTCAAAAAATTGATTTTCCAGCACCCAAATGTTTTCCATCCCACTCTCAGATTGATACTCGCTTTGAAGTTTTTGAGATTGCACCTTGTCTTCCACATGGCATGGCACCTAACCCTCCTGTACTTAGCAATGAGAGGAAGGAAATAACGAGAGTTCAATATCACAATTTACTTGAATTGGCTAGAGATAAAACGGAAGAATTTGTCAAGATCCTTAACAATAATCCTTCTCCTTCATATTTATCTAACCCTTGTAAGGACTTACTCCAATATGTGAAAAACCTTGAAAAATGTATGTACATCACCTTTTTTGTCTCCTTTTAAATTAGTAGATAAGATTATTAATATTTTTTTTTCTTCATATATATTTGTAGCTTATGAGGAGGGTATGATTCCTCCTAATGAAGTCATTGTCATTAGGGATGATGATGAGACAGATGAACCATCAGCTTCAACTCATGCTTCAACTTCTAAGGAAAATCTTGAAACACCTGTTATCCGCTCCAAGAAAAAGAGATTATCCCAAGGCTCCTCTTTTGTTCGACGTATTAAACTGGCTTCTGCTAATGAATTTTCTGATGTATCAAATAATAAATCTCAAAAAAAAAGCAAAGGTTTTGATAATGACTATATTCTTGCTTCCTTTTTTTATTGTTATTCTTTTATCTTTAAAATTATATCATATATCTATTTTATTGCTTACATATTGTACTTTTTATCTTTCTTTTGATATTTTGTACCAGAAACTCACTTACTGTAGATTGTTCCATCCATAAACACCGTCTCCCTGATGAAGATGATGATAAGAGCAATGAAAATAGCCATGAGGAACTGTCAGAATATGAAGCTATTCTTGCTCATCAAAACAAGTAAACTTTAAAATATTCTTCAAGCATGAAGATATGTTTGATAAAGATGATGATTCAAACATCTCTTGACCAAATTCCTTTATTTCTAAGAAGCAATACCCATTATCTCCTAAATTATCTACTTTGACCTCTTTGAAAGCTTCTCTACCATTGAAATAAACTCCAATCAAGATATCAAACAAACCTCTAAATTATTCACCCTCAGTTCTAAAAGACTCTGATTTGCAGGAGGGATTCTTTAAAATTCATTAATTTTATAAAGTTAGAATCAGCACAGCAAAAGTCCTTAGGCCGTGGTTGGAAATTGTTACTCTTCTCAAATTACGCTCTTCTACTTCTTCCCAAGAACCCATGTTAAATATTCCAATGTTTACTTTTCATTGGGAAAAATCTTTTGAAGAAGATTGGCTCTCAAAACTTACTGAGTTATGTAAGTTGCCATAATTTTTGGTCTCAAATTTTTTCTTTTACTTATTTTTTTTCATTTTGTAGAAAATATTTTTTTAGAGATTGATAGCTCACAGCTATGGGTACTCGATAATATTAATTTCAAAAAAAAGGAATATTTATGTGATCCTGATGGTTTAAATACTGAAATTCTTTCCTCAACAAAGAAAACAGATCACCCTGAATTCAATCTTATCCGAATGCTCATGAGATTAATGATCCCAAGTGATCACTGCCATTCTTCATGGGTATCTCTTATATCATCTTCACTTTATCTGACCGCACATGAATTCAGCCAGCTTCCATCAAATAAGAACATTAACTCAGATTGTCCAATTGAAAGTGGTCTTCAGCTTCTAGCTCACCTTTCAAATCTGAAGAGGCTGATTCCTGATGGCTTAGAAGTTGGTCCCACTGCACTTCAAACCTGTGATATATCAATGTCAACTCTTCTTCAAATCAGCAACATTATCATTGATATAATTATGTCAATTATCATTCTTAAATTTAAATATTGTGCTCAAAATTATCAAGTGGAACGACTAGCAAAGCTCAACAATTTAGTCAGAAAAACGAAAACACTCAAATACTATAATGGAACAGAAACAAAAGGCTGCACTAAACAAGATAAATTCTGAATACTCCCACCACCAATATCAATCTTTCACATTCTATATAATTGATGGTGTCCATGGTTTATTTCTGAGCTCTCAAGATCATAGATTGGCTTCAGCAGCTAATTGCTTGGAGGTGATATCAGAAATTAAGTTTCTTAATTTACATGAAAAAAAATAATTTGATGGAAGAAATAATTTGGAAAAATTTAAATAAATATATTTTAACATTAATAAAACCTTTATAGGGAAGTGTGATCCATTTCCTTTAAAATTTGATACCACAAGTCCTCCAGGAATCGCTAGGGCAATTTCTGCAGATTTTATTAATCACTGGAGCTCCATTCAGCCAGTATCACCTTTTTTTGCTAAACATAGCCTTTCAATAAATTAATGAACCAAAATTTAAATAGATAAAGTTCTGTGTATATGATTTATCTTGTATAATTCAAGTTATTTTCCTTCAAATACGTCAAACATGTGACCATCTTTGAAATTTATTAAGAAATCTTTGTCATGATTTTCTAAATTAATTATTAAAAAAAATTATTGTAAGTCCAGCAATAACAAAGAATTTAAAATCTACTTATATGATTTCAAATACTTGTATTAAACTCTTAAATATTTTATTGTTTATATAAAAATATGATAAATGCTATAGTTTTGTTACTTTACCTTTAATATTGAATAATATATTAATTTTTACAAATTTTTTCATTGATTATAACATTTTTAATCAGAAGTAGAACAACTTAAATAATTAAATGATTATATTTTTAAAAAAATACAATTTAATCTATTATTGATTCAAAATTATTTCATCAACTCTTTATTATTAACTTTTTTATTAATAAGCCTGTTTGACCTAAAATACTATACAGTTAATTTGGTAGCATTAAAAGCAAATTTTTATGGATAATATATTTCAAATTCTTTATTGTAGTTTTTTTATTTTAGAACCTTTGCTACCAATTTAATAAAAATGAGATTTAAAGATTTCACAACTTATATATCTCCTCAAAAGTAAATCAAATTTTCTTATATTATTATGAAAAAAAATTATTCTATTTCACAAATAAAAAAAATAGATAATACTATAATCATCACAACTGAAAATGTTACAGCTACTCCCCATATTTAAAATGTATAATTTCGCATTAAGTTGTGTATATATGATATAAATTTTTAATATTTAAATATCTAAATTTTTTAGATTTGTCTTAACATTAGATAAATAATCCTTTGCTGATTCTATTTCTTCCTTTATTAAGTCATATCTTTTCAAAATATCTCTCAACGCACTAATCAAATATTCAAACCTAAATTTTTCTTCTTTAATTTCCAGGTATTCTGAAATATCAATATCAAAAACATTAAGCATTTCTATAGCATCAAAAATTCTAGTGCTTATTTGAATAGAAGAACCTATCCTTGTGAAACCAAGAAATTTGTGACATCTTGAGGTAAAATGCCTCAATTTATTGGCAGGCCATAATGTCACTGTTATTCCATTAGTTGCTTCAAATTTGATTTTACTTCAAATTTCCAGAAACATAAGTTCTCCACCTGTTTGTTGTGGTTGGGTCTTATTGTACTTCATATGAATGGTATTGTTTTCGGTATCTTTAGGAAAAAATATTCCTAAAGTATACTCACTTGCATCCTTATCAAGATGAACTTCATTGGAGAACCCATTACCATTTGCTCCAGGTGTCCAAGTTAAATTACTAGAAAACGGTAAACCCTCTTCTTCATTAGAAACTTTTGAAAATCCAGGAATACCAAGTTTTGCACAAAGATTAGTTGCCTTGTTGTACTTTACATATGATATTTTTTTAAAAAAATATTCAAAGTACATTTTCTATACTCCTCATTTGTTTTTTATAATAATTCGTGTGTAAAATATCATCAGTGTATTCATCTGCAAGGAAAAGCATTCAAAAATTCAGTATTTAAATTAAAAAAAGTGATACTTACGAATATATAAAGATTTTTTCCTATCTAAAATAAAGCCACCACCAAACATTTTTCCAAAACCACCAGCTCTTCAATGATAACCATTATTTTTAATTTCATGTTTGCAGTAAGAAAGATCCTTAATGCATTGCACCGTAGCTTCTAACATATCAAGTTCTTTGAGCTCATGAATTTCAAAAGTCTGCACAAGAACATTAGGTATTAAGACACCTTTTGGTTTATAAATACTACAACCATGAAATAAATTTTACTAATTATTGCAATCTGTCATATTATTTACATAAGATCATGCATTAAAATGTGGCTTCTTCCCATTTGTATCCATTCCAAGAGCGTTTACAAGTTTCATTCCAGTAGCAATGTCTTTTTCCCACCTATTGTTAGAGTTCTTCCCTGGCTGTTTTTTTTTCAAATTGTTACTCAGTGATGGTTCGATCCTAAGAGAATTCAATTTTGATTTAAAATAAATAAAAATTAAAAATTAGAAAATAGTAGCAGAATTTCAATTATCAGTCAATGATAACTTTAACTTTATCATATCTTCAATATTAGAAATATAAAATTAGCATATCTACATATTAGTAAATTTATATATTTTTTCTTTATTTCAAATATTAAGAAAGTGTTTCAAAGGTATACTTTATTAAATTATACATATAAAGAGTATAGCTTTATCCTGTATGCTTTCAGCAAGTACGAGATTTGGCTCTACACTTAATATTAATAATATAATGAAAGTATAACTCCAATACACTAGTAATATTAAAAATTTTACAGAATTATCATATCTACATATATAAAATGATAAATCATTCTCTGACCAATATATTGACTTAGAAAGTTATATTTAAATAAATTATTAATTTTTAAATTGTAACATTGTCCAGTATTCTTTCAGCAAGTAGGAGACTTTGAAACAACTCAAAAATCAATAAATTAAAGGTAAAGTACAAACAATCTAATTATTATTATGAAAAGCAAAAGATTATCCTGTATTCTTTCAGCAAGTATGAGATGATGTTTTACTTTTCATATTAATAATATGATGGTTGAGATAGTATTAAACAAATATAGAAAAATGATAAGTGAAACATGAACTTACATGTCTATAAAATATTCTTTCATTTGTAGCTGATTGATAAAAATCAATTATAAAGTTTACTTTATAATCACTGTTTTAAAAAATAAATAGTTAGATAAATAAATTGAAAATTTCTGATAAGGAATAAAGAAAAGTAAATTGACAAACAAATAAAAAAACTTTAAGTTAACTGAAAAAGAATTTTTTAATAATGATTTGAAAGGGTACAGTAAAAGATACCTTAAAAATAAATTCAGAATTAGAATTATTAGATTGACTTGTCAAAAGTGTAAAAAAGAGTAACAAACCAAAATGATTTGAAATTCAATAGCAAGAAAAATTTGCTTACTGGTAATCGGATAAGGTCAAGATAATAGTTACTATAATTCAAAATGATAAAGCAAAAATATGATCGATAACTTTTAAAAAAGGTAAGTGAGACAGAGAAAGGAACAATAAATTTGGTGGCAAACAGATGTGGATATCATGAATTTTCACTGATCTCTTTTTCAAAAAAATGCAGCTCTCCCAGTCATATGATAAACTTCATCTAAATTCCAAGAATAATGTTGCCAAGGCACTGTACACAACATGATTATTTTTTCCTATGCATATACTAATTCCAGCTAGAATTTACTTAGCTGCATGTTGTACAGATGAAGGTTTGTGGAACACTTAATTTCACATCTAAAAAAAATTGACACCACATAATTCTAGCTACCATGTTTCATGTAGCTAAAAAACATACACTCATCACATTTAAATTTACATTGCGTCAAAATTATTTCATTTTCAAATTTTTTTAAAGGGAAATATAATGTGCACCACCTATTTCTAAAATATAAACCTCCCCGCCATATTAAAATGGTAGATTTTTAATTGTGCAATTTTTTTGCCTTGACCTTTTTCCTGATCTTACTTGGCTTGAAATATCAAAACATGGCCAATGTTTCTGAAAGCAACATTTGATTTTGTTTTGATGTGTAACAATGGAAGGCCGTTTCTAACCAGCTGAAGAGAGTTGTATATCTTATTTGAACACATTTTTATTTATTCATGTATTTTAATTAGAAAATTTGCTTTTTATTGAAGCCAGATTACTACTGGCTGCTTTTTGGAAACCTTAATTTATGACCCAAGCCTTTGAAATTGGCTTGGGTCTCTTACATTTCAATTTAGTACTTCCAGCCAGGTTTCCCCTAGCTGGAAGAATTGCTTTCAGGCAACCAAAGTCGCTAAAAGCAACTTTGGTTGCTCACTTTTACATTTACCACCCTCCCAGCCAGTTTACTAGGCTGGGAGGTGGCCAAATCTGTATGCAACGCATGTTGCACACTTGCTTCCATATTTCATGCAGCTGACTTAAAATAAGCTGCATGAGATATGGGCAGCACATTTCACAGCCAGAAACAAACTGGCTGTGCAATGCACACAGAGAAACCAAAGTCCCTGCAAGGGACTTAGGTTTCTAAAATGAAAGCAATTTTCCCCACCAGGTGCAATCTGGTGGGGAAGTGAGAGACAAGTTAGACAGAAGTTGTTTGAAAGCAACTTTGGTCATAAAAACATTAAAAATCATAAAAAAAATGTGAAAGGTAGAAAAAAACCAATAAAAAAAATTTAAATGTGAGTGTAGGAGAAAATATACGTGCTAGTGATATTAAAAACCCAAGCCAATCTCACTTTGCTTGGTTATTTAATAATAATTTTTGTAATACATTAAATTTAAAATTCAAACAGCATAAAATATATGAAACTTTTTTATATGAATATCATAAATTTAATTTACCCCTTTCTCATAATTATATTTATAATTTTTTTTTTAATTTTTTAATTTTAAGTTAATTTTTTGGAAATCCAAAATTAAATTTTCAACTAAATTTTTTATTAAGGTAAAATAAATTATTAATTTGTCATTTTGTAATTAAATAATGAAAAAAAAATTTAAATTTATTTAAAAAATATTTTTTTTAGAGTAATACCAATATTTTAAGGCAGGAAATACTGTGCAAATTGTAAGTAAAAAAATTATATTTTTTTTTGTGAGGGATTATTACTATTTTTGTAAATATTTTTCAAAAACATTCATAAAATACTGAATTAAATTACTTTGTAACTCAAATTTTTTGTAAAATAATAAAAATAAAAATAATAATATTGTTATATTTGATATAAAATTTGAAGTGGCAATATTAATGTCTCTTTAAGTAAATTTGAAAATCATTAAAAAAGACCATGTTGATAATTAATTCATTTTTGATATTCAATGGTTATATGTATATCTTATATATATTTCTTTAGTGTTATTTTTATATACACTCAATAAAATTTGTAATATACAATGCCATTTAATCGTTAATTATTGGTCAACTTAGTTATAACAACTTCATATTTAATACCAGCCACTAATATTTAGTTTTTAATTTAAAACTCAAATATAATATGAGAGTATCCTTATTCTTTCTGGATGTAATTAACAAAAATAACAGACCATAAATGAGTGGGTAATTAATTACAATAAATAGTTGAAGAATAACCTTTAAGAAATGATAAGTTTATCAAAAAGAGTACATTAAAAAAATATACTTTTGAATTTTTTTTTGATATAATTTGGGTAGTTAAATGAAAATTTAAATTATCAGAATCAAAATGGAAAAAATCTAAAAGTGGTGGTTATATAATATGCCTCATATAAAAAAAAGAAAAAAAAATCTACTAAGTAACTAAATTATTAAATATTAAGGCATTATTAATATTATTAAAAAACTTATTTTACAATTATAATGAAATCTTAATGTGAAATTAATGGTGGGATAATAGTAAGACTATGTTGAAACACTTCAATTTATACATACTTTCGTCTATGTCAAGATAAAAAAATAAGTAAAATTTTATAATAACATCTAGTTTATAGTGATGTAATTTTATTTAGATCAAGAATAAATTTTTCTTAGGAAAAACTAATTAAATTGAGATATGGCCACCTCCTTTCAAGAGATAGAATAATAATAAAAATTTAAAAAAATTATAATAAGTATTCTTAATCACCATTTTTGAAAATTCTCTAGAAAAATTCATTATAATATATCATTCATTTATTACATCATATGGAGCTTCAACTTGAAGTAGTGATGGGCAGCTTTGAACTTATGTTCTGAAAAACAAAAAAGTTAAAAAATATATAGTTATACTAATGAAAAAGCCAAAAATAAAAATACTATTATAAATTAATAAAATAAAACTACATAATTTTTATTCTGCTCTCATGATGCATGGGTACTATGTATGAATTTCCACACGTTAAATATAAACCTACTTTAAGGCTAGTTTACAGGTAAAGCTATAAAGTTTCCTTAAATTCTAAAGATAAATTATGCATTTTACTAATTATTTTTTTCTTGTTTTCTTTCCAAATTTGTTAGAGTTGCTTAATTAATTCTGCTATCTTGATTGTAAGATATATATTGTTTTTTGAATACATGATTTATTGTCTCAAAAATTATATTATAAAGTTAAATAATATATTTCATTTTCTAAAGCTTCATTTTCAAAGACACTACTCCATTTTCTATTACTTAAAAAATATATAAAATGTGGTAGAAAACTTTTTAGAATTTTATTTTTGAGAGGGTCAAACTATATTGTGAAGATTTCTATCTATAAATTCTTCTACTCTAAAAACAAATAATTTTCTCTCTTAAGTAAGCCTTTTCAAAAATATGAAAATGTAAACAAGAATATTAACTTATCTTATTTTTATTTTCTGTACTGAAATTTTTAGTTCAATCCCTTTTTTTATATGACATTAGTATAAAACCATGGTTAAATGCTACTATATAATTAATTTTTATTATATATATATATATATATGAAATATTTAGAAGGTCATCCTTTTTTATTTACTTGAAGAAATGGCTCAATTATAATGCCCAACACTTATAAATGTTTCCCAAACTCAATAACAAATTTCTCATATGAAATATTAGCTTCTAATATAAGCAGTTTATCTATAGCTGATATTCAAAATCAGATTTTCTTTTTAGATTCAGCTAAAATTAAACAAAAGGAGCAATCATGCATATGTGTATAAATGGTAACCATATGTTACTTAGAGGATTGTGAAATTCACTCATCAGAACGGTTTAAATATTAAAATAAATTGAGGTCATTGTTATCTTGTATTTGAAACTTATTAGGAAATTATTCTAGAAATATATTTTAATGTGTATCATGCTTAAAAAGTTGGAAATATGATTTTTGAAAATTGTGAGTTTCTTATATGAGATACCAAACTTTAGTTTAAATTGTTTAAAGTAGAATAGAATTTTAGTATTAGAAATGGAAAGCAATGTACCATTATCTGATTTTAATTGTGTTCTACTTATAGAATGATTACATAACATTAAAAATTTTTTAAATCAAAAAGGTTTAAAAGATATTTATAATTTTACAAAATTTCAACATTTATTAATCTTTGATTTGAAAACCAACTATGATGTACACTCACTAGAAATAAACAATCCCAATTTAAACATAATTTATCAATCCAAAAATAATGAGTCAATTAACATAAAAATATATATTATTTCAAAACAAAATCTCTATATTTAAAGTATGATGTTTTAATGTAAAATTGATACAAAACTTTAATCCAATGAACTCTCTTAAAAAATTCAAAAATAGAATATCAAAACAAGTGATTTCTGAAAAAAAACTACAAACTATTGTAGATAAAGCATAAAAATAAGTCATATTTTTTAAAAAAATTATCTAACAATATTTATTTTTGTTAAAAAAATCAAAAACATTGTTAACCTTGTTTGTTATAATAATGTTAAAATCCACTAAACATTATATAAAGGTGGAAAAAAATGTCAAAAATATGTTGAGTTTTGTGAGCCAAAAATCAATTTTTTTTATCATTTCCTGTTGTGCTATGACTTTATTCCACCCTTTTTATCTGATTGTTCCAGTACTACTTTGCTATGATCACTAGTTTTGTAGTAAAAATTTACAAATGTTCATTATATTTGATAATATGAAAAATAAATCAAACTTTTTTAACTAAAAAATAAGATTTTGAAACTCCTTTCAATAAATTATTGAAGAAATTTTCAGTTTATTTGAGTAATGATTTTAAGAATAACCAAAAATTTGAAATTCACAAGGACTTATTTCCAGGGACTATAATTTTTTACTTGTGTAAAGCATGAGCTACTTATAAATGATGTAAAACATCAGAAAAGTAAGTTATAGTTATAAATCTACAGATTATACTGTCTCTGGTATATACATCTTCAATAAATCTTTTAAACTTATCTTAACCTACATACCACACAATAGAAAATCATTATATTAAAAAAGGAAAAAATTTAATGATAATATCATAAAGAATAATAACCATGGATTGATATTCCATAAAAATGGCTAATAAAATTTTAAGAGAACCTAAATCAGTATTCTTTCATCAAAACATATCCTTTTTGTCTGTGTAATTTATTACAAACAAATTTTTTGAAAGTTGATTCTATATATCTAATGCCAAAACCACTATTAAGTTCCCTAATAGGCTTTTTAAGCAATTATATATATATATATATTATTTATCAAAAATAGAAATAAAAAATAAAAAAATAATTTTTTTTACCCTTAATTATTTATATATAGAGTATTTTCAGAATGCATTGTGGTTACTTGTGAAGGTTAGAAGATTTGAAGTTTGATTTATGAGTTTTTAGAAGGGCAAAAATTGTAAAATTCTTTCATAAATATTTATTTCATAGTTTCAAATGTTGAAATCTACAAACTAATGGGATTTAAAATTATATTGAGATTTAAAATCTGTTTTCTACTCAAGTAAAATAAAATAAAATGACGATATCAAAATTGAAATTAAGTTTAAACTTTTGATATGCTCTACCTTCAATTTTATTGATAGTGCATCAAAAATATAATAATATTTTTTCCTACATCACTTTTTACATAAAAGATAGTTTTATCATTTTATGCATTAAAGATTGCATATATAAAATTAACATCTATGTCAACTGTTTATGACTATTAATCTATATAATAAATTTTTTTAGAAGAAAAAATAACATCAGTATATACTGACTTTGAAATTATTTAATTTAAAATAGTTTACAGGTTGATAATGAAGGGTGATTTCATTTTTGAATATGAATTATAGAAGTCTTATTTTGTCAATTTTAATTCTTTTTGAGCTCAAATGTATCCACTGAAACTTATGTTAGAATAACAATTATTTTTATTGAAATTTACATGAGAAAGTATGCTTATTATTCAAAATCAAACTTGCTCTAATGGTGTTTTCAATCATTATTTTTATTCATATCAATAAAAAACATTTCAATTTGCTGATGTTTTAGTTTTTGATATCCCAAAGGTTTATATCTCAGGTGTACTATTCACAAAATTATTAAAAATTTAATTTTTGAAATACATGATAAACTTGAAAGTGAGGGGGCATTAAATTTTAAAAAAAAATTCTAATTCAGGATTGATAGTATTTTTTCTATTTTCACAAATGACCAATTTTTTGTTTCAATAGATCCAGAGAAAAAATTTTGTTGTAAGCATACTATATTAGATTTATTTTGATTTTACATACTATATTTTCAAGATTTGTGTTTAATATTTCCAGTGAAAGTTAATTTTTATGTGAATTTTAAGTAAGCTTGAAGAAATTTAATGATAGGCATATTGGATATGTAAAATAATATTTTGCTCCAATCTTGAATAAAACTGGGCTAAAAAATATCTTGAATAAGGTTTTTGTGGGTCAATTTGGGTTTAAGTAGGATTAAGTGATGTTTAATAAAGGACAGATAAAAGGCTAACTTCATTACTAGTGACTTTTATCTCAAAATAGTTATAAAATATGTATCATTCTGGAATCAAGCTTCAATAAAGTTGACTTCAAACAGAGATAATTTCTAGCAGCACAACACCATATTTACAAAGGTGTAAAGTACCTCAAATATTTCTCATAATATAGCAAGGCAAGGAATCTACAAAATTCACATTTGAACAAGGATTTATATTTTGAATTTTAAATTGAGAAATGGAATATTATTTTCCAATTTAAATATATATTAGTCATTTTACCAAAAGTTTTCAGTAATCAGACTGAATTTTGATGGTATTTTATTGTAGATTAATCATGTTGAGGAGCCATTTACTCAAAATTACTGGTTTTGGTTCTGATATTCCATGTAAAATTCATTACGAATCTTTTTGAAAGTGAATAGTTGACATATTGGATATGCAAAAGCATATGCTATATCAAAGTGAGCTCAATGGGAGTTCAACTCATGATCAAATTAGGATTTTGAAAGATCAAATGGTGATCAATGTAGATTTATCTTCAGCTCTATTTGTGACAAATCTCTGACTTAATGTAAGGCCAAACAATTTCCTCCATGGTGATGATGTGTGCATAATACAGGTATATATTTGTGGCTCAACGGAGTTTAAGCAAGGGGTATTGCTAGCAATACCCCCCCAAATTTTCTGTGGTGATAGATATCTGTTGCTTTTAGCCTAGAGAACTAGCAAGAATGATCAAAGGCCATTCTAGGAAGAATAAGTGGATTAAAAAATGATTTTATATGCAGCAATCAAAGATAAGAAAGCAAAAGTAAGACTCTAAACAAGGAATGGCTCTTACTAAACACTGAAAGTTTCACACTTAGTGGATAATCACACAGAAAGTGCACATTTCATAGTAAGAATGGAAGGCAGTACAGTGCTTATTATTTAGTTGAGGTCTCAGGAAATGTAGGGTGTGTAAAGAGAGGTGTTGAGTAAGGCCCTAATAGTAAGTTTTGTATAAAAACTTTAGGCACTATTAGAGCATTCTTATTCTTATTCTGTACTTATAATACTGAGGTAATTAGTT
Source organism: Hemileia vastatrix (assembly GCA_030280995.1). NCBI lineage: Eukaryota > Fungi > Basidiomycota > Pucciniomycetes > Pucciniales > Zaghouaniaceae > Hemileia > Hemileia vastatrix. The sequence continues at coordinate 25,726,876 of JASXTE010000008.1, read as the reverse complement.
TAACTTTTGATATAATTAGACTAGTTCTGAACTTTTGCAAGGAAACCAGCAGGGAAGAGAGAATAAAGAAGGGAACTGACCATATAGGGTATATAAGATAGAAAAAACTCTTTAAAAAAGGATACATAGAGATATATAAATAGATGGATGTAAAAAAATAGATAGCAAAGTGAAGAATAGAATAATAGATTAGAATATAGAAACATATACTAGTTGTAGTATAGTAGTAGGATAAGAGTTTCAGAAGAATACATTTATATATTTTATTTTTTGTGTCAATAATGGGTGTATATAGCCAGGAGTAGCACCGTAGAGTTATTTTACTTCTATGGTAAGGATAGTATTAAAGAGAGCGCTTCAAAGTGGGAGTGACTGAGGATACTAGGTCTTACTGAGAATAGATCTAGCCATCAGCAAGACTACTTATATTGATATAATAAAATTTCTCTTGAATTCTATATAATTTTTCTACTCTTCTTTCTCTCAAAACACTTATATATTATTTTCACTGACTTTAAATATTATAGTGGAAGGTGCTTCATTTTAAATTATTTTAGAAAGGAGATCCAACCCATTTTGGATTGTGTCTATAACATAGTATTATAGAACCCTCCCTCTACAATGGGACTGACTTTTCTGAGAAATGCAGGTAGACTTATTGAGACTGACTATTTTGAGACTTCTAACAGTGAGGTTTACAACTATGGGAATAAGAAGTAATCGAATTTATATATATGTTTTCCAATTAGGAGTGCTCCACAGAACTTTCCCCATAAAACTCCTATATGCATTACTCCTCTTTCCTGCCTATTACAGTGAATAGTGCCCATAGTGCTCCTACTCCTTGCTTCTCAACCCCAATCCTAACATTACCCCCCTTTTACTCTTCCTTCCCCCTTCACTTCTTCTCAAAATCTTTCACCTTTCCCTTAGTGTTATCTAAGTTCTCCAGTGGTTCCCAAGACCTATCTCATACCCCATAACCTTTCCAGTGCAATAAATACTAAGGAATTCCCTGTAAAACCACTTATCAAAAACATTTTCCACTCTACACTCCTCTTCATTGCCTACTTAGACTGGCTCCAGAGGTATTTCTTGGTGCCCTGGTATTGTATCTTCTGGGCACTTTGTGAGTAATCAAATATTTAACACTGGGGGAGCTTTTCTCAATGAGATTGGTACTTCAAATTTTTATTCTGAGTCAGATATCTTGTGATTAATCATAAATAGGCCTAATTTCTTGTGATACAACTTGTAACATAGGCATGATGTGTAAATTAATCTTGAGCTTAACCAAACCTCATCACCTACCTGTAGCACCTGATGTTGAGTTCTTCCTTGATCATTGTGGAGCTTCAACTACTGTTGGGATATTTTGAGTTTTGCTTCTAATATCTGATATATATTTAGTATATTCTGAATCTGCTCTTCAGCTTCTGGAACTTGAAAAATTAATGAGGGGCTAAGTGATAATTTTGGGTGGTATCCATATTTTGCATAGAAAGGTGACTTGCCATTTTCAGCATGTATCCAGTTGTATAAGAATTAAGACAGTGGTGGAATATAAACACATTCATCTTTCTGATAGTTAATAAAATAGCATAGGTATTTCTCAGTTACCTTATTCAATAGCTAAGATTTCCCATTGATCTGTGTATTCCATCCTGTTGATAAGATGGGCTTAATTTTTAGCTGAACATACATTGCATTTAACAACTTAGAGTTAAAAGTACTTCACCTGTCTCATACAATATTTTCAGTAAATCAATGTAGCTTCCAGAAATTTGCCAAAATTAAGTCTGAAATACCTTCTGATGTGACTTTGGTAGTAGTGGGCACAAAGTGCACCATCTTGGTGCAGCATTCAACTACTCTGAGGATAGTATTCTTTTGTTTCAAAGTGGTAGTTCCACTATAAGATCTTACAAGACCTCCTTCAATTTCTTCTTGGGTATTCTTGACAGGGTTAGAGTTTTGGCTGTTTGGCTGACCTTTTTCATCTAGAAAGAGTAACAAACCACTACATAGTGCTGACATATGCCTTCAGGGACTTCTAATAATAGTTATAGCTAACCAGAGCCACTGTCTTTAGGGGTCCTGGGTGTCCTTCAATTGGATAATTGGGCCTTTATTTGACCACCTGCCTCATTAGATCTTCATTTTTTGGCACTAATATCCTATCATTCCAATAAAGCACTTACCCTTCCAAGTTATAATCTTCCAATCCCTTCTTTACAAATACCACCTTAGATAACAGAACCTTCACTAACTCCTAAACTCCCTCATTATTTTCCTGCCCCCTTCTTACCCATTCTATCAAATCTCCATAAGCCAATTCAACCTCATGCAGGATTACCCCCTCTTCAAGATCTCCCTTCAGTGTAGTTTTTCCAACAGTGCGTGACTGTTTTGATTCTGGGAGCAAGTAAGAGTTTTGAAATAGGGAATCAGGTTTTCAAAATTCTTTCCTAGAAAGAATTGAATAATAAATTTAATTCTACTTAACAGCTTTTCACAGCACAATTGCCTTTGTGTCAGATTTTTTGTGGTCAGGAAGGTTTCCAAGTTTTTGTGATCTTTATATATTTTAATATAAAAACAGTGTGGTCCCCATTCCCAATAGTGGGCCAGGTGCATACAGAATCTACTAATTCCAGTAGTACTTTATCATAGATCTCATAGTTCAATTCAGCAAACAAGAGTGTGTGTGACAAATATCCTACTGGGTTTAATAAATTTTTGGAATCATATTGGGATCATACAGTGCCTAGTGCAGAATATGAGAAGTCACATTCCAGAACATATGGCTTTAGTGTAAGTCTAGTATTTCAAGAATGGGGGAAAACACAAATTGCCTCTTCAGATAGTCAAATGCATCTTGTTGGCTACTTTCCATTTGAATTTGGATTCTTTATTTGTGAGGTTGTGTAGCAGTTGGAAGATATGAGAATAATTTTCAATAAAGCAGTAGTAAAAATTTGCAAAGACTAAAAATTACTTGAGCTCCTTTACTAATGCTTGTGTTGGCCACTCTGTTATTGATTTTACCTTCTCCTGGTTTATCTGGACCCTATCCTTTGAAATGATCATACAAAGATAGAGGATTTCCTTTTCTGAAAAGACTCATTTTTTGGGTTTCAACCATACTTGCATCTTTCTCAAGCTCTGAAAACAATTCTTCACTTGAATCTGGTGTTCCTCCACAGATCTCAAGTAAATAAAGAATTAACCTAGATAAACTGCCACCTCTATCCCTATTATGTCTCTAAAGATGCTATTGGTGAAGTTCTGGAATTTAGAATGTGCATTAAATAGACCAAAAGGTATTACCAACCATTCAAAAAAACCTAATTTAGCGCAAAATTTCAGTTTGTGCTTGTCCCCTTCTTTACATGTATGTTGTAGTAACCTCCCTGAGATCTAGGGATGTGAAAATATCTGAGCCCTGAAGACTGTCAATCAGCTCACTAGTCAGAAGAAGGGAATATCTTTTCTTAACTTTCAGTGCATTGAACCTTCTGAAATCCATGCATCGTCTGAATTATCCATCCTTTTTACCTGGAAAAATCACAGGGGCTTCCCAGGGAGATTTTGATTCTCTAACAAAGCCATTCTTAAAATTCTTATCAATCATCTCTTTTAGTGCAGTTGACTCCAAGGTTGAAAATGGGATTATGCAATTAAACTGAGGAGTTTCAGCTGTCATCAGTTCAATGGAAAAAAAAGATGGTCAATGAGGTCTCAGGGCCTTGACTCCCCCATCTTTAAACGGTGGTAAGAGTTTCCAATAGGCTTCAGGTAAGGTTTCCTTGAGGATTTTTGTTGGCTTTGAGGACTAGAACTAGGCTTAAATCTTGTCAGATATGTTCAATGCTGTTGTATTGAATTCCAGCTCCACCACTTCCTTCAGGGCTCCCTCCAAACCCTAAGACTTAGCATCAATTAAAAGTTTCAGTTCTTGTGGAAAGTCAACTGAGGATAATAAAAAACCAAGAGATTTACAGGGAAATTTCAGGGGGCCAATTTTTCTCTGCACCTTTTATCTTTCCATCTGGGTGCCCTTGGTCTCCTCTCTGGTCCTCTCTGGTGCTGCTTGTTGGTACTCAATCACCAGCCTGCTTCTTAGAGCCAAGAGAATGCATTAGTTCTGGAGGAAAGTAAACTTATGATAAAAGAACATCAGAAAAATTTCTGGGATGAGCCCCTGACCCCTGAAGTGGCCAGAATGCCAATACTTTAGCACCAGTTTCCCCTTTCCTTCCCATTCAAACTCTATTTTACTTCCAGTCAACGTGTGTATCATATTGGTCCAGCCATCGCATCCCCAGTACCATTTCATACTGGTCTTTTGGGTTAGTCACATATGCCTTGCATTGAGACTTACTTTCATTCCACCAGAATCTTCAAAAAAACTTTCTCTTACTTCTCCTCCCTTGCCAGAAGAGCTTTCAAACATAATGTCAGCCTAGATATCCCTAGGACTGAGTATTTCTTATGCTTAAAATAAGATAACTATAAGTAAATTAAGCTTATATCTTAAAAATAAGGTTAAAATAATAATATATATTATTTTATTATATATATATATAATTATTATTCTATTATATAACTTATAGTAGTTTAAATAGCTTATCCATGGCCTAATAATACTTATTAAGGTGTTAATGGAGTCATAATATACTTATCTTAAGTGATATGAAGTAATTATTGACGTACATAAGCTTATATGTATACATAAATCTCATATTCAGTGAAATATGCAGTATATTATGTATATTTGGGTATATAAGTGAGTTTTAGCCTCTAATAGCCTATAACCTTTGTTTTTCTGCTTATTTTAGGTAATATGGACAAAATCAGTGGACTCACAATGCCTACAGAAGCATAGACACCTATATCAGGCGCATACACCCAGTTTGGACAACTTAATTTACTTCCTTGGATGGTTATTCACGGATTTATGGGTTGGAAGGACATTTCTGGGTTAATATGGATGCTTGGGGATGTTATTGGGGGCTTGGACATTTTATTTGTTTCCTTTATATGCTTTTGGTTTTATTAAATCTCTGTTTGATTGTTTATTTTACCTGTTTCTTTATGGTATCTGCTTTTATCTGGATTTTCTATTTGTGGTATAGATCTGTGTTATCATTAATTGTGATGGAGGGCCCTTACTGGAGGTCTGGGTGTTGAATCTGCTTGAAGTGGACGCCATGGGGAGGTGATGGGCCCTCACAGTGCTGTAATTGCCGGGGATAGCAGTGACATCATCTGGATTGAAGCTCTGTGCACTCCTGTGGATTTGGGTATAAGTAAGGAGGGATTTTGACAGTTATTTATCATCATTCAATTACTACAATTCAAACAAACACTACTATACAATTATTAGCATTCAGAAATATATTATAAAAGCCATTATAAATTGATATTATCTTTATATAAGCTATAACTATATTTTATACTTCTATTTTCCACCACTAGCACGCATTTAAATACAAGTATTGTGAGTTTTATTTGAGTATAACTATTTTATTAGTCTTCCCCTGAGGTTTAATCACTAAATCATTTATCAATAAGTAGTAGGACCATAAATAAACACTATTATATCATACTTATATACTATATTATACTGACAATTGGGGGTCTTTCCTTATATTTTACTTATTATTTAGTATAAGCCTTGGGACATGATTTTTACCTTAGTACAGCTCAAACTAACCAAATATTTGGGTCTTCTGCATATTAGTGGGTCATCATAACTCAGTGATTGCGGTAAAGAACCCTTAAAACAATTGTAAAAAATTTTTATCATAAAAATTAGGTATTTACAGTAGTAACTGTACCCAATATAAACCCAATTTCACTTGGTATTTGGACACCAATATAACACCCAATTAAATTGGTATTTGGTTAAATATTGGTAAGCTACTTATTCACCCTTATAGAGGTCTAGGTAAACTTATTATTATATTTTTAACAGATTTTTTCGAATTTTTCTTATAATTTATTTAAATAAATAAAGATATAAATTCAGGGTAAGCTCCATTGCTTTTTTATTAGTAATATCATTGCTAATATCTTTTGTCTACTAATTCTATAGAGTTTTTTCCTTTTGAAGATGTAAAATATTGTCATTGTTAACAATATGAGTGCTCCCCAGGACAGTGTAAGTGAAAAGCCTGCTTATAACACCAGGTCTAAAGCTAACAAAAACTTTCCAGGACATCACCATGGAGGGTCAACAATACCCCCAGGCAGAAAGCATGAGTATAGAGGAAATATATGCCCTCTTAAAAAAGATAACTATAAAAAAGACGTCTCCTCCTCTTCAGGATCAACTGTCCCACCTGGCCAAACAGGTTCTGAAGTTGGAAGAATCCAAATCACTCATGTTCAAAGAGGTAGAGCAATTGCAAAAAAATTGCAAGGTAGGGTTTCAGCAGATGAATCAGGCATTGGAAGAGTTAAAGGGAGGCCAGCCCAGTTAGTCAAATCAGAAACCCCCTACCCAAGGCGGGTCAACTCACTCCCAGGAGAAAATCCTGGTAGACAAATGGAAATGGGACTGGTTTCATCAACAGTGGACAAGCCACAGTTGCAACAGGGATCCTCCACCTCATCTGACTTCCTCAGCTCACCCTTACAAAGGAAAAAAGCGCCAAAAATCAGGACTGGCAACCTTCCCATGGTAAGTACATTACCCTCTCAGATTGAACACAATACTGATAATTACAATATAGGTAATCCTATTGATGTTAAATCTGTGCAAAAAATAGAGGAGGATTTAAGAAATTTAGGTTTTAGAGTAGATACACCTGACTTGTCTTTTGTCCACAATAACAGTACTATTTATAATGATAATACAGTTAACCCTCAGTTGCAACCACCTACTAGTGAGATGAGAAGTTCACAGGAGAGTGAGAGAATTGAAAAGGAAGACATGGAATATTTTAACAATAATCCAACTGTCCATAGAATTGTTTCAGCATTGTGGAATAGAATGACTGATTGTGAGGAACAGACAGTTAATCTCACTAGTAATACAATTTCATCCTTGACATTAAACATTTCTCAATTAGCAACACGTAACAAAGAATTAGAGAAAGAACATTTGTCTCTAACTCTTAAATATGATTCATTGAGTAATAAATATAATGAACTTTCAAACAAATTTTGTGAGTTAGAAAAATTATATGAAACACATTTATTAAAAACTGAATCAAGAAAAAAGTTATCCTTTGCCCAGACAAATCAAAGTGTCTCTGATTTGCTACAAAGATTAACTAAAGTTGAGATTGAAACTGCCAATCTACTAATGAACCAGGATAATCATAAGTATAATCAATATAATAATAATCCTTTCATTGGCAAAAGTGAATCTCATTCCTTCCCTATACCACCACAAATAAAACCATCTGGTGGTAGTGTCAAATCTGAAAATGTAAGTCAAAAATCCGTGCAGGAAGAAATACAAGACCATTTATCAAAAGTGAATGAGTTGTTGAATTTACCTAAGATTAGTGAGATAAAATCCAATCAGAAAAACTGGCCTAAGATAGATCAATACCCAACTTATGATGGGGAAGCCAGCTTTGATTGGCAACATTTTATTCAAAGAATTGACAACTTAAAAATCTCATATAAGTTACCAGATGAAGAAATAACATCAAAATTAATTTCTTTATTTAAGGATGTTTCTTTATTATGGTTTGAAGCTGTCTTGAGTGAGGGTAAAGATTACTCTTGGGCTGAATGGAAACAACTTATTGAAAAACAATTTGGAGGTTCTAAATTCAGGCTTACTCAGCAGAGACTTTATGAGAAGACTAGGTATAATCCGTTGAATGGTGACAAACCTATGGTATTTTTAATGAATTTAAACAAGATATTAAAAGCCATTGAGCCTCATATGGATTTTAACTTATGGAAAGATAAGATAATATAAAAATTACCTATATCTGTCAGAGACATTGTTGTAGCTAGAACATTAAATGTTACTGAATATTCTGACTTTATTAATATTTGCAATGAAATATTATTAAACCATAAGTATGAATCAAGGTATTCCACTTATAAACAAAATGTTGAACCTGTAAAAACTCAGAATTCAAAAACACTTCAGGAGAAGCAGAAAAAACCTACTGCACCTGTAGTACCTAAAAAGTATGAAACAAATACTTGTTATAAGTGTAACAAACCTTGGGTCAAAGGTCACAAATGTGAGAAAAACATAAATATTGTTGAAAATCAACGTGAATCTGAAACTGAAACTGAAAAAAGTAAAGAATCAAGTGATTATGACAGCAATATCTCATATAGTGATGAAAATGAAGTCTGTATGTTGGAAGATGATTTGTCCATCTTTGAAAATCCAATATTAGGGGGTGTCAGTTCTGGAAAATCCGCACTTACAAATCCACACTTAAATTTGACCAAATCCGCACTTAAATAAGTGCCGATTTCCAAAACACACTAGCCCCAATACTGGTGGATTTCAAAATGAAATAAGTCACTTATTTCACTCAAATCTGCACTTTCTAAACAAAAAGTGCTGATTTCACCATCAAGTCCCATTTCACTGATTTGTCAGCATCATCCCATTCATACGCAGCACTCCGCAGCATAACACTTCATAACTCAAAACATCGTACATCACTTACATCTTCATATCATATCATATAAGAGTTATGCCTTCCTCACTTTCAAATCGTGATAAATTACATAAAGCAATGACTTTCATGGCTCTTGAACTGCTCTTGGACTCTGATTGTGATTCTGATTCTGATCTAGAAGAAGATTTTGTCTTTTTATCAAAAATGGCCACGAAACGTTACCTTCTTCCCAGAAAGCCTCAAGTACACCATCCAAACACTTCTTAAACTATCTACACCCAGCTTTAGACAGCTGTTCAGGACTTCTCAGGAATGTTTCCTTAAATTGCTTGAGCTTATTCAGGATCATCCCATATTTCACAATAATTCTCAAAAAGAACAACAACATCTTTCAATTCAATTGGCCATCACACTATGTCATTTGGGTTCAAATGGTAATGGAGCCGCTTTGAAACGTTTAGAAAATGTCTTTGATTTAGGGTATGGTTCAGTTAACACTTATACCAAACAATGTATCACTGCCATCAACTTCTTGTAATCTCAACATCTCACCTGGCCAACAAAAGAAGAGCAACTTGAATCATCTCAGGTTATGCAAGCAGAGGGCTTCCCAGGATGTATTGGTTTTGTTGATGGTACTGCTATTCCTTTGAGCCAGAAACCTGCTCAAGGTGGAAACAATTACTTTCACATTCTCGTCAAAAATTTTCACCAAAATATTTACAAGTCAAAAAAATTCTATATCTGTTTTAAAAAATTGGCAATACTCTCCCCTGCATTTTATTGAAGCAAGGGGTGGATATCACCAAAATTTTTCTAAGTCATCAATTTCACATGTCAGATTTGAAAATTTGGCAATACCCCCCTGCATTTTATTGAAGTAAGTGGTGGAAGTCATCTAAATTTAATATAATTACGTAAATTATTAAATAAATATCTAATATATATCACTTTCCCTAGTTTAAAGTAATGACAATCCCTTAAGCCAAAATGCAGACCAAGTCTAGAAACAAAAGTTTGGGACTTTCCACAGGTATAGGCTAGAGGAACCCCATGAAACAAATAAATGTTATCATGATTACCATTTATACAACACAAGGTCGTGGGCCCATTACTTTAGTTGAGGAAATTGATACATAAAAAATATTTATTAAAAATTTATGAAAAAATATAAAATTTTCGATGACAACTCTAATCCCCATACTTTTTGGATCTAAATAAAGTTTTTTTTAAATCTACTAACTTTACCTTCTTTCATTACCTTATTGATTCTTTGAATCAACTTATGACTGATTTGAAATGAGCAACCAAAATGTGTTAAATCTTGACAGGATTCCAAACCAGGAGGAGCTTTGGTCGTTTGATGATTATCCTTAGAAGAATTCCAAATAGTTTTGTTGATACCATTTCCCAAACCAAAATCAATGATGCACCAGTAGTCTGGAAAATATAAACCATGTCATTTGATTTTAGCTGGAGATGGTATTGGCTGGCCAGTAATCGGTTTGATATATGAGAATATACCAAAAGTAAGATAATTGGTGTCCTTGGTATTGGTGTGAATTTTATTGTGAAATCCAGAATGAGTGATAATAACATTAGAATATAAAAGATATTCATGGCTGATATCTTCCCATTTGGAGTCACACCAATTCGGTATTCCAAATTTGGTTGCAAGTTCATGATTTTTTTCAAATGCTTTATTACAGTGCTTTTTGAGTCGAAGAGCAAGAAAAGAGTTAAAGGAAGGTAGAGTGTCCCATAAGCAAAAATCTTCATCTTTTTGAGCTTTAGTGATATTCTTGAGCAACGAATATATGCCTATATAATTAAAATTCCTAGATAATAATCATATAAGAGTTTCAGAATCCTTATCCTCTAAATATGCAATATAAAAATGTGAAGTAAGACAAGTGAAACTTGGAAAAAAGGCTCAACTTCAAAGGTCAAAATCTCAGCAACCACTGAACCTAATTCAAACCTGTTTGAGGTAAATGAAAGATATGCTTTAGTAGAATATTCAGTTAAAGGACATGTGATATAAATAAACCTAACCCTAATTTGTTACATAAAAAAATGAAATAAAAATTTAAATTGGGAAAAAAAAGGCTCAAATTTAACAGTCAATATCTCAGCAACCACTAAATCAAATTCAAATCTGTTTGTGGGAAATGAAAGGTAGCCTTCAGGAGAATCTTCAGTAAAAAGAACATTAGATTTGAATAAACCTAACCCTAATTCCGAGTCTAATTTTTAAAATTTTACAAAAACTTGAAAAGTGGTAATGAAGATGAGATCAAAAGGAGTTTTATAAGTTCACTGTTATCCAGATAAGAGTCATACATATATTTAAGTTTGAACTTTTCATAAAAGGAATGAGATATCATATAGGCATGAAAAAAGGAGATGAAACTTACCTTGATTGAAAAGTAGGAAAAATAGAGTGAGAAAGATTGATGTTGGAATTGTGGGGAAATTGAATATGGAGTAAGTGAAATGCATAAAGAATGTGCAATGTATGTGTTTCAATGAAATGGAGCCAAAAAAAAGTGAAATAAGGGAAAGGGTGGATAATGACCATTCCAAGGAGGGATGAAGAGTAGGGTGTATTAAAACTTTATGTTATATTATTAGTTATCAATGGTTAGTAAAAGCCCCTCGCTGTTATCAAGTATTGTCAATCACCTGTCCCCAGTGATTGATGAGTGGACAGCGAATCGATTTATACGTTAACGATAAATAATAATGTAATATAAAGAGATAAGAGAAAGAAAAATTGCAATCAATCAGTATTTAGTTAAGTAATGAGAAATAGAGATTTGATTGCTTATCATTAATACTATAAACAAATAAGTAAAATTTATTATACCTTTATGTTATATTATTAGTTATCAATGGTTAGTAAAAGCCCCTCGCTGTTATCAAGTATTGTCAATCACCTATTGTACAATAGAGTTAGTAACCATAGATAATATAGATAGCATAACACCAAGTACCTGTCCCCAGTGATTGATGAGTGGACAGCGAATCGATTTATACGTTAACAATAAATAATAATGTAATATAAAGAGATAAGAGAAAGAAAAATTGCAATCAATCAGTATTTAGTTGAGTAATGAGAAATAGAGATTTGATAGCGAAAGAATAAAAAAAACTATCCACTATATAAGTACTCATATTATCATTATTCACCCTTACATCTTGATCACAAAATAAGTATATATTTCTACACATAAACGAATTAATCAACGTGCTAAGCAAATGTAGAAGATGACAGAATATAACCACTCAATCTGTAGAGTAGTAACTCAGTCAACCGCTTCCTCCAATACCCCCCTTGCTTCAGACGTGATTAGATTCAAACGTTTTCTATCGGTTACAAAACGAATTCGAGGTTGTTGCTTGGTAAACATATCTGCTAGCATTTCAAGAGTGGGACAATAGAGAATTTGAATTTCATTCTGCCTGACTTTCTGTCTCAACCAATGGTAGCGAACATCAATATGTTTTGACCTTTCATTAATTTGAGCTTCCTTTGACAAAAATATTGCACCACTGTTATCGCAGAAAAGTTCAGGAACATTAATATTGCTCATGATCTGAGGAGTAGACATTTGAATGTTTAATGAAAAAAAAAGTTTTGAGATCCAAATTAGCGTTTTTGCACATTAGCACATTGAAATGTACTCTGCTTCAGTTACAGAGAGCATTACCACTTTTTGTCTACGACTACGCCAAGAGATAGGAGTACCATTAAGTAAGATTACATAACCTGTGATTGAACATCTAGTAGTCTTGCAGTTAGCATAATGAGCATCACTATAGGATGTGAAGTCTATTGATTTTGTATTTCTAGGATAACGGAGACCAATTGTTTTATTTGAAATGACATATTGTAATAGTTTGACTGCTAGTTTCCAATGGAGAGGTGAATGATTCGCATTGAATTTTGAAAGAGAATTGAGTGCTTGACATATATCAGGTCTTGTAGATATCGAAAGATAGTTTAGTGATCCAATAAGTTCTTGGAAAGGATCAGATTTTCCTTCTTCAGACTCTTCTGATGAAGGCGGAAGTAAGATACAGCCAACTGGAAGGGGTGTTGAGACAAATCTACAGTCCTCCATATCGAATCGTTTAGCTATTTCATCAATATAAGATTCTTGAGTGAGAGTGAGATAGTCATCAAAATAAGTTATCTTAATTCCTAGATGATAGGTAGGATTATCTGTCCATTTTACTTTAAAATTTTTTGAGAGATCAGCATGAAATTGGTTAATTAGAGATTTATTATTTGAAAAAACTAATCCATCATCTACATGAAGATGTATGAAAATGAAATTTCTGTCTTTCTGAAAAATAAATAGGGATTTGTCTCCTTCAGCCTCCGAAAAATGTAATTGAGTCATCACCTCAGTAAATTTCTCTTTCCATTGCCTTGGAGCTTGACGGGTACCATATAAAGACTTGCGTAATTTCCAGACTTTTTCTTTTCCACCAATCTCATAACCCTTTACTTGAGTGACAAAAACATCATCATTCATGACTCCATGAAGAAAAGCCGTTGAGATATCAAACTGAGATATCAGCCAATTATTTGATGCGGCAAGACCCATTAGTAATCTGAAAGTTTCAGTGCGTCCAACAGAAGCATATGTTTCACCATAATCAATACCCTCCTTTTGAAGATTACCCAATGCTACCCACCGTGCCTTATATTTGATTACCCTTCCAAGTTCATCTTTCTTTTTGGTAAGAACCCAAGTTCCACCTATAACTTTCATATCCTTAGATTTAGTTACTAAATCACCTACTTGATGATCACATAATGACTCAAATTCCTTGTCCATAGCTTCCTTCCATAGCTCAGCTTCAGGACTGTTTAAAGCTTGTTTATAAGTTGGATTATCGGGGGAATGTACAGAGACATACCCATAATATGAAGGTGAAACACGGTTTCTTACAGGCCTACCATGATGAGATAGATTTTCAGAGGGATTTACATCATCATCAGTAGTTTCTTCTTGGTTATCATCAAGAGTATTAGATGTAACTGGATCAGGATTTTTTCTTTGCATAATTATTTTTAGACGTTGTGATTTATTAGAAGAAACTTCTTTGTCATTAAGCATTTCCAACTCTAAATCAGTACCCGGGACAGAGGTCTGTTTTGTAGTAAGAGTACTCGACAAAGGCAAGAGAGCAGTTTGTGATGACTGTACTGATGGTAAGTTTTCAGAGGGTGACACATGTATATCAGATGGAAGAAGGACATAGTCGGGAATGTTCAAAGTAATGTTTTTATTATTGAAATAATTTTTTGATTCAAAAATTTTAACATTTCTAGATATGATGATTTTCTTAATTTTTTGATCATAAAGCCGGTATCCTTTTGAGTTTGGTTCATACCCCACAAAGGCACATTCTACCCCTCTGGGTTGAAACTTGTGTGTTCGATTCTCCCTATCTATATATCAGATTGCAAGTGATCCAAATCGTCGAAGAAAGGTGTAGTCAGGTGTATGACCACCTTTGCAGGGCAAGAAATTTGTGAGAACTTCATGAGGTGATTTCGACTTTAGTTTTGAATGAGGAAGTAGATTGAGAGTATAATTACAATTCATTGCGCATTCTCCCCAGAGCTCTGCTGGAGAGGAAGAGTCAATCATAACTGTGCATATTTTGTCAATCAGAGTTTTATTAAATCTCTCAGCAACAGAATTGTGCTGTGGAGTTTTGGAAGGCGCTTGTTCTCGAGTAATACCATTCTTTTCTAAATGTTCAATGAAATCTTCTCCACCATATTCACCTCCTCTATCGCATTTAAGAAACTTGATCTTTTTTTCTAGTTTATTCTCCATATCAGCTTGATACTTAAGAAAATTAGAGAAAACATCAGATTTGCATTTCATAAGAAAAATAGTAGAGCACCGAGTACAATCATCAATAAATGTAACTATATATCTATGTCCTCCAATTGAAGGTGGACTGATTGGCCCAAGTACATCTGAATGAACACGAAATAATGGAGCAGTTGAAACAGGAAAAGTGGATAAAAATGGTAGTTTTGTTAATTTTCCTTTTGAGCAGGTAACACAACTAAATTTTTTATCAATGAAATCAATACCCTTTGACGCAAGGAAACTTATAGTTGATCTAATGTTTAAATGACCTAGTCGTTGATGCCATTGGAATAGTGTTAGAACATTTGAGGACACAAAGAGAGCTTTAGTATTGACATACCACAAGTTGTGTTTCTGATTTTTTCGAGGTAGCGATGTGATTACTTGTCCATTTGTATCAGATACTTTTGTTTCATCTGGTTCAAAATTAACACTATAACCCAAACGATTCAGTTTGTTGACTGAGATTAGATTTGCTGAAATTTTATTGACGACAAGAACATTGTTGAGAGTCAGTTGAGAGTTAATCTTCAAATCACCAGAGAGTTCGGCAGTCAAAATTTGAGATCCAGCGGTATCAATATTAATAATTGAAGGTAATTTTTTAATATTCGATAAAATCCGTTTATCTTTCACCATATGAGAGGTTGCTCCTGAATCAAGGACAAAACACATAGAAAAATCATGATTGCCAGTTAAATAGGCTGATTCCTCATGTTCATGAACAGTAACTAGTGAGGCAGATTCATTATTATCATCAGCGATTTTGGCCTTGTCATTTTTGGAATGAGAAGAAGTTTTTAATTTTCTTAATTCGTCTCGTAACTGAGTAATACAGTTATCATCGTTATGTCCTGTGTGACCAAGGCGACATTTTAGATTTTTTTTATCATTTTTGTCGGGAGAAGATGTATGTTGTGATTTCTTCTTTTTTGACTGTGTTTTCACAGTGTTAGCGCTGTCTGTTGTGCGAAATTCACGTATTCGACGATTTGCTTCTGATTTTAGACTATCGTAAACTTGCTCAAGTGTAAGATTCTTGAAGTTCTGGAAGATATTTTGAGTGATTCCCAACATTGATTCATGTTGAACACTTTTGACAAGAATCATCGCAATAATTTTTGAAGAAACAACTAGTGAGGGATCAGTGGATGCGCTGTTTATAAGTAAGTTATCTAGTTCCTCAAATTTTCCTAGATGTTCCCTGAGAGAAGAAACTCCATCCCACTTAAGATATACAAGTTGATCTAAGAGATCAGAAACTGTTGATGCATTTCCTTCTCCATAATCGGTTAGAATTTTTTGATAAGCTAGATAGGTTGATTTCGCCTTAGAAATTAATAATGAATCTCTAGGACTGACAGCATTGATGAGAATGAGCCGAGATTTGGATTTGCCTTTTCACCAATCATTTGGATCGACATCTTCTGGCTTACTGGAGCATGTAAGATGATGAGATAAATCCTGAGAATCAAAATAGAATTCTATCATGGATTTCCACAAAGAAACATTTCCGGTAGTGAGAACCGGTACTCTAAGTAATTTGTCATTGGATTGTTCTGACATTGACGTTGGGATATAGGGGCAAGATGAGTACAATTGAGACTGAGATTCAGTAGCTGGTCGATATGTAGATGTAGAAGAACTTGTATCAGAGCCTGCTGTAGGTGAATCTGGAATATTGTCACTGGGCAAGCTCATAAACCGTTCAGACTTTTAATCTATTAAAACTTTATGTTATATTATTAGTTATCAATGGTTAGTAAAAACCCCTCGCTGTTATCAAGTATTGTCAATCACCTTTATGTTATATTATTAGTTATCAATGGTTAGTAAAAGCCCCTCGCTGTTATCAAGTATTGTCAATCACCTGTCCCCAGTGATTGATGAGTGGACAGCGAATCGATTTATACGTTAATGATAAATAATAATGTAATATAAAGAGATAAGAGAAAGAAAAATTGCAATCAATCAGTATTTAGTTGAGTAATGAGAAATAGAGATTTGATTGCTTATCATTAATACTATAAACAAATAAGTAAAATTTATTATACCTTTATGTTATATTATTAGTTATCAATGGTTAGTAAAAGCCCCTCGCTGTTATCAAGTATTGTCAATCACCTATTGTACAATAGATTTAGTAACCATAGATAATATAGATAGCATAGCACCAAGTACCTGTCCCCAGTGATTGATGAGTGGACAGCGAATCGATTTATACGTTAACAATAAATAATAATGTAATATAAAGAGATAAGAGAAAGAAAAATTGCAATCAATCAGTATTTAGTTGAGTAATGAGAAATAGAGATTTGATAGAGAAAGAATAAAAAAAACTATCCACTATATAAGTACTCATATTATCATTATACACCCTTACATCTTGATCACAAAATAAGTATATATTTCTACACATAAACAAATTAATCAACGTGCTAAGCAAATGTAGAAGATGACAGAATATAACCAATCAATCTGTAGAGTAGTAACTCAGTCAACCGCTTCCTCCAATAGGATGATGGAGCTAAAAAATAAAGTAAAGAGGGAGAGAAAAAAAAGGTTAATTATACCATTGAAATCCAAAATAACCACTTACAAAAAAAATTTAGATAAAAAAAATAGAATAAACAGAAAAAAACAAAAAAAATTATAATTAGTAATCAAAAAATCAAAAAAAAAGAATAAAGTGACTTACTTGGAGAGATGAGATGACAAATGAATGAAAAAAAATTGTTTGAGGGATGTTGGAGGAGAATAGCAAAAGGATATTAGGGATAAATGAAAAAAAAAAATCACTGACAAAATATGCGATTTCATGTTGAGCTGGTGAAAGAAAACCAATGAGCCATCCAAAAAAAAAAATTTCACCATAAATTCCAAAAAAAAATGAATATGCAACAAACAAAAATACCAACCCAAGTGAATGAAGTACACAAAGAGGACATTTGGAGAGTACAAAATGGTATGGGAAAGAAAGGGATGATGTGGCCAACATTTGGTTTTGAAAAAAAAATCACCAAAAAAGTTCTGATTTGAGGTCAGAACTGACACCCGTAGAAAAAAGATTAAGAAGTAAAAGAAATAAGTAAAAAAGAATGTAAACATGCCTGGTAAAAATATTGAAAATGTCAGGAAGGGGTGTGTGCCGAGGATTGATGGGTAGGTAGAGAGAAAGGTCAGTGTGTCACATGGGACAAGGATGGGGTAAGAAAGGAAGGGATGTTTTGTGGCTAAAATGTGGTTGTGAAAAAAAACGGGAAAAAAGTGCTGATTTGAGGTCATAACTGACACCCTTTTTTGAAATAAGTAACTTTTTTGCAAAATTTAAGTTCTGATTTGTAAGTGCTGATTTGGTTTGAAATCTGCACTAAAGTTAAGTGCGGATTTGCCAGAACTGACACCCCCTATTAAATATGGACTCAAATGAATCTTTAATGAATTTTGAGGATGCTGAAATCATTAAGGACATACAAGCTGATAAATTTAGAATGACACCTATCACGGTTCCAGCTATCATTTCTGGTGAAAATATTAATATAGTACTGGACACAGGAGCTGCTGGTTCTGTTGTTTCCACTAATACATTACGCAAAATTGATAGTGAATATAAGTCTAAGCTTGAGCCACTTCAAAGTAAAAACTGGAGAGGTTTTGGATCAGTACTACAACCCATTGGTAAATACAAAGCTGCTGTTTTCTTCAAACATCAACATGGTTATGTAAGGGTAGCTTGTGACTTTGTAGTAATGGATAATACTAACTGTAGTAACTGTTTTATCATTGGAAATGATATTCTGACTAAATTTGGTGTAAAATTAGACCCTGATAATAACAATTTTACAATTGGCATGAATGGTAAAAGGAAATTTAAAATAAATTCTTTTAACACAGTCTTACACATTGAGTCAGTAACAAATTCCCCGTGTAAAGGAAGAGAATCCAATGAGATGGAACTTCTGGAAACAGAAATTTCAAAAGCATCATTTGGCACTAAGATAAGCAAAGCTGAGAAAAATAATATTTTGGAATTAATTAAAGCTTTTCCAATGGCTTTTGCACATGGTACAAATGAACTTGGCCTTGTAAAGAATCATGAAATGAAAATTAGTTTAACCTGTGATATGGATAATATTCCTGCTAGTCTTAAAAAGAAACCATATCCTGCTTCACCAATGAAGAGGAAAGAAATAGAGGATAATATTAAGATGTTATTGAATATGAACATTCTCGAAAAGGTTAAAACTACTCCAAAATATTGTGTAATATCACCAGTGCTAATTTCTTATGAACAAGATAAAGCAAGACTGTGCGGTGATTATAGAGCATTAAATACATTTACAGTAGATGATATTTATCCCTTGCCAAGGATTGCTTCTATACATGCTACACTTAAAGGTGCTAAATATATAAGTTGCCTAGATGGAAATAAAGGGTACCATCAGATTTTTGTTGAAAAGAATTCACAGAAATTTTTGTTGATAACAACACACATGGGAATTTGTAAGTATGTCAGAATGCCATTTGGACCAAAAAATGCTCCATCAGTATTTCAGAAGTTAATGGATATAACATTCCATAATGAAATGATTGAGGGATGGTTAATGGTATATATTCATGACATCATAGTGTTCTCAAAAACTTATGATGAACACTTAATCCATTTAAGGAAATTATTTCAAAAAATGGATGAAATAAAAATGACCCTTGCATTGAAAGAATGTAAATTTGGGTTTGAATCGTTAAAAGTGCTTGGTCATATTGTATCTGGCTTACAAATATGTGTAGACCAAAATAAAGTGGCTGCAATAAAGAATATTGGCATTCCTCAAAATGTAAAGGATGTACAATCTTTTCTTGGAATGTGTGGTTATTATAGAAAATATATAAAAAACTAACAATCAATTGCTGCACCATTGACCACACTGATAAAGAAATCAGAAGCTTTCATTTGGAATAATGAAAGACAACAAGCTTTTGATAAGTTGAAAGAATGTTTAATGACAGCTCCTATCTTCGGATTACCAGATTTCCAATTACCTTTTGTAATATATACAGATGCAAGTTTTATTTGACTGGGTGCTGCTTTGCATCAAAAACCACTTATTGAAGGAAAAATGTCAGAAGTAGTAGCTGCTATATTTCACGTACTCTGAGAAGTAGTGAGTTGAAATATGGTGCTACTCAACTTGAATGTTTGGAAGTAGTATGGGCTCTTGAGAGGCTACATTATTATCTAGAGGACCAAAAATTTGAGTTAATAACTGACTGTAGTGCATTTAAGTCACTCTTGAACATGAAAACTCCTAATAGACACATGTTTAGATGGCAATTAGCTGTACAAGAATACAGAGACCGGATGACTATTACACATAGAGCAGGAACCTTGCACTCTAATGTAGATCTGTTATCTAGAGTACCTCTGCCAAATAATAATGATAATCCTGCTTATGTTCCTGAGTCAGAGATTATTAACATTTATGGCATTTATATTGTAGATCTTGAGGATGAGTTTATGCAATAAATTCTTGATAATTATACTTCAGATCCTGACTTGAGTAAACTCACTACAATATTAAATGATCCATCTAATGCTTCAATGAATGTTTTAATAAAAACATTACCAAATAAGTATAAAGAGGCATTAGAAAAAGGAAAATTTTCCATTGAGGATGGTTTTATATATCACAGGAAAAAATTAAGTAATGTAATTGTAATTTCCCCTTCAATGAAGGAGTTAATGTTAAGTATATGTCATGATGATATATTGGCAGGTCATTGTGATTACCATAAGACATTAACCAGAGTAAAAAACACAGCTTGGTGGATTAACATGTCTGAGGATGTTCAGAAATATGTTGAAACATGTGATTCTTGTAAAAAATCTAAAAGATTAACAGGCAAAAAAACTGGTTTATTACAAAAAATTGAGCAACCAAAAGCTCCATGGGAAATCATTAACATGGACTTTTTAACAGGTTTTCCAATAGCAGGGCATAAGAGTTATAACTTATGCTGGGTAATTGTAGATAGATTTACAAATATGTGTAAATTTATTCCTACCCACAAAGAGGTTTCTGAAAAGGACTTAGCTTTTTTATGGTGGACACAAATTTTAAATATAGCAGTTTTCCCCAAAGCAATAGTTTCTGACAGAGATCCTAAATCTACTTCTGAGTTCTGGACATCACTTATGGATGTTTCAGGGTGTCAATTAAAACTTTCTACAGCACACCATGCACAGACTGATGGGCTAGCAGAAAGAATGATACAAACTTTAGAGGATATGATAAGAAGATATTGTGCTTTTGGTCTTAATTTTAAAGACAATGACAAATTCACACATGATTGGGTAACCCTTATCCCAGGTTTAGAATTTGCATACAATAGCACAGTGCATTCTGTCACTGGCAAGAAGCCATTTGAGTTATGATTGGGTTATGTACCTAATACCCCTGCTAAAACTCTTAATAAGTTACCTAGATTGGATATCTATCCAGGTACTAAATCTTTTCTTCAGATGCAAGAATTATGCAGAAAACATGCTCAAGAATGTATAAATAAGGCATTTAAGTATGAGAAGAAAAGATGGGATAAAGCCCATAAAGAACAAATGTTCAAAGAGGGTGATGAAGTCCTTATTTAAACACTACATTTCAATTTAAATGTTAATGTTAAATTGAAGGATCCATTCATTGGACCATTTGTAGTTAAAAAGGTGGTTGGAAATAATGCTGTTGAGGTTATTCTATATGCACCATATGATAGAAAACATCCAGTATTTCCTATTTCTCTTATAAAACCATACCATTCTAATGATACTGCTCTATTTCCAAAAAGATCAGGAAGGAATAAACAGCAACCTGAAGAAATAGTTGAAAAGGCAGAAATTGAAAAGATACTTAAAAAGAGACACCTTACTAAAGAAAAGGGAGTTGAGTATCTATTAAGATTTAAAAAAAAATCAAGTGAATATGATCAGTGGATTCCAGAAAATGAAATCTCTGATCTTAAAAATCTCTTGAAAAAATTTAAATCTAAATAATACTGTTTATTCAGTATATGTATTATAAAAAAAATTTTTTTTTTATTTCACTCCTTACTTTTAATTAAAATGTCTTAACATTTTTTTTATTGTTTTTTTTGGGGTGAGGAGTGTCAGCCTAGATATCCCTAGGACTGAGTATTTCTTATGCTTAAAATAAGATAACTATAAGTAAATTAAGCTTATATCCTAAAAATAAGGTTAAAATAATAATATATATTATTTTATTATATATATATATAATTATTATTCCATTATATAACTTATAGTAGTTTAAATAGCTTATCCATGGCCTAATAATACTTATTAAGGTGTTAATGGAGTCATAATATACTTCTCTTAAGTGATATGAAGTAATTATTGACATACATAAGCTTATATGTATACATAAATCTCATATTCAGTGAAATATGCAGTATATTATGTATATTTGGGTATATAAGTGGGTTTTAGCCCCTTAATAGCCTATAGCCTTTTTTTTCTGCTTATTTTAGGTCATATGGATGAAATCAGTGGACTCACAAAGCCTACAGAAGCATAGACACCTATATCAGGCGCATACACCCAGTTTGAACAACTTAATTTACTTCCTTGGATGGTTATTCACAGATTTATGGGTTGGAAGGACATTTCTGGGTTAATATGGATGCTTGGGGATGTTATTGGGGGCTTGGACATTTTATTTGTTTCATTTATATGCTTTTGGTTTCATTAAATCTCTGTTTGATTGTTTATTTTACCTGTTTCTTTATGGTATCCGCTTTTATCTGGATTATCTATTTGTGGTATAGATCTGTGTTATCATTAATTGTGATGGAGGGTCCTTACTGGAGGTCTGGGTGTTGAATCTGCTTGAAGTGGACGCCATGGGGAGGTGATGGGCCCTCACAGTGCTGTAATTGCCGGGGATAGCAGTGACATCATCTGGATTGAAGCTCTGTGCACTCCAGTGGATTTGGGTATAAGTAAGGAGGGATTTTGACGGTTATTTATCATCATTCAATTACTAAAATTCAAACAAACACTAATATAAAATTATTAGCATTCAGAAATATATTATAAAAGCCATTATAAATTGATATTATCTTTATATAAGCTATAACTATATTTTATACTTCTATTTTCCACCACTAGCACGCATTTAAATCCAAGTATTGTGAGTTTTATTTGAATATAACTATTTTATTAGTCTTCCCCTGAGGTTTAATCACTAAATCATTTATCAATAATTAGTAGGACCATAAATAAACACTATTATATCATACTTATATACTAGATTATACTGACACATAATTAGACTTTTGAGGTGTTCAGATTATTCTTCTTTCATTTTATTTCTCTTCAATTTTTTTTGAAAATAAAACATTCTGTGCCCCCACATTCCAGAAGGGCTTTTATATTTGTTTTGGTGTCAAGTAACATTAATGGCAAGTCCAGTATAATATAATTCTCATTTACTTCAAGTGGCTTACACTCTGATAAATCTTATAATAAATCTACATTATCCTTTACTTCCAATCCACTCAATATGGGAAAAACCTTCAATCCCAAGGGCTTTCTTTTACCTGTGCCTTTTCTGTGCTATCCTCCACTTCACTAACCCTAATTTTCCCTCTACACTCTCTTATAAAATGACCACTATTCCCACATCATAGACACAGGCAATTTCTCATAAGCCTTTTGTATTCCTCATAAGAGAGCCCTCTTCTCCCACTAGCACCTTGTGAATTTTTTGAATCAATGTCAATGGTATTTGGGTCACAAGTACTGGCCCCACTTGATTGTGCATAATGGCGTTTCCTCTGCTAAATTTTACATAAGTTTTGCATTCTGTGCTTTAAAGCATGTCATTTTTTCCTGAATTTCAGTTATGGATCTGCATCAGTTTGACATGAGGGGTTCATAATTCTCCTGTATTGTTCCACTTATATGATTGGACAAAATTTTATGACCTCAGAGGGTAGAATACAGCTAGTGGTAATATGTGACTGACTATTAAGAGAAAAGAAGTGAGAATAACTAAGAGTGACTATTTTGGGACTTCCAAAAGTAAGGGTTACAACTATGGAGAATAAGAAGAAACTGAATTACTATATAAGTTTTCTGATGAGGAGCACCCCACAGAACTTTCCCCATAAATACCCCTTATCCAATATCCCTCTCTCCCACCTATTACATAGTATAGCCTCCATAGTGCTCCTCCTCCTTACCCCTCAACCCAGATCTTATCACGTCCACTCTATTTAATTCAAAAAAATAAGACATCCTTTCTATAGATACTTATGGTGATATAAACCAATCCAAACTAACTCCAGTGAGTTTTTCTCTTGTATCTATTCAATTTTATTTATTTACTTCTTGTTTTCTTATTTATAAAAAGGCCTATGAAAAAATTTAGGGGCCACAATTAAGAAACTCTGAAGCTAGCAAAATTGATTATGATGACAACAATATACCAAATTCTTCAAAAATTATCAAAGACCTTCAACTACTCAAAAATTCAGCAGTCAAGGAAAAATAAAAATAGATTTTATTTTCCAAGCCCCTATTTATTCCATTAAAAAATTTTTAAAGAAAAATAATTCTGTTAAGTGATAGGATACCTTTTATTAATTTATTCTATTTTTTCATTTTTGGATGAAAATTCTTAACACTTTAGGTAAAGTTGAAGTTTCACAAGAGACTCTTAGCTTTTTAAAGAAACAATTTGATCTCTCTTTACGGAGAGATGTTAGGTTAAAAGACTTAAAGGAGACCAAATATGAGCTCTCTTCATTGAGAGATAATAGGGAGCAAGACTTGGAGGATAAGAAATTTGAGCCGACTATAAGTATTGAAAAATCAAAGAAAGAGGAGAAAGCTCTCCAATATACTTTCCTATTGGATAATATGAAACTCAAATATTATCTTGAAGATTATTGTAAAGAAAAAGTTTTTATAACATAATGTGTTAAAGTTCATAAATGTATTTACTAAATTGAACACTTAATGAAAATATTTGATTGATTACTAGTTTTTTGGTTTTCTTTTCCATTTCAATTATTTTTAATTTTATGTACATGAAAGTTTTTCACAATTTTTTGCGTATTGCATTATTCTATCCATAATCACCTGAAAAAAATATCAAGAAATGTATTAAATTCATTTTAAAATTGTCCCACTGTCAAACTTTGATGCTCAATTTCTTACTTCTTTGTGTTTGAAAATCAAATTTTTCAACTTTACACTTTAAGTCAATAAATTTGCATTTCTGAATTGAGGTGACTCAAAAAAATTCTATATCTATTTTGAAAATTTGGCAATACCCTCTCCAGCACTTTATTGAAGGAAGAGGTGCAAATCACCAAATATTAATATAATTACATAAAGTACTAAATAAATAACTAATACATGTCAATTTTCTAAATTTTGAAGTAATGAAAATCCCTCAGGTAAAAATGTAGATCAATTCTAGAGACAGATGTCTGGAGCATTCCACAAGTATAGGCTAGAGGAACTTTATGAAACAATATAATGTTATGATGATCACCATTATACAACACAACATTCTTGGTCCATTAATTTAGTTTAGTAAATTTAAATATAAGCTTTGTTTATACAGAATTTATGAAAAAATAACAAATATTTGATGACCTTACCAATACCCATAATTTTTATTGATTTAAAGCCTTAAAAAATTCCATAAAATCACTCAATATGCAGGCAATTAATTCTACATCTCACCTCATCCTAAACAATATTATTTTTTATCATTTCTCTTTCCTGAGAAATTGTAACATTCTCATATCTCATCACATATACTTTTATTTAAACCTACTCAGTTTTCTTAGTATATTTGCATTATATTTATCTGCAGCTGAAACTAGAGCTGTAAAAAGATAAAAGTACCACCACAATGGCTTTTATCCCTCAGCTATCTGTTTCTTAATGCAGGTAAGTTATACTTCTTGTTACCATCTTAGTTCTCTATCTTTTTACTAACTTCCTTCACTACCACATATTTTGGGTGACTTGTCTTAATTCCATGAGTTAAAATTTCACTATCACTCACTTGGATTACTTACTTCTCCTAAAAGGTACTAGATGTTTCCTTACAAGATAATTTGTCACATAGGATTTTTTCTTTTTGCAATCCTAGTAAAATTTTTCTTACTTCAGGAAACTTTTCTTGACTACTTGACTTTACATTGTTCTTTTGCTCACTTGGATTACTTACTTCCTCTCAAAGGCTACTTAGATATCAGTCTTACAGATTATGAGACTGGTTTTTATCTATACATTACTTCAGAAAATAGCAATCCATTACTTTTATCTTATCATGAAAACCTCTGCTGTCAATGTTTCTGGTATTCCAGTCCTAGAAAAATACAATTATCAACTCTGGTAATTCTAAAGGTAAAATTTGTTCATGCAAAAAAACCTTTATGACACTTTAATTGATATTGCTTCACCTGCTCCAGAAACTGATACTTGGTATGAATTATTCTGTCTTTAAAAAATAATACCATTTGGGTACATTACCAAATTCATGAATTCCTCTCACCTGCAAATATTTTTCACCAGACACACAAATACTCTGGAAGAGACATGTGGAGCACTATAAGTCATCCAGTGAGACCAACCAGATGCATGTCTTACAAAGGTTTTCACTATTCACTTTCTCCAGCGATATCAAAAAGTAAATTGAACTAATCAAGTCAATTTTATTAGAAATGGTTTCTTAAAAAATTGAGCTAAAAGAGCACCTATTAGCATCATACTGCCTTTACCAAATACCATATGAGTTTAATTCTCTTTTCAACTCACTACTCCACAATTATCATTCCATAATGGAGTCCATTAATTTTGACAACCTCATCCAATCCCTCAAAAAATTTAGTCTAAAACCCTCTATCACCCAAACAGAGAAACCAAAGGCTCTGAAAACAGCAGATAAAAAACCCTACTAAATATGCACTGAAAGAAAATAAAATCCTAAAACAAAACATGAAAAAAATACTGTTTCCAAATACATCCACATTTTTAAAACAAGAAAAAAAATCTGCCAAAAAAAACCTTGTCATAGACCTATCACAGGTTCAACCCTCAATCACTAAATGCTTATCCAATTTTTAAAAAACCACTGAGGACACATCTATCTTGGAAAGCAGTGCAACTAAACACATTTTCCATTCCATAGAGCACTTTGCCTCTCTAAATGATGTGATTTTCAAATTTTCCTTTAGAAATATTTTAACATCACCATCTGAGAGAAGTGGCTCAGTGATCATAGCCTCTGATAACCAACAAAAAACCTCAAAGACTTCCTGTTTGTTCCTTCCTTAAAAATCAACCTCATTAGCCTGAGAGCACTTAGAAAGAGACATAGTAGCATGGAGCTTACAATCAATTTGAATTCATAATCTGGCTTCAGATTAGTAGGAGAATTTGTGAAAGATTTACTTGTTTTCAAAAATGTCTTAACTGGAAAGTCTTCCTCCACTAATTTTTCTCTTCTTTCTGTCACCAATAGTTTCACCACTTGGAACAATAGACTAGGCCATCCTGAAAAAGCCATCATGGATCACCTTTGAAATAATATTATTCTTCATCTTTCTGATACTCTTGATCCATTCTGTGAGAGCTTCATTTATGCAAAACACCATGTGCTACCTTTCCTTTGAACTTTAACTTAAGTCACTTGACCCATCAAATACATTCATTTAGATTTGGGTGGAAAAATCTTTCCCCATCCCTAGGATGACATCTTTACTATTTACAATAAACAAATTTCTTTACATTGTATTGTTATATATATATATTAAAAAATAAAAATGATGCTTCTAATACTTTTCTTCACTCACCACGCAGTATTTGAGGGGGACTTTCTAGCAAGTCCTTAACATGAAGGCAAAAAGAACTCAGATGGAACTCATGCTGAACTCTACTTTAAAAACATCTTGCAGTATTCATTAATGATGAATGAAACTATACTGAAAGAACTATGAAATTTACAATGAGTTCTGATTAGAAATCACAATAAGAAAAGTTTAAGAACTTTCTAAATACAAATTTCTTTTAAATTAAATAGATTTTTATCATATTTTTCATTTTTATTTTATCAGTAAAATAAAAGAAAAATACATTTTCAAAGGTATAATTTTTAAATTGATTTAGTAATTTAATAAAATATTTTTCAAAAAATATAGAAGCTAGTCTGTGCCTTTCAAAAGTCAAAAATATGTTCATTGAGAATTAAAAATTGAAATATTTTAATAGAAGCCATATAAACTGAAGTTCTTTTGCATTTCATATAAGAATTTTTAAATTGAAAAATATTATTTGTTGCATTTAAATGAAATAAATGAGAAGCACATTAGACCATCAGGTAGTTTAAATTTTTAGATCTAGCACTAAGTTAGAAGCACACAAAACCAAACAAGAGGAAAAGAAAAACCCGAGTCATGTGTTATTGGTTAATTTTTAACTCAATGAAGCACTCTCATACTTTCTTTGTACTAATCAGAAATAATAGAAATATAATTGATTTCATATTATTAAATTTTTTAATTCCTCAAGTGTAATCTTCCAATCATGTTTTTGCACCTTTTTCATGCAGCAAAATTATTGAAATTCCAAGGAAAAAATTTTGTGTCTTTTTATAGCTATAGTGATACTAAAAATACTTAAAAAATATATGATATATCTTGTTTAAAAACAATGAGTTTCTTTAATTCTGAATCTTTTTTGCAATTTTTTCAACTAATTTTTTTAAAGATTGATTTAGGTAGTAAATTGATCTCATTAAAAGACAAAAAAAGAATCAATAGTAAGTTATTTTTTTTTGAAAAAAAATTAAGCTCAAAAAGAATCAAAAATTTTCAAATGGAAATTATAATGAGCCAATAAATATTTATTAAGACTTATTTTTAAATTAAATTTTTGTGGATTACTATTTTTTCAATAACATTTTTCTTCTGCACCTTACATAAAAAGCTGTACAAAGTATTTTTATTTGATAATATGGGATTCAAGTTTTTTTTTATTCTGTATTATTGAGTTGAGTAAAACCTATTGGTACCAAAAGGGTATTCACAGTTAAACAAAACAAGATAAGAGGAATATAAAAACTCAAATCTTGATTATGTGTCAAAGGATTTTATCAAAAAGAAGGTATTGATTATTTTGAAACCTTTTCTCCAACAAGTTGGCTCACAACATTCAGAATCCTCTTAGAGCTCACAGCTCAACACAGATACCAAATTGAACACATGGATAAAAAGGGGGCTTTCATTCACAGTTCTATTGAAGAAGATCTTTACTTGAAGATATCTTCTGGAGTAAATATGACTTAAAAATACAGTAACCTAGTTACTAAAACTTAAATGATCAATTTAAAGACTCAAGAAATAGCCTTGCTGTTGGTCTAAGAAAATCAATGATTTCTTCTAATCAATCAACTTCTCTCTTTTAGAAGTGTGGAAGTATAAAGATTAGTATGGAACTCAGTAAAATTTTTAATTGTATTTAGAATGATTATTTTAAATATTTTAAAGTCCAATATATTTTATATAATTTTATTTTATAAGAATGGATGGTTTTATTGACAAAATGGCTCAATTTTACACATGAAGATGAAAAAATTATTTAATGGACAATAAATGCAAGTATAGGTTTAAAAGTGTATTGGAATATAATTCAGAAGTTACAAGAACCTTTAGAAATTTTATGAGAATTTTTACTATTTTTCTTATATTTTTAATAATTATATAAATATTTTTGATTTCTCAAAGTTTACTTAAATTTGATGATTTTTAATTAGACAAATAGGGCTGCACAGACTATGAGAAGTAGTTGGGAATGTAAAAGAGAAGTAGATATATCATATTTAATTTCTGTAGATTTTTTATTAGGGTTTTAAGGTTCCAATTGAATCCAGAAGTCTGTACAAGCTCCAGAATTCTCTGGACAAGCTCTGTATGAAATCCAACATACTCTAGGCAAGCTCTGGGAGGGTCCAGCAGAGAAAAAAGGGCCTGTTACTTACCATGCATATAGAACCTTTAGATTAAAAACTAGAATGGAAATCTTATCTATAATCAGGAATCTAACAACACATATTAAAAACCATCTTCTTTTACATAACATTTAATATATTTGCAATACCCTTATAAATATAACACTTTCACATAGCATTTCTTAAATTTTGTGTAACAACTCATAAATATATACATATAGGTTATCATGTTAAAGGTCTCATATTCAGGGACTTGGATTTATTATCTTCTCATAAAAATAAAAAACTTTATAATAACATATATATTAAATCATTTATATAACTTTTTTAATTACAACTTCACTGTTGTATTTCTTTTCCTCATCATATAGAACAAAAATTATTCATCTCAAAACTTTTGTGGTATAAATCTTGCAGTATCACAGAAAACTTCTCACTTGCATCAAGTACAACAATGGGGTGGCTATGAAGGAAGGTTATGGAAGTGCAACTTATAGATCTTCAAAAGCATATAAAATGTAGACTCTCTGTGCACAATTTTTTTAGGGGAAGTATGGGTATATGAGCCACAGCAAGTAAAGGTTAGAGTAAAGTGCATACTGTACTATAAAGCAAGAGTATGATATGTACTTGAGGAAGTCATGGCTAGTGATAGAGGCATAGTATAGACTTAGGAGGCAGTGTCAAGAGAGGTTATATTTTTCATATTAAGACAAATGCAACAGCACTTAAACGTGGGCTAAAAGATACCCATTGATAATAGGAGCCTTTAGGAATGCTTTGAAGTGGCACTAGAAAAACAGTTCAATATCAAGCAAGTCAAAAAGCAGCACTCAATGATAGGGAAATTCAAGTAAGACTCTAAATAAGGGAGGGTACTTACTTAGGGCACAGGGTTTCACAATTAGTGGACACTCACACAGAAAGTGTGGGATGTTATAATAAGTATGGAATGCTGTACAGTACTAATTATGTAGTTATGAATCTCAAGAAGTATAGGGTATGTATAGAAAGGTGAGGTGTCAGGTGCTAATAGTGGTCCTTGAATAGATGTTTATAGAGCTATTAGAACCAGACTTATGCTGATTATTGTATTTAGATTTTTTGGATAGTTGGTTACAATATGATATGCTTGTATTGGTGCTAAACTTGTGTAGCAGAACCAGCAGGAAAAGGAATAATAGGAGAAGAGCACTAGACATACTGTATATATATATATATATATATAAAGAGAATTCACTATTCATGAAAAATGTTGAGTAATTAGACTAGAAATGTTATGTGTGAATATAAGAGTATTATATAAAATTAAAAGAAAAATAGATATATTTTATTTTTGTGTGCCTTGGAAGGTGTACATAGCCAGAAGTAGCACTGTAGAGTTATTTTATTATTAAAATAAGGATAGTATTAGAGACAGAGCTTCAAAGTGGGAGTGACTGAGAATACTAGCACCTACTGAGAATAGATATAGCTGTCAGTAGACTACTTGATTTCAAATATATATTTTCTTCTCTTTTAAGAAGTCTCTTATATAAAATTCTCTCTACTCTTCTTTTCTCCGCCACCACACTTTCAGCATGTTTACACTGTCTTTAAAATAGAGTGGCAAGTGCTTCTTTCTTAAATTAGTTTTTGATAGGAGAATGAGCCCATCATTTAATTTTTTCTATAGCTTAGTATTACAGAACTCTTTATTTCTAAAATTGGTGTCCCAGCATTGGCAAATGTATTGTAAGTGTGGTCATTATTATCAACTTTTTTTAAGGTTTTTTCAAAAGGACATAATAAAGCAGGCACTTCAAGGAAGAGTTGTAGGGTCCAAAATGAGTGGATCAGATGAAACAATTATAAGAGGATAGAATAGGTCTGTATTGAAATAATATAGTTAGTTTAGATTTTTTGTGCTTGTTTACTTTTTTAAAGACTTTTAAAGTTAGATAGGGTAGTATGGAATCTACAATGACTACCTCTAAACACCACAAAATATTTGGGGGGACTTGCTAGCATGTTCTCAACTTGAATTCATATGTAACTCAGACTGAATTTAGATTGAACTCAGACTGTACTCATACTCAAATGAGACTGAAATCTGCTTGACATTATCCTGAACTCTGTTCCAATACTCAATGGATCTTCTGTGAAATTATAATAAATTTCTCAATAGAAGTTTTAATGATATTTGGTGCTTGAAACAAATAAAAGTTGAATGATTTTCTGTTTTATGATGATTTGTAAAAATTGAAATCCATTCTTTTAGATGGAATTAAAATGTTCAGCTTTAAAACATAAGAGACTAATGATGCAGGCTTTTAAGTATTATTTGGCTTCTCTAATTTTAATTATATAATCATTTTTTCAAATTGATAATACATTATGAGTGGCTTGGTTATTTGAGATTATTTTTGAGAATTTCAGAAGTCTTGGGATTTTATAAAACCTACCTTTTTTTTAATAACCACATTTTTGGCATATATTATCTGATGAAACCAAAAAAAGGAAGAAAAATATCCAAAAATTTTACTCAAAGTGTAATTTCATGTGAAAATTTTACTAATCTTATAACATACATTGGTTCCTTGTAGAAAAATCGTTGAAATTCATTTTAACTAAAAGAATCTATAAGTACATAACTTTGTGGATGTTTAAAGAGATACTTATAAATATTTTTAGTGATGGTATGGGTTCAGTTCTAAACCTATTCAAGATAATCATAAAATTACTTAAAAATTCTGATAAAAGTTATTGTGTTATTATATACATTTTACCAATCATTTCCATGGAGTCACTGGGCTCCTGGAGAACATGATGGCAATATTCATTAAATATGTCTAAATATTGATTAATTGGATTGTGAAACTTCTAAACTATTTATATTCATTTTTAATCCTTCTAATATCTCCACAAAATGAGTTCCTTGAAATGTCTTGGTCAATTTATGGTTTTGTTTGAACCAACACCATCATATATGATATTAAAATTATCAAAAAACCAAACAGAAAAGGAAATGCTTCAGCAAGGTAGAAAAATATTACATATTATTTCTATGTTAGACACAAAGACCCTTAATAGTACTGGAGATCTTTCAGAAAAGCAAAGTGAAAAAATTGGCAACTTTTCTCATTGGTTGGACTTTGAATCTTTGATGCAGCTGCAGAAAAAAGCCTATTTTCAGAGCTACATAGTCAAACAGCTAAATTAAACATTGAAGCTGTGGTGCACTTTATTTTGAATTGAAAGGAATCTTAATGAAATAAAACAGAAATTTTATCTTTAAGGAATGAGTGTATGTCAAATCAATGATTAAAACTTTGAAACATTTTAAAATGTTTCTTCTTATTGGTCAAAAATTGACTCATTTGGGATTAGTCAAAATTTAATAACTCAAAATCAAATACTAGGAATAAAAATAGCATTAAAAATGCACCAAATTCAAGAAGTCAAATCTATGATTGACAAAAAAAAAGTCACAAAAGATAAACTGGATAAGCTTTGGGAGCATGATGATAAAAAATGGTTTCACAGTGTGTACCATCCTCAAAAACAAAAGTATGAAAATATTGAACAAAACTTTGGTGGAAATGGGTCAATACTTGCAGATGAAATGGATTTAGGAAAAACACTATTGACACTTGCTCAGATAAGTGCAGCACATGAGAAAGAAATAAAATTTCAACAAATATTGAAGCTTTTTGGTAAAAAACTAAGCTTTGCCACACTAATTATATGCCCATCATCTGTAATATCTAACTGGGAAGATGAAATAAATCTACATTTCAACCCTTGATCACTACCATACAATGTATTTCATGGTCAGATGTGTGATAATTTACAAGAAGAAAAGTTCTATATAACTGCGATTGTACTTACCACTTATGAAACAGTCATCCCTTCAACAATAACTAAGAAAATAGAAAAAATAATATCACTGATAAATAACATTATATGGTATTGAATTATTCTGGATGAAGCACAGTAAGTTATATATGTATCTTGACACAAAAAATGATGTTAAGAAACTTAAAAAGAAACAATAATTTATTATAGCTACATCAAAAATCCTCTAGCCAAACGGACACAGAATTTTTTTAGTTTACTCTCCAAGCATCAAATATTTTCAAAAGGAACACCATTACAAAACTCACCAGAAGATCAGCAGAGTTTAATCACTTTTCTTCAGTTGGGTGGATGGGATGAGGAGTCTTTTTGGAGAGAAAAAATTACACTGAAACTGAAAGTTGGTTCATTTCAGGCAGTCAGAACTATCAACCACCTTATGAGGGTAGTCTACTTACAGAGAACAAAGGATGTTGCACTAAATCTCCCTAAAAAGGTTGAAGGAGGTATATTTGGGAGTCTTGGAAGACACTGGAAAAAAAGACTGTACAAACTACAGGAAGTATTTTACAAGCGATTTGGCCCAAATTGTGATCAAAAACAATATTGGAATAATAGTAAATTTCTATGGCAGCTAAATGTTTTTGAACTATTTTGCAACCATTCAATGTGTGAATTTAGAAAAGATAAACGGCCTGATGGGTATACATGGAGAGATTTGGCTAAGATATTACATCTCATTGACCATTTTATGGAGTTTATGCAAGGCAAAGAGGGATAAAGGAGCCCAAAGCAGTCATCTTTTCAGAATATTTGGACCTTTTATAAATTTAAGTGGCTAAATTAAAACTTTTTGATGAAGGAGAATTAAAGGAATTATTATTTTCAAAATGATTTCCAAAGTCCTAAAAAAATATAACATTGGCTTTACAATTTATGTAGGTGATTTGAATTGGAGGGCCCAAGATGAAAGTTTAAAAAGGTTTAAAAAAATTATTGATTGCTTTTCTCTTCTTGGCTCCATTAAGTCAGCAGGGCTAGGTATTGATCTAAAATGTGCACAAAACGTTTACATAATGGTAATTTAGCATATAATTTTCACTTAATAAAAGAAATTTAACTTGGAACACTTATTAATTGAATGTTTTATTATTGTGAATTTGTTAAGGAGCCAAGCTGGCATCCATCAATAGAATCTCAAGCCTCTGATTGAATTTTTTGAATAGGTCAAAAAAACAAGGTCCATGTCATTAAATATTATGTGAGAAATAGTTTTGAGTTCAGTATGTACAACATTCAAAGAAAAAAGGAGAAGTTAACTATGTATGTAAAATAAACTTTTTATTGATAAAAAAAGGAAAACTAATTATTTAAATTTTTATTTACAAGGCTCAGTGTAACAAATAGTGTAGATGAACAATTTCAGCTTAAAAAGATGGCTCTTTATAAATAACTGAATGATTTGAATAAGTTGGAGCAGTCAGTTGAAGAAGATTATTGATGTTTATTGGATCAGAAATTATCAACATTCTTTTTTCTTGATGATTGAGAGTAGCTAAATAATTATTAATATATCTTTCAATAGATAAAGATTGAGGTACCAACTCCAGTTGAAGCCTAGAAGTTGGTAATGATACAGAATGTATCCTTTTTATTGAAACAAAATCTTTTAGTGGAAATGATGATGTTTTTGATTTTTGACTCATTTAATAGGACTTAAGATCAATATTTTGTGCTAGAATTGAAAATTCATCTGATCTCCATGATAGTGATACTTTACTTATTGACCCATCTTCATTGATTTCTTGGTCAGGGCAGCATTTTACAATAGTAGACAAATATTTTGCTCTTTAACATATAGGAAGGGTGTTGAGAAATTTTGTACAATGATAAGAGAGCTTCAAGAGATTATCAGCAAAGAACTCAAACAAATATGAAAGATGTTAGACTGAATTTTTTATGTAACCTAGACCAAGACTTTTGAGTTTTTATTTTCTCCAAATGGTCTGGAGAATAGTGTCCAAGTCTAAGCATATTCTGTTGTTCAAGGAGCCATCAATGGAG
This sequence comes from Hemileia vastatrix, assembly GCA_030280995.1. Lineage (NCBI taxonomy): Eukaryota > Fungi > Basidiomycota > Pucciniomycetes > Pucciniales > Zaghouaniaceae > Hemileia > Hemileia vastatrix. The sequence goes on along the minus strand of JASXTE010000008.1, from coordinate 25,691,419 downwards.
AACACCCATTTGATTAGCAAAGTAAATTGTGTTTGGATTGATAGGGTATGAAGAAAAAGCCATCATTTGGAAAGCTTTGTCCCAATGTTTGATAATAAGTTGAGAAAAGCACTGATTCCAGTGAGAGTGCCATTCCAGATTCCAAAAAAAGTTATGACCTGGAAAGTTTGATGATTCAAGATCATTGAGAAATGCTTCATAATATAAATGAGGAATTTTTTCTGTCACAGCACTAGAGCCTGAAGCTAAAAAAATCTGTACAGGGGATGTAATAGAGTCATGTGTATTTAAAAAGCATTCAAAATCTGGTGATTTGTAGGAAATTATTTCCAAGATGCTGAAGTAGGAGATATCTGCATAAGAGTTCTATAAAAACTAAGGATGCTGTGACAAAAAGGAGAATTAGAAGGAGGAATAATTTCAGAAAATATTTTATTTATTTTAAAATAGTTTATGAAAGGTTATCCAGCAGGAAAGTAAAACCAATAATCAGGCATAGTTTATAAAGAATTATGTATAATGAATGCTAGAGTATGGAGGGGAATATAAGAGCAGAAGTTGTCAATCTTATATGATAGCTCCAACAGTGACATGAGGATATTACAAAGAGGTTTCTAAAAATAATGACTATACACTCAGGAATAAGCCTTAAAAATAAATCAAAAATGAATATCAATTTAAATTGATTGTATTACATGAGCTGAGTACTCACACATCTGAGGAAAGCATGGTTATCAAAGGAGTGTACTGAGAAAAAAATATCAATAATTTTAATATGTAGCAGTGATAAGCATTCCCTGAAAGGGAAGTCTAAAAAAACAACATTAAGTAAATATAATTTACAAAATGACATTCTTCTGAAATGAATACTATTCTTTGTGTATGGAATGCCACTCATAATTAAAATAGCAATTGAACAACCCAATGATAAATAGATATCAAATATGCATGTACAAAACATATACTTGAAAAGAGTTAGTTGAAATTGTTTACATGAATTTTTTTTAAAAGACAAGGCTATCATATTTGCAAAAGGTAACTAATTGAAAGATTTTTATGAGAATAATTTTGAATTAATGCTTCTGAATGAGCCAAAAAAAAATTAGGCTACTTATTGCAATTTTCAAACCTAATGCAAGAGGTGAAGTTTATCATTAACCCATAGAATAGTGCTTAAGAAAGAATATTCAGAAAAAATATAAAGGATATATAAAGGTTAATTACTCATATATGCTGATTCTAGGCCTGGATGGAACTAGTACCTATGATGAAAACAATAATTTTGTAGTAGAATTAGAAGACCATTATTTTAGTAATGATAATGTAAATAAAGTCATTTATGTAGAATTGGTGTTATTTTTTATTTACACAGACCTAAAAAACATAAAGTTAGCCACCTCACATAATGCCCCAAGTCAATGAGGTGTACTCTATTTTTTGGCCGTAAAATAGAGTCCCCACACAAGAGTTAGAAGGAAAACTCACAAGATAAAAAATAAATTATAGATGAATGAAAGTAATATCTCAAAATAGAACTAGTTTATATAGTTTTATCAATAATTTCAAGATTTAAATGAGTTTTAAAATATATTAAAGTACTGTTGCTTTAGAGTTTGTGAAAATTTTTATCACAAATATCAACTCAAAAAACATGGGTTAACTCATATCAGCAGCTGCCTACCAGAAATTTCATCAATATATTTTCAGTAGGTGAGATGTAAGAAAAATTAAATATATTTGAAAAAAGGAGATTTGAGTAGAATGGGTAAAGGAATTAAATATATAAATCAATTAGGAACAAAAAATATTTGTGTTGTTTTTCTTGTATTATTATTTTCAATATTCTTTTAAAAAAGGAAAATACATCCTTGAAATTATTTTTTCCATGATGATCATTATTATGTCATAGATTGATTATTTATTGAAACCTGTGCAAAACTAAAAATGTATGATTCTAATACCAATTTAAGATTTTAATATTTTATAAATGATAATTTAATAAATTATTATAATAATAAAATCATCTAACAATTATATATTAATATTTATAACACCAGATATTAAATAGTTTTGTTCTCATGGTAGAGATAGAGGAATCATTTCTAGTACTTAGAGGTGATTTTTTTTTGATTAATTGCTTGATAAAATTACATTCAATTGGATATTTCACTCTAATTTTGAGCATAAAATTTGTATTCATATTAGAAATTATGCAAATGCAAATAATATTTATTTAGAAAATCTAGGGAACAAATTTGTTTCAATGTTTTATACAATCCTATAGTACTAGCTATAGACCTTGACAAAGGGAGTTGGAGTAAAACTGAAGAGAAAAACCCCTGTCCGTTTGAGAAACACCAGGTGAGATTTATTTGCTACAGCAAATTAGAGACTGTTACAATACCCCTTCCAATACGCTTCTTGACTGCTTAAAAATTCAAGACAGTAGCCAATAGAAGACCACCGAGAGCCAAAGAACCAGAAACCAGAAATGCAGAAAGATCCACACCAGAAAAGCAAAACACTGTGCACTTGTTGAACATAAAAGTGCAATAATACTTGATGCAGGTTTCAAAGCTACACCAGTGAGACTATTTGTCAAAGTTGAGTTAAATGAAGAACTAAACTTGCAAAAATACAGCCAATTGTGGCCAAAAAACTGTGAAAACTGAGTGAGAACAATGATATCACCTCTGGATGGTTGTATGATAATTAGAGTTGCCCCAAACTGTCTTATTCAGTATGTACACACAGACCACCATCTAAAAAATCCATGCACAGCAATAAATTTGGTGCTTTTGACAGCCAATTTGAATGAAAACCCTCTAGAAATGCTCCCCAGCCTTCTATAACCAAGGCGGGCAGGTGGCCTGCCTTGAAGCAGCCAGACCTCCCTGAAGCCAAAAAAACCACCAAAAACCTCCAATAAAGCCCAAAATACTTAGAAAAATCTGCCACAACTACTAAAGCCCTTAAAACATAAAATTAAACTATGACAACATTGTGACATAAAATATAGAGCTAAATTAGCTGTACTTAATGGTACTAAGCACTTAACCTTAGCCCTTAAAACACAAAAAACAAAATTAAACAGCTGTCTTTTAGAAATGAAAAGTGAGCAAATGACCCCTTAAAACTTAGAATATGAAAAATGTCATCACAACATGAAATATTGAGAAAAACCGGGGCTATCCAATGGTAATACCCACATCCCCACAGTCCCAATATTTGCCAAATAATTCCAGAAAACACCCAGTTATTAAACCATGCCATTTAAGACATATCAAAATAACGCTAAACAGACTAAAAAGGCCTCTGAAAATGTTAGAAGACCACATCCTCCCTCCAATTGAGAATGTCCACCTTCTCCTTCACCAAAACCACCATGTTCACACAATTTTCAAAACCAATCTCTGAAATGGGTCCCTGTCAATACTGTATTGACCATAGCCTCATCTGTACCATAACACCACCAATTCATCCCTACAGAACTGATTGTGATGACTGCTATTACAGAAATAAATCTTGCTCCTGACCTTTTCCATTATTATCTGCAACAGATTCACCTCCCCCTCAACCAGATCAATCTTCCAGAAAAACCAAAAGATCTAGGCCTTCCATCTTGATACCCAGATTAATCAACAAGTTACATCCTTCAAAAAAGAGTTCCAACACCACCACAACCACTAGCTCTATCATACCTGGTCCTTCTGATGGTAAAAACAGTTATTCTCCATACTGAAATTTAAGCTGATGAATTTACAGTTCATTACCATCCAGACAGTGTTGATGACAATGTGGGAACCATTGAAACACCACCACCCAATCAATTTCCTACTTTCAAGGAAAAATTCCAACAACATTCTTCTCAATAAAAACATCTCATTCTAAATTACTTCTAATCCCCTCCTGTCAAATATCCACAGGAAATTGAGAAAAGAAGACACCTCATCCACCAGTTCAAGACTAATGCTGAACACTTTGTTTCATCTTGTGATTATCTTGTGTAATTGATTCTTGCCTGCAATTCTTTACTAAGAAATAAAAATAAATTGAACACTTTCCAGACTTTCTGAATGTAGCCAAACATAAAAAATTTCCTCAGTTTAAAGTCTTAGTGGACTCATCCTCAGTTTTAAGTAGTGGGGGACTAATAGCCCTCAGTTTATAGTCTTGGGGGACTCAAAACCTAAATCATAAAGACAGTGTGGTAGCCTAAAGTTTAGTACGGCACCTAAGTATGTAAATGGAGTTATTACGGCGTACAAGATTGGCGTTATTATTTTTTTATATATAAAAGGGTTTATTTAATTTATTTGAGTTTTAAATATGAAGAAATTGGTCACGAGCGAATGCCTACACAAAAACAATTTATTTTGCGGAGAAAACTTATTTTTTTACGGACTGAAAAATTTATAAGTATCAAGTCGAGTCACTCAAGAACCTTGGGAAATTTTCCCAGAATTTTTACTATTTTTCTTATATTTTTAAATGAATTTTAAAGTTTTATAGAAATATTTATGTTTTTTAAAAATTACTTAACTTTGATGAATTTCACGGGGTAATTAGAGCTGCGCAGACTACGAAAATTAGTTTGGTAGGTAAAGGGGAAGTAGCTCTATTATGTGTAATTTTTCTAGATTTTTTATTATGGTTTTAAGGTTCTAAATTGAGTCCGGAAGTCCGGACGGACTCCGTTTTGACTCCGTACGGGCTCCGGATTGACTCTGGAAGAGCTCTGGAGGGGAAAACTTAGGCACGTGACTAGGAATACTTAAGCGCTTCTCAAACTCGAAATTGAGAGGGGGACAGATCATACAGCTTAATCTTTAACCACCACAGTCTCATTTTTTATTACTCAACAAATTAAAATAACTTGTAATACCCTTATAACATTATTATTTTTACATAACATTTTAGAAATACTACTCAACAATTTAAATCACACTTCATACAGGTTATCTTTAGAAAGGTCTTCGTCACTGGGACTTGATTATTGCTGTCTCATAAAAATTCAAATTATTATAAAAACATAAAAGTCAATCATTACAGTTCTTTCACTGGTACACCTTAATTGTTGTCATCAGTATTTCTTTTATCAACAGCCACTTTCTTTAAATCTCAATAAGCGTTAAATATTTTAGAGTTTCATTATTTTTATCAATCAGATCTAAGTAGATTGGTTAGCTTAGTGATTTAGAACACCTACTTTGTTATTTTTATTGGAAGGACGGGGTTTTCAGCTAAATCCATATATCTCCTCCGGATTCTGCTTACAGCAAGGCGACTGTAAGAGTTTACCTTACCATAGTTGGCGCCCAACGTGGGGTACGAAATCTCTAGCTTTTTCTAGGACTTACTTGGATCTAGGACTTTCTTAGCCTGCAAGAGGCTTATTCTCTGGAACTCTAATTGGATTTTTGTTATTGGCCTGCAAGAGGCTTGTTATTTTAACGGTTGTTAACGTTTTTCTTATGTTTTGGGATGTCTTCTACTAGTGGAACTGCTGTGTTGGCTGCTGGTGTACCTGTTAGGGCATCAGTAAGGATTGTATCTTGGGTTGGGCCCAAGTTTTCTGGAGATGATTTAGAAAGGTTTTTACATAGGTATGAAACTGCAGCTGCGATTGATGGTGCTTTACCTTTGGATATGGTGAAGCAGATTAGGTTCTTTATTTTGGACAGAGAGGTGGAAAAGGAGGTTATTTCTATGGATGGTTATAAAGATCAAGATTGGAGAAAGCTCAAGATGGAAATGGAGAAAAGGTGGCCAAAAGTTTATTCATTGGAGGATCTAAAGGATATAGCTAGGAAATGGGAATCAAAAGGTGGTGTAACATCTCTGCATCAGTATCATCAGTTTATGGTTGAATTTCAGGTGGTTCTGGATTATTTGTTGGAGTATGAAATTTTATTTCATGATAATGCATCAAAGTATATTTTTTGGGATGCTATGGGGGAAAAGGTTAAGAAAGATGTTTTGATGGTGCTTATTAATGCGAATTTAATGAAGGATCTTCCCGATGGAGAAACTAGGATTCCTGGTATGGAGGTGCTAAAGAAGGTTATTTTGGAACATCTGGATACTCATAACTCTGTTGATTTGGACTCTGGAGAAGACACTGAGGTCGCTCAAGAGATAGAAGAGGATGGTTTAAAAGAACTAGTTTCTGATGAAATTTTGGATTCAGCCATTCCTGAAGATTTTGTCCAGCCTGAAGATATTATTTTTGTTGACTCTTCTGTTTGGAAAGAAGAGATTTTTGAAGATGAAGATATTGTTGTCATTAATGACAAAATTTTGGATGATGGGGATAATTTGGTGTTGAATGATTTGGAATCGGATTTAGAGGATTTTTCGCCTCAGTTTTTGTCTTCAGAAGCAGAGACTGTCTGCAATGAAGATATGGATATGGTGGATTTGTTACAATCTCAGGGAGAGATTGTTAAGGAGGATATGGTTTTCCCTGCACTAATAAAGAGTGTAGTGGTATTTGATAATAGAGTGCATAAATTGGATGCACTCATATTTTGGAAAAGGGTTGTTTATTTTTTATTTCCAATGGTAGGACAAATTATGGGGGTTTATTTTTGGGTTTTATGGAATGGGTGGATAAGCCCTTGGGGCAAAATTATGGATTATCTCCAGGGGATATCAAGAATTTAAATCCTCCGAAATGAGGATAAACTACCTAAACTCGGCTGAAATTTTTTTTATCGTTATGTCTTCAATTTATTCAGGATTCAAATTATTATGAATGCCCTCATTTTTTGGGGTAGCAGGGGCTGATCGCTCTAATGTTGTAATCTCTCCTCAGGATGAGATCCCGGATTGCAATAGGTCAGCTCACTTGGAGATAATTCAAGTGGATTCTCAATTATTTTCTGTTAATATTACTTTGGAGTGCAAATACGTTATGGACTTTTCTATATGTTTATTGGATTTACCCGGTTTTTCTATTAAATTTAAAAACGGTGAAAAAGGAAAAATGGGCCAAATTAGGTTGGATAAAAATTGGAAGGGTATGTTTTATGACCTCCAGCAAGAGGTTAAACTGCAATTATCTCCTTCTATTTTGGACCTCCAGCAAGAGGGTAAACTGCGAAAATCTTATCAAAATCCAATAAAAAATCTCAGTATAATTAAAACACAAAAAAATAATTTTTGTGAAAATTCAATTCCGGTTCTCCAGCAAGAGGTTAAACTGCCAACTTTCTTTACGGGTGATTTACTGTTGGATAAGGGAAGAAAAGGTGTTGGAAAATCTGTTTATAAATTAGACGAGGGAAAGGAGAAAAGGGTAAAATTTAAAAATGAAATAAAATATTTTTCTAATTTTTCTTATTCTGATTCTGGCGATGAAGAAGATTCATTTGATGAAAGTTTTAATGGCGATGTTTTACCTCAAGTTAATTTAGATGTGGACGCAGCCAAATATAAGAAAGTAGCAAATAAAGTTCGACCTATTAATGAGCCGCTACCTGCTGAATTAAATCCACCTTTGAGAAGACCAAGGTTATCAAGAGATCCTTATGAAAGTCCCTTGGTAAAGAATCCGCCTGAATTCTCTGAGACGTCAAGAATCACTTTTGAGAGACTGGGTGTTGTTAATTTTGGACCTGATGGTTGGTTGTCTGGAGAAGAGAAGAAGTTGTTGTTGGATGTGATGGTCAAGCGAGAGAAGGCCATTGCTTTTGTAGAAGAGGAGAGGGGTGTGTTGAAGCATTCCTATGGGGAGCCTTACAAGATTCCTGTGGTATGTCATGAACCGTGGCAGCAGAAACCGATTCCTATTCCGGCTGCATTAAAAGAAGCCTATATTGAAGTTGTCAGAGAACGGATACGCACTGGACTGTATGAGCAATCAACATCAAGTTATTCTAGTCCGGTATTTTGTATCAAGAAACCGAATGGCAAGCTTAGAGTTGTTCATGATCTTAGGGAATTAAATAGGGTTACAATAAAGGATGCTGGGATACCACCTAGTGCTGAGGAGTTTGTTGAAGCGTTTGCAGGGAGAGTGTGTTATGGTTTGGGAGATATTATGGGTGGATATGATGAGAGAGAGTTACATCCGGACTCAAGGCCTCTCACTACATTCGATACGCCACTTGGACGCTTACAGTTAACAAGATTACCTCAAGGAGCAACAAATTCGGTTGCAGTTTATCAAGCTCAGATGGCTTGGATCCTTCAAGACGAAATTCCACAATATGCTGGAATCTTTATAGATGATGGAGGAATTAAGGGACCAACAACCGACTATGATAACCAGGTGTTGGAAGAGAATCCCGGGATACGCAAATTCATTTGGGAGTTTGCATTTACTTTAGAAAGAATCTTGTTTCGAATTGAAGAGGCTGGTTTAACTATTTCAGGTTCAAAATTTTCATGTTGTGTGCCAGCCTTAGAAATATTAGGCCATGTGGTATGTAGAGAGGGTAGGATTATGTCCAAGAAGAAAGTTAACAAAATTCAGTCCTGGCCAAGACCCAAGAATACGACCGAAGTTAGAGGGTTTTTAGGCGTTTGCGTATATGTTAGAATGTTTATCAAGGACTTTTCTTCATTGGCAGCTCCATTGAGACGGTTAACGAGAAAGGATGCAGACTGGGAGTGGGATGAAGAGTGTGAGAAGGCGTTTGTGAAGTTGAAGGAAGTTGTGGGGAAGGATTTAGTCCTGCACAAGTTAGATTATGGAAAAGATGCTGGTAGAATTTATTTAGCAGTTGATTCAAGTCAGGTTGCAGCTGGGGCGGTTCTGTCTCAGATGGATAAAGCTGGTTACATCAGGCCAGTTAGGTATGAATCTGTAGTATTTACTGAGGTCGAATCAAGATATTCTCAACCGAAATTGGAATTATGTGGTGTGGCAAAAATACTGAAGAAACTTCAGCATATTTTGTGGGGGCAACATTTTGAGTTGCAAGTGGATGCAAAATCGTTAATCCAGATGATTAATTCCCCAAGTTTACCGAACGCACCCATGACGAGATGGGTAGCTTTTATTCAACATTTTTCGTTTGATTTAGTTCATAAGCCTGGCAAAACTTTTACTATGCCAGATGGTTTATCAAGGAGACCACCCACTGAAGAAGATTCAGACTCAGAAGAGTTCGATGAAGATATACCTATTATCAAAGCCAGCACTAAAGGAGCTGAAGACTTTCCATACCTCCCCCATGAGGTTAAACTGGCAGGACTATTGTGTTTAGATTATGATGATGATGACCTCCACCAAGAGGATAAACTGGAAAATAGTTTTTATGTTAATAAAGGTGTTGGAAAAGGTGTAGATAAATTTGGCAGAGAGGAGGTAGAAGAAGATGTGGTGTATGTAGAGGAAGATGGATTGGTAGTGTGGGATAGTAGTAAATTAAGGAATGGTGTATATGTTGGAGAATTAGAGAATTTAAATAAAAAGGTGGATAAAGAGAAAGAGGTATTTTTGAATACGGTTTTTGAAGGATCCAAAGGTTCAGAAGAAAAACGTCGACATAGCTCGATTAAAAATTCATTTAGGGGTCAACGATTATTGGCTCATTCATGTGCAGGTGATATTGGTGATAGAGAAGTCCCTATTGATGTTATATTAATCGATTTTCAAGATGAAGTCTGGGGTCAGACCGGTTTTTATTTTTTGTTAGTCAAATATTTGTTGACTTTAGAGAGGCCAGAAGAGTGTGAAGACGATGAATGGGTGGCTATCAAGAGGAAGTCATCTACGTTTTACCTATCTGGTCGACGTTTAATGAGGAGAAGGTATCCAAATCCTCAAGTAGTTATAACTCAACAGAAGGGGCAAGAATTAGTTTTGAAATCACTGCATGAAGATCTTGGGCATAGAGGCATTGGAGAAACATTTAGAAGAATTTCTGATCGATTTTGGTGGCCTGGCATGAAGATGGCTGTTAAACAGTGGGTTCAGTCATGCGAAGAATGTCAAAGACAAAGTTATTTAAGGCCAAAAGAACCTGGACACGCGACCGGTGAATATACGCTCTTTGGAAGAGTTAGTTTAGATGCCGTTCATATAAAAGAGGGACGGTATAAATATTTAATTGTGGCCAGAGATGATTTATCTGGTTGGGTAGAGGCAGCGCCTCTTATTAATTTAACTGCCAAAAATGTGGCAGAATTTTTTTTGAATAATTGGGTATATAGGTATGGGGTGATGAAGTTGGTGACGGTAGATGGAGGTCCTGAATTTGGGACAGAGTTTAAAGAGGCCGTATTGAAAGTTGGATCAAAGGTTAGGGTAGCAACCCCATATTATCCTGAAGCTGAAGGCATGGTTGAGAGAGGGCATCAAGTTATCAAGGATGCTTTAGTTAAAATGTGTGGGACAAGTGCCGAAAAATGGAGGCACTATTTACCTTTAGTTTTATTTGCTGATCGAATCACTGCCAAAAGGACGACCGGATTTTCACCATATGAACTTGTTTTTGGACAGAAAGCAGTTTTACCGGTTGATTTAGAAGCTGAATCATATCTTGGAGTTGACTGGGACACGGTCAAAACTACTGAAGAATTATTGTGTGCAAGAATGATGCAGCTAGAAAAGAAAGAAGAATATTTAGAAAAGGCATATTCGCGGATGATGAAGATCCGAAATCAATCAGTTAGATATTGGGATGAGCGGTTGGCACATCGATTAAGGAAACCTTTGAACCCAGGAGATATGGTCCTGGTGTATAATAGGAGTTTGGAAAGTCAGTGGGGAAAAATGTTTGCAGATAGGTGGAATGGACCGTATAAAATCAAGGAGCAAGTTTCCGGCGGTTCATATGTGCTAGAAGAGTTGGATGGAGTAGTATTGAAGAAGAGGGTAGCGGCCGATCAAGTGAAACGGTTCTATCCTAGAGGCACCAGGAGTGCCGAAGTCATCCTCCGCAATGAGGATAAACTATGACATTTATGAAACTTTATGGACAACTCCGCAATGAGGATAAACTACGAAATTTCTTAAATTTTATCAACTCCGAAATGAGGATAAACTACAATTTTAATGACTTTTATTAAATTTATTCCTCCGCAATGAGGATAAACTATGATATCAATGAAACTTTATGGATTCCTCCGCAATGAGGATAAACTATGATATTGATGAAATTTTATGGATTCCTCCGCAATGAGGATAAACTATGATATCTACGAAATTTTATGGATTCCTCCGCAACGAGGATAAACTATCACCTTTTTTTATCAAAATACTTTACTATCGTTACATTGTATATGGTCGACGAAACTATGATGGAACTTAACGAAATTCAAGAAGACCTTCTTTGAAATTTTCAAAAACTTAAAATTCTTTAAATATGGGTGAAGATAGTGTTGGAAAATTTTTTAAAATTTATTGGAAGAAGTGTTCACAGGGGAACCTTCTTAATTTAATATTGGCAAGTGTGGGGGTAATTGATGGGCTGGCTGCTCTATACACAATTACCCCATAATGTTTGTTTCCAAAATTTTCCCTGTTTCTAGTTGAATCCTGGATTTGTCTTTTAAATTTTAGGAAGTCCACTAAGACTATAAACTGGAACGAATTAAGAGACACCGCTCTCAACGCCGGATTCAAGATTCTTTTTATTTTATTTTGTTTTTGATTTTTTTTTTATGTTAGATTGTGATTTCTTTTCTTTAATATATATTATGAATTATTGTAAAGGTGATGCTCACTGGTGGTCTCTAATCATTTTTATAAATTGGAGGGAGCCCACCCAGTGATCATCATTATAAAAATTATCTTTTAAAAACTTTCATTTATTTTCTTTTCTTTTCAATTTCTTAAAATTGTGTAACCACATCAAGTTGCACTTGGATGTGGGTATGATGTCGAGGGTACGGCTCATCAAATGGTCGGGGGGCATCTTTTAAAATTTTATTTTAAAATTTTATTTTAGTACTTTTTTTTATTTTTCTTTTCACATTCATTTATCTTTCTTTAAAATTAAATTTTAAATTTTATTTCAAAACTATCTATTCTAAAATCTTTTATTTTAAATTTAAAAAAAAAAAAAAAAAAAAAAAAAAAAAAAAAAAAAAAAATTAATTAAAATTAAAAAAAATAAAAATAAAAAAAAAAGTAAAAATAAAAATAATAATAAAAATAAAAATAAAAATAAAATAAAAATAAAATAAATAATAATAAAAAAAAAATAATAATAAAAAAAAAAAAAAAAAAAAATTAAAATTAAAATTAATTAATTAAATCAAAATTATTATTATATTTCTAAGTTTTATTTTTTTTTTTATTTTTTTTTTTTAGTTTTCATTCTTTTTAGCTTTATTCATTTAGTTTAGACAGGAAACAGGGTCTAGGAGAACTCAATACCAATGGGATTTTACTTCAAGACATCTGTTAGTCCTCCAAGACTTTAAACTGGCTACTGTTCAAGACGTTCTTTAAGGTTTTTTTTTAAGTATTTTAAATCTTTTAGTCCTCCAAGACTTTAAACTGGCTACTGTTCAAGACTTTCCTTAAAGATTTTATATTGGAGCTGTTAGTCCTTCAAGACTTTAAACTGAAATTAAAAGACGTTCAAGATTCTATGGATATTTTCGGAGACGGTTTTCTTTTTATATAAATCAAATGTTAGGTCCACCAAGACCTTAAACTGGACTATTATCAAGTGTTGGGTCCACCATGACCTTAAACTGGATTTCTTATCGATTAAATGTTTGGTCCACCATGACTTTAAACTGGTAGTTCATTCATTGTTTAGTCCACTATGACTTTAAACTGGAAAATTAATATCTGCAGGATAATTCAACATTCATTGGACCACTATGGCCTTATACTGGATTACTTGTCGATCAAATGTTTGGTCCACTATGACATTAAACTGGATTATCAAATTTATTCAATCTTTGGTCAAGCCTAGGCCTTACTTAGGAATTTATCAAGTTATTTATGCACCTAAACGATCTTTGGTCCACCAAGACCATAAACTGGCAATCGATTATATGTTTGGTCCACCAAGACTTTAAACTGGAATGTCAATCTTGTTTGGATAACTCAATTCAATCTTTTAATTTATCACTGTCCACTAAGACTTTAAACTGGTTATTCAATTATTTCTGGAATTGGGTGCTGATAAGCTTTAGGAGGTTAAAATTTTAGGTGGTAATGATGCTAAGGAAAGCATAATGGTTAATTAGGTGAAATTTGTGGCGCTTTAACATGGTCTAAAGTTGAAATTATTATTGGAAGCCTGGCAAAAGTATTTTATGGGTTTGCTGTATAGCAAAGTTTGAAAATTGTGATGAAGGAATCAGAAGTTAGGATGGTAGTTGGATTTTAGGGAATGATTTTTTTTAGTGCCTCATAGTTAGGCCATTTTTTTTTGGTGTGAAGCTTGGAGGACCTTATGGCGAGATTGGAATCATAGAATTTGGCTCAGTGGGGGGCCCTATGAGGTTGGAATCAGGAGTATTCGGCTCATAGGAAGATCCACTCTCTCAATGCTGTGACAAGAAGGAAGACTGGTATATGGGAGTCTGAAGGGATTCAAACCTTGCTCTCAGTAGTGGAATCATCACAAGATTTAGATTATTTTATTTTATGTTATATCAAGCCAGAGAAGAAAGAAAGCATCATTTATGTTGAAAGTTTAAGAAGACCAAGCAAAAACAAAATTTTATCAAGTTATACTGTTAGAAAAGATAATTTCTTTGAAATTGTTCAACATCATTATCAAAGCTTTGCATTAAAATTCTTCTTTTCATGAGGTCTTCATGGTTATTAGCTGGAGTTTCTTGAAAATAGGCCAGCATTTTTCGTTTCAACTCATTAGTAAAGTCAAGAAAAAGATAGCGATGAAAATTTGGGTAATGATTGATATAGTCCATCTTCACTCTACCAACATCATCAGTGTTGGTTATTTCGACAGCTAGAAGTTCAAATATGTTATTAAGTCATAGGTTTAGTCAATTTTGATTAAAAGTTTTTTTTAGTAAGATAAATAGGGTCTTACATTTAGAGCCAGGAAACATAGTCTCAGTAAACTTAGTTGGGGGTACTGGCGTTATAGGATTAGGATCTTGTGAAGGCAAAATTAGGCCTGGATCCGTTGATGAAGATTGAACTTTTGAAGCTGTTTTTGTTCTTATTCGTTTTAAGAAGACAGGAATTTTGGATCGCTTTTTAGAAGTTGAGGGATCAGGGAGAGCTGCTTGTCCTAAATATACGTTTGTTTTAGAAGGAACTATTGGCCGGTTGCATTTGACTTTTTTCACACGGCATAAGTCGCAAGCTGTTCTGCCAGGAAGATTAGGGTTGGACATTAAACAAGGTACCTGGTATCGAGCGCAGAGTTCACATGGAGCGACAAGTTCTTTGGAAGACATATTGATGAAGATGAATTTTATAGTTGATTAAAGAAGATGGTGGTTGAAGGTTAAAGATGAATATTGTGTTCAACCACTTATGCAAAGTTTTAAGAATGGGGACATTCTCGATTGGAGGGAGGATGTGGTAGCCTAAAGTTTAGTACGGCACCTAAGTATGTAAATGGAGTTATTACGGCGTACAAGATTGGCGTTATTATTTTTTTATATATAAAAGGGTTTATTTAATTTATTTGAGTTTTAAATATGAAGAAATTGGTCACGAGCGAATGCCTACACAAAAACAATTTATTTTGCGGAGAAAACTTATTTTTTTACGGACTGAAAAATTTATAAGTATCAAGTCGAGTCACTCAAGAACCTTGGGAAATTTTCCCAGAATTTTTACTATTTTTCTTATATTTTTAAATGAATTTTAAAGTTTTATAGAAATATTTATGTTTTTCAAAAATTACTTAACTTTGATGAATTTCACGGGGTAATTAGAGCTGCGCAGACTACGAAAATTAGTTTGGTAGGTAAAGGGGAAGTAGCTCTATTATGTGTAATTTTTCTAGATTTTTTATTATGGTTTTAAGGTTCTAAATTGAGTCCGGAAGTCCGGACGGACTCCGTTTTGACTCCGTACGGGCTCCGGATTGACTCTGGAAGAGCTCTGGAGGGGAAAACTTAGGCACGTGACTAGGAATACTTAAGCGCTTCTCAAACTCGAAATTGAGAGGGGGACAGATCATACAGCTTAATCTTTAACCACCACAGTCTCATTTTTTATTACTCAACAAATTAAAATAACTTGTAATACCCTTATAACATTATTATTTTTACATAACATTTTAGAAATACTACTCAACAATTTAAATCACACTTCATACAGGTTATCTTTAGAAAGGTCTTCGTCACTGGGACTTGATTATTGCTGTCTCATAAAAATTCAAATTATTATAAAAACATAAAAGTCAATCATTACAGTTCTTTCACTGGTACACCTTAATTGTTGTCATCAGTATTTCTTTTATCAACAGCCACTTTCTTTAAATCTCAATAAGCGTTAAATATTTTAGAGTTTCATTATTTTTATCAATCAGATCTAAGTAGATTGGTTAGCTTAGTGATTTAGAACACCTACTTTGTTATTTTTATTGGAAGGACGGGGTTTTCAGCTAAATCCATATATCTCCTCCAGATTCTGCTTACAGCAAGGCGACTGTAAGAGTTTACCTTACCATAACAGAAACAGAGATCAAGCCATTAAATACTAAAGAAATAAACTAAAATCATGGGGTAACTGTCCTACAGAGCAGCCAGCTCATCAGTTACCCCCACACTTGCCTTAACTAAATTCAGAGACTCCCCCTTTGGATGCCCTCTGCCAGAATTACACCAACATCACATTATCAGTTTATAGTCCTGAAGGACTCAACCATTAAACCATCCTCAGTTTATAGTCTTGGGGGACTATAAAATTCTTCAGTTTAAAGTCTTTATGGACTGACCATACTGTTCAGTTTAAAATCTTGACGGACTATCCACACTTTGCATAATAAGGCAGAGTCAATTCCATGCACAATACTCCACAACCACCCTAATGAACTTCCACTTTCTCTTCATCATCTACCCATCACTGATAAAATATTTTCTTTTATATCTTCTCTCTTCATTTTTGTCCCATCACAGATCATGGTTAGATCCCCAGATTTTGACCCATCAGACCTTCCTTGTTTCACTGCTCCCAAGGACTATGCTTGAAAACATTGTATCCACATGTGCAGACCTTTCACTTTCAATCTTTTAACTTCTGAGGCCAAACTCTAAAACAGGATCTACTATAATTTTATTGATCTGTGCTGGAGACTTGTTTTACGTATTTTGAACCTTTTTGGAGTTCAACCAGGTAAGTAAGATATCTTAACTATTATAACTTTTGACCACTAACCTATAAAGAGAAAAAAAATATGAGAAAAAAATGAGCAGAAAAGACTTTGAGCACAAGATAAGTTAATATTCATTTCATAAAACATAATATAACAGCCTTTATAAGAGTTCAACCAGGTAAGTAAGATATCTTACCTATTACAACTGTTGACTACTAACCTATAAAGAGAAACAAAAATATGAGAAAACAAACAAGAAGAAAAGACTTTGAGCACAAGATGAGGAAACTAAACATTAGTGTTTACATGTATATATAGTGCTATCCTACTTTACTATGAGAAGTTATTCTCATGTAAATGCTTTGATAGAACATACTAATTATAACTAATACAAAAGTATTTTAATAGATAAAATGAAACAGATGAATGGAACAAGTTTTAGTATAATTAAAAATATAACTACACTAATTCTTACACCCTCCCTGATTAAAAGAAACTTGAGAATTATTTAGCTCTATAAGCTCCATTGAGTCTTGGAATCATTGAAATTTGATTCTGTCTAGTGGTTTTGTCATGATGTCAGCTATCATGTCTTCAGTTTTACAGTATTTGAGATTGATGTTGCCCAAGGTAACTTGTTCTCTTGTTCAGTGAAAGTGTACTTCAATGTGTTTTGTTTGAGAATGTGCTATTGGGTTTCTTGAGAGAGCTATTGATCCTTGGATGTCTCCATGCAAAAGAGTATAGTTTCTTTGTATAAAGCCTATTTTGGTTAACAGTCTTCAAAGCCATAGTCCATCTTTACCCGCATCCAACAGACCTCTATATTCAGCCTCTGTTGCTGATAATGAAACTGTGTTTTGTTTTTTACTTTTCCATGATATGGCACTACAGTTGAGCATGAAAGCATAGCCGGATGTTGAACTCCTTGTGAGTTTGTATCCAGCCCAATCTGAGTCATTGAATCCTGACTCTTCATTGTTTGGTAAAGTAAGTTGTGACACGTTTTTTTATTTTGTTGTGGTCCCATACACTAGTTGGTGATTGACTGTTCCTTTCAGATATTGTAGTATCCTTTTGAATGCATTCAAATGTGTAATGCTTGGCTTTGCTAGAAATCAAGACAAAACACTTAAAGGTAAGACAAGTTCTGGACAAGTACAGTGCCCTACCAAAAGTCTGTGAATGCTCTTTTTTTGATGTCACTCACTCAATATTTCTCAGAAAAAATTCTAGTTTTGTATTCTTTTTCAAAAGCATGTTTTTAATCAAGATAATCATATATAAATACAAAATCACTATGATAACATAAAAACTAAATTGAAATCCAAAAAGCAAATTTCTCAGCTACCATAAATAATTTTTTATCCAGATGAAATACATACCATTAGATAGCCCAGAAATCATAGAATGTCTCCACAAAAGGAATTTTCAAAAAAAAAATATTAATTTTTTTTTTCAAAAATAAAATTTGATAACCAACGAGGATCAACTCGTTGGTAGCTTACAGGAGTGGAGGAGAGGGGAGGGGACTTAGTTTATTTTTGAAAAAAAAAAATTAATATTTTTTTTTTTGAAATTTCCTTTTGGGGAGACATTCTATTATGTCTGGGCTATCTAATGGTATGTATTTCATCCCGCTAAAAAACTTCTTTATGGTAGCTGAAAAATTTGCTTTTTGGATTTCAATTTAATTTTTATGTTATCATAGTGATTTTGTAGTTATATATGATTATCTTGATTAGAAACATGCTTTTGAACCAGAATACAAAACTAGAAGTTTTTCTGAGAAATATTGAGTGAGTGACATCAAAAAAGACCGTTCACAGACTTTTGGTAGGGCACTTTACATTGTGCTAAGTATCAGAGTTATTGTATTTCTGACCAATAATCAAGGTCCAATAAGACAAATTTGTTATATTCTTGGTCAGTGGCTGGTGTGAGCTGAATATTTGATTGAATTGGTGTTGGGTTTGGTTTACAGTCTTCCATCCCATACATTTCAAGTGTGTTGTTCATATACTGGCTTTGCAATAGTGTTATTGTATTAGTTTCAGAGTTTCTTGAAATCTTCATTCCAAGTAGAAATTTTGCTGGACCAAAATCATGGATATTGTAATCCTTTGACAGATCTTTGAAAAATTCCTTACCTCCATGATCAACAATGGAAATATCATCTACCCATATGTATATGTATAATGGCATATTGTTGTAATGCCTGATGAATAGGCATGGATCGGATGTGCTGACTACAAATTTGTGTCTAAGGAACCAAGATTTGAATTCATTTTACCAGCACAAGTCCATATAGAGCTTTTTGCAGTTTGATTGCACAAGATTTGTTTTTATCTTTAAAATTTGTTTGTTTGAGTTCTGTCCTGAGTTCTTCATCCAATCAACTAGCCCATCTGGTAAGGTAATATATACAGTTTCCTTAAGAGAACTATTTAGAAACTCTGTAATTACATTTAGTTGATAAAAATCTAAGTTTTCATGTGCTGAAATTGCTGCTAATGCTCTTAACGTAGTTATTTGGCCTGTTGGTGAGAAAGTTTTGTCAAATTCAAGTCCTGGTTTTTGAAGGAAACCTTTTACTACCAGTCTTGCTTTGTGGTTCAATATGTTTTCATTTTCATCAAATTTAGTTTTGAAACCCCATAAACATGGAATTGGTTTAACTTTTTCAAACGTCCATACTTTGTTTTGAAATAATGAATCAAACTCTTTATTGATTGCATTTATCCAGTTTTGCGCATTTGAGCCATTTACTGCCTTTTTATAGTGATTTGGGTAAATAATTTTTTGGGTTGCAAGATTTTCGAAGGTGTTATTTTTTCCTTCAAGCTCTTGAATTAGTGCCATTTATTCATTGAGTCTTGGTGATCTTCTCAAGGTAGCTGGTTCAGTTGGTGGTGGGCCAAGGTTGAGTATTAGGTGCCATTATGGTTGGGTGTTGGTGTCTGTTAATTCTTCTTAATCCTCAACTTCATTAAAAAACTCTTCTTCTTCTTTTTCTATATTATTGACAACTTCTGTTTTTTTAACAAAAATTAGTTGATTTGATGATTTATTGACAGCTTTGAATGGAAAGTGTCTTTCATTGAAGCGCACATTATGAGAGATTATAATATTATTTTCATTGATGGAGAGTAGTCTATAATTGTTATTTTCTTCTGTGTAACCCAGCATTACACATGAAATTAATTTCCAGTGAAATTTTTCCTTAAAATTTACTTTGGGTATGTGACCGTAGGCTGCACATCCAAATGGCTGTAGGTGTTTTAGAGTAGGTGCTTGTTTTGTCCACATTTCAATTGGTGAACTTAGATTTTTTGCATTACTGAGGGTTATTTTTTTGAGATATACCGCAGTGCAGACAGCTTCTCCCCAATATGTTAAGGGCAGCCCTGACCATTGTAACATAGCTCTGGCTTGTTCTGTAGTGATCTTGTTCCCTCGCTCTGATATAAGATTCTGTTCAGGTGTATGGGGGGCTGTGATTTGATGATGGATACCATTTTGTGTTAGATATTCTGAGAATTAATTTGAGGTATTCTCCTCCACCATCTTTTACTAAGATTTTTGTTTTCTTACTACTCTCTTTTTCAACTAACTCTTTATAATTTTTAAAACAATTTAGACCATTGAATTTATTTTTAAGAAGTGAATTGCTCTGAATGAGGTAAGTCCATCTGTAAACTTATTGTAATATTTGTAGCCGCCTCTTGTTTTTGGTGATATGCGACCACTCAAGTCAGTATGGACCACTTCAAGCTCTTCACTTGGAGTTCTTATTTTCCCTTTGAATGGGAGTTTCTAAGATTTTGAGAAAAGCACTGCTTCACAGAAGAAATCTTTATCAACTTTAACATTGTTGTGGTCTCCCAACATTGTCAGAGGCCTTTGCTGGTCTATTTGTCACTCTTTTGGTATGTCTTAATATACATTGGTTGAATAATTGGGTGTTTTTATGGTTTTATTCAGTGAATATTGGGACTATGGGTATGTGGGTACAACCATTGGATAGCGCTGGGTTTTCTCTATGTTTCATGTCTTCATGACATTTTTCATATTCTAAGCTTTAAGGGGTCATTTTCTCACTTTTCATTTCTAAAAAATAGCTGTTTAGTTTTGTTTTGTGTTTTATGGGCTAACCTTAATTCTTAGGGTTAAATGCTTAGTACCATTAAGTAGAGCTAATTTGGCTCTATATTTTATGTCACAATGTTTTCATAGCTTAATTTTGTGTTTTAAGGGTTTTAGTAGTTGTGGTGGATTTTTCTAAGTATTTTGGGCTTTATTGGAGGTTTCTGGTGGTTTTTTGGCTTCAGGGAGGTCTGGCCGCTTCTAGGCCGGCTGCCCGCTTCAGGTGGCCCACCTGCCTCAGTTATAGAAGGCTAGGGAGCGGTTCTAGAGGGTTTTTATTCAATTTGGCTTCCAAGAGTGCCAAATTTGTTGCTGTGCATGGATTTTTTAGATGGTGGTCTGTGTGTACATACTGAATAAGACAGTTTGGGGCAACTCTAATTATCATAAAACCATCTGGAGGTGATATCTTTGTTATCACTCAGTTTTCACAGTTTTATGGCCTCAATTGGCTATGTTTGTTGCAAGGTTAGTTCTTCATTTAACTCAACTTTGGCAACTGGTTTCTCTGGTGTAGCTTTGCAACCTGCATCAAGTATTATTGCTGTTTTCTGTGCAACAAGTGCACAGTGTTTTTTTTTCTGGTGTGGATCTTTCTTTATTTCAGGTTTCTGGTTCTTTGGTTCTCAGCGGTCTACTATTGGCTACTGTCTTGACTTTTTAAGCAGTCAAGAAGCATGTTGGAAGGGGTATAGTATCAGTCTCTAATTTGCTGTAGCAAATAAATCTCACTTGGTATTTCTCAAAGGGACAGGGGTTTTTCTCTCCAGTTTTACTCCAACTCCCTTGGTCAAGGCCTATAGCTAGTACTATAATATTTTCTACATTGTCAATCGCTGTTTTTACATATTGAGTACTGGCATGGCCTAGTCCATTGTGCCATAGCTGGAGCTCTGATGTACATGCAGATGACTGTGATAGCTTAGAGTTTGTTGGAGGTTTAAAGGTTCCATTCAATCTTCGAATGCTGTTTTTGATTATAGCTTTGAATTGTCTATCTCCTTTTGAGATAGTGACATAACTCTCTGATGAAGTATGGTGAATGATTTGGTATCATTTTTTCCAAAGATCATTTGCAGCCAATAAGTCATACAGTAAATTTGGGATGTGCATTGCTTTAACTGAGACTGCGTAATTATTGTCTGTATATACAACTACACCAATACTAGTTCTTAAAATATTTCTATCACCAGTAACTATAGTTTCTTTATGACTGCAATAAGAGTGAAATAATGATTTGTCTCTAATAATTGTCATTGAAGTACCTTAGTCAAGTACAATTTTGTCATTATATTGATTCTATTCACTGTTTGAAATTAGGACATTCTTTGAGATTTCCATGACTGAAGCTTCCTTAATTTTTTTTTCCTTCATTGACTGCTCTTTTAGCTTCATCCATTCTGGTTTAAGATCTGAAAATTTGAACCAGCACTTGCTTGAATCATGATGCTTTTTGCAGTGTTTGCATTTAATTTTTGTCTTGTTTGATCCCATGGCCCTGAGTGCCGTACTTTTCTCATGATTTTGTCCTCTGAGTTGTGCCATTGACTTTGTGTTTTTGAGTTGTTCAAGAACATATTTGGTTGTCAGGTTTATGTGAGTAATAAGAGTGTGGAATGTCAAATCAAATTCTTCTGGTAGTTGCACAAGAATTTTGATTGCCAGAAGATTGTCAGTGAATTTGGCTCCCAGAAGCTCTATCATACTGATAACATCATAGGCTTCAGTGAGAAAAGTTTTCATTTCAGATGTGAAGGTTAGATCCTTCAATTCTCTTGATGCTCTGGCTTTGTTTATTGCTGTATTTCCTGCATGATGATCTTTGAGTAGTTGCCATGTTTTCCAGGCATTTAATTCAACTTCAGGAAGATTGAATATTAGTTGCATGTTTAGTTTATCAAGCTTTTGTATTATAAGATTATAAGTCTTTCTTTCTGTCTTATTTCTTTTCTTTATTTTATTGGCAAATTGATTATAGGTAACATTTCCAACTTCATCAACAGTTTCAGTAAGATTAAATGGCTCTGTAATTGTTTATAGCAAATCTGAATTGTCAAGCACTGACAGCATGTACATAGACAAGACAACATAATTTTTGGCATTGAGTCTTGTAGTGCCTCTTTGACTGCTTTATTTAGTACGTCTTGAACTTCTGTGATGCTCATGAGATTATTGGTACTGATAATGACTAAGATTTTATTGATCTGTGCTGGAGATTTGTTTTATGTTTTTTTTACCTTTATAAGAGTTCAACCAGGTAAGTAAGATATCTTAAGTATTATAACTGTTGACTACTAACCTAAAAAGAGAAACAAAAATATGAGAAAAAAAAAGCAGAAAAGACTTTGAGCACAAGATGAGGAAACTAAACAGTAGTGCTTACATGTATATATAGTGCTATCCTACTTTACTGCGAGAAGTTATTCTCATGTACATGCTTTGATAGAACATGCTAATAATAATTAATACAAAAGTATTTTAATAGATAAAATGAAACAGATGAATGAAACAAGTTTTAGAGTAATAAAGAATATAACTACACTAATTCTTACAGGTCTGTAATTCTTGCAACTCCTAAAAGAAAAAATGTGACAGAGACCCCAATTATCCTATACCATCACCTTCACCTTCACACAAATACATCTATAGATCTCCTAGCAGATCCCCAGAGCTTGGTCCTGCTTCCTCTTCTTTATCTTTACCTCCATCCAGAAGATCATGCCGCTCTGTCCCCAGAACACTCTCCAAAAGACCTGCTTTATCATCTTAAGAGACAGCCTTTATCTCAGCAAATTCAGCTAAAACAGCTTCAAAATCAGCTCCCAGGCTGCTAGACTGCATCCAGGCGGCCCACCTGCCTTGCTATGAAGCAAAAATCAGGCTCAAAACCTCCAAATTCAGCCAGAAAGAAGCCACATTCCACCAGTAAAGACCAAAAAATCAACACAACAGCTTACTAGTGCTCCCAGAGCAATTCGCTCAACAATTTCTTCATCAAAAAATGCCAACAATTCCAAAACTATTAGAAGACCTTCCAGAGGACCTCAAGAAGACACCAGAGCACCAAACACTTCTCCCAGACAAAAATCTCCTGCTCAAACTAGAAGAATTAACTACACCTCTCCTCTGCTAGCCAGTTACTCATATGACAGTTCAATTTCTTCCAGATCTTCATCCAGAAGATCCCAATCAGCTTTCAGGTCACTCTCTCCTTGTCCATCCAACAACTAACCTGGTACTCCATCACCAGTATCCAACCAAACTGATTTAAGCAACAATATCAAAAGCAAAAATAACAGCCCTGCTGCTCCAACTAGGCCACAGGAAAATTTTCATTCTAGTTTATATTCTCAACACCATTTAGAGGATGACCATGAAAATCCAATCCTCCATCTGGTTGATCCTCCTACTACATCCATTCAAAATCCTTCAACAGTCCAGATTCCGGCTGCTTACAAATTTGATGAGCTTCCAATATGTAAGTACCAAATTAATTAATCCAATTTCTTCAACAGAAAACAATTACTGATCTAACTCTTCTATTATGTTGGCACCCTGCCTCTTGAAACTGCTATTGGGATTGGCCAGCCTCTAGAAACGGCATTGACACTGGATTACGTCAACATGTAGCAACACCTAAGTATGATGTGTTCAAACATGCTTAAGGCCTTTTCTTTTCATGGGCCATTAAATAAATCTGAGAAGAATCTTAGGGGAACAACTTCTTGATGACCACTGGAAGATGTCTAAAATAATTAAGCACACCTTCCAACACTCAATCCCAACTTCTTCTACTTCTACCCAAAAATTACCTTCCAATCCAGTTCCTGACCATTACAATCCATACACTCTCCCCAGCTGCCTACACCACAAGGAAGACAGTTCTCCATCCAATCCCAATAAAAAATAAAAACACCAACATAATCCGGACAAACCGCTTTAGACAATCCTATAGTACTAGTTATAGGCCTTGACCAAGGGAGTTGGAGTAAAACTGGAGAGAAAAACCCCTGTCCCTTTGAGAAATACCAAGTGAGATTTATTTTCTACAGAAAATTAGAGACTGTTACTATACCCCTTTCAACATGCTTCTTGACTGCTTAACAAGTCAAGACAGTGGACAATAGCAGACCACTGAGAACCAAAGAACCAGAAACCTGAAATGCAGAAAGATCCACACCATAAAAAAAACACTGTGCACTTGTTGCACAGAAAACAGCAATAATACTTGATGCAGGTTGCCAAGCTAAAAAAGAGAAACCAGTTGCCAAAGTTAAGTTAAATGAAGAACTAACCTTGCAACAAACACAGCCAATTGTGGCAAAAAAACTGTGAAAACTGAGTGAGAACAATGATATCACCTCTGGATGGTTGTATGATAATTAGAGTTGCCCCAAACTATCTTATTCAGTATGTACACACAGACCACCATCTAAAAAATCCATGCACAGCAACAAATTTGGCGCTCATGGCAGCCAAATTGAATAAAAACCCTCTAGAAGCGCTCCCCATCCTTCTATAACTGAGGCAGGTGGGCCACCTGATGCGGGCAGCCAGCCTAGAAGCAGCCAGACCTACCTGAAGCCAAAAAACCACCAAAAACCTCCAATAAAACCCAAAATACTTAGAAAAATCCACCACAACTACTAAAACCCTTAAAACACAAAATTTAGCTATGACAACATTGTGACATAAAATATAGAGCCAAATTAGCTGTACTTAATGGTACTAAGCACTTAATCCTAAGACTCGAGGTTAGCCTGTAAAACACAAAAAGCAAAATTAAACAGCTATCTTTTAGAAATGTTAAATGAGCAAATGACCCCTTAAAACTTAGAATATGAAAAATGTCAACAAGACATGAAATATAGAGAAAATCTGGGGCTATCCAATGGTAGTGCTCAAATACCCATAGTCCCAATATTCACTGAATAAAGCCAGAAAAACACCCAATTATCAACTAAAATCAATTAAGACATACCAAAACAGCGCCAAAAAGACCAACAAAGGCCTCTGCCAATGTTTGAAGACCACATCCTCCCTCAAATTGAGAATGTAGGCATTCTCCTTCACCAAAACCACCATTTTCACACATTTTTCAAAACCCATCTCTGAAATGGGTACCTGTCAATACTGTATTGACCATACCCTCATATGCACCATATCACCACCAATCCATCCATACAAAAATGCTTGTGATTCCTGCTATTCCAGAAACAAATCTTGCTCCAGACCTGTTCCATTATCATCTGCAACAGATTTACCTCCCCTTCAACCTGATCCATCTTCCAGCAAAACCAAAAGATCTAGGCCTTCCATCTTGATACCCAGATTAATCAACAAGTTACATCCTTCCAAAAAGAGTTCCAACACCACTACAACCACTAGCTCTATCATACCTGGTCCTTCTGATGGTAAAAACAGTTCTTCTCCATACTGAAATTTAAGCTGATGAATTTACAGTTCATTACCATCCAGACAGTGATGATGACAATGTGGGAACCATTGAAACACCACCACCCAATCAATTACCCACAATCAAGGAAAAATTCCAAAAACACTCTTTTCATCAAAAACATCTCATTCTAAACTACTTCCGATCAGCTTCTTCCAAAGATCCACAGGAAATTCAGAAAAGAAGACACCTCATCCACCAGTTCAAGAATAATGCTGAACACTTTGTTTCATCTCTTGATTCTCTTCTGTAATTGATTCTTGCCTGAAATTCTTGACTTAGAAATAAAAAAATAAAAAAACTCCTCAGTTTAAAGTCTTGGGGGACTCATCCTCATTTTTAAGTCTCGGGGGACTAACAGCCCTCATTTTATAGTCTTGGGGGACTCAAAAACCCTCAGTTTATAGTCTTGGGGGACTCAAAACCTAAATCATAAAGACAGAACCAGAGATCAAACCATCAAAGACCAAAGAAAATAAACTAAAAATCTGGAGTAACTGTTCTACAGAGCAGCCATCTCATCAGTTACCCCCACACTTGCCTTAAGTAAATTCAGAGACTCCCCCTTTGGAAGCATTCTGCCAGAATTAGGCCAACATCACATTATCAGTTTATAGTCCTGAAGGACTCAACAATCAAACCATCCTCATTTTATAGTCTTGGGGGACTATACCATTTTTCAGTTTAAAGTCTTGATGGACTGACTACAGTGTTCAGTTTAAAGTCTTGACGGACTTACCACAGTTTTCAGTTTAGAGTCTTGACAGACTTCAGAATCCATAGAGGATTCAATTTCTTGAAATAAAATTGTAATCAGCCAGTTTAAAGTCTTGGAGGGAAAGTAGATCCAAAAAATCATAAGCCAAATTCTTGATAAAATCTTGAAAACCAGCCAGTTTAAAGTCTTAGAGGACTAACAGATCCACAGTAGCAACAAAAATACAAATCTTGAGGCCATCTTAAAAAAACCAGCCAGTTTCAAGTCTTGGAGGACTAACATAATATGTTGAAGTATTATCCAACAGTACTTGATTTCCACTAGACCCTTCATCCTGTCTAAAAAAATAACAAAATGGTATCCTCCAGCCAATTGATGAGCTGATCCCCTGATACGTTACCCACATCCAAGTGCACCTTGATGTGGTCACACCTAATTTTTTTTTTATTTTGACTCCTCTTCTACCAAAACAATTGCCAGAGCCTTATCTTGAGCCTTTGAACAAACATAGCCTCCATAAAAAATTATAAGAAAGAAAGAGAAAAAAGAAAATAATCTTGAATCCACCACTTTTACAGCCAACACCCTAAAACCACATAACAGAGCCAGGTCCAGGTCCACATAAATGATCATTGGGTGGGCTCCCTCCAATAAGTAAAAAAGATGGGAGACTTCCAGTGATCCACCACCAATCCAAATAAAACAAAGATAAAGAAGCTGGTCCCAAGCCAGTTTAAATTCATAGTGGACTTGAAACCTGAATAACAAAAACCAGAACTAAGAATAAACTAGGAAAAACATAATACTTGAAACAGAAATTATGGGGTAACTTCTCTACAGAGAAGCCAGCTCATAAGTTACCCCCAAATTTGCAAAAATAACATCTAAAAGCCCCCCCCTGAGTACCTTCTAACAAAAATACAAAATCCAACACAATAAAACAAACTCAATAAGCGTGAAGAGTCCAGCACTTGAAGACTGGAAGAATTTCCAGTTTAAATTCATAGAGGACTAAAACCTGTGAAGAGAAACCAATACTAGGGTTCAACCAAATTAAGAGAAGGGGTTCAAAACAGAAAGTCTGGGGTAACTGTTGATAGAGCAGCCAGCCCATCAGTTAACCCCACACTTTCCAAAATCAAATCTAGAAGCTTCACGCTTGGGTACCTTCTAACAAAAGAATTTCCCAACACAAATCTTCTCCCATAAAAACCAAAACCATTAAAACTCTTTAAAGGCATAAATCCACTTTAGAAATAAAAAATTTTGCAGCTTATCCTCATTATGGAGGCTAGTTAAAACCAATGATCATCATTTTTATAATTCAATTTCTTTTTTAAATAAAATATCGATCTTCACTTGAATTTTTTTTTCTTCCATCTTTATTATACTAAGATTCTTTTTATATAGAGACTTGAACCAGAGAGACTGATAATATTTGAACAAAACAAAAAAATCCTGACCAAAAACATAGAGACTAAATTAAACAAAATCAAAACAAATTAAGTAGTTTATCCACATTTCAGAGGAATCATATTTTTGAAATCCCCAGGTTGAAACCAATATGTTTGCCCCTAGGGCTACAAAAAGTTAAACCCCTCTTCCTATTCTGATATCCCATAATCAGACCTCCAAACAAAATCACCATCCTTCTCCACACACTGAATTTACCATCAATATCATTCCCAGTGTCCATCCACTCTATATCCTTTGAAAAAGAGAAAACTACAGTATAAATAATTTTATCTCCCTTTCTAAAAAAACCTTCTCCAGTTGAGGAAAGAAGCTGAGAGCTTACTGTCTCTAACTC
Source organism: Hemileia vastatrix (assembly GCA_030280995.1). Lineage (NCBI taxonomy): Eukaryota > Fungi > Basidiomycota > Pucciniomycetes > Pucciniales > Zaghouaniaceae > Hemileia > Hemileia vastatrix. The sequence continues at coordinate 25,663,070 of JASXTE010000008.1, read as the reverse complement.
AAAATCATCAATCACAAAATTATTCTGAAATTTAAAAAAATCCTCCAAAACAGGACCCAGAAAACTAAAAGAATCATCTTCCCTCAAGCAACCATCCTCTGATCTTGAGGGAACCAGCTTGGAATTATATTCCTCCAACAAACATACATCCAGAACATAATCATTCTGAAGATCCAAACTTTCTATAGAGAGATTTTCACCATTTCTTCCATCCTCTGAACTTGAAGGAAGAAACAGAGAATGTTTTTCATGAGGCTTCAAATTATTAAGTTCAGAATTACTCTGAGAATCCAAAAGATCCTCCAGAATAGAGTCCATAACATCAAAATTAACATCCTCTTCCAAGCATTCATCTTCTGAACTTAAAGGAGCACCCAGAAAATAATCTTCCTCTAAGAGAAATATATCCAACACAGACTCTTTCTGACAATCAACATATCTTAAAGAAAAATCTTCATCCAAAAATCATTATCTAAACATGAAGAAACCATATCATTATGAACATCCAATTTTTCCTTCCCACAGAGCTCATCCACCTTTGAAAAGATACACTGATCATCCAGTTTGTACATATCCAAAACATCAAATGAAGCACATTCTTGAGATCTATTGACATCATCTGTTAAAGAAATAAAAATTTCTGAAACATCATAAACATCATCATCTCCCAAAGTGGCTGATTCTAAAATTTCCACTGTGGCTAAATTTTCTGCAGCTTCTTCCTGAACCTTTCCATCCATTAAATTTTCATTGTCAGATTCCACCTCTTTATAAACAAGGTTTTCAAGATGCCCCAGAATAGCCTTCTTCAAAACACCTATAGCAGGAATCCTACTTTTTCCATTTAGAAGTGTCTTCATCAGCCCAGCATTTAACAGAAATCCCTGAACTTCCTTTTTGGCCTCCAGATTCATGGCACTCCAAAATAAACTCTTAGCCTCCATTTCATGAGAGGACATACCATTATAATCCAGATAATCAATAACCTCTTCAAATTCCTCCATAAATTTACCATACTGAACCAGAGAAGCTACATTACCAACCATTTCCCATTTCTTAGAAATTCCATAAAGATCACCCATTAAAAACACAGTGGGCCACCTCCTGATCATTTCCATCTTTAACTTTCCCCAATCATGAATCCTATATCCCTCCATCCTAAAAACTTCCTTCACCACCTCTCTATCACCAATTAAGAAGATCACCAGCTTCACCCTATCCAAATCAGAAGCTCCATCCACATTAGCAGCAGCTTCAAAGAGCTCCAAAAATAACCTTGCCTCTTCTTCAAAGCGAATTTGACCTTTCCATGACTTGATCCTTAGCATCCTAGCTATTTCCAATTACACCTCCCCAAACTTCCACCACAGAGAGCCAAAGTCCCCCCAATAGCCTTCAGAGACCTAGGAGGGACCAAATACAACTAGAGAGAAGACCCCCTAGACCAACCACAGAGAGATACAGCACCAAAAATCCAAAGTCCACAAAGAGTCCACCAAAAGAAAAGAGTCTAACAGTAAAAGAGATTCAAAAAGCTAGTGAATCCTCACCCCATTTTGGGCTCCAGATATGTAGACAATCCTATAGTACTAGCTATAGGCCTTGACCAAGGGAGTTGGAGTAAAACTGGAGAGAAAAACCCCTGTCCCTTTGAGAAATACCTGGTGAGATTTATTTTCTACAGCAAATTAGAGACTGGTACAATACCCCTTCCAACACACTTCTTGACTGCTTAAAAATTCAAGACAGTAGCCAATAGAAGACTACTGAGAGCCAAAGAGCCAGAAACCTGAAATAAAGAAAGATCCACAGTAGAAAACCAAAACACTGTGCACTTGTTGCACTAAAAACAGCAATAATACTTGATGCAGGTTGCAAAGCTACACCAGTGAAACTAGTTGTCAACGTTGAGTTAAATAAAGAACTAAACTTGCAACAAACACAGCCAATTGTGGCCAAAAAACTGTGAAAACTGAGTGAGAAACAATGATATCACTACCAGAAGGATGTATGATAATTAAGGTGACCCCAAACTGTCTTATTCAGTATGTAAACACAAACCAGCATCTAAAAAATCCATGCACAGCAATGAATTGGGCCCTTTTGACAGCTAAATTGAATAAAAACCCTCTAGAAATGCTCCCCAGCCTTCTATAACTAAGTAGGGCGGGAAGCCCAATGTCAGGCCGCCCCCTAGAAGTGGCCAGACCTCCCTGAAGCCAGATAGCTACCAAAAACCTCCAATAAAGCCCAAAATACTTAGAAAAATCCACAAAAACTACTAAAACCCTTAAAACACAAAATTAAGCTATGAAAACATTGTGACATAAAATATAGAGCCAAATTAGCTCTACTTAATGGTACTAAGCACTTAACCCTAAGACTTAAGGTTAGTCCATAAAACACAAAAAGAAAATTAAACATCTATCTTTTGGAAATGTAAAATGAGGAAATGACTGCTTAAAACTTAGAATATGAAAAATGTCAACAAGACATGAAATATAGAGAAAAACCAGGGCTATCCAATTGTTGTACTCACACACCCATAGTCCCAATATTCACTGAATAAAACCAGAAAAACACCCAATTATTCAACCAATGTCAATTAAGACATACCAAAACAGTTTCAAACAGCCCAACAAAGGCCTGTGCCAATGTTGGAAGACCACAATATTTTTTTTTGAAATTGCCCTCCCAAACATGAAATTCATTTTACAAATTCTGAATATCCCTCATTAATTCCATTTCAGCCAAAAATTTGTGAATGTACAACATTTGGTTGTGCATTCAAGGCTCATCTAACTCACTTGGAACCTACCAAAAAGGAGTTATATATAAAACTGCAAAGTCTTACAAGAATCATCAATCCAAATGTGCAAAGAAAATTGATACAGAATGTATTAAAGAGTCTACATTGGAGGGAAATTCTGGCAGTACATCTCAGGCATTTTCATTTTTTAAAATTCAAAAAGGATATATCACCACGCAATATGGGAGGTGGAAGTTCTAGAAAGTACGCAACCTTAAACCCAAATTCATATCTAATTGAGTACACATTGATGTGGTGCTGAAATAATCATGAGGAAATATTGATTTTAATTTGAACACAACTTGAAATTAATTCAAACATCTATTGAAGCACAGTTGATCATTAGAAAAACAAATCTTGATGCTTGACTTACTAGAATTTTTTTAGGAACATTGAAGTAAGTGAACCACACTACCAAAAAAAAGTGGGCACATTCATAATATTGTGAAAAATTATGTTTTTTGTTCTTTCTTTAAAAATAAAAAATTATTGTATAAATTGAACTAAAACCCCTTTTGCACGCTTTTACATGATTTTTCACTAATCAATTTATAAAAGAATCTTCAAATACTATAAATAGATATTAAAGAAAAAAATTTAATAAAATGATACTTTTCATCAAAATTTTATTAGTAAAAATTTCCTGAAGTATATATTTGGTCTCATTGTATGAGTATATATTCTTGAGTATTTCTTAAGCTTTAAAGTATTAGTGAAAGATACATAAAGCTCAAAATTTATGGTTAAAATAATTTAGTTAATTGTACAATCCAAAAATTAATATTTATACCATAATTTTAGATTTAAAAATATTTTATTGTCACTATTTTTCAAAAAAATAATTTACTATAACCTTCATTATAGAAAAAAATAAGTGTCAAACTTTAACAATAATAAAATATTTGGATAAAAAATTTTGCACAATAGTTTTAAGTTTTTTTTTGTTTCATGCCATTTCATTTTCAATTCTCTATAATTTATTATATATGTTTATTATTTATTCTCTTTAAAATTATCCTTTCTAATACTTTCCTACACTCTTTTGTGCTTCCTATATGCTTCCCCTCACACATTCTCTCACTCTCTTAAATTTAGTGCTACTCTCCCCAGTCCTCTCCCCTCACCACCCCTCTCCCTCCCACCTCACCTCACCTAAATCAATTTGTTACACATATCACCCCTTTTTGTCAGGCTGAGGTCAAGTAAATAGAAGTGAACTAGCTTGAATAGTAATTTGTCTAGAGGATTTTAATGGTCCTATATGAATACTGTAGTACAAATCCAATAAGTATTAAAATATAACTCAATATAAGGGTCTCAATAATTCTAATCTCACTAATTATATATGGCTTACAATCTTTATAGTTGGTAGAAAAAAAGATTTAATAATTCAGATACTATTCAAAGACTTGATAAGTACTATTGATATGTATTGTAATTGTATTGGTTATATGGTTTAATTGTAATGATAAAGAATGTAGAAAACAAGACCCAAAACCTCCTCTTTTTATACACAATAAGTTACCCAATGAATACCTTGATTTACCAGTCCTCTACACATTTAATGATGCCTCCATCCAAATAATAGACATGTCCATCAACATCCCAAGTGACCCATAGCATAATTAGAAGTATATCACCTGCCAAAATCCTGTAATAATAGGGAAAATCCATCAAAATTAAAGAATAAGTAAAAAAGAGAGTATATGCATATTATACATCAATATAAAAGACTAAAGAGGAACAATTAAGGTTAATAAGAGCTTAATAATAAGGGGGATTCACAGTAGAAATGATGGGGCTAATCCTGATATTATACTACGTGAAATTCCCATTCAAAAATGACCAAAAATTGACTGAGAAACCACCTAGAAACCCAAAAAAGGGCATGAGATGTGGGGTAACTACATGCAGTCCTTGGCAGCTGCTTGCACAGGTAAATCCATGATTAAATTTAGGCAAATTTAAGCTTGGTAGTGAAATAAGGCACCAAGAGTGAGGTTATTAATGAAGTTAGTGCATATAAAGAGGGTCAATGCATTATTAATTAAGCTAGGACACTAAATAAGGGCCTGTTGCCTATTTTAGTGTGTTTCCCCACAGTGGGAATGGAATGGGGGGTAATTATAGCATGAAAAATTTAACTTTGCTAAAAATGAAGCTATTCACATGGGAAAAATGCAAGCAGTATGTGGCCAGTACACAGAAGCCATTTCTGGCATAAAAAACACCAAATTTGAAAAGTGTTATTTTTATGCATTTAAGTAGCCAAATCAATAGTCCTAAATGAGAAAAATTGAACTTTCAAAGCACATTTTTATTATCATTAAATTTATAGCACATATAATCAATGTTTAAGTGAAATAAAGCGCATTTCTTGTTTTTTGCATAAAACAATGAAAATAACAGCTTTAAGTATACTTAAAAATTATATAGCCTTATAATTAAAGTTCTTAAGGTTACCCTAACATATTCCAACATAATATTAAGTACATAAGACTTATATAAGGTGGATATATGCATGTATATAAGGTGTTATAATGGCATTTTTTGTGTATTATCATAATTTTACTTATGTACACTGTTTGTGTACTCTAATTTATTGTTCCAATGTATAGCTCATGTGTTTAACATAACTTATAAGTAATTTTTACTCAGTCCTGGGGATATACAGGCTAACACTTTTGATCCCCTATCCACCCTTATATATCTCATATAACTATGAATAAATTTAACTGATCTCCTTCTCACCCCTCTTAGTTGATATTGAAAAAAGGGGTGAATTTACAAGCTAAAGAGATGGGGTGAGCAGCAAAAGGATCAAGATGATTTTGAGGTTAAATGGTTGGGATGGAGAGGAAGAAGGTTGTATTTGGAAGCAAGAGGTTTAGGATATCTTAAAAAGGGCTTGGTGGGTTAAAGGGTGGAAAGAAAAGGTTGAGGTAGGAGTTGAAAGAGGTGGGTTGGGGTAGGGAGGAGTGAGAAAGGTGTGAGTATAGATGAGGAAGGAAGAAAGAGTAGTGGGGTGGGGTGAAAAGTAAAAGGGGAGGGGAGGGGAGGGTTGAGGAGTATGAAAACTTACTCATAAATGTTCAATACTACAGTAACTTCCTTGGGATTTTTATCAAAAGAAGAGATATGGGAATAAAGTTAGATGGAATACAAAGGCAGAGAAAGGCATGTATAGAACTCAAAAGGATGTGAAAAGTGGTGGAAAAAAACTGCAGGTTTATTCTATCTTTTGGCCAAAAACCAAGTTCATCCTGTCTGATTTCAGCATTCATTTTCTACAATCAAAAACAACATGTAAAAGTGGTTTATTTCTATTTTTACCCCTCAATAGATACAAGCTATTGGTTTATTCAATGTTTGTAATAAGTAAAGAACATTGATACTGAAGATCTACAGGAGTGTAAAAAATAGCCATTTAATACTATTTCCATTTTTTACAAAGTCTTTTACATAATTTTTATTAAGGATATACATAAGATAAAAAACCAATAAAATGGGTAAACTTTTGAAACAAGTTTGGAAAAGTAAAAAAGCCTATATTAAAATTTTGATCTAATGCACTTTTTTTATTAGATGAATGTACAGAGCTTATAATTTAGTTCAGAAAAATTTTAGTGAGATGTATAATATTTTTACATTAAAAAATAAAATTTAAATAAATATTTAAAATGAAACACATTGATATATATAGTAAACCTTTTGCTTTATTTTATGTTTTATGATTACTGTACATGAAATAATAATTAGTCATGATAACCAAAAATATAATAAAATGAGTATTTTAGCTTCCTCAATATCTTTTCTATAATCTATTAAATAAAAGAAAAACTTTTTGAGTTATTTTTTAGCAAAGTTTTTTCATTTCAATGACTATATACATTTTCCAAAAATAATATATCTTAATTTTGGTGGAACTTAGATTGAAATCACAATGAGATCCTGTTTTAAACTGTGGTTCAAGCTAAGTTAAACAGTGAGAAAATTTATAATTTTTTTAAATTTTTATAAAATATTTTTAAATGTAAACATAAGTATATTATTATATCACAATGATCAATATTAAATAGTTTAAATTTCTTGAAAAAAATACAAATGATGAATCATTTTGGAGAAATTTTTTATTAAAAATACTTGGATGTTGATTTTCTAATATTATGAAATTATTCTTTTTTCTTCATTAAATATTAAGAAGATAACTAAAAATTATTTTAATACAACTATAAAATATAAAAAAGATATTAAATCTTCATTTTAGATTCATACTAACTCAAAAAACAATTTGTTCATTTTAAGTACAAATTATATAGATCCTTCAAAGCCTCCCTTTTTTTTCTTGATTTTCATGTGTAAATTAAAGGGAAATCTCATAGGATAAAAATGGTATATTTTTAAAAAATTAAATAAATATATTTCAAATAAATATATATTGTTGTAAAAACTCAAAGTTTTACCTTAAGTTTCTGTTTTAAATTTTTACTGATGAGTTGAAATATTCTCTATCCAAATTCATTTTTTAAATATATTCATTCTAGTATTTCTTATTTATAAGGTCAATTACAAGAAGATTTTTAAAATCTTCTGTTTACATATAATATCAAAGGGATTCAACTTTAAAGAATTATAAATTTAATAGCAGAATAATATAATTTTTACCTATCAGTGTGAATATCATTTTTCTAAAAAATGATTGATAAATTTTAACTCATATATTCTATTTAAGAAGTATGTGTAAATGTTCAGTTGTGAATTAATCCTGTCAAAAAAATTTTTCCAAAGACTACAAAAGCAAACCTCAAAAATTTTACTTAATTTGTTCATCAACAACATAGAATCATAATATTCTGTCTATTCATTTAAAATATGCATCATTATTTATTTTAATTAAAATATAATCCCTTTAAAACTAGCTTTTTTATATGATTATAACTCAAAATACATATTGTGTCTTTTTTACAAAATAATTATCATATGGTAGTTATTCAATAAGCAACTAATATAATGATAAAAAATTACCATTTCTACCTATTAAGTTCAGTTCTTGCACAATATTTTACTCTGAGATTTGACATGAGAACACTTTTGAAAATCTGTGGTGCTTATTCCCAGGTGGACATATCAATTATCCCACCGTATATCATGGAAGCACGCTTAAGCATTAATATTAAATCTAGAGAATATTATGCTTTTTTTGCATTTTATTATTAAAATTTTACTTCTAGTTTGAATTTCAGTTTTTCATATGGTAAATTCATTGAGTAGTGATTAATTATTTTAACTCATGAGATCACTCACCAACTGACAATATTTTCATAGAATTTTAATGAACTAAACCATGAAAAGTTCTGGAATCTCATATATTTATAATTTTAACTTAATGCTGATTACAAAACCTAAATAGTATTTGAGGAATAAACAGAACAAATAAAAGTTCAAAAATGGATTTCCTTTTGATTTTAATCATTGACTTGCATTTAAAAATTTTAAAAGCTGGATTAAATCTACTATTATAAGAGATATAATTTTTTAAACACATATAATCAAATAATTTCTTAAATATTAGTGTTGAGTATAAGAAATATATTAGAGTACTTCATTTTGTGAGAGATTGAGAAAACACATTGATAATTTTTTTTCTTTAGTTATATGTGGTTTAACTGTATTCTAGAAGTAAAAATATAGGATATTTGATGGTTCAATATTTTTTTGGATAACTCAACTGAATTAAAAATAATTATATTGAATGAAAAAATATACAAATACATGAAATAAAAAGTAAGATCATATGGATTAAAATTAAAAATCAAAGCTTCAAATTATGGGTTAAATGGAGTTTTCCACAAAAGGATCCACATATATAAATTTATATTTTTTCTTAAAAAATTGATTGACTCATTAGAAAGCTTAGAAGAAATAATTTTGAAGTAATTACTATTATTACCAGTCTTCCTAATAATAAAGTGAAATTCAAAATTAGCATTAATTTGTGGTTTATTAAAAAATACTGTGGATTTCTCAGATTCTTAAGCTCCCCAAATTTGTATTTCTATTAATTTTTCATTTATTTAAGCACAGTATCATTCATCCTTGGTTAAGAGCTCAATATGAGTTCAAAGTAAATTTCAGTATCAGCTCATTATAATTTCAGTCTGAGTTCCATCTGTGTTACATCTACATTCAAGTTTAGGACTTTCTAGAATGTCTCCCCAAATATTGTGTGGTGTATGTTCAGAGAATTCTTAGAGAATAAAATCTAAAACCCTTATTTTTTAGTTACCAAATTCTCCAAATCCAAAGTTAACTGGCGCTAAAAGATCAGATTGAAATTTAATGGATGACATCTGGGAAGGTGAGTTTTGGAAGAATTTCCCTGAATATTCAAACGCTTCAGAGTATGGCTATTCTACTATTGCTTTGACTCCAGGAAATTCTGTGTTCAGCTTATATGTGGACTGGTTCCAGCCTGGAGGTAAATGGATTGGAAGTCACAAGAAATCTGTTAGATTGATTATGCTTATTTCTATGAGCTTACAACCATCTGATTGATATTGGGAAGAAATTTATTTTTATCCTCAATAATATTAGGTCCAAATGTGCCAAAAAATGAACATATTTACCATATTTTTAAACCTTTAGTTGATGAATTTAAAGTACTTTGGGAAGGCATATGGGTCAGCTCCAATCATTCTCATCTGGAAGGTAAAAAAATCCAAGATGCAATCTTCCAACTAATTGCAGATATTCCAGAACTTCCATAAGTAGCAGGATTTTCTGGACACTCAGCAACACAATTTTTTTCTTTCTGTTTTTCATCAATTAATAAAAATGATTGGTGCAATGTGAACAAATTTCCTTTTCAGACCCATGAAGAGCACATGAAACATGCCAAAGATTGGAAAAAAGCATTAACACATTGAGAACAAGAAAAAAATGTTTTAGATCATGGTGTCTGCTGGAGTTCTTTGAATGAATTGAGCTACTGGAGACCAATAGAATATTGTGCTTTGAATATGATGCATTTCCATATGCTGGGTAATCTTAAGGATCATAGAAGGGGTTTTTTATGAATTGAAGATGCTGAAATTGACCTTGAAAAGAAGTTGAAGAAAGCAGAGAGTTGGAATATTTAATATTTGGATGTTTCAATTTATCCAAAAAAAGATTTATGAATTTCTCAAAAATAGAAATATGAATTTAATCAAGAAAAAAAGGCTGGAATTTTTGTTGTACAGAAGTGGTAGTATGCAAAATTTAACTGAGTTAAATCTTAAAATGATAGCAAGTGAAATGGTTGTAAATTCAAGGAAGCATCAAAAAAACTGATAGTTATTTCCTCAGATCCCAATCTCAGTCAAACTCTTCAAGCATATTTTTTGATAACTTGAGTGGTATTTGTGTTAGTTCAAGTTATGATTTTCAGAGTCAAAAGAAAGGTGAATCATCAAAAATAGCTAGTGAATGCTTTTCTGAGCAGTTGAAAAAGACAGCTAATGGCAATGAAGATTCTTTGAGTAAAGAAGTAGAAGATTCTGAGGACTTTTTAGACCCTAGATTGAAAGGAGATGAACTTCTAGTGGTAAGAAAGGTTATTCAGCAGACAATAACTCCTTCTTGGCCTACACAGGAACCAAAATAATTGGGATAAAAAACTGGAGGCACACTCAAGGCAGCTAAATGGCATGTATTTTATACTGTCTACTATCCACTTGCATTGATACCTCTTTGGAAATTGTCACAGGGATTCTCAATGGGCTTAAAATTATGGTCCAGAAAATCAATACTACTATAGTCATTGACAACTTTTATTTCAATTACAAACTTTCTATCCCAGAAGAAAATATCAGAAGATGAGGTGAAAGATTTAGAAAAACATCTTTTTGAATACTTTCAATGTCTTCAGAGTGGGTGGAAACATCAGAGGATAAAGCCCATCCTCCACCTAACTCAGCATTTCCCCAATATGATAAATCAATTTGGACCACCTACTTACACTGCTGAATGGGAAGCTGAAAGAATAAAAGGTAAACTTTCAAGTATTCTAAATAATCATCATTCTGGTATTTAAACAAGACCTTTTTCATTGAATAATCTTATCAGTTATTAATATCCTATTTGTATTTTAGATGAGATAATAAAAATGATTCTCAAGTATTGGAATGTCAAGACAGTTCTAATGCAGTATGAAAAAGAAGAAAAATGGAGCTGAAAAAAGATGAAAAAATGCCGAAATATTTGGATAGTGTGAATGATTTTATTAGATTGGATGAAGGAATTATTCAAAAATGGGCAAAATCACAAATTGGAAAATATATTTTGAGATGGTGGTTGTCATTGTAAGAGATCAAGGTTGAAAGAGTGGTAAAATTACTCAGAAGCTTTGTGTCAAAAGGGAAAAAATTTATGAAAAAATCTCAGCATGAAGGAAACTCAACTATTGAATTCAAGTATTGTGATGATCAGAGCTTTGTTCAGATTGATATGTTATTCATGTCAAAAGAGGAAAAGGGAGAATTTTGGGAAATTTTTAGTTCTTTAAAAGAAATACTGTCTAGCAAAACAAACAAGGAACCTTATGAGATTCATACTCTTCTAAATAGCAGAGTACGCAGGGATTCTAAAGGAGCTTCAATTGTTGTAAGTGAAAAGTCAATAATAAGACATGAAGCTATCCTGAAACACTGGTGAGGAACTTTGGGTATGAAAGAGAAGATTATTATGGCTGTTGGGTTGAGGTCTATTGTAAGTCAAAATTAAGTATTCTGCATATTGGAATTTTGAATTAATTTTGATCCTTTGGAATTTGAAAGGAGTGTTAATGCAAGAAAAGTGATTAATAGCATAATTATGGGTGGAGAATTGGAAAATAAACATTTTTTTGATTGAGAAATGCCTTACAAATTTATATAAAAAAATAGTTGCATAATGCCTTTTATCAATCAGAATTATGAGTTATGAAATATAAAGTTTATAGTAATGCAATGTAGACAATCCTATAGTGCTAGCTATAGGCCTTGACCAAGGGAGTTGGAGAAAACCCAGAGAGAAAATCCCTTGTCCCTTTAGAAAAATAAAGTGAGATTTACCTGCTAAAGTAAATTGAGTCTTGATTGCTAAAACCCCTTTCCAACAAACTTGACTGCCTGATCAGTCAAGGAAGTAGTCCCCAGACAGACTACCACACCAAAGAACTGAAATGTAGACCAATTTCCACACCAGAGAAAGAAAGATACTTGATGTAGGTTTCAAAGCTACACCAGAGACAGCAAGATACTTAATATAGCTTGCAAGACTTTACCAGAAAAACAGTGACCATAGTTGAGGTCAAGTAAGAACTAAACTTTTCACAACCCAGCCAAAAGATTCCAAAAATCTCACAAAAAATCAGTGAAGCACAGATATTCCAGATATCCCAGCTGGTTGATTATAAATAGAGTTCTCTTTTTTACTTGCTTAATCTCTCACACATAGACCACCCTGGTCATTTCCTAGCCAAATCTAGCTTTCCCACCTTCCTACATGCATAAAAGTGCCTTTAGGCGCTTCCACATGCACAGGTGGGCAGCTTCTTGAAGGCTGGACTTCTGCTTAGAGGTAGATGGCTGCTTTTAATCCCTAAAACACCCAAAAAAAACCCCATAAACACCCTCTAAAACAACAAACAACAGTAACTACACTTAGAAGCAAGCTAATCACACTCAACACATACCAAAATGAAGAGAAAACAAAAGGCATTAAGCTGAGACATAAACAGTGACCCTAACTTAAGCCTTCAAAAACACAACTAATCATCTAAAAATCTAACAAAATTACCAATAAAAAACACCATAACCTTAACTATACCTTACATACAAAATAGCCCCAAATACACACTCCAAAAGTCTTCCCAGCTTTGGAAAACCACATCCTCCCTCAAATAAAGAATTTCCCCATTCTTTATCCACTAAAAACCATTTTTAAATGCCTCTCCAGACCTGCCTTTGACCTGGGCCCCTGTCAGTACTGCATTGAAAACTGTCAGTATAGTCTAGTATATAAGTATGATATAATAGTGTTTATTTATGGTCCTACTACTGATTGATAAATTATTTAGTGATTAAACCTCAGGGGAAGACTAATAAAATAGTTATACTCAAATCAAACTCACAATACTTGGATTTAAGTGCGTGCTAGTGGTGGAAAATAGATGAATAAAATATAGTTATAGCTTATATAAAGATAAAATAAATTTATAGTGGCTTTATAATATATTTCTAAAGGTTAATAATTGTATATTAGTGTTTTTTGGAGCTGTAGTAATTGAATGATGATAAATAACCGTCAAAATCCCTCCTTACTTATACCCAAATCCACTGGAGTGCATAGACCTTCAATCCAGATGATGTCACTGCTATCCCCGGCAATTACAGCACTGTGAGGGCTCATCACCTCCCCATGGCGTCCACTTCAAGAAGTTTCAACACCCAGACCTCCAGTAAGGACCCTCAATCACTATTATTAATAACACTGGTCCATACCATAAATAGAAAACCCAGATAAAAGCGGATACCATAAAGAAACAGGTAAAATAAACAATCAAAAAGAGATTTAATGAAACTAAAAGCATATAAAGGAAAAAAATAAAATGTCAAAGCCCCCAATAACATCCCCAAGCATCCACATTAACCCAGAAACATCCTCCCAACCCATAAATCCGTGTATAACCATCCAAGGAAGTAATTTTAGTTGTCCAAACTGGGTGTATGCGCCTGATATAGGTGTCTATGCTTCTGTAGGCGTTGTGAGTCCACTTATTTTGTCCATATGACCTAAAATAAGCAGAAAAACAAAGGTTATAGGCTATTAAGGGGCTAAAACCCAGTTATATACCTAAATATACATAATATACTGCATATTTCACTGAATATGAGATTTATGTATACATATAAGCTTATGTATGTCAATAATTACTTCATATCACTTAAGATAAGTATATTATGACTCCATTAACACCTTAATAAATATTATTAGGCCATGGATAGGCTATTTAAACTATTATAAGTTATATAATAGAATAATAATTATATATATATATAATAAAATAATATATATTATTATTTTAACCTTATTTTTAAGATATAGGCTTAATCTACTTAATTTTCTCTTATTTTAAGCATAAGAAATACTTAGTCCTAAGGATATTTAGGCTGACACTCCCTCACCCCAAAAAAAACAATAAAAAAAATGTTAAGACATTTTAATTAAAACTAAGGAGTGAAATAATAAAATAAAAAAAATAAAAAATAATTTTTATAATACATATACTGAATGAACAGTATTATCTAGATTTAAATTTTTTCAAGAGATTTTTAAGATCAGAGATTTCATTTTCTGGAATCCACTGGTCATATTCACTTGATTTATTTTTAAATCTTAATAGATACTCAACTCCCTTTTCTTTAGTAAGGTGTCTCTTTTTAAGTATCTTTTCAATTTCTGCCTTTTCAACTATTTCTTCAGGTTGCTGTTTATGCCTTCCTGATCTTCTTCTCTGAAATAGAGCAGTATCATTAGAATGGTATGGTTTTATAAGAGAAATAGGAAATACTGGATGTTTTCTATCATATGGTGCATATAGAATAACCTCAACAGCATTATTACCAACCATCTTTTTAACTACAAATGGTCCAATGAATGGATCCTTCAATTTAACATTACCATTTAAATTGAAATGTAGTGTTGAAATAAGGACTTCATCACCCTCTTTGAACATTTGTTCTTTATGGGCTTTATCCCATCTTTTCTTTTCATACTCAAAAGCCTTATTTATACATTCTTGAGCATGTTTTCTGCATAATTCCTGCATCTGAAGAAAAGATTTAGTACCTGGATGGATATCCAATCTAGGTAACTTATTAAGAGTTTTAGCAGGGGTATTAGGTACATAACCCAACCATAACTCAAATGGCTTTTTGCCAGTGACAGAATGTACTGTACTATTATATGCAAATTCTAAACCTGGGATAAGGTTTACCCAATCATGCGTGAATTTGTCATTGTCTTTAAAATTAAGACCAAAAGCACAGTATCTTCTTATCATATCTTCTAAGGTTTGTATCATTCTTTCTGCTAGCCCATCAGTTTGTGGATGGTGTGCTGTAGAAAGTTTTAATTGACACCCTGAAACATCCATAAGTGATGTCCAGAACTCAGAAGTAAATTTAGGATCTCTGTCAGAAACTATTGCTTTGGGGAAACCTGCTGTATTTAACATTTGTTTCCACCATAAAAAAGCTAAGTCCTTTGCAGAAACCTCTTTGTGGGTAGGAATAAATTTACACATCTTTGTAAATCTATCTAAAATTAACCAGCAGGAGTTATAAATCTTATGCCCTGCTATTGGCAAACCTGTTACAAAGTCCATGTTAATGATTTCCCATGGAGCTTTTGGTTGCTCAATTTGTTGTAATAAACCAGCTCTTTTTCCTGTTAATCATTTAGATTTTTGACAAGAATCACATGTTTCAACATATTTCTGAACATCCTCAGACATGTTAATGCACCAAGCTGTGTTTTTTTCTCTGGTTAATGTTTTATGGTAGTCAAAATGACCTGCTAATATATCATCATGACATATACTTAACATTAACTCTTTCATTGAAGGGGGAATTACAATTACATTACTTAATTTTTTCCTGTAATATATAAAACCATCCTCAATGGAAAATTTTCCTTTTTCTAATGACACTTTATACTTAATTGGTAATGTTTTTATTAAAACATTCATTGAAGCATTAGATGGATCATTTAATATTGTAGTTAATTTACTCAAGTCAGGATCTGAATTATAATTATCAAGAATTGATTGCATAAACTCATCCTCAAGATCTACAATATAAATGTCATAAATTTTAATAATCTCTGACTCAGGAACATAAGCAGGATTATCATCATTATTAGGCAGAGGTACTCTAGATAACAGATCTACATTAGAGTGCAAGGTTCCTGCTCTATGTGTAATAGTCATCCGGCCTCTGTATTCTTGTACAGCTAATTGCCATCTAAACATGTGTCTATTAGGAGTTCTCATGTTTAAGAGTGACTTAACTGCACTACAGTAAGTTATTAACTCAAATTTTTGGTCTTCAAGGTAATAATGTAGCTTCTCAAGAGCCCATACTACTGCCAAAAATTCAAGTTGAGTAGCACCATATTTCAATTCACCACTTCTCAGAGTACGTGAAATATAGCAGATTTGTCAGGCTAAGGTCAAGTACAAGGACGTGAAATTCCTTGAATAGTCAGTTGTCTAGAAGATTTTAATGTTCCTATATGAATACTGTAGTTTTAATCCACTAAGTTGTAAAATATAATCAAATATAAAGGTCTCAGTAATAAAATTCTCACTATTCTTATATATGGCTTAAAATCTTTGTAGTTGGTAGAAAAATAGATTATTTAATTCAGATACTATTCAAAAGTCTTATAAAAGTACTAATTGATATGTATTGTAATTTATTTGGTTATATTGATTAAATTGTAATGATAAAGAATGTAGAAACAAGACCCAAAAACCTCCTCCTTTTATACACACTGAGTTACCCAATAAATCCCTTGATATACCATCCAATACACAGTTAATGACGCCTCAAAACAACTGATAGACCTTCCCATCAACATCCCTAGTGACCCATGACATAATTAGACAAGTAACAACCGCCAAAATACTGTAATAATAAGGGAAATCCATCAAAATTAAAGAAAAAGACAAAAAGAGAGTATATGCGTGTAAAGCAATAATATAAAAGACTAAAGGAGACTTTTTAAGGTTAATAATAGCTTAATAATAAGGGGGATTCACTGTAGAAGTAATGGGGCTAATCCTGACATTATACTACGTGAAATTCCCATTCAAAAATAACCAAAATTGACTGAGAAATCACCCAAAAACTTAAAAAAGAGCGTGAGATGTGGGGTAACTACATGCAGTTCTTGGCAGGCGCTTGCACGGGTAAATCCTTGACTAAAATTAGGCGAAATTTAAGTGTGGTGATGAAATAAAGTGCCAAGAGTGAGGTTATTAATGAAATTAGTGCATATAAACAAGGTCAATGCATTATTAATTAAGCTAGGACACTAAATAAGCGCCTGTTGCCTATTTTAGTGTGTTTCCCCACAGTGGGCATAGAATGTGGGGTAATTATAGTGTGAAAAAGCTAACTTTGCTAAAAATGAAGCTATTCACACGGGAAAAAAGCAGGCAGTATGTGGCCAGTACACAGAAGCCATTTCTGGCATAAAAAACACCAAATTTGAAAAGTGTTATTTTTATGCATTTAAATAGCCAAATCAATAGTTCTAAATGAGCCCAATTGATCTGTCAAAGCGCAATTTTGATATTCTCAATTTTATAGCGCATATAGTCAACTTTTAAGTGAAATAAAGCGCATTTCTTGTTTTTTGCATAAAACAATGAATATAACAGCTTTAAGTGTACTTAAAAATTATGTAGCCTTATACTTAAGGTTCTTAAGATTACCCTAAAATATTCCAACTTAATATTAAGTACATAAGACCTATTAAAGGTGGATATATGCGTGTATATAAGGTGTTATAATGGCATTTTTTGTGTATTATCATAATTTTACTTATGTATACTATTTGTGTACTCTTATTTATTGTTCCCATGTATAGTTCATGTGTTTAAAATAACTTATAATCACTTTTTACTCAGTCCTGGAAATATACAGGCTGAAAAGATTACTACTTCTGACATTTTTCCTTCAATAAGTTGTTTTTGATGTAAAGCAGCACCCAGTCCAATAAAACTTGCATCTGTATATAATACAAAAGGTAATTGGAAATCTGGTAAACCCAAGATAGGAGCTGTCATTAAACATTCTTTCAACTTATCAAAAGCTTGTTGTCTTTCATTATTCCAAATGAAAGCTTCTGATTTCTTTATCAGTGTGGTCAGTGGTGCAGCAATTGATTGGTAGTTTTTTATATATTGTCTATAATAACCACACATTCCAAGAAAAGATTGTAAATCCTTTACATTTTGAGGAATGCCAATATTCTTTATTGCAGCCACTTTATTTTGGTCTACACATATTTGTAATCCAGATACAATATGACCAAGCACTTTTAAAGATTCAAACCCAAATTTACATTCTTTCAATGCAAGGGTCATTTTTATTTCATCCATTTTCTGAAATACTTTCCTTTAATGGATTAAGTGTTCATCAAAAGTTTTAGAGAACACTATGATGTCATCAATGTATACCATTAACCATCCTTCAATCATTTCATTATGGAATGTTATATCCATTAACTTCTGAAATACTGATGGAGCATTTTTTGGTCCAAATGGCATTCTGACATACTTATAAATTCCCATGTGTGTTGTTATCAACAAAAAGTTCTGTGAATTCTTTTCAACAGGAATTTGATGGTACCCTTTATTTCCATCTAGGCAACTTATATATTTAGCACCTTTAAGGGTAGCATGTATAGAGGCAATCCTTGGCAGGGGATAAATATCATCTACTGTAAATGTATTTAATGCTCTATAATCACCGCACAGTCTTGATTTATCTTGTTCATAAGAAATTAGCACTGGTGATATTACACAATATTTTGGTGTAGTTTCAACCTTCTCAAGAATGTTCATTTTTAATAACATCTTAATATTATCCTCTATGTCTTTCCTCTTCATTGGTGAAGCAGGGTATGGTTTCTTTTTAAGACTAGCAGGAATATTATCCATATCACAGGTTAAACTAATCTTCATTTCATGATCTTTAACAAGGCAAAGTTCATTTGTACCGTGTGCAAAAGCCATTGGAAAAGCTTTAATTAATTCCAAAATATTATCTTTCTCAGTTTTACTTATCTGAGTGCCAAATGATGCTTTTGAAATTTCTGTTTCCAGAAGTTCCATCTCATTGGATTCTCTTCTTTTACATGGGGAATTTGTTACTGACTCAATGTGTAAGACTGTGTTAAAAGAATTTATTTTAAATTTCCTCTTACCATTCATGCCAATTGTAAAATTGTTATTAGCAGGGTCTAATTTTACACCAAATTTAGTCAGAATATCATTTCCAATGATAAAACAGTTACTACAGTTAGTATTATCCATTACCACAAAGTCACAAGTTACCCTTACATAACCATGTTGGTGTTTAAAGAAAACAGCAGCTTTGTATTTACCAATGGGGTGTAGTACTGATCCAAAACCTCTCCAATTTTTATTTTGAAGTGGTTCAAGCTTAAACTTATATTCACTATCAATTCTCTGTAATGTATTAGTGGAAACAACAGAACCAGCAGCTCCTGTGTCCAGTACTATATTAACATTTTCACCAGAAATGATAGCTGGAACCGTGATAGGTGTCATTCTAAAGTTATCAGCTTGTATATCCTTAATGATTTCAGCATCCTCAAAATTCATTAAAGATTCATTTGAGTCCATATTTAATATTGGATTTTCAAAGATGGACAAATCATCTTCCAACATACAGACTTCATTTTCATCACTATATGAGATATTGCTGTCATAATCACTTGATTCTTTACTTTTTTCAGTTTCAGTTTCAGATTCACGTTGATTTTAAACAATATTTATGTTTTTCTCACATTTGTGACCTTTGACCCAAGGTTTGTTACACTTATAAGAAGTATTTGTTTCATACTTCTTAGGTACTACAGGTGCAGTAGGTTTTTTCTGCTTCTCCTGAAGTGTTTTTGAATTCTGAGTTTTTACAGGTTCAACATTTTGTTTATAAGTGGAATACCTTGATTCATACTTATGGTTTAATAATATTTCATTGCAATTATTAATAAAGTCAGAATATTCAGTAAAATTTAATGTTCTAGCTACAACAATGTCTCTGACAGATATAGGTAATTTATATATTATCTTATCTTTCAATAAGTTAAAATCTATATGAGGCTCAATGGCTTTTAATATTTTGTTTAAATTCATTAAAAATACCATAGGTTTGTCACCATTCAACGGATTATACCTAGTCTTCTCATAAAGTCTCTGCTTAGTAAGCCTGAATTTAGAACCTCCAAATTGTTTTTCAATAAGTTGTTTCCATTCAGCCCAAGAGTAGTCTCTACCCTCACTTAAGACAGCTTCAAACCATAATAAAGCAACATCCTTAAATAAAGAAATTAATTTTGATGTTATTTCTTCATCTGGTAACTTATATGAGAATTTCAAGTTGTCAATTCTTTGAATAAAATGTTGCCAATCAGAGCTGGCTTCCCCATCATAAGTTGGGTACTGATCTATCTTAGGCCAGTTTTTCTGATTGGATTTTATCTCACTAATCTTAGGTAAATTCAACAACTCATTCACTTTTGATAAATGGTCTTGTATTTCCTCCTGCACGTATTTGTGACTTACATTTTCAGATTTGACACTACCACCAGATGGTTTTAATTGTGGTGGTATAGGGAAGGAATGAGATTCACTTTTGCCAATGAAAGGATTATTATTATATTGATTATACTTATGAATATCCTGGTTTATTAGTAGATTGGCAGTTTCAATCTCAACTTTAGTTAATCTTTGTAGCAACTCAGAGACACTTTGATTTGTCTGGGCAAAAGATAACTTTGTTCTTGATTCAGTTTTTAATAAATGTGTTTCATATAATTTTTCTAACTCACAGAATTTGTTTGAAAGGTCATTATATTTATTACTCAATGAATCATATTTAAGAGTTAGAGACAAATGTTCTTTCTCTAATTCTTTGTTACGTGTTGCTAATTAAGAAATGTTTAATGTCAAGGATGAAATTGTATCACTAGTGAGCTTAACTGTCTGTTTCTCACAATCAGTCATTCTATTCCACAATGCTGAAACAATTCTATGGACAGTTGGATTATTGTTAAAATATTCCATGTCTTCCTTTTCAATTCTCTCACTCTCCTGTGAACTTCTCATCTCACTAGTAGGTGGTTGCAACTGAGGGTTAACTGTATTATCATTGTAAATAGTACTGTTATTGTGGACAAAAGACAAGTCAGGTGTATCTACTCTAAAACCTAAATTTCTTAAATCCTCCTCTATTTTTTGCACAGATTTAACATCAATAGAATAACCTATATTGTAATTATCAGTATTATGTTCAATCTGAGAAGGTAATCTACCTACCAAGGGATGGTTTCCAGTCCTGATTTTTGGTGCTTTTTTCCTTTGTAAGGGTGAGCTGAGGAAGTCAGATGAGGTGGTGGATCCCTGTTGCAACTGTGGCTTGTCCACTGTTGATGAAACCAGTCCCATTTCCATTTGTCTACCAGGATTTTCTCCTGGGAGTGAGTTGACCCACCTTGGATAGGGGGTTGCTTATTTGACTGACTGGGCTGGCCTCCCTTTAATTCTGCCAATGCCTGATTCATTTGCTGAAACCCTACCTTGCAATTGTTTTGCAACTGCTCTACCTCTTTGAACATGAGTGATTTTGATTCCTCCAACTTCAAAACCTGTTTTGCCAGGTGGGACAGTTGATCCTGAAGAGGAGGAGACGTCTTTTTTATAGTTATCTTTTTTAAGAGGGCGTCCTTTTCCTCTATACTCATGCTTTCTGCCTGGGGGTACTGTTTACCCTCCATGGTGATGTCCTGGAAAGTTTTTGTTAGCTTTAGACCTGGTATTATAAGCAGACTTTTCACTTACACTGTCCTGGGGAGCACTCATATTGTTAAGAATGAAAATATTTTATGTCTACAAAAGGAAAAAACTCTATGGAATTAGTAGACAAAAGATATTAGCAATTATATTACTAATAAAAAAGCAATGGAGCTTACCCTGAACTTATATCTTTATTTATTTAAATAAAATGTAAGAAAAATTCAAAAAAATCTGTTAAAAATATTATAATAAGTTTAACTAGACCTCTATAAGGGTGAATAAGTAGCTTACCAAGCTTTAACCAAATACCAATTTCATTGGGTGTTATATTGGTGTCCAAATACCAAGTGAAATTGGGTACAGTTACTACTGTAAATATCTAATTTTTATGATAAAAAATTAGTACAATTATTTTAAGGGTTCTTTTCCGCAATCAATGAGTTATGATGACCCACTAATATGCAGCAGACCCAAATATTTGGTTATTTTGAGCTGTACTAAAGTAAAAATCACGTCCCAAGGCTTATACTAAATAATAAGTAAAATATAAGGAAAGACCCCCAATTGTCAGTATAGTCTAGTATATAAGTATGATATAATAGTGTTTATTTATGGTCCTACTACTTATTGATAAATGATTTAGTGATTAAACCTCAGGGGAAGACTAATAAAATAGTTATACTCAAATCAAACTCACAATACTTGGATTTAAGTGCGTGCTAGTGGTGGAAAATAGATGAATAAAGTATAGTTATAGCTTATATAACAATAAAATCAATTTATAGTGGCTTTATAATATATTTCTAAAGGTTAATAATTGTATAGTAGTGTTTGTTGGAGTTGTAGTAATTGAATGATGATAAATAACTGTCAAAATCCCTCCTTACTTATACCCAAATCCACTGGAGTGCACAGACCTTCAATCCAGATGATGTCACTGCTATCCCTGGAAATTACAGCACTGTGAGGGCCCATCACCTCCCCATGGCGTTTACTTCAAGCAGTTTCAACACCCAGACCTCCAGTAAGGACCCTCCATCACTATTAATAATAACACTGATCCATACCATAAATAGAAAACCCAGATAAAAGCGGATACCATAAAGAAACAGGTAAAATAAACAATCAAAAAGAGATTTAATGAAACTAAAAGCATATAAAGGAAACAAATAAAATGTCCGAGCCCCCAATAACATCCCCAGGCATCCACATTAACCCAGAAACATCCTTCCAACCCATAAATCCGTGAATAACCATCCAAGGAAGTAATTTTAGTTGTCCAAACTGGGTGTATGCGCCTGATATAGGTGTCTATGCTTCTGTAGGTATTGTGAGTCCACTGATTTCGTCCATATGATCTAAAATAAGCAGAAAAACAAAGTTTATAGGCTATTAAGGGGCTAAAACCCACTTATATACCTAAATATACATAATATACTGCATATTTCACTGAATATGAGATTTATGTATACATATAAGCTTATGTATGTCAATAATTACTTCATATCACTTAAGATAAGTATATTATGACTCCATTAACACCTTAATAAATATTATTAGGCCATGGATAAGCTATTTAAACTATTATAAGTTATATAATAGAATAATAATTATATATATATATAATAAAATAATATATATTATTATTTTAACCTTATTTTTAAGATATAAGCTTAATCTACTTAAGGTTATCTTATTTTAAGCATAAGAAATACTCAGTCCTAAGGATATTTAGGCTGACAAAAACAACCTCATCTGTGCAATGACTGGATCTCTTCACCTCTACAAGACTTCTTGTGATGCCTTCCCCTCCAGAAAAAAACAATGCCACAGACCTGGACCATTATCCTCTTCATCAACTTCATCTACACCTCAACCTGGTCCATCTTTCACTAGAACTAAAATATCTAGGCCTTCCATCCTGATACCCAGATTAATCAACAAAATTCACCCTTCCAAAAAGAGTTCCAACACTATTCCAAAAACTAGTTACATCATACCAGGTCCTTCTGATGGTAAAACTAATTTTCCTCCATCCTGAATTTCAAACTGATGACTTTCCAGTTCTTCCCCATCCAGACAATGATGATGACAATGTGGGAGCCATTGAAACACCAATGCCCAATCATTTCCCACCATTAAGGCCAAATTTCAACAACACTCTTCTCAACAAAAATATCTCATACTAAACTAGTTTAAGTGCACTCCTGCTAAAGATCCACAGGAAATTGAGAAAAGAAGACACCTCATCCACCAGCTCAAAGCTAAAGCTGAAAACTTTGTTTCATCTCTTGATTCTCTTCTGTAATACCACTTGGTTCTTGGTTTTTATTTAGAAAAGAAAATATGACCATAGCCTCTATAGGATGTAGCCACTAAACAACCCTCAGTTTAAAGTCTTGGGGGACTATCCTCATTTTATAGTCTTGGGGGACTCAAAACACAAATCATAGAGTCAGAACCAGAGATCAACCACATTAAGACACAGAAAAAAATCTAAAATTCTGGGGTAATTGTGTATAGAGCTTCCAGCCCATCAAATACCCCCAAACTTGCCTTTGCTAAATTCAGAGGCTTTACTTTTGAATACCCTCTGCCAATTATCAAAATCAACACCAAAAAAACCCCATTCCCCAGTTTATAGTCCTGGGGGCCTAAATAATTCCTCAGTATATAGTCTTGGGGGACTGTAGAACCATTTTTCAGTTTAAAGTCTTGATGGACTGCATAACCAATTTTCAGTTTAAAGTCTTGATGGACTGCATAAGAAATTTTCAGTTTGAAGTTTTGATGGACTGAAAAATCAATTTTCAGTATAAATTCTTGATGGACTGGTGCATATACACCTCTATTCAACTTGTTGAGCTTCAACATCCACTTCATCTTCTACCCATTACTGAAAAAAACTTTTATCTTATCTCTTTCTTTTTTATTCCTGTTCCACCACAGATCATGGCAAAAATTTTATCCCCTTCTTATGACCCATCAGCTCTTCCTTTCTTGACTTCTCCCAAGGAATATGCTTGAAAACAGTGCATCCAAATGTGCTGACCCTGCACTTTCACTCTACCAACTCCAGAAGCTAAACTATGCAACAAGGCTTGTGACTCTTGTAACTCCAAAAAGAAAAGATGTAATAGAGACACCAACTACCATATACCTCCATCTTCACCTTCTCAAAAATATATTTCCAGATTCCCTACTAGATTCCCAGAACTAGGTCCAGCCTCTTCTTCTTTATTTTCAGCTCCTTCCAGAAGATCCAGGCAATGAGTCCCCAGAACTCTCTTGAAAAGGCCAGATTTATGTTCCCAAAATTTATCTTTTCTCTCTTCATTTCAAGCTCCAAATTCTTCAAAATTAACTCTTAGGCTCCTAGACCACATCCAGGGGGCCCGCCTGCCTCACTAGAAATAAAAAAATAAGGCTCAAAACTTCCAGAATCAACCAGAAAACAGCCAAAATCATCAAAACAACACCAACACCTCTATGCAACAGCCTCCTAGTGCACCCAGAGAAATTCAGACAGAAATTTTAAGGTCCAATAACGCCAAAAATTCCCAAACTTCTAGAAGACCTTCTGGAGCTCCCCAAAAACAAACCAGAGCTCCCAAAACTGCTCAAATCCCAAAATCACCTTTTCCATCCAGAAGAAGAAACTACACCTCTCCTCTGCTTGCCAAATATTCTTCTGAAAGTTAAATTTCTTCAAGAGTTTCATCCAGAAGACAAAAATCAGCCCCTAGATCACTTTCACCTTCCCCATCCTCCAACAACTTTGGTTCTCCAGCACCAGAAACCAATCCAACTGAGTATGATATGAATAACAACAAAAAATCTCCTTCTGCAGCTAGGCCGCAGGAACAGATCCATCCCAGTTCACCTTCTCAGCACCCAATTGAAGAAGATCAGGACAACCCATATTTATCTCTGGCTGATCCTCCAATCACAAAACTATCTATTCCTTCAGAAGTCCGAATCCCTATGGCTTACAATTTTGAATAAATTCCAATCTGTAAGTACCATAATATTTGATCCAATTTTATCAATAAAAAAACAACTTCTGAGAAAAATTATTCTTTTTTAAATGGAACCCCTCCTGAAAATACTATTGGAGTTGGAAGACCCTTTGAAACTTCTTTAACCCTGGATTATGAGGATATGAAACAAAACCTAAGCATCATGTTTTTGAAAAGCTAAGGGCTTTTGCTCTTCATGTACCATTGAAGGAGTTTGTAAAGACCCTGAGAAAGCAACTTCTGGAAAACCACTGGAAGATGTCAAGAATCCTTAAGAACACCTTCGAAAATTCTATTCCAGCCTCTTCTTCTTCCTCCCAAAAACTACCTTCCAAACCAGTTCCAGACCATTACAACCAATACCATCTTTCCAGCAGAATGCACTTTAAAGAACACAGTGTATCCACCAAGCCTAACAAAAACAAAAACATCAACACAATCCTAATCAACCTCCAGAAGCTTCTTCTTCCCAAAATTAAATTATTCAAAACATAAAATAAATTAAATTAATAAATAAATAAATAAAACAATTAATAATTAGCAATTAAAAAAATATTTTTATTTTTATTTTATTTTTTTAATTTTGACAGTACTGATTACTACCGATAACTACTAACATACTAAAAAAAACTTGGAAAGAATTAAAGCCATAATGCCCAAAAAAGTATGAGAGCTGAGAAATCAAAATGAATAATAATAAAATAAAATAAATAATAAATACAAATAGTATCCCCCATCAAATTGATGAGATGATCCCATGATACCTTACCCACATCCAAGTGCACCTTTTAAAAATTTTAAAGATTTGAATAATTTTGAACTGAAATAAAATATAAATAAATACTAGAAATTAAAAAAATAAATAAATAAATAAATTAAAAAAAATTAAAAAATTGAAAAATTAAAAATTAAAAAAATTAAAAAATTGAAAAATTAAATAATTAAAAAATTAAAAAATTAAAAATAAAAAAATAAAAGAAATATTAAAATATTAAAGTATTAAAATATTAAAATATTAAAATAGTTAAATAATTAAATAATTAAATATTAAAATATTAAAATATTAAAATATTAAAATATTAAAATAATAAAATATTAAAAAATTAAAAAATTAAAAATATTAAAAATAATAAAAATTAAAAAAAATTAAAAAATTAAAAAATCAAAAAATTAAAAAATTAAAAAATTAAAAAATTAAAAAATTAAAAAATTAAAAAATTAAAAAATTAAAAAATTAAAAAATTAAAAAATTAAAAAATTAAAAAATTAAAAAATTAAAAAATTAAAAAATTAAAAAATTAAAAAATTAAAAAATTAAAAAATTAAAAAATTAAAAAATTAAAAAATTAAAAAATTAAAAAATTAAAAAATTAAAAAATTAAAAAATTAAAAAATTAAAAAATTAAAAAATTAAAAAATTAAAAAATTAAAAAATTAAAAAATTAAAAAATTAAAAAATTAAAAAATTAAAAAATTAAAAAATTAAAAAATTAAAAAATTAAAAAATTAAAAAATTAAAAAATTAAAAAATTAAAAAATTAAAAAATTAAAAAATTAAAAAATTAAAAAATTAAAAAATTAAAAAATTAAAAAATTAAAAAATTAAAAAATTAAAAAATTAGAAAATTAAAAAATTAAAAAATTAAAAAATTAAAAAATTAAAAAATTAAAAAATTAAAAAATTTACAAATTTAAAAATTTAAAAATTTAAAAATTTAAAAATTTAAAAATTTAAAAATTTAAAAATTTAAAAATTTAAAAATTTAAAAATTTAAAAATTTAAAAATTTAAAAATTTAAAAATTTAAAAATTTAAAAATTTAAAAATTTAAAAATTTAAAAATTTAAAAATTTAAAAATAAAAAAATAAAAAAATAAAAAAATAAAAAAATAAAAAAATAAAAAAATAAAAAAATAGAAAATTAAAAAAATAAAAAAATAAAAAAATAAAAAAATAAAAAAATAAAAAAATAAAAAAATAAAAAAATAAAAAAATAAAAAAATAAAAGAATAAAAAAATTAAAAAATAAAAAAATAAAAAAATAAAAAAATAAAAAATAAAAAAATAAAAAAATGAAAAAATAAAAAAATAAAAAAATAAATAAATAAAAAAATAAATAAAAAAATAAATAAAAAAATAAAAAAATAAAAAAATAAAAAAAATAAAAAAATAAAAAAATAAAAAAATAAAAAAATAAAAAAATAAAAAAATAAAAAAATAAAAAAATAAAAAAATAAAAAAATAAAAAAATAAAAAAATAAAAAAATAAACTCATAAATAATAATGAAACAAAAATAGAATTCCCTTGACAAATAGAAGAGCTTTTCCTCACCAATTCTTTTCCAGATCCAGGTGACCCTGATGTGGTACACCCTACCATTTTCGATTTTCGTAATTTTCCATCTTTTTTTTATCTAATAAACTCCCATAAAAAATTTAATAAAAAAAAGAAAAAAGAAAATAATATAAAACCACATCCATAAACAGAAAACAGAACATAAAACAAATAATAGAAATCCAAACTCCAGTCCATTCCAAAGAAAAGATCATTAGGTGCGCTCCCTCCAATAAGTAAAAATGATGGGGGACCACCAGTGATTCACCACCAACAAAGAATAAATAACCAAGAACCATGGAGCCAGTCCACTCCAGTTTAAAATTATAGAGAACTAAAAACCTGAATAAAAGATGAGAACTAGGATTCAACTAAATAAAAGCAAGGATTTAAAACAGAATTTCTGGGGTAACTGTTACACAGAGCTTTCAGCCCATCAGTTACCCCCACACTTGTCAATGAAAAATTTAGATGTCTCTCCCTTGGTTACCTTCTAACTAAAAACTTTCACCTCAAAATTCAACCAATCAACACAAAAACAACCAGGAAGGAGACAAGCACTTGAATACCACAGAGATCCAGTCTAAAGTTATAGAGGACTAAAGACCTGTATAAGAAGACCAATTCTAGGGTTCAACAAAATTAAGAGAAGGGGTTGGAAATAGTAAATCTGGGGTAACTGTTATACAGAGCAGCCAGACCATCAGTCACCCCCATACTTTCCAAAATAAATTATAGATACACCCCCTGGGTAAAATCTAACAAAAAGGTTTCCAACACAACAGATGCACAGTATCACCAACAAAAAACCCAATAAAAAGAATGACTCATAGTTTATCCTCATGGGGGAGTTAGTCTTCTTCCCTTCTTGTGCCTCTGGGATAAAACCTCTTCACCTGGTCAGCAGCCACTCTCTTCTTCATGACTTCCCCATCCAATTCCTCCAATTGATGTGATCTGCCTGAGAGTTGAGATCTATTTCTATAAGGACCATTCCACCTTTCAGAGAATATCTTTCCCCACTGAATCTCCAAAATCCTATAATACACCAATACCAACCACCCAGGCTTTAAAGTATTCCTCAGCCAGTGAGCCAACCTCTTATCCCAATATCTAACTGAATGCTTCCTGATCTTCATCATCCTTTCATAGGCTTTTTCATGAAATTTCTCCTTCCCTTCAATCTGCTTCATTCTGGCACATAACAAATCTTCAGTTAAAAAAACTTCATCCCAATCAATTCTCAAATATGAAATTACCTCAAAATCTACTGGTAAAGCTGCCTTCTGGCCAAAAATAAGCTCATAAGTTGAATATCCAGTAGTCCTCTTGACAGAAATTCTGTCAGCAAGTAAAAACAAAGGTAAATGATTCCAAAACATTTCAGAACTATCCAAACACATCTTGACCAAAGCATCTTTCAACCATGACTTCAGCTTCAGGATAAAAAGGAGTAGCCACTATCACCTTGGACCCAAAACTAGTAACAGCTTCCTTAAATTCAGATACAAACTCAGGCCCCATTTCATAAGCCCATACCTATAAATCCACTCCTTCTTCAAAAACTCTGCCACATTCTTAGCAGTCGATTTAACCAGTGGCACTGTCTCAACCCAACCAGATAAATCATCCCTGGCCACAATCAAATATTTATACCTTCCCTTCTTAATGTGGACCACATCCAAACTGAATCTTCCAAACACATATGATTCTCCAGTAGCATGATCAATTTCTTTTAGTTTCAAGTGACTTCTTCTTTGAAACTTTTCACAAGATTGGACCCAAACCTGCACATCCAAATTCATAACAGCCACCAAAATATTTCTGCTAATCCTCTATAAGTCTCCCCAAAGCCTCTATGACCAAGTTCTTCATGCAAAGACATCAGCACCACCTCCTGACCCTTCTTCTGAGTCACCACAACTTGCGGATTTGGATGCCTCCTCTTCATTAATCTTCTCCCTGACACATAAAATCCAAGGCTCTTCTTCTTGATTGCTAAACAAGTATCATCATTACAACTATCTGGCCTCTCCAAGGTCAGCACATATTCCACCATAAGAAAATAAAACCCAGACTAACCCCAGGTCTCATCTTCAAAATCTAATAAAATAACATCCAAGGGCACAACCCTGTCATCAAAATCACCAGTATGCACATGGGCCGATCCAACCGCTAATCCAGGACACCAATCTTTAAATTTGGGCACATCTTTCTCTTTCCACTGAGTTTTTAGAAAATACAGTTACCAAAAAAAACACCATTTCCTGAATTTTAGCCGTCCCAAACAACATCCCCTTCTTCATACATAAAAACATCCTGATCACCAGCATCAAGATCAGATACAGCCAGTTTAACCTCATGGGGGAGGCTTAAGCCTTCATTAGAAACACAAATATCACCAGCCAGTTTAACCTTATGGCGGAGGATTGAAAAATTTTCAGCACCTCTTGTACTTGCCATAACCACTGGAACATCTTCATGAAACTCTTCTGATTCTGTATCTTCATCTGTTGGTGGTCATTTTGACAATCCATCTGGAATTTTGAATGTTTTTCCTGGCTTATGTACCAAATTAAAGGAGAAATGCTGGATAAATGCAACCCACCTAGTCATAGGAGGATTTGGAAGACTAAGAGTGTTGTTCATCTACACCAAGAACTTAGCATTCACCTGCAGCTCAAAATTCTGCCCCTACAAAACAGTCTGAAAATTCTTCAAGATTTTTTCCACACCACAGAGCTTCAACTTTGGCTGAGAATACCTAGATTCCACCTCATTAATCACCACAGATTTATACCTGACTGGACTGACCTTCCCATATTTATCTTCCTGAGACAGAACAGAACCAGCAGAAATATAACTTGAATCCATAGCCAAATAAATATTCCCAGCCTCAAAACCATAATCCAACTTATGAAACACAATATTCTCCCCTACCACCTTCTTCAAGTTCACAAATGACTCTTACTAATCATAATCCCACTCCCAATAAGTGTCCTTCCTGGTCAACTTCCTTAAAGGAGCTTCCAACAAAGAGAAGTCCTTAATAAACATCCTCACATAAAAACTAAAGCCTAAGAGTCCCCTGACTTCAGTGGTATTCTTTGGTCTTGTCCATGCTTGAATTTTATTAACCTTTTTCTTTGTCATAATCCTACCCTCCTTGCACACCACATGACCCAAAATTTCTTATTCTGGTACACAACAGAAAAAATTTGACCTAGACACAGTCAACCCAGCCTCCTCTATCCTAAGCAAAATCCTCTCTAGTGCTACAGAATACTCCTACAAAAACTTCCTAATACCAGGGTTTTCCTTCAACACCTCACTGCCATAATCAGATTTCGGACCTTTAATTACACCATCATCAATAAAAATTGAATAATAACTTGGTACTTCATCCTGAAAAATCCAAGCCATCTGTTCCTGGTAGACAGCAACAGAATTAGTAGCTCCTTGAGGTAACCTGGTCAATTGAAACCTTCCCAAAGGAGTGTCAAAAGTAGTGAGAGGCCTAGAGTCTACATAGAGTTACCTCTCATCATAAACACCCATAATATCACCCAAAACATAAACACCCTTCCAAAGAAAGCCTGCACAAAATCCTCTGCACTTGTTGGAATTCCAGAATCCTTGATAGTCACTCTATTCAAGGCCCTGAGATCATGAACCACCATAAGGTTTCCATCATGCTTCTTGAAAAAGAACACAGGACTAGAATAACTTGAGGTTGACTGTTCATTCAACCCTTTTCTTATTCTTTCCCTAACAATCTCCACAAAATAATCCCTTATATCAGCAGGAATTGGAATTGATCTAATTTTCCAAGGCTCATGAGGAACCACTGGATTCAGATAAAGTGAACTGTAAGAATACTTTAACACAGCTCTTTCCTCCTCCATAAAAGCGATTGCCTTTTCCCTCAACACCAGCACATAGAACAACAACTTCCTCTCCTCCTAAGATAATTACCCACCAGGACCAAAATTCACCACCTCCAACATTTTCCTAGAATACTAGAAGCTTCCACAAAATCAGGTGTATTCTTCACTAAAGTTTTCACATATGGATCTTTTGAAAAAGGAGGCCTCTTCAAAGGCAGGTTTGGTCCAACTGGAATAGTCTCATTGACAGGCCTAATCTTCACTTCTACCTTCATGTACTTAGCAGCATCCACTTTCAAATCTTCAGGTTCAACAGGGGTTCTTCAATCTTCCTAAAAAAACAAACAGGGATTTCCCCAATGCTCACAGGAGTGGCCAAGGTAATTTTCTTGAAAGAGGTAGAAGAAACCCTAGCAGTGCACAATTGGGAGGACTTAATTATACACCCCAATCTCACTGCCCCAAAGCTTTTCAATTCCACATTCCTATTTTCCTCCACAATAACAACCTTGATTCCATCACTTCCAAAAAATCTATCACCCTTCACCTCTTCAAAAAAATAAACTTGAAATAATTTTTTTTGATCTTTTTTCTTCTTTATCTTCAGATTTTTTTCTTCTTTTCTTGATAGGGTGCCTTCCCTAAAACAGAAACCAGGGTTGCAAAATTTCTCAAATTTGTGGCCAAGGTAATGTCTTTTGAAAGGTGTAGAAAAAACTCTAGTGGTGCAAAATTGGGAGGACTTACTTTTAGACCCCAATCTCACTGATCCAAATCTTTTTCATTCAAAATACATATACCCCATATTTCTTCTTGAAATTTATATAAAATTAATCTTGAAATAATTAAATGAACAGAAAATTGATAATAAACTTGAGAATACTTGCAGAGAAGAGAAACATTATACAAAGAAAGCTGAAAATCCACTTGAAATATCTCCAAATGAGCTGACCTACTACAACCTGGGATTTCCACTGAAAGGGGAGAGGTTTCAGTACTTGGGTGATCAGCTCCACCTACTCCAAAAAATAAGGCTCTCCATCAGAGCCTGAGACAGGTTCCAAAAAACCAGAATCAGCCCTATACTCCCTTTTCCTCTCACAAAATCAGAACAATGACACATAGAGCTAATCCCAGGCCTAGTCTTCCAACCCTCTTCACCAGGTAAATACAACCTCATATGCAGGGTCCTTTCATCCTCCCCTTCAACTCCAAGCTGATACAAACTCCAGGTTGATATTCAATCCTTGCTGAAAAATCCATCAAAAATGGGCCACCTAAAACTGCCTTAACAGTGTTTTTTGCAATAAAAAAAATGCACCTTCCCAGAAGCTCCACCAACATTCAGATTCACATGCTCTTCTGTTACCACAAATTCAGTCACATGTCAACCAATCCCTCTCAAATTCCCACCAATAACAGTTTTGATTGGAAGGCCCAATTTAGTTGCCTCAGATAAAGAAATAATATTGATCTGAGAACCAGAATCAACCAAAGCTCTGATGACCTTTCCATTCAGAGTGACATTGACAAACCCCAGAGGAGCAGAGAAATTAGTCTCTGAATTCTCCCAAAAATTCTCAGCAGAATCACACACAAACTCCACCTCCCCAGAAGAAACCCTTCTCCTGGTCAACATCTTCTTTTTCTTCTCAGCTAAACCAGGACTGATAGCAAAAAACTACCCATAATTCAAGGATATAGTCACTATATTCATCTTCTCCAGCACCTAATCTGTCACACAAGCTCTCTCTGCAACCACTGGCCTCTCAAAATGGGCTTTTGGTTTCACCACCTTAGGCCTTGATGCCACTTGAGGTCAATAACCTCCATACACAGGTTTCTTGACCACAGGAACTAAACCAGATCCATCCCTTGTGACCCTGGCCCCACTGATCTTTGGAAAAGAAGCCAAAGAAACATCCTCCTCAGAGTCAGAATTTAAATCCATTAGAATTGGATGCCCATTCAGATCATAGGCACCATAACTTGGTGGGCCTATATCTGCCATTACCTTCTGCATCTTGTACAGCTCCTCCTTTCTAACCTTCCTCCTGGCCTCCATCTTTGGGTACACCTTGGTAGCCTTGGGTTTAGGCTGAGCCTGTGAAGTGCTTTTGGGCTAGAAGCTCTCCCAGATTCAACACCATAAACACCAGCCAAAAATTCTCTCCTTGACTTTCCTTCACATGAATACAACTCCAAAACATCATAAGAAGTAGAAAAAGAGACCTTATAGACCTCCTTCCCTTTCCCCTTAACATAAACACCCTCCTTACAAGAAGACTTCTCCTCATTGGGAATCTCCTCAAACTTTGACCTCCACTGATTGGGGCTACCCCTTCTCCTTATCAAATCCACAGGAGCCTGCCCCTCACTGGGCTTCAAAAAAGAACCATCAGGAAATCAAACACTCTCCCATCAAATTCCAGCTTTCCCTCTGACACATCTCTGTTCAGAGCCCAAAAATCATTTGACATGTGCCCCCTCCAACCACAATAGGAGCACACCCAAGGATCACTACTACCACCATCCCTCCTTTCAAAAGTCTTGGCCTGCTGCATTGAGGCCCTATTCACCTTCTGAGTCTCTTGCAAAAAGTTGTGCAACTGCTAGGTTAAATCTACCAGTTGCTCTACAACTTGGTCCCTCTCCTCTTTAGGAACCTTCACCACCTTCTTCTCCTCCTTCTTCACCTTAACCTCCTGCTTAGCCAAAGAATCACTGACTTTTCTGACATACTTAGCACACCCCTACTGATAGGTGTCCACAGACAATAACTTCAGATGGGCCTCCAAAGCCTCCTTCACCTTGTCCAAGACAGGCAGTTTCTGGTCCCCATTAGAAAGATTATTCATCATCTCCTTCCTTGACAGCTCCATCAACACATTCATCCTGAAATCACCAGCCAGGGAAGACCAAAAATCATCTTTGGCAGAATTTTCATGTGCTAACTCCTCCACTTCAACCAAATACTTCACCACAGGGTCAAACTACAAAAGAAACTTCCTGTAACTGTGAAGGTTACCCACACCACCATAATATTTCCATTCACTGGACACCTAATTCAGATCCACCATAGTAAATCTGACCCCCCGTCTATCCACCATTTCCCTACACAACAACTTCCAATCCCTCTTCTTGTAACCAGACATGGCTACTACCTTCTTCTCCACTGTGCTATCCCCAATGAAGAAAATGATTTGCTTCACCATATCCAGGTAAGAAGCACCATCCACCCCAGAAGCAGCCTCACACTTCTCAAAAACAACTTCTCATCTTCCGCATTAAACTTGGTCCCATACCAAGTTTTAATCCTAACACACTCCCTAACCACCACAGCAGGAGGGTCTCTCTCTCCACTGAAAGTCACCACAGGAATAGAGGAACCAGAAGCCATACCTTCAAACTAAAATTTCCAAGTTACAAACTAAAACCACCACCAAAGGGCCAACCAAAGACAAAAAGGACTCCAAAGAACTAGAAAGTCCAAACCCCCACATTGGGAACCAGAAATGTAGACAATCCTATAGTGCTAGCTATAGGCTTTGACCAAGGAGTTAGAGAAAAACTAGAGAGAAAATCCCCTTTCCCTTTAGAAAAATAAAGTGAGATACACCTGCTAAAGTAAATTGAGTCTTGATTTCTAAAACTCCTTTCCAACACACTTGACTTCCTGATTAGTCAAGGAAGTAGTCCCCATAAAGACTACCACACCAAAGAACTGAAATGTAAACCAATGTCCATACCATAGAAAGCATTATACTTGATGTAGGTTTCAATGCTACACCAGAGACAGAAAGATACTTGATATAGCTTGCAAGACTATACCAGAGAAACAGTGACCAGAGTTGAGGTCAAGTAAGAACTAACCTTTTCACAACCCAGGCAAAAGATGCCACAAAAACCTAAAAAAGTGAAGCACAGAGATTCCAGGTATACCAGATGGTTGATGATAAATAGAATGTCCTTAAATTTCCTTAACTATCTCTTACACAGCCCACCCTGGCCTTTTTCCCGCCAAATCCAGCTTTCCCACCTTTCTACAAACATGAGAATTCCTATAGAGGATTCCACATGTGCAGGTGGGCGGGCGGCCTGATGTAGGGATGGCTGCATAGTGGCAGGTGTGTATCAACTTTTTGGCCCTTAAACACCCTTAAACGCCTAAAAACACCCTCTAAAACAACAAAAAAACAGTAACTACATGTAGAAACAAGCTAATTACACATAACACATACCAAAATGATGAGAAAAGAAAGAAAATTGAGTTGAGACATAATAAGTGACCCTAGCTTAAGCCTACTAAAACACAACTAAAAATCTAAAAACTAACAAAACACCAATAAAAAAGCCATAACCATAACTATACCCTACATACCAAATACCTCCTAATATGCACTCCAAAGGCCTACCAAGATTTGAAAGACCACAACATGTGAAAGTGACAGGGTGGGAAAGAAAGGGATGATGTCGCCAACATGTTGTGAAAAATAAATCTGGAAAAAAGTGCTGATTTGAGGTCATAACTAACACCCCACAATAGGTATTTTTAGTTATTCCCATGGGAAAGAACTAGAATTAAAAAGATTAAATTTTAGTTAAAATAAAACCTATTAAATATTCTAAATTAAAAAATATTATACTTCAATTTTATGGCTGTGAAATAAATTAGATAAAATGGTTCAGGTATACACTTTTAGTTTCTAGGAAAAAGATTTTGCAGGAGTAATTCACAACTCAAAATTAAAAAGTCACCCTCAAGTAGAAAATTATGGCTTATGTATTGATCAATTATTGATTATAAATAGGGTTCTCACACTGATAGGTAAACATTATATTTTATTTCTATCTAATTTAAGAGTCAATTATATATATTAAATTTGATAATTTATAATAAAAAAGACTATATAAATCTTTAAAGTAATATGCCTTATCAAGAATATATAATAGTATTAATTTATTTTTATGAAAATTGATTTCAAAATAGAATCTTTTATCTCTTCATTATATATTTCATCAAACAATTTGGGTTATAGTTCTCTTTTATAAAAATATCACTTGATGAAATGATAATTATTACCTTATCTATAAAAGAAGCCAGGTTATACTGTTACACTTAAATTTAGCTTATATAAAGATAAATCCAAAAAAAATGATACAAAGAAGAATCTACATAGTTTGTATATAAAAAAAAGGAGTCCACAATAATGCATTATCCTGCCTCTTATACCCCAATTTCCATTCCTAATTCCTGATCCCAAACTCATCACATCCATTATGGATTTTTAAGAAAGTCACATGACTTATAATTTCTGATGCCATCCTTAAGTCTTTCCTCACTCTATGCTACTTACTTTTGGTGGCCAAAACTTAAATTTTTTCTATCTACACACCCCAACTGCACATTTGGTGGTGAATTCCCACTTCCCTCATCACATAAGCCTTCCACCAACAACTATGAAACACCTCTCTACTAGGAAGCTACTTCACTCAACTATGAATGCTATTGCTTTACTTTTAGCTCTTCATTATAAATCTGACTCTGATTCAGAAGATTCTTTAGCTTATATTTCTTTTCTTTCCAAAAAGTGTTACATAAACCCAAGGGGGCCAAATCTTCATCATGATCCCAGATATGATCTCTGTTCCATTCTCAACATTCCTCAAGTATTTTAAACTTCTCCTGATTCTTTCTTCAAACTTTATCAACTCACCTCCGAACAGCCTATATTTCATAACAATTCTCAAAATAAAAAGTGTGATCCTTCTCTTCAACTTGCTTTTGAACTATGTAGCTGCGGCTCATTTGGAAATGGTGCTTCTGTAAGACATTTGAATAATCTCTTTAACATAAGATATGGTAGGGTGATATTATACACCAAGTGCTGTATAGTTACTATCCTTTCCCTCAAGTCTCAAACACTTACTTTTTCAACTCCACAACAGCAACTTGAATTCTCTCAAGTAATGGAAGATGACAGCTTCCCTGGATGTGTAGGTTTTACTGATGGCACAACTATACCTTTCAGTCAAAAGCCTGCTCATGATAGCAACCATTATTTTGATTTCAAAAAAAGGTTTCTTCAAAATGTTCTCCAATTTCACATCCTTCATAAACTAAATTTTTATCTTCTTTGTAAATACTCTATTGCCGTTCAACTTGTCTGTGACATCAACAAAAAGTTTATTTCTTTTCATAGTGGCTGCCCCGGTGTAGACACTCCTATAGTACTAGCTATAGGCCTCGACCAAGGGTGTTGTAGAAAAACAAGAGAGAAAATCCCCTGTCCCTTTAAAAAAATAAAGTGAGATTTACCTGCTACAGTAAATTGGTTCCTGTTGCTAAAGCCTCTTTTCCAACACACTTGACTGCCTGATCAGCCAAGAAAGTAGTCTCCAGACAGACTACCAAACCAAAGAACTTAAATGTAGACCAATGTCCACACCAGAGAAAGCAATGATACTTGATGTAGGTTGCATATCCACACCAGAGACAGAAATAATACTTGATATAGCTTGCAAGACTATACCAGAGAAACCAGTTGCAAAGTTAAGTTAAATGAAGAACTCACCTTGCAACAAACACAGCCAATTGTGGCCAAAAAACAGTGAAAACTGAGTGAGGAACAAGGATATCACCTCCGGATGGTTGTATGATAATTAAAGTTTCTCCAAACTCTTTTTTTTTTACTATTTACACACAGACCACTATCTAAAAGCCCATGCACACCAACAAATTTGGCGTTCTTGAGCCCCAAATTGGATAAAACTCCTCTAGAAACGCTTCCCAGCCTTCTAGCACTGAGGCGGGTGGTCTGCCCAACATCGAGAGGCCCGCCTGAGGTGGCTGGACCACCCTGAAGCCAGAAAACCACCAAAAACCCTCAAAAATACCCAAAATACTTAGAAAAATTTACTATGACCACTAAAACCTTCAAAACACATAATTAGGCTATAACAACATTGTGACATAAAATGTAGAGAAAAATTAGCCCATTCTTAAGGTAATAAGAGCTTAACCCTAAGACTTAAGCTTAGCCCATACAACACAAAAAACAAAATTAAATAGCTATCTTTTTAAATAAAAAAATGAGAAAATAACCACTTAAAACTTATAATATTAAAAATGTCACCAGGACATAAAGTATAGAGAAACCCTGGGGCTATCCAATGGTAGTACCCAAATTCCTGCAGTCTCAATATTCACTGAATAATTCCAGAAAAACACCCAATTATTAAATAATGCCAGTTAACACATATCAAAACAACGCCAAATAGACCAACAAAGGGCTCCTCCAATGTTGCAAGACCACATCCTCCCTCCAATAGAGAATTTCCACATTCCCCTTTATCACAACCACTATGTTCAGCTTTCTTTCCAAATCTGCTACTGACATGGGTCCTTGCCAATACTACATTGACAACAGTCTCATCTGTACCATCACACCACCGGCTCATCCCTACAGAACCTCCTGTGATGCCTTTCACTCTAGGAAGAAGAAGACTTGTTTCAGACCTGGTCCATTGTCCTCTTCAACATCTTCTCCTCCTCCACAACCTGATCCACCTTCTACCAGCACCAAAAGTTCCAGACCATCCATCCTGATCCCCAGACTGGCCAACAAAT
Organism: Hemileia vastatrix; assembly: GCA_030280995.1. Classification (NCBI taxonomy): domain Eukaryota; kingdom Fungi; phylum Basidiomycota; class Pucciniomycetes; order Pucciniales; family Zaghouaniaceae; genus Hemileia; species Hemileia vastatrix. The sequence continues at coordinate 25,623,756 of JASXTE010000008.1, read as the reverse complement.
TACACCCTTTAAAAAAGAGTTCCAACCCTGCTACAACCACTAGCTCTACCATCACTGGTCCTTTTTATGGTAATCCCAATACTTCTTCATACTGAAATTCAATCTGACAAATTTCCAGTTCATTTCCATACGGACAGTGATGATGACAATGTGTGAGCAATTGAAGCACCCCCACCCAATCCTTTGCCCACCATCAAAGACAAATTCCAACAAAATTCTTCTCAACAGAATCATCTCATTCTAAATTACTTCCAATACACTCCTGCCAGGAATCCACAGGACCTTGAGAAAAGGAAGAACCTCATTCACCAGCTCAAAGCCAATGCTGAAAAGTTTGTTACATCTCTTGATTCTTTTCTTTAATTGCTTCTTGCCCAAAAATCTTGATTTAGAAATAAAAATAAAAATAAACTCCTCAGTTTAAAGTCTTGGGGGACTCATCCTCAGTTTTAAGTCTTGGGGGACTAACAGCCCTCATTTTATAGTCTTGGAAGACTCAAAACCCTCATTTTATAGTCTTGGGGGACTCAAAAACGCAATCAAAAGACAGAACCAGAGATCAAAACATTAAAGCCCAAAGAAACAAACTAACATTCTGGGATAACTTCTCTACAGAGAAGCCAGCTCATCAGTTACCCCAACACTTTCCTTAACTAAATTCAGAGACTCCCCCTTTGGTTGCACTCTCCCAGAGTCACACCAACTCCCATTATCAGTTTATAGTCCTGAAGGACTCAACCATTAAACCATCCTCAGTTTAAAGTCTTGGGGGGACTGTTCCATTTCTTATTTTAAAGTCTTGATGGACTGCCCAGTGTTCAGTTTAAAGTCTTGACGGACTTTACACAGTGTTCAGTTTAAAGTCTTGATGGACTAAAAGATCCACAGTAGTAACAAAAATAAAAATCTTCAAGCATTCTTAAACAAAACCAGCCAGTTTTAAGTCTTGGAGGACTACCAGTGTTCAGGTTAAAGTCTTGATGGACTACAGAACCCATAGAGGATTCAAATTCTTGAAATGAAATTGTAATCAGCCAGTTTAAAGTCTTGGAGGACTATCAGTGTTCAGTTTAAAGTCTTGTTGGACTACACACATTTTGCATAAAAAAAAGGCAAAGCCACCTCCATGCACAATGCTCCACAGCCAACCTTCTGAACTTCTACTCTTTCTTCATCATCTACACATCACTGATAAAATTTTCATTTGTCTCTTTTCTCTTCATTATTGTTCCTTCACATATCATGGCTGGATCCCCAGATTTTGACCCATTGTACCTTCCCTGTTTCACTGATCCAAAGGACTATGCTTGTAAACAGTGCATCCACAAGTGCAGACCTTGCTCTTTCACTCTTCCTACTCCTCAGACCAAGTTCTATAACAGGGCCTGTGATTCCGGCAACTCTAAAAAGAAAAGATTTGACAGAGACCACAACTATCCAATACCTCCGCCTTCACCTTTACATAATTATATTTCCAGATCTCCTTCCATGTCACCAGAACTTGGACCTGCTTCTTCATCTTTATCTTCTGCTCCTTCCAGATGATCACACTGTTCTATTCCCAAAACACTTCCTAAAAAACCCGCTTTATCCTCTCAAGAATCTTCTTTTATCTCATCAAATTCAGCCATAATAGCTTCAAAATCAGCTCCCAGGCTTCTAGACTGTGTCCAGGTGGCTTGGCCACCTTGCCAGAAAGCAAAAATCAGGCTCAAAACTCCCTAATTCAGCCAGATAACAGCCAAATTCCTCCATCAAACACTAACAAATCTACATAACAACCTCCTAATTCTCCCAGAGCAATGGGTACCACCACTATTTCTTTATATGACCACACCAAAAAATTCCAACATCTCTAGAAAGCCTGCTAGAGGGCCCTCTGAAAACACTGGCACACCCAACACTGCCTTAAACAAAAAACTCCTGTTACTTCAAGAAGAACTAACTTCACCCCTCCTCTGGCTACCAATTATTCCTCTGATAGTTCCCTTTCTTCTAGATCTTCATTTAGCAGATCACAATCAGCTTCCAGGTCACCTTCTCCTGGTCCTTCCTTCAACCAACCTGGCACTCCTCTTCCAGTATCTAACCCACCTGCGCCAAGCAATAATATAAACAACAAAAACAACAACAGTAGCAGACCTGATTCTCCACCCAGGCCACAGGAACCTCCTTCTTCTAGTCCATCTTCCCAACACCATTTAGAGCATGATAATGAGAATCCATACCTACATCTGGTTGATCCTTCTTCAACATCCATTCAACATTCTTCAACAGTCCAGATTCTGGCTGCATAAAAATTTGATGAGCTCCCAATCTGTAAGTACCAAATTAATAAATCCCATTTCTTTAACAGAGAACAATTACTGATCCTTTTTTTCTGTTTAGTTGGAACCCTGCCTCTTGAAACTGCAATTGGGATTGGCCAACCTCTAGAAACTACCTTAACACTAGAATATGCCAACATGAAACAACACCTAAGAATGATGTGTTCAAACATGCTTAAGGTCTTTGCTCTTCATGGTCAGTTGAATGAATTTGAAAAGAATTTGAGGAAACAGCTCCTTGATGACCACTGAAAAATGTCTAGAATAATCAAGCACACCTTCCAGAACTCTATCACCGCTTCTTCCACTTCTTCCCAAAAATTACCTTCTAACCCAGTACCTGACCATCACAATTCATATACTCTTTCCTGCCGCCTACACCACAAAGAACACAGTTCTTCCTCCAATCCTAAAAAAAGCAAAAATGTGACCATAATCTGGACCAACTGCCAGAGGTTTCTTCTTCCAGACATTAACATAAAAAGAAAGATATTAATAATTCACTAAATAGAGAGAAAAAAAATAATTAACAGATAAATATAAAAAAATTTTGTTTTATTTTTTATTTTATTTTATTTTTATTTATATATATATATATATATATATATATTTATATTATTTTTTTATTTTTCTTTTTTATTTTATTTAAACTACTAACATACCAAAAAAACTTGAAAATAATTAAGCAAAATTACCCAAAAAATATGAGAGCTGAGAAATTAAAATGAAATGAATAATAATAATTACAAATGGTATCCCCCAGCCAATTGATGAGCTGATCCCCTGATACCTTACCCACATCCAAATGCACCTGTCAGCCTGTATATCTCCAGGACTGAGTAAAAAGTACTTATAAGTTATGTTAAACACATGAACTATACATGGGAATAATAAATAAGAGTACACAAATAGTATACATAAGTAAAATTATGATAATACACAAAAAAATGCCATTATAACACCTTATATACACGCATATATCCACCTTTTATAGGTCTTATGTACTTAATATTAAGTTGGGATATGTTAGGGTAATCTTAAGAACCTTAAGTATAAGGCTGCATAATTTTTAAGTACACTTAAAGCTGTTATATTCATTGTTTTATGCAAAAAACAAGAAATGCGCTTTATTTCACTTAAAAGTTGACTATATGCGCTATAAAATTGAGAATATCAAAATTGCGCTTTGACAGATCAATTGGGCTCATTTAGAACTATTGATTTGGCTATTTAAATGCATAAAAATAACACTTTTCAAATTTGGTGTTTTTTATGCCAGAAATGGCTTCTGTGTACTGGCCACATACTGCCTGTTTTTTTCCCGTGTGAATAGCTTCATTTTTAGCAAAGTTAGCTTTTTCACACTATAATTACCCCACATTCTACGCCCACTGTGGGGAAACACACTAAAATAGGCGACAGGCGCTTATTTAGTGTCCTAGCTTAATTAATAATGCATTGACCCTGTTTATATGCACTAATTTCATTAATAACCTCACTCTTGGCACTTTATTTCATCACCACGCTTAAATTCGCCTAAATTTAGTCAAGGATTTACCCGTGCAAGCGCCTGCCAAGAACTGCATGTAGTTACCCCACATCTCACGCTCTTTTTTAAGTTTTTGGGTGGTTTCTCAGTCAATTTTGGTTATTTTTGAATGGGAATTTCACGTAGTATAATGTCAGGATTAGCCCCATTATTTCTACAGTCAATCCCCCTGATTATTAAGCTATTATTAACCTTAAAAAGTCTCCTTTAGTCTTTAATATTATTGTTTTATACGCATATACTCTCTTTTTGTCTTTTCCTTTAATTTTGATGGATCTCCCTTATTATTTCAGGATTTTGGCGGTTATTACTCTTCTAATTATGTCATGGGTCACTGGGAATGTTGATGGGAATGTCTATTAGTTGTTTAGAGGCGTGATTAACTGTGTATTGGGTGGTACATCAAGGGAATCATTAGGGAACTCAGTGTGTATAAAAGGAGGATGTTTTTAGGTTGTATTGATTCATTCTTTATCATTTACAATTAACCAATATAACCAAACAAATTACAATACATATCAATTAGTACTTTTATAAGACTTTTGAATAGTATCTGAATTATAAAATCTATTTTTCTACCAACTACAAAGATTGTAAGCCATATATAAAACTAGTGAGAATTATATTACTGAGACCTTTGAATTTTGATTATATTTTACTACTTATTGGATTTATACTACAGTATTCATATAGGACCATTTAAATCTTCTAGACAACTGACCATTCAAGCTAGTTCACGTCCTTGTACTTGACCCTAGCCTGACAATTGGGGGCCTTTCCTCAAGAATTCTGTTATAATCCTGGTAAGTGAAATTTTCAAGAGAAGGTGCACGTAAATAATATCCCTATAAAAGTATTTGGATAATTACAACAGGTTGGGGTCACTTATATAGTGATTTTAGAAAAAGAAGCCCTGTTATATTATAAAATTGTGATATTGAATCAACAATTTTACCACTAATTTAACTTATAATTGTTATTAGTGGGTCTGTTAATAGACCAATTAAATTTGAGATCTTTGCAGATAAAATTTTTACCACTAATTTAACATATAATTGTTCTTAGTGGGAGTCTGTCAATAGACCAATTAAATTTGTGATCTTTGCAGATGATAACCAATTAAACTGATTAATTGTTTTCTTTTAACAGGACTCTTAATCTTCTCTTTTATTGGTTTGTAAAATTCATTAAATATTTAGAAAGAATCATACTGACAGTTGTTTTCTTTTGAATATAAAAACACGGCTACATATTGTAGACCAGTTAAATCAAGTGACCACATAAAAGCATATTTGACTTTTGGCACTTAAATATTCACTTCATACCAATAAGTAAGCAAGAAAATTGTCTTCAGTGGTATTGATAAATACTGATAAAACTCCTTTTTGAAGTTTTCATATCTAAACTTTCAATTCTTTAACTTCCACGTAAAAATGTGTGACAACAATGACATTGTAAGTAATAAGGTAAAACCTTATAACTTAAGACCTAGAGCTGAAAGACCTGTTACAGGACATTCAAATGGAGGGCCAGGACTCTCCCATAATAAACACTCCGTCAATGTCTCTGGAGGAAAGGGAAAAGCTTCTAAAGCAGGTTTCAATAAAGAAATCAAAAAATACATTACAAGAACAAGTTCACTCCCTATCCACCCTAATGAACACCTTGACAGTAAGAGTCAACAATATAGTGGACCAGATCAACAATCTGGAAAAGAGAGCAGCTCAAGGTTTCATAGAAGTCAACCAAGCTCTAGTGGACATAAAGACTCAACCACCAACAGTAGCAACCAACAATTCCATAGCAACACCTCCAGCCCAAGAGGAGGACCAAAAAATTACAGTAAGCAAATGGAAATGGGATTGGTACGCCCAAAACTACAACAATCCTCAACAGCAGGGCTCCAGCAGTCACCCTTACAGGGGAAAGGCAAGGAGAGGCAGAGGAAGTGGGATAAGACCTTGGTAAGTCATCCAACTTCTTATGATCAATTATATCAACCTGACAATAAATTACTTATAGGTAATGAGATTGATAAGGAAATATTGGATATTATTGATAAGGATTTAAAGGATTATTCATTTGAACAGAATATTTTAAACTTGTCTTTACATGAGGACAATGTAAATAGTTTTATGGATCACCAGGAAAATACTATTAATATAAAAATTGAACCAAATGAATTAAATCTTGACCCTGAAAATGAGTCTTCTGAATTGGACACGGAAAAAATAGAATATTTTTTAAAAGAGAATCCAATGGAATCAAAAATAATAAGTAAATTATTATTGAGAATTGAAAAATTGGAAGAGTTTTCAAAAGAGTCAGACATTAATACAGAAAATGTATTATTGCAGCTAACACAATCATTGAGTACCACAGCCAATAAATTAAAAATTATTGAAAATTCAAATAATGAATTAATCAATGAGAATAAAAGATTAAAATCTGAGATTAGAAATTTAGAAAATAAATTAGAACACTCTCAGAATATTATGGCTACCATAGAGGGACGTGTAAAATTGTCTTTTTCAAATGTTAATGATACTTTGACTCAAGTACCTGTAATAAAAGATAGGTTACAAAGAGTAGAAATTGAAGTAGCTAACATTTTGAAAAATACTGAAACAATAAAGGATAATACCTCTTATGTAGAAAGAGTACCAGTTTTTATGAAACACTCTGAGGATAAACCAATGATGGAACATGAACATAGTGTCATGGGCTCTGAGAATATAAAATCAGTAAAAGATGAAATAAATGATCATCTTTCTAAAGTAAGTGAATTACTCAATATTCCTCAGGTTAGGGAAGCAAAAACTAGCCAAAAGAACTGGCCTAAGTTAGATCAGTACCCTTCTTTTGATGGGGATTCAAAATCTGATTGGCAACAATTCATACAAAGAATTGATAACTTAAAATTTTCATACAAATTACCTGATGAAGAAATTACTTCAAAGTTAATATCTTTATTTACAGATGTGGCCTTATTATGGTTTGAATCTGTATTGAGTGAGGGAATTAATTACTCCTGGAATGAATGGAAGGCACTAATTGAAAGGCAATTTGGTGGTCCAAAATTTAGAATCACTCAACAAAGACTGTATGAAAGGGCCAGATATAATCCAAATGCTGGAGAAAAACCCATGGTCTTCTTAATGAATTTAATAAAAATCATGAAAGCTATGGATCCAAAAATGGATTATGAAGAATGGAAAGAAAAAATAATATACAAGTTGCCTATATCAGTTAGAGACATTATTGTTGCTAGAACTGAAACTGTTAGAGACACCTCTGGATTCATTAATATATGCAATGAGATATTATTAAACCACAAATATGAAACCAAGTATAGTAATTACAGACAAAGTGTTGACGTGGTAAAACCTACTACAAGTAAGTTACCAGTGGAAAAGAAAAAACCTTCAGCTCCCCTTGTCCCTAAGAGACAAGAAAATAACACTTGTTACAAATGTAATGAACCTTGGGTTAAAGGTCACACGTGTAAGAAAAGAATAAATGTTATTGAAACCTCACAAAATTCTGAACCTAGTAATCATGAAGATGAGAATGTGGAATCCAGTGAGGATTGCAAGAGTAACATATCTTACAGTGATGGTGAAAATGAGATATTTGTATTAGAACAGGATATAATGTTCCTGAATGATGCTATACCTCATACAGACACATCTTTAACTTCCATAGAGGAAGCTGAAATAATTAAAGATGTATCTCATGATACTTACAAAATAACACCTATCAGAGCACCTGTTATCATATGTGGAAAAGAAATGAATGCCATTCTTGACACTGGGGCTGCAGGTAGTGTAGTTTCACTTAATGCATTAATGAAACTTGATAGTAAGTACCAGGAAAAACTAGAACCTGTTCAGACAAAGAACTGGAGGGGTTTTGGTTCAGTATTAAATCCAATTGGCAAATACAAAACTGCTGTATTCTTTAAATATAATAAGGGATATGTTAGAGCAGTTTGTGAATTTGTAGTAATGGATAATAATAATTGTAGTGATTGGTTTATTATTGGCAATGATTTATTGACAAAATTTGGCATTAAACTAGATCCTGCAAACAGTTGTTTCACCATAGGGGTGAATGGTAAAAGAAAATTCAAAATATGTTCTGAAAATTCAGTATATACCATTTCTCCTAGAGAAGAACAACTGCAAGGTGGAAGAACCACCAATGAAGTGGGTGAATTGGAAAATGAAATCCAAAAGGCCTCTTTCAGTCCTCAACTCTCAAAAATTGAAAAAGAAGATATTTTGAGATTGATTAAATCATATCCTATGGCATTTGCTCATGGCTCAAATGAACTAGGATTGGTCAAAGACCATGAGATGAAAATCTCTTTAAGCTGTGATCTGGATAATATTCCTGGCAGTTTAAAAAAGAAACCTTACCCAGCATCTCCTGCAAAAAGGAAAGATATTGAAGACAATATAAAATTGTTGTTGGAAATGGGTATTGTTGAAAAAGTGGACACAACACCTAAGTATTGTGTCATTTCACCAGTATTAATCTCTTATGAAAAAGATAAGGCAAGATTATGTGGTGATTATAGAGCTCTGAATACATATACAGTAGATGATATTTACCCTCTACCAAGGATAGCTTCTATCCATGCTACCTTACAAGGAGCAAAATATATTTCCTGTCTGGATGGGAACAAGGGTTACCACCAGATTCCTGTGGAAAGAGATTCTCAAAATTACTTATTAATAACCACACATATGGGTATTTATAAGTATGTGAGAATGCCATTTGGCCCAAAGAATGCCCCTTCAGTCTTCCAAAAATTGATGGATAGTGTTTTTCATCAAGAAATGGTTGAAGGATGGCTATTGGTCTATATTGACGACATCATAGTGTTTTCAAAAACATATGATGAACATTTAAATCACCTGAAAAGAGTCTTTCAAAAAATGGATGAAATTAATATGACTATTGCATTAAAGAAATGTAAGTTTGGCTTTCAATCCTTGAAAGTACTTGGACATGTTGTATCTGGATTACAAATTTGTGTTGACCAGAATAAAGTGGCAGCAATTAAAAACATTGGGATACCTAAAAATGTAAAAGAGGTTCAAAGTTTTTTAGGTATGTGTGGATATTATAGACAATATATTAAAAATTACCAATCCATTGCAGCCCCTTTAACAACATTAATCAGGAAGAATGAAGCTTTCATTTGGAATAATGAAAGACAGCACTCCTTTAACAAATTAAAGGAATGTTTGATGTCAGCTCCAATATTGGGACTGCCAGATTTCACCCTACCTTTTATCTTGTACACTGATGCAAGTTTCATAGGTTTGGGTGCTGCTTTACAGCAAAAACAGATAATAAATGGAAAATTATCTGAAGTAGTTATCTGTTATATATCCAGAACCTTAAGAAAGACAGAACTAAGGTATGGTGCCACACAGCTAGAATGTTTAGCCGTGGTGTGGGCTTTGGAGAAACTTCATTACTATCTGGAAGACCAGAAGTTTGAACTTATAACAGATTGCAGTGCAGTAAAATCATTACTAAACATGAAAACACCTAATAGGCACATGTTTAGATGGCAACTAGCTGTACAAGAGTACAGAGGAAGAATGACAATTACTCACAGAGCAGGAACATTGCATTCAAATGTGGATTTATTATCAAGAAGTCCTTTGCCAAATGATGCTGACAACCCAGCTTATGTACCTGAAAATGAGGTTATACATATATTTGGGATTTATATAGTGGATTTAGAAGAAGAGTTTATGCAAACTATATTGGAAAATTATTCATCTGATAAAGATTTGTCTAAACTATCTACCATTCTTAATGATCCAACAAATGCCTCCATGAGTGCATTAATTAAAACCTTGCCTCCAAAGTATAAAAATGCGTTGGAAAAAGGTAAACTATCAATTGAAGATGGATATATATATTACAGGAAAAAGTTAAGCAATGTAATAGTAATACCACCTTCTATGAAAGAGTTAATGTTGAGTACTTGTCATGATGACATCTTAGCTGGTCATTTTGACTTTAACAAAACATTAACCAGAGTTAAAAATACAGCCTGGTGGATAAACATGAAAGAGGATGTACAAAAATACATTGAAACATGTGACTCTTGTCAGAAATCTAAAAGATTAACTGGGAAGAGAGCTGGGTTGTTACAACAAATAGAGCAGCCAAAAGCTCCATGGGAAATTATAAACATGGATTTTGTAACTGGCTTGCCATTAGCAGGAAAAGAAAGTTTCAATTCTTGCTGGGTAATAGTGGATAGATTAACAAAAATGTGTAAGTTTATCCCTACCCATAAAGAGGTATCTGCAAAAGACTTGGCATTACTATGGTGGACTCAGATGATGAATACTGCTGGGTTCCCCAAAGCCATAATCTCTGACAGAGACCCTAAATTTACTTCAGAGTTCTGGACATCTTTGATGGAAGTATCAGGTTGTCAATTAAAATTGTCTACAGCACACCATCCACAAACTGATGGGCTGGCTGAGAGGATGATACAAACTCTTGAAGACATGATCAGAAGATATTGTGCCTTTGGATTAGAATACAAAGACAATGAGAAATTCACACATGACTGGGTAACATTAATTCCTGGCCTTGAATTTGCTTATAACAGCACAACTCATTCTGTAACAGAGAAGAAACCATTTGAACTCTGGCTGGGATATGTACCAAATACCCCAGTAAATCTGTTAAATAAGCTACCAAGGTTGGATATACACCCTGGCACTAAATCCTTTATTCATATGCAACAAATGTGTAGAAAGCATGCAGAAGAATGCATCCAAAAAGCATTTGAATATGAAAAGAAAAGGTGGGACAAATCTCATAAAGAATTTGAATTTAAAAAGGGAGATGAAGTCCTCATATCAACACTACATTTTAACTTACAAGGTAATGTTAAATTAAAGGATCCCTTTGTAGGACCTTTTGTAGTAAATAAAATGGTTGGGAATAATGCAGTGGAAGTCATATTATATGCTCCATATGATAGGAAACATCCAGTTTTCCCTATCTCATTATTGAAACCTTACCATGCAAATGATCCTGACTTATTTCCAAAAAGAAGGGGAAGGCCTAAAAAGCAACCTGAAGAAATTGTGGAAAAAGCAGAGATTGAAAAAATACTCAAGAAAAGAATCCTTACTAAAGAAAAAGGAACTGAGTATTTACTAAGATTTAAAGGGAAATCAAATGAATTTGATAAATGGATACCTGAAAAAGAAATTTCTAATTTATCCACCCTTCTTAAAAAATTTAAACAGAAATAAATTTCTGTTCAACCAGCTGAGGGGTTAAAAAACCAGTACTCATAATATTTTATTATGTTTTATTTCTTTAAAGTTGAATCTTTAATGCTACAGATTTATTCTGAATACCTGAAAATTACAAATTAAATAAAATAAAATGTATAACTTATCATTTTTTTTATTGTTTTTTTTGGGTGGGCGAGTGTCAGCCTGTATATCTCCAGGACTGAGTAAAAAGTACTTATAAGTTATGTTAAACACATGAACTATACATGGGAATAATAAATAAGAGTACACAAATAGTATACATAAGTAAAATTATGATAATACACAAAAAAATGCCATTATAACACCTTATATACACGCATATATCCACCTTTTATAGGTCTTATGTACTTAATATTAAGTTGGGATATGTTAGGGTAATCTTAAGAACCTTAAGTATAAGGCTGCATAATTTTTAAGTACACTTAAAGCTGTTATATTCATTGTTTTATGCAAAAAACAAGAAATGCGCTTTATTTCACTTAAAAGTTGACTATATGCGCTATAAAATTGAGAATATCAAAATTGCGCTTTGACAGATCAATTGGGCTCATTTAGAACTATTGATTTGGCTATTTAAATGCATAAAAATAACACTTTTCAAATTTGGTGTTTTTTATGCCAGAAATGGCTTCTGTGTACTGGCCACATACTGCCTGCTTTTTTCCCGTGTGAATAGCTTCATTTTTAGCAAAGTTAGCTTTTTCACACTATAATTACCCCACATTCTACGCCCACTGTGGGGAAACACACTAAAATAGGCGACAGGCGCTTATTTAGTGTCCTAGCTTAATTAATAATGCATTGACCCTGTTTATATGCACTAATTTCATTAATAACCTCACTCTTGGCACTTTATTTCATCACCACGCTTAAATTCGCCTAAATTTAGTCAAGGATTTACCCGTGCAAGCGCCTGCCAAGAACTGCATGTAGTTACCCCACATCTCACGCTCTTTTTTAAGTTTTTGGGTGGTTTCTCAGTCAATTTTGGTTATTTTTGAATGGGAATTTCACGTAGTATAATGTCAGGATTAGCCCCATTATTTCTACAGTCAATCCCCCTGATTATTAAGCTATTATTAACCTTAAAAAGTCTCCTTTAGTCTTTAATATTATTGTTTTATACGCATATACTCTCTTTTTGTCTTTTCCTTTAATTTTGATGGATCTCCCTTATTATTTCAGGATTTTGGCGGTTATTACTCTTCTAATTATGTCATGGGTCACTGGGAATGTTGATGGGAATGTCTATTAGTTGTTTAGAGGCGTGATTAACTGTGTATTGGGTGGTACATCAAGGGAATCATTAGGGAACTCAGTGTGTATAAAAGGAGGATGTTTTTAGGTTGTATTGATTCATTCTTTATCATTTACAATTAACCAATATAACCAAACAAATTACAATACATATCAATTAGTACTTTTATAAGACTTTTGAATAGTATCTGAATTATAAAATCTATTTTTCTACCAACTACAAAGATTGTAAGCCATATATAAAACTAGTGAGAATTATATTACTGAGACCTTTGAATTTTGATTATATTTTACTACTTATTGGATTTATACTACAGTATTCATATAGGACCATTTAAATCTTCTAGACAACTGACCATTCAAGCTAGTTCACGTCCTTGTACTTGACCCTAGCCTGACAGCACCTTGATGTGGATACACTTTTAAATAATTTTTAAATGAATTGAGATAAAAAAAATAAATAAAGAAAAATAATATAATTAAAGAAAATTTGAAATAAATAGAAATCAAAGAAAATAATAAAAAATGAGATAGAGATAAAAAAGAAAACAGAATTTCCCAGCCATTTAATGAGCCTTTCCCCACAAATTCTTTCCCACATCCAGGTCACCCTGATGTGGTGACACCATATAATATAATTTTGTGATTTTTCCCTCTTAATATCCTAATAACCCCCTTAAAAAATTAAAATAAAAAAAGAGAAAAAAGAAAAAAATTTAAGACTACTATCTAACCCAACCATAGACACAAAAATTAAAGAAAAGAAAAGGACAAATTCAGGCTCCATAGAAAGTCCAGTCAAAGGAAATGATCACTGGGTGGGCTCCCTCCAATAAGTAAAAATGATGGGAGAACACCAGTGATCCACCACCAAAACCAATGAAGCTACTCTTGAGCCAGTAAGCCAGTTTAAAGTCATAGTGGACTTGAAACCTGAATAATAAGACCCAGAACTAGAATTCAACTAGTACAAACAAATTAACTGAAACAGAAATTATGTGGTAACTGTTCTACAGAGCCTCCAGCTCATCAGTTACCCCCACACTTGCCAAAATAAAATCTAGAAGCCCCCCCCTGGGTACCTTCTAATAAAAACACAACATTCAACACCATAAACCAAAACCAATAAGCATAAAGAGTCTGTCACTTGAAGACCAAAAGAATTTCCAGTTTAAAGTCATAGACTAAAACCTGTGAAGATAAACCAATACTAGGATTCAACTAAATTTAGAGAAGGGGTTGGATACAGACAATTTAAGGTAACTTTTGATAGAGCAGCCAGCCCATCAGTTACCCCCACACTTTCCAAAATAAAATATAGAAGCCCCACCTGTGGGTACCTTCTAACAAAACAGATGCACAGCATCAACCAAATCCAAATTTAAAGAATGGTCCATAGTTTATCCTCATTGCAGAGTCCATCTTCTTCACTTCTAGTGCCTCTAGGATAAAATCTCTTCACCTGATCGGCAGCAGCTCTTTTCTTTAAGACTGCACCATCTAACTCTTCCAAAACATAAGAACCTCCAGACACCTGAGATCTGACTTTGTAAGGCACATTCCATCTTTCAGAAAAGATCTTTCCCCACTGACTCTCCAAACTTCTATTATACACCAAAACCAAACAACAAGGTTTCAAGGGATTCCTGAGTCTATGAGCCAACTTCTTTTCCAGTATCTGACTGACTGATTTCTTATCTTCATCATTCTAGAGTATGCCTTCTCTTTAAATTCCTCTCTACATTCCAACTGTTGCATTCTGGAAGAGAGAAACTATTCTTTTGAGCACACATCATCCCAATCAATTCCAAGATAAGAGACTGCCTCTAGATCCACTGGTAGAACAGCTTTCTACACAAACATTAATTCATAAGGGGAATAACCAGTTGTCCTTTTCACAGTGACCCTGTCAGCAAATAACACCAACAGTAAACAATGCCTCCATTTTTCAGCATTATACCCACATATCTTCACCAAAGCATTCTTGATAACATGATAGCCTCTTTCAACAATGCCTTCAGCTTCAGGATAATAAGTTGTAGCCACTCTGACTTTAGAACCAATACTTGCCACAGCCTCTTTAAATTCAGCTCCAAACTCTGGACCACCATCAACAGTCACCAACTTCATCAACCCATACCTATATATCCATTCCTTCTTCAAAAATTCTGCCACATTTTTGGCAGTCAAATTATCCAGAGTGTCACATGCCACGTGACACTTGAGGCAAAAGCAGCTCATTAAATCAATAATACAGAGGTCTAAATCCATACTCGAAGCACAGAAAACAATTCTACAAAGAAACTGCGACTTTCCTTTGTGTACTCACTATTCAACCGCGCTAATCTAAACTTTAAATCTAAATTAGTCAATCTCTCAATAGTGTGTTTAGTCTTTTCTTTGATAAGCGACGCACAGCGCAATAGTTAATGTAATATTCCTCTAAAATGTTTATTAAGTATCTGTGGGTTATTAACAGGGGTAGTGAGCATGGACGAGATGGTTAGTGGAGGATTAAAGGGTTAATGGATGTTAGTGAGAAGGGTCCAGGTGTAACGGGTGTATTTTTGGAGGTCTGTGGTGTGCGGAATGATGGATGGGTATGAGGTCAATGCAAGGAGGAGTAATGGATATAAAAGGGGCTGTATTTTGGTTCGATATTTCTTTAGAATTAAATTATGAAACGTATATATAGTTAATAGTGGTAAAGCTTCAGGTTAAATCATTATTATTGTACATTTCCTTATTTTTCTCAGTAATCATTTCTAAAACTTAAATCTTTGATTATTGAGTTTCCAACCCTTTGTGAGATCTTAAGAATATTAATATTACCTTTAAATTATATTAGAATTCTTATCGAACATATCTCAAAGCAGTAGCTCTTCCTTTGACTCATCTTCAAATCACTTCCTTGAATATTTCCTCTGTACTTCAAAGAAGTCTCTAAACTCCTCCCTCCATCTCACTTCCAGGAACACCCTTGACCTTGTGCATAGGTTGTCCAGTAACACAGAGGCACTGCCTCAACCCAACCAGACAAATCATCCCTGGCAACAATCAAATATTTTTATCTGCCCTCTTTAATATGGACAGCATCCAAACTGACTCTTCCAAAAACAGTTGATTCACCAGTAGCATGGCCAAACTCTTTAGGTTTCAAGTGACTTCTTCTTTGACATTCTTCACAAGATTGAACCCAACCCTGAACAGCCAACTTCATACCTGGCCACCAAAATCTATCTGCTACTCTCCTATAAGTCTCCCTAAAGCTTCTATGACCAAGGTCTTCATGCAAAGACTTCAACACCAACTCTTGACCCTTTTTCTGAGTCACCACCACTTGAGGATTTGGATGTCTCCTCCTCATCAACCTCCTTTCTAAAAGATAAAAGCCAGGACTCTTCTTCCTGATTTCTACCCAAGTATCATCATCACAAATATCTGGCCTCTCCAAGGTTAACAGATATTTAACCATAATAAAATAAAACCCAGTCTTACCCCAGGTCTCATCTTCAAAATCCAACAAAAGAAAATTCAAGGGTACAACCCTGTCATCAAAATCTCCAGTGTACACATGAGCAAGGCAAATAGCCAATCCAGGACACCAATCTCTAAATTTTGGTACATCCTTTTTCTTCCACTGAATCTTAAGAGAATCTAGTTCACCAAAAAAAACACCATTTTCCAATTTCGAGCCCTCCCAAACAACCGCCCCATATTCATCAACAAAAAAATCCTGATCACCAGAATCAAGATCAGATCCAGCCAGTTTAAACTCTTGGTGGAGGAGAGAACAATCATCCAGTTTAGCCTCATGGGGGAGGAGAGAGAAATCATCCAGTTTAGCCTCTTGTGGGAGGAAAGAAAAATCTTTTAGTTTAGCCTCATGGGGGAGGTGAGAAAATTCATTAAGTTTAGCCTCATGGGGGAGGTTAGAAAAATCTCCAGCACCCTTTGTGCTGGCCCTAACCACTGGAACATCTTCATCAAACTCTTCAGAGTCTGAATCTTCATCTGTGGGTGGTTTTCTTGATAATCCATCTGGCATCATAAAAGTTTTTCCAGGTTTGTATACCAGGTTGAAAGAAAAATGCTGAATAAATTCCACCCACCTTGTCATTGGATCATTTGGAAGACTAGGTGTATTGGTCATTTGAACCAGAGATTTTGCATCCACCTGCAGCTCAAAATTCTGCCCCCACAAAACAGTGTGTAGCTTCTTCAAAATTTTTGCTACACCACACAATTCCAACTTGTGTAAGAATATCTATATTCAACCTCATTAAATACCACGTACTCATACCATACTGGCCTGACCCTCCCAGTTTTATCTTCTAGAAACAACACAGCACCAGCAGCAATATAACTTGAGTCCACTTCCAGATAAATTTTTCCAGAACCAACACCATAATCCAACTTTTGAAGAATAATATCGTTACCCACCACCTTTTTCAAGTTCTGGAAGGTCCCTTCACACTCTTCAGTCCATTTCCACACTTCATCTTTCCTGGTCAACCTTCTTAAAGGTGAAGCCAACAAATAAAAATCTTTAATCAGAATACTGACATACATACAAACCCCCAAAAATCCTTTGACTTAAGTAGTATTTTTAGGCCTTGGCCATGACTGAATTTTAATAAATTTCTTTTTTGCCATAATCCTTCCCTCTTTACATACCACATGACCTAAAATTTCCAGAGCAGGAACACAACAACAAAACTTTGCCCGAGAAATGGTCAAACCAGCCTCTTCATTTATAAACAATACTCTCTCTAGAGTAATTGCATATTCCTAAACAAATCTCCTTATAACTCATTTCTCCTTCAGCACCTCATTTCCATAATCAGTGCAGGGTCCTTTAATTCCACAGTCATCAATAAAAATATCAGCAGGAGTTAGAACCTCATCCTGTAAAATCCAAGCCATTTGCGCTTGATATACTGCTACTCACTTAGTTGCTCCTTGAGGAAACCTAGTGAGATGAAATCTTCCTAGAGGTGGTGAATCAGTATGAAGTTCCCTTTCATCATAACCACCCATAATATCACCCAATCCATAACACATCCTTCCAGAAAAAGCTTCCACAAAGTCTTCTGCACTTGGAGGCATCCTTGCATCCTTGATAGTGACTCTTTTCAGGGCTCTAAGATCATGTGCCACCCTCAACTTCCCATTCTGGTTCTTAACACAAAAAACTGGACTTGAGTAACTAGAAGTTGATTGTTCATACAATCCCGTCCTGACTCTTTCCATAACAATATCCACAAAACCATCCCTGATAGAAACTGGAATCGGAATAGGTTTGATTTGCCAAGGTTCATGAACAACCACAGGAATCAAGTAAGGTTCCCCATAAGAGTGTTTCAAAACACCCCTTTCCTCTTCAGCAAATGCCACTGCCTTCTCCCTCAGCACAATAATGTGCAACAACAACATCTTTTCTTCATCAGACAACCAACCATCAGGACCAAAATTAACAACTTTCAACCTTTCCACAGTTACCCTAGCAGTTTCCACAATATCAGGAGGATTCTTCACCAGAGTAGTACAGTACTGATTTCTTGAAAAAGGAGGTCTCTTCAAAGGAGAATTCAAACCTACAGGAATAGGCTCATTGACAGGCCTAATCTTCTGCACTACCTTCTTATACTTTGCAGCTCCACCTTCAACTTGAGGCTTCTTCAGGACATCTTCACCACCAGACCTGGAACAAAAACCAAGGGCTTCCCCATTTCACACATGTGTGGCCAAAGTAATTTTTTTGAAAGGTGTAGAAGAAACTTTAGCAGTGCACAATTGGGAGGACTTACTTTTGGACCCTATTCTCACCACTCCAAAGATTTTCCACAATCCCACATCTTCATCTTCACTTCCATCTTCTAAATATTCAAATCTTGATTCATCCTCTGAATCACATCTTCTAAAATCGTGCAGTTTATCCTCATGCAGGAGGCCCAAAAATTGATCTTGACAATCTTCTTTCTTCAAAAATTTGTGTAGTTTAACCTCTTGCTGTAGTTCCAAATATTGATCTTGTGAATCTAATTTCTTCAAAAATTTGTGCTGTTTAACCTCTTTCTGGAGGCCCAAAAATTGATCTTGATGATCTTCGCAAAAATAATTCTTTTCTTCTTTTTTGATTATCTTCAGATTTTTTCCTTGATTTTCTTCAGTTATCTTGAAATTTTTCTTTTCTTTTCTTGAGTCTTCTTCTATCCTACAAAAATAACCAGGGGTTTCCCCAATTCTCACAGACATGGCAAAGGTAATGTTTTTGAAAGGCGTAGAAGAAACCCTAGCAGTGCACAATTGGGAGGACTTACTTTTAGAGCCCAATCTCACCTCTCCACAGCTTTTCCGCATATCTTTCAATAAAGATTTATAACCAATCTTCTTTTTTGAACTTGAATTCAAAATAATTGAAAATCTTGAGAGAGAACAAATACTTGATAAAAACCATGAATAATACTTTCAGAGAAGAGAAACATTAAAAAGATAAAGTTGAAAATCCACTTGGTATATCTTCAAGGGAGCTGACCTACTACAACCTGGGATTTCCTCATCTTGGGGAGAGGTTTTAGCACTAGGGAAATCAGCTCTCATCACTCTAAAAAAGACAGACTCTCACTAGAGCCTGAGCAACGCTCCAAAAAACCAGAGGCGGCACCCACTTCCCTTCTTCTTATACAACAATCCATGCACTGGCACATTGAAGAGAAGCCTGGCCTGGTCTCCCAACCATCATCTCCAGGAGATGGCAGCCTCATGAGAAGTCTTCTTTCATCTTCACCAGTTAACTCCAAACTGATTCCCATATCAAACTGATAACCGATTCTTTCCTGGAAATCCATCAAGAATGGTCCACCCAAAACAGATTTTACATTACCTTTGGCAATGTAAAAATGAACATTCTCTGAGGCTCCACCAACATCCAGCTTCACAAATTCAGCTGTTCCAATCAACTCAGTGACTTTGCCACCAATCCCTCTTAAATTTCCACCAAATCCTGTCTTAATGGGGAGGCCCAGATGAGTAGCCTCAAAAAAAGAAATCAGGTTAATCTGAGAACCTGAATCAACCAAGGCCCTAGCCTCCCTGCCATTCAGAGTGACATTGACATAACCCAGAGGTGCAGAAAAAAGAGTCTCCAACCCCTCATCAAACTTCTCAGCAGAATCTCAAAGGTATTCCACCTCCCCAGAATAAACCCTTCTCCTGGTCAACAACTTTTTCTTTCTATCAGCACTCAGGACTGATAGCATACAATTCCCCATAAGAAAGGGAAACCTGACCCTGATTCATCCTTTCCAGAACAGAGTCCATAAAATTAGATTTGCCAGAAACTACTGAACTCTCAAAGTGAGCCCTTGGCTTCACTACCTTGGTCCTAGAAGATTCTTGAGTACCAGAACCACCAACAGATTTACCATCAACAGGAATCAAACCAGATCCCTCACAGGGGCCCATATCAGCAATCCCCTTCTGCACCTTGTACAGCTCCTCTTCGGTGTAATTCTTCTTAGCTGCACTCATCTTAGGATCCACCTTTGAAGCCTTAGGCTTTGGTTGGGCCTGAGAACTGCTCTTAGGCCTTCCCACCTTTCCTGCTTCTACATCATAGACACCAGCCAAGCATTCACCACTTGAATTTGCACCACAAGAAGTCAACTCCTATCCACCAAATGAAGTAGAAAAAGAGACCTTATTAACCTCCTTACCTTTTCTCTTGACATCATCATCTTCCTTATCAGAAGACTCCCCCTGATCAGGAATCTCCAAAAACCTTGGCCTCCTCTGATTGAGACCACTCCTTCTCCTGACCAAATCAACAGGGGCCTTCCCCTCACTGGGCTTCACAAATGAACCATCAGGGAACTTGAACACCCTGCCATCAAACTTCTCTTTCCCCTCTGACAAATCTCTTTTCAGAGCCCAACAATCATTGGACTTGTGCCCCATCCTGCTGCAATAAGAGCAGACCCAAGGATCACTCCTACCTGCCCTCCTATCAAAATATCTAGGCTGAGAAGGAGCCTTATTGGCCTTCTTAGCCTCCTATAAAAAAATATGTAGCTGTTTTGTTAGATCAGCCAACTGCTCCACCACTGGGTCCCTCTCTTCTTTGGGAACCTTCGCCATATTCTTCTCTTCCTTCTGCACTCTATTCTCCTCTTTAGCCAAAGCCTTGCTGACTTTGCTGACATATTTGGCACACCCCTGATGATAGGTGTCCACAGCCAATAACTTCAAATGGGCCTCCAAAGCCTCCTTCACCTTGTCCAAGGCAGGCAACTTCTTATCCCCATTGGAAAGAGTCTTCATCAAGTCTTTCCTTAAAAGCTCCTTCAACACATCCATCCTGACATCTCTAGACAAGGCAGACCAAAAAACATCCTTGGAAGCATTTTTATGTGCCAGCTCCTCCACTTCCACCAAATATTCCACCACAGGATCAAACTGTAGCAGAAACTTCCTGTAACTGTGCAGGTTACCAACACCACCATAAAACTCCCATTCACTGACAACCTTGTTCAGATCCACCATAGTGAACCTGACACCCCATCTATCCACCATCTCCCTACACAATAACTTCCAGTCCCTCTTCTTGTAGCCAGACATGGCAACAACCTCCTTCTCCACTTCCCTATCACCAATGAAGAAAATAATCTGCTTCACCATGTCCAGGTAAGAAGCACCATCCACACCAGCAGCAGTTTTATACTTCTCCTGAAACCACTTCACATCTTCACCATTTAATTTGGTACCATCCCAAGTTTTAATCCTAACACACTCCCTAACCATCACAGCAGGAGGACCTTCCCCCCCACTGACAGTCACAACAGGAATAGAAGATCCAGAAGCCATTCAAAGACAACAGAGATTCCAAAGAACTAGCAGGTTCAACCCCACTTTGGGCACTGGAAATGTAGACAATCCTATAGTACTAGCTATAGGCCTTGACCAAGGGAGTTGGAGAAAACCCAGAGAGAAAATCCCCTGTCCCTTTAGAAAAATAAAGTGGGATTTACCTGCTACAGTAAATTGGTTCCTGTTGCTAAAGCCTCTTTTCCAACACACTTGACTGCCTGATCAGCCAAGAAAGTAGTCTCCAGCCAGACTACCAAACCAAAGAAGTGAAATTTAGACCAATGTCCACACCAGAGAAAGCAATGATACTTGATGTAGGTTGTAAATCTCCACCAGGAACAGCAATAATACTTGATATAGCTTGCAAGACTATACCAGAGAAACCAGTTGCCAAGTTAAGTTAAATGAAGAACTCACCTTGCTACAAACACAGCCAATTGTGACCAAAAAACAGTGAAAACAGAGTGAGGAACAAGGATATCACCTCTGGATGGTTGTATGATAATTAAAGTTGCCCCAAACTCTTTTTTTTTTTACTATGTACACACAGACCACTATCTAAAAGCCCATGCACACCAAAAAATTTGGCATTCTTGAGCGCCAAATTGCATAAAACCCCTCTAGAAACGCTTCCCAGCCTTCTAGCACCAAGACGGGTGGTCCACCCAATGTCGGGAGGCCCGCCTGAGGCAGCCAGACCACCCTGAAGCCAGAAAACCACCAAAAACCCTTAAAAATACCCAAAATACTTAGAAAAATCTACTGCAACTACTTAAACCTTTAAAACATATAATTAGGCTGTAACAACTTTGAGACATGAAATGTAGAGAAAAATTAGCCCATTTTAAAAGTACTAAGCGCTTAACCCTAAGACTTAAGGTTATCCCGTAAAACATGAAAAACAAAATTAAACAGCTATCTTTTTAAATAAAAAAATGAGAAAATGACCCCTTGATACTTAGAATATGAAAAATGTCACCAAGACATAAAATATAGAGAAAACCTGGGGCTATCCAATGGTAGTACACACATCCCCACAGCCCCAATATTCGCTGAATAATTCCAGAAAAACACCCAATTATTAAATAATGCCATTTAAGACATATCAAAACAACGCCAAATAGACCAACAAAGGGCTCCGCTCATGTTGGAAGACCCCACCGGCTCATGTCATGACTCTTCCATCATCCAAAGAATGAGGACTTCTTAAAGTCCTGACATATACTTTGACAGATCTCAGTACCTCCTTGCAGACTCAGCATATGCAAGTAGAAAGTACATTACACCTGCTTTCCGTGGTGCAACTTTAGAAAATGACCCCAAAACCACCTTTAATTATCACCTTCCCAATCAAGAGTACAGATTGAACATAATATTGGTATTTTAAAGGGAAGCTTTTCTAGTCTCCAGGAGCTCAGAATCCAATTTCAAAACAAATTGGAGATCAAAACTGCAAATCATTGGATCATGACTTGTGTCATACTTCACAATATCCAAGCTGTTTAAAGGAGGAGTGGTATGATCTTTATGAAGAAGAGGATCCTGAACCTGCACCAGCTCTCCCCTCCCTTGAATTACAAAACATTCATTCAACCGACATATGCTCTGTCATTATGCCAATCACCCTCCACCATTTTGACACACAACCCTTTTAATTTTTTGTTTTCATACTCTCCAAATGTCCACTTTGTATACTTTATTCACTTGGCTTGGTCCTTTTGTTTATTATTGTCAATTATGCGATTTGTATTTATAAAGATAATGTTTTGATGAACATTAACAAAAGTGATGATTGGAGCAAAAATGGCAAATTAATGCAAAAAAATTGCATAATTGGGCTAATTTGATGGACAATTGTACATGCTCTTAATGGATTAAAATCTTCTGTCATTAATAATTTTAGATACGGACAAAAAAAAGGGCAGATCCCTAATGGTAGAAGCAAATACTTTGATACCCCTTAAAAAATCTCAAGCCATCACACCACTTTGACACAAGAGTTGACAGGCACTTACTCCCAGGTTTGGGGCTACACACTAATAAGTGTAATCATGAAACTTGTTGTTGCCAGAATGAGGGCAGCACTTCAATCGCCAATGGAATTAGAAGGTTCCCAGTGGCTTACACCAGAAAAAAAACATGGGCACCTGATAGCAGGTGCCAATCCCTATCTTCGACTTAACTCAATTTCAGCTCAGCTTTACTTCTTCTGGAAAGACTGTGCACTGAACAATGAGCACACTAGCTCGCGCAACATCAAATCAAATTTACTCTCAAATCAAAACTGAATATAGGGATAGATACCTCCTAGCAGGTGCCACTTGATGTTTTGCGGTGTTAGTGGTAAAAAAATGATTTCTTTGGTGAAATTTAATAATATTTATGATGGGTGATAGTGACATAAAAGGTTCAAGTATCTTCAGAAGTTGAAAAAAAATCTCATCTAGCATGTTTGAATTTAGAAACAAATAGATGAAAACTTTCCTTTTCTAATTTTTCAACGTTTTCCACCCAAATTACATCGCAATAAGTGCTAGCAGTACTGCTCCTAAACGTGTGGCTGTTGATCAGTCTGCGACCCATCATCAACCTTACATTTCAATTTAAATGACTTGAACACTTCATAATTTTTACAATTGCTGGGGATTCGACCAGTGGCTCTACGCAGTGGCTCTTG
This sequence comes from Hemileia vastatrix, assembly GCA_030280995.1. NCBI lineage: Eukaryota > Fungi > Basidiomycota > Pucciniomycetes > Pucciniales > Zaghouaniaceae > Hemileia > Hemileia vastatrix. Next base: position 25,599,747 of record JASXTE010000008.1, on the reverse strand, counting down.
ACACAAGCTGTCGTTGTATAGACTTGCCCAACAAGTTTTTACATTTAACTGATTGAAATCCAAAATCAGGGATAGACCTGGTTTTGTTGTTGGAATGCACATAGAAGTGTAATTCAAATTCCATTGTGGAAGATCCTTCGTGCCTATGGAATCGCCACCACAACCACTTAAAGGGAATACTTTCACAGAGTCTTGCTTCGAATAACCAAGAAATAAGAATGAAAGTAAAACCATCAAATGCATCTTCATGTTTCTTGACTTTTTGAAGCATAAAGAAAAGTATATGTAAAATATATGCGAGGGGAAGATTAATAATAGCTCAAATAATGAAAGACGTAATAGTATACCTTAGAGCAAAGGGATTTTTGGTGGAAGACAATGATGCGATTCGTATCAAAATGTCGCTCTGAAGCAAAGAGATCTAGACAATGTACTTCCAAAGTTAACAAGAATCGATTGGTATGAAAAGTTGGGAAATGAGGTATCATACCTTAGATAAATGCGAAATTTTACGGTTTTTAAAAACAAGATTGGCAGTAAAAGTTATAAGAGAGTAAACGTGTGGGTGAGGACTCTGGAGAAACAAAAAGAAAGCTTTTGTTTATAGGTGGTGTTTTGGGAATGGTGGCCAAGAATAAGTTTTCGATCGTCTTGCACATTCTCAGGACCCGTATGCAGTTACTTGGAGATGTAAAGTGTGTGTCGTGGTTTTTGTGGCTTGTTGACCAGATGATGAAGCGTCTTTGAACAGGTGAGTTGTTTCAGTGGAATTTAATAGCGACGGGAGAGGCAGGATAATCAATTTGAGATTTTTGCACACGATTAAAATAAATTCTTTTGGCTATGTCTTTTTGGCTGTGTCTGGGAAGTTTTATTTTGTATTGGCTTAAATAGGGAGATATACAGCTAGACCGAAAAAGCTTTGAGCGAATGCAAAAAACTTTACATATTTTTGCCTTTTCCCGCACCTCTTTTCAGTACAGCACATGTTTGTTTCGCCACGGGGCGCAACAATTACGCAACAGTTGTGCAACAGTTACGTAACAATTGTTTTTTGCACTTAAGACCCACCTAAGACCTTTAAGTGCCAAAAATAATTGTTACTTAACTGTTGCGTAATCGTTGCGCCTTTGTTGCGCCTCAAGACGAAACGAACATTTATTGTAGTGTTTAGGACCTACCTCCAGTTTGAGTGCAGTGCAAAATGAACTTCTTAAATAAATAAAAAATTGGCCACAGGATGACTTCATCCCATCTATGGAAGCTGTATCACTGCTGTCTCCGGAGTAAACCGGAGATAACACGTAGATGCTCCATAGGTTTAAATACTACAGCTAAGAGCATCCCCAGCCGTGTCGGTAAAGTGCTTCGGTATGCATATGTTACCGACTTATTCCCCAATCATTGCTCAATTAGACTCTAGTAACTAATTTATTCTGTAGTCATATAATCAAATGAGCAAAGTTGATTGAGTAGCTTCTGTAATTGCCAAAACCTCGCGCCACTTTTTTTTGACTCAACCATTACCTACTGAAGCCAGACGTGCCTCATTAATTACTTATCTGTTTTTTCACCCTCACTTCACACAACAATAGCCAGTACTATTCATTCAATTACTACATATATTTGCATTAAACACTTCAGCCACACATTCTCATCTATAATAGCTCAATAATAACTCATTTATGTTGACTGAATCTAGGAAAAAAAGGTCTCCTAATTGATACCCCCAAGAAGAACAACTTGCTTTGTCATGGATAAGCATTAGCGAGCAACCCAAGTGCTTCACTTTTTTTTTTTTTTTTTTTTCTTACAATCTCACCCAGCAAGGGGCATGAAGGAGGGAGACACATATGAGTATTTACATGATAGGAAGAGAGAGGAGGGGAAGGCAAAGGGCAATGACAATAACAACCATAAGTGACTACAGAGAGAGGGGAACATTGTTGGGAAATCTACCAGAGAGGACTAGAAATTTGGCAACAAGTGGGGAGTGCTTCACATTTGACTTACAGTCCTCTGTGTCCAATATACACATTATGTAGCTATGCCCCCATTGTTCATATCCCTCAAAAGACACACCTGAACATATTCTCCTTCTTTGCCCCTCATTTCTTGATAACCGCCGCACCCTCTTAAAGGCTGCGCAAAAACATAAAATCCCTTTTACCTCTTCCCATCTTCTTTCTCCCTCCCCCACTGCTCCACTTGTTGCCAAATTTCTCGTTTCATCTGGTAGATTTCCCAACAACATCCCACTCTCTCAATGATCTCACTTTTGCTCCTTAGTTTATTGCCCTGCGCCCTTTTCCTGTCTCTCCCATCTTGTACCTACTCAATTTAGTCCTTTTCCTTCATGCCCCTAGTTGGGTGAGATTGTATGACAATAAAAAAAAATTATGTAGCTATATATTGTTAGAAATTTAAAGAAATAGAGTTTTCCCAATTCAAAAATGGCGGTGACACATGGTTGAGTTGTAGGTACTATTTGTATTACAGTAGTCTTTCATCAGCTGGTGATGTCCGTCAATGTGATTGTGATTAATAAATATTTTTTGTGGGCTTTATTACTTGAATTCATTGACTCTAAAAGTTCTCTAAATATGATTTCTTCTTCTTCAATAGATTGTAGTTCATCTACAATGTGCATGAATTGTTGTGTCATGTTATTGGAGATGTGTTTGTATGAGTTGAAGTGTGAAATGGATGTGTGCTAGTAGTTATTGAATGAGTTACACGATTGATGAATATTTTTTTAACACATGTTTAGTTAAAGAATTTGCATATGGCTGATGAATATTGCAATTAAGTAACAAATGGCGCCAGTAAAATGCATATAGCAACTGAATATTTGCTGAAACGGCTGCGGATGCTCTAAGTACATAATTATATAAGCTGCCAAGTAAAAACCCTTATGTACATAACACCCCCCTGCTTGGTGATTTCCCCTGTATCATCTAAAACAGAGAGAAAGGAGAAAAGAACAAAGAAAAAAAATTCATAAAAGATAAGTGAGAAAGAAAAGAAGAAAAAAAAATTAAAATCTCTTGTCCCTCCATATATTGGACCCAAGTTCTTTGACAATAGATCTGCTACTTGATCTTCCAAAGACACCCGCTCAATATTGACTTCTTTCCTATGAATTAGCTCATTCACAAAATAAAAATTGCAATCAGAATGATGACATCTTTTATCAGATGGATTGTCAGTAGCCACCACAATTTCCCCCTTATTATTGCAGTAGAGCTCTGTAGGGCCATAACATAAGTCCATTTCTTGGAGCAGACTTCTCATCCAAAGTGTTTGACAATTGGCATTAGACATTTCCATGAGCTTGGAGTGAAGTCTTGACTGATGCTTTGATTGCCACAGAATTGGACAGTTGTTAATTTTCAAGACATGTCTGCCTGTAGCTCTTGCGAATTTTCCACCCCAAGTTGTGTCACAGAACACTTCTGTTGATGGAGCTGGATTCTGGTCAGGGAAGAGGTTAAATTTTAGATCTTTTGTAAATTGTAGGTATTGCAACAAATGATTCAGAGCATTCTATTCATGTTTACCTGGTCTTGATGCAAAACATGACAGGAAGTTGATGGGATATGCTAAATCAGGACTTGATCCAATCACAAGCTACAACAAAGAACCAATAATCAAAAGGAGTTTTGTTGGTTCTATAGCTGGCTTCATTTTCTTGTGTATTGATACTAGAGATAAAACCAAAGGCAAAGGTGAATGAGAGGTGAGATTAGCTACATTATGTTCCTTTAAAATTTTGTTGATTAGGGCAGGTTAATAAATGGTAAAACCTCTTTCACATCTCAAGACTGCCAGGCCAACTATAGATGATATACCATTACTCCATTTTACTTTTAAATTTTCCCCCATATCCTCATGAAACTCCTCCAAAAGCTCCACATTACTTTCAACCACCACCCTATTGTCCACATGTATCCATAGCATATATTTCATTCCATTTTTTACTAAAACATATACACTTGCATATTGATTTCTAGATTTTTAACCCTACTTAGCAAGAATGCTGCTGAGATGTTTCCACCAAAATCTTGCTGCCTGTTTTTCACCATAGAGAGCTTTAGTGAGTTTTCACCCCATGTTTTTATCACCTGATTCAAAACCTTCAGGTTTTTTGACATATATTTCTTCCTCCAAGGGACTATGGAGATATGCTGCTGTAACACCAAAAGTTTTAGCTGCCCTATTGAAAGTGGCAGCTAGAGTGAGCATTAGACACAAAGAAGCAAATGATGCAGTGGGAGAAAAAGTATCATTGAAATCTACCCCTTCCACTTGTTTAAAGCCTTGACAAACATATCTTATTTTATGCTTTACTACATTACCTAGCTCATCTCTTTTCAATGTAAAAAACCACCTGGCACCAGTCACAGATTTACCTTGAGGTAGGGGAACTAAGTCCAAAACTTTCATCTTTGACATGTTCTCTAGATCTGCTTCACATGCCTTTTTCCATTCTGATGAATCATCTTGGTTCATAGCTTGTTTGAAATTTTGTGGTAGGTGGTCTGACAAATCACATTCATTTTGATTTATGTATTCAACTAGGGAATCTTGAGAAGCATTGGTATTTTCAGTAGTTAAATCACCAAAACATAGGCTATTTAGAATAAAAAGATATTAAATTTTGACTTATTTTCTGGTGAAAAAGGTGAAGTAAGAGTATTTGAATTTAAATCTTCACTTTCTGAAATAAAGTTTTCTATGGCCAATTGTACAAATGAATTGGTGCCTGGAAGCCAGAATAACCATCCCTTACCTCCATAAATGAAGCCAACAACTAAGCATCTCATAGCAATGGCTCTCATCTGTGTGAATTTCTCAGTAGGAGTGTGAAAATATGCACACTGACCAAAAATTTTAATCTGAGCTAAGTCTGTGTTTTTATTGAAAAGGACTTCATAAGGTGTGCTGTCAGTAATAAATACATTTGGTATTGAATTGTGTATAAAAGATGCCCAGCAGTATGCCATTGTCCAAAAGGATGGTAGAAGATTTGATGCTAGCAGAACCATCCTAGAGATTTCACCAATAGTTTCATTAAATTTTACAGCCATATTGTTTTTTTCATGATGATACAGCATTGAGTGTTTGTGAAAAATGAAAGTCTCTGATAGAAAATCTGAAAAATTCTTGTTCATTTACTCTTTTTCATTATCTGTTCTCAGGATTTTCATCTTTTTTCCAGTGAAGTTCTCTAGTTGATTTTTGAAATGAAGAAACACATTGAAAACATCATGTTTATTTTTCAGAATGAATACCTTGCCATAAGTTGAGTCAGATTTTATAAAAGTTGCTACATATACTTCACTACTTTCACTTAAATAAACATTGGGCCAGAAAGGTCTGACACAATAAGCTTCATCAAACCACAATCTTTTGTTTTTGCATGAAAGGTTTTCCACCTCTTACTCTTTGACACAGAAAATATATCACAGTTCAATCTACAGAAAGGTAAAAAATTAGGAGAATTTTTACACAAACCTAGTATTTAAATCTGTTGAAGAAACTGTGCATTTGTATGACCAAGCCTTCTATTCCAATCCATGATTGAGCTGGGAGGTGCCACTGGGTAAGGGATCTTTGATTGTGGTTGTAGAAAAAAAGGATCAGGAAAACCTTTTGATGTATACAAATTAAAATAATTCATTTCAAACATGTTTAATTCTAGTATACAAGGGTATACTAGGTCAACTGTCTACCTCCACTCTGAAGGATTTATGAAAGTAGTAAATAGTTTTTTATGGTTTTTTGATATAATATATTTTTTTCTTTTATCTAAAGTTAAAGATATACCATTCTGTAATAAATCAAAAGGTGAGAAAAACATTTATTTGGCCTTTTCACAGTAAAACACACCTTTAACTTTAATCAAATTGTTATTTTTCCCTTTTATTAGAACATTCCCATACCCAGTAATGAAAGCTGTCACATATTCAGTTGCTGTTTTACTGGTATTGGCTTCTTCAAAAGTGTAAAGTCAGTGAGAAGTTTCTGATCACTAGTGACATGATGTGTTGCATCTGAATCAAAAACTTCCTTTTCATGCTTGCCCTCAAGTTCTGCAAGCCAATTATCACTTCTGAGATCAAGTTCTTTCAATGAGGAAGTCAAGATGTTCAAAGAGTTTGAGTTAATTTCATTTAAGCTAAATTTAGATGAGGATAAACTTCCTTTCCTTCTCTTAAAATCATTCAAGGAATGGTGGATGTGCTTTACTGCAGTTCTGGCTCTTTGTAGGAAAGCTTCTCTTTGAGACCATACTTCTACATTAAATAATTTTTCATATGGGGTTTAAGGAAATTGCATTGAAAAATTTTCTACTGATTTACACAGGTGACATGAGTAGTCTGTCCATTTTTTTTCTGGTTTGTAGCTGTCAATTTTACTGATTTTTAAGGCTAATGTTGATGTCAATTCATTAGGCTTAACCAAGGTTGTCAGAGAATTTGACATAGTGATACCACCATCAATTACATCTGATTTCAGATTGTTGAATTTTTTAGCTATATGTCCTCAATGTCACAAAATGAGGGTTGAGTTAAATAATTACTCAATCAAAAATGACAATTTTTTTCAACATATATTTGAAAGCAGGTTGATGGTAGCAATAATTGTGCTAGGATAGCTGCATTACTATCCCAGTTGAAGGTAAAACAAGAGCATTCAATAAAATCTATGATAGATTTAATATTATCTTCATTTGAGATTATTTTGGTGAAAGGGGAGGAACAGATTTCCAAAAAATTTGCAAAGAGTGTTTCTTGATGTATTGGAAGACTTATAGAACTTCTTACTGAGAATTGAAAATGCCTTGAAGAATGAAATACTTTAGTCAACAAAAAATCATAGTTTTTTTTCTATTTTGTAATACATTACATGCCTACTAATTTCATCTTCAAAGTTTGAGGTGGGGTCCTGGAATTTCAATTCAGCACCAAGTGTAAGGTTTGAAGCCACACCTTCCAGTTGGAGCAGTACCCATTGAGTTTGGTCATATGCTTTGTGTTTATGACAAATTCCTCAATTATTTTGACACTATCTTTCCATTTATACTCAGCTAAAAGTTACTCTTCAAGAATTTATATTGAAAGAAAATTTCTTTGAGGCATTGTAGGGTAAATTGGATTTGGAGATAGTGAGGAGGTGTGGGTTGTAGCTGTTTGAAAAGGTGGATGTGATAATTTCTGAGAAGGAGAAGAATGAAAAGAAATTAAAGGGTGTTGAGTGATATTTCTGTTGGAGGAAGAATTTGGGGAGACCAATAGTGAAAGGGATCTAGAGGGAATCAATCTTGCGTTGTAATCCTAGACCCAGTTACTCTAGATTTGGAGGCACATGTAAAATGATGTGGTAAGTCTAGGTTTCTGGGGTTTTGTTGCATCTTAGGCTTAGATTAGAAAGGATTCGGATTGTTGTGATTAAAATTTGGCATGAATTAAATGCCAGTGTTAGAAAGTTGATGAGAGGAGTAAGTCTAATACAGTAATGATTAGTTGAACATATGATTATTTTGCTTTCATTTTCAATGATTAGTGGACAATAACTTAGGTCTTTTTAGAATGTAAAAAGCACAGAATTTACCTTTTCTCCTGTGAGAATTATAAAATAGCCTCATATGTTCAGGTATATTTCCTTAACCTATGAAAGTAGTATCAGTGCTCTCTCCAGAGTGAACCAATTTCAATTGCTAAAAGACTTACCTATTGAAGGAGCATCTGTCAGGCTGATTTCAAGTAAAGAGATGTGAAATAGCTTGAATATTTAGTTGAGTAGAAGTTCTAGAAGATTTTAATGATCCTATATGAATACTGTAGTACAAATCCAATAAGTATTAAAATATAACTCAATATAAGGGTCTCAGTAATTTAAATCTCACTAATTATATATGGCTTACAATCTTATAGTTGGTAGAAAGATAGATTTAATAATTCAGATACTATTCAAAGACTTTATAGGTACTATTGATATGTATTTTAATTGTATTGGTTATATATTTTGATTGTAATGATAAGTAATGCAGAAAACAAAACCAAAAACCCCCTCCTTTTATACCCAATAATTCCTCCAATGAACCCCTGTATTTACCAGCTCTATACACAGCTAATGAGGCCTTATTCCAGATAATACACCTGTACAACAACATAAAAAGTGACCAATAACATAATTAGAATGATATCAAATGCCAAAATCCTGTAGTAATAGGTTTAATCCATCAAAAATAAAGAATAAACAAAAAAAGAGAGTGTATGCGTGTAATACCTTAAAATAAAAGACTAAAAAGAGAAATAATAACACTAAATATTACCCAATATTAAGGGGGATTAACCGTAGAAATTATGGGGCAAATTATGACAATAAACTATGTGAAATCCCATTCAAAAATAACCAATATTGACTGAGAAACCACTGAAAAACACAAAAAAGGGTGTGAGATGTGGGGTAACTACATGCAGTCTTTGGAAGGCACTTGCACGGGCAAATCCTTTACTAATGCAGTCAAATTTAAGCATGGTAGTTAATTAAAGGCACCAAGCTTGAGGCTAATAATGAAATTAGTGCATATAATAAGGTCAATGCACCTATAATTAAATTAGGACACTAAAAAGCGCCTGTCACCTATTTTAGCATGTTTCCCCATAGTGGGTGTAGAATGTGGGGTAATTATCACCACACAATATGGGGGGCGGACTTGCTAGCAAGTCTGCAACCTTGGACCCAAACTCATCCCAGATTGAACACACATTGAGCTATTGACAAAGGAACCATACAATCAGGGATGAACACCACTCAGCAGAACAGTTTTAGGTGGGTGTTCAATTAGAGTTCAGTATGTGTTCAGTATAAGTTCAGTCTGAGTTCCATCTGAATTCCATCTGAGTTCAGGTTGAGGCTTGCTAGCAAGTCCACCCCCTATATTGTGTAGTGTATAGTGTGAAAAATCTAACTTTACTAAAAATGAAGCTATGCACACAGGAAAAATGCAGACAGTATGTGACCAGTACACAGAAGCCATTTCTGGCATAAAAAACACTAAATTTAAAAAGTGTTATTTTTATGCATTTGAGTTGCCGAATCAATAGCTCTAATTAAAAAAAATTTATCTATCAAAGCACATTTTTAATATTATTAAATTTATAGCGCATATAGTCAACTTTTAAGTGATTTAAAGCTCATTTCTTGTTTTTCACATAAAACAATGAAAACAGCAGCTTTAAGTCTACTTAAAAATTATGTAGCCTTTTATTTAAGGTTCTTAAGACTACCCTAGCATATTACAACTTAATATTAAGTACATAAGACTTATAAAAGGTGGATATATGGGTGTATATAAGGTGTTATAATGGCATATATTGTATTTTATCATAATTTTTACCTATCACTATGCAATATAGGGGGTGGACTTGCTAGCAAGTCCTCAACCTGAACTCAGATGGAACTTAGATGGAACTCAGACTGAACTCATACTTAACCCATACTGAACTCTACTTGAACACCCACCTAAAAATGTTCTGATGAATGATTTTCATCCCTAATTGTATGGCTCCTAATTTATTTCTGTTTAAATTTTTTAAGAAGGGAGGATAGATTTGAAATTTATTTTTCAGGTATCTATTTATCAAATTCATTCAATTTTTCCTTAGATATTAATAAATACTCAGTTCCTTTCTCTTTATTAAGGATTCTTTTCATTATTATTTTTTCAATCTCTGCTTTTTCCACAATTTCTTCAGGTTGCTTTTTAGGCCTTCCTCTTCTTTTTGGAAATAAGTCAGGATCATTTTGATGGTAAGATTTTAATAATGAGATAGGGAAAATTGGATGTTTTCTATCATATGGGGAATATGATATGACTTCCACAGTATTATTACCTACCTTTTTGCTTACTACAAAAGGTCCTAAAAAGGGATCCTTTAATTTAACATTACCTTGTAAGTTAAAATGTAGTGTTAAAATTAGGACTTCATCTCCTTTTTTGAATTCAAATTCTTTATGAGATTTATCCCACCTTTTCTTTTCATATTCAAATGCTCTTTGGATGCATTCTTCTGCATGCTTTCTACACATTTTTTGCATATGAATAAAGGATTTAGTACCAGGGGGTATATCTAACCTTGGTAATTTATTTAAATGACTTACTGGGGTATTTGGTAAATATACCAGCTAGAGTTCAAATGGGTTTTTCTCTGTTACAGAATGAGTTGTGCTATTATAGCAAATTCAAGGCTATGAATTAATGTTACCCAGTCATGTGTTAATTTCTAATTGTCTTTGTATTGTAATCCAAAGGCACAATATCCTCTTATCATGTCTTCCAGAGTCTGTATCATTCTCTCAGCCAGACCATCAGTTTGTGGATGGCCTGCTGTAGCCAATTTTAATTGACAACCTGATACTTCCATAAAAGATGTCCAGAACTCTGAAGTAAATTTAGGGTCTCTATCAGAGATTATGGCTTTGGGGAGCCCAGAATTATTCATCATTTGAGTCCACCATAGTAATGCCAAATCTTTTGAAGATACCTCTTTATAGGTAGAGATAAATTTACACATTTTTTTTAGTCTATCCACAATTACCCAGCAAGAATTGAAACTTTCTTTTCCTGCTAATTGTAAGCCAGTGACAATATATATGTTTATAATTTCCCATGGAGATTTTGGCTGCTTTATTTGTAGTAGCGACCCAGCTCTCTTCCCAGTCAATCTTTTAGATTTCTGACAAGAGTCACATGTGTCAATGTATTTTTGTACATCTTCTTTCATGTTTATCCACCAGGCTGTATTTTTAACACTAGTTAATGTTCTGTTAAAATCAAAATGACCAGCTAAGATGTCATCATGACAAGTACTTAAAATTAACTCTTTCATAGAAAGTGGTATAACTATTACATTACTTAGATTTTTTCTGTAATATATGTATCCATCTTCAATAGACAGTTTACCTTTTTCCAATGCATTTTTATACTTTGGAGGTAAGGTTTTAATTAATGCGCTCATGGAGGAATTTGTTGGATCATTTGAAATGGTAGATAATTTAGACAAATCTTTATCAGATGAATAATTTTTTAATATAGTTTGCATAAATTCTTCCTCTAAATCCATTATTTAAATCCCAAATATATGTATTACCTGACTCTCAGGTACATAAGCTGGATTTTCAGTATCATTTGGGAAAGGAATTCTGGATAATAGATCCACATTAGAATGCAATTTTCCTGCTCTATGAGTGATTGTCATTCTTCCTCTGTACTCCTTTGTAGCTAGTTTCCATCTAAACATGTGCATATTAGGTGTTTTCATGTTTGGTAATGATTTTACTGCACTGAAATCTGTTATTAATTCAAACTTCTGGTCTTACAGATAGTAATGAAGTTTCTCCAGGGCCCAAAAAATGGCTAAACATTCTTGTTGGGTTGAACCATACCTTAATTCTTTTTCTCTTAAGGTTCTGTATATATAAAATATAACCACTTCAGATAATTTACCATTAATTATCTGTTTTTGTTGTAAAGCAGCACCTAACCCTGTAAAGCTTGCATCAGTATACAAGATAAAAGGGAGGTTAAAATCTGGCAGTCCCAATATTGGAGCTGACATTAAAAATTCCTTTAATTTATCAAAGCCATGTTTTCTTTCATTATTCCAAATGAAAGCCTCATTACTCCTGATTAACGTTGTTAAAGGAGCTGCGATGGATTGGTAGGTTTTTATATACTGCCTATAATATCCACACATACCTAGAAAACTTTGAAAATCTTTCATATTTTTAGGTATATTAATGTTTTTATTTCTGCCACTTTATTCTGGTCAACACAAATTTGGATTCCAGATACAACATGTCCAAGTACTTTCAAGGATTGAAACCCAAGATTACATTTCTTTAATGTAATTGTCATATTAGTTTCATCCATTTTTTGAAATACTCTTTTCAGGTGATTTAAATGCTCATCATATGTTTTTGAAAACACTATTATTTCATCAGTATAAACTAAAATCCATCCTTCAACCATTTCCTGATGAAAAATACTATCCATCAATTTTTGAAAGACTGAAGGGAAATTCCTTGGGCCAAAAGGAATTCTCACATATTTATATATCCCCATGTGTGTGGTTATGAATAAGAAATTCTGAGAAATCTTTTCCACAGTAATCTGGTGGTAAAATTTGTTTCCATATATACAGGAAATATATTTTGCACCTTTTAAGGTAGAATGGATAGAAGCTATCCTTGGTATTGTTTAAATATCATCTACAGTGAACGCATTCAGAGCTCTGTAATCAACTCATAATCTTGCCTTATCTTTTTCATAAGAGTTTAAAACTGGTGAAATAACACAATACTTAGGTTTTGTGTCTACTTTTTCAATAATACCCATTTCTAACAACATTTTAATGTTGTCTTCAATGTCTTTCCTTTTTTCAGGAAAACCTGGGTAAGGTTTCTTTTTCAAGCTGCCAGGTATATTATCCAAATAACAAGTTAAAATTATTTTCATCTCATGGTCTTTGTCCAATCCTAGTTCATTTAAACCATGAGAAAATGCCATAAGATAAGATTTTATCAATCTCAAAATATTGTTTTCTTGGATTTATGAGTTGAGAACTGAAAGAGGCTTTTTGGATTTCATTTTCCAACTCTACCACTTCAGAGGTGGCTCTTCCACCTTGGAGTTTCTCTTCTTTAGAAGTAATTTAATAAACTGAATTTTCTTTTTCCATTCATGCCTATAGTGAAGCAACCATTTTCAGGATCTAGCTTGATTCTAAATTTGGTCAATAAGTCTTTGCTAATAATAAACCAATCACTACAATTATTATTATCCATTACTACAGATTCATATACTGCTCTTACATATCCATTATTATAGTTAAAGAATACAGCAGTTTTGTATTTGCCAATTGGATGTAATACTGAATCAAAAACCCTCCAGCTCTTTTTCTGTACAGGATCAAGTTTTTCTTTATACTAACTATCAAGTTTCATTAATGTGTTAATAGAAACTACACTACCTGCAGCTCCGGTTTCAAGAACGGCATTCATTTCTTTTCCACATATAATAACAGGTGCTCTAATAGGTGTTATTTTGTAAGTATCATGAGTTACATCTTTTATTATTTCAGTTTTCTCAATGGAAGTTAAAGATGTATCTGTATGAGGTATTGCATCATTCTGGTAAATAATATCCTGTTCTAATACATATATCTCATTTTCATCATCACTGTAAGAAATGTTACTTTTACAATCCTCACTAGATTCCTCCTTTTCATCTTCATGACTCCTTGGTTCAGAATCTTGTGAGTTTTCAATAAAATTTATTCTTTTCTTACAAGTATGACCTTTAGCCCAAGGTTCATTACATTTGTAGCAAGTGTTACTTTATTGTCTTTTAGGTACAAGGGGAGCTGAAGGTTTTTTCTTCTCCACTGGTAACTTTTTTGTAGTAGGTTTTACTACCTCAACATTTTGATTTTGATTATTATACCTGGTTTCATATTTGTGGTTAAATAATATTTCATTGCATACATTAATAAACCCAGAAGTATATCTGATGGTTTCAGCTCCAGCTAAAAGAATGTTTCTGACTGATATAGAAAATTTATATATTATTTTTTCTTTACACTCATCATAATCCATTTTTGGATCCATGGCTTTCATGAATTTTATTAAATTCATTAAAAATACCATTGGTTTATCCCCAGAATTTTGATTATATCTGGCTTTCTCATAAAATCTTTGTTGAGTGATTCTAAATTTTGGGCCACCAAATTTCCTTTCAATTAGTGCCTTCCATTATAACCAGGAGTAGTTAATTCCCTCACTCAACACATATTCAAGCCATAATAAGGCCACATATGTAAATAAAGATATCAATTATGATGTAATTTCTTCATCAGGTAATTATTTATGAAAATTTTATGTTATCAATTCTCTGAATTAATTTTTGCCAATCAGACTTTCAATCCCCATCAAAAGAAGGGTACTGATCTAACTTAGGCCAGTTCTTTTGGTTAGTTTTTGCTTCCCTAATCTGAGGAATATTAAGTAATTCACTTACTTTGGAAAGATGATCATTTTTTTATTATTTACTGATTTTATATTCTCAGAGCTCATGACACTATTTTCATGTTCAATCATTGGTTTATCATCTGCACGTTTCATATATACTGGTATTCTTTCCACATAGGATGTGTTGTCCATTACTTTATCAGTATTTTTCAAAATGTTAGCTACTTCAATTTCCACTCTTTTTAACCTATCCTTTATTACAGGCACATGGGTTAAAGTATCATTCACATTTGAAAATAACAATTTTACATGTCTCTCCATGGTAGCCAAAATATTCTTAGAATGCTCTAATTTATCTTGTAAATTCTTAATCTCAGAGGTTAATCTATTATTTTCATTTATTAATTCATTTTTTGAATTTTGAATGATTTTTAATCTATTGGCTGTGGTACTCAATGATTGTGTAAGGTTTAATAATACACTTTCTGTATTATTGTTTTACTCTTTAGAGAATTCTTCCAATTTTTCAACATTTAATAACAATTTTCTAATGATTTTTGATTCCATTGGATTTTCTTTCAAAAAAATATTCAATTTTGTCTGCGTCCAACTCAGAAGACTTATCATCAGGCTCAAGATTTACTTCATTTGGTTACATTTTAATATGACTAGTATTATCCTGGTGATCAATAAAACTATGTAAATTGTGATCATGTAAAGACAAATTTAAAATGTTATCTTCAAATGAATAATTTTTTAAATCTTTATCAATTATATCCAATAACTCTCTAGTAATATCATTACCTATGAGTAATTCTGTCAGTACAGTCTAGTATATATGTATGATATAATAGTGTTATTTTATGGTCCTACTACTTATTAATAAATGATTTAGTGATTAAACCTCAGGGGGAGACTAATAGAATAGTTATACTCAAATTAAACTCACAATACTTGGATTTAAATGCGTGCTAGTGGTGGAAAATAGAAGAATAAAATATAGTTATAGCTTTTATAAAGATAATATCAATTTATAAGGGCTTTATAATATATTTCTGAATGTTAATAATTGTAGTGTAATGTTTGTTTGAAGTGTAGTAATTGAATGATGATAATAAACCGTCAAAATCCCTCCTTACTTATACCCAAATCCACTGGAGTGCACAGACCTTCAATCCAGATGATGTCACTGCTATCCCCGGCAATTACAGCACTGTGAGGGCCCATCACCTCCCCATGGCGTCCACTTCAAGCAGTTTCAACACCCAGACCTCCAGTAAGGACCCTCCATCACTATTAATAATAACACAGAGTCATACCATAAATAGAAATCCCAGATAAAAGCGGATACCATAAAGAAACAGGTAAAATAAATGATCAAAAAGAGATTTAATGAAACTAAAAGCATATAAAGGAAACAAATAAAATGTCCAAGCCCCCAATAACATCCCCAAGCATCCACATTAACCCAAAAACATATTTCCAACCCATAAATCCGTGAATAACCATCCAAGGAAGTAATTTTAGTTGTCCAAACTGGGTGTATGCGCCTGATATAGGTGTCTATGCTTCTGTAGGCATTGTGAATCCACTGATTTCGTCCATATGACCTAAAATAAGCAGAAAAACAAAGGTTATAGGCTATTAAGGGGCTAAAACCCACTTATATACCTAAATATACATAATATACTGCATATTTCACTGAATATGAGATTTATGTATACATATAAGCTTATGTATGTCAATAATTACTTCATATCACTTAAGATAAGTATATTATGACTCCATTAACACCTTAATAAGTATTATTAGGCCATGGATAAGCTATTTAAACTATTATAAATTATATAATAGAATAATAATTATATATATATATAATAAAATAATATATATTATTATTTTAACCTTATTTTTAAGATATAAGCTTAATCTAATTAAGGTTATCTTATTTTAAGCATAAGAAATACTCAGTCCTAAGGATATTTAGGCTGACACTCCCTCACCCCAAAAAAAAACAATAAAAAAAATGTTAAGACATTTTAATTAATCTTAAGGAATGAAATAAAAAATAAAAAATAATTTTTATAATACATATACTGAATGAACAGTATTATTTAGATTTAAATTTTTTCAAGAGATTTTTAAGATCAGAGATTTCATTTTCTGGAATCCACTGGTCATATTCACTTGATTTATTTTTAAATCTTAATAGATACTCAACTCCCTTTTCTTTAGTAAGGTGTCTCTTTTTAAGTATCTTTTCAATTTCTGCTTTTTCCACTATTTCTTCAGGTTGCTGTTTATGCCTTCCTGATCTTCTTGGAAAGAGAGCTGTATCATTAGAATGGTATGGTTTTATAAGAGAAATAGGAAATACTGGATGTTTTCTATCATAAGGTGCATATAGAATAACCTCAACAGCATTATTACCAACCATCTTTTTAACTACAAATGGTCCAATGAATGGATCCTTCAATTTAACATTACCATTTAAATTGAAATGTAGCGTTGAAATAAGGACTTCATCACCCTCTTTGAACATTTGTTCTTTATGGGCTTTATCCCATCTTTTCTTTTCATACTCAAAAGCCTTATTTATACATTCTTGAGCATGTTTTCTGCATAGTTCCTGCATCTGAAGAAAAGATTTAGTACCTGGATGAATATCCAATCTAGGTAACTTATTAAGAGTTTTAGCAGGGGTATTAGGTACATAACCCAACCATAACTCAAATGGCTTTTTGCCAGTGACAGAATGTACTGTACTATTGTATGCAAATTCTAAACCTGGGATAAGGGTTACCCAATCATGCGTGAATTTGTCATTTTCTTTAAAATTAAGACCAAAAGCACAGTATCTTCTTATCATATCTTCTAAGGTTTGTATCATTCTTTCTGCTGGCCCATCAGTTTGTGGATGGTGTGCTGTAGAAAGTTTTAATTGACACCCTGAAACATCCATAAGTGACGTCCAGAACTCAGAAGTAAATTTAGGATCTCTGTCAGAAACTATTGCTTTGGGGAAACCTGCTGTATTTAACATTTGTGTCCACCATAAAAAAGCTAAGTCCTTTGCAGAAACCTCTTTGTGGGTAGGAATAAATTTACACATCTTTGTAAATCTATCTACAATTACCCAGCAGGAGTTATAACTCTTATGCCCTGCTATTGGCAAACCTGTTACAAAGTCCATGTTAATGATTTCCCATGGAGCTTTTGGTTGCTCAATTTGTTGTAATAAACCAGCTCTTTTTCCTGTTAATCTTTTAGATTTTTGACAAGAATCACATGTTTCAACATATTTCTGAACATCCTCAGACATGTTAATCCACCAAGCTGTGTTTTTTACTCTGGTTAATGTTTTATGGTAGTCAAAATGACCTGCTAATATATCATCATGACATATACTTAACATTAACTCCTTCATTGAAGGGGGAATTACAATTACATTACTTAATTTTTTCCTGTAATATATAAAACCATCCTCAATGGAAAATTTTCCTTTCTCTAATGCCTCTTTATACTTAATTGGTAATGTTTTTATTAAAACATTCATTGAAGCATTAGATGGATCATTTAATATTGTAGTTAATTTACTTAAGTCAGGATCTGAATTATAATTATCAAGAATTGATTGCATAAATTCATCCTCAAGATCTACAATATAAATGCCATAAATGTTAATAATCTCTGATTCAGGAACATAAGCAGGATTATCATCATTATTAAGCAGAGGTACTCTAGATAACAGATCTACATTAGAGTGCAAGGTTCCTGCTCTATGTGTAATAGTCATCCGTCCTCTGTATTCTTGTACAGCTAATTGCCATCTAAACATGTGTCTATTAGGAGTTTTCATGTTTAAGAGTGACTTAACTGCACTACAGTCAGTTATTAACTCAAATTTTTGGTCTTCAAGGTAATAATGTAGCTTTTCAAGAGCCCATACTACTGCCAAACATTCAAGTTGAGTAGCACCATATTTCAATTCACCACTTCTCAGAGTACGTGAAATATAGCAGATTACTACTTCTGACATTTTACCTTCAATAAGTTGTTTTTGATGCAAAGCAGCACCCAGTCCAATAAAACTTGCATCTGTATATAATACAAAAGGTAATTGGAAATCTGGTAATCCCAAGATAGGAGCTGTCATTAAACATTCTTTCAACTTATTAAAAGCTTGTTGTCTTTCATTATTCCAAATGAAAGCTTCTGATTTCTTTATCAGTGTGGTCAGTGGTGCAGCAATTGATTGGTAGTTTTTTATATATTGTCTATAATAACCACACATTCCAAGAAAAGATTGTACATCCTTCACATTTTGAGGAATGCCAATATTCTTTATTGCAGCCACTTTATTTTGGTCTACACATATTTGTAAGCCAGATACAATATGACCAAGCACTTTTAAAGATTCAAACCCAAATTTACATTTTTTCAATGCAAGGGTCATTTTTATTTCATCCATTTTTTGAAATACTTTCCTTAAATGGATTAAGTGTTCATCAAAAGTTTTAGAGAACACTATGATGTCATCAATGTATACCATTAACCATCCCTCAATCATTTCATTATGGAATGTTATATCCATTAACTTTTGAAATACTGATGGAGCATTTTTTGGTCCAAATGGCATTCTGACATACTTATAAATTCCCATGTGTGTTGTTATCAACAAAAAGTTCTGTGAATTCTTTTCAACAGGAATTTGATGGTACCCTTTATTTCCATCTAGGCAACTTATATATTTAGCACCTTTAAGGGTAGCATGTATAGAGGCAATCCTTGGCAGGGGATAAATATCATCTACTGTAAATGTATTTAATGCTCTATAATCACCGCACAGTCTTGATTTATCTTGTTCATAAGAAATTAGCACTGGTGATATTACACAATATTTTGGTGTAGTTTCAACCTTCTCAAGAATGTTCATTTTTAATAACATCTTAATATTATCCTCTATGTCTTTCCTCTTCATTGGTGAAGCAGGGTATGGTTTCTTTTTAAGACTAGCAGGAATATTATCCATGTCACAGGTTAAACTAATTTTCATTTCATGATCTTTTACAAGGCCAAGTTCATTTGTACCATGTGCAAAAGCCATTGGAAAAGCTTTAATTAATTCCAAAATATTATCTTTCTCAGTTTCACTTATCTGAGTGCCAAATGATGCTTTTGAAATTTCTGTTTCCAGAAGTTCCAACTCATTGGATTCTCTTCCTTTAGACGGGGAATTTGTTACTGACTCAATGTGTAAGACTGTGTTAAAAGAATTTATTTTAAATTTCCTTTTACCATTCATGCCAATTGTAAAATTATTATTAGCAGGGTCTAATTTTACACCAAATTTTGTCAGAATATCATTTCCAATGATAAAACAGTTACTACAATTTGTATTATCCATTACTACAAAGTCACAAGTTACCCTTACATAACCATGTTGGTGTTTAAAGAAAACAGCAGCTTTGTATTTACCAATGGGGTGTAGTAATGATCCAAAACCTCTCCAATTTTTATTCTGAAGTGGTTCAAGCTTAAACTTATATTCACTATCAATTTTCTGTAATGTATTAGTGGAAACAACTGAACCAGCAGCTCCTGTGTCCAATACTATATTAACATTTTCACCAGAAATGATAGCTGGAACCGTGATAGGTGTCATTCTAAAGTTATCAGCTTGTATATCCTTAATGATTTCAGCATCCTCAAAATTCATTAAAGATTCATTTGAGTCCATATTTAATATTGGATTTTCAAAGATGGACAAATCATCTTCCAACATACAGACTTCATTTTCATCACTATATGAGATATTGCTGTCATAATCACTTGATTCTTTTCTTTTTTCAGTTTCAGTTTCAGATTCACGTTGATTTTCAACAATATTTATGTTTTTCTCACATTTGTGACCTTTTATCCAAGGTTTGTTACACTTATAACAAGTAGTTGTTTCATACTTTGTAGGTACTACAGGTGCAGTAGGTTTTTTCTGCTTCTCCTGAAGTGTTTTTGAATTCTGAGTTTTTACAGGTTCAACATTTTGCTTATAAGTGGAATACCTTGATTCATACTTATGGTTTAATAATATTTCATTGCAAATATTAATAAAGTCAGAATATTCAGTAACATTTAATGTTCTAGCTACAACAATGTCTCTGACAGATATAGGTAATTTGTATATTATCTTATCTTTCCATAAGTTAAAATCCATATGAGGCTCAATGGCTTTTAATATTTTGTTTAAATTCATTAAAAATACCATAGGTTTGTCACCATTCAACGGATTATACCTAGTCTTCTCATACAGTCTCTGCTGAGTAAGCCTGAATTTAGAACCTCCAAATTGTTTTTCAATAAGTTGTTTCCATTCAGCCCAAGAGTAGTCTCTACCCTCACTTAAGACAGCTTCAAACCATAATAAAGCAACATCCTTAAATAAAGAAATTAATTTAGATGTTATCTCTTCATCTGGTAACTTATATGAGAATTTCAAGTTGTCAATTCTTTGAATAAAATGTTGCCAATCAGAGCTGGCTTCCCCATCATAAGTTGGGTACTGATCTATTTTAGGCCAGTTCTTCTGATTGGATTTTATCTCACTAATCTTAGGTAAATTCAACAACTCATTTACTTTTGATAAATGGTCTTGTATTTCTTCCTGCACGGATTTGTGACTTACATTTTCAGATTTGACACTACCACCAGATGGTTTTAATTGTGGTGGTACAGGGAAGGAATGAGATTCACTTTTGCCAATGAAAGGATTATT
The DNA here is from genome assembly GCA_030280995.1 of Hemileia vastatrix. Lineage (NCBI taxonomy): Eukaryota > Fungi > Basidiomycota > Pucciniomycetes > Pucciniales > Zaghouaniaceae > Hemileia > Hemileia vastatrix. The sequence continues at coordinate 25,578,935 of JASXTE010000008.1, read as the reverse complement.
ATTATATTGATTATACTTTTGATTATCCTGGTTCATTAGTAGATTGGCAGTTTCAATCTCAACTTTAGTTAATCTTTGTAGCAGCTCAGAGACACTTTGATTTGTCTGTGCAAAAGATAACTTTGTTCTTGATTCAGTTTTTAATAAGTGTGTTTCATATAATTTTTCTAACTCACAAAATTTGTTTGAAAGGTCATTATATTTATTACTCAATGAATCATATTTAAGAGTTAGAGACAAATGTTCTTTCTCTAATTCTTTATTACGTGTTGCTAATTGAGAAATGTTCAATGTTAAGGATGAAATTGTATCACTAGTGAGCTTAACCGTCTGTTCCTCACAATCAGTCATTCTATTCCACAATGCTGAAACAATTCTATGGACAGTTGGATTATTGTTAAAATATTCCATGTCCTCCTTTTCAATTCTCTCACTCTCCTGTGAACTTCTCATCTCACTAGTAGGTGGTTGCAACTGAGGATTAACTGTATTATCATTGTATATAGTACTGTTATTATGGACAAAAGACAAGTCAGGTGTATCTACTCTAAAACCTAAATTTCTTAAATCCTCCTCTATTTTTTGTACAGATTTAACATCAATAGAATTACCTATATTGTAATTATCAGTATTATGTCTAATCTGAGAGGGTAAGTTACTTACCAAGGGATGGTTGCCAGTCCTGATTTTTGGCGCTTTTTTCCCTTGTAAGGGTGAGCTGAGGAAGTCAGATGAGGGGGTGGATCCCTGTTGCAACTGTGGCTTGTCCACTGTTGGTGAAACCAGTCCCATTTCCATTTGTCTACCAGGATTTTCTCCTGGGAGTGAGTGGACCCTCCTTGGGTAGGGGGTTGCTGATTTGATTGACTGGGCTGGCCTCCCTTTAATTCTGCCATTGCCTGATTCATCTGCTGAAATCCTACCTTGCAATTGTTTTGCAACTGCTCTACTTCTTTGAACATGAGAGATTTTGATTCCTCTAGCTTCAGAACCTGTTTGGCCAGGTGGGACAGTTGATCCTGAAGAGGAGGAGACGTCTTTTTGATAGTTATCTTTTTTAAGAGGGCATCCTTTTCCTCTATACTCATGCTTTCTGGCTGGGGGTACTGTTGTCCCTCCATGGTGATGTCCTGGAAAGTTTTTATTAGCTTTAGACCTGGTATTATAAGCAGGCTGTTCACTTACACTATCCTGAGGAGCACTCATATTGTTCAGAATAACAATATTTTACGTCTACAAAAGGAAAAACTCTGTGGAATTAGTAGACAAAAGATATTAGTAATTATATTACTAATAAAAAGCAATGGAGCTTACCCTGAATTTATATCTTTATTTATTTAAATAAAATATAAGAAAAATTCGAAAAAATCTGTTAAAAATATAATAATAAGTTTAACTAGACCTCTATAAGGGTGAATAATTAGCTTACCAAGCTTTAGCCAAATACCAATTTTATTGGGTGTTATATTGGTGTCCAAATACCAAGTGAAATTGGGTTTATATTGGGTACAGTTACTACTGTAAATATCTAATTTTTATAATAAAAAATTAGTACAATTATTATAAGGGTTCTTTTCCGCAATCAATGAGTTATGATGACCCACTAATATGCCGCAGACCCAAATATTTGGTTAATTTTGAGTTGTACTAAGGTAAAAATCACGTCCCAAGGCTTATACTAAATAATAAGTAAAATATAAGGAAAGACCCCCAATTGTCAGTACAGTCTAGTATATAAGTATGATATAATAGTGTTATTTTATGGTCCTACTACTTATTAATAAATGATTTAGTGATTAAACCTCAGGGGAAGACTAATAGAATAGTTATACTCAAATTAAACTCACAATACTTGGATTTAAATGCGTGCTAGTGGTGGAAAATAGAAGAATAAAATATAGTTATAGCTTTTATAAAGATAATATCAATTTATAAGGGCTTTATAATATATTTCTGAATACTAATAATTGTATTGTAGTGTTTGTTTGAAGTGTAGTAATTGAATGATGATAATAAACCGTCAAAATCCCTTCTTACTTATACCCAAATCCACTGGAGTGCACAGACCTTCAATCCAGATGATGTCACTGCTATCCCCGGCAATTACAGCACTGTGAGGGACCATCACCTCCCCATGGCGTCCACTTCAAGCAGTTTCAACACCCAGACCTCCAGTAAGGACCCTCCATCACTATTAATAATAACACAGAGTCATACCATAAATAGAAATCCCAGATAAAAGCGGATACCATAAAGAAACAGGTAAAATAAATGATCAAAAAGAGATTTAATGAAACTAAAAGCATATAAAGGAAACAAATAAAATGTCCAAGCCCCCAATAACATCCCCAAGCATCCACATTAACCCAAAAACATATTTCCAACCCATAAATCCGTGAATAACCATCCAAGGAAGTAATTTTAGTTGTCCAAACTGGGTGTATGCGCCTGATATAGGTGTCTATGCTTCTGTAGGCGTTGTGAATCCACTGATTTTGTCCATATGACCTAAAATAAGCAGAAAAACAAAGGTTATAGGCTATTAAGGGGCTAAAACCCACTTATATAGCTAAATATACATTATATACTGCATATTTCACTGAATATGAGATTTATGTATACATATAAGCTTATGTATGTCAATAATTACTTCATATCACTTAAGATAAGTATATTATGACTCCATTAACACCTTAATAAGTATTATTAGGCCATGGATAAGCTATTTAAACTATTATAAATTATATAATAGAATAATAATTATATATATATATAATAAAATAATATATATTATTATTTTAACCTTATTTTTAAGATATAAGCTTAATCTAATTAAGGTTATCTTATTTTAAGCATAAGAAATACTCAGTCCTAAGGATATTTAGGCTGACAAATTCATTGTTAGTTTCATATAATTGATAATGAGAAGATGGATTAATTACCAAGGTCTTATTCCATTTACCCTGCCTCTCTTTACCTTTCCCCTCTAAGGCTGACTGCTGGATCCCTGCTGTGGAGTGTTGTTGTTATTTTGGGCATACCAGTCCCACTTCCATTTTCTGACTGTGATCTTTTGATCCTCTTTTTGGGCTGGAGGTGTTGCTGTTGCCACTGTGGAATTGTTTAATACAACAGTTGTTGGTTGAGCCTTTAGTCCCACTAGAGCTTGGTTGACTTCTATAAAACTCTGTGCAGCTCTTTTCTCCAGATTGTTCATCTGGTCTACTATATTGTTGACTCTTATTGTTAGGGTGTTTAGAAGAGTGGATAGGGAGTTAATTTGTTCTTGAAAAGTATTTTTTGTTTTCTTTATTGATGCTTGTTTTAAAAGTCTTTCCCTTTCCTCCAGAGACATCTGTGGAGTGTTGCTTTTGGTGGGGAAATCCTGTCCCTCCATTTGAGCGTTGTTTAACAGGTCTTTCAGCTCTAGGTCTTAAGTTATAAATTTTTGCCTTATTACTCACAATGTCATTGTAGTTGTCACACATATTTATGTGAAATTTCAATCAAAAATTGAAATATGAGATATTTAAACTTCAAAAAGGAGTTTTATCAGTATTAATTAATACTACTTAAGACAATTTAATTGCTTACTTGTAGGTATTAAGTGAATTTATAAGTTCCAAAAGTCAAATATTCTTTTATGTGGTCACTTGATATAACTGCTCTACAATATGTAGCCCTGTTTTTATATTTAAAAAATAAAATTTGTCAGTAATATTCTTTCTAAATATATAAAGAGTCTTACAAACCAATAAAAAAAGATTAAGTGTCCTGTTTAAAAGAAAACAATTAATAAGTTTTTATTATCTGGTTTATTATCTGCAAAGATCACAAAATTAATTGGTCTATTGGCAGACTCCCACTAAGAAAAACTTTTATGTTAAATTAGTGGAAATAATCTTGATTCAATATCACAATTTTATTATATAAAAAGGCTTCTTATTCTGAAATTACTATATAAGTGACCCCAACCTGTTTTGATTATCCAAATATTTCTATAGGGATTTTATTTACTTATAGCCTCTTTTTGAATTTTTACTTACTCTAAGATAACCAACCAAATTTTCGAGGAAAGGTCCCCAATTTTCAGGCTGAGTTCAAGTACAGAGATGTGAAATAGCTTGAATATTCAGTTTTCTAGAAGATTTTAATGGTCCTATATGAATACTGTAGTACAAATCTAATAAGTATTAAAATATAACTCAATATAAGGGTCTCAGTAATTTATATCCCACTAATTATATATGGCTTACAATCTTATAGTTGGTAGAAAGATAGATTTAATAATTCAGATACTATTCAAAGACTTTATAAGTACTATTTATATGTATTTTAATTGTATTGGTTGTATATCTTGATTTAAATGATAAAGAATGCAGAAAACAAGACTAAAAACCCCCTCCTTTTATACCCAATAATTCCTCCAATGAACCCCTTGATTTACCAGCTCAATACACAGCTAATGACGCCTTATTCCAGATAATACACCTGTAAAACAACATAAAAAGTGACCAATAACATAATTAGAATGATATCAAATGCCAAAATCCTGTAGTAATAGGTTTAATCCATCAAAAATAAAGAATAAACAAAAAAAGAGAGTGTATGCGTGTAATACCTTAAAATAAAAGACTAAAAAGAGAAATAATAACACTAATTATTACCCAATATTAAGGGGGATTAACCGTAGAAATCATGGGGCAAAATATGACAATAAACTATGTGAAATCCCATTCAAAAATAACCAATATTGACTGAGAAACCACTGAAAAACACAAAAAAGGGTGTGAGATGTGGAGTAACTACATGCAGTCTTTGGAAGGCACTTGCACGGGCAAATCCTTTACTAATTTAGTCAAATTTAAGCATGGTAGTAAATTAAAGGCACCAAGCTTGAGGTTATTAATGAAACTAGTGCATATAATAAGATCAATGCACCTATAATTAAATTAGGATACTAAATAAGCACCTGTTGCCTATTTTATCATGTTTCCCCACAGTGGGTGTAGAATGTGGGGTAATTATAGTGTGAAAAATATAACTTTGCTTAAAATGAAGCTATTCACATGGGAAAAATGCAGGCAGTATCTGGCCAGTACACAGAAGCCATTTCTGGCATAAAGAACACCAAATTTGAAAATTGTTATTTTTATGCATTTGAATAGCCAAATAAACATTCCTAACTATGAAAAATTGATCTTTCAAGGCGCATTTTTAATATTATTAAATTTACTGCACATATATTCAACTTTTAAGTGATTTAAAGCGCATTTCTTGTTTTTCACATAAAACAATGAAAACAACAGCTTTAAGTCTACTTAAAAACTATTTAGCCTTATATTTAAGGCTCTTAAGATTACCATATCATATTACAGCTTAATATTAAGTACATAATACTTATAAAAGGTGTATGTATGCGTGTATTTCAGGTGTTATAATGGCATATGTTGTATTTTATCATAATTTTTACTTATGTATACAACTTATGTACTTTTATTTATTGATCCCATGTATAGTCCATGTGTTTAGAATAATTTATAAGTACTTTTTACTCAGTCCTGGGGGTATCCAGGCTGACATAATCAGTGCTTTCTCCGGAGTAAACCAGAGATAACACATAAATTCTCGATAGGTTTAAATACTAAAACTAAGTACATAATTATACAAGTTTCCAAGACTAAAGCCTTATATAAATTATACACCACACAATAGGGGGTATCAATGTTCAGGGATCCGCAATTAGGGATTAGGAATTTTTTTTGCCTGGATCCGACATTATCAATTGCGGAAGATTCTTATCCACTAGCCCCAGGGCTAGTGGATAAGGAATGCATGATAATACATTATCCCGCCTCTTATACCCAAATTCCCATTCCTAATTCCTGATCCCAAACTCATCTCATCCATGATGGATTTGCAAGAAAGTCACATGACTTATAATTCCTGATGCCATCCTTAAGTCTTTCCTCACTCTATGCTACTTAATTTTGGTGGCAAACACTTAACCTTTTTTTCTATCTACACACCCTCATTTCTTTTTTACATTCATGGTTTATTCCTTTTTTGTAAATATTTCCTTTGTAAATTAACATAAGTTTCTGATCCTATCCTTCCCTCGTGTTCCCACCAATTCCACTACACCTCAAATCTTCCTTTCTCCCTTCCCTTCCACCTTCACTAGAAACCCCACTCCTCAAACTTACCTTGCTCTCCATCTCTTCATCTCCACTAGACACCCCAGCACACCCTTTCAACTTTAATTTATGCCCAACCTTTCAAATCAACCTCGCTTGCCTCCCATTTAACTGCAGTAGAAACCCCACTCCTCAAACTTAACTCGCTCTCCATCCCTTCATCTCCACTAGACACCCCAGCACACCCTTTCAGCTTTAATTGATGCCTCACCTTTCAAATCCACCTGGCTTTACGCCCATTTTCCTCCAATAGAAACCCCAACACACCTTTTTAACCAAACTTGATGCCCCAAGCATCAAATCCACCACTCTCCCTTCCTCTTCAGCTCCAATCGACACCTCATCACCCAAAATTAGCTCGCCACCCTCTTATGTGCTTCTTAAGTACCTTGAACATATATTTAATTTGTTTACATTAATCAAGATTTATAAAAAAAGTTAATATTAATACAAACTATCACATTAGCCTTTACTTATAGACATCATTATAGAGAAAAAATATATATTTCAAAAATTTTGAATGTAACAGGACTGTAATTTTTGTATTCAGGAAACTTACAAAAGATTCAGGTCAATAATTTTCTAATATTTTTTGGGAACAAATTTACTTTTTTACTTATTTATTGCATGAATGATAACTCTTGGCCCTTTTGCCATTTTTTTGTTGAAATTATATACTGGTGTGGAATCTTTTATGTTGGATGCATCACCCAAAAAAGCCTAAAAACCCCTAATTAGGGCCGGAAAAGTGCTGATACAGGCAAAAAAAGTATTAAATAATTTTTGGCAAAAAGGCCAATCATTTATGGTTTTGCCAAATATATAATTGTACAAATTAAAGTGACTGTTTGTCAGACTTTTAGTTACTTTTTGGAGATGCTTAATGGTGTGAAATAAAATAATTTTTTTATTCATTGGTTCATAATTTATTTATTTATTAGATATTTTTTTCAAATAATGTTCATTTTTATTATATTGGGCTATTAAATCATATATCTTGTCCCATAGACTACTTCAGTTATTGCAAAACAGTTGTCTGTATCATAAACTTAATTTAATATATTTGTATTACTTTTCTTTATTCATCTCTATAAATTTAATATTACATACTTTAGGATTATCATTTTTTTGTGGAGATGAAGTGAAGAAGAGAATATTGGATGTAAAGGTGGAGAGTTTTTGGTTGGAGGCTATGGAGAGGGTGGCAAGTTAATTTTTGCATGATGAGGAAGTGAGCAAGATGGATTTGATGCTTGGGGCATCAATTTTGGTTAAAAAGGTGTGTTGGGGTTTCTATTGGAGACAAATGGGAGGCAAGCGAGGTGGATTTGAGGGGCCAGGAATCAATAAAAATTTAAAGGGTGTGTTGGGGTGTCTAGTGGAGATGAATGGATGGAGAGTTGGGTGTCTATTGGAGGCAAATGGGAGTAAAGCGAGGTAGATTTAAGGGGTGGGGCATCAATTAAAGTTGAAAGGGTGTTCTGGGGTGTCTAGTGGAGATGAAGAGATGGAGAGCGAGGTAAGTTTGAGGAGTGGGGTTTCTATTGGAGGTAAATGGGAGGCAAGCAAGGTGGATTTGCATGGTGGGGAATCAAGTAGAGGTGAAGAAGTGAGGTGGAGTCTCTTTTAGAGGAGGAAAAAATACAAATAATACAGCAGTATCCTGGTTAGAAGCAGTAGCTCTTCACATAAAATAGAAAATCTATTTACCATCTACTTCCCATAAGATAGGTCTAACACTGCCTCTCAAGTCTGGAGGTTGAGAAAGATCATACCATTTCTGTTCAAAATATGCTATGAAATCATACAATGCTAAATGTTTTGATTCATAGATCGAAAATATTTTCTTTCTTACCACATAGGGGAGGTTCTGGCCCGGAATTAAAGATGTTGGTGAGAGAGATTGTCTATGGTAAAGAGGATTGGACATTTTAATGAAGAATTTTTCAGGGTAGATGACAGGATGGGATGAGAGTAGGAGTGCGCAGCAAGGTGGGAAGGCTGGGATATCCAGAAAGTTGTCCAAGATGTGGTTATGAAATATTGAGGATAAAAATGTCGGATAAGAGGTGAACATTGACACATAAAGTGTCTAATAACCCAATTATTAGCAAAAATAATTGCGGATCCCTGAACATTGATACCCCCTAATATTCACAAGTGCAACATTTTCAGTATTCTTAGGTGAGCAGATAGCCTTGTGCAGTGCAGTTTTTCCAAGTAGTTGAAGAATTTTTACTATTCATTTAAACAATAATGTGCTTGGTAAAGGTTTAATAGTTGAAATGTATCTTTTATGAAAATATATGATAATTTGGCTTCTAAGTAAAAGATTTCCCATGTTTTTGTTCACCAGATAAATTTTATTCATAGGAATGTTTCATGACTTGATCAAACTTTTAATTATAAAAATGCAATTAAGCACCATGAATATCTAGGAAATTGATAAATTCATGTTTTTAATCTAAAATACATACATGTAAGTGCATAAATTTTTATAATTCTAATGATTAATTTATGTTCCATTCAATTTTATAAGTCTAAAATAAAATAAATTGGTCTTTTTCTAACTTTTTTTCTTAAATTCTTAAGTCAAAAAAAATGGTAATACCTGCCTCTAAATTTTATCCTATTAGAGGGTCCAGACCTCCAAATCTAAATCTTATATTATAAATTAATGATCAAAAATTCTTTCAGAGAAAAATGCAAAGTTAAAATAATTATAGTTCATGGAAGAATGTAACAAATTTTTGTGGACATAATTCAATAGCTGAATAGCCTGGCAGTCAAAAACCTTAAGTATTATAAATGGTTAAATGATTTGTATATGTCAAAATAAGAATTTGAAAGATAAAAAATGAAACTCCTTTTAAGCCTCATACTTTGCATTTTTACCTAGAGTTTTTGGAATTATTCAACCTTATGTTCTTAACTTTCTTACACAAATTATGAATTCTTGGCTGTTTTAAAAAAAATCCAAAAATTAGTGAAGTTTTTTCATGATTCCAAGCCAGGTGGTGCTCTTATTGTTTGATGATTCTCCCTAGAAGAATTTCAGAAAGTTTCAATGATTCGATTCCCCAAAGCAAATTTGATAACACATTTATGATAAGGAAAGTATAAACTGTGTCCTTTGACTTGAGTTGGTAATAGAATTTTGAAATAAGTAATAGGATTGATATGAGAGAAGAGACCAAAAGTAAGAGAATTTGAATCATTACTGTTCATATAAATCTTGTTATGCAATTTTCCATAAGAAGTAATAAAATATGGAGAAAAGATATTTTATTTTCCAAAAGGTTTCATTCAGTCTCTGAGAAAATATTCAGTATAGGGGAAAAAATGGTGGACTAGATGTCTAGTTCAGTTTTGTGACCCTATTCCATTCCTAGGTGCACTTTTGTGACAAACCATTGAATGTCACTTTTTGAGCCCACCTTATTTTTTGCCTTTGGAAGAGGATTAAGATGTTGTGGTTCCCGTATGATTAAAAGAAAAGGGAAGAGGAGATACAAATAGAATTTTTGGATGAATCCATGATGAGAGGGCATGAACCAAGGAGAAGCCAATGTCAGAAAAGCAAAAAAACAAAGTGGGTTCAAACTGGGTCATTCCAAAAATCAGACCCAGATTTGTAACCTAGAACCAAAGACTGAAATAGACATTTAGTTCAGGGATTATCCCCCCTTTTTAGTATACTTTTAATTGCCAGTTTTTTATTAGATTGAAAATAGGAAATACATGAATTCCTCAAAAAAATTACCAAAAAATAATTGAAAGAACCATAACATTTCCAAATTTCCAAATCTCCATTCATTTTTTTAGATCTAAGCGCCTTAAGTAAAGAATATACACCTAGATAAATAATTAAAATAATAAAAAGAAGAAAGAAATGTGATTATCATTAAATAAAAATGCCAAATTATATCCTTTATCATGTTCTGCTCTCTATCCAATGCCAATCATAATCCCTTCATGCTTGCTTTTATTCTTTAAAAGCTTTCTAACCAAAGCCATTAGATAAAAAGTAGAGATAATATCTGACAAGCAATTAGAATTTACATTTTGGGATCCATTCAAAAATAAACCTGTAAAACAAATTGAGGTTTAGAGAAATTAATGACAACTTCCACAACTTGAACAGCACCATCTTTTGTTAAGACTTTAATATTTTCAGGTAAATTTTGAGGATATTGTTTCTTCTAAAAAATACTAGTTTTGAATAAAGTGAAGCTGTTGAATTTAACAAAGAAATTTTCACACCATTTCTTTCTTCAAGCTTTTCTTCTGATTCTTTTGATAATTCTTTTTGAATAATTTATGATGAGAGTGAAGATAATGAAGATAGAGGATGTGAAGAAAGTGAGGATAGAAATGATAATGATGAAGAAATGTATCCATTTTTATTTTTTGATTGGAAATTATTCTATAATATGCAGAAAAAAGATTATAATGATTGAATAGTTACTTTAATTAATATAATCCCAAAATGATAGCCCAAGAATTTTCAAACAGCCACAAAAATTCATGCCAAAAAGTCCCTAAAAGTGAACCAAAAAAAGAAAAATGTTCACCAAACTACTTTTAAAAGCCCATAAAAATGTCCACAAATATAAGCATAAGCAAAATCATAAAAAATATAAAAAGAAGCAAAAAAAATGTAAAAAAAAGTGCAAAAATGAGTGTAAACAAATGCAAAAACAAGCACAAAAATAAGCTTTAATGAACACAAAAAAGGGAAAAAACAAGCATAAAAAACACAAAAATGAGCACAAAAAACAGGCTAAACAAAGCCAAATATAACAGAAAACATCAGCTGAAACCCAAAAAAAAGGGGTGCAATAGTGACTTACCAGATGAGTAATTGAGAAAAATAAAACATGTCCACCAGGAGTCAATGAATTGAGGTTTGAGGAATAAAGGAAGAAGAAAAAGAAGGTAAAATAAAATTTTTGGAGTGAGATATAGGGAGAATAAAACAGTGAAAAATCATGTGATAGGAAAAAATATGTGATTTAAAGTTATGGGGAGGGGAAAAAATGAATAAAATCAGCAAACTTGAGATTTCAATTGCAAATGTGAATGAACAATTACAAAGCAGTATTGATCATTCAATTAAAAGTTTAAAGTAACTCCTCATTATCCTCATAAGATTGGCTATGTTATATACATTCAATTATGAATTCTATTTTTTTAACATTTTCTTCCTTTTATGATTCACAATATACCATTTCTCTTTGGAATTTATGGTCTATCATTTACTTTGAGTAAAGATGAATTCTTTTCATATCCTCCATTTTTAGTTTGCCCATTTCAAAGTCAAAATTATGCTAAAAATTTTCCCCTCCAATTCTAGGACTTCTTGATCTTTCATTAGTATCTGATCAAACTTCACCTTTTCAAATTTAATGGTATCTGTGTCAACTGAAAATTTTTCTAGAAGATAGTCTAACACAAAAAAAAATTATTGAAGAAGATATATAGTGAACTTTTTTTACTAAATTCTTTTTTCTCAAAATATTCCCTATGGGAGCCAAAAGAACTAGTTGGAGTATTTCCAAGCTTTAAAAGATGTTTTAAGTTGAGCTTGAATTTTAAGTTTTGAGTTTGAGCTTGAGGATTTGCAAAGTTTATCTGAAGCTACCTCCAATGCAGAGGTGTCTGTTAAGACCTAAGAAGGCGGACTACTACTAGCGCTGATGCTAGCCTTAAATGGGACTGACTATGTTGGGTTACAACAGTGAGACTAACTAGACTGACTATGTTGGGGTTACCAACAGTGAGGAGTAAACGGGACTGACTATGCTACTTGAGCAGTGAGACAAGAGAGTAACTAGATTACTAAATAAGTTGTCCAATGAGGAGTGCTCTAAGGCACTTGCCCCCATATAACCCCCTTATGCAATATCCACTCTTCCGCCTCTTTAAAATGCATAGCGCCCATAGTGCTCCTCCTCTCCACCTCTCAAACCAAATCCTAACATTACCCCCTCTTTTACTCCTCCTTCCCCCTGTGCTCCCTCTCAAACTTCTTCAACGTTTCCTTAGCATTCATCAGATTTTCCACCGGCTCCCAAGACCTATCTCCAACCCTATAACCCTTCCAATTCACTAAGTACTGAACCTTTCCCCTATACACCCTCTTTGCAACAACCTTTTCCACCTAAAATTCTTCCTCATTTCCCACCTGGATTGGTGCTGGTTTTTCTTCTGGGCGTCCTGGGATTGTATCTTCTCTGTGCTCTGTAAGTAATGAAATATTGAAAACTGGGTGTACTTGCCTCATTGAGATTGGTAGCTCCAGTTTGTAAGCCAAGTCAGATATTTTGCGCTTGACTTTGAATGGCCCCACTTTCTTGTGATCTAGTTTAGCGCTGGGATGTAATGTGGAAAGAAAACGTGAGCTGAGCCAAACATTGTCACCTACCTTTAGCGTGCGGTGTTGGGTCTTTCCATGATCATGATGACGCTTCATTTCTTGTTGAGATAACCTGAGCACTGCCTCTAGTTCTTGATGTATACTCATTATCTTCTTGATCCACTCTTCAGCTTCCAGGACTTGTAACATGGATGGGGCACCAATTGAGAATGATGGGTGGTACCCATAATTGGCGTAGAACGGTGACATGCCTGTTGCAGCATGTGTCCTATTGTTGTACGAGAATTCTGCAAGTGGTAATAGCTGTACCCAATCATCCTGCTGATAGTTAATGAAGTGGCTCAGGTATTGTTCGATTGCCTTATTTACTATCTCAGATTGTCCGTCAGTTTGTGGATGCCATGCTGTTGACAATATGGGCTTAATATTCAGTTGTTCATACATTTCTTTCAACAACTTAGAGTTAAAGGTACTTCCCCTATCTGATACTATACTATCAGGCAATCCATGCAATTTCCACACATGCTCCACCATTAAGTCTGCAATACCCTCTGATGTAACCTTGGTAGTGGTGGGAACAAAGTGCGCCATCTTGGTGCAGCGGTCAACTACTGTGAGGATAGCATTCTTTCCTTGTGGCTTGGGTAACTCCACTATAAGATCGTAGGAGAGTTCTTTCCATGGCCGTTTAGAAATGTTTAACGGGGTCAGTGGTGTTGTTGTTGGACTAACCTTGTTCCTCTGACATGAGTTGCATGCCGCTACATAGCGCAGAATGTATGCCTTCATAGACTTCCAGAAGAAGTTGCAATTTACCAGCTTCAAAGTCTTCAGAGGTCCTGGGTGCCTGCCATTGGGGAATCATGCCTTGATTTAACCACCTGCCTTTTGATCTCTTCATTATTTGGCACCACTATCCTCCCATTCCAATATAGAACTTCCCCTTCTAGGTGATACTCTTCCAATCCTTTCCTTACCAATAACTCCTTTGATAACAGTGCCTTCACCAACTCCTGTACTCCCTCATCTTTTTCCTGTCCCCTCCTTATCCATTCCGCCAATTCCACCTCATCTAGGATTACCCCCTCTTCAAGGTCCCCCTTCAATAAAGTAGCGCCAACCGTATGTAGCTGATCTGGTGCTGGGCGCAGATCAGGATGTCGTGATAGTGCATCAGGTTTGCCACTTTTCTTCCCTGGTCTGAATGTAACCACAAAACTAATGCTACTCAGCAGTTCAGCCCAGCGTGCTTGTCGGCGAGTCAACTTCTTTGTGGTCAGGAAGGTTTCCAAGTTTTTGTGATCCGTGTAAATGATAGCTTGGAGCCTGTGAGGCCCTCCTTCCAAGTAGTGGTGCCAGGTGCATACCGCTTCTACTAGTGCCAATAACTCCTTTTCATAAATTTCATAGTTCAACTCGGCGCCTAGTAGTGTGCATGACAAATATGCTACTGGGTGTAGGGAATTTTCAGCATCATATTGGGATAGGACTGCACCAAGTGAAAAATCTGAGCAATCACATTCCAGAACAAATGGCTTCAATAAGTCAGGGATAGAAAGAACTGGGGCTGTTACAAATTTCTCTTTTAGGTAGTTGAACGCATCTTGTTAGCTACTTGTCCAGATGAACATGACTTCCTTCTTTGTGAGGCCGTGCAATGGCCGAAAGACATGGGAGTAATTTTAAATAAAACGGCAATAAAAATTTGAAAAGCCTAAAAACGACTGTAGCTTGTTTACTGAAGTTGGTGTTGTCCATTCTGTTACTGCCTTTACTTTCTCCTGATCCATTTGCACCCTATTCTTTGAGATAATCATGCCTAGATAGGGGATTTTTCTCACCGAGAAGACACATTTCTCTGGTTTCAACCACACTTGGGCCTCCTTTAAATGTCTCAGACAGTCCCTCACACGTATCTGGTGTTCCTCCATTGATCTGGAGTAAATCAAGATGTCATCTAGATACACCGCCACATCTATCCCTATTCTGTCTCTAAAGATGCTGTTGGTGAAGTGTTAAAATGTGGCAGGCGCATTACATGGACCAAACGGCATTACCAACCATTCAAAATGACCAAATTTAGTGCAGAATGCCAGTTTGTGTTCATCGCCTTATTTCACCTGTATGTTATGGTAACCTGCCCTAAGATCTAAGGATGTGAAGATCTCTGCACCTTGAAGACTATCAATTAGCTCACTAGTCAAAGGGAGGGGGTATCTGTTTTTTACCGTCAGTGAATTTAATCTCCTGAAGTCCATACACGGTCTTAATGATCCATCCTTTTTCCCAGCAAAGATCACAGGGGCTGCCCAGGGGGATTTTGATTCTCTGATGAAACCATTCTTCAAATTTTCATCAATCATCTCTTTTAGCACTTTTGACTCCAAGATTGACAATGGGATTATGTGGCTAAATTGAGGTGTTGCGCCTGGAATCAGATCAATAGCAAAGTCATATGGTTGGTGAGGTGGAAGGGTCTTGACTCCCCCATCTTCAAAAAGTGGTAAGAATTCTCAATAAGCTTCAGGGACCATTTCTTTGAAGCTTCTTGTTGGCTTTGAAGTTTGGGCCTTGGCTGAAATTTTGGCGGATATGTTCCAAGCTGTTGCATTGCATTCCAGTTCCTCCTCCTCCTCGTGTGCCCCCTCCAAGCCCTGGAACTTAGCATCAAGAGAAAGTGTCAGTTCTTGCGGCAAGTCTACTGATGATGAAAAAACACCAGGAGACTCGCCGGGCAGGGCCAGGGGGCAAATGCTTTCTCTGCCTCATCCACCATTCCCTCCTCTGCCTTTCCCCATCCTTGTTGCGCCTTCTTCTTTTCATGCTGCGCTTTATCTTCTCCTTGGCTCCCCTTGGCGCTCCCTGTTGGTGACCCATCCCCAGCCTGCTGCTTAGAATCAAGAGAAAGCATCAGTTCTGGCGGCAAGTCAACTGATGATAACAAAACATCTGAAGACTCGCCGGGATGGGCCCCTGACCCCTGAAGGGGCCAGGGGGCCGATACTTAAGCACCAGCATCCCCCCTCTTTCCCATCTGAACTTTCTTTTCCTTCCAATAAATTTGTGGGTTATAGCAGTCCAGCCAAGTCATCTCCAGCACCATGTTGTACTGGTCCTTCAGGTTTGTTGCATATTCCCTGCACTGCAACTCTTTTCCATCACACCAAAATCTGCAAAGAACCTTCTCTTTGACTTCTCCCCCCCACCTGGCAATCCATCAAACATAATTAGGCGCCTAGGGTGGTCTAATTTTTTATTTTTCATTTTATTCCTCTGTAAAAACTTGTTAGAAATAAAACAGTTGGTGGCCCCACAGTCCAGTAGGGCTCGTACATTTGTTGTGGCATCAAGGGTCATTAAAGGCAAGTTTAGTATAATACGATTATCATTCACTTCAATTGTCTTACATGCTGATAATTCTTCTCCTAAATTCCTCTTATCCTTTCCCTCTAATCCGCTCCAGGAGGGCACAACCTTCACTCTCAAGCGCTGTCTTTTACCTGCGCCTTTCCTGCACTGTCCTCCACTTCACTAACCCACATTTTCCCCCTGCACTCCCTTGCCAGATGACCACTACTCCCACACCTAAGACACAGACCTTTGCTCATGCACCTCTGATACTCATCATCCGACAACCTTTTCCTCCCACTAGCACCATGTGCATTTGTTGCATCAATATCCATGGTTTTTGGGTCCTTAGCACAGGCCCTGCTTGATGAGGCATAGCTGCGGCATGGACAAGCACCACCCCAGCCATCCATTTGTTGATGTGTGAACTCATTGTTGACTTGGATGGCCAGTTCCATGAGTGCTTGGAGGGAGGTTGGGCAAGGGTGACTGATTAGGGCATTCCTTATCTTTGCCGAGAGCCCATTCCTGAAGTGAAACATGAGTGCCCCTTCTCCCCAGGTTGTGACATAGCTGGTGTGGCCCCGAAATTCCGACACATACTTGGCGACCGAGTTTTTTTGTCAAAACTGATTGAGCGCATGCTCTGAGGTTGTGGCCACATCTGGGTCCCCAAAGGCTAATTCAAAAGCCACAATGAATTGAAGGAAGGTTGTTGCTGCCTGAGAGTTTTTGAGGAGCTCCTTGGTGTACGGCCTTGCCCAGCGTGCCGCCTCATCTGTGAGGTATGATACTGTGAACCCAATTTTTGCTCTCTTGTCTGGGAACTGATGTCCGTTGAGCAGGACATAGAGGTTTACCTGCAACACGTACTGATCTGCCCGGGGGCCTCGTTTTCCATCAAAGATTGCTGGGACCGCAATATTTGGACCTTTGACAAGTGGTGCTGGTGTGGGGGGTGGCACCTGTGCTCTGGCTTCAGCTTTTGGCAGCATCCAACTCTGCTTCGGTAGGGCCACAATATGAGGGCTCTGCATTTGCTAAGCGTTCCATGAGCCTAGCATTCTGTTCTTGCAGGCGTGCCATCTGCTCTTGCATTGCTGTGAGGAGTGATGCATCGGGTTGACCTGTGGGGTCCATTTTTCTTCAGTAGTGCGCCAATTAAGATTGGACAAAATGTTAAGACCTAAGAAGGCGGACTACTACTAGCGCTGATGCTAGCCTTAAACGGGACTGACTATGTTGGGTTACAACAGTGAGACTAACTAGACTGACTATGTTGGGGTTACCAACAGTGAGGAGTAAACAGGACTGACTATGCTACTTGAGCAGTGAGACAAGAGAGTAACTAGATTGCTAAATAAGTTGTCCGATGAGGAGCACTCTAAAGTGCTTGCCCCCATATAAACCCCTTATGCAATATCCACTCTTCCACCTCTTTACAATGCATAGCGCCCATAGCGCTCCTCCTCTCCACCTCTCAAACCAAATCCTAACAGTGTCCTAGCTTAGGTTGTTGATATTTTTTGAAAGTTGAGTTTGGGTAGGGGGCTAGAAAAGAAGGAGATATTTATCAACCAATTTGTGAAAAATGAACAAGTAAACATACATCAAAATAATGGGGCTCTAGGGACTCAGGTTCACTCTAAAAGAATTATCCTTCTTGACAGTCAGGATCATCTGCAGCTGAACTATGGTTGGAAACTGCAGTGGATTGAAGTCTGTGAGGTTCAGGTGTGCTAAGAAGATTATTGATTGGTTGAGATCCAGATATACCATCCAAAATGGATTGAGAGGGGATATCCTTATGATTTATGTTAACATCATGTAAGAACCAAGGGTTGACATTTACTCAGGTACCAAAAAGCATATCCATCTTTTTATAAAATGGACACATTGCATTCAACTTTTCTGAAATAGTAGTAATTTCAAACTCCAAATCCTCATCATTAATACTAAATCCAATGGAAGAAGATGCAAAATTTTCCTTTTTTTATTTTGATTGACAATTTTTGAATCTTTCCTTCATTTTCTTAGATGTTATGTTGATTCTTCCTTTTGTCTTATTCTTTACTTCATTTGCCATCAACAGAAAGCCATTGACTTTTTAAGAAGGTGAACATCTAATATGAGTGGATGTTTTGCATCCAAAACACACATCATAATTTGATTTGATTTTGAGGAAGTTAATGATGATTAGATAATTATCCTTTTTCAGCTGTCCAGACTTTGATCTATCATTTGAGGGGCTTGCTTTACAGTGAAACTTTTGTGGTGAAGCTTGTTTTTCACTTTCCTTTTTAGCAGTGGATCTCCTAAGAGGCATTATGAATCTGGTATGTTACAATCAATCAGATTAAGGCATTAAAAATAAGGGAAACATGCCCAGTTAAAATGTTGCCAATTTCAGTGAGGGGGTGTGTCACCAAGGATTGATGGGTAGCAAGGGAGGTCTGTGCATTACATGTCAAAAGGATGCTGCAGTCAACATGGGGTTGTGAAACAAAAAACTGTGCAAAAAGTGCTGATTTGAGGTCAAAACTGAGTGCCAATTTGGTTTGAAATCTGGACTTAACTTAAGTACAGATTTGCCAGAACTGACACTTCCTAATTAAAAGGCTGGCAGCTCAAGAGGCTTGTATCACATTACTTTATATTTGGCAAATTAGCCTATGACTTTCTCATACTACTTTGTAAAATTTACAAGCACACAAAGGAAAACCTCTCTAAAGAAAACCAAGTATCTGAGTTTCAATTTTTTGATTATATTTACTACATCTTTGATACTCTACATCAGGTGTACACCTGTGTGTTTATAATTAAGACCAGCAATTTGCAGATAAAAATAAAAAGTGAAAACAGTGAAAATTGAGAGTTCGCAGTTAGCAAGAAATGAAAGTTAATTATTTTTAAAGGCCAATTTCAAATTTTGATAGAAACTTACCTCCATAGTTAAGTCATTTACAGTAGGGCCTTCATGGTACATTTTCTCTTCGTTTTCTAAGAAATCCAACGGCATTTCTACTATGTTTCCTTGGATGCGATTCAATTCAGACTAAAAAGAATTATGTCATTTTGAATTCCAATCACAATTAATTGACTCTTATAGCTATGGAATTATCAAGTTCAAGGAATTTAATCTTACTTGAATTTCTCCTAAACTCATTTCCATTGAAGCAACATGTCCTGTCTTAGGAGGGTTGTTGCCCGATGGTACAAATGCTAATATAGATAGCAAGGATTGTTAATAAATACAATGCAGATTAAAACATGACCTATCGAGTTCGAACTCACCTTTGTATTTTTCCCAAGTATCAAGGCCAGGGGTTGGAACACACCGAAACACCTTGGCATATGCAAGCGTGTTGGATCGAGCTCTTTCTTTACAAAATCTTTCAAATTCGTCACTTAAAGGGTCCATTACTGTGAAATCTTCACTGTTCCCTGTATAGTCTTCCTGTTCAACATAAATTGGTCTCATTGGTGGCGTTGGAGCTTCTCTTTTAAGTAACGTTTTTTGAGCATGCAGAAGCCCCAAATGCTCCTTGAAAAGTTGCCGACGCAAAGATGCAGCAAATTTTGTAGCAAGATACTATTGTTGATTAAAAGTTTCAAAAATAACGGAATTAATGCATGAAGATTGTTAGAATTCTGGCTCATGATGGAAAAGATTCAAAACAAACCGATTCCCCATTCATGCGGCTTTCTATCTCTTCAGTATCTTCAATAACTATTGCGATCTCACTGTCTCGATTTCCTAACATCTGGATAATATAAAATTATGGAAAGGAAGTTTGTTTAGTCAAAGTTCCTGGAAGATTTAAGCAAAATTTGCATACACTTCGGTCATTGATGTTTGCCGAGCCTATCACCACAATTCTGTCATCTACAATCATCATTTTAGTGTGTATGTATAGTTCCTCTGTGACATACGCCTCCTTGTGAGACTCCTCTGACCCATACCAAGGTAAGTTTTCCAAGCCCTGTTCTGCGCATCTCGTCGTGATAGAGTCACTAATCAGACGCTCGTACCCTGGCACAGCAGCTGAAAATCTTCGTAGTTGTTCCCTTGCTTCAGTCACAGTGTTAGGCAGTTTGATTTTCAAAGTTTTTCCTTCTCTAGCTGTCAAGTCATCTTCTTTTGATAGACTCTCTCCCTTCTGTGCCAACTTGAAAATGACTTCTTCGTTAACTTTCAATTCTTCTGGTGATGCATCGTCACCCAAATATATTCTGGCCAAAGCAGCCTGGGTTTCATAATAAGTTATCCCACAAGTATCTTCGATTTGCTCTAAGATTTGTGGATCATTATTGATTCGATCAAAAGTTCGAAGATTGTAAAATGTAATGAAATCTTCCGGACAATAGCCTGCTTTTCTAACTTGCTCAAAAATTGAATCGTTTCCTCGTGATATACTTTTATAAGTCCAATCCATGATGGCCAAAATTCCGGCCGCTTCGGGGTTGTCTAAATCACCCGCGAATCCCGGAATACAAGGGATCATGACCAC
Source organism: Hemileia vastatrix (assembly GCA_030280995.1). Taxonomy (NCBI): domain Eukaryota; kingdom Fungi; phylum Basidiomycota; class Pucciniomycetes; order Pucciniales; family Zaghouaniaceae; genus Hemileia; species Hemileia vastatrix. The sequence continues at coordinate 25,558,500 of JASXTE010000008.1, read as the reverse complement.
TATTTTAAATTTTTGATTCTCGGAGCCAGCCTGATTAAGTACATTAGTACAGAGTTAGGAGTACATGACACAAACACTGCAAAAGCTAACCCTAATAATCCTTTGTGCCAACGCTAGGCCTATTTGATTCTTGATGTGTCCGTTGCTCCCACATGTAGTGATAAAGCTATCATAACATAAACTAAGCCTCGCTTGAATGGAAAAAATCTATTTTTCAGCTTTACTTACAACTGGTTTTCTCTGAATTGAAAAGCAGATGTTTGTAATTAGTATGGATACAAGACGATTAAAATGTTACAAGAGCCACCACAAATACTCACATGTAAATGAAATGGCGAGACTCTCGAATCAGATCTATATAGGCCGTCAAAATAGAGTGCTGTAAAAACGGTTTATATTATTAGACATTTTATCAATCATGCATGAGTTTACTTTTGTTATACCTCTGTCAGTGTTCCATTACTCCAATCAGAAGCACTCCTAATAACTTGAACTTTCATATTTCCTTTGGCTTTTTCTCCACCATGATAAGGATTACCCCCTTCTTCAGGTGATTTTAAGAAGTAATCAAACTTCGTTCCTGATTGACTCCACTCATAGTAATGCGGGTGTGCAGCAATAGTATCTTTGGCGTGACGGTCAAACACATGAGGAAAAGCAAGAGGTGCATATTTGGGTCCTTTGTGTATGTATTTTAATTTTCCTATAAAATTCCATCTTTCTATGAAATGTTGGCACACATCCATTACTGCTGGACCTGATTGCCGAATCAGTTGGGGATACAAGTAATTTAGTGTCATATGTTGGTTCGTAAGGTACAAGAAGATCATTTAAGGCAACTAGTTTCGGAAATGTAAAGACTTACCAACTATCATTGTGTGGACCTGAAACAAATTAAGAATCAAACCAGTTTGGAAATCCGAGAAAATTGAATGAGCCACTCTCTTTAATACTACCAATAAGAAAAACTTACATCGTGCCAGGGCATACGACCTAGTTCAAGTCGGCTTTGTTGGTTGCTAGGCCACTGCTCCACATTCTGAAAGTCTTGGACTCTGGCATTATTATAGTCTTGGCCCGGCCAGACAGTTTCAGTAAAGTCAGATAGATGGCAGTCTGCTAAAGGATGAGAATTCGTGTCCCATCTTCCAAAACAAAGATCCAGCCCTCCAATGCAAGCAGTTATATCTGAATAAAACATACGGATCAAAAAGAAAAAAAAAGAAAAATCAGATTCAAACTATGCTAGTAACAACTACTAATTATTGTATTCAGAGAAATATATATTTTTTCAGTAGCTCGATGAGTCGGAGAAAGTACAAACTCTAATTTATGACAGGCAAGCAAAGTGAGAAGAGAAGTAATCAGGGGAAAAGACGCAACTGTCTACCAAAACCACTTTTTGATGATGACTCCAAAGAAGGGTCAACTCTTCGCTAGCAAAATGCTACAAAAAATCAAAACATTCAATTGATTAATAGATGTTCAATTTTAAAAGTTTTTGGAAGATACTGACATCGGGATGCCTCATACAAGCCACGTTTGGATGAAGAGCCTCCAATGCATGTTTAGTATGGGATGATTTCATAGTCATATTTAGTTCTACTTCTGTTGTAGATAAGAGAATACTATTAGTCGACTATGATACACCAATTTCAAGAGCTTGGTGAGTACCTTTGTAAACTATGACATAAATTTTAACTCCGGCTTGGGCCTTTCTCTTCAATACTCTGTCTAGTCTCCACTTCTCATTATAAGCTGGGGGCCTGCGCAAATACAGTTCGGGAGAAAGCCACCAGTCTTGGATAAAAATACATTCTTTGGCAGATTCTAGTAGCTCGGAAACAGCGTAAAAATAATCGTGGCCATCGATGTACCTATCTCAAGTTTCCACAGTAGAATGAATGATAAGGAACAGAAGCAAGGCTATATAAGATGCTGACCATTTGACATGATTTCCATTTCGTTCCTTGGCGAAACTAGTGAACCGGTGATGCATCCGCAAAGATTCATACTCAGCATCTCTAGCCTGCTCATCAGGCTCGTCATGGCGATCTAACAGCCAGGAAGCCCAACAAGACATCGAGCACAATTCTCAAGGTAAGCTTTTTTTACATCTATAAGATACATAGAATGGCTTACGGTTGGGATGAAAAATGCGGTCAACTTTATCATGGATAGCAGCTATGAGAAGAATAGGAATTAAAATGATCTGAATTAGTAAAGTATAGATATGTAAGTGGGGGCAACAGACCTGGAATAACTTGGGATAAGTGTTCGCCAAGGTTCGATAGCATTGTGTAGCCTTGAATCAACAGGCGGATAATTGCAGAAAAGGATAACACAACAATTTATCAATCCAAAAGGTTTGGAAAGTTGGATGATTAAGCACAAACCCAAGATATTTAATGGGCGAGTATGGACATTTCTAGTCCCATGAGGTGTAATACAATTATCTATAATTAGAATTATGCTCTCAGATCTTCACAGCCTTTACCCGACCGTTTGGGTGAATTTGGCAAATCTTTGAGTATTGATACAGGTAAAATTTCAAGTCTAGCCCCTCAAATTCAAATTTTCACTACAACTATACCAATAGTTGTTGGTGCACAAGTTAAAAAAATTTTGCTACTTCGCACCGCATTTTGACAGCCAGCTGAATTGATAATACACGCCAACAATTCAGTCGACCATCAAAATGCAGTGCAAAGTTGCGAAATTTTGCCAATTTGTGCACCAACAATTATTGGTGTAGTTGTATTGAAAATTTGGATTAAAGGGGCTAGACTTGAAATTTTACCTGTATCAACACTCAAGGATTCGCCATGTAACAGTTTCTCTATAAATTACTGGATAATCGTTTAAGTACTCGTCTACGATCAGGTCGCAAAAGCTTGCGGAATTTTTGACAATAAAACAAAAGTTTCGCCAACAAAAAAATGATTTGCCTATTCAAAAGGAAGTACCCCCGACTTGTCCCGACCCTTTTGATAAGCAAATCATTTTTTGGTCAGAACAACTTTGTTTTTTTCTTCAAAATTTCTGCCAGCGTTTACAGCTAATCCTGGAAAGCTTGCGGTTGTTTTGCATCCCACTCCCAGCCAAAATCATGAATTTAAGTCAGCTGACCTATGCTTTTGGCGGAGATGAGAGGCAAGACAACTGCAAGCTTTCCAGGATTAGCTGTATGACTTGGCTGTATCTACCCACACTGCAAGAAATGTTCTTTCACTACTGGCTATGTCCGTTTTACCACGGCGCAACAGTGGCGCAACAGTTACGCAACGGTTGTGCAACAGTTACGTAACGATTAGTTTTTGCACTTAAGACCCTCCTAAGACCTTTAAGTGCCAAAAATAATTGTTACTTAGAGCATCTACCTCTGTGTCGGTAAAATGGTTCGGTATGCATATTTTACTGCATTTTGACGTGAACCTTAACCCTCGTTTCATTAAAGGCCTCTATTAGCTAGTGAATTCAGCATGTACTGTAGCCTGTCAACTAAAGTTACTGAGCTCATTTTGACCTCATTCGGTAATTCAATATTCTGCCTGCCAATTCTTTTCACTCCATCTTGTAACTGCTGAACACTTTGACGCGTCACTACTTATTGTAACAAAACTTTTTCATATCATTATTCACAACTATTACTACACAACCCTTCTATCTACCCATTTTCCTCGTTTCACACCTTGTCCTAAAACTCCTAAATTAATCTAACATGATAAACTCGTCCGAAGCTAAGAAAAAGCGATCCCCTAATTGGAACCACCAAGAAGAAGAGCAGTTAGCTATCTCCTGGATTCACATCAGCGAGCAACCAGAATTTGCAACTTACCAATTGTCACCGGACGACCTATGCACAAGGTCGAGGATGTTCCTGCAAGTGAGATAAAAGGTTCAGATACTTCTTCGAAGCACAGAGGGATAGTTTGAGGAAGTGATTCGAAGATGACTTGAAGGAAGAACTACTGCTTCGAGTTATGTTCAAGAAGGATTCTAATATAATTGAACGGTAATATTAAAATTCTTAAGATCTCACAAAGGGTTGGAAACTCAACAATCAAAGATTTAGGATTTAGATATGATTATTGAGAAAATAAAGAAAGATACAATAATAATGATTTTCACTTAGAGTTTTATCACTATTAACAATAAATACGTTTTATAATTTAATTCTAAGGAATGTCAAACCAAAAACCCAGCCCCTTTTATATCCTTTACTCCTCCTTGCATTGACCTCATACTCATCCACCATTCCGCACACCACAAACCATTTAAAATATATCCGTTACACCTGGACCCTCCTCACTAACATCCGTTAACCCCTTAATCCTTCACTAACCATTCCGTCCATGCTCACTACCCCTTAATAACCCACAGACATTTCATGAACCTTTTAATGTACTATTATATTAACTATTGCGCTGTGCGTCGCTTATTGGGAAAAAGACTAAGACACACTATTGAGAGATTGACTAATTTAGATTTAGAGTTTTAGGCTAGCGCGATTGAATAGCAAGTACACAAAGGAAAGTCACAGTTGCTATGGAGAGTTGCTTTCTGCGCTTCGAGTATGGATTTGAACCCTTTAGTATTGATTTAATGAGCCACTTTTGCCTCGAGTGTCACGTGGCGCGTGACACCAATCTGGTGAAACATTTTATAAGAAAATTGAAGCACATTTCAACCAATTCAGTTCTGTGCACTACCGAGACTATGATCAAATCAGAATAAGGTCAGTTTCAAGTTATAAAGATATTTTTTTATTATTTTAAACTTACTTTTTTTATAATATAGATGGCAGGCTCTCAACACGGCAACCCTTAAGTTCAGCTCTATCTACTACTCAATCGAAAGGAATCCTCCCAGTGGAACCTCACCAAGTGACTGGTTACAAACTGCCTTATCTCTTTATCAAGAACAAACAAAGTCAGCTTTTAAAAGTCTTCCTGCTTGGGAGAAGTTAAAGTTTGCGCCAAAGTGGCGAATGGAACCAACCAAGGTCCCAAATAGTGTAATGGTCGATTTGAGTGGGAACGAAAGCAATGGGAATGAAGACTTTACTAGTGACCCACCAACACCTTCTCCAGCCTCTAGTGGATTTACGGTCCGTCCAATTGGGATCAAAGCTGCAAAGAAAAGGCGCCTTACTGAAGGAATGGAAGAAGATAAATCCTTACTCACATCCCGCTTCAATGACCTTTCCGAAAAACGTGTAACTGCCATAAGTGACACAAATAGGCTAACCGAGTCAAGAAACGAACTAACAAGAGAGAATCTTCTATTAATAAATGATAAAATAAAGATTGAAGAAGAAAGACTAGAAATTGAGAAAAGAAAGCTAGCTATTGAAGAAAAAAATCTAGATATTAAAGTAAGACAACTGCGACTTTCAGAAAAAAATTGTAGCATAAATGAGGAGAAGTCTGTCAGTGAAATGATGGCTAATGATCTTAAAGTTTTACACACAAAAGAAAAAGATTGTGAGACAGCAGATGATTTACTTATTTTACAAAGTATGAAAGCAAAATTAAAAAATAGATGGGTTAGCGATGATAATTATACATTTAAATAAAATGAAACAAATGTTTTTTTGTAGATAAATATTTTGTCTGTATAAGAAATATATCTAAAATTAATGGTGCACATAAAAACTGAAAAAAAAAATTATACATTTCAAAAGAAAATAATTTATATCTTATATTCTACTCAAAAACCAATAAGGCTACTAGTATAAAAGAGGAAATGGATATTATATTGCAAGATGAGAAAAGAAGTGAGCCGAAATGGGCATTTGGAAGAGGGTTTTTATATTAAAATCTGGGTCTGGTGGGATAGAAAGACACGACCAAGCCTTCTCCTTCTTCAGGAATTTTTGTCAGCTGTAAATAATTTGTGGTGTTAGCTTGAGCCAAGAGAAAAGAATATAAGATAATGAAAAATAAAAACAATATTAAAAAAGAAAAAAGAAAACATTGTATATGTATTATTTATATTTAATAATTATTATTTAGAATAAATATCATTTTTTTAAAAATTATATTTAAATAGTTGCACGTAAAAAAATATAAAAATACTTACCTATACATAAAAACAAAATATTTAATGTCTTTTGGTCTACTCAAAAGGCAAGAAGGCTAGTATTATAAATGGGGAATCATAAATTATATTGTATGATGAGAGAATATGATATTATATTGCAAGATGAGAGAAAAAGTGAGTGGAAATGGGCATTTGGAAGAGGGTTTTTATATTCAAATCTGGGTCTGGTGGGATAGAAAGACACGACCAAGCCTTCTCGTTCTTCTATAATTTTCCTTGCCTGTAAAAAAAAAATGGAAGTTAGCTTGTAGCAATATTTAGAATTAGGAGGTAAGAGAGAAATAAAAATAAATTAGCGAAATTAAAAAAAATAAGAGAGTAAAAAAAACTAAAGTAGCAAAATTAAAAAAAAGAGAAAGAAAAAAAAACTCACCTTGAGGGAAGATTGACTATTTGCGCATCCTCTTGGACAAGGATGAACCGGCAATAGTCTATGGTTGGATCGTGAAAAAATACCTCATTCAGGAGTGAAGTATTTTCTCTATCCATCCATAGGCTGTTTTCGGATTTTCCTTGTCCATCAGGATGGGAATAACAAATTTTTTGTGTGTATCCCACTAGCAGGAAAAATTTGTTATTCCCATCCTGATGGACAAGGAAAATCCGAAAACAGCCTATGGATGGATAGAGAAAATACTTCACTCCTGAATGAGGTATTTTTTCACAATCCAACCATAGACTATTGCCGGTTCATCCTTGTCCAAGAGGATGCGCAAATAGTCAATCTTCCCTCAAGGTGAGTTTTTTTTTCTTTCTCTTTTTTTTTAATTTTGCTACTTTAGTTTTTTTTACTCTCTTATTTTTTTTAATTTCGCTAATTTATTTTTATTTCTCTCTTACCTCCTAATTCTAAATATCTCTACAAGCTAACTTCCATTTTTTTTTTACAGGCGAGGAAAATTATAGAAGAACGAGAAGGCTTGGTCGTGTCTTTCTATCCCACCAGACCCAGATTTGAATATAAAAACCCTCTTCCAAACGCCCATTTCCGCTCACTTTTTCTCTCATCTTGCAATATAATATCATATTCTCTCATCATACAATATAATATATGATTCCCCATTTATAATACTAGCCTTCTTGCCTTTTGAGTAGACCAAAAGACATTAAATATTTTGTTTTTATGTTTAGGTAAGTATTTTTATATTTTTTTACATGCAACTATTTAAATATAATTTTTAAAAAAATGATATTTATTCTAAATAATAATTATTAAATATAAATAATACATATACAATGTTTTCTTTTTTCTTTTTTCTTTTTTAATATTGTTTTTATTTTTCATTATCTTATATTCTTTTCTCTTGGCTCAAGCTAACACCACAAATTATTTACAGCTGACAAAAATTCCTGAAGAAGGGGAAGGCTTGGTCGTGTCTTTCTATCCCACCAGACCCAGATTTGAATATAAAAACCCTCTTCCAAATGCCCATTTCGGCTCACTTCTTTTCTCATCTTGCAATATAATTTCATATTCTCTCATCATACAATATAATATATGATTCCCCTTTTATAATAGTAGCCTTATTATTTTATGTGCACCGTAAATTTATCCCTTACTTTTCAATTTTTTTTACTTCAGATATCCAAATTCCCTCTAGATGCCCAGTTATGTGCTTTAAGGTCCTCTCAAAGCTGGAAGTGTATACTTGAATTATGTAACTCTTGATTACTGAGGATGTAGTTTGATAATGTATTGGAGAGGATCGGATCATTGTGGTTGGTAATTATTTGACTGCTGATTGATTCATTTGAAAGGTACGGATCATTTTCTGACTTAGATTCTATGACCATGTTGTGAAGAATGACACAACATGTCATGTCATCTTTTACAGAATTAATTTCCCATAGACGACAAGGTTGGGTGATTATTCCCCAACGGGCTTGCAATACGCCAAAAGCACGCTCAATATCTTTTTGTGCAGCCTCTTGAAGCTTAGCAAAGTATCTACTTGAAGCATCTTGCGGGTGAGGAATAGTTTTTACCAAAGATGACCAGGAAGGATATATTTCATCAGCAAGATAGTAGGCATTTGAATATTTGTGTCAGTTAATTTTAAATTTTATTGTATCTTGTGTTCCTGAAAGAATTTTATCAAAAATACTGCTTCTGTGAAGCACATTAATATCGTTCAAGGAGCCAGGGGAGCCAAAAAAGCAGTGCCAGAAATGTAAGCTTTTGCTGGCAACCGCCTCCAAAATCATTGTAGGTGAACCTTCTTTGCCCTGAAACTGACCTGCCCATGCTCCTGGGCAATTTTTCCAAGCCCAATGCATGCCATCGATTGCGCCAAGGCATCCTGGGAAACCACGTTCCTCATATTCTCGGAGAATAAATTTCTTTTCTTGCGTAGGTTCACGTAAGTATTCAGATTTATATAATGTAATAATATCTTTGATAAAAATTTTGAGGCATTGTAGTGCTGTAGTTTCTCCAATCCAAACATATTCATCAGTGCTATCAGCAGAGACTCCATAGGCCAATTGACGTAGAACAGAAGTAATTTTTTGTTCTGGTGATAAACCAATTTGGCCACAACAGTCCTGTAGAATAACAAATTAGAGTCAGAAAACTATTATATGTTAATTGACTTACACTTTTCCAAACCCAAAAGGTATTATGTTCCTGTAAATCTGTAGACAGCTTTTGAAATAGTTCTTTGCTTATTCGGAATTGTCGTTCAAAGAGATGGTTGTTGTATGTACAATTAACATTGAAATAATCTTTCATCAAGCGTTGATGTCTTTCAACATGGTCTCAATTTATTAATTCTTTTTTTTGTCCTTGTTGTATCATATGAGTTTAGCAATTCTGTAAATAGAATTATTTCTTCTTCCATTGTAAGTAATTCATCAAGTATGAGTTGTTCCATCTGAAAAGTTGAGGAGATTGAAATGAGTAGTGAGAACGCAAGAAAAAAAAGTGGAGTTTACTGAATGGGCAAGTCAACACGAGGGTGACAAAATTTTCCCATTGCGTGTTTGCTAACTGAATCTGCATACGAGGGTGTGAAACCTCATTTCAGTAACTATGGATGCAGCAATTATGCAAGTATCTACTGAAAATTTACTGCAATGGGGGTAGATGCTCTTAGGGCATCTACCACTGTGTCTGTAAGTTGGGTCGGTATGCATACTTTACCATTAATTGAGGGTATATTCATTCACCGTTGCATTATCACCCCTCATTAACTATTCATTTCTGTTAATATTGGGTAAAAGTAAGTATATATACTTACAGATACTTACTTCACATCATTAAGTCACCCCCCTGTCTGCCAATTTTTTTTGATTTTGTATCCCACTTGCTGATCACTTACAGCTATGTTATTTAGTCTTGGTGCAGCTGTAAATTTTTTGGCCACTTGTTCACAGCAATTTTGGTAGGTTTTCCATGTCATCAGCTGTCAAAAAAAGTTGACTGAGCATCTACCTTGTGACATGTCACCACCAGAGCTGGCCCACCCCATCCACCCCATCCTCTTAATCAATTCCTGGTGAACAATTCCACCCTCCTATCGATCATGGACACTCTCCCCCCTCCAGCTCTTCTTTTGCTATTGGATGACAATTTTTTCTTTCTCCGGGTCTTCTTTTATGAATTCATATTTTGTAAGTTTTTATTTTATTTTTTCCTTTGTTTTTTTCATTCACTAACCTTTTTCTTTTCTTTTTCAGCATTCTCCCCCCTCCAGTTCTTCTTTTGTTATTGTCTGACAATTTTTTCTTTCTCCAGGTCTTTTTTTATAAATTCTTATTTTGTAAGTTTCCTTTTTCTTTTTTCATTCACTAACCTTTTTCTTTTCTTCTTCAGCATTCTCCCCCCTCCAGTTCTTCTTTTTATTATCAGCCGACAATTTTTTCTTTCTCAGGGTCTTCTTTTATAATTTCATATTTTGTAAGTTTCCTTTTTCTTTTTTTTCCTTCCTTTTTTTCAATGTTTTTTTAATGACCTAATATTCTGTATCTATTCTCTTTCTATTAGGACTTTAATCCATCTGTTGATTTCATTTTGCCCCCTATGACCTCTCAAAATCCTTTCATAACTCCTCCCAGTCTTCCTCCAAGTTACACTCTCTTGGAATTAAACAATATTGATCTGAAAAACAACTTGGTAAACAGCCTGCCTTCTGTGCCTTCTAATTTATCCAACAATGATCATGAAGATGATTCCGTGCAAGCTCTGATAACTATAAATCTTGAGTTCATACTATTCATGAAGAAGAAGCAAGTCTCAGCTGCTTGCAAATCAAAGGCTACAAGTGAAGCCAGCCCCCCCATTCGCAAGATATGTTCTGAACAAGGAAAGTTAAGTTTTTTGTGGGATGTTGAAAACACAAGCCTAAGTGCCTTCAAGAGCCGTGCGATTCAAACTATCAGAGAAGATGAAAATAAATTGTTGGCTGCACACATTGAAATGGAGCAAAATTCTACATTTTGGGTTGGCATCATTTCAAGATCTGGTGAATTCTCTGTCCAAAAGAAAACTAAGTTGAAAAACAATGAAATTCTTAAAAAATACCTAAGTGTGGTGCAACTTGCTTTTCTTGACCATCAAATCATTCTTCAGTTGGAGCAAATTGATCCCAAGGGTTCTCATGAGGTTCGTTTCTTTGTTTATTTATCATTTTTATTTCTTTAACTTAGTCTCTTTATTTATTTTTTCCAGAGACTTTGAGCATACCAGGATCTTGAAGCAAGTGTTTCACTCAACAGTATTGACAAAATTTCTCCTTCAGAAACTCAGAGCATGCAAAGAGATACAGGACATTACAAACATGTCAAATTACTATTGCAAGTCCATCATAAGAGGAGTGACATTACCAATGGCAAACTTGTTCACTGTTGTGTTAATCCAGCCAATTCTCAAGAGTGCTTTATACTAACTTACAATATGGCCAAAACTTGGGCAAATGCTATGGTATGTGTCTTGATTCCATTAACTCACCTAAAAATTCTAATTAATTTAGTAATTTATTTATTTATCTCTTTGAAGAAAGAAAATCCAACAGAAGTCACCTACCTTGTGCCTCCCAAAGCCCCCAATTTTCTTTCAAGATAAAAATTATTAAAAAAAAGGGTCATGGTTCTAAAGAAATTCAAGTTTCCTCCTCTCCTGACCAGCTTCCAGCCAGCAATTCTTCAGTCTCTATTCCTTCATCTGATCTGTGTGAGCTTGAAAATGAATCTCCAATGAGTTGCTTCAAAGATTTTTTTGTAAGGCCAAAGCTGATTCAAATAATGTCAAGCTCCAGGAAGCTATTCAAAAATTAGGTTTGTCACATTGGAGTCATTTTCAAGACAATACAGTTGGAGAATTGATTAAAGCTGGTGCTCCAGATGCCCTTGCAAGGGCATGTATTTGCACATGCAATACTTACAAAACACATCTTAAAGAGTCTTGTAAGTTGAATAAGAAGCAGAAGCACAGTGTTGGGGCAGCTTGAGGGAATTTGAATGATATATTTAATTGTTTTTTTCATTTAAAAAGCAGACTTATTAAAAAATTATATAAAAAATGATAAGATATGATGAAAAGAATTTTTTCTGAACTTGAATTTCTCTAAGTTTAATGTGGCATGTCAAAATTTGGCGCAATTCCCATGAATTTTTTTTCTAAGAAAAATAAGTTTCAAAGAAATTATTTTCTATGTCATCAATGTGCCAAAATTATTTCTAAGTTCCTCTTTCTCAGCTAGAAAAAAAGTAAAAGTAAAATTATATTTCATTGCAACATTTTCATTAAATTATTTCATGCTTGCCTTTTTGCTGGCAAAAAATAAAATCATCATTTATTAAATCTGTAATTTATGTTGTCTACAACAAATTGTATATCTTCAAAAGCTATCTATTGAAAAAATCCACTAGCTTTAAAACATGAGTACATAAAATCCAATGTGAAAACTATTTTGACCCATATGTTTAATATTTCCTCATCATCTGCTCCTCCCTTCATAATTTAATGAAAACTTAACCGGCTCTTCAAAACACCAAAGCATTTTTCTATGGGGTTAAGGTCTGGTGAATATGCAGGAAGATACAGCAATTTACAGCCCTTTTTTTATATTGTCTCACTGACACGTCCTCCATGGTGAATTGAAGTGTCAGCCTGTATATCTCCAGGACTGAGTAAAAAGTGCTTATAAGTTATGTTAAACACATGAACTATACATGGGAACAATAAATAAGAGTACACAAATAGTATACATAAGTAAAATTATGATAATACACAAAAAATGCCATTATAACACCTTATATACATGCATATATCCACCTTTTATAGGTCTTATGTACTTAATATTAAGTTGGAATATGTTAGGGTAATCTTAAGAACCTTAAGTATAAGGCTACATAATTTTTAAGTACACTTAAAGCTGTTATATTCATTGTTTTATGCAAAAAACAAGAAATGCGCTTTATTTCACTTAAAAGTTGACTATATGCACTATAAAATTGAGAATATCAAAATTGCGCTTTGACAGATCAATTGGGCTCATTTAGAACTATTGATTTGGCTATTTAAATGCATAAAAATAACACTTTTCAAATTTGGTGTTTTTTATGCCAGAAATGGCTTCTGTGTACTGGCCACATACTGCCTGCTTTTTCCCGTGTGAATAGCTTCATTTTTAGCAAAGTTAGCTTTTTCACACTATATTTACCCCACATTCTACGCCCACTGTGGGGAAACACACTAAAATAGGCGACAGGCGCTTATTTAGTGTCCTAGCTTAATTAATAGTGCATTGACCTTGTTTATGTGCACTAATTTCATTAATAACCTCATTCTTGGCATCTTATTTCATCACCACGCTTAAATTTGCCTAATTTTAGTCAAGGATTTACCCGTGCAAGCGCCTGCCAAGGACTGCATGTAGTTACCCCACATCTCACGCTCTTTTTTAAGTTTTTGGGTGGTTTCTCAGTCAATTTTGGTTATTTTTGGATGGGAATTTCACGTAGTATAATGTCAGGATTAGCCCCTCCATTTCTACAGTAAATCCCCCTTATTATTAAGCTATTATTAACCTTAAAAAGTCTCCTTTAGTCTTTTATATTATTGTTTTATATGCATATACTCTCTTTTTGTCTTTTTCTTTAATATTGATGGATTTCCCTTATTATTACAGTATTTTGGCGGTTGTTACTTGTCTAATTATGTCATGGGTCACTAGGGATGTTGATGGGCAGGTCTATTAGCTGTTTTGAGGCGTCATTAACTGTGTATTGGATGGTATATCAAGGGATTTATTGGGGAACTCAGTGTGTATAAAAGGAGGAGGTTTTTGGGTCTTGTTTCTACATTCTTTATCATTACAATTTAACCAATATAACCAAATAAATTACAATACATATCAATTAGTACTTTTATAAGACTTTTGAATAGTATCTGAATTATAAAATCTATTTTTCTACCAACTAAAAAGATTGTAAGCCATATATAAGAATAGTGAGAATTATATTACTGAGACCTTTATATTTGATTATATTTTACAACTTAGTGGATTAGTACTACAGTATTCATACAGGAACATTTAAATCTTCTAGACAACTGACCATTCAAGCTAGTTCACTTCTTTGTACTAGACCTTAGCCTGACAATTGGGGGCCTTTCCTCAAGAATTCTGTTATAATCCAGTAAGTGAAATTTTCAAAGAAGGTACACGTAAATAATATCCCTATAGAAATATTTGGATAATTACAACAGGTTGGGGTTGCTTATATAGTGATTTCAGAAAAAGAAGCCCTGTTATATAATAAAATTGTGATATTGAATGAACAATTTTACCACTAATTTAACATATAATTGTTATTAGTGGGTCTGTCAATAGACCAATTAAATTTGAGATCTTTGCAGATAAAATTTTTTACCACTAATTTAACATATAATTGTTCTTAGTGGGAGTCTGTCAATAGACCAATTAAATTTGTGATCTTTGCAGAGGATAACCAATTAAACTGATTAATTGTTTTCTTTTTACAGGACTCTTAATCCCTTTTTTATTGTTTGTAAAATTCATTTAATATTTGGAAAGAATCTTACTAACAAATTTTCTTTTTTTAATATAAAAACACGGCTACATATTGTAGACCAGTTAAATCAAGTGACCACATAAAAGAATATTTGACTTTTGGCACTTAAAGATTCACTTCATACCAATAAGTAAGCAATAAAATTGTCTTCAGTGGTATTAATAAATACTGATTAAACTCCTTTTTGAAGTTTTTCATATCTAAACTTTCAATTCTTTAAATTCCACGTAAAAATGTGTGACAACAATGACATTGTAAGTAATAAGGCAAAACCTTATAACTTAAGAACTAGAGCTGAAAGACCTGATACAGGACATCCAAATGGAGGGTCAAGAATCACCAGTAACAATAAACAACACCCCACCAATGTCCATGGAGGAAAAGGAAAAGCTCTTAAAACAAATGTCAATAAAGAAGTCCAAAAACACCTTACAAGAGCAAATTCACTCCCTCTCAACCCTACTGAATACACTAACAATAAGAGTAAACAATATGTTAGACCAGATCAACAATCTGGAGAAAAGGGTGGCACAGGGCTTTATAGAAGTCAACCAGGCTCTAGTGGATATAAGGTCTCATCAACAACCAGTGGCACCAAATACCACAGCAACACCTCCAGTCCCAGAAGAGGACCAAAAGATAACTGTAAGCAAATGGAAGTGGGATTGGTATGCCCAAAACTACAACAATCCTCCTCAACAGGGATCCAGCAGTCACCCTTACAGGGGAAAGCCAAGGAGAGGCAGGGGAAATGGAATAAGACCGTGGTAAGTCATCCATCTTCTCAGGATCAATTATATAATCTTAACAATGAATTACTTATAGGTAATGAAATTGATAGAGAGTTATTGGATATAATTGATAAGGATTTAAAAAATTATTCATTTGAAAATAACATGTTAGACTTGTCTTTAAATGAGGACAATGTACATAGTTTTATTGACCACCAGGAAAATACTATTAATATAAAAATGGAATCAAATGAATTAAATCTTGACCCTGATGATGAGTCTTCTGAATTGGACACAGACAAAATTGAATATTTTCTAAAAGAAAATCCAATGGAATCAAAAATAATTAGTAAATTATTATTAAGAATTGAAAAATTGGAAGAATTCTCTAGAGAGTCCAACAATAATACAGAAAGTGTATTATTAAATATCACACAATCATTGAGTACAACAGCCAATAAGTTGAAAATTATTGAGAATTCAAATAATGAATTGATCAATGAAAACAAAAGATTAAATTCTGAGATTAAAAATTTAGAAATTAATTTAGAACATTCTCAGAATATTATGGCCACCATAGAGGGACATGTAAAATTGTCTTTTTCAAATGTAAATAATACCTTAACTCATGTACCTGTGATAAAAGATAGGTTACAAAGAGTAGAAATTGAAGTAGCTAACATTTTGAAAAATACTGAAACAATAAAAGATAATACCTCTTATGTAGAAAGAGTACCAGTTTTTATGAAACACTCTGATGATAAACCAATGATTGAACATGAACATAGTGTCATGGGCTCTGAGAATATAAAATCAGTAAAAGATGAAATAAATGATCATCTTTCTAAAGTAAGTGAATTACTCAATATTCCTCAGGTTAGGGAAGCAAAAACTAGCTAAAAGAACTGGCCTAAGTTAGATCAGTACCCTTCTTTTGACGGGGATTCAAAATCTGATTGGCAACAATTCATACAAAGAATTGATAACTTAAAATTTTCATACAAATTATCTGATGAAGAAATTACTTCAAAGTTAATATCTTTATTTACAGATGTGGCCTTATTATGGTTTGAATCTGTATTGAGTGAGGGAATTAATTACTCCTGGAATGAATGGAAGGCACTAATTGAAAGGCAATTTGGTGGCCCAAAATTTAGAATCACTCAACAAAGATTGTATGAAAAGACCAGATATAATCCAAATGCTGGAGATAAACCCATGGTCTTCTTAATGAATTTAATAAAAATCATGAAAGCTATGGATCCAAAAATGGATTATGAAGAGTGGAAAGAAAAAATAATATACAAGTTGCCTATATCAGTTAGAGACATTATTGTAGCTAGAGCTGAAACTATCAGAGATACCTCTGGATTCATTAATATATGCAATGAGATATTATTAAACCACAAGTATGAAACCAAGTATAGTAATTACAGACAAAGTGTTGACGTGGTAAAACCTACTACAAGTAAGTTACCAGTGGAAAAGAAAAAACCTTCAGCTCCACTTGTCCCTAAGAGACAAGAAAATAACACTTGTTACAAATGTAATGAACCTTGGGTTAAGGGTCACACGTGTAAGAAGAGAATAAATGTTATTGAAACCTCACAGAATTCTGAACCTAGTAATCATGAAGATGAGAATGTGGAATCTAGTGAGGATTGCAAAAGTAACATATCTTACAGTGATGATGAAAATGAGATATTTGTATTAGAACAGGATATAATGTTCCTGAATGATGCTATACCTCATACAGACACATCTTTAACTTCCATAGAGGAAGCTGAAATAATTAAAGATGTATCTCATGATACTTACAAAATAACACCTATCAGAGCACCTATTATCATATGTGGAAAAGAAATGAATGCCATTCTTGACACTGGGGCTGCAGGCAGTGTAGTTTCAATTAATACATTAATGAAACTTGATAGTAAGTACCAGGAAAAACTAGAACCTGTTCAGACAAAGAACTGGAGGGGTTTTGGTTCAGTATTAAATCCAATTGGCAAATACAAAACTGCTGTATTCTTTAAATATAATAATGGATATGTTAGAGCAGTTTGTGAATTTGTAGTAATGGATAATAATAATTGTAGTGATTGGTTTATTATTGGCAATGATTTATTGACAAAATTTGGCATTAAACTAGATCCTGCAAGCAGTTGTTTCACCATAGGCGTGAATGGTAAAAGAAAATTCAAAATATGTTCTGAAAATTCAGTATATGCCATTTCTCCTAGAGAAGAACAACTGCAAGGTGGAAGAACCACCAATGAAGTGGTTGAATTGGAAAATGAAATCCAAAAGGCCTCTTTCAGTCCTCAACTCTCAAAAATTGAAGAAGAAGATATTTTGAGATTGATTAAATCATATCCTATGGCATTTGCTCATGGTTCAAATGAACTAGGATTGGTCAAAGACCATGAGATGAAAATCTCTCTAAGCTGTGATTTGGATAATATTCCTGGCAGCCTAAAAAAGAAACCTTACCCAGCATCTCCTGAAAAAAGGAAAGATATTGAAGACAATATAAAATTGTTGTTGGAAATGGGTATTGTTGAAAAAGTGGACACAACACCTAAGTATTGTGTCATTTCACCAGTATTAATCTCTTATGAAAAAGATAAGGCAAGATTATGCGGTGATTATAGAGCTCTGAATACATACACAGTAGATGATATTTACCCTCTACCAAGGATAGCTGCTATCCATGCTACCTTACAAGGAGCAAAATATATTTTCTGTCTGGATGGGAACAAGGGTTACCACCAGATTCCTGTGGAAAGAAATTCTCAAAATTACTTATTAATAACCACACATATGGGTATATATAAGTATGTGAGAATGCCATTTGGCCCAAAGAATGCACCTTCAGTCTTCCAAAAATTGATGGATAGTGTTTTTCATCAGGAAATGGTTGAAGGATGGCTATTGGTCTATATTGATGACATCATAGTGTTTTCAAAAACATATGATGAACATTTAAATAACCTGAAAAGAGTCTTCCAAAAAATGGATGAAATTAATATGACTATTGCATTAAAGAAATGTAAGTTTGGATTTCAATCCTTGAAAGTACTTGGACATGTTGTATCTGGATTACAAATTTGTGTTGACCAGAATAAGGTGGCAGCAATTAAAAACATTGGGATACCTAAAAATGTAAAAGAGGTTCAAAGTTTTTTGGGTATGTGTGGATATTATAGACAATATATTAAAAATTACCAATCCATTTCAGCCCCTTTAACAACATTAATCAGGAAGAATGAGGCTTTCATTTGGAATAATGAGAGACAAAACGCCTTTAATAAATTAAAGGAATGTTTAATGTCAGCTCCAATATTTGGACTGCCAGATTTCACCCTACCTTTTATCTTGTACACTGATGCAAGCTTCATAGGTTTAGGTGCTGCTTTACAGCAGAAACAGATAATAAATGGAAAATTATCTGAAGTAGTTATCTGTTATATATCCAGAACCTTAAGAAAAACAGAATTAAGGTATGGTGCCACACAGCTAGAATGTTTAGCCGTGGTGTGGGCTTTGGAGAAACTTCATTACTATCTGGAAGACCAGAAGTTTGAACTTATAACAGATTGCAGTGCAGTGAAATCATTACTAAACATGAAAACACCTAATAGGCACATGTTTAGATGGCAACTAGCTGTACAAGAGTACAGAGGAAGAATGACAATCACTCACAGAGCAGGAACATTGCATTCAAATGTGGATTTATTATCCAGAAGTCCTTTGCCAAATGATGCTGACAACCCAGCTTATGTACCTGAAAATGAGGTTATACATATATTTGGGATTTATATAGTGGATTTAGAAGAAGAGTTTATGCAAACTATATTGGAAAATTATTCATCTGATAAAGATTTGTCTAAACTATCTACCATTCTTAATGATCCAACAAATGCCTCCATGAGTGCATTAATTAAAACCTTGCCTCCAAAGTATAAAAATGCGTTGGAAAAAGGTAAACTATCAATTGAAGATGGATATATATATTACAGGAAAAAGTTAAGTAATGTAATAGTAATACCACCTTCTATGAAAGAGTTAATGTTGAGTACTTGTCATGATGACATCTTAGCTGGTCATTTTGACTTTAACAAAACATTAACCAGAGTTAAAAATACAGCCTGGTGGATAAACATGAAAGAGGATGTACAAAAATACATTGAAACATGTGACTTTTGTCAGAAATCTAAAAGATTAACTGGGAAGAGAGCTGGGTTGTTACAACAAATAGAGCAGCCAAAAGCTCCATGGGAAATTATAAACATGGATTTTGTAACTGGCTTGCCATTAGTAGGAAAAGAAAGTTTCAATTCTTGCTGGGTAATAGTGGATAGATTAACAAAAATGTGTAAATTTAGCCCTACCCATAAAGAGGTATCTGCAAAAGACTTGGCATTACTATGGTGGACTCAGATGATGAATACTGCTGGGTTCCCCAAAGCCGTAATCTCTGACAGAGATCCTAAATTTACTTCAGAGTTCTGGACATCTTTGATGGAAGTATCAGGTTGTCAATTGAAATTGTCTACAGCACACCATCCACAAACTGATGGGCTGGCTGAGAGAATGATACAAACTCTAGAAGACATGATCAGAAGATATTGTGCCTTTGGTTTAGAATACAAAGACAATGAGAAATTCACACATGACTGGGTAACATTAATTCCTGGCCTTGAATTTGCTTATAACAGCACAACTCATTCTGTAACAGAGAAGAAACCATTACAACTCTGGCTGGGATACGTACCAAATACCCTAGTAAATCATTTAAATAAATTACCAAGGTTGGATATACACCCTGGCACTAAATCCTTTATTCATATGCAACAAATGTGTAGAAAGCATGCAGAAGAATGCATCCAAAAAGCATTTGAATATGAAAAGAAAAGGTGGGACAAATCTCATAAAGAATTTGAATTCAAAAAGGGAGATGAAGTCCTCATATCAACACTACATTTTAACTTACAAGGTAATGTTAAATTAAAGGATCCCTTTGTAGGACCTTTTGTAGTAAGTAAAATGGTTGGGAATAATGCAGTGGAAGTCATATTATATGCTCCATATGATAGGAAACATCCAGTTTTCCCTATCTCATTATTGAAACCTTACCATGCAAATGATCCTGACTTATTTCCAAAAAGAAGGGGAAGGCCTAAAAAGTAACCTGAAGAAATTGTGGAAAAAGCAGAGATTGAAAAAATACTCAAGAAAAGAATCCTTACTAAAGAAAAAGGAACTGAGTATTTACTAAGATTTAATGGGAAATCAAATGAATTTGATAAATGGATACCTGAAAAAAGAAATTTCTAATTTATCCACCCTTCTTAAAATATTTAAACAGAAATAAACTTATGTTCAACCAGCTGAGGGGTTAAAAAACCAGTACTCATAATATTTTATTATGTTTTATTTCTTTAAAGTATAATCTTTAATGCTACAGAATTAATCTGAATACATGAAAATTACAAATTTATAAATAAAAATGTATAACTTATCATTTTTTTTATTGTTTTTTTGGGTGGGCGAGTGTCAGCCTGTATATCTCCAGGACTGAGTAAAAAGTGCTTATAATTTATTTTAAACACATGAACTATACATGGGAACAATAAATAAGAGTACACAAATAGTATACATAAGTAAAATTATGATAATACACAAAAAATGCCATTATAACACCTTATATACACGCATATATCCACCTTTTATAGGTCTTATGTACTTAATATTAAGTTGGAATATGTTAGGGTAATCTTAAGAACCTTAAGTATAAGGCTACATAATTTTTAAGTACACTTAAAGCTGTTATATTCATTGTTTTATGCAAAAAACAAGAAATGTGCTTTATTTCACTTAAAAGTTGACTATATGCACTATAAAATTGAGAATATCAAAATTGCGCTTTGACAGATCAATTGGGCTCATTTAGAACTATTGATTTGGCTATTTAAATGCATAAAAATAACACTTTTCAAATTTGGTGTTTTTTATGCCAGAAATGGCTTCTGTGTACTGGCCACATACTGCCTGCTTTTTCCCGTGTGAATAGCTTCATTTTTAGCAAAGTTAGCTTTTTCACACTATATTTACCCCACATTCTACGCCCACTGTGGGGAAACACACTAAAATAGGCGACAGGCGCTTATTTAGTGTCCTAGCTTAATTAATAGTGCATTGACCTTGTTTATGTGCACTAATTTCATTAATAACCTCATTCTTGGCATCTTATTTCATCACCACGCTTAAATTTGACTAATTTTAGTCAAGGATTTACCCGTGCAAGCGCCTGCCAAGGACTGCATGTAGTTACCCCACCTCTCACGCTCTTTTTTAAGTTTTTGGGTGGTTTCTCAGTCAATTTTGGTTATTTTTGGATGGGAATTTCACGTATTATAATGTCAGGATTAGCCCCTCCATTTCTACAGTAAATCCCCCTTATTATTAAGCTATTATTAACCTTAAAAAGTCTCCTTTAGTCTTTTATATTATTGTTTTATATGCATATACTCTCTTTTTGTCTTTTTCTTTAATTTTGATGGATTTCCCTTATTATTACAGTATTTTGGAGGTTGTTACTTGTCTAATTATGTCATGGGTCACTAGGGATGTTGATGGGCAGGTCTATTAGCTGTTTTGAGGCGTCATTAACTGTGTATTGGATGGTATATCAAGGGATTTATTGGGGAACTCAGTGTGTATAAAAGGAGGAGGTTTTTGGGTCTTGTTTCTACATTCTTTATCATTACAATTTAACCAATATAACCAAATAAATTACAATACATATCAATTAGTACTTTTATAAGACTTTTGAATAGTATCTGAATTAAATAATCTATTTTTCTACCAACTACAAAGATTGTAAGCCATATATAAGAATAGTGAGAATTATATTACTGAGACCTTTATATTTGATTATATTTTACAACTTAGTGGATTAGTACTACAGTATTCATACAGGACCATTTAAATCTTCTAGACAACTGACCATTCAAGCTAGTTCACGTCTTTGTACTTGACCTTAGCCTGACATGAAGCATTGTCCATTACAAGGACACTACAAGGCTCAGGAAAAGGATTCATCATTGGAATCTATGAAAAAACAAATTATAGTTCTACATGATAAAAATACAAAACAGAAGAGCTTACCAGAATTTTCTCAAGGTAATATTCTATATCAAATCAACAAAAAGTTTCTAGTTGGGTAGTTGTTGCAACTAAACCAGAAAGGGAAATCACAGGGATGATTGTAAATTGATGAGAAGCCCTAAAATGAGGACAACACTTTGTTTGTGTTCCTACTTTAGACCAGCCCTTGCCTCATTGAACTTCATCAAACAAGATTACAGACTCATCTGTTTTTTAAATTGGAGTATCAAGAGAGAGAATTTCAACATATGAATTTACTATGTTTACTTACCAGTGAAAACCAGCATATTGGGATTATATTGGCCAACATTTGACATATACCTAATACTCTGGTCATAATCTTGCCTTGGGTTGACTTTTTTGGTAGTTTTCTTGCTCATATGGAGGCGTATAACTAGTTCATTATTTATAGTAGATAGACATACCTCCAAATCATAAATTTCACACAAAGCCTTTTGCAATTCTATTTGGTATTTGGTTGGATCAGTTTCAAGCAATTCTTGAAGGAACTTGCGTTGTTCGTCATCAAGCTTGAATGGTTGGCCATGTTTGAGGTAAGTTGATGGGTCAGTAACCACAGCTCTTGTGCTGTGGTAGAGCTTCAACCAACAATATAGAGAGTTTTGATGAATTTTTGAGGCATTTTTTAAATTTATTACTGATAACCTTTCCCCATCAATAGCGGCATTGACAGCCTTGAACTTCAATTGGGGGTTGTACTCGATGAACACCATGGATGGAGGTTGAGTTGATAGGAAAGAGCACTCAAAAAGGAATGAAAAAGGTTAGTGAACAAAAAAAAAGAAGGAAAAAAGAAAATATAAACTTACAAAATATGAATTTATAAAAGAAGACCCAGAGAAAGAAAAAATTGTCGCCGATAACAAAAGAAGAACTGGAGGGGGGAGAATGCTGAAGAAGAAAAGAAAAAGGTTAGTGAATGAAAAAAACAAAGGAAAAAAGAAAATAGAAACTTACAAAATATGAAATTATAAAAGAAGACCCAGAGAAAGAAAAAATTTTCGGCCAATAACAAAAGAAGAATTGGAGGGAAGGGAATGCTGAAAAGGAAAAGAAAAAGGTTAGTGGAAGAAAAAAAACAAAGGAAAAAAGAAAAAGGAAACTTACAAAATAAGAATTTATAAAAAAAGACCTGGAGAAAGAAATAATTTTTGGCCGATAACAAAAGAAGAACTGGAGGGGGGAGAATGCTGAAAAAGAAAAGAAAAAGGTTAGTGAATGAAAAAAAACAAAGGCAAAAAGAAAATTGAAACTTACAAAATATGAATTTATAAAAGAAGACCCGGAGAAAGAAAAAATTGTCAGCCAATAAAAAAAGAAGAACTGGAGGGGGGAGAGTGTCCAGGATTGATAGGAGGGTGGAATTTTTCACCAGGAATTGATTGGGAGGATGGGGTGGATGGGGGGATTGGGTCAGAGGGATGGGGTGGGCCAGCTCTGGTGGTGACATGTCACAAGGTAGATGCTCAGTCAACTTTTTTTGACAGCTGATGACATGGAAAACCTACCAAAATTGCTGTGAACAAGTGGCCAAAAAATTTACAGCTGCACCAAGACTAAATAACATAGCTGTACTTGCCTCCTTCCCGGCTCCTCATTTTTTACAATTTTCATTCCAAGCCACTTTAATCACTATTAAAACCAAATATCACTTATATATACTTCATTACACCACTGGAAATTCAACACAAAAGTATACTAAAAATATGTCAAGTGATCCAAGGAAAAAACAATCTCCAAACTGGAATGCACAGGAAGAAGAATAACTTGCTATTTCTTCAATATCTATTAGCAAACAACCTGAATTTTCTACATTGCAGTCAGGGGAAACCTTCTATAAGAAAGTCAAAGTACACTTTAATGCTCATAGTAAACTGCACTACTGAGATTTTGAACAGATTAAAATAAGGTCCATATTAAGCATTTTTTATATTTAATATTTAATCATACAGCTCAAAAAGGACTAATTATTCTTCTATCCCACTTTATATGGCAAGCTTTGAACACTTCAACACTTAAGTTTTGTGCAATACATCATGGTATTGAAAGGAATCCACCAAGCAGAACAAGTCCCAGTGATTGGCTTTGAAGTGCACTTTCTCTCGATTGAGATCAGTGTAAAACAACTTTTAAAAGTTTTTTAGCATGGGAGAAGCTCAAGTTACTCCAAAATGGCAAATGGAACATACTCAACCCCTACCTTCTAGAAACTCTCCAATTGATAGTTTTTCAAGTGCACAAAGAGCTACACCTATGGACAGTTTTTCAAGTGACCCAAGCAATTAATTTGACTCCAGCAGCTGTCCTGCCTCACCCTCTCCAAACTATTCCGACTGCCCACTGGGCCAAAAAGCAGCCAAAAAACGTCAACTTGCAGATTTATCTGAAGGGAAAAAAGATGAAGGCTTTTCACATTACAATGATGCAGCTGAAAAATGCATTGAGGCCATTCTTGAAAGGAATGAAATATCTGCAAAAAAAATCAATTTATTAGAAAAGCAACTTTCTATAGCTCAAAATCAACTAGAGCTCACCAAAGAGCAAATAATCATACAAAAAGAAAGGCTTCATCTTGACAAAAAAAATGCAACCTTGAAGAAAAAAATACAAAGATTAATCAGCAAAAAATGAGAATAAACTTACAAAAATCAGAATGTGAGATGGAAATCAGTGAGATTCAGCAACTTTTAATGTTGAAGAATAATAACTTTTGTGATGATGATGATCTAGATATATTAAATAAAATGAAAGATGATTTAAAAAAGCAGTGGTTGAATGGTGATAGCTCTTAATTTGGTTATTTTTTAATCTTTACATGACCTGAAATAAAACATTAGTATAATGAATAAAGCATAATAAAATAATACTTATATTATAGAAGAATTAAAAATTCCTATACTTCACATTGATAAAAAAAATTGATTAGCTTAAATGTGGAAATTTTTAAAAAAAATTGAAAAAAATAAATAAAATTGATTGAGAGAAAATTGCGCATACCTGTTTATTTAAATGGCCACCTCTTTAAACTTATCATTAGAAATCTTATAATTATGAAGCATTATTTATAAAAACACATAAAAATTTAAATTAATAAAAGAGAAATAATATATAAAATTGCAAAGAATATAGTTCATTTTACATTGCAGAAGTGTAAGAGAAGGAAAGGCGCAAAGATATAGTGTATAATTGGTTACATTGCAGAATTGTGAGTGAAGGAAAGGCACAAAGATATAGTGTATAGTTGGTTACATTGCAGAAGTGTGAGTAAAGGAAGAAGGCACAAAAGGCCCTTCTTATATATTAGAGAGGAGTCCTACTTGCAGCAACTCCAGGACACTCACCCGTTTAGCTACAACTCCTGTGGCAAATAAGACTCATAACCATTGTAATGATGGGTAAATGAATAGGAGATAATTGGCCCATCATTAAACTGAAGGTGTAACAAAGTTGGTTAGTAAGAAAAACTAAAAAGTAATGAATGTGGAAAATACTTACCTAGAAAAAAAAGGAGATGCTGAGAGATTGAGAGAAAGTAAAAAAAAATATTAACAAGTAATATGAAAATTACTTACCTGGAACAAAAGGAGAATCCAAAAAGAATTAGCAAACAGTTGAAGGGAACTAACAAAGAAGGTGGAAAATACTTACCTAGAAAAAAAAGGAGATGCCGAGAGATTGAGAGAAGGTAGAAAAAGAAATAACTGTAATATGAAAATTACTTACCTTGAACAAATAGGAGAAGCCAAAAAATCTAAAAATCAGTTGAATCAAGCTAAAAGGTAATGTGGAAAATACTTACCTTTAAAATAATGGAGAAGCCAAAAAAATTCAACAATCAGTAAATTAAAAAAAAGGAAGCCAAAATTAATTTTGGCTTCTCCATTATTTTCAAAGTAAGTATTTTCCACATTACCTTTTAGTTTAATTCAACTGTTTGTTAGCTTCTTTTGGATTCTCCTATTTGTTCAAGGTAAGTAATTTTCATATTAAATTTATTTTTTTTCTTCTTTCTCTCAATCTCTCAGCATCTCCTATTTTTTCTAGGTAATTTTTTTCCATCTTCTTTGTTAGTTTCCTTCAACTGTTTGCTAATTCTTTTTGGCTTCTCCTTTTTTTCTAGGTAAGTATTTCTCATATTACTTGTTAATATATTTTTTTTACTTTCTCTCAATCTCTCAGCATCTCCTGTTTTTTCTAGGTAAGTATTTTCCACATTCATTACTTTTTAGTTTTTCTTACTAACCAACTTTGTTATGCCTTCAGTGTAATGATGGGCCAATTATCTCCTATTCATTTACCCATCATTACATTGGTGATGAGTCATATTTTCCACAGGAGTTGTAGCTAAACGGGTGAGTGTCCTGGAGTTGCTGCAAGTAGGACTCCTCTCTAATATATAAGAAGGGCCTTTTGTGCCTTCTTCCTTTACTCACACTTCTGCAATTTAACCAATTATACACTATATCTTTGCGCCTTTCCTTCACTCACACTTCTGCAATGTAACCAATTATACACTATATCTTTACGCCTTTCCTTTTCTCACACTTCTGCAATGTAAAATGAACTATATTCTTTGCAATTATATATATATAATTTCTCTTTTATTAATTTAAATTTTTATGTGTTTTTATAAATAAGGCTTCATAATTATAATATTTCTAATGATAAGTTTAAAGAGGTGGCCATTTAAATAAAAAGGTATGCACGATTTTCTCTCAATCACTTTTAATTATTTTTTTCAACAATTTTTAAAAAACTCCACATTCAAGCTAATAAATTTTTTGTATCAATGTGAAGTATAGGAATTTTTAATCCTTCTAGTATATAGTAATATACTGTAAGTAGTATTTTGTTACGCTTTTTTCATTATACTAATTTTCTTTTTTAATATAGGCTAATAGCTACTTACAACAAAATTTACTCTACACCTCCATCCATTCCTTTAGAATTCCAGTTGTTCATCTTCAAATCTTCACGTAATTGGAAATGTATTTAGGAGTTATGCAAATCTTGAATTCTCTGCATATATTTAGTAATGCTGTTGAACAATGTGGGATCATGATGTGTTTGCACTATTTGACTTTATATGTTCTCAGAATTTGATAGGTAAGGATTAGTACTTGATTTCGTCTGAATGATCATGCTGTGTAATATTACACAACACTTCATTACCTCTTTCACAGTTTCTATAGTCCATAGTCAACATGGTTGTTGAATGATACCCCACCGGATCTGTAATACTCCAAATGCATGCTCAATGTCTTTTTGTGAAGCTTCTTGTAGTTTGGCGTAGTATTGACTTGCTTCATCTTGTGGGTGTGGTATAGTTTTGACAAGTGTTGACCATGATGGATCAATGCCGTCTACAAGGTAATAAGCATTTTTGTATCTGTGATTGTTTATTTTGTATCTCACTTCATCTTGAGAACCAGCCAATAGTTTGTCAAAGATGTTGCTGCAATGGAGAACATTGATGTCATTTAGAGCACCTGGAGTTCAAAAAAAAATGCCAAAAGCATAGGCTCTTGCTAGCCACAGCTTCCAATACAATTGCTGGTGTATCCTCTTTCCCTTAAAGTTGGCCCACCTAAGCTGCAGGACAATTTTTCCACTCCCAGTGCAATCCATCAATTGATCCAAGACATCAAGGAAATCCATGCTCTTCATACTCCTTCAAAATAACTTTTTTTATGCTGAATTAGGTTCTCGTAAGTATTCCTCTTCATATATACTGATTATATCTTTTATGAAATGCTTGAGTTCTCTGAGGGCAGTTGTTTCACCAATACATACATACTCATCAATGCTATCAGCAGAGATCCCAAAAGCAAGTTGTTGTTAAGAAGATGTCATTTTTTGCTGTGGTGATAAGCCTAATTGACCACAACAGTCCTAAAAATGATTATGCTAATAAATTTGTAATTAGTGTTACTGATAAAAACCTATCGTACCTTTTTCCATAACCAAAAAGAGTTATGTCTTTGTAAGTCTTCACAAATCTTGTTAAACAAACCCTGTTCATACGGAAATGTTGCTCAAAAATGATGTTGTTGTATGTACAGATGGGGCAAAAGTAGTCATTCATTAGTCTTTGGTGGCCTTCTAGTCAATTTCAATTGAGTATTTCTTTTTTTTGTCTTGATCTATTTTTGTTTTTATTGTCAAAGAGATATGAAATGATATAGTCTTCTTCTTCCATTTAAAGTAATTCATCAACTATGTTAAAAGCCATGAGAAGGAAAAAAAATAATTGAGTTTTAATGAATAGGAGCCAAAATACAATGGTTGAATATTAACTAAATGGAGTGAATAGTAAAAGATACTGCATAGGGTGGTTGAATATGGAAATTCATTATGAAATGATCCAAGTAACATGCAATTATATACTTATTTTTTACCAACACAATGGTAGATGCCCTTAACTGTTGCATAATTTTTGCACCTTTGTTGCGCCCCAAGACAAAACAAAAATTTATTGTAGTGTATACATTGCTAATTTTGACAGTCATCCTAGTCAGTCCAACAAAATGTAGGGTTCCCTTCCCTATTATAAAGTTTTTAAAATTGTCAGTTGTGAATTTCAGTGGAAGTGGAATAGGAAGCTTAACAAAATCAACTAACTCTTGTATTGCACTTTTCAGATGATGCATTGTTCCAGTATAAAAAAATGGGGGGTTGGGATGGATGTGAAGAAGATTCCAATATAGCTAGATTCTTGAAATCTGCCACTTCAGCTTCATGTTGATCTTTAATCTCCATCATTTTAGCTTTCCTTTGTTTGTTTTTGTTAACATTTTGTTGTATTCTTCTTGGATAAGTATGTTGGTGTGAATCCATTTTACCTTGTTGATGTTGGGGATTAGAGTTTTGATGGACTTGATGGATTTGGTGGGGTATTCCTTGGTGGTTGGAAAGATAAGGCAGAGTGAGGACAGGATAATTAACTGAGGGGTAGTGGGTTTTAAATTGGTTTGAAGAAAAATTTGGAAGCTCCAAAAAATTTTCATTCTGTTTTGGATGGGGACATAGACTTGGTATTTGGCCAATTTCATTGCAGTTCAAGCAGAATAGAGGTGCTGCTGCATTGACATCCATTTTGGGATCTGTATGTGGAGTTTGGAAGAATAATGAATTTACCACAACAGACTGTTGATGGGAATCTGTTTCTTGAGAATGATGATGTTGTTCCCATACATTAGTGAGGATTCTTGTCATTCATGTGGATTTTGGGGGAATGTTGAGACTTTGCATGTAATTTTTTGCTTCCCAATGAATTTCAGATGCAATAGGAGATTGTGAGTCAGCAGCCAACTGAAGTGTCATGGAGAAAACAGAATCTTTGTCAAACCAGAAGCCTTCTTCTTTAATATTATCAAATAAATCTATGAATTGAGCTACTAATGAAGTAGGATATGCATAGGAGCTTAGTTTCATCAAGTGTGTTTTCTTGTAAATGCTGATCTAAGCTGTTCTTTAATTTTTGCTGAAAAGATCTTTCAAATAGGCAAATGCAACACTGCATGGTTTTTTTGACAGAATTTGTCTAAAAATGTCTTTTCTAACAGAGTTGATAATGATTGATCTTCCAAGTGTTTCACAGGAGGAGTAACTTGTTGGAAATGAGTTGTTAACTAAATCTCTGTCATGTAGATGATCAAGGAGGGCAAGCTGTAATTCTTGGTACCAGGTGCAATAGTTGCTTCCATAAGATTTGCATGTGTGCAGCAAACTTTTATTTTGGCCTTAATGTGTGCTAACAACTCTGAAGTAGCTTTATGTTCTTCCCTTTCTTCATGTCTTCGAAGATTGGTTTGGTATCTGCCAACAGTTTTGTCATCATCTGCCTCATCAGCCTTGTACAGGATGTTTTGGTTTGAAGGGGAAGGAGACAGGATATGAGTGTGTCAAGTTAGTATTTCTCTTGGTGTTCGTGGTGCTGTCAAATGGTTGGTTGTTTGTGGGGTTTCCATATGGAATATTTTAGGTTTTCTTATGAATACAGGGTAACAGTAAAAGAAAAACTAAAGGAACTTTCCGGATGTCTCTGTCAAACCAAAGTAGGTCCTAGTAAGAGGACAAACCCAGGATTCCTAGTATGTAGATAATAGAAAAAGGAGAAGAAAGAAAGGGAAACAGAATAGCCAATGAAAACTGGTTGGAAAATAAAGAGAAAGATAAACCAACAGAAACTGGCCAGGAACTTGTGACCAAAGGAAACTGGCCAAGGAAAGAAAATAACCAACAGAAACTGGTAAAAATGATAGCACAGTGGAAGCATTTAAGGGACCATAACCTATTGGGTCTGATGAGGTACAAGTTTTAGTTTAGAATCTCTTATTTTATTTTATTCAGTCACTTTAGATTATATACATGTAGGTGCAGTGCAGTCAAGTACTTAAAATTTTTGTACAAGTTTTAATTTTTTTTGACAATAATCTGAAAGGAAATTTCTGATCTGTGCACCAAAAGTTCTGGGTAACTCTGTCCACATTTTTTTTCACACAAAACATTTCTAATATGGCTTTATTTCACATCCCATGTGACACTCAAAGTAAAAGTCAACCTTTTAGTTCACAATCCAGTACACAAATCTAAAGGCAAAGCACAAAAGTAACTTCTAAATAGCAACTTCATTTCCCTTTGTGTGCCTTGATTTGACCACACTATTGAATTTTCTACCTAAATCTTAAATGCTAAATTAGTCAATCATATGCTTATAATTTTAAATCTTAAGCAAATGTGTGGTGTGTTAGTGCTATGGTTGATGGTATATTCTAAATGTGGGTTAGTGTGTATCTGAGGTTAATTAAGGGTATGTGAGTAGGAATAGAAGTACAGTTAAAGGATCTGTGGGTTATATTGAAGGGTTAGTGATAAAGTAATGATGGTTTATTAAAGAGGTCAATTCAAGGTGGAGTTATCTACATAATTGGCTGGATGGGTTCAACATTCCTTAGAATTAAATTATGATATTGTTGTGATTGTATTTGAAATTACATAAGACTATTATTGTTTCCTACCTTTCTTAATAATCAATTTTAATCAATCCTAAATTTCTAAATCCTTTCTTTGATTGTTAAGTTTCAACCCTTCATGAGTTTAGCCTGAATAATTAGTGTCATTTTATATATACATTAGTATTCATCTTGAGCCTATCTCAAAGCAGTATTAACTTCTCTTCCACATATCTTTCACTCACTTCCTCAAATTATTCCTTGGTGCTTCAAAGTAGTCCTCAATTACTTTTCCTATCTGACTTTCTCTCTGGAGCATCCTTGACCTTGTGTGTAGGCCATCCAGTGACACTGTACCCTGAATAAAACTAATTTTTAATTATTTCACTAGGGCCTATTATAAATAACACATGGGGGGTTTGAAAGTGTTTTCATAAGATTAATTATGCTGTAGACTTGAGGTGATGGGCATGCTGATGTTTCTAAAGGTTGCATTTGTGGCTAAGAACACCAAAACCAGTAGATAATGAAAATGGAACAAAACCCTAGAAAGATGTTATCAGCTGTAAAGTAGGTAGTTGAACTGTCTAGCTTGGAAGTCTCTTCACATAATGGGGGAAAATTTACACTATTAGGCTTCCAAACTGGTTCATGTATTGTCAAATATGATGACATGGAGAATGTAGATACAAACAAGATGAGGTCTGGGTCTATCTCCCATTGTAAATACAACTCAGCCCTCTGTGACCACAATTTGATAAATTTTCCCATCAAGACAATATATATATTAGCATTTTATTCACCATTCATCAATTATATTTGAAAAAAGGAAAAACTTTGACTGATTCTGATGGGTTGGCTATCACACATAACCATTAAGTTTCTAATTC
The DNA here is from genome assembly GCA_030280995.1 of Hemileia vastatrix. NCBI lineage: Eukaryota > Fungi > Basidiomycota > Pucciniomycetes > Pucciniales > Zaghouaniaceae > Hemileia > Hemileia vastatrix. Next base: position 25,526,592 of record JASXTE010000008.1, on the reverse strand, counting down.
AGAAGATGAAGAAACAGCATGTGATAAAATTTGGTACTTTGAATGGCTTTCAAAAGTGGATGAAACCATACAGCTATATCATTTAATCTTGGTGAGCTTGGAAATTTTTTTGGTGTTTTGTCACAGCACTTTGAGTGAATTTATGGTGTCATTGACTGTCAAAAGAAATTTTGAATGAAAATCTCATCAGAGACGCATCAGCACCAGAGCTGGCACACCTGGCTCTTGCTCCCATCCTTCCCATTAATTTTCTTACACTCCTTTTTTTAAGCCTCCTCTCTTGCTGGCTCCTTTTTTCTCATAGGCTTTATCTTACTTTTTGTCTCTTTTCCTCTTTTTTGATCCTATTTTTGTTTTTTTTATTATCAACCTCCCACCCCATTAATTTACCCTTGCTTTATTGTGTTTTTGGCTTTCTCACTCACAGGTTGCTTTTCTCCAGTAAAGGTCCAGCTATTTTTTGGAACTGAAGTATTTCACTCATCCTTCAAAGAAAATGCCTATGTTTACTAGAAACTATATTAAAACCTCCCCTACTTGTAAATAAAATAAAATCCCTTTGTTTTTTAATGAACAAATGATTGCTTTTGATTGTACTCTACTCAGTATAAAAAAATTTGTGGTAGCACGTTTGATGGTTTGTAAAAAATTGTGAGCACTAAGATAATAAAACGCTGCTCAGTTGCTATTTATTTAAAATTTGAATGCTTACCAAGGGTAGGATTGTGACTTAGCCAAATTTTTTGTGACCTGTCCTCAGTGCAATTATTGGAATTAATTTCTTTTTTCTTTACAAGATAACTTAAATTTTAACTTTGAAAAAGTTCCACAATTTTATATTGATTCAAAATGAACATTAGGTTATAAGTATGTTTTTACATTGCAGTAACTTGGTAATATACTATTATTTGTTTACATGTATTTTAGTGTTTCAATCATATTATTCAAAATATATATATCAATTTGATTTCCCTCCTATCATAAAATCATATAAAATGATACAAGGAAGCCAAAAAGAAGAAAGATTAAACAAGACTCAAAAAGATATATGGGTTACAGATAACTAAAAAAATAAAAATAAAAAATGGGATCAAAAAACAAGAAGAGAGACAAAAATTAAGATGAAAACTACCAGAAAAAAGGAAACAGCAAGCAAGGAGGCCCAAAAATGGGAGTGCAAGTAAATCAATGGGAAGGATGGGAGCTGGCAGACTGAGATTGTGGTGGTGGATGGGAGCAAGAGCCACATGTGCCAGCTCTGGTGCTGACACATCTCTGAAAAGACCCTCAGCTAACATTTCTTTTGACAGCCAATGAAACTGTAAATAAACTCAAAGTGCTGTGACAAAACACCAAGAAAAACTCCAAGTGCACCAAGATTAAATGATATAGCTGTACCTTGTTCCATTGAGCTCACATAAAAATCAAAAATTTCAGTACACAATGGAGGCCCTGAAAAGGATTATTGGTCAGAAAAAAGCCACAATTCAGTGTTTATTGGTCCCTTCTTATTGATATATACTGCCTTTGTCAGCCTGTATATCCCCAGGACTGAGTAAAAAGTGCTTATAAGTTATGTTAAACACATGAACTATACATGGGAATAATAAATAAGAGTACACAAATAGTATACATAAGTAAGATTATGATAATACACAAAAAATGCCATTATAACACCTTATATACACGCATATATCCACCTTTTATAGGTCTTATGTACTTAATATTAAGTTGGAGTATGTTAGGGTAATCTTAAGAACCTTAAGTATAAGGCTACATAATTTTTAAGTACACTTAAAGCTGTTATATTCATTGTTTTATGCAAAAAACAAGAAATGCGCTTTATTTCACTTAAAAGTTGACTATATGCGCTATAAAATTGAGAATATCAAAATTGCGCTTTGACAGATCAATTGGGCTCATTTAGAACTATTGATTTGGCTATTTAAATGCATAAAAATAACACTTTTCAAATTTGGTGTTTTTTATGCCAGAAATGGCTTCTGTGTACTGGCCACATACTGCCTGCTTTTTTCCCGTGTGAATAGCTTCATTTTTAGCAAAGTTAGCTTTTTCACACTATAATTACCCCACATTCTACGCCCACTGTGGGGAAACACACTAAAATAGGCGACAGGCGCTTATTTAGTGTCCTAGCTTAATTAATAATGCATTGACCCTGTTTATATGCACTAATTTCATTAATAACCTCACTCTTGGCACTTTATTTCATCACCACGCTTAAATTCGCCTAATTTTAGTCAAGGATTTACCTGTGCAAGCGCCTGCCAAGAACTGCATGTAGTTACCCCACATCTCACGCTCTTTTTTAAGTTTTTGGATGGTTTCTCAGTCAATTTTGGTTATTTTTGAATGGGAATTTCACGTAGTATAATGTCAGGATTAGCCCCATTATTTCTACAGTCAATCCCCCTTATTATTAAGCTATTATTAACCTTAAAAAGTCTCCTTTAGTCCTTAATATTATTGTTTTATACGCATATACACTCTTTTTGTCTTTTTCTTTAATTTTGATGGATTTCCCTTATTATTTCAGGATTTTGGCGGTTATTACTCTTCTAATTATGTCATGGGTCACTGGGAATGTTGATGGGAATGTCTATTAGTTGTTTAGAGGCGTGATTAACTGTGTATTGGGTGGTACATCAAGGGAATCATTGGGGAACTCAGTGTGTATAAAAGGAGGAGGTTTTTGGGTTGTATTTCTTCATTCTTTATCATTACAATTAACCAATATAACCAAACCAATTACAATACATATCAATTAGTACTTTTATAAGACTTTTGAATAGTATCTGAATTTATATAATCTATTTTTCTACCAACTATAAATATTGTAAGCCATATATAAGAATAGTGAGAATTTTATTACTGAGACCTTTATATTTGATTATATTTTACAACTTAGTGGATTAGAACTACAGTATTCATATAGGACCATTAAAATCTTCTAGACAACTGACTATTCAAGCTAGTTCACGTCCTTGTACTTGACCTTAGCCTGACAATTGGGGACCTTTCCTCAAGAATTCTGTTATAATCCTGTAAGTGAAATTTTCAAAAGAAGGTGCACGTAAATAATATCCCTATAGAAATATTTGGATAATTACAACAGGTTGGGGTCACTTATATAGTGATTTCAGAAAAAGAAGCCCTGTTATATTATAAAATTGTGATATTGAATCAACAATTTTACCACTAATTTAACTTATAATTGTTATTAGTGGGTCTGTCAATAGACCAATTAAATTTGAGATCTTTGCAGATAAAATTTTTACCACTAATTTAACATATAATTGTTCTTAGTGGGAGTCTGTCAATAGACCAATTAAATTTGTGATCTTTGCAGATAATAAACCAATTAAACTGATTAATTGTTTTCTTTTAACAGGACTCTTAATCTTTTCTTTTATTGGTTTGTAAAATTCATTAAATATTTAGAAAGAATCATACTGACAGTTGTTTTCTTTTGAATATAAAAACACGGCTACATATTGTAGACCAGTTAAATCAAGTGACCACATAAAAGCATATTTGACTTTTGGCACTTAATTATTCACTTCATACCAATAAGTAAGCAATAAAATTGTCTTCAGTGGTATTGATAAATACTGATAAAACTCCTTTTTGAAGTTTTCATATCTAAACTTTCAATTCTTTAAATTCCACGTAAAAATGTGTGACAACAATGACATTGTAAGTAATAAGGTAAAACCTTATAACTTAAGACCTAGAGCTGAAAGACCTGTTACAGGACATTCAAATGGAGGGCCAGGACTCTCCCATAATCAACAACACTCCGTCAATGTCTCTGGAGGAAAGGGAAAAGCTTTTAAAGCAGGTTTCAATAAAGAAAACAAAAAATACTTTACAAGAACAATTTCACTCCCTATCCACCCTACTGAACACCTTGACAATAAGAGTCAACAATATAGTGGACCAGATCAACAATCTGGAAAAGAGAGCAGCTCAAGGTTCCATAGAGGTCAACCAAGCTCTAGTGGACATAAAGACTCAACCACCAACAGTGGCACCCAACAATTCCATAGCAACACCTCCAGCCCAAGAGGAGGACCAAAAAAATACAGTAAGCAAATGGAAATGGGATTGGTACGCCCAAAACTACAACAATCCTCAACAGCAGGGCTCCAGCAGTCACCCTTACAGGGGAAAGGCAAGGAGAGGCAGGGGAAGTGGGATAAGACCTTGGTAAGTCATCCAACTTCTTATGATCAATTATATCAACCTGAAAATAAATTACTTATAGGTAATGAGATTGATAAGGAAATATTGGATATTATTGATAAGGTATTTAAAGGATTATTCATTTGAACAGAATATGTTAAACTTGTCTTTACATGAGGACAATGTAAATAGTTTTATTGATCACCAGGAAAATACTATTAATATAAAAATGGAATCAAATGAATTAAATCTTGACCCTGATAATGAGTCTTCTGAATTGGACACGGAAAAAATAGAATATTTTTTAAAAGAGAATCCAATGGAATCAAAAATAATAAGTAAATTATTATTGAGAATTGAAAAAGTGGAAGAGTTCTCAAAAGAGTCAAACATTAATACAGAAAATGTATTATTACAACTAACACAATCATTGAGTACCACAGCCAATAAATTAAAAATTATTGAAAATTCAAATAATGAATTAATCAATGAGAATAAAAGATTAAAATCTGAGATTAGAAATTTAGAAAGTAAATTAGAACACTCTCAGAATATTATGGCTACCATAGAGGGACGTGTAAAATTGTCTTTTTCAAATTTAAATGATACTTTGACTCAAGTACCTGTAATAAAAGATAGGTTACAAAGAGTAGAAATTGAAGTAGCTAACATTTTGAAAAATACTGAAACAATAAAGGATAATACCTCTTATGTAGAAAGAGTACCAGTTTTTATGAAACACTCTGAGGATAAACCAATGATGGAACATGAACATAGTGTCATGGGCTCTGAGAATATAAAATCAGTAAAAGATGAAATAAATGATCATCTTTCTAAAGTAAGTGAATTACTCAATATTCCTCAGGTTAGGGAAGCAAAAACTAGCCAAAAGAACTGGCCTAAGTTAGATCAGTACCCTTCTTTTGACGGGGATTCAAAATCTGATTGGCAACAATTCATACAAAGAATTGATAACTTAAAATTTTCATACAAATTACCTGATGAAGAAATTACTTCAAAGTTAATATCTTTATTTACAGATGTGGCCTTATTATGGTTTGAATCTGTATTGAGTGAGGGAATTAATTACTCCTGGAATGAATGGAAGGCACTAATTGAAAGGCAATTTGGTGGCCCAAAATTTAGAATCACTCAACAAAGACTGTATGAAAGGGCCAGATATAATCCAAATGCTGGAGATAAACCCATGGTCTTCTTAATGAATTTAATAAAAATTATGAAAGCTATGGATCCAAAAATGGACTATGAAGAGTGGAAAGAAAAAATAATATACAAATTGCCTATATCAGTTAGAGATATTATTGTAGCTAGAACTGAAACTGTCAGAGACACCTCTGGATTCATTAATATATGCAATGAGATATTATTAAACCACAAGTATGAAACCAAGTATAGTAATTACAGACAAAGTGTTGACGTGGTAAAACCTACTACAAGTAAGTTACCAGTGGAGAAGAAAAAACCTTCAGCTCCCCTTGTCCCTAAGAGACAAGAAAATAACACTTGTTACAAATGTAATGAACCTTGGGTTAAGGGTCACATGTGTAAGAAGAGAATAAATGTTATTGAAACCTCACAGAATTCTGAACCTAGTAATCATGAAGATGAGAATGTGGAATCTAGTGAGGATTGCAAAAGTAACATATCTTACAGTGATGATGAAAATGAGATATTTGTATTAGAAAAGGATATAATGTTCCTGAATGATGCTATACCTCATACAGACACATCTTTAACTTCCATAGAGGAAGCTGAAATAATTAAAGATGTATCTCATGATACTTACAAAATAACACCTATCAGAGCACCTATTATCATATGTGGAAAAGAAATGAATGCCATTCTTGACACTGGGGCTGCAGGTAGTATAGTTTCACTTAATGCATTAATGAAACTTGATAGTAAGTACCAGGAAAAACTAGAACCTGTTCAGACAAAGAACTGGAGGGGTTTTGGTTCAGTATTAAATCCAATTGGCAAATACAAAACTGCTGTATTCTTTAAATATAATAATGGATATGTTAGAGCAGTTTGTGAATTTGTAGTAATGGATAATAATAATTGTAGTGATTGGTTTATTACTGGCAATGATTTATTGACAAAATTTGGCATTAAACTAGATCCTGCAAACAGTTGTTTCACCATAGGCGTGAATGGTAAAAGAAAATTCAAAATATGTTCTGAAAATTCAGTATATACCATTTCTCCTAGAGAAGAACAACTGCAAGGTGGAAGAACCACCAATGAAGTGGTTGAATTGGAAAATGAAATCCAAAAGGCCTCTTTCAGCCCTCAACTCTCAAAAATTGAAGAAGAAGATATTTTGAGATTGATTAAAGAATATCCTATGGCATTTGCTCATGGCTCAAATGAACTAGGATTGGTCAAAGACCATGAGATGAAAATCTCTTTAAGCTGTGATCTGGATAATATTCCTGGCAGTTTAAAAAAGAAACCTTACCCAGCATCTCCTGCAAAAAGGAAAGATATTGAAGACAATATAAAATTGTTGTTGGAAATGGGTATTGTTGAAAAAGTGGACACAACACCTAAGTATTGTGTCATTTCACCAGTATTAATCTCTTATGAAAAAGATAAGGCAAGATTATGCGGTGATTATAGAGCTCTGAATACATATACAGTAGATGATATTTACCCTCTACCAAGGATAGCTTCTATCCATGCTACCTTACAAGGAGCAAAATATATTTCCTGTCTGGATGGGAACAAGGGTTACCACCAGATTCCTGTGGAAAGAAATTCTCAAAATTACTTATTAATAACCACACATATGGGTATATATAAGTATGTGAGAATGCCATTTGGCCCAAAGAATGCCCCTTCAGTCTTCCAAAAATTGATGGATAGTGTTTTTCATCAGGAAATGGTTGAAGGATGGCTATTGGTCTATATTGATGACATCATAGTGTTTTCAAAAACATATGATGAACATTTAAATCACCTGAAAAGAGTCTTTCAAAAAATGGATGAAATTAATATGACTATTGCATTAAAGAAATGTAAGTTTGGATTTCAATCCTTGAAAGTACTTGGACATGTTGTATCTGGATTACAAATTTGTGTTGACCAGAATAAAGTGGCAGCAATTAAAAACATTGGGATACCTAAAAATGTAAAAGAGGTTCAAAGTTTTTTGGGTATGTGTGGATATTATAGACAATATATTAAAAATTACCAATCCATTGCAGCCCCTTTAACAACATTAATCAGGAAGAATGAAGCTTTCATTTGGAATAATGAAAGACAACACGCCTTTAATAAATTAAAGGAATGTTTAATGTCAGCTCCAATATTGGGACTGCCAGATTTCACCCTACCTTTTATCTTGTACACTGATGCAAGTTTCATAGGTTTGGGTGCTGCTTTACAGCAAAAACAGATAATAAATGGAAAATTATCTGAAGTAGTTATCTGTTATATATCCAGAACCTTAAGAAAGACAGAATTAAGGTATGGTGCCACACAGCTAGAATGTTTAGCCGTGGTGTGGGCTTTGGAGAAACTTCATTACTATCTGGAAGACCAGAAGTTTGAACTTATAACAGATTGCAGTGCAGTAAAATCATTACTAAACATGAAAACACCTAATAGGCACATGTTTAGATGGAAACTAGCTGTACAAGAGTACAGAGGAAGAATGACAATCACTCATAGAGCAGGAACATTGCATTCAAATGTGGATTTATTATCCAGAAGTCCTTTGCCAAATGATGCTGACAACCCAGCTTATGTACCTGAAAATGAGGTTATACATATATTTGGGATTTATATAGTGGATTTAGAAGAAGAGTTTATGCAAACTATATTGGAAAATTATTCATCTGATAAAGATTTGTCTAAACTATCTACCATTCTTAATGATCCAACAAATGCCTCCATGAGTGCATTAATTAAAACCTTGCCTCCAAAGTATAAAAATGCGTTGGAAAAAGGTAAACTATCAATTGAAGATGGATATATATATTACAGGAAAAAGTTAAGCAATGTAATAGTAATACCACCTTCTATGAAAGAGTTAATGTTGAGTACTTGTCATGATGACATTTTAGCTGGTCATTTTGACTTTAACAAAACATTAACCAGAGTTAAAAATACAGCCTGGTGGATAAACATGAAAGAGGATGTACAAAAATACATTGAAACATGTGACTCTTGTCAGAAATCTAAAAGATTAACTGGGAAGAGAGCTGGGTTGTTACAACAAATAGAGCAGCCAAAAGCTCCATGGGAAATTATAAACATGGATTTTGTAACTGGCTTGCCATTAGCAGGAAAAGAAAGTTTCAATTCTTGCTGGGTAATAGTGGATAGATTAAAAAAAATGTGTAAGTTTATACCTACCCATAAAGAGGTATCTGCTAAAGACTTGGCGTTACTATGGTGGACTCAGATGATGAATACTGCTGGGTTCCCCAAAGCCATAATCTCTGACAGAGATCCTAAATTTACTTCAGAGTTCTGGACATCTTTGATGGAAGTATCAGGTTGTCAATTAAAATTGTCTACAGCACACCATCCACAAACTGATGGGCTGGCTGAGAGGATGATACAAACTCTAGAAGACATGATCAGAAGATATTGTGCCTTTGGATTAGAATACAAAGACAATGAGAAATTCACACATGACTGGGTAACATTAATTCCTGGCCTTGAATTTGCTTATAACAGCACAACTCATTCTGTAACAGAGAAGAAACCATTTGAACTCTGGCTGGGATATGTACCAAATACCCCAGTAAATCTTTTAAATAAACTACCAAGGTTGGATATACACCCTGGCACTAAATCCTTTATTCATATGCAACAAATGTGTAGAAAGCATGCAGAAGAATGCATCCAAAAAGCATTTGAATATGAAAAGAAAAGGTGGGACAAATCTCATAAAGAATTTGAATTCAAAAAGGGAGATGAAGTCCTCATATCAACACTACATTTTAACTTACAAGGTAATGTTAAATTAAAGGATCCCTTTGTAGGACCTTTTGTAGTAAATAAAATGGTTGGGAATAATGCAGTGGAAGTCATATTATATGCTCCATATGATAGGAAACATCCAGGTTTCCCTATCTCATTATTGAAACCTTACCATGCAAATGATCCTGACTTATTTCCAAAAAGAAGGGGAAGGCCTAAAAAGCAACCTGAAGAAATTGTGGAAAAAGCAGAGATTGAAAAAATACTCAAGAAAAGAATCCTTACTAAAGAAAAAGGAACTGATTATTTACTAAGATTTAAAGGGAAATCAAATGAATTTGATAAATGGATACCTGAAAAAGAAATTTCTAATTTATCCACCCTTCTTAAAAAATTTAAACAGAAATAAATTTCTGTTCAACCAGCTGAGGGGTTAAAAAACCAGTACTCATAATATTTTATTATGTTTTATTTCTTTAAAGTTGAATCTTTAATGCTACAGATTTATTCTGAATACCTGAAAATTACAAATTAAATAAAATAAAATGTATAACTTATCATTTTTTTTATTGTTTTTTTGGGTGGGCGAGTGTCAGCCTGTATATCCCCAGGACTGAGTAAAAAGTGCTTATAAGTTATGTTAAACACATGAACTATACATGGGAATAATAAATAAGAGTACACAAATAGTATACATAAGTAAAATTATGATAATACACAAAAAATGCCATTATAACACCTTATATACACGCATATATCCACCTTTTATAGGTCTTATGTACTTAATATTAAGTTGGAGTATGTTAGGGTAATCTTAAGAACCTTAAGTATAAGGCTACATAATTTTTAAGTACACTTAAAGCTGTTATATTCATTGTTTTATGCAAAAAACAAGAAATGCGCTTTATTTCACTTAAAAGTTGACTATATGCGCTATAAAATTGAGAATATCAAAATTGCGCTTTGACAGATCAATTGGGCTCATTTAGAACTATTGATTTGGCTATTTAAATGCATAAAAATAACACTTTTCAAATTTGGTGTTTTTATGCCAGAAATGGCTTCTGTGTACTGGCCACATACTGCCTGCTTTTTTCCCGTGTGAATAGCTTCATTTTTAGCAAAGTTAGCTTTTTCACACTATAATTACCCCACATTCTACGCCCACTGTGGGGAAACACACTAAAATAGGCGACAGGCGCTTATTTAGTGTCCTAGCTTAATTAATAATGCATTGACCCTGTTTATATGCACTAATTTCATTAATAACCTCACTCTTGGCACTTTATTTCATCACCACGCTTAAATTCGCCTAATTTTAGTCAAGGATTTACCTGTGCAAGCGCCTGCCAAGAACTGCATGTAGTTACCCCACATCTCACGCTCTTTTTTAAGTTTTTGGATGGTTTCTCAGTCAATTTTGGTTATTTTTGAATGGGAATTTCACGTAGTATAATGTCAGGATTAGCCCCATTATTTCTACAGTCAATCCCCCTTATTATTAAGCTATTATTAACCTTAAAAAGTCTCCTTTAGTCCTTAATATTATTGTTTTATACGCATATACACTCTTTTTGTCTTTTTCTTTAATTTTGATGGATTTCCCTTATTATTTCAGGATTTTGGCGGTTATTACTCTTCTAATTATGTCATGGGTCACTGGGAATGTTGATGGGAATGTCTATTAGTTGTTTAGAGGCGTGATTAACTGTGTATTGGGTGGTACATCAAGGGAATCATTGGGGAACTCAGTGTGTATAAAAGGAGGAGGTTTTTGGGTTGTATTTCTTCATTCTTTATCATTACAATTAACCAATATAACCAAACCAATTACAATACATATCAATTAGTACTTTTATAAGACTTTTGAATAGTATCTGAATTTATATAATCTATTTTTCTACCAACTATAAAGATTGTAAGCCATATATAAGAATAGTGAGAATTTTATTACTGAGACCTTTATATTTGATTATATTTTACAACTTAGTGGATTAGAACTACAGTATTCATATAGGACCATTAAAATCTTCTAGACAACTGACTATTCAAGCTAGTTCACGTCCTTGTACTTGACCTTAGCCTGACAGCCTTTATCTGGGTTAGAAATTTTGATCTGAACCAGGAAATTTAAGAGATAAAATCAATAAGATTAGACAAAAGTCTATACTTGAGTGAAGAAGCGCTAAGATACAGAGAATAAAATACCTGAAACAAAAAAGTTATATGATAAAGTCAATAAGATTAGACAAAAGTCTATACTTGAGTGAAGCAGGGCTGAGATAAAGAGACTAAAGATAAATAGAAATTATAATGAGTAAAAATAGAAAAGAGAAGAGTGCCATTGAGAAGAAGAAAGAAGAGGATTAAAGGAGATGTGAAACAAGGGATACATGAGCATCTCCTTTTATTTACTCAGTACACAATGCTACTTCAAATAATAATTAAAAATATACACACACAGAACAAAAATATTTTGAAGCTAAGATACAAAATAAATTTAAGGCCAGCTAAGGATCACTGAGAATGTAATAACTAAATAAGAAATCTCATTTAACACCACCCCATGCTCAATGCTGCAAATCCATGAGCCCAATAGCACTACAATATTCAGTATGATTTTGTTGTGATAAAGGTTTGGTTAACAAATCAGCCAACATAGTATCAGTGAAAACATAATTAAAGTTAAGAAGTTTAGATTCAAAAATATCTCAAAGCTAGTTTAATCACATATTGACATGCCTAGTTAAATGCTGATATAAGGTATTATTTACCAAAGAAATAGCACCTTGATTATTTTTATTCTTGATAGGAGTATTGTGAGTCAGTTTCAAACCAGAAAATGGCTGGGTGAAACAGGCAAGATCTTAACCATTTTCTGAGATAGCACAATATTCTTCTTCTGTTGTTGAAAGGGAAACAACCTGCTGCTTACTTGACTTTCATCCAAGTAATCCTTTATGAAAGACAAGAACACCTGAAGTTAATTTACATCCAACAGATGAACCCCAATCTGCATCTGCATAGCTGACAATATCATTAGACAAGGTTCTGCCTCCAAAAGTGAGACCATAAATAATAGTTTTAAGCAAGTATTGTAGGAAATGTTTGAAATGGTATACATGATCAAGAGAAGGATTTTTGAGAAATTGAGATAGAAAACTGCCCACAAAAGCCAAATTGGGACAAGTACATGAAACTAGATAAATAAGTAAATCAATAGCTTGATTATAATTGAAGGTGCATGGTTCTTCATCAGCTGGTTTAGAGACTATTTTGGCATTTGGTACAAGAGGAGTTGAAGCAGGTTGAAAGTCAGACATATTGTAATCTTCCAAAATATTCTTGATATAAAGTGGTTGAGATAAGTAAAATTCCCTTTTTTCTCTACTTCTGGTAATTTTCATAACAAGAATTCATGACACTTCACCCTGGTCATCCATCTAAAACATATTTTTTAATTGTTGTTTAACTTTATAAATTTTCTTACCACAGATAACAAGGTCATCAACATGAATGTAAATAGAACAAGGTTCATTGTTGGTAAAATTAGAGAATACACATGGATCAGCCAGATTAGGAGTAAAACCAATGTAAGAAAAGAATTCCTTGATACACGGATACTAACACTTGGGACTCTGCTTGAGGCCATACAAGGATTTCACAAGCTTCAGACAGGAATTAGGAGATTTCGGGCCATTTTATCCTCCAGTAATGTGGATTTATATGTCTTCTTCAGGGACACCATGAAGAAAGGCAGTTTGCATGTCCACTTGATGAACTTCACAATTGTTTTGTGCAGAAATTCTAAGAAGAGTTTTCAAGGAGGAAAGACATCCAGTGGGGACAAAATTATCATTGTAATAAATAACTTCAGTTTGTGAAAACCCCTGAACACATAGATCAGCCTTGAATAGTGACAAGCTCCCATCACCATCAGTTTTATTTTTAAATACCCATACAGTCCCTAGTAGATTCCTATCTTTAGGTATAGGAACAAGCTTCCACACCTTATGTTTATCAATAGATTTAAATTCCAAATTGATGGTATCCTTCCACATAAAAGCTTCAGGACCAGTCACAGCCTGAGAAAATTGTTTTGGAACATCTCCTAGCTCAACAACCAAATTACAGCTGTCACAAAGTCATTGTGAATTAGGAGGCAGAATTTTGTCAGTACTGATGTTTCTAGTTATATTTTCACAACAGGGAAGATCATTTGGAATCCTTGTATGATTTTTTCCATTAGATGGGAAATCAGTATTGATTTTGGCTTTTAAAGAAGCATTAGTCATCAAGGTTGAGGGAGCATGCAGACTTTGCCCATGGGAATTTTCAACTGAGACATCATTGAGGATGGGAATTTTGGGAAAAGGAACTGGATTGTTGTTGTTGGCTATAATCTTATGGGCAAGCTCAAAAGAATTGTTGCAGAATTTCACATCATGAGTAATAATAAACCAATCTAGAGCAGAAGAATATATCTTGTAATTGTGATGACCCTCAGCATATCCAATGAAGATGCATGATTCCCCTGTAGGTGAAAATTTAGAGATTTGCCTATCTTTAGAAATATTGAATACTACATCACACCCAAAGACATGTAGCTTACCTTAAGAGACTGGAAATTCTGAATCCCAAAGCTTATTAGGTGTTATGACCTGAGAAGGCGGACTGCTACTAGTGCTGGTGCTAGACTTTAAACGGAACTGACTATGCTAATACAGCAGTGAGACTAACTAGACTTACTATTTTAGTGTTACCAACAGTGAGGGAAGATGGGAAAGACTATGCTAATACAGCAGTTAGACTAGAGATTATTTGGATTAATATATAAGTTGTCAAATGGGGAGTGCTCCACAGCGCTTTTCCCATATAACCCCTTTATGCAGTATCCCCTATTCTTTCTTCCACAATGCATAGCGCCCATAGGGCTCCTCCTCCTCACCTCTCAAACCAAATCCTAACATTACCCCCTATCTTACTCCTCCTGCCTTCTGCCCTCCTTCTCAAACTTCTTCAACTTTTCTTTAGCATTCACCAGATTATCTATTGGTTCCCAGGACCTACCCCCAACTCCATAATCCTTCCAATGCACCAAGTACTGAACCTTTCCCCTATACACCCTCTTAGAAACAACCTTTTCTACCTTGAACTCCTCTTCATTTTCCACCTCAATTGGCACTGGCTGCACTTCTGGATGTCCTGGAATTGTATCTTCCTTATGCTTTGTAAGTAATTAAATGTTGAAAACTGGATGTACTTGCCTCATTGAGAATGTTAGCTACAGTTCATAAGCCAAATCTGATACCTTGTGTTTGACTTTGAATGGCCCCACTTTTTTGTGATCTAACTTAACACTGGGGCGCAATGTGGAAATAAAATGTGAGCTTAACCAAACCTTATCACCTACATGGAATATCTGGTGTTGGGTTCTTCCTTGATCATGATGGCGCTTTATTGACTGTTGAGATAAGTTGAGTGCTGCTTCTAGCTCTTCACATATTTCCAGCAACTTCTGAATTCTCTCTTGTGCTTCTGGAACATTCAGTGTCAATGGGGTGCCAATTGAGAATGTTGGGTGATATCTGTAATTGGTGTAAAAGGGAAAAATTCCTGTTGACACATGCAGCCAGTTTTTGTATGAGAATTCAGCTAATGGTAGCAGTTGCACCCAATCATCTTTCTGATAGTTGATAAAGTGGCACAGGTATTATTCAATTGTCTTGTTCACTATCTCAGATTTCCCCTAAGTTTGTGGATGCCATGCTGTTGACAATATGGGCTTAATTTTCAGTTTCTCATACATTGCTTTAAACAGCTTAGAGTTGAAGGTACCTCCCCTATCTGATACAATGCTATCAGTCAAACCATACAACTTCCAAACTTGTGCCACCATTAGGTCTGAAATCCCTTCTGATTTTACCTTGGTGGTGTTTGGAATGAAGTGTGCCATCTTAGTGAAATGGTCAACTACTGTGAGAATAGCATTTTTTTCTTGAGATTTTGATAATTACACTATAAGATTGTAGGATAGCTCTTTCCATGGCTGTTTAGAAATTTTTAGTGGAATCAATGGTGTTGATGTTGAACTGACCTTGTTTCTCTGGAAAGAGTCACATGCCACTATTGGAGGATAGTTTTTTTTATCTTTATTTAATAACAGATAAACACTATCAGTTAAAACACCACACGCTGAATAGCCAAATACGTTTTATCAATCACCTTTATTTAATAACAGATAAACACTATCAGTTAAAACACCACACACTGAATAGCCAAATACATTTTATCAATCACCTGTCCAAGTGAGTGATGAAATAGGAATTCAGGTAAGTGATGAAATTATGGTGTTTAGTTAGTTATGAAATAAATGATGAAAGAGAAAAGATAATGATCAGTCAGTATTAATCGTTGTAATAAATAAGTATTGGATTGCATTTTGTAATAATAATAATAATGATAATATACCTTTATTTAATAATAGATAAACACTATCAGTTAAAACACCACACACTGAATAGCCAAATACGTTTTATCAATCACCTACAACTACCCTACATGTTAGCTGCATACTAATATAAGCATGATCTATATCACTACCTGTCCAAGTGAGTGATGAAATAGGAATTCAGGTAAGTGATGAAATGATGGTGTTTAGTTAGTTATGAAATAAATGCTGAAAGAGAAAAGATAATGATCAGTAAGTATTAATTGTTGTAATAAATAAGTATTGGATAGAGATATAGACACAGAGGCACAGCTATATATATTCCAACACTAATCAAATACATACTGACAGATCGATAAGAAAATAAATGTATACACAATCAACATCTACTCTTAATCATGGGTTAAGCAGATATAGTGAACGCCACAATAGATAAAACTATTTGCTACATTCTACTCCTTCCTCCAACAGCCACTACATAGCACTGGAAATATGCCTTCATGGACTTCCAGTAAAGGCTGTGATATACCAGCTCCAAAGTTTTCAATGGTCCTGGGTGTCCTTCCATTGGGGAATGATGCCTTGAATTGACCACCTGTCTTTTGAGCCCTTCATCATTTGGCACCACTATCCTCCCATTCCAATACAGCTCTTCTACTTCTAGGTGATACTCCTCCAATCCTTTCCTTACCAATACTTCCTTTGATAAAAGTGCCTTCACCAACTCCTGCACTCCATCATCCTTTTCCTGCCCTCTTCTCACCCATTCCAACAAATCCTCATCTTCCAATTCCACCTTGTATAGTATAACCCCCTCTTCAAGGTCCCTCTTCAGTAGTGTTGTGCCAATAGTATGCAGCTGGTCTGGTGCTGGGAACAAGTCGTGTTGTTGTGACAGCACATCCAATTTCCCACTTTTCTTCCCTGGGCCAAATTGAACCATAAAGTTAATGCTACCTAGAAGTTCTGTCCAGCACACTTGCTGGTGTGTCAGCTTTTTTGTGGTCAAGAAGTTTTCCAAGTTTTTTATATCCATGTAAATAATGACTTGTAATTGGTGAGGTCCTCCTTCCAAATAGTGGCACCAGGTGCGCACTGCTTCTACTAGTGCCAATAACTCCTTATCATATATTTCATTATTTATTTTGGCACCTAGAAGTGTTTGTAAAAAATATGCTACGGGGTGAAGAACATTTTCAGAACTGTATTGGGATAATACTGCACCTAATGTAAAATCTGAGCAGTTGCACTCCAGAAAAAATGGCTTGAACAAGTCAGGGACTGCAGGAATTGGGGCTGTCAAAAATTTTCTTTTCAGGTAGTCAAACACATCTTGTTTGCTACCTGTCCAGATAAACTTGACTTCCTCTTTTGTGAGGTCGTGCAATGGTCAGTAAATGTGGGAGTAATTTTCAATAAAATGGTGGTAAAAATTTACAAAGCCTAGGAATGACTGGAGTTCCTTTACTGATACTGGTGTTGGCCATTCTGTTACTGCCTTTACTTTCTCTTGGTTCATTTTCACTCTATTATTTGAAATGATCAAACCCAGGTAGGAGATTTCACTCACTGAGAAGACACATTTCTCCACTTTTGTCACCGGACAACCCACGCACAAGGTTGAGGATGTTCCTGAAAGTGAGATGAGGGGTTTAGAGACTTCTTCAAAGCACAGAGGAATGATTCGAGGAAGTTATTTGAAGATGACTCAAAGGAAGAACTACTTCTACAAGATATGTTCAAGAAGAATTCTAATATATTTTAAAGGTAAGGTTAAAATTCTTAAAATCTCACAAAGGGTTGGAAACTCAACAATCAAAGATTTAGGATTTAGAAATTATTATTGAGAAAATAAAGAAAGATACAATAATAATGATTTAACTTAAAGCTTTTACCACTATTAACTATAAATATGTTTTATAATTTAATTCTAAAGAGTATCAAACCACAAACCCAACCCCTTTTATATCCTTTACTCCTCCTCGCATTGACCTCATACCCATCCACTATTCCGCACATCACAGACCATTAAAATACACCCGTTACACCTGGACCCTCCTCACTAACATCTGTTAACCCTTTAATCCTCCACTAACCATTCCCTCCATGCTCACTACCCCTTTTAATAATACACAGATATTTCATAAACCTTTTAGCGTACTATTACATTGACTATTGCATGGTGCGTTGCTTATTGAGAAAAAGACTAAGACACACTATTGAGAGATTGACTAATTTAGATTTAGAGTTTAGACTAGCGCGGTTGAATAGCAAGTACACAAAGGAAAGTCGCAGTTGCTATGGAGAATTGCTTTCTGCCCTTCGAGTATGGATTTAAACCTCTTATTATTGATGTAATGAGCTGCTTTTGCCTCGAGTGTCACGTGGCGCATGACAGATGCCCGGGTATAAGAACACGAGCTCCGTTGAGCGTAAGACATACTTCCCACACTAGATTCCCTTCATTTAAATTTTATTTATTTATTATTATGTCAGCTTGTCCAACTCCAGCTCCCACGCCTCCTCACCCCAAAGCAGATGGTGGGCTCATCACTCGACAATATTCTCAAGCATGCACGGCTTGTGAATCCATGGAATATTTCTGTGTGGAAAGCACAGCTACTTGAGGTCCTCGCCAGAAATGCGAGTTTTGTCGATGGAGACGGGTGGCGTGTGATGCCTTAACAAGAAATTCGGATATTGAACGGCAATTTACCAAGACAAAATATTGGGTAATACTGAAGACAAAAGAAGTGGTGGAAGACATATGGGACGTATCGATTGGAGATGACCAGTCAGAAGCAGCTGAAGAGGAAGTTGAAGATGATACGACGCCCTGGGTAACTCAATCCATGGGTAAACGAAGGGTAGAAGAGGAGGAAGATGAGGAAGAAGTCCCCATTTCAAGGCGGACACCGAAAAAATGGCGGATGGTCATCGAAGATGACGAGGAAGAGAAAGAAGTGGTGGCGGAAACCAAATCAAAATTATTCCTCAAGGCTGACCCGATTTTTGAAGTAAGTTTGTTTTATTTTACTTCACTTTAATTTTTTTTTTCAAAGAAGAATTTTACTGATGACTATGTGATTTAGAATTTAGATGTCATTGCGGAAGCCCCTACAGTGGAAACTTTGAATGTGGAAGCTCCCATTGTGGAACACACTGCTGTGGAAGTGGCCCCTTCAATCCCGACCAAAGAACCATTACCAGTGATTGCCTTGAGGGTGGAAAATGAAGAAACCCTTGATCAGGTGTGGTCAAAAAAACCTCGCCAGGTTTGGCGAGCTCGGCTTATTGAAGATTTAAGCAGAGAAATTGATAAGATTGTTGATGCCACCTCCTTTGATGTGGCCGAGGAATTACTGGAAATTGGAGAAGTGGTACCGGTAGGAGAGGGGGAGGTTTTTGAGAAATGTAGGAAGGAAATAAGGGAGATTTTGAAGAAGATTAAGGGATTGGTTTGGGAGAAAATAAAGGAGAGAATTTAAAATGGAAGGAGAAAAGAAAAATAGAAACAATTTGTATTTAGTTATTTTATTTTGTTGTTTTATTTAAAATTTCAAAATTTTATTTTTATAAGATTTTGAGAGAAAAAGAAAAAAGATTAAATAAAATTTTGTTTTAAATTTTGAAAGAAGAAGTTTAAATGAGAGAAGAAAAGAAAGAATATTTGATTGAAGGAGTTTTAGTTTTAAATTTGAAAAAGAAAAAGAAAAAGATTTAAGTAAGAAGAAAGAAGAAAAAGAAAGAAATATTTGATTAAATAAATTTGTTGGGAATAAAAATTTAATGAAAGAAAAATTTGTTATTTGTGAAAGTTTATTTATTGAAGTTTTGAGGAATTTTAGTTATTTGAAAAGAAAAGAAAGAAAAGAAAAGAATAAAAGAAGAAATAATAATCACTTTTTTTTAAAAGAATTTGAAAGAAAAGAAGTAATTTGTTCAAATAATTTTAAAAGAGAGATTTAGAGGTTGAAGTGAAGTTCGAGAAGATGGCCGTGTTGCGTTCGTGCAAAATTTTGATAGTTCAAAGAAAAAGAAATTTTAAGGAAAGAATGTATATAGAAAATTGAAAAGGAAAAAGAAAAAAGGTTTTAATTTTATTTGTTTTATTTTTTAATTTAATTTAATTTTATTTTCGTTTTATTTTATTTTATTTTAAAGAAGGTTGAAAAATGTTGAAAAGAAAAGAATAAAGAAGGAAACAAAATTAAGGAATTTTTTAGAAGTAAAGATGTTTTAGATTTTAAAGAGAAGAAAAGAAAAGAGAAAGAAGAAAGAAAAAAAAAAGAGTTTTAAGGTTTTGGTTTTAAAGGATATTTAAGATGAAAAGATTTTAGGAGTTCAGGGGCGTTAGAAACATTGATGGCTGGTTCCCAGGATGTTTTGTCTGAATCATCAAGGATGCCTTCCCATTCCACAAGGTATTGAAGTTTCCCCTTGCATATTCTTGAATCAAGGATACAGCTTACTTCCCACTCTAGATGGTCTTCTACTTCGACCGGTTCCGGAGGAAGTTGGTTCTTTCCCGGGTATGTTTCTCAAGCCAGTTCCAGGAGAGATACGTGGAAAACAGGGTGAATAGCCTGCCATTTAGGAGGTAGCTTGAGTCAAAATGCAGTTTTAGAGACTTCAGAGTCTATTTCAAATTGTCCCAAGCGTTTTTCCACCAGTTTATTTGATGGTCAAGTCGTTTGAATGTTTTGTGTGTTGAGCCATACTTTGTCACCTGGTTTAAAAGAAGGAGCAGATTGTCAATGTTTGTCAGCCTGTTCCTTGTACCTTCGAATCGCTAATTCCAAATTTGATTTAAGTTCCTCTTGGAGTCGTGATATGGTTCGAAGATAATGTTCCGCAGGATGATTAGTTCCTACATGGATTGAGTTGAATTGAGGATGTCTTCCATAAACAGTTTCGAAAGGAGACTGTCTTGTCAAAGAATGAGTCGAGTTATTATAAGTGAATTTGGCCAATGGTAACCATGTGGTCCAATCTTCTTGTTGGTAACTGACATACATTTGAAGGTATTGTTCGAGGATTTGGTTGACCCTTTCCGTTTGCCCATCGGTTTCAGGATGATAGGCTGTGGAGAGGTTCCTTGTGATATTGAGTTGTTGGCACAGTTGATTCCAGAATGTGGATACAAACAATGAGCCTCTATCTGAAATAATATCATTAGGTAAGCCGTGTTTGGAAAATACATATTCTAGAAACAATTTTGACAAATCTTCTGCTGTAGCAGTAGTAGTGGTTTTAATAAAAATAGACATTTTTGAAAATCTATCTACTATTACTAATATAGCATCAAAATTATTAGAAAGATGAAGTTGAGAAATAAAATCCATCGATAAAGATTCCCAAGGTTTAGTGGGAATAGGAAGTGGTTGAAGCAACCCATACTTCCGGTGACGGGAGCCTTATTCCTATTACATTTGTAACAAGGTTTTATATAGGCTTTGATTTCCCTGGTAATAACTGGTCAGAAGAAATCCCTCGCTATTAACTGGTAGGTTTTATTGACCCCAAAATGACCAGCTAATGGAGAATCATGTCGACTATTGAAAATCCATAATTTTATTTCATTGTTGTCAGGTATGACTACTCTACCTTTGAAAACTAATAGACCTGATTCAATACTAAATCTTTTGGCCCCTTGCTTCAAGAGTATTTTGTCTTTTAACCCTAAACAATAGTTGTCCTTCGACTGAGCTTTGAGGATGTTGGATAATGGATTTTGAAACGATTGAATTGTCAGTGAATTAAGTTGATGAGTCGTTAACATTGATTTGTTGAAAATTGATTTCACATTTGCTGGGTTCTTGTCAGCAAATGTGTCCCCCCGCTGT
Organism: Hemileia vastatrix; assembly: GCA_030280995.1. NCBI lineage: Eukaryota > Fungi > Basidiomycota > Pucciniomycetes > Pucciniales > Zaghouaniaceae > Hemileia > Hemileia vastatrix. Next base: position 25,505,133 of record JASXTE010000008.1, on the reverse strand, counting down.
GGGTAAACGTCGTCCCGACGTGACAAGATATCTGGGACAATGCAGTTCTTACCTGGGCGATAGGAAATAGAAAAAGGAAATTCAGACAGAAATTCAGCCCACCTGACTTGATGCCTGGTTAACACTTTGGAAGACATGAAGTATTTCAAAGCATTATGGTCAGTTAAAATTTGAAAAGGACTATCTAGGCTGAGAAGAAAAGAGCGCCATTTTTTAAGGCAATGAATAATAGCTAAAAGCTCTTTGTCATGAATTTCATAATTTATTTCTGCTGCAATGAGTTTGCATGACTCAAAAGCAACAGGGCGAAACATTTTTGTTTCAGGATTTAATTGAGAAATGACCCCCGCAATAGCATAATTGCTCGCATCTGTCTCGACTATTGTCAAAGCAGAAGGATCAAAGTGTCAAAGAATTGGAGCTGTGGTGAACGCTGTCTTCAATGCTTTGAATTCCTTTCGTGCTGTGGAAATAAAAACAAAAGGAATATCTTTTCTAAGAAGAGAGGTAAGATTGGAAATAGTTTTAGAGTAATCTTTAATAAATCTTCTATAGAAATTTGCAAAACCCAAAAATCCCTGGAGGGATTTAACGGATTTGAGCTCAGGCCATTCCAGGACTTTTTGGACTTTTTTGTTGTCCATGACTAAACCATCAGTGGATAACGTAAAACGCAAAAAATCAATAGATTTTAAGTGGAATTTGCATTTATTATGCTTGGCGTAGAGACCGTGATCTCAGAGTCAATTTAAAACCTGTCAAACATGATGAATATGTTCATCCAGTGTCTTTGAGACAATTAAAATATCATCTATATAGATGACAACAAATTGTTTGACAACATCTTGGAAGATTTCATTAACAAAAGTTTGAAAAGTTGATGGTGCGTTACACAATCCAAAAGGGCATAACTAAATATTCAAAACTACCAAATCTAGTGCGCATTGCAGTCAGTGGTTCATGACCTTCCGCAATGCGAATAAGGTTATAAGCACCTCTAAGATCAATTTTAGAAAAGAAATTAGCACCATTGAAAAGGGTAAGAAGTAATGACATAGGAGGAACAGGATATGCATTCTTCTTAGTGACTGTGTTGAGCTTTCTATAGTCAACACACAACCTAAGACTACCATCCTTTTTCTTTACAAAAAGGACAGGGGAGCCGGTTGGAGATTTACTGGCTCTGATGAAACCTTTGGCTACATTCTCTGCAATGTAGTCTTGAAGAACTTGAGATTTGTCCTTTGACAAAGAATAGACAGGACCTGCCGGAGGTACTGGGCCTATTAACTCTATTTTATGGTTGTAGGGTTGATGAGGTGGTAACTTATTGGCCTTGCAGATTGAGAAAAAATCGAGGAAATCATGATAGATTTCCGGTAGAGTTGATTTAATGGCTTCAATGTTGATTTGGTTGTCCTCATCATCTTCGAGAGAATCTGTCAAGGGAAGACCAGAATTGAGAGAGCATAATTTGATTACTTCGTGGAAATTTAAATCCTCTTTGAGTGAAGTATTCGAGCTAGAAGGGTTAGCTAATTGCTCATTTAAAGAAAGATCAGATGCTTGCAAGTCATCTGGCAGAGATTTGTCCTCTAGAAGGACGTTGTCAGGCAGGTTGTTTAACTCCCTATTGACCTGCATTGAAGAATTAGAAATATACTTAGTGCGTGGGGTGATCAATCCCCGTGTCCAATCAATTTCAGGATACCAATGCGTTAAAAAGTCATGGCCAAGAATGGTATTGTCCATCCTTGGGGCATCCAAGACTGATAATTCCCACTCAAAGGGGGGAAAGTTTGAAAGTTTAAAACCCATAAAACTTTCTTACTGACCCAATATTTGGGTTTCTCTGATTCAACCAAGTAAATTGGAGTTTGATCAATATCTGTAAATTTCATTTGTAACTTCTCGGCAAAAGATAAACTGACAAAATAAATTGAAGCTCCAGAGTCTATAAGACAACTGAAGGGGTTATCCTCCTTAAAAAGAATGAATATCAAGCAATTTAAGGCAACTCCAGTCCTTAAGACATGGAGGTTCTGTGTACTGGGAGAGATAAGATAGTTTGCTTTGCACACAAGTAAACTATCTACTAGTTTTTTGACCTTGAACTAGTACCTTCTCTTTGCTTCAATTTTGCACAATTTTCCAGCTTGTTCTTACCCCCACAATACATACATAACCCATTATCCGCTCTTCTCTTCCTCTCAGCTTCTTAAAGTTCCCCTTTAGGATCCAGTATTTTGCTGATATTGCCTGGGGTCGAGCTTTTAGGTCGAGGTTTGTCTTTTCCCTTATTGGGTTTGGATTGAGTTGTCCATGGGTGTGTAGAAGGTCCCGATTTAAAATTTAGGCTTTGAGATTTGTTGGCGTATCAACGATGTTGAAGTTGTCCTTGGTAAACGCCATCGAGTTCTAGGGTTTGATCCATTAAATCTGTTAAAGTAGTCATTTTCTGACCTTGAAGATTTAACTGATCCAGAATCCTTGAAGGAAGTCCTTTTTTGAAATGATACTTGAGGGCAGCATCATTCCAACCTACTCGAGTTTGAAGTGCTCTGAAGTTTGAGATATATTCAGAGGCTTTACCATTGTCACTCATGCGAAGGAAATCAAGTTCAATTTCTGCGTTGTCAGTTTTGTTAGGGTCACCAAACAACGTGAAGAGTTGGTCTTCAAACTTTTCCTAGTTATTAATAAGTAAGTGGGTTTCGGTCAAAGAGAGCATGAGAAGATAAGGTTAGAACCATCTTTCTGCTTTTCTGGCTAGGAATGAAGAAGCATAAACAACCTTTGATCGGTCATTATGCAACAGGAGCTTGCAGGTTTGCAAGAAGGGGCGCAATCTGTCTGGATGTTCTCCATCAAATTTATCAGGAGATTTTATAGAAGGAGTTTTGAATTTAGATCCCTCTGAAGACGTTGAATTTGAAAAGGTCTTCATGAAAAGTCTCATGAAATCTTCCAGAGAGTTAGATGGTCCAGGTTCTGAAGGTTGACCAGAAGGGGGATCAGCAGGGGCGGATGGTGCCTTGTGCATTGTATCCTCTCCTTCTTCATCATAACTAGAGTCATCAAAATCTTGTGGGATGTCTTCTACAGATTGGACTGAATGTTGCCGTTCCATTAGGTCAAGTGGCTCCAAGGAGTGAGTGCGGGAAACAGGCCTGGTGGCTATTGGCCTGCCTCTGGAGTGAGCTCTAGTAGTAGCGCCCTTAGGAGGAGTGCGTTGAACAGGTGCCACTTTAAGAGTTTAGAGAAACAACACCTGAAAAAGGGACATAGTAGTGCAAAGAATGAGAACTACGGTGAATTAAATTATACTGTCACTGGACGACCCACCCACAAGGTCGAGGATGTTCCTGAAAGTGAGATGAGGGGTTTAGAGACTTCTTCGAAGCACAGAGGAATGATTCGAGGAAGTGATTCAAAGATGACTCGAAGGAAGAACTACTGCTACAAGATATGTTCAAGAAGAATTCTAATATAATTTAAAGGTAAGGTTAAAATTCTTAAAATCTCACAAAGGGTTGGAAACTCAACAATAAAAGATTTAGGATTTAGAAATTATTATTGAGAAAATAAAGAAAGATACAATAATAATGATTTAACTTAAAGCTTTTACCACTATTAACTATAAATATGTTTTATAATTTAATTCTAAAGAGTATCAAACCACAAACCCAACCCCTTTTATATCCTTTACTCCTCCTCCCATTGACCTCATACCCATCCACTATTCCAAACATCACAGACCATTAAAATACACCCGTTACACCTGGACCCTCCTCACTAACATCCGTTAACCCCTTAGTCATCCACTAACCATTCCGTCCATGCTCACTACCCTTTTTAATAATCCACAGACATTTCATTAACTTTTTAGTGTACTATTACATTGACTATTGCGCGGTGTGTCGCTTATTGAGAAAAAGACTAAGACACACTATTGAGAGATTGACTAATTTAGATTTAGAGTTTAGACTAGCGCGGTTGAATAGCGAGTACACAAAGGAAAGTCACAGTTGCTATGGAGAATTGCTTTCTGCCCTTCAAGTATGGATTTAAACCTCTTATTATTGATTTAATGAGCTTCTTTTGCCTCAAGTGTCACGTGGCGCGTGACAAGTTTTAACCATACTTGGGCCTCCCTCAAGCACTGAAAATAGTCCTTCACATGCATCTGGTGTTCTTCCATTAATCTGGAGTAAATCAAGATGTCATCTAAGTACACTGCCACATCTATCCCTATTCTATCTCTGAAGATGCTGTTTTTGAAGTGCTGGAAAGTGGAAGGTGCATTACATGGACCAAATGGCATTACCAACCATTCAAAATGACCAAATTTAGTGCAGTATTCCAGTTTGTGTTCATCACCTTGTTTCACACGTATTTTGTGGTAACCTTCTCTAAGATCTAGGGACGTGAAGATCTCTGAACCTTTGAGGCTATCAATTAGCTCACTAGTCAAAGGAAGGGGATATCTGTTCTTTACTATCAGTGCATTTAACCTTCTGAAATCCATACAAGGTATTGATGACCCATCCTTTTTTCCTACAAATATCACAGGGGTGGCCCAGGGAGATTTTTATTTTCTAATAAAACCATTCTTTAGATTTTCAGCAATCATCTCCTTTAGCGCTGTAGACTCCAAGATTGATAGTGGGAATATGCAACTAAATTTAGGGGTTTTGTCTGGAATAAGATCAATTAAAAAGCTGTATTGTTGATAAGGTGGAGAGTTCCTAACTTTTCCATCTTAAAACAGTGGTAAATACTCCCAATAAGCTTTGGGAACCATCTCCTTGAGGCCTTTTGTTGGCTTTGAGGACTAGACCTTGGCTGAAATCTTGGCAGATATATTCCATGCGTTTGTGTTGCATTCCAATTTTTCTTCCTCCTCCAGAGCCCCCTCCAAGTAATGAAGCTTAGCATCAAGAGAAAATGTCAGTTTATGCGGCAAGTCTACTGATTATAATAAAACACCAGGAGACTCTCCAGGAAGGGCCAGAGGACAAATGCTTTCTCTGGGCCATCCACCTTTACATATCCTGCTTTCCCCCATATTTTTTGTGCCTTCTCCTCTTCTTGGTGCGCTTCATCTCTCTTCTGGCTCTCTTTGGCACTCCCCATTGGTGGCCCATCCCCATCCTGCTGCTTAGAATCAAGAGGAAGCATCAGCTCTTGCGGAAAGTCTACTGATGATAACAAAACATTGGAAGACTCACTGTATAGGCCCCTTACCCCTGAAGGGGCCAGGGGACCAATACTTTCGTGCCAGTGTCCCCTTTCCTTCCCATATGAACCTTCTTTTCCTTCCAGTAAATGTGTGGGTTATATTGGTCCAGCCATATCATAACCAATACCATTTTGTACTTGTCCTTCAGGTTTTTTGCATATGCCCTGCACTGCAACTCTTTTCCATCACACCAAAACCTGCAAAAAGCCTTTTCTCTTACTTCTCCTCCCCCACCTGGGGATCTGTCAAACATAATTAGATGCCTAGGGTAGTCCAATTTTTTTTTTTTTATCTGTAAAAACTTTTTAGAAATAAAACATTCTGTGGCCCCACAGTCCAGTTGGTCTCATACATTTCTTGTGGCATCAAGGGTCATTGAAAGAAATTTTAGTATAATACAATTATCATTTACTTCAAGTGGCTTACACACTGATAAGTCTTCTACAAAATCCCCTTTATTCTTTCCCTCCAATTTGCTCAAGGAGAGCAGAGCCTTCACTCCTGAACGCTGTATTTTACCTGATCCCTACCTGTGCTATCTTCCACCTCACTAAACCTGATCTTCCCCTTACACTCCCTTGCAAGATGACCACCATTTCCACATCAGAGGCACAGCCCTCTACTCATATACCTCTGTTATTCCTTGTCAGATAGCCTTTTTGTCAGTATAGTCTAGTATATAAGTATGATATAATAGTGTTATTTTATGGTCCTACTACTTATTAATAAATGATTTAGTGATTAAACCTCAGGGGAAGACTAATAGAATAGTTATACTCAAATAAAACTCACAATACTTGGATTTAAATGCGTGCTAGTGGTGGAAAATAGAAGAATAAAATATAGTTATAGCTTATATAAAGATAATATCAATTTATAAGGGCTTTATAATATATTTCTGAATGCTATTAATTGTATTGTAGTGTTTGTTTGAAGTGTAGTAATTGAATGATTATAATAAACCGTCAAAATCCCTCCTTACTTATACCCAAATCCACTGGAGTGCACAGACCTTCAATCCAGATGATGTCACTGCTATCCCCGGCAATTACAGCACTGTGAGGGCTCATCACCTCCCCATGGCGTCCACTTCAAGCAGTTTCAACACCCAGACCTCCAGTAAGGACCCTCCATCACTATTAATAATAACGCAGAGTCATACCATAAATAGAAAACCCAGATAAAAGCGGATACCATAAAGAAACAGGTAAAATAAATAATCAAAAAGAGATTTAATGAAACTAAAAGCATATAAAGGAAACAAATAAAATGTCCAAGCCCCCAATAACATCCCCAAGCATCCACATTAACCCAGAAACATCCTTCCAACCCATAAATCCGTGAATAACCATCCAAGGAAGTAATTTTAGTTGTCCAAACTGGGTGTATGCGCCTGATATAGGTGTCTATGCTTCTGTAGGCGTTGTGAGTCCACTGATTTCGTCCATATGACCTAAAATAAGCAGAAAAACAAAGGTTATAGGCTATTAAGGGGCTAAAACCCACTTATATACCTAAATATACATAATATACTGCATATTTCACTGAATATGAGATTTATGTATACATAAAAGCTTATGTATGTCAATAATTACTTCATATCACTTAAGATAAGTATATTATGACTCCATTAACACCTTAATAAGTATTATTAGGCCATGGATAAGCTATTTAAACTATTATAAATTATATAATAGAATATTAATTATATATATATATAATAAAATTATATATATGATTATTTTAACCTTATTTTTAAGATATAAGCTTAATCTAGTTAAGGTTATCTTATTTTAAGCATAAGAAATACTCAGTCCTAAGGATATTTAGGCTGACACTCCCTCACCCCAAAAAAAACAATAAAAAAAAATGTTAAGACATTTTAATTAAACTTAAGGAGTGAAATAATAAAATAAAAAAAATAATTTTTATAATACATATACTGAATGAACAGTATTATTTAGATTTAAATTTTTTCAAGAGATTTTTAAGATCAGAGATTTCATTTTCTGGAATCCACTGGTCATATTCACTTGATTTATTTTTAAATCTTAAAAGATACTCAACTCCCTTTTCTTTAGTAAGGTGTCTCTTTTTAAGTATCTTTTCAATTTCTGCCTTTTCCACTATTTCTTCAGGTTGCTGTTTATGCCTTCCTGATCTTCTTGGAAATAGAGCAGTATCATTAGAATGGTATGGTTTTATAAGAGAAATAGGAAATACTGGATGTTTTCTATCATAAGGTGCATATAGAATAACCTCAACAGCATTATTACCAACCATATTTTTAACTACAAATGGTCCAATGAATGGATCCTTCAATTTAACATTACCATTTAAATTGAAATGTAGCGTTGAAATAAGGACTTCATCACCCTCTTTGAACATTTGTTCTTTATGGGCTTTATCCCATCTTTTCTTTTCATACTCAAAAGCCTTATTTATACATTCTTGAGCATGTTTTCTGCATAATTCCTGCATCTGAAGAAAAGATTTAGTACCTGGATGAATATCCAATCTAGGTAACTTATTAAGAGTTTTAGCAGGGGTATTAGGTACATAACCCAACCATAACTCAAACGGCTTTTTGCCAGTGACAGAATGTACTGTACTATTATATGCAAATTCTAAACCTGGGATAAGGGTTACCCAATCATGCGTGAATTTTTCATTGTCTTTAAAATTAAGACCAAAAGCACAGTATCTTCTTATCATATCTTCTAAGGTTTGTATCATTCTCTCTGCTAGCCCATCAGTTTGTGGATGGTGTGCTGTAGAAAGTTTTAATTGACACCCTGAAACATCCATAAGTGACGTCCAGAACTCAGAAGTAAATTTAGGATCTCTGTCAGAAACTATTGCTTTGGGGAAACCTGCTGTATTTAACATTTGTGTCCACCATAAAAAAGCTAAGTCCTTTGCAGAAACCTCTTTGTGGATAGGAGTAAATTTACACATCTTTGTAAATCTATCTACAATTACCCAGCAGGAGTTATAACTCTTATGCCCTGCTATTGGCAAACCTGTTACAAAGTCCATGTTAATGATTTCCCATGGAGCTTTTGGTTGCTCAATTTGTTGTAATAAACCAGCTCTTTTTCCTGTTAATCTTTTAGATTTTTGACAAGAATCACATGTTTCAACATATTTCTGAACATCCTCAGACATGTTAATCCACCAAGCTGTGTTTTTTACTCTGGTTAATGTTTTATGGTAGTCAAAATGACCTGCTAATATATCATCATGACATATACTTAACATTCACTCCTTCATTGAAGGGGGAATTACAATTACATTACTTAATTTTTTCCTGTAATATATAAAACCATCCTCAATGGAAAATTTTCCTTTTTCTAATGCCTCTTTATACTTAATTGGTAATGTTTTTATTAAAACATTCATTGAAGCATTAGATGGATCATTTAATATTGTAGTTAATTTACTTAAGTGAGGATCTGAATTATAATTATCAAGAATTGATTGCATAAATTCATCCTCAAGATCTACAATATAAATGCCATAAATGTTAATAATCTCTGACTCAGGAACATAAGCAGGATTATCATCATTATTAGGCAGAGGTACTCTAGATAACAGATCTACATTAGAGTGCAAGGTTCCTGCTCTATGTGTAATAGTCATCCGTTCTCTGTATTCTTGTACAGCTAATTGCCATCTAAACATGTGTCTATTAGGAGTTTTCATGTTTAAGAGTGACTTAACTGCACTACAGTCAGTGATTAACTTAAATTTTTGGTCCTCAAGGTAGTAATGTAGCTTTTCAAGAGCACATACTACTGCCAAACATTCAAGTTGAGTAGCACCATATTTCAATTCACCACTTCTCAGAGTACGTGAAATATAGCAGATTACTACTTCTGACATTTTACCTTCAATAAGTTGTTTTTGATGTAAAGCAGCACCCAGTCCAATAAAACTTGCATCTGTATATAATACAAAAGGTAATTGGAAATCTGGTAATCCTAAGATAGGAGCTGTCATTAAACATTCTTTCAACTTATTAAAAGCTTTTTGTCTTTCATTATTCCAAATGAAAGCTTCTGATTTCTTTATCAGTGTGGTCAGTGGTGCAGCAATTGATTGGTAGTTTTTTATATATTGTCTATAATAACCACACATTCCAAGAAAAGATTGTACATCCTTCACATTTTGAGGAATGCCAATATTCTTTATTGCAGCCACTTTATTTTGGTCTACACATATTTGTAAGCCAGATACAATATGACCAAGCACTTTTAAAGATTCAAACCCAAATTTACATTTTTTCAATGCAAGGGTCATTTTTATTTCATCCATTTTCTGAAATACTTTCCTTAAATGGATTAAGTGTTCATCAAAAGTTTTAGAGAACACTATGATGTCATCAATGTATACCATTAACCATCCCTCAATCATTTCATTATGGAATGTTATATCCATTAACTTTTGAAATACTGATGGAGCATTCTTTGGTCCGAATGGCATTCTGACATACTTATAAATTCCCATGTGTGTTGTTATCAACAAAAAGTTCTGTGAATTCTTTTCAACAGGAATTTGATGGTACCCTTTATTTCCATCTAGGCAACTTATATATTTAGCACCTTTAAGGGTAGCATGTATAGAGGCAATCCTTGGCAAGGGATAAATATCATCTACTGTAAATGTATTTAATGCTTTATAATCACTGCACAGTCTTGCTTTATCTTGTTCATAAGAAATTAGCACTAGTGATATTACACAATATTTTGGCGTAGTTTCAACCTTCTCAAGAATGTTCATTTTTAATAACATCTTAATATTATCCTCTATGTCTTTCCTCTTCATTGGTGAAGCAGGGTATGGTTTCTTTTTAAGACTAGCAGGAATATTATCCATATCACAGGTTAAACTAATTTTCATTTCATGATCTTTTACAAGGCCAAGTTCATTTGTACCATGTGCAAAAGCCATTGGAAAAGCTTTAATTAATTCCAAAATATTATTTTTCTCAGTTTCACTTATCTGAGTGCCAAATGATGCTTTTGAAATTTCTGTTTCCAGAAGTTCCATTTCATTGGATTCTCTTCCTTTAGACAGGGAATTTGTTACTGACTCAATGTGTAAGACAGTGTTAAAAGAATTTATTTTAAATTTCCTTTTACCATTCATGCCAATTGTAAAATTGTTATTAGAAGGGTCTAATTTTACACCAAATTTAGTCAGAATATCATTTCCAATGATAAAACAGTTACTACAATTTGTATTATCCATTACTACAAAGTCACAAGTTACCCTTACATAACCATGTTGGTGTTTAAAGAAAACAGCAGCTTTGTATTTACCAATGGGGTGTAGTACTGATCCAAAACCTCTCCAATTTTTATTTTGAAGTGGTTCATGCTTAAACTTATATTCACTATCAATTTTCTGTAATGTATTAGTGGAAACAACTGAACCAGCAGCTCCTGTGTCCAATACTATATTAACATTTTCACCAGAAATGATAGCTGGAACCGTGATAGGTGTCATTCTAAAGTTATCAGCTTGTATATCCTTAATGATTTCAGCATCCTCAAAATTCATTAAAGATTCATTTGAGTCCATATTCAATATTGGATTTTCAAAGATGGACAAATCATCTTCCAACATACAGACTTCGTTTTCATCACTATATGAGATATTGCTGTCATAATCACTTGATTCTTTACTTTTTTCAGTTTCAGTTTCAGATTCACGTTGATTTTCAACAATATTTATGTTTTTCTCACATTTGTGACCTTTGACCCAAGGTTTGTTACACTTATAACAAGTATTTGTTTCATACTTTTTAGGTACTACAGGTGCAGTAGGTTTTTTCTGCTTCTCCTGAAGTGTTTTTGAATTCTGAGTTTTTACAGGTTCAACATGTTGCTTATAAGTGGAATACCTTGATTCATACTTATGGTTTAATAATATTTCATTGCAAATATTAATAAAGTCAGAATATTCAGTAACATTTAATGTTCTAGCTACAACAATGTCTCTGACAGATATAGGTAATTTGTATATTATCTTATCTTTCCATAAGTTAAAATCCATATGAGGCTCAATGGCTTTTAATATTTTGTTTAAATTCATTAAAAATACCATAGGTTTGTCACCATTCAACGGATTATACCTAGTCTTCTCATACAGTCTCTGCTGAGTAAGCCTGAATTTAGAACCTCCAAATTGTTTTTCAATAAGTTGTTTCCATTCAGCCCAAGAGTAGTCTCTACCCTCACTTAAGACAGCTTCAAACCATAATAAAGCAACATCCTTAAATAAAGAAATTAATTTTGATGTTATCTCTTCATCTGGTAACTTATATGAGAATTTCAAGTTGTCAATTCTTTGAATAAAATGTTGCCAATCAGAGCTGGCTTCCCCATCATAAGTTGGGTACTGATCTATCTTAGGCCAGTTCTTCTGATTGGATTTTATCTCACTAATCTTAGGTAAATTCAACAACTCATTCACTTTTGATAAATGGTCTTGTATTTCTTCCTGCACGGATTTGTGACTTACATTTTCAGATTTGACACTACCACCAGATGGTTTTAATTGTGGTGGTACAGGGAAGGAATGAGATTCACTTTTGCCAATGAAAGGATTATTATTATATTGATTATACTTATGATTATCCTGGTTCATCAGTAGATTGGCTGTTTCAATTTCAACTTTAGTTAATCTTTGTAGCAACTCAGAGACACTTTGATTTGTCTGGGCAAAAGATAACTTTGTTCTTGATTCAGTTTTTAATAAATGTGTTTCATATAATTTTTCTAACTCACAAATTTTGTTTGAAAGGTCATTATATTTATTACTCAATGAATCATATTTAAGAGTTAGAGACAAATGTTCTTTCTCTAATTCTTTGTTGCGTGTTGCTAATTGAGAAATTTTTAATGTCAAGGTTGAAATTGTATCACTAGTGAGCTTAACTGTCTGTTCCTCACAATCAGTCATTCTATTCCACAATGCTGAAACAATTCTATGGACAGTTGGATTATTGTTAAAATATTCCATGTCCTCCTTTTCAATTCTCTCACTCTCCTGTGAACTTCTCATCTCACTAGTAGGTGGTTGCAACTGAGGATTAACTGTATTATCATTGTATATAGTACTGTTATTATGGACAAAAGACAAGTCAGGTGTATCTACTCTAAAACCTAAATTTCTTAAATCCTCCTCTATTTTTTGTACAGATTTAACATCAATAGAATTACCTATATTGTAATTATCAGTATTATGTTCAATCTGAGAGGGTAAGTTACTTACCAAGGGATGGTTTCCAGTCCTGATTTTTGGCGCTTTTTTCCCTTGTAAGGGTGAGCTGAGGAAGTCAGATGAGGGGGTGGATCCCTGTTGCAACTGTGGCTTGTCCACTGTTGGTGAAACCAGTCCCATTTCCATTTGTCTACCAGGATTTTCTCCTGGGAGTGAGTGGACCCTCCTTGGGTAGGGGGTTGCTGATTTGATTGACTGGGCTGGCCTCCCTTTAATTCTGCCATTGCCTGATTCATCTGCTGAAACCCTACTTTGCAATTGTTTTGCAAATGCTCTACTTCTTTGAACATGAGAGATTTTGATTCCTCCAACTTCAGAACCTGTTTGGCCAGGTGGGACAGTTGATCCTGAAGAGGAGGAGACGTCTTTTTATAGTTATCTTTTTTAAGAGGGCGTCCTTTTCCTCTATACTCATGCTTTCTGGCTGGGGGTACTGTTGTCCCTCCATGGTGATGTCCTGGAAAGCTTTTGTTAGCTTTAGACCTGGTATTATAAGCAGGCTGTTCACTTACACTGTCCTGGGGAGCACTCATATTGTTCAGAATGACAATATTTTACGTCTACAAAAGGAAAAACTCTGTGGAATTAGTAGACAAAAGATATTAGTAATTATATTACTAATAAAAAAGCAATGGAGCTTACCCTGAATTTATATCTTTATTTATTTAAATAAAATATAAGAAAAATTCGAAAAAATCTGTTAAAAATATAATAATAAGTTTAACTAGACCTCTATAAGGGTGAATAATTAGCTTACCAAGCTTTAGCCAAATACCAATTTAATTGGTTGTTATATTGGTGTCCAAATACCAAGTGAAATTGGGTTTATATTGGGTACAGTTACTACTGTAAATATCTAATTTTTATGATAAAAAATTAGTACAATTATTATAAGGGTTCTTTTCCGCAATCAATGAGTTATTATGACCCACTAATATGCAGCAGACCCAAATATTTGGTTAATTTTGAGCTGTACTAAGGTAAAAATCACGTCCCAAGGCTTATACTAAATAATAAGTAAAATATAAGGAAAGACCCCCAATTGTCAGTATAGTCTAGTATATAAGTATGATATAATAGTGTTATTTTATGGTCCTATTACTTATTTATAAATGATTTAGTGATTAAACCTCAGGGGAAGACTAATAGAATAGTTATACTCAAATAAAACTCACAATACTTGGATTTAAATGCATGCTAGTGGTGGAAAATAGAAGAATAAAATATAGTTATAGCTTTTATAAAGATAATATCAATTTATAAGGGCTTTATAATATATTTCTGAATGCTAATAATTGTATTGTAGTGTTTGTTTGAAGTGTAGTAATTGAATGATGATAATAAACCGTCAAAATCCCTCCTTACTTATACCCAAATCCACTGGAGTGCACAGACCTTCAATCCAGATGATGTCACTGCTATCCCTGGCAATTACAGCACTGTTAGGGCCCATCACCTCCCCATGGCGTCCACTTCAAGCAGTTTCAACACCCAGACCTCCAGTAAGGACCCTCCATCACTATTAATAATAACACAGAGTCATACCATAAATAGAAAACCCAGATAAAAGCGGATACCATAAAGAAACAGTTAAAATAAATAATCAAAAAGAGATTTAATGAAACTAAAAGCATATAAAGGAAACAAATAAAATGTCCAAGCCCCCAATAACATCCCCAAGCATCCACATTAACCCAAAAACATCTTTCCAACCCATAAATCCGTGAATAACCATCCAAGGAAGTAATTTTAGTTGTCCAAACTGGGTGTATGCACCTGATATGGGTGTCTATGCTTCTGTAGGAGTTGTGAGTCCACTGATTTCGTCCATAAGACCTAAAATAAGCAGAAAAACAAAGGTTATAGGCTATTAAGGGGCTAAAACCCACTTATATACCTAAATATACATAATATACTGCATATTTCACTGAATATGAGATTTATGTATACATATAAGCTTATGTATGTCAATAATTACTTCATATCACTTAAGATAAGTATATTATGACTCCATTAACACCTTAATAAGTATTATTAGGCCATGGATAAGCTATTTAAACTATTATAAATTATATAATAGAATAATAATTATATATATATATAATAAAATAATATATATTATTATTTTAACCTTATTTTTAAGATATAAGCTTAATCTAGTTAAGGTTATCTTATTTTAAGCATAAGAAATACTCAGTCCTAAGGATATTTAGGCTGACACTCCCTCACCCCAAAAAAAACAATAAAAAAAAATGTTAAGACATTTTAATTAATCTTAAGGAATGAAATAATAAAATAAAATAAAAAAATAATTTTTATAATACATATACTGAATGAACAGTATTATTTAGATTTAAATTTTTTCAAGAGATTTTAAAGATCAGAGATTTCATTTTCTGGAATCCACTGGTCATATTCACTTGATTTATTTTTAAATCTTAATAGATACTCAACTCCCTTTTCTTTAGTAAGGTGTCTCTTTTTAAGTATCTTTTCAATTTCTGCTTTTTCCACTATTTCTTCAGGTTGTTGTTTATGCCTTCCTGATCTTCTTGGAAAGAGAGAAGTATCATTAGAATGTTATGGTTTTATAAGAGAAATAGGAAATACTGGATGTTTTCTATCATAAGGTGCATATAGAATAACCTCAACAGCATTATTACCAACCATCTTTTTAACTACAAATGGTCCAATGAATGGATCCTTCAATTTAACATTACCATTTAAATTGAAATGTAGCGTTGAAATAAGGACTTCATCACCCTCTTTGAACATTTGTTCTTTATGGGCTTTATCCCATCTTTTCTTTTCATACTCAAAAGCCTTATTTATACATTCTTGAGCATGTTTTCTGCATAATTCCTGCATTTGAAGAAAAGATTTAGTACCTGGATGAATATCCAATCTAGGTAACTTTTTAAGAGTTTTAGCAGGGGTATTAGGTACATAACCCAACCATAACTCAAATGGCTTTTTGCCAGTGACAGAATGTACTGTACTATTATATGCAAATTCTAAACCTGGGATAAGGGTTACCCAATCATGCGTGAATTTGTTATTGTCTTTAAAATTAAGACCAAAAGCACAGTATCTTCTTATCATATCTTCTAAGGTTTGTATCATTCTTTCTGCTAGCCCATCAGTTTGTGGATGGTGTGCTGTAGAAAGTTTTAATTGACACCCTGAAACATCCATAAGTGACGTCCAGAACTCAGAAGTAAATGTAGGATCTCTGTCAGAAACTATTGCTTTGGGGAAACCTGCTGTATTTAACATTTGTGTCCACCATAAAAAAGCTAAGTCCTTTGCAGAAACCTCTTTGTGGGTAGGAATAAATTTACACATCTTTGTAAATCTATCTACAATTACCCAGCAGGAGTTATAACTCTTATGCCCTGCTATTGGCAAACCTGTTACAAAGTCCATGTTAATGATTTCCCATGGAGCTTTTGGTTGCTCAATTTGTTGTAATAAACCAGCTCTTTTTCCTGTTAATCTTTTAGATTTTTGACAAGAATCACATGTTTCAACATATTGCTGAACATCCTCAGACATGTTAATCCACCAAGCTGTGTTTTTTACTCTGGTTAATGTTTTATGGTAGTCAAAATGACCTGCTAATATATCATCATGACATATACTTAACATTAACTCCTTCATTGAAGGGGGAATTACAATTACATTACTTAATTTTTTCCTGTAATATATAAAAACATCCTCAATGGAAAATTTTCCTTTTTCTAATGCCTCTTTATACTTAATTGGTAATGTTTTTATTAAAACATTCATTGAAGCATTAGATGGATCATTTAATATTGTAGTTAATTTATTTAAGTAAGGATCTGAATTATAATTATCAAGAATTGATTGCATAAATTCATCCTCAAGATCTACAATATAAATGCCATAAATGTTAATAATCTCTGATTCAGGAACATAAGCAGGATTATCATCATTATTAGGCAGAGGTACTCTAGATAACAGATCTACATTAGAGTGCAAGGTTCCTGCTCTATGTGTAATAGTCATCCGTCCTCTGTATTCTTGTACAGCTAATTGCCATCTAAACATGTGTCTATTAGGAGTTTTCATGTTTAAGAGTGAATTAACTGCACTACAGTCAGTTATTAACTCAAATTTTTGGTCTTCAAGGTAATAATGTAGCTTTTCAAGAGCCCATACTACTGCCAAACATTTAAGTTGAGTAGCACCATATTTCAATTCACCACTTCTCAGAGTACGTGAAATATAGCAGATTACTACTTCTGACATTTTACCTTCAATAAGTTGTTTTTGATGCAAAGCAGCACCCAGTCCAATAAAACTTGCATCTGTATATAATACAAAAGGTAATTGGAAATCTGGTAATCCCAAGATAGGAGCTGTCATTAAACATTCTTTCAACTTATTAAAAGCTTGTTGTCTTTCGTTATTCCAAATGAAAGCTTCTGATTTCTTTATCAGTGTGGTCAGTGGTGCAGCAATTGATTGGTAGTTTTTTATATATTGTCTATAATAACCACACATTCCAAGAAAAGATTGTACATCCTTCACATTTTGAGGAATGCCAATATTCTTTATTGCAGCCACTTTATTTTGGTCTACACATATTTGTAAGCCAGATACAATATGACCAAGCACTTTTAAAGATTCAAACCCAAATTTACATTTTTTCAATGCAAGGGTCATTTTTATTTCATCCATTTTCTGAAATACTTTCCTTAAATGGATTAAGTGTTCATCAAAAGTTTTAGAGAACACTATGATGTCATCAATGTATACCATTAACCATCCCTCAATCATTTCATTATGGAATGTTATATCCATTAACTTTTGAAATACTGATGGAGCATTCTTTGGTCCGAATGGCATTCTGACATACTTATAAATTCCCATGTGTGTTGTTATCAACAAAAAGTTCTGTGAATTCTTTTCAACAGGAATTTGATGGTACCCTTTATTTCCATCTAGGCAACTTATATATTTAGCACCTTTAAGGGTAGCATGTATAGAGGCAATCCTTGGCAAGGGATAAATATCATCTACTGTAAATGTATTTAATGCTCTATAATCACCGCACATTCTTGCTTTATCTTGTTCATAAGAAATCAGCACTGGTGATATTACGCAATATTTTGGCGTAGTTTCAACCTTCTCAAGAATGTTCATTTTCAATAACATCTTAATATTATCCTCTATGTCTTTCCTCTTCATTGGTGAAGCAGGGTATGGTTTCTTTTTAAGACTAGCAGGAATATTATCCATGTCACAGGTTAAACTAATTTTCATTTCATGATCTTTTACAAGGCCAAGTTCATTTGTACCATGTGCAAAAGCCATTGGAAAAGCTTTAATTAATTCCAAAATATTATCTTTCTCAGTTTCACTTATCTGAGTGCCAAATGATGCTTTTGAAATTTCTGTTTCCAGAAGTTCCAACTCATTGGATTCTCTTCCTTTAGACAGGGAATTTGTTACTGACTCAATGTGTAAGACAGTGTTAAAAGAATTTATTTTAAATTTCCTTTTACCATTCATGCCAATTGTAAAATTGTTATTAGCAGGGTCTAATTTTACACCAAATTTAGTCAGAATATCATTTCCAATGATAAAACAGTTACTACAATTAGTATTATCCATTACTACAAAGTCACAAGTTACCCTTACATAACCATGTTGGTGTTTAAAGAAAACAGCAGCTTTGTATTTACCAATGGGGTGTAGTACTGATCCAAAACCTCTCCAATTTTTATTTTGAGGTGGTTCAAGCTTAAACTTATATTCACTATCAATTTTCTGTAATGTATTAGTGGAAACAACTGAACCAGCAGCTCCTGTGTCCAATACTATATTAACATTTTCACCAGAAATGATAGCTGGAACCGTGATAGGTGTCATTCTAAGGTTATCAGCTTGTATATCCTTAATGATTTCAGCATCTTCAAAATTCATTAAAGATTCATTTGAGTCCATATTCAATATTGGATTTTCAAAGATGGACAAATCATCTTCCAACATACAGACTTCATTTTCATCACTATATGAGATATTGCTGTCATAATCACTTGATTCTTTACTTTTTTCAGTTTCAGTTTCAGATTCACGTTGATTTTCAACAATATTTATGTTTTTCTCACATTTGTGACCTTTGACCCAAGGTTTGTTACACTTATAACAAGTATTTGTTTCATACTTTTTAGGTACTACAGGTGCAGTAGGTTTTTTCTGCTTCTCCTGAAGTGTTTTTGAATTCTGAGTTTTTACAGGTTCAACATTTCGCTTATAAGTGGAATACCTTGATTCATACTTATGGTTTAATAATATTTCATTGCAAATATTAATAAAGTCAGAATATTCAGTAACATTTAATGTTCTAGCTACAACAATGTCTGTGACAGATATAGGTAATTTGTATATTATCTTATCTTTCCATAAGTTAAAATCCATATGAGGCTCAATGGCTTTTAATATTTTGTTTAAATTCATTAAAAATACCATAGGTTTGTCACCATTCAACGGATTATACCTAGTCTTCTCATAAAGTCTCTGCTGAGTAAGCCTGAATTTAGAACCTCCAAATTGTTTTTCAATAAGTTGTTTCCATTCAGCCCAAGAGTAGTCTCTACCCTCACTTAAGACAGCTTCAAACCATAATAAAGCAACATCCTTAAATAAAGAAATTAATTTTGATGTTATCTCTTCATCTGGTAACTTATATGAGAATTTCAAGTTGTCAATTCTTTGAATAAAATGTTGCCAATCAGAGCTGGCTTCCCCATCATAAGTTGGGTACTGATCTATCTTAGGCCAGTTCTTCTGATTGGATTTTATCTCACTAATCTTAGGTAAATTCAACAACTCATTCACTTTTGATAAATGGTCTTGTATTTCTTCCTGCACGGATTTGTGACTTACATTTTCAGATTTGACACTACCACCAGATGGTTTTAATTGTGGTGGTACAGGGAAGGAATGAGATTCACTTTTGCCAATGAAAGGATTATTATTATATTGATTATACTTATGATTATCCTGGTTCATCAGTAGATTGGCTGTTTCAATCTCAACTTTAGTTAATCTTTGTAGCAACTCAGAGACACTTTGATTTGTCTGGGCAAAAGATAACTTTGTTCTTGATTCAGTCTTTAATAAATGTGTTTCATATAATTTTTCTAGCTCACAAATTTTGTTTGAAAGGTCATTATATTTATTACTCAATGAATCATATTTAAGAGTTAGAGACAAATGTTCTTTCTCTAATTCTTTATTACGTGTTGCTAATTGAGAAATGTTCAATTTCAAGGATGAAATTGTATCACTAGTGAGCTTAACTGTCTGTTCCTCACAATCAGTCATTCTATTCCACAATGCTGAAACAATTCTATTGACAGTTGGATTATTGTTAAAATATTCCATGTCCTCCTTTTCAATTCTCTCACTCTCCTGTGAACTTCTCATCTCACTAGTAGGTGGTTGCAACTGAGGATTAACTGTATTATCATTGTATATAGTACTGTTATTATAGACAAAAGACAAGTCAGGTGTATCTACTCTAAAACCTAAATTTCTTAAATCCTCCTCTATTTTTTGTACAGATTTAACATCAATAGAATTACCTATATTGTAATTATCAGTATTATGTCTAATCTGAGAGGGTAAGTTACTTACCAAGGGATGGTTGCCAGTCCTGATTTTTGGCGCTTTTTTCCCTTGTAAGGGTGAGCTGAGGAAGTCAGATGAGGGGGTGGATCCCTGTTGCAACTGTGGCTTGTCCACTGTTGGTGAAACCAGTCCCATTTCCATTTGTCTACCAGGATTTTCTCCTGGGAGTGAGTGGACCCTCCTTGGGTAGGGGGTTGCTGATTTGATTGACTGGGCTGGCCTCCCTTTAATTCTGCCATTGCCTGATTCATCTGCTGAAACCCTACTTTGCAATTGTTTTGCAACTGCTCTACTTCTTTGAACATGAGAGATTTTGATTCCTCCAACTTCAGAACCTGTTTGGCCAGGTGGGACAGTTGATCCTGAAGAGGAGGAGACGTCTTTTTATAGTTATCTTTTTTAAGAGGGCGTCCTTTTCCTCTATACTCATGCTTTCTGGCTGGGGGTACTGTTGTCCCTCCATGGTGATGTCCTGGAAAGCTTTTGTTAGCTTTAGACCTGGTATTATAAGCAGGCTGTTCACTTACACTGTCCTGGGGAGCACTCATATTGTTCAGAATGACAATATTTTACGTCTACAAAAGGAAAAAACTCTATGGAATTAGTAGACAAAAGATATTAGCAATTATATTACTAATAAAAAAGCAATGGAGCTTACCCTGAATTTATATCTTTATTTATTTAAATAAAATATAAGAAAAATTCGAAAAAATCTGTTAAAAATATAATAATAAGTTTAACTAGACCTCTATAAGGGTGAATAATTAGCTTACCAAGCTTTAGCCAAATACCAATTTAATTGGTTGTTATATTGGTGTCCAAATACCAAGTGAAATTGGGTTTATATTGGGTACAGTTACTACTGTAAATATCTAATTTTTATGATAAAAAATTAGTACAATTATTATAAGGGTTCTTTTCCGCAATCAATGAGTTATTATGACCCACTAATATGCAGCAGACCCAAATATTTGGTTAATTTTGAGCTGTACTAAGGTAAAAATCACGTCCCAAGGCTTATACTAAATAATAAGTAAAATATAAGGAAAGACCCCCAATTGTCAGTATAGTCTAGTATATAAGTATGATATAATAGTGTTATTTTATGGTCCTATTACTTATTTATAAATGATTTAGTGATTAAACCTCAGGGGAAGACTAATAGAATAGTTATACTCAAATAAAACTCACAATACTTGGATTTAAATGCGTGCTAGTGGTGGAAAATAGAAGAATAAAATATAGTTATAGCTTTTATAAAGATAATATCAATTTATAAGGGCTTATTAATATATTTCTGAATGCTAATAATTGTATTGTAGTTTTTGTTTGAAGTGTAGTAATTGAATGATGATAATAAACCGTCAAAATCCCTCCTTACTTATACCCAAATCCACTGGAGTGCACAGACCTTCAATCCAGATGATGTCACTGCTATCCCCGGCAATTACAGCACTGTGAGGGCCCATAACCTCCCCATGGCGTCCACTTCAAGCAGTTTTAACACCCAGACCTCCAGTAAGGACCCTCCATCACTATTAATAATAACACAGAGTCATACCATAAATAGAAAACCCAGATAAAAGCGGATACCATAAAGAAACAGGTAAAATAAATAATCAAAAAGAGATTTAATGAAACTAAAAGCATATAAAGGAAACAAATAAAATGTCCAAGCCCCCAATAACATCCCCAAGCATCCACATTAACCCAAAAACATCTTTCCAACCCATAAATCCGTGAATAACCATCCAAGGAAGTAATTTTAGTTGTCCAAACTGGGTGTATGCGCCTGATATAGGTGTCTATGCTTCTGTAGGAGTTGTGAGTCCACTGATTTCGTCCATAAGACCTAAAATAAGCAGAAAAACAAAGGTTATAGGCTATTAAGGGGCTAAAACCCACTTATATACCTAAATATACATAATATACTGCATATTTCACTGAATATGAGATTTATGTATACATATAAGCTTATGTATGTCAATAATTACTTCATATCACTTAAGATAAGTATATTACGACTCCATTAACACCTTAATAAGTATTATTAGGCCATGGATAAGCTATTTAAACTATTATAAATTATATAATAGAATAATAATTATATATATATAATAAAATAATATATATTATTATTTTAACCTTATTTTTAAGATATAAGCTTAATCTAGTTAAGGTTATCTTATTTTAAGCATAAGAAATACTCAGTACTAAGGATATTTAGGCTGACAGGAAGACTAATAGAATAGTTATACTCAAATAAAACTCACAATACTTGTATTTAAATGCGTGCTAGTGGTGGAAAATAGAAGAATAAAATATAGTTATAGCTTATATAAAGATAATATCAATTTATAAGGGCTTTATAATATATTTCTGAATGCTATTAATTGTATTGTAGTGTTTGTTTGAAGTGTAGTAATTGAATGATTATAATAAACTGTCAAAATCCCTCCTTACTTATACCCAAATCCACTGGAGTGCACAGACCTTCAATCCAGATGATGTCACTGCTATCCCCGGCAATTAAAGCACTGTGAGGGCTCATCACCTCCCCATGGCGTCCACTTCAAGCAGTTTCAACACCCAGAACTCCTTAAGGACCCTCCATCACTATTAATAATAACACAGAGTCATACCATAAATAGAAAACCCAGATAAAAGCGGATACCATAAAGAAACAGGTAAAATAAATAATCAAAAAGAGATTTAATGAAACTAAAAGCATATAAAGGAAACAAATAAAATGTCCAAGCCCCCAATAACATCCCCAAGCATCCACATTAACCCAAAAACATCTTTCCAACCCATAAATCCGTGAATAACCATCCAAGGAAGTAATTTTAGTTGTCCAAACTGGGTGTATGCGCCTGATATAGGTGTCTATGCTTCTGTAGGAGTTGTGAGTCCACTGATTTCATCCATATGACCTAAAATAAGCAGAAAAACAAAGGTTATAGGCTATTAAGGGGCTAAAACCCACTTATATACCTAAATATACATAATATACTGCATATTTCACTGAATATGAGATTTATGTATACATATAAGCTTATTTATTTCAATAATTACTTCATATCACTTAAGATAAGTATATTATGACTCCATTAACACCTTAATAATTATTATTAGGCCATGGATAAGCTATTTAAACTATTATAAATTATATAATAGAATAATAATTATATATATATATAATAAAATAATATATATTATTATTTTAACCTTATTTTTAAGATATAAGCTTAATCTAGTTAAGGTTATCTTATTTTAAGCATAAGAAATACTCAGTCCTAAGGATATTTAGGCTGACACTTTTCTTCCCATTAGAACCACGTACATTGACTGAATCAATGTCCATGGCATTTGGGTCCCTGGCACTGGCCCCACTTGATGATGCATAGCTTCCCCCCGGAAGAGCACCACTCCAGCCATCTGTTTGTTAATGTGCAAACTTGTGTTGACTTGGATGGCCAGTTCCATGAGTGCTTGGAGGGAGGTTTGGAAAGGGTGACTGATTAGGGCATTTCTTATTTTTTATGAGAGCCCATTCATGAATTGAAACATGAGCACCCCTTCTCCCCATGTTGTGACATAGCTGGTATGGCCCCAGAATTCTGAAAAATACTCAGAAACCAACTTTCTTTGTCACAACTGATTGAGCGCATGCTCTGAGGTTGTGGACACATCTGGGTCTCCAAAGGCTAATTCAAAAGCTGCCATGAACTGAAAGAAGGATGCCTTTGCTCAAGAGTTTTTGAGGAGCTCTTTGGTGTTTGCCCTTGCCCAGCGTACCACCTCATCTGTGAGATATGATATTTCAAACCCAATTTATTCTTGCTTTTCTGAGAACTGATGTCCATTGAGAAGGACATAGATTTTTACCTGTGACACATACTGATACGCTTGGGGACTTCTTTTTCAATCAAAGATTTCTGGGACTGAAATATTTGGACCTTTGAAGAGCCGTGCCTGTGCTTTGGCTTCAACTTTGGCAGCATCCAATTCTGCTTCAGTGGGGCCACAGTATGAGGGTTCTGCCTCTGCTAGGCACTCCATAAGCATAGCATTCTGTTCCTGCTGGCATTCCATCTGCTCTTGCATTGCAGAAATAAGCGCTGCATTGGGTTGGCCTGTGGGGCTCATTCTTCTTTAGTAGTGTTCCAAATGAGATTGGACAAAATGCTATAACCTGAGAAGGCATACTACTACTAGCTCTGGAACTAGACTTTAAATGGGACTGAATATGCTAATACAGAAGTGAGACTAGAGAGTAATTGGTTTACTATATAAGTTGTCCAATGGGGAGCGCTCCACAGCGTTTTACCCATATAACCCCTTTACGCAGTATCCCCTATTCTGTCTTCCACAATGCATAGCACCCATATTACTCCTCCTCCTCACCTCTCAACCCAAATCCTAACAATAGGTGACTTTTTTTTGATGGTGGTGGATGGTGTGAGGTTTAAGAGATAGTTAGCAGTAGAAATAGCTTCTTCGCACCAAATACCATTTAATCCACAAGATTTTTCAACCAGTGTCCTGTTACCTCTCTCTGAAAAGGGGTTCTGTTGAGGAGTATAGGGCCCCATTGTGAGGTGAGTGATTCCTTTTTTTTAAAAAAGGAGAGTTAAAAGCAGTATTTACAAATTCACCACCATTATAAGTAACAACATTTTTGACCTTTTTTTGCACTTATTTTCAGAATAATTGAAATAAGTTATGAAATAATCAAAAGTGTCTTATTTTTAATTTAATAAATATATGGTTTGGAACCTGGAGAAGCCATTGAAGATTTGAAGAAAATATTTATTACTGCCTTTTGAGTTTGGAGTGGTAGGACCACATAGGTCCATATGAATAGTTTCAAGAGGTTTGTCAGGAATGGAAAAATTACCAGAAAAGGGAAGTCTGTGAGATTTAGATAAGAGACATGGAATAAAAATTAACTGAGTAAAATCTTTATCTGGAAACATAAGTAGTGCTACTAAGCTGTTTGGATGACCAATTGCCTTGTAATTTTCTATTAATGATGAACTTGAGTTGAAAGAACAGATTGCATGTTCAGTAGAGAGAGGAATTGAAAGAAGATTTTCATCCAGTGAGCACCAAAAAACAAAAGTTGTTGTTTTCATCCAATAATTGGACATGAGCTCCACATTCTTTAATACTGTAGTTTTGCTTTAGGAACCAAGCAGCCAAGATGAGGGTGGATTGAACTTCTGGAACAAAAAGCAAATTTGGAATGGAGAACATATTTCCATTAATTTGAAAGACAGCAGTACCAGTCCTAAGTGCTTTAATATAGCTCCCATTAGTGGTGAGAAGAACCTTGGTGGTGGGTGCAAGATTTGTAAAGAATTTTTTGTTATTAAAGAGGGAAAATGAAGCACTACTATTTAGTACAGAGAATGTGGAAACATTGGCTGGTAATCCAGCAGCTAGAGCCTTGCCTTCATGTTCCTTTTTACATTGATAATAGTTGTCTCAGCTATCAGGATGTTGTTGGAAACAGTTGGCTTCAGAATGAGGTGCTGAAGAATTATGTTTCACACTAGTACAGAGAGATCTTCCTCTAATATTGAATACCAGTCTTGATTTTGGACAATTTTTTTTCTTTTTTTGAAGTCTTTCTCTAATTCAGTGAGTACTTTATCAATAGTGAGAGTCTTTTTTGTAACTTTGAAATTGGTGAAGATGATGTTTGTGACATTTCAATAAGACTCAGGAGTGACATGAAGAATATAGAAAGCAATGAATGTTTGAAGTGTGTCCCAAGTGAAGAGTGAGGGTGATAATTCTTTGAGTAGTTTTAGAGAATCACAAAAATCTCTAATAGAGGTCAAAATGTTGTATTCTCCAAACTGAACATTAAAAATTTCAGAAATAATTCTGGCACAATTTTCAGCAGACGTTGTAGAGAGCTCTAAAGTACTAAGCAGTAGACACAATGTGAGATGGGTTGGTTCTTCTTTTCAATTTCTAAAAAGAAGCGCCTGCCACTCTTATTTATTTAAGACAGCGCAATAATGTGTAACACTAATATTCGATTAGAAAGTTTATAAGTTGAGAGATGAGTTTTAAAAGATCAGGAAAAAAACAAGTATTACTATCTGGATATTTCTATTCTTAACAAGCGCTAATATCCACAGCTACTCCCTCTTGAAGCGCTCTCTTTGAATATGCCTTATTATAGCAATAAAATAACTCTAATAATAGTCAATCCTACTGAATCTATATATTCTCTCTATGTTGCGTTCTTTTACTATACTATATGAAATCCACACACACAGACACACAAATGACAAAAGACTCAGAAATATCTCTAATATATTCTCAAACAGTTGATTGCAGAAAATCTAATTTCTTATACTTGACTCCACAATTATTAACTACTCATATGCTAACTAATTATTTGTCAATTGTTATGTTTACTTTCTTACTAGATGCCACACCCTATCCCTATCGAATAGTCCTCCTTTTTATATTTTATCAGCACTCAAGACACAGTTCCCTAATGGATCTCCAGCGCTGACTCTACCACCAAATTAGTAAAACAATAACCAATCTATTAGTAAACTATGTACACCACTTGTAACAACTACAGTACTTAAACACACATTATGCTTACTAACACTAGTATTAACTTGTTTCACTCATACTCCACATGTGCGCTCCTAACTGTACCTTTGTTTTGTTTCAGCACTACTTCCAAGTTTTGACTCCTTCTAACGCTGATCCTAGTCACCTTGACTCTTGTGTAGCTTTGTGATTGAGTCCCCACTCTCCTTACTTCATTACTAAGTCCATAGTTCTGAAAACTCACTTTACTAGTTAACCTCTTACATGACCTGTTTTAGTAAGTTACCACACTAGCCGCGGTGCAGTATACTATGCACTTGAGTCCTTCCTTAATACCTAACACACAATTATTGGAAAATCCAAATCCATATTGTTCAGCGCTTGCGATCCTAAATTGATAACACACAATTCCCCATTTGGCGGCACATCCTGCTACAAAATCTGAGCGCACAGACCCTGAATAATCTTCTGCACTTCTATTTCCCTTTTTTCTTTGAAACTCACAAATAAATATTATATTTTAGCACTACCTACTTTTCTATGAATCCCTTTGTTCTTCCTGGACAATGCGAGCTGATTGGTCCAAAATCATGCTACCTGTGAGGCCCGTACCACAACATAGAAGCATAATGTTCCTTGATGTGTTCCCATAGTTTGGCAGGATCAAAAGTGTCATTGTCTGGAACAAATTGAGTATGATTATTGGTATTGAGGAACATTCACAGAATAATTGCTGTTTGTTTCTTTTTGAAGTTAAATATTTTGAGAGAAGCGGCATCTGTAGGAGGAGTTACTTTCTTGAGTAAAAATTTATCAAGGTTTTGTATTCCTAGGGCATAATACATCTGGTTCTTCCAGGTGGCATAATTTTTATTGGTAAAGATTTTATCTCTTTTGATTTTGTACAAATGAGAATCCATATCTGACTAAGGAGGGAATGGTACAGTAGTCTTTGAGGATTAAAAGGAGATATTGGAGTTATTGATTGGTTAGGAAGCCATTTTGGATAAGTTAAAAAGGCCCTGGACCCATAAACTTTTGATCTGAACCAGAAAAGTTATATGATAAAGTCAATAAAATTAGACAAAACTCTATACTTGAGTAAAGCAGCACTTAGATAAAGAGATTAAAGAGAAATAGAAATGATAATGAGTAAAAATATAAAAGACAAGAGTGCAAGTGAAAAGAAGAAAGAAGAGGATAAAAGGAGATGCAAAACAAGGGATACAGGAACATCTCCTTTTATCTACTCAGCACACAAGGCTACTTCATATGATAATTAAAAATATACACACACAGAACAAAAAGATTTTGAAGCTAAGATACAAAAAAAAAATAAGCTCAGGTAAGGATCACTGAGAATGTAATAACTAAATAAGAATTTTCATTTAACTGGAAAACACCATTTAAAGCCCCCCATCTAGAGTTAAAAAGAATCATCAGCCCATATTCCTTTATCCTACCCACCTTATAGCTTCTGCTTCAGCAAAAACATCTTTTTTATCTAACTCGTATCTCAGCTGCTTGTAGTGTTCTCTTGTAGTTCCAATTGAATCTTCATTTTCATCATCTCTTTTGATTATTACTTGCAAATTTTCCAATTTTTTCTGTACTTAAAACACTATTCCCTCCAAAATTTTGAGCATGGATGTGATTAATTTAATCAAAGGTGTATCTAAAATATCCTTGGAAAATTCTGGGTATGAACCTCTGCAAAATTATACCAATATTCAGGAGTTCATAATCACATGTTGACCTTATAAACGCGCTCCTTAAAACCTCCTGTCTGAAGTTGAGACCAAGAGGCAGAAGTTAGACTCACTGGCTATGAAGAAGGATAAAGACCAAAAGAGGCAGAGGATGAGTTCAAGCAGGAAAACTAATAAATTAATGTGTTAGCTGGATGTTTATTTATTATTGGACATGATATTTTTGTGCAATATTTTTAGATGTAACACCGACTCCTAAATGGGTCAAATGGCACCATGACCCTTTAAGCTTCAACTCGGTCCGTCCCCTGAACGGAATTTCTAAAATTAGTTAAACCAAGTAGGATAAGGCCTTTTCATTTCAGGAATCGGATCCTTCATAATGTGATAACTTTGCCTTTTGATCCTTTCTTAACTTGCACAAGCTGATGAATTTTTGCTTTGATTGAATATATTATTATGGAGTATATCACTATTGATCAGAAATTAAGATTTAGATATGTTATTTGTTTTTTTTGATTTTCTTCCTGGCTCTAGCTTTGTTTTTAAAATTATGCGCATATTGAAAAAGGTGAAGAATTATGATAGATCATGCAATCACTAAGGTAAAAGCTGTGATCCAACTTGCTTTGACTTATTTAAGACAGTACGTTTAGGGAATGGGCCGAGTTGAAGTGTAAGGGGTCTATATATTGTTTCAAACCTTTTAGGAGTCTAGGTTACATCTACAAATATTATAAAAACATTTTACATCCAATAATAAACCTATTTTCTCAAACTATTTTCAGTTTCAAGGTTACAACTACAAATATCATTCAAACATAAATTCAGTAAAAAATCAACAGCCCGCTGACAGACATTAAATTGTTAATTTTTTAGCTTACTTGAACTCATCATATGCTTCTTTTTTCCTTTAGCCTTCCAAAAAGCCAGCAAATCCAGTTTACATCATTTGGGCTTAGCTTCAGATTCAAGAAATTGGGGACCACATTTAGAAAGTCAACAAAGGATTATGCTCTTGTGAAGATAAGCAAAATTCCAAGATCCAGAATCTTCAAAGGATAGGTTTGATACACCTCTGAGAAGGTTATCAATATTCATGCTTAACAATTTTGGATGAAATGAGGTTAAAAGTACAAAAAAAAATTGAAGATGTGTCAAGCTAAATTATGATACTTTGATGAAAATTCAAAGCAGATTGTTAATGGAGAGTCAAAAAAGATATCATACACCTTCACCAGGGGAAAGGCTAGTCAGCTAAGTTTATTGTGTTGAGTCAGGAGCTATAAGATTGCATATCTCCATTTTTAGTGGTTCATTCTCAGCTTTCCCTGACTCGGAAAAATGAATTGAATCATTGATAAATTAATTCATTCCCTAACAATATCCTGCTCTCCCAATAGCCTCCTTACACTACCAACTGTAGAGAATGATGCCTTGAAGATCCAAGAAAAGATCCCTGGTGCACTCGGAGGCTACACTCTATACTGATGGAAGACTAGCTAAGTACATATTATGGTAACACCATAACACCAACAAGTTGCTGGCTACTAAATACAAAAAAATTTAAAAATAACCTTTCCCTCACCAGTTAATCCCTCATATTTTCTCCTATTGACATAGTTTCTGCCATTGCCCTACTGTTCTCCTTCCCTTTAATGTCCACCCAGATGTAAATACTTATGCTTGTATGGTCCTTAATGCCCCATTTTGTGTGAGATTTTAAGAATAATAATTAAAAAAACAAGTTTCTGACATTCACATTGGGTTTTCATGTATGGTAGCAGTGTCAGCACTTTGTCCGGAGTGAACCGGAGTTAGACATGTCAGCTGCACCACAGAATATATACAGCTTATGTACTTAAAAATCACTAAGCTATAATAATCCACATAACACCCTCCCTCTTAGTGATTTCCCTATAACCATTTCCATCCAAAACGAGTTGAGAAAATTTAAAGTAAATAAAAAGAAAAAAAAATAAGGAAAACATAGAAACTAGAAAACCCCTAATAAATATCTCTTCTCATTCCAAACATTTGGTCCCAAATTCTTTGTCTAAAAATCTGCCACCTGATCTTTAGTTGAAACCCACTTAATGTCAATTTCATGTCAATGAACTTGTTCATTCACAAAGTAGAAATACCTTTCAACATGTTGACAACACTTGTCAGAAGGGTTATCAGTAGCTGCTACAATTACACCTCTGTTGTTGCAATAAAGAGTTGTTGGACCATGGCACAAATTCACTTCATGTAGAAGGTTACGCATTCATAGAGCTTGACAAGTTGCATTTGACATTGCCATTAACTCTGAGTGAAGTGAAGCTGTAGCCACTCTTGATTGATGCTTTGATTTCCATAAGATAAGACAGTTTTTGAGCTGAAGAACATGAACACCTGTAGCCCTAGAAAATACACCACCCCAAGTAGCATCACAATAAACATCTGTTGATGGATTGTCATTGATTTTAGGAAAAAGAAGAAATTTCATGTCTTTGGTAAATTGTAGATATCTCAGCAAATGATTAAGTGCATCCCATTCAGCTTTACCTGGTCTTGATGCATAATGTTCCAGGAAGTTGACAGGATATTCCAAATCAGGCCTTGATCCAGCTACAAGATACAATAAAGAACCAATAACAGACAGAAATTTGAGAGGTTCAAGTTGAGGGTGAGTTTTTTCCTTTAAAGACACCAAAGAAAGACCCATTGGTAAAGGTGAGTGAGAATTAAGACCAGCTGGATTGTGTTCATTTAGAATTTTGTTGACAAGAGCTGGTTGGTGAATAGTAAAACCTTTGGAGAATTGTGAAACTGATAGCCTAACAATAGAAGAGATACCATCAGACCATTTTACCTTTAAACTACTCCCCATATCCATTTCCAACTCCCCCAAAACCACATCACTACTCCCTACCACCACACCATCATCTACATGAATCCACAACATTCCCTTTGAACCCTCTTTTGCTAGAACATATAACACTTGCATCCTGATTGCTTTATCTGTAACCCAAATTTTCCAGAATTTGCTGAGATGTTTTCCTTAACACCTGGCTGCTTTCTTAGTCCCATTAAGAGCTTTCCTAAGTTTTCAGACATTAGTTGGATTAAAAAACTCAAAACCTTCATGCTTCTTGACATAAATTTCCTCCTCAAGATCACTATGGATATAGGCTTCAGTGATATCAAAAGTTTTGACTGGCTAGTTGTAGGTAGCAGCTAGAGTGAGAATCAGACGCAAAGAGGCAAAAGTAGCCATAGGAGAAAAAGTGTCATTAAAATCAATACCTTCAATTTTTTTGAAACCCTGATCTACATATCATTCCTTGTGTTTGATGATCTTTCCAAATTCATCTCTTTTTAAAGCAAAAACCCATCAATCACCTGTAACAGTTTTTCCAGGAGGAAGAGGAACTATATCCCAAACTTTCATGTTCAACATTTTGTCCAATTCCTGAAGGCAAGCTGACTTCCATTCAACTGCATCTGGATGCTTCATTTCCTATTTTAAAGTTCTAGGTAGTCAGTTGGAAAGTTCACAAGCATTATTGTTGATGAAATCAACCATAACATCTTGTGAAGCAATAGTTTATTCTTCTGTAAAATCACCAAACTTCAGTTGATTTAAAATAAATGCTAGATCAAATTTAGATTGAGATTTTGTTGGATGTGAAACAGTGAGTGTCTTGGAATTGTCCTTGTCTCTTTCAGGGATAAAATTTTCCATTTCTGACTGAATAAAGGAATTAGACTCTGGATGCCAAAAAATACAACCTTTACCACCATCAATAAAACCAACAACCCTGAAACGCATAGCTTGGACCTCCATTCTCATTCTTTTTTCAGTTGGAATGTGCACATATGCTCACTGACCAAAAATTTTGACAGGTGATAAGTCCAATTTTTTGTTGAATATGATTTGGTATGGGGTACTGTCAGTAACTCTAACATTTGGTAATTTATTGTGAATAAAAGAAGCCCAAAAATAAGCAAAAGTCCATAAAGTGGAAGGCAGATTTGAAGCAAGAAGGATTGTCCTAGAAATTTCACCAATAGTTTTATTGAATCTTTCAGCCATTCTATTCTGTTCATGGTGATAAGGCATAGAGTGTTCATGGAGGATAACATTCAGGAAGAGGTATTCAGAGAGTTTTCTGTACATGTATTCTTTGCCATTTTCAGTTCTGGGAATTTTAAGATGTTTATTAGTGATGTTTTATAAACGAGTTCTAAAGTTAATAAAAGCATCAAAAAGATCTGACTTCTTCTTTAGAAAAAAAACTTCCCCATAAGTTGAGAAGGATTCTCTGAAATTAGCCACATATACTTCACCCTTATCTGTGACATCAACCATGGGCCCTACTAAATCAGAAACCACAAGATCCATGAGCTCATGGGTATGCTTGGATTCCCTGCATGTATTCCTCCTTTTTCTTTTTGACACAGCACAAATATCACAGTGTAATCTTCATGAAGGAACACAAGATGGTGCATTTTTTCAAAGACCTTTTTTGGAAAGCCTTCTCAAAACTCTGGTGCTTGTGTGTCCAAGACAGTGATGCCAATCCATGATTGAGTCAGGAACCGCAGTTGGATAAGGAATTTTTGAAGGGGGTGAGGGAACAAAAGGGGCAGGAAGGGTAGCAGATGATAAAGAGTTAAAATAATTCATTTCAAAAACATTGGTTTTTAGGTCACAAGGATAAACTAGATCAACCGACCATTTTCATCCAGAAGAAGATTTAAGAGCAAGAAATAATATTTTTTTGTTTTTTGAAATAATATAATCATGATTTTGATTAAAAGAAAGAGAAATGACATTGTCTAAAAGATCAAAAGGAGAAATAAGAGTGGATTTTGCCCTATCACAATAGAAAACACCTTTGATTGTATCTAATTCTCTATCACATCCTTTAATGAACATGTTTCCGTGACCAGTAATGAAAGCAGCACCAGAGTCAGTTGCATTTTTGACTGGAATAGGAGTATCCAAACTTTTGAAGTCAGAGAGAAGACATACATAACCAGTTACATGATGTCTGACACCAGAATCAAAAACACCTTGACAATCTTTACTGTCTTGCTCTTCAGTCCAGCTATCAGTACCAAAATCTATCTCTTTTAAAGCAGTAGTGAGAACATCTAGCGCTTTACAGCTGATTTTGTTTAAGCAGGGTTTTGAGGAACTTTGAGCTGGCTGTTTTCCCTTTCTATTGTTCAGTGATCTTCAGATGTGATTCATAGTGTCCTTATTGTCATGAGAAAAAGCTTCACATTTACCCCAAACTGCTACATTAAAACCTTTACTGTTGGGATCATATGGGCAAGTATTCTGGAAATTTTCAGAAGACTTGCAGTAAAATCAGGAGTAGTCAGGTTTTTTATTTCCAGGGCGGTAGCTGTCCATTTGGCCTTTTTTGAAAGCCAAAGATGAAATGGAATTGGGTTCAGTTTCCAGTTCAAAAGCTGTGGAAAGGGTAGGAGCATTTGGAGATGAAGAATGGGGTGAATTGATAGATGAATCTTAAAGTACATTTATCATTTCATCAAAAGAGGGTTGAGAGATGTCTTTACGCAATTCAAAATGATGATTTGCTTCATTTGCAAGGTGACTAACTGACAAAGGTAATAAGAGTTGGGTGAAAACTGCTGCTATTTCATCCAAACCAAAAACAAACCCTGATTGTTGAAATGCCTTTAAAAGTGACATAAATTTTTCTCCATGTTCCATGACAGTTGTAAAAGGGGAGTTTTTAATATTTGAAAGATTGTTAAAGAGGGCCATGCAAGTAGTGTGAGAAGCTTTGTCAAATTTGGAGCTGAGAATAAAGAATGCTTTGTAGCTTGTAATACCAAAAGCAATGAATGCTTGAAGTTTTTCATCAATGGTGTTGTAGATTGCACGCCAGCTCATCTCGTCTTCAAATTTTGATATAGCAACTTTTACGGCATCAGCGTCTGAGATATACTTAGTGGAACGTACACAGCACATTAAAAAAATGTTAATATTTTTGACCCAAGTTTGCCAGTTAGTACCATCAGCTTTTAGTTTAGACATTTTATTAGTTCTCTGTATAATTTCATCAATTACGTCAGCACAATCCTTCCCTTTATAATTGACAAGAGAGGTGGGCTCATCATCTGATAAAAAAGAATTGCTACTGAGGGAAGATACAGAGCTTGACTGACGTGCACAATGGGTTCCCGCATGACGTAAAGGCAAGACATGTGTACGTTTGTGTCTTGGTTGTCGTGAATGTAAACCACATTCACTATGAGATGGCATATTAGGGAGGTGAGTACCAGTGGGTTGGTCACCAAGATGAGGGGGTATATCACGGGGTGATGTCTCACTATGAGTTAAGGGTGGTGATAAGTTAGGTTGATAGGTGGGGAAAGGGGGAGACTGGGAAATCCCCCCAGCTAGATTATCAGGTATATTTGTTGGCGGGGTAGGCGTAGGCTGGCAAGCGGTAGTTGCGCTGCCACTAGAGGATGTAGGAGAAGAAGGGTTGCCCAAGAATGAGCGCAAACGACGCCTTGTTTGGGTGTTCAAAGTTGGGGGAGGTTGTAAATTTTGGAGTTTGTTGGCTAAGAGTGGTAAGACACTTGCAAGCTAAGCAAGGACGGGATCGGAAGGGATTAATTCCACTATTTGGGGGAAATTGGCATGTGTTAGATTGCCATTGGAGAATGTAAAAATTTTAAAGGTGGAATGTATCAACAACAGGCAAGAGACAGGTTTAACATGAGGCAAGCACGGGGCACACAAATGTTTCAGGGAACTATACAAAATTTAATACTGCTAGTAAAAAATTAGGGACAGCCCATAACCTATGGTAGCAGTGTCAGCGCTTTGTCCAGAGTGAACCAATAGTATTCCATTACTCACCTATGGTAGCAGTGTCAGCGCTTCATCTGGAGTGAACCGGAGTTAGACGCGTCAGCTGCACCACAGACTACATACACCTTATGTACTTAAAAATCACTAAGCTATCATACTACACATAACAGCATGAAATGCATGAACGTCAATGTAAACACCACACACATTTGTGTATGCTCCCGATCTTTGGAGCATCAGTACAAACACCACTCATCCCTCTCACCTTGACTCACTGAAAGTTAGTTTGGGTCTGATACCTCAGTGAATCGAATTTAAAATCAACTAGCTGCCCATCTACCTTTTTCATCTTTCTCTTGTTGTCTGATTTATTAACTTATCCTTTACCTCTTGTTCTAACTAATTATACTCATAAAAAGGTAAGATGAATCCAAAAATGCCCTGTTGTTCTTAAATCAATGAGTGCTGCCCCTTTGTAGTTATTATTTATAAATCTTACGATGGGTGGCACACTCACTAGAACTTGTGCATACTCTGGCTTCAGGGTTCCTTTCATCACAAGTAGTCACAAAGCCAGTATCTCTCCTTAGGTTGGAGGGCCTTGGGGTGCATGTCGCTGTACTTTGAAATGGGTTCTGAATTTCAATGATCATGATATATATGACACGTAACAATGAACAGCATGAAAGACTCAAAGGAAAGGTTGTCAGCCTAATTACTTAGAGCATCCACAGCCGTTTCAGCAAATATTCAGTAGCTTTATGCATTTTACTGGCGCCATTTGTTACTTAATTGCAATATTCATCAGCCGTATGCAAATTCTTTAACCAAACGCGTTTTAAAAAAAATATTAATCAATCGTGTAACTCATTCAATAACTACTAGGGCATCCATTTCATACTTCATCAACTGATACACACACATCCTCAATAACATGGCCCAAAGATTTATGCACATTATATATGAACTAAAATCTATTGAAGAAGAAGAAATCATATTTAGAGACCTTTTAGAGTCAATGAAATCAAGTAATAAAGCCCATAGGAAATTATTTATTAATTGCTATTGCATTGATGGACATCACCAGCTTATGAAAGACCACTGTAATACAAATAGTACCTACAACTCAACCATGTTTCACCGCCATTTTTGCATTGGGGAAACTCTATTTCTTTAAATTTCTAACAATATATAGCTACATAATGTGTATATTGGACACAGAGGACTGTAAGTCAAATGTGAAGCACTCGGGTTGCTCGCTAATGCTCACCCATGACAAAGCAAGTTGTTCTTCTTGGGGGTGCCAATTAGGAGACCTTTTTTTCCTAGATCCAGTCAACATAAATGAGTTATTATTGAGCTATTATAGATGAGAAGGTGTGGCTGGAGTGTTTAATACAAATATATGTAGTAATTGAATGAATAGTAGTGGCTATTGTTGTGTGAAGTGAGGGTGAAAAAACAGATAAGTAATTAATGAGGCGCGTCTGGCTTCAGTAGGTAATGGTTGAGTCGCCACCCAGTGTCCACCACCTCCAATGCCACCCTACTCAAAGCCATCATTGCCCCAGTCAGACAACTCCTGTTTGACAACCCTAAACAGAAACTTTTTATCCTTTGGTGCCCCGGTCATTGCGGCATCAAAGGTAATGAGACTGTTGATGGGTTGGCAAACTCATCCCATCCTATGGCTAGCGCAGCTGAGTCATTTTTTAACTTCCCCTCCCCCCCTCCGTCCTCGTCCTCTCTAAAATCCCACATAAAAACACGTTCAAAAGCTCTCCTTCTCTCCCCCCCCTCCAAAGATACACTTAAAAAGCTGAGAGGGCGTTTCGACCCCTTTCACATTTTTAAGGTGCTCTCAGAACTCACCCGTACTCATGCCACTGCGTTTGAGCAATGTCGTTCAGGGCACTCTCCCCTGAAACATTACTTATATCGTTTTAAGGCCTCTGAGTCCCCTCTGTGTCACTTGTGTACGCAAAACTCTCCTGATACACCTGAACATGTCCTTTTATTTTGTCCCTCCCACATGGAAGCTCGTAGTTCCCTTTACGATGCTGCCAAATGCCACAAAATTCCTTTCTCCACTTCGTCACTCCTTTCACCCTCCCCTATTACCAAAAATGTTGCCAATTTCCTTATTTCTACTAATAGATTCCCTATTAATCTTCCCCTATCTTCTACCACTTAAACTACACTACCTATTACATTGCTCTTACCACTCTCACCCCACATGTGCCCTCATTCCTGTACCTAGTCCTATTAGTCCTTGCCTTCATGCTCCTTGCTGAGTGAGATTGTACGATATAAAAAAAAAATGGTTGAGTCGAAAAAAGGTGGCGTGAGGTTTTGGCAATGACAGAAGCTACTTAAGCAACTTTGCTCATTTTGATTATATGACTACAGAATAAATTAGTTACTAGAGTCTAATTGAGCAACGATTGGGGAATAAGTCGGTAACATATGCATACCGAACCACTTTACCGACACGGCTGGGGATGCTCTTAATGTGGTGATCTATGAAGCAGTACTTTTACTATGGCTTCTAATAAGTGGCCTAGAAATCACTCTGTTCCTCTTAGATTATCCTTAATCCTTGTAAATATACATAAATAGAGCCATGACAAGGACTGGAACAAAAGATCATTTCTATGTTAAAAAATTCAATTTACCTGGAAACTGACCAAATAACATTATAAAATAACCAAGAAAAAGACACTACACACAAGGGTATTGAGGAAGAATAAAGTTGTACTTTTCTACATGATGACTTTAAGTAAAGAATTAAATAGAAAGCCGCATGAAAATTTTTAGAGCTTCGATAAAGTAAATTCATTAGAGGGGGTCAAAGTTAGCAAATCAGCTCTTAAGTTAATTGCTGGTTTCAATGCAAATTGGCCATTACATACCAACCTCTAGTTTTTTGAATAAAAGGGCTATTTCAAAGATAATGAAACCAATTTTTTTTGTGAAGAAGGAGCGATGTGATTAAAAACATCATGTCTTTTCAGTTATGATATACATAAGTGTTTGTGCCTTTTTTTTTTTTTTTTTTTTTTTTTTTTTTTTGGTTTACAAATAGAAGTAAAAGATTATAAAGTGCTGATTCACTCAAAATTAAATTCTGATTTCTTAATACTAATTTTTCCAACTTTGACACCCCCTCTTGTGCGGAGGAGGGAGAGTTTAATCAGGCAATCAAAATCATCATCTGGAGGATGTTGAAAGGACACAAAATCACATTTAAGCATCATTTTAACTTCACATTAATTTTTCAAGTCATTCCCCTTCCTTTTTGAAAACCAGCTCTGTAACAAGTATAAGTAAGTGGATGACATGTTTGTAATTTTGCCATAACTTTATTACAGCCATGATCATGATAAGGGATGCTCTCAAAGGATTTACTATACTCTATCATTTTTTCTTATATTTCAATTAAAGCAGCTTGACCAACCATTTTCCTTCCTCTGTTTGAGTTATATAGTCTCAACTAAGACAATTTTCTGATATTTGAGAAGCATTTGAGTTGATAACCCAGAAATTCAAGAAGATGATTGATTCTTGACTCCAAGAAGATATAATTCAACTAACAGAATCAGTTAAACCAAATTTTGTATAAGACAAAACGTATAAATAGTTTCTTATAAAAAATGGGAGGCAGGTTTGCTAAAAGTTTTCTAACTTGAACCCTGTTAGCTTTTTCTTTCAACTTCTTGGTCATTTGTGTTGACTTCATTCATCATTTATATAGTTATATCTTTAATGAGTAATTACTTTTTTTTTTTTTTCCCATTTTTAAGCTATCGTTCAACTTTCTATCTTATTATACTATTAATCTATTGATGAGTTTTAACAATTATTTACTCTTGTCGATGGAACACCCATGTTAATGCGCCCTGACGCATGCGGCGGACGAGAGAGATGGCGGTGTCACGTGATGGTTACCCTAATAGGTTTTTGGCTTCAAGGGTGATAAATGATGAGACCGCCAAGTGTTGAATCCATCGCTCGTCCTCCTTCATCTTTCTTCAACCATCCAGTTCAACCTTCAAGTGAGTATTCTCAACTGGTCCGCATGTCTTCAAAGTATTGACTTGGTTTGTTTCATCTCAGAATGTCTGCCAGACTTCCCGCTGCTCTCGCCCCTACTGAGGAAGATATCAGCCTTCTCTTGGCCGCTCAGTCAGTCCATACATTGGGGTGTCATTCTTGATCATTTTTATGTTGTCTCTCATCGCCCCTTAATTACATTTTAGATGCCACATTGGTAGCAAAAATTGCTCCAAGGGAATGGAGCGTTATGTCTTCAAGCGCCGCCCTGATGGAATCCATCTGATTAATATCGGCCACACTTGGGAGAAATGTGCGGTCTATCTGTCTGTCTGATTAACAGTAACTCTTTGCAAACTTAATTCTGTGGTGATGCTGTTAGTGGTATTTGCGGCCAGAATTATTGCTGCCATTGAGAATCCAAATGATGTTTGCGTTATCTCCAGTCGTCTCTATGGTCACCGAGCTGTTCTCAAATTTGCTTCCAATACTGGCTCTCAAGCTATCGCTGGAAGGTTTACCCGTAGGACTCCCTTGCCCTCTTGTATCTTTTTAATATGTAACATGCATCGCATTGCTTACTTTGACCTTGGTTAATTTTCTTTTAGCCGGTAGTTTTACTAACTATATCACCCGCTCATTCAAAGAACCTCGATTGGTTGTCGTCACGGACCCTCGGCTGGATTCGCAAGCTATTCGTGAAGCCAGTTATGTCAATATACCGGTGATCGCTTTGTGTGACACGGATGCCCCATTGCCATTTGTTGACGTTGCCATTCCCACCAACAACAAATCCAAGCATTCCATAGGTTTGATTTGGTGGTTACTTTGCCGGGAAGTATTACGTTTACGAGGTCAAGTGGCGAGAGTGGGTGATGGCGCATGGACCATCATGCCGGACATGTTCTTTTTCAGAGATCCTGAAGAAATTGAAGCTGAGGCTGCGGAGAAACTCAAGCTCCTTGAAGAAGCCAATGCTGCCACTGCGGCTGCCGAGCCAAAACAACTTGACTGGGAAATGTCTGGAGCTGGAGCTGGAATTGCCGTCGCTGCCGCCAATATGCCTGCTGATGTTGATTGGACGGGTGGTGAAACTACCACTGACTGGGGTTTGTGAAATTCTGATGTACATGTAGGAAACTAGATTTTTGTGTTGACTCATTGGTTCATCAACAGCGGCTGCTCCTGAGGTCAACACAGAATGGGGAGGTAATGCTGATAACACTGCCAATACCGTTAGTTGATCCTCAATTTCGCCATTTGATAAGTTTTCAACTTCTGACCCTTTATTTATCTAGGGCTGGTAAAATCGAATTGTCTGTAGTGGAGATTAATAGATATATGGGTGTAGACGAAATAAATGGGCAGCAGGATTAGGAAGTAGTTGGAGTGATATTGTCTCCTAATCCACTTAATCAATCAAAAAGACTATTGGCAGTTTACTAGGCTTCATGCAGCGCTGTGCACATATACCTGTGACGACGGTGCACACCGACCTGTTATGCGCCCATTGTAGATTTGACCATAGAGTATCAACATGCTGTACTAGTTGTGGGATATAAAAGTTATAAAAGAGAGTTGCAAGGATGAGTGATGAGAAGCGAGAGTTGAGGCAAAGAAAGCAGTAAGAAAGTCTGGGTTGGGATTCCATCGTGGCAAGGAAATCTGTGTGATGACTCTTCTTGCCCGTCTGCTCTCCTCCAAGCCATGCAGCACTCCGTTCTGGTCTCCTTCTCGTGCTGCTCATGGGCAGACAAATGTTTCGTCCACTCTCTGGCGCTCAACGCGTCTCCACAATCGTGCCCTCATCGGTGTTCATGGAGCAGACGCCAAGCAATTCCTCCAGGGACTCATAACCCAAAACATCAATTCTCTCTTGCCGGCAGGAGCATCCAACAACGCTCTCTATGCCGCATTTTTAACTCCCCAAGGCAGAACGCTCACCGATTCTTTCATCTACCCACACCCTACTTTACCCAATTTTTACCTACTAGACCATGATTCTCAATCAACTCTTCAACTCTCTGCTTGGCTTAAAAGATTCATTCTTAGAAGTCATCTCAAACTGACTATCGAAGATGAATGGTCCGTTTATGGATTTTGGTCTAATAATGTATCTTCAATATTTTCACGTTTACCGAGTTTACCTGAATCGATTCATGTGTGGAAAGATGTTAGAGCACCGTATATGGGATTCCGAGCCCTTGTTCATAGTCGACATCAACATATTATTGGTAAGAAGTTTCTCTCTCTCTCTCTCTCTCTCTCTCTGTGTGTGTGTGTGTGTGTGTGTGTGTGTGTGTATATATATATATATATATATATGTGTGTGTGTGTGTGTATGTGTGTTATACCTTATTTTCAGAGGAGGCTCATGATTTTTAATTATTTTGGGATTATATATATATATATGTGTGTATGTGCTGGGATGATGTAGATTCGGTGTTCGATGAAGCCTCTTGGAATCATTATACTTTACATTCACTAACTAAAGCTAGTACCCCACCTTCAATCACATCTAATTATCCGGTGACTTTACCTCTAGAAGCTAATTTAGATTTATATCAAGCAATTGATTTTCGAAAAGGTTGTTATGTGGGTCAAGAACTTACAGCTAGAACTCATTTTACTGGGGTAATTCGTAAACGAATCGTTCCAGTTAGTCTTTCAATTAACTTATCATCACCTATTAATAACATCATCAATACCGAAAAAATTGGCTT
The DNA here is from genome assembly GCA_030280995.1 of Hemileia vastatrix. Taxonomy (NCBI): domain Eukaryota; kingdom Fungi; phylum Basidiomycota; class Pucciniomycetes; order Pucciniales; family Zaghouaniaceae; genus Hemileia; species Hemileia vastatrix. The sequence goes on along the minus strand of JASXTE010000008.1, from coordinate 25,463,022 downwards.
GAAGGTTGAAAAAATTCAAGAACGTTGTTTATCTCAATCAGTTTTAGAACCTTTAAAAGAAGAAATACCTAAAGAGTTACCTAACTTACCTGTAATCAAAAGTCCTATCATTGGTTATGATAATCATATAAATGATTCTTTGGTCACTACCAACTTATCAATCAATGAAGAAACAAATAATATGAAAGGGTTTGGAAAATTAGTTGGACCCATGATATATGCTAAAGATTTAAATCATCATCATTTAGTGTGTGTAGGATTAGCTAGTTTAAGAATTCATGAATGGATATCTTGTGGTAGTCAAGTCGATATGATTTGTATGGATCCAAATCAAAAAAATTCGAAAACTGGATGGTTAATCACTCCTCTTATTCCAAGTTGGTGGCCAGAACATTTTGTAAATTAACAGTAATATCATATTTCGACTGGGGGATATAATTAGTCAATATAATTCTTTTTATGATTAATGTTCAAGTAAAGGTAAATGTTCTTGCCAATTTCATAGCTGGCTGGGCGATAGGTTTTTAGTCTCCAATACATTAGATTTAGTTCAAGTAATTAGAAACCCATCCACAAGCCAGTAGCATCTGTCTTTGTGATCTTCTATCACTCAAAAGAAAGCACTCTCTCTTATGAAGGTGAATTTGTTTTGAAGAGACTCATGCTAGACTCTCAAAATGACACCACGCATTTTAATCGTCGCCTATTTACTTTCAAACATGGCAATCAAGGTGCAGATATTTAAGGGCATATTAAAGTCATCCCAAGGGCAACTGGGAAATGACAGCTGGACTGATCACTTTGAGTGAGATCGACGCTTAGTTTAAACATTATTACTGGGTGCTGTTTTTTTGTATCGAGTAAGATCCATTGTGCATGTTCACAAGTGGAAGCATGGAAGTCTCAAAATCAAGATGGATTGACGAAATCATTTTAAACTACAGTACCAGCGTTGGAAGCAATACGGGGCCATAAATCTAATAAGTAGCAATATAACGTATTGGCAAGTGATCTAGCGTGTTTGAATCAAACGTATTCAAGACAAATATAACTACTCACCGGCACATTCTTTTGCGACGGGCCCAGCAATAGCGGAACCTTTCATTTCTCCCTTAGGATTCACAATTACTCCAGCATTGTCCTCAAAATACAAGAATATCCCATCACGTCGACGCCATGGTTTTCGCTGGCGAACAATGATTGCAGGTTGCACTATAAAGTTATCTTATTAGCGCCATTATAAAACAATAAAAATGTTATTATTACCTTTCTTCCGTAGTTCTGGTTTCCCCTTCTTCACAGTTGCCATCACCATATCACCGCATGATGCCGCCGGGAGTCTGTTTAACCTCGCTCCGGTTCCGGCAACTGCAATAAGCTGGTGGTGATACACAACTAGTGAGGATCATGATACGATATATATAAAATTATGCTCTTGTGGGGAAAACATTAACGCACGTAAAGATTCTTGGCTCCTGAGTTATCGGCACAATTAACTACGGCTCCAACAGGAAGAGCAAGAGTCATTCGGAATTTTGTACCACCCTTAGCTTGAATAAATGACAAAAAGACAACAAGAAGAATATGAGTATGTTATTTCGAAAAAGATTCGAGGATGAAAAATTTCTAACCTTTGTTCGACATTGTGAAGATTTTGTAGACCGTGATCCGAGAATGAACGAAAAAACCACTGAAGGGTTTAATTTCAATTAGGGTTAATTTGATTAGATTTCTAAACCTAACTAATAACTCTCTCTCTCTCTCTCCGACAAACTTGGTCTCCCTATGCATAGCATGTGCACTATAAGCATACTCATCCATCCATTTTACGCTCAAATGATGCACTAACCAATGGATTCCCTAATAATTTGTTCCTCACTTCCTAGTTATCATCCCTTCATTCCTTTTAATTGCACTGTCACCTTTGCTCTCAGATGCCTCTTATTGATAGACTCATATCCTTTTCACACCTGCTTTCGTGCTCTTTGGCTGGGTGAGACTGTAAGAAATGAAAAATAAATAAATAACATTTTTGCAATTAGCTGAGTGAGATGGAAAGCCACAAAACATGTCAATTGAATTTATATCCGCTTTTAGTGAGAGTTATTTAACCTGGACATTTAATTCTTCATAACTATTATGAGTTGAAATGAGAATCTCATTTTAAACTTTCGGGTGATCTCCAACGCACGAGATTAGAGCACATATGTGTGCAATCAATCGTTAAAAATGCAAAAAGTAATTCAGCACAGCTTTAGTTAATTGTTGCCACAAACTGAGGTTGTACCGAACTAATTTTTGCATATTTATCGAATCACAAGACATGCTCTTAGTTAATAAGGGAGAGAGGAGCTAGCATATCAGGACAGAAGATTCAATAATAATAAAAGTCAACGACGAGAAAAAACAAGAAGAGTAAATCATGATGAATGATAATTCAGTAGCAAAGTAGTTGGTGTGTTCAACAGCATCAGTACTCTGTGAGAAAAAGTGAGGATGATGTAAAAGTCAAAAAATAATCCCCTCAACCGGGGTCGAACCGGTGACCTGCAGATCGCATCCATTACAGTCTGTCGCTCTTCCAACTGAGCTATGAAGGGATATTGATCTATAAACTTATACATTATATAACTCTAATCTACTGCATAATTTTGGGAAAATATTGATTATGCACTAAAAAAGAATCAGTATAATAGTTTCCAGTATTCCAAATATTAGAAATATCTATACTCCTCTGACTCTATTTATCTTTATCACAGTTAAAGGAGTATTGATGAAGCATGGTTTGCATTGATACTCCATGTGGAATAAGACAAGGAAGGATAGCCTACTGGGACAAAAGTTGAGTTTTTTGGATTAGCTTTAACTATAATATTTTACTAGTAGAAAAGATTAATAATATCATTATTATTGTTATTTTGAATAGTTCAAGTTAATGACAGGGAGAAATTAAGTTTTAAAATTATTTTTATTATATATAACTCATGAAAAACAAGGCTGCTGACCATCTGCGTAGCAGACAGGTAGCAGGCTTGTAACTCATGAAAATAGTACTAGAGTTATTCATCCTATATGATTCAAATTTAAGGGTAATAATATTCTAAGAGACAACTAAAAGTGTAGTTATCAAGTCCTAAATCACCCTAATACCATTGAATTATATATTATAGAAAGTAACTATAATAAGCTTTTATGTATTTTCTATAGTTACTTTATTTACATCTAATCCTTTAATGTATTGAATCAGTAATCATTATTTCACAGATATTCTGTGACATTTTACCATTTTTTCATTGTTTGAGCTCTGGTGGGATGTATTTCTGGTATTTATAGTTCCCAGAAACATATTCTTCTCACCACTTTAAATATTTATTTCTCACAGACCACCACAATATGCATACAGCTAATTCACTTCTCTTTTTTACAACTACCATTGTCTTAATACCATCAATTTTTATCCAATTAAAACCTCCAATTTCAAAAGAAGTAATTCAATAGCTATCAAAATACTCACAGAATGTTTATCTAATCAACTTAACCATTTGTGGCATCAAATTTCATTCTATGAGAAATTCCAAAATTCTGCTCAGCCTGCAAAATGAAGTTGCATATGGTGGCCCCCTTTCATTTAACTCAAACTTTTTTTCTCTTTTTTCTTCATCAATTTTTGTGATTTTTATCTTTCTCTTTTTGTAATTGCCTTCTGGTTATCTCTGGCTATTTACTAAAATAATTCTATATCTTTCTGATCTTTACTTCTCCATCCAGAAATTAAAGGTCTGATAAATTTTTGAACAATGAAAAAACTACAGAATTTATTTTTATTTTTATTTTATATTATGAATCTCAAGGTCTCTATTGAACATGTAGCAAAATTTTAATGAAATAATTTATTTTTTGTGAGAGTAATATAAAAAAAATAGTGTAACAAGAATATGTTTCCAGGTACTGTACAGTGCAAAGCAACATATTCTTTTCACCACTTAAAAATTTTATTTCTCAAAAACAACCACATATTTTTTCATCACAAATCTATTATATGACAATATTTTGCCTCTAAAATCTAAATATCATAAGGAAAAAATTACAAAAGAAGTATTTTTTTTTTTAGAAATTTAATTTTTTTTGGAAAAAGTATGATTTGTATATCAAAGAGGAGAAAGAGAATCCTATTTTTTGGTGATATAAGCAAAGATAGGAGCAGCTAAAGAATAATTTTACAGAAAAAAAATTTGAAAAAAATCTGCCAAAACTAATTTTTTTCATCTGTAGGCATTTTTTAAAATAATTCATGGTGATAATAGCTATTTCATGGAGTTTAAGGCTGTTTGGTATTACTATTAGACTTTTAATATTGGTGGTAGAAGTTTGGGGGTTGACAGTAGAAATTTTGGTACTGCTAAGAGAGTGAATGTTTAAAGGAAAGATAGAAGGGTGGAAAGCAAAAAAAAATTAAGCAGTGATAATAATATGTTTCCAAGAACTGTATCATGGAATAAGCTTGATTAAATCTTTCCCTTAAAATCATCTTTTCATAGCTAGATCCATAACATCCATACAAAAATGAATTTTTTTTTAAGTTTATTGACAGCCCAAAATTTGAGCTGCTGTATTTTTTTGATATCTTCAATTAATTTTATGGGAATTGGGTTTATTTCTCTGTTTTTTTTGCCTTTTCTTTTAATGATCAGAGTTATGAAGGAAATTATACAGGCTTCCATAAAATGAGTTGATGATGTCAAAAAATACTGCAGCTCAACTTTTGGGCTGTCAATAAATTTCAAAAATTTGCATTTATGTCTCAATGTTTTTGGATCTGGCTTTAATAAAAAAATGAAATAATGTAAAAATGAGTGAAAATATCTTGTAAAGATCCAATATAAGAAGCCAAAAAAAAGGACAAAACATCTGGTGCATAGATTTTCTCTCCTCTATTATTTTTGGGTTGATATTATAATATCATCATATTTTTCTTCAAAAATGTTACTAACACTGTTGGCTGGTTGTCTAGAAGAATAAGGAAGATACAACAGAAAGAGAAAAAGAAAAGGAATTAAGAAGAAAAGAAGAACTAAAATAACTAACTACAAGATTTTATAAGAAAACTAAGGATTTTAACAAAACCAACTATTAGATGTGACAATTTAATTTCAACACATAAATAAATTTTATTCTCTTCACTATAAAAAACAAATTCAAAAAATTGAACCACTTATAGAGAAACCTTGTATATAGAGTTATTTCTTAATTTTAGTATGCTAAACACAATAATAAAATTGATAGAAAGAAACTTATATTTGCAACAAAAGTATTTAAATTGTATATTTTAAATTAATGTAAGTAATTCAGACAACAAGGTGAGAAACTAAAGCCTTTAAATATGTAATTGAGGCCCTCTGAGATTCTACTAAGTGTATATACAGAGTAAAAGAAGAGAAACAATTGAAATGAAGTGTAACAAGGAAATAAGGGTTGCTATGTAACTATTTACTAAAACAGAATAAAAGGAACCCAATTTATGCACCCTTTAGACCCTATAACAATGTAATAGCTTAAGCAGGACACCAAATTTGGTAAAAAAACAGAAAAATGTAACTATAGTAATTAAAAAACACATTGCATTTTTGCTATATTGTAAAAAATGCAATTTTTTTTAGTGAAACAAGAAAACTATACTATTAGTGATGTACACTTTGTTATACTTAGTCAATATAGTTTAAAACAATATTGAGTAATTAAATTAAAAACTTTTACTAGTATAATAATCATTAAAATTTAAACACATAAGTATTTTAATAAAAGTACTATTTTATTAAAATTCTCAGCCAGGCTGTCTCAGGAGCCCAGTAAAATGTTATAATACTTGATTGGAACCATAAGAGGGAATAAATTTATTTATTTTATGTATTTAAAATAAAATATTTTATTGAATAATGAAATTATATAAATATTTTATTAATAAGTAAAATTATTATTATATTAATTTTTTTATTAAGTAAATTATTTATATACTTACATAAAACATAATATATAATATATTATATAAATCATGGCACATTTTCATGTATTTAATAGGGGGTATCAATGTTCAGGGATCCGCAATTAGGGATCAGGAATTATTAATTGCGGAAGATTCTTATCCACTAGCGCTGGGGCTAGTGGATAAGGAATCCACGATAATGCATTATCCTGCCTCTTATACCCCAATTTCCATTCCTAATTCCTGATCCCAAGCTCATCTCATCCATGATGGATTTGCAAGAAAGTCACATGACTCATAATTGCTGATGCCATCCTTAAGTCTTTCCTCACTCTATGCTACTTAATTTTGGTGGTGAACACTTAAGTTTTTTTTCTATCTACACACCCCAACTGCACACTTGGCGGTGAATTCCCACTTCCCTCATCATATAACCCTTCCACCGGCAACAATGAAACACCTATCTACTAGGAAGCTACTTCACTCAACATTGAATGCTATTACTTTTCTTTTAGTTCTTTACTATAAATCTGACTCTGATTTGGAAGATGCTTTAGCTTATATGTGTTTTCTTTCCAAAAAGCGTTACATCATCACCAGGGGGCCAAATCTTTATCTTGATCCCCAATATCATCTGGCCTCCATTCTCAACATTCCTCATTTTAACTTCACCCAATTCTTTCTTCAAAAATTATCAACTCATCTCCAATCATCCTATCTTTCATAACAATTCCCATAACAAACAGTGTAATCCTGCCATCAAACTTGCTGTTGCACTATGTAGCTTTTGCTCAAATGGAAATGGTGCTGCTGTAAGACGTTTGGATAATCTCTTTAACATAGGATATGGTACTGTGATATTATACACCAAGCACTGTATGATTGCTATCCTTTACCTCAAGTCTGAAACACTTGCTTGGCCAACTCCAGAACAGAAACTTGAATCCTCTCAAGTTGTGCAAGCTGAAGGTTTCCCTGGCTGTGTAGAATTTGTTGATGGCACAACTATACCTTTGAGTTAAAAGCCTGCTCATGATGGCAATTATTATTTTGATCGCAAAAAAAGGTTTCTTCAAAATCTTCTCCAATTTCTCATCCTTCATAAACTAACTTTTTATCTTCTTTCTAGATACTCTATTGCCATTCAACTTGTATGCAATGTCAATAAAAAATTTATTGCTTTTCATAGTGGCTGCCCTGGCTCATGTCATGACTCTTCCGTCTTCCAAAGAATGAGGATTTCTCAAACCCCTGACTCATACTTTGACAAATCTCAGTACCTCCTTTCAGACTCAGAATATGCAAGTGGAAAGTACATTATCCCTGCTTTCCGTGGTGCAAGTTTAGAAAGTGACCCCAAAACTGCCTTTAATTATCACCTTGCCAAATCAAGAGTACAAATTGAACATGCTATAGGTATTTTAAAGGGACAATTTTCTAGTCTTTGGGAGCTCAGAATCCAATTTCAAAAAAAATTGGAGATAAAAACTGCAAATCATTTGATCATGACTTGCATTATACTCCACAATATCCTAGCTGATTTAAAGGATGAGTGGAATGATCTATATGAAGAAGAGGATCCTGAACCAGCACCGGCTCTCCCCTCCCTTGAATCACAAAACATTCATTCAACTGGCATATGCTCTGTCATTATGCCTATTACTCTCCAACATTTATCTTAACCACCCTTTTAAATTATTTTTTTGTACTCCCGAAACGTCCTCTTTGTGTACTTTATCCACTTGGTTGGGTATTTTGGTTTGTTGCATATTCATTTTTTTTTGGAATTTATGGTGAATATTTTTTTTTTGGATGGCTCATTGGTTTTCTTTCACCAGCTCAACATGAAATTGCATATTTTGTCAGTGATTTTTTTTTTTCATTCATCACTCATATCCTTTTCATCCTCTCCTCAAACATAACTCAAATATTTTGGTTACTATTATTTTCTGAACTCATCTCACCAGGTAAGTCTTTTTTTTCTTTTTTCTTGTTTTTTATTTGCCAATCATGAATTTTTTTATTTTGCTTTTTTTTTTTTTTTTTTTTTGTTTTTTTTTTTTGTAAGTCCTTTTTTTTATTTTCAAGGTTAGACTAATTTTTTTTTCTCTTTTTTCTCTTTTTTTTCTTTTTTTTTCTCTCTTTCACCCTCTTTAGCTGCCTCATTTCACCCCTTTTCCTCTCTCTTTACCTGCCTCAAGTCACTCCTTCTCCCCTCTCTTTACCTTCCTCAAGTCCCCCTTATTTCACCCTCCTTGCCTGTCCCAAATCCCCCCTTTCCCCCCTCTTTAGGTACCTCATGACCCCCCTTCCCCTCTCTTTAGGTGCCTCATGACCCCTCCTTCCCCTCTTATTAGGTGCCTCAACCCTCCCCCCTTCTCTTCTCTTTAGCCACCTCAAATCCCCCCTTCCCCCCCTTCTTCTCCCCTTAATCTACCTCTACTCCCCCTTCTTCTTAACAAACAATCTGTAATGATCATTTGTTAAGAAGGAGGGGGGGCTAGAGTTTGTTTAAGGGGAGTGGAAGGGGGGGAGGGGACCTAAAAGGGGGGCTTTAAGACGGCTAAAGAGGGGGAGGGAAAGGGGGGGTTTGGGACATATAAAGAGGGGTAAAGGGAGGGGTTTTAAGGTAACTAAGGGGGGGAGTTTGGGGGGGTTTCAAGGCAATTAAGGAGGGGGTTTTAGGGGGATTTTGAGGCAGGCAAGTTGGGGATTTGAGGGAGGTTTTTAGGCAATGAGGGAGGGATTTTATAGGGGATTTCAGAGAAATAAAGGGGGGGGGAAAGGGGAATTTTTATGGGAGTTAAAGAGGGGTTACCTACTTTCTAAAAAACATACTAAAAATTTGTTTTTTGTAATTTTTTTTATTTTTGGCAAAATTTTATAAAAAAAATCTTTTACATTCTGTTAAGGTCTTTCCCTGTAAATCACAAAACAAAAAAAGTTTAGATTTTAATTTTTAGTTTTTCTTCCAAATAATTTTACTGAATTTAATTTTTTTTTAATTTATTTGTTTTGATTTTTTTTTTACTGATTTTTATTATTATTTTTATTATTTTTTTTTTAAAATTATTTTGTCAGGATTTTCTGTGAGGGGTTTTTATAACCAAACTTCAGGTTCTCTTTTGAATTTTTTTTTTTTGAAATAATTTTTACTGAAAATTATTAATTTTTTTTTGTTTAAAAAAAATTTTTTTTAAAATTTTTTTAAAAAGGATTTTGCTTTAAATTTTATTTTAAAAGATATTATTTGGTGAGTTTTTTTTAAAAAAAAATGTGTTGAATTTTTTTTTGACATTTAAATTTTTTTTAGATCAAAAAAATGTCTTCTTCTTCGGATTCACCCCTTACTTCTCTATCATCTTCATCTTTATCCTCTTTATCATCTCTATCATCTTCTTCAAAATCAACTTCAATACAATCATCTTCTAAATCATCAAAAAAATTAATGATAATCAGTCTCATCAGAATAAAAGATATCTGAAAAAAAATTCTTCTTCTAAATCATCAAAAAAATAAAGATAACCAGTCTCATCAGAAGAAAAGATATCTGAAAAAAAAAATTCATCTTCTAAATCATCAAAAAAAATTAAAGATAATCAGTCTCATCAGAAGAAAAGATATCTAAAAAAAAAATTCTCTGTGAAAGTTTTTTTTGTCATATCCCAAACATTTTTTTTCATAAAACTAAAGTAGATAAAAAAAATCAATATCCAAAAAAATTAACAGAAGATATCAAATATCTAACCAAATTCGGAGATGATTGAGTTGTTGCAGTTATCAGTAATACTTATAAGGCTCAATTCATTTTGGAAGTTCATTCATTTGATGGTGTAAAAGATGAATCTTTTAATCAACTATCCAATCTTATCATAACTCTTTACCTAATGGCTTTGGTTTGGTTACCTATAAGGAATACAAATTTTTTGGGTGGTATCATGATTGGATTTGGTTGGAGACCTGCTTTTGTTAAAGGATATTCTCTTGGTATGTCTAATAATTTTTGTTCCATTCTTAATATCATTTCACTTATTTCAATTATATAGGCATATATTCATTGCTCAAGAATATCACTAAAGCTCAAAAAGATGAAGATTTTTGCTTATGGGACACTCTACCTTCCTTTAACTCTTTTCTTGCTCTTTGACTCAAAAAGCTCTGTAATAAAGCATTTGAAAAAAATCATGAAATTGAAACCAAAGTTGGAATACAGAATTGGTGTGACTCCGAATGGGAAGATATCACCCACAAATATCTTTTATTTTCTAATTTTATTATCACTCATTCTGGATTCCACAATAGGATCCATATCGATAGGAATGACACCAATTTTCTTACTTTTGGTATATTCTCATATATCAATCCGATAACTGACCAACCAGTACCATCTCCAGATAAAATCAAAGGACATGGTTTATATTTTCCAGACCACTGGTGCATCATTGATTTTGGTTTGGGAAATGGTATCATCGAAACTATTAGGAATTATTCTCAGGATAATCATCAAATGACCAAAGCTCCTCCTGGTTTGGAATACTGTCAAGATTTCACACATTTTGGTTGCTCATTTCAAATCAGTCATAAGTTGATACAAAGAATAAAAAAGGTAAAGAAAGAAGGTAAAGTTAATCAATTTAAAAAAACTTTATCTAGATCCAAAAAGTATGGGGATTAGAGTTGCCATCCAAAATTATATATTTTTTCATAAATTTTTAATAAATATTTTTTATATATCAATTTGCTCAAGTAAAGTGATGAGCCAACAACCTTTGGTTGTATAACAGGTAATCATGATAACATTTATTTGTTTCATGGGGTTCCTCTAGCCTATACCTGTGGAAAATCCCAAACTTTTGTTTTTAGATTTGATCTGCATTTTGGCTTGAGGAATTTTCATTACATTAAACTAGGGAAATTGATATATATTAGATATTTATTTAATAATTTATGTAATTATATTAAATTTAGATGACTTCCACCCCTTACTTCAATAAAATGTAGGGGGGGGGGTATTACCAAATTTTCAAATCTTACATTCGAAATTGAAGAATTGTAAAAATTTTGGTGATACACACCCCTTGCTTCAATAAAATGTAGGGGGGGGTATTGCCAAATTTTCAAATGTAACATGTAAAATTTTTGACTTGTAAATATTTTGGTGATACTTGTCCCTTACTTCAATAAAATCCAGGGGGGGGGTATTTCCAAAATTTCTTATAAGACTTGTGAAATTCTTGACATGTAAGAATTTTGGGGATACCAGTAAAATGCATGGGGTAGTAAAGGCAAAGTTTTATATAAGACTTTCAAGATTCATGACATGAAAGAATTTTGGTGATACCCACCCCTTACTTAAAAAAATCCAGGGGTGGGGGATCATCAAATTTTCAAAGGAGACATGAAAATTTTATTTAAAAAAAGAATATTTAACATTAAAATACAAAAATTCAAGTAATGATTGATAGAGTAATGAAATACATGAAATTGTTGTAAATTTTATGTACAAATAAATATGAACAGTTGAAGTGTGAGAGAAACAAAACAAACTAGTCATCCAACAATTTCTTTAAAAGTTCAATTTCCTCAACAGATTTATTAGATTTAACACATTCTATCAAGAAATCTTTATTTTTGGAATTTTCTTCATGATCAAGATTATATTTCATCTGCTCTAATAGGTTTTGATGTTCAAGTGTTTTCTCCTCTTTTTTTGATTTTTAAATACTTAGAGTTAACTCAAACTTCTTTTCCTCCAAATCTTGGGCCCAATCATCCTTCCGTAAAGAAAGCTTGTACTTCCTCTCCTCTAAATCTTGGGCTGATCATCCTTCCGTAAAGAGAGCTCGTACTTCCTCTCTTCCAAATCTTGTAGTCTATCATCCCTCCTTAAAGAGAGCTTGTATTTCTTCTTTTCAAAGCTTAGAGTCTCTTTAGCAATTTCCACTTGTTCTAGAGTGATAATAAAAATTAATATAAAGTAGAAGAAAAGCAGAGTAAAGTAATAAGAGGTATGGTATGACTTACCAGCATCACGTTTCTCTAAAATTTTTTCCATAGACAAAAAAGGGGTTTGTGATGAAGTATCACTTTTTTGTATTCTTTGGGAGTGGAAATTTAGACTACTTGAAGCCCTATTCTTCTTGTTCAAGGTCATATTTTCCTCCTCATCATTGTCACTACCTTCAGACTCAGTTGATTGAGGATCCTGGGTTTGTTTGTCAGCCTTTTAAAAAATAAGAAAAAGATAAGTAAATAAAAAAACAGAATTGATAAGATAAAAGATAAAAGAAACAGACCTGAGTTAGGTTTGTTTGGGTTAAATCACCAATAGGATCTACAGAAAAGCTATCTAGATTTGTCTCATTCAAATGAGGGGAGGCTTCAGTGGAGGAAGAGGATGGGAAAAGATTTGCTTCAACATCATGTTTGGAGATAGGATCTTCTCCATCCAATATGTTTATAGGATTAACATTGGCTCACTCTCCAAAAATTGCATCCATATCTTTAAAGTAAGGACATAAAGATTCAAGTTTATTGTCTATGGATTTGATACCCTTAGTTATATTGATGTCGGTAACCCCAAAACCAGTGGAAGGTGAAAGAGCCTTTGCCTTCTTGTATTTGGATTGGTAATGCTTGAAGCGTTCAGGCATCTGTTTAGCCAAAAGATTAATCCTTCCCTTGGTCTTATTCCATAATTAATTTGCCATTAGAAGATAGCCATTAACTTTTGATGCTGGGGGCCATCCTACTTTAGTTGCATACTCAGTACCAAAACAAGAATCATAGTTAGATTTGGTTTTCAGCCAGTTGATAAGAATGAGATGATCATCTTCTTTAATTGAACAGTCTTATATTTCTTGGCTGAGCAAGGGAAAGAGGGAGTAGTGGAATTTGAAGAACAACTGGGTGATGGCTGCCTTTGAGAAGATCTAGGACAATGAGGCATGTTAAAATATAAATGAATATGAAAAGGAGCAGAAACAAGCAGATGAGATGGTGAGGGGTTCTGAGTGGATAGAATGAACAGGATGGGATGAGAATGGGAGTGCACAGAAAGGTAGAAGGCATATCCAGAGAGTAGTCCAAGATGTGGTTATGGCAGAATGTAGGTCAAGATGTGGTTATGACAGATAGTTGTCCAAAATGTGGTAATGAAAAATTGAGTAAAAAATGTTGGATAAGAGGTGAAAATTGACACGTAAAGTGTCTAACAACCCAATTATTAGCAAAAATAATTGCAGAAGATAATTGGGGTATGCAGATTATTTTCTGCAATTAATTTAATTGCAGATCCCTGAACATTGATACCCCCTAATATTTATAATTTAATAATTAATTATTTATAAACATATATCAGGGGGTATCAAACTTAGAAATTTGTAATTATTTAAAAGGAATTTTTTAATGCAAAAAGGAAGCCACAAAATTGAAATTAATTCTCAGTAGAAAGGTATTTTGGGGGCACAATATGGCTTATTTTAAAAAATAACCATGGTTGATTTGGTGGAAAAAAGAGGTATTTTGAAATTGAAGATTTCTAACTTTGATACCCCCTATTATAAGTGTAATGGTAAAATTAACTTATAATGTAATTAAAATTGAATTAATAAGATTTATATATTAAATAAAACTTTTCATATGTTATTATCCATAAATATTGGGTGCTTTTTTGACCCTTATTTGTGTCAGAAAAATTATTAAATAAGTTAAAACACTTATTTAATAAAAGGGATTAAAACTCACAGTTAAAATTAGCAATATCATTAAATTAATTACTTGTTTCATTCAAACTAGTTATTGAATTAATTAAATAGTTAAAAAAATTAATTATTTCTGCTTTAAACTAGGTTAAATTGATTAGATACATTTTTGTGTCAAAATAATTTTATTTGTTTCAATTAAAACACTTAAATCTCACTGTAATGCCTGTTTTGGATTATTTTACTCACAGTTCTTATGTTTCAGACTTACTTAGCTACTCATTATTTTAATTAACTGGTTTGGGAAACTATGGTGGGAAAATTAGTCTTTTAATTATGGGTTTAATTATTTGTTTCATGTTTTTCTCTTAATATCTATTTTTTACTTATATTCTTTCACCACACAATATTTGGGGGGGACTTGCTAGCAAGTCCTCAACTTGAAGTCAAGTGGAAAAAAGATGGAACTCAGACGGAATTAATACTGAACTTTCACTTGAAGTATCACACAAATAAGAATAGATCTATATTGAAAACATAGTGAAAGTGTGAGGATAACTGAATGGAAGCCAGAAAAAATTGTTCCATGAGTCTACTCAATGCACAGTATTTTTTGAAGCAATTTATTTAAATAATACTTTTTTAAATAAAGTCTATCAATTAAAATGGATGGAAAATATCACAATTCTTAAATACAATAATTTTATTAAAAACTTTCAGATTACATATAAAAAAAATCAGTGACTTTTTCTATTACCTACAACTGTTTTTACAGAATTGAAAACTATGTTTCAGCTAATATTTTATGGAAGTGAACTCTGTTCTTCACCCAAAGAACAGAGTTCATCCTCCTATTTTCACACTCTGTTTGCACAAATCCCTATCCCTTTCAATTCTATCAACACATGCTTGTCTTCTCTCCCCACCCCTTTTGCTATCCTCCAAGCCCCATTGTATGCCATCCTCTTTTGATCCCCAACCCTTTTCTTCATTCAAAACACCTTGGAACCCTTAATCTTCCCTTCCAACTCTTTCCCAAACTTTTTGCTACCCCATATACCCTTCCTCACCCCTCTCTCCAGCCTCCCCAACCCTTGTATCCCCATTCCTCCCCTTTAACTTGCCTTCACAATCCTTGAACCTCAATTTCCTCCCTTTCAACTCAGTCCCTATTTCTGTATATAAAAATAAAGTGTTAGGGAGAAATGGGGAGGTAAGCGAACTGGAAGGAGAGGAGTGGAGAGGGAGAGGCAAATGTGGATAGGGGTTGAAAATGATGACAAAGGGAGTGAAAAGGTTGGGGAGAAAGATGAAGTGAGGATAAAGAAATATTTCAAAGGGAAAAGAGTGGGGTATTCTTGAGAGGGAGTAAAAAAGACAATAAAAGAAGATAGTAATACAAAATAAATATACAAAAAATATAAAATAGGGGGTATCAATGTTGACCAATCTGCAATTAAATTAATTACGGATAAAAATCCTTATACCCCAATTATCTTCTGCAATTATTTTTGCTAATAATTGGGTTATTAGACACTTTACGTGTCAATGTTCACCTCTTATCCAACATTTTTCTACTCAATTTTTCATAACCACATCTTGGACAAATTTCTGTCATAACCACATGTTGCACAACTTTCTGCCATAACCACATCTTGGACTACTCTCTGGATATTCCTCATGGATGTGATGAGTTTGGGATCAGGAATTAGAAATGGAAATTGGGGTATAAGAGGCAGGATAATGCATTATGATGGATTCCTTATCCACTAGCCCCAGGGCTAGTGGATAAGAATCTTCTGCAATTAATAATGTCTGATCCCAGAAAAAAAAATTCCTGATCCCTAATTGCGGATCCCTGAACATTGATACCCCCTAATATATAAAATATGTTACAAAGAGTGGGCACAAAAATTCATTGAATCCTAAAAATCCATAATTCCTATACTGTTATTCTCTTCATTTACTTAAATCAAATAAAAATCTACATTTTAATATTTTGAAAACTTTGAAGAAGAGGGGGAATTAATTTTAATAAATATTAGTATAAAATTATTTTTATTTAATAGTGAAATATAGTATGTCAATTGAATTTGAAAATTATATCTCTAAGTAAAGTCTTTGTAACATCATTTTTAAGATTTTTGCACCTTCTTTAGATATTTTAATGATTTATAATATTCAATATTATCTAGTCATAAAATAAGTATATTATTTGTTCAATTCTTGAAAATAATACAATAAATAATATAAATTCACAAAATAACCTTTCATGAAAAAATTGACATATTTCAAATTGTAGTTTCTCCATGTATTTCTGGCAAAAGAAACTTATATAATAATGTCAGATGGTATCTTGCTGGATCTATACATTGGTGTTCTTTTTTTAAAAAATTGCAAAGAAACTGCTTAAATAGTTTAAAATATGTATTTTTCAGATTAATTTGAGTGTGGTCTGCTCTGTATTAAAATTTCTATAAAAAATCTCATTCTTCATATCTCAAGATTTGTTCAAAGTATTATTACCTATGCTTCATTAAATGTTTAAGTTGTATTCATATTGAGTTCACCAGAATGTCAATATTTTTTCTTGGTGGTTTCATCACTAATTCAATGTGGGATCAAAAAGATATGAATTAGGGTTCAAGGTTGCAGACTTGCTAGCAAGTCCGCCCCCCATATTGCATGGTGTTTTATTTTCTTGTTTCACTTTATTACTATTTTGTATATACTCATTTGTGGCGCTTCAGAGGTCCACTTACCTATATAAAAGCCTTGAGTAATCCCCTTTATCCCCATCACTTACATTACTTATTACTATTTAAGCATATTTTATTATTATTTTGTGTGACACTTCAGTCCTCTTAAAATACTATATAAATACATTGGTTGCTTTAAGATTTTTAATAGTTAGTAATTGGTATTTAAGAAGAGAAGAATAAAGTACTTACTGAATCATAATACCTATTAAACCACTGCCATTTGTATTTTCAAAGTTCCTAATTCACTGTTAAAATCCCCTTAACATTTCCCTTATTCTTTTCTTTTATTTCTTCACCTTATGTATTCCTTTAAGTTCTTCCCCCTTTTCCTTCCTTCTTGTTTCCTCTCTTCTTCTTCTCCTTCTTCTAGACAACCGGCCGATAATTGGGGGCCTTTCCAAATGACAACAACAATTTTTTTGGACAATACACTACGCAATATAGGGGGTGGACTTGCTAGCAAGTCCTCAACCTGAACTCAGATGGAACTCAGACTGAACTCATACTGAACTCATGCTGAACTCTACTTGGACACCCACCTAAAACTGTTCTGCTGAGTGGTGTTCATCCCTGATTGTATGGTTCCTTTATCAATAGCTCAATGTGTGCTCAATCTGTGGTGAGTTTGGGTCCAAGGTTGCAGACTCGCTAGCAAGTCCGCCCCCCATATTGCGTGGTGATAGACTTGATGCACAGACAAACTCGCGCAAAAAATCAATTTTTGCTGTGACCATGTTTTGAACTTGGGTTCAACACTTTTGGTTTATATAATACTATATTCACATATAATTAAGGTTTTTTTTATCACTATAGTAAATCAAACTTTGAACCTATCAACTCTATTATTGAATTTAATGGCAATAAAAGTGCCTTGGCTATTTTGCTGAGTCACTGAGTTTAAGTGATCAATACTTTTTAAATAATATTTTTTTCCTAGTTTACCATAGTAGAGTTATTCTCTTAGTCCTAGAAGATCATTATTTTTTAAAAGAATTATTAAATTTATTTATTTATCAAAATTTTGATATTATTGGTTGACAATAATAGTACTCAGTGCTTAGTCCCAATATTACCAATATATTTTTTGGTATTAATTATTTTTGGTTGATTTTTTAAACCTTTTTTGGTTGGTCCCAAAATAGATATTGTTTATTTTTTTAATAATATAATTTGTAAATACATATTTTATTTTTATTTTTTAAATAATTTGAAATTTTTTATTATTATTTTGAAAATATATAAATTTAGATCATTGATCATATCCAATTGATTTTGGTTCACAGTTTTTATGTCCAGTAGCTTAACAAGCAACATGGATAATCTTCATGTTGATGAAATTGAGTTGGATGTTGATAATGAATCTGTGGGTTCTTCAAAATTAACTTAAAAATTTTTTTCAGATGACAAAAAACCTTCAAATTCTTCAGGACATAGAAATTTCAGAAGGAGTGGAGAACCCCCCTAATAACTCTGAAAGAAGTAAAGCCTCAAACCAGTCAGGAAATTCTTTTAAAGGGCATAAAAATAAAAAATATCTCTCTGGCACAGCAAGTAAACAATCTGTCCAGTCATATAAAAGAGCTGAAAGCAGAAAACATGAGATACAAGTCAAAAATAGACACCCTCTGGGACCAGATGCAGGAGCTTTTATTTCATAAAAAGGTTCAGCCTCCTCCTTTACCAACCACCCAGACTCAGACTCAGCCTCAGCTATAGCCCCATCAGGCCCCCAGCTCTTTCCCTCAAAATCCAAACACTCTACAAGTGGAACAATGGAAATGAGACTACCTGATGAGCCATTACCAGCAGAATGTACAGCCACCAGCTGCCCAACACCCTGGTCCATCCAGGACACAAACTTACCATCAACCTCCTCAGGCCCATCCTTATCAGTGAGGCAGAAGAAAGAAGGCACAGGCAAAGTTTCCTCCCTTGCCATGGTAAGAAATCTGTTTGATAAACATGTTGGTATGTATAGTAATAAATCTTCCTCCACAGGTAATATTTTTTAAAATGGTGAAAGAACTGTTAAGCCTATTAAAAACAAATTCCTGTTATGAGTAGCCCTAATGATGTAATTAGTAAATTGTCATTTGATGAGCCTATACATTTAACTTAAACTTCTTTAATTAATTCTTCTCTTGAAATTAAAAATGATTCTGTTTCCACTGAAGTCTATGCCTTGCTTTAGAAAACTTATGAGGAGATATTGAAAGATTCTCTTGATTTTAATATTGTAAAAGACAAAATTTTGATAGATGTATTAGTGCATGAAAGTGACAGATTAAATAATTTGCATTTACATTGTAAAGTCAATTCTTCTGTAAAAGATACAGCTTATTTAAAAATAAAAGATACTTTGAATATTGTTCTTAGTCAACAAAAACAAATAAGAAATGATCATAAAGCTATTTCAGATAAAAATCTTCATCTGCAGAAAACTATAAATGAGTTAAAACCCCTTCTTGATGAGAATTATTCATTAAAAGGTGACAATAAGTCTCTACACAATGAGTTGAAAAAGCTGAAAAATTATTTCCAGGCTCTGAGTAACAAATACTCAGTTCATGAAGACACAAATGTCTTATCCCTTGAAAAAATTAATGAAAAAATGTCTGAAATTCCACAGATAAGAAATTATTTGTCAGAACTAGAGGAAAAATTCTCAACCTTACCTGTAAATCATTATGGTGTGGATCAAAAAGCTGCCCATAATCTGAATGAGAATAAAGGAAAAAAGCCTGAACAAAGCAGCTCCTTTCTTCCTCCTCTTTCAGCCATTAAATAAACTGACAGTGAGTCTGTGAAATCTTTTTCAACTAGCAAAAAATATTTTAATGGCCATGAACCAGCTGTTTCTGTAAATCATGAAATTTCTGAACACCTTTCAAAATTCAAGAAATATTAATCTTAAATAATTCTAATCAAAAAATGGACCATCCCAGTAACCAGAAAAATTGGCATAAACTGGATAAGTATCCCACCTTTGATGATTACTCTTCATCTTATTGGCAGCACTTTGTCCAAAGAATTGATAATCTAAAAAATTCCTATAAATTTCCAGATGAAGAGATTGCTTCTAAATTAATTAATTTATTTTCCAATGTAGCCTTAATGTGGTATGAATCTGTCTTATTGGAAAATCAACAATATACTTGGAAAGAGTGGAAAAACTTGATTGAAAATCAATTTGGTGGTTCCAAATTCAGACTTTCTCAACAGAGATTATATGAGACTGCTAAATATGCATCCTCCTCTCCTGAAAAACCTATTGTTTTCCTCATGAAAATAAAAAAAATTCTTAGAGAAATGGATCCTAAAATGGATTATGATATTTGGAGAGACAAAATTCTCTATAAATTGCCAAATTCTCTGAGCAATTTGATTTTGTCAAGGACTGAGCATGTGAGAGAAAATTCATCCATTATTAATATCTGTAATGAAGTTCTACTTAATCATAGATATGAACCAAGGAGTTATCCTTTAAAATCTTATCATGACCAGAAGAAGCCTTCAGCAAAACTTCCAGACAGAACTGGTAAACCATCTGCCCCAGTTGCACCAAAGAAATATGCAACAAACGCTTGTTTTAAATGTAAAAAATCATGGCAGAAATGACATGTTTGTGACAAGAAAATTCATCTTGTTAAACAAACTGAAGAATTTGAAAATAATCAAGCTGATCTTGATGATTCCTCAAGTGACTGTAATAGTAATATCTCTTATGACCATGATTCTTCTCAATAAATTCTAGTCTTAGAAAAAGATATCCAATATTTAGATAATTGGTCTGAAAATTGTGATGTTGATTTATCTTCTGTAGAAAATTCTGAAATCATTAAGGATATTACTGAAAGTTCAATTTTGATATCACCCTTGAAAGCACCAGTTATTATAAATGGTAAAAATGTTGAGGTTATTCTTGACTCTGGTGCTGGAGGAGGTGTAGTGTTTGAAAAAGCACTAGCTTCTGTGGATAAATATTATCAAAGCAAATTGTTACCTATAACATCTGAAAAATGGAAAGGTTATGGTTCTGTTTTATGTCCAATTGGAAAATACAATACCACTGTGCTCTTTAAATATAATGGTGGTTTTGTCAGAGCTATTTGTGAATTTGTTGTGATGAAAAATGATAATTTAAACAATTGTTTTATTATGGTAAATGACATTTTAACCATGTTTGGCATAAAATTAGATCCTGAAAACAATTGTTTTACCTTGGGAATGAATGTGAAAAGAGAGTTTAAAATTTCTTCCTCGAAAAAGCATTCTGCACCCTTATTAGAATCTTGTAATTCATTGATTTAATGAAAGGGTAGACAAACAGAAGAAATGGATGTATTATTGTCTGAAATAGACACAGCTTCATTTGGTGATCAATTAAATAATGATCAAAGGGATTCAATTGTTGCCTTAATTACATCTTTCTATATGGCTTTTGCTCATGGTTCCCATGTGTTAGGAGTTGTTAAAGATGAATTGAAAGTTTCTTTATCCTGTACTTTAAATGAAATACCTCCTAGCCTTAAGAAAAAACCTTATCCTGCTTCTCCCAAAAAGAGAAAAGATATTGAGTATAATATCTCAACCTTATTAAGTATGAATATTATTGAAAAAGTGGATGTTACACCTAAATATTGTGTCATCTCTCCAGTTTTGATCTCCTATGAGAAAGATAAAGCTAGGCTATGTGGAGATTATAGAGAATTAAATACCTATACTGCAGATGATATTTACCCTTTTCCTAGGATAAACTCTATACATGCTACCTTGCAAGGTGCAAAATTCATAAGCTGTCTTGATGGTAATAAAGGCTATCATCAAATACCTGTTTATAAATCCTCCAAAACTTTTTTTGCTAATTGAAACTCATATAAAAATTTATAAATATTTTAGGATGCCCTTTGGCCCCAAAAATGCCCCTTCAGTATTCTAAAAATTAATGGATAACACATTTCATCAGGAAATAATTGAAGGATGGTTAATGGTATATATTGATGATATCATAGATTTTTCTAAATATTTTGATGAACATATCCAACACTTAGGAAAAGTCTTCCAGAAAATGGATGAAATTAACATGACTCTATCCTTGAAAAAGTGTAAATTTGGTTTTCAATCCCTGATAGTCCTGGGTCATGTAGTTTCTGGCTTACAACTATGTGTAGACCAAGGTAAAGTTGCTGCTATCCAGAAAGTTAAAGCACCAACTTCTGTAAGGGAAATAAACAGTTTTTTGGGAATGTGTGGCTACTATAGACAATAAATTAAACATTATCAAGTCATAGCCCTACCACTTACCAAATTGACTAGATAGGATGTGGCTTATATATGAAATGATTTGATACATTAAAGAAATGTTTAATGACAGCTCCAATCCTTTCCCTTCCAGATTTTAATAAGTCTTTTGTCCTCTACAAAGATGCATGTTTTATTGGACTTGGAGCTGCTCTACGCCAAAAAAAAAATATTAATGATAAAATTTCAGAGGTAGTAATTTTTTATATTTCAAGAACCTTGAGAAAGAGTGAATTGAAGTATGGTGCCACTCAATTAGAGTGCTTAGTAGTTGTATGAGCTTTAGAAAAGCTTCATTATTACCTAGATGATTAAAATTTTGAACTAGTTAATTATTGCAGTGCTTTAAAATCCCTCTATAACTTGAAGACACCAAATAGACATATGTTTAGGTGGCAACTTGCTGTTCAAGAATACAGAGGTAGCATGACTATTATTCACAGGGCTGGAGATGTTCATTCAAATGAAGATATTTTGTCTAGATTACCTCTTCCAAATGATGTATCCAATACAGCTTATGTACCTGAAGATGATACAGTACATATACATGGTATATATATTGTTGATATGGAAGAAGAGCTATTGCAATTAATTCTGGATTAATATGATAAATATTCTAATTTAAATAAATTAGTTACAATCTTTAATGATCCAAAGAATTCTTCTATTCAAGCATTAATAAAAACTCTTCCTCCAAAGTACCAAAAAGCTTTGAGTAAGGGAAAGTTTTCCATTGAAGATGGTTATATTTATTACAGGAGAAAACATACAAATGTCATTGTTATTCCTTCTTCCATGAAAGAAACCATGTTAAAATTTTTCATGATGACATATTATCAGGACATTTTGCTCTTGAGAAAACCATAATCAGAACTAAAAACACTGCTTGGTGGGCTAATATGTCTGAGGACACTAAATTATATGTCAAATCTTGTGATTCTTGTCAAAAATCTAAAATATTGACAGATAGAAGAGCAGGATTGCTGCAACATATTGAAGCAACTGATGCTCCTTGGAAAATTATTAACATGTATTTTGTCACTGGTCCTCCTGTAGCAGGTAAAGACAGTTATAACTCTTGTTGGATAATAGTGGATAGATTCACCAAAATGTGCAAATTTATTCCCACCCACAAAGATGTATCCACAAATAACTTAGCTTTCTTATGGTGGTCATACATGTTTAACATTGTTGGATTTCCAAAAGCAATTATTTCTGACAGAGACCCAAAATTTACATCTGAATTTTGGATGTCTTTGATGGATATATGTGGCTGTGAGTTGAAATTATCTACAGCTCACCATCCTCAAACTGATGGTCTAGCTGTAAGAATGATTCAAACTCTGGAAGATATGATTAGAAGGTATTGTGCCTTTGGATTAGAATATAAAGACAATGACAGATTTACTCATGACTGGGTTACTCTATTACCAGTTCTTGAATTTACTTATAATAGCACTATTAATTTTGTCACTGAGAAAAAGCCTTTTGAGCTTTGGCTAGGTTATGTCCCAAAAACTCCTGCTCAAATTCTCAATAATAAATTACAAAAATTGGAACTACACCCTGGTGTAAAGTCATTTATGAAAATGCAACAGCTATGCAGAAAACATGTTCAAAGCTGTATTGATAAGGCATTTGAATATGAAAATAAAAGATGGGATAAATCCCATAAAGAATACACATTTAAAAAGGGTGATGAAGTGTTGATATCTACTGTCCATTTCAATCTACAAGGAAACAACAATTTAAAATATTCTTTTGTGGGACCATTTGTTGTTAAAAGAATGGTTGGAGATAATGCAGTAGAAGTTGTATTGTATTCTCCATATGATAGAAAACATCCTGTTTTCCCCATTTCCTTGCTTAAACCTTATACTTTCAACAGTGACTTATTTCCCAAAAGAAGGGGAAGACCTAAGAAAAATCCTCAGGAAGTCACAGAAACTGCAGAAATTGATAAAATTATAAATGACAGAATTATTACTTCTGAAAAGGGTATTTAATATTTATTGAGATATAAAAACAAATCATCTGAACATGATGCATGGATACCTGGAAAAGAAATTTCTAACCTTCCTACTCTGTTAAAAAAGTATAAAAAGAAAAAATCTTAGCATTTTTTATTGTTTTTTTAGAGTGAGGGAGTGTCAGCCAGGCTGTCTCAGGAGCCCAGTAAAATGTTATAATACTTTATTGGAACCTTAAGAGGGAAATAATTTATGTATTTTATGTATTTAAAATAAAATATTTTATTGCATAATGAAATTATATAAAAATTTTATTAATAAGTAAAATAATTATTATATTAATTTTATTATTAAGTAAATCATTTATATACTTACATAAAACATAATATATATTATATTCTATAAATCATGACACATTTTTATGTATTTAATCTTTATGAATTAAGAATTAATTATTTATAAACATACATTATAAGTGTAATGGTAAAATTAACTTATCATGTAATTAAAACTTAATTAATAAAATTTATATATTAAATAAAACTTTTCATATGTTATTATCCATAAATATTGGGCGCTTTTTTCACCCTTAATTGTGTCAGAAAAATTATTAAATAAGTTAAAACAATTATTTAATAAAATGGTATTAAAACTCTCAGTTTAAATTAGCAATATATTTAAATTAATTACTTGTTTCATTCATAATAGTTTTTGCATTCATTAAATAGTTAAAATAATTAATTATTTCTTCTTTATACTATTTTAAATTGATTAGATACATTTTTGTGTCAAAATAATTTTATTTGTTTCAATTAAAACACTTAAATCTCACTGTAATGCCTGTTTTGGATTATTTTACTCACAGTTCTTATGTTTCAGACTTACTTGGTTACTCATTATTTTAATTAACTGGTTTGGGAAACTATGGTGGGAAAATTAGTCTTTTAATCATGGGTTTAATTATTTTTTTCATGTTTTTCTCTTAATATCTATGTTTTACGTATATTCTTTCATTTTCTTGTTTCCCTTTATTAATATTTTGTATATACTCATTTGTGGCGCTTAAGAGGTCCCCTTGCCTATATAAAGGCCTTGGGTAATCCCCTTTAGCCCCATAACTTACATTACTTATTATAATTTAAACATATTTTATTATTATTTTGTGTGATGCTTCAGTCCTCTTAAAATAATATATAAATACATTGCTTGCTTTAAAGTTTTTAATAGTTAGTAATTGGTATTTAAACAGAGAGGAATAAATTACTTACTGAATCATAATCCCTATTAAACCACTGCCATTTGTCATGTCAAAGTTCCTAATTTACTGTTAGACTCCCCTTAACATTTCTCTTATTCTTTTATTTCCTTTAAGTTCTTCCCCCTTTTCCTTCCTTCTTGTTTCCTCTCTTCTTCTTCTCCTTCTTTTAGACAACCGGCCAACAAAATAATCAAATTAAATTTTTTACTTTTTTTAATTTATTTATTGATTGAGTTATTGACCCCATTGTGAGTAAAAAGAGTTCTCAATAAATTTTTAAAGTATTTTATTTTTATGACTTAATATATATAATTAAATAGTTAATTAATTACATTATAAGTTGATTTTATTACTTATAATAATTTGTAATTAATTAATTACTAATTTATAATCATTAAGTACATAAAAATATAACAACCTTTTTATAGAATATATTTTTATATTGTATTTAAATGTATATAAAGTATATATAATAATAAAATTAATTTAAAAATGTATTTAAAAAAATATTGATATATAATTGTATTTTAATATCATATTTAACTTTTACATATTTAAACCCAATTTTTCTCTTATTGTAATTTAACATAAGATTTTACTTGAATCTTAATATAGCCTGGCTGACACTCCCTCACTCTAAAAAATAAAAAAATGCTAATTTTATTTCTTTTTATACTTTTTCAAAATAGTAGAGAGGTTAGAAATTTCTTTTCCAGGTATCCAAGTATAATTCTCAGATGATTAATTTTTTATCTCAATAAATATTCAGTACCTTTCTCAGAAGTAATAGTTCTATCATTTAGAATTTTATCAATTTCTGCAGTTTCTGTGACTTCCTAAGAATTTTTCTTAGGTCTACCTATTCTCGTTGTGGTAGCCTAAAGTTTAGTATGGTACCTAAGTACGTAAATGGAGTTATTACGGTGTGCAAGATTGGCGTTATTATTTTTTTATATATAAAAGGGTTTTATTTAATTTATTTGAGTTTTAAATATGAAGAAATTGGTCACAAGCGAATGCCTACACAAATACAATTTATTTTACGGAGAAAACTTATTTTTACGGTCTGAAAAATTTATAAGTATCAAGTCAAGTCACTCAAGAACCTTGGGAAATTTTCCCAGAATTTTTACTATTTTTCTTATATTTTTAAATGAATTTTAAAGTTTTATAGAAATATTTACGTTTTCAAAAATTACTTAACTTTGATGAATTTTCACGGGGTAATTAGAGCTGCGCAGACTACGAAAATAAGTTTGGTATGTAAAGGGGAAGTAGCTCTATTATGTGTAATTTTTCTAGATTTTTTATTATAGTTTTAAGGTTCTAATTGAGTCCGGAAGTCCGGACGGACTCTGTACGGACTCCGTACGGACTCCGTACGGGCTCCGGATTGACTCTGGAAGAGCTCAGGAGGGGAAAACTTAGGCACGTGACTAGGAATACTTAAGCGCTTCTCAAACTCGAAATTGGGGGGGGGACACATCATACAGCTTAATCTTTAACCACCACAGTCTCATTTTTTATTACTCAACAAATTAAATAAATTGTAATACCCTTATAACTTTATATTTTATATATAACATTTTAGAAATACTACTCAACAATTTAAATCACACTTCATACAGGGTATCTTTAGAAAGGTCTTCATCGCTGGGACTTGATTATTGCTGTTTCATAAAAATTCAAATTATTATAAAAACATAAAAGTCAATCTTTTCAGATCTTTCACTGGTACACCTTAATTGTTGTTATCAGTATTTCTTTATCAACAGCCACTTTCTTTAAATCTCAATAAGCGTTAATTATTTTAGAGTTTCATTATTTTTATCAATCAGATCCAAGTAGACTGGTTAGCTTAGTGATTTAGAATTCCCATTTTGTTATTTTTATTGGAAGGACGGGGTTTTCAGCTAAATCCACATATCTCCTCCGGATTCTGCTTACAGCAAGGCGACTGTAAGAGTTTACCTTACCATAGTTGGCGCCCAACATGGGGTTCGAAATCTCTAGCTTTTTCTAGGACTTACTTGGATCTAGGACTTTCTTAGCCTGCAAGAGGCTTATTCTCTGGAACTCTAATTGGATTTTTGTTATTGGCCTGCAAGAGGCTTGTTATTTTAACAGTTGTTAACGCTTTTCTTATGTTTTGGGATGTCTTCTACTAGTGGAACTGCTGTGTTGGCTGCTGGTGTACCTGTTAGGGCATCAGTAAGGATTGTATCTTGGGTTGGGCCCAAGTTTTCTGGAGATGATTTAGAAGGATTTTTAAATAGGTATGAAACTGCAGCTGCGATTGATGGTGCTTTACCTTTGGATATGGTGAAGCAGATTAGGTTCTTTATTTTGGACAGAGAGGTGGAAAAGGAGGTTATTTCTATGGATGGTTATAAAGATCAAGATTGGAGAAAGCTCAAGATGGAAATGGAAAAAAGGTGGCCAAAAGTTTATTCATTGGAGGATCTAAAGGATATAGCTAGGAAATGGGAATCAAAAGGTGGTGTAACATCTCTGCATCAGTATCATCAGTTTATGGTTGAATTTCAGGTGGTTCTGGATTATTTGTTGGAGTATGAAATTTTATTTCATGATAATGCATCAAAGTATGTTTTTTGGGATGCTATGGGGGAAAAGGTTAAGAAAGATGTTTTGATGGTGCTTATTAATGCGAATTTAATGAAGGATCTCCCAGATGGAGAAACTAGGATTCCTGGTATGGAGGTGCTAAAGAAGGTTATTTTGGAACATCTGGATACTCATAACTCTGTTGATTTGGACTCTGGAGAAGACACTGAGGTCGCTCAAGAGATAGAAGAGGATGGTTTAAAAGAACTAGTTACTGATGAAATTTCGGATTCAGCCATTCCTGAAGATTTTGTCCAGCCTGAAGATATTATTTTTGTTGACTCTTCTGTTTGGAAAGAAGAGGTTTCTGAAGATGAAGATATTGTTGTCATTAATGACAAAATTTTGGATGATGGGAATAATTTTGTGTTGAATGATTCGAAATCGGATTTAGAGGATTTTTTGCCTCAGGTTTTGTCTTCAGAAGCAGAGACTGTCTGCAATGAAGATATGGATATGGTTTTCCCTGCACTAATAAAGAGTGTAGTGGCATTTGATAATAGAGTGCATAAATTGGATGCACTCATATTTTGGAAAAGGGTTGTTTATTTTTTATGTCCAATGGTAGGACAAATTATGTGGGTTTATTTTTGGGTTTTATGGAATCGGTGGATAAGCCCTTGGGGCAAAATTATGGAGTATCTCCAGGGGATATCAAGAATTTAATTCCTCCGAAATGAGGATAAACTACCTAAACTCGGCTGAAATTTTTTTTTTATTGTTATGTCTTCAATTTATTCAGGATTCAAATTATTATGGATGCCCTCATTTTTTGGGGTAGCAGGGGCTGATCACTCTAATGTTGTAATCTCTCCTCAGGATGAGATCCCGGATTGCAATAGGTCAGCTCACTTGGAGATAATTCAAGTGGATTCTCAATTATTTTCTGTTAATATTACTTTGGAGTGCAAATACGTTATGGACTTTTCTATATGTTTATTGGATTTACCCTGTTTTTCTATTAAATTTAAAAACGGTGAAAAAGGCAAAATGGGCCAAATCAGGTTGGATAAAAATTGGAAGGGTATGTTTTATGACCTCCAGCAAGAGGTTAAACTGCAATTATCTCCTTCTATTTTGGACCTCCAGCAAGAGGGTAAACTGCGAAAAACTCATCAAAACCAAATTAAAAATCTCAGTATAAGTAAAACACAAAAAAATAATTTATGTGAAAATGCTATTACGGGCCTCCAGCAAGAGGTTAAACTGCAATTATCTCCTTCTATTACGGGCCTCCAGCAAGAGGTTAAACTGCAATTATCTCCTTCTATCACGGACCTCCAGCAAGAGGGTAAACTGCGAAAATCTCATCAAAACCAAATTAAAAATCTCAGTATAAGTAAATCACAAAAAAAAAATTTATGTGAAAAGGTTATTCCAGGCCTCCAGCAAGAGGTTAAACTGCAATTATCTCCTTCTATTTTGGACCTCCAGCAAGAGGTAAAACTGCAATTATCTCCTTCTATTACGGACCTCCAGCAAGAGGTTAAACTGCAATTATCTCCTTCTATTACGGACCTCCAGCAAGAGGGTAAACTGCAAAAATCACATCGAAATCAAATAAAAAATCTCAGTATAATTAAAACACTAAAAAATAATTTTTGTGAAAATTCATTTCCGGTTCTCCAGCAAGAGGTTAAACTGCCAACTTTCTTTACGGGTGATTTACTGTTGGATAAGGGAAGCAAAGGTGTTGGAAAATCTGTTTATAAATTAGATGAGGGAAAGGAGAAAAGGGTAAAATTTAAAAATGAAATAAAATATTTTTCTAATTTTTCTTATTCCGATTCTGGTGATGAAGAAGATTCATTTGATGAAAGTTTTAATGGCGATACAAAAGAAAATGTTTTACCTCAAGTTAATTTAGATGTGGACGCAGCCAAATATAAGAAAGTAGCAAATAAAGTTCGACCTATTAATGAACCGCTACCTGCTGAATTAAATCCACCTTTGAGAAGACCAAGGTTATCAAGAGATCCTTATGAAAGTCCCTTGGTAAAGAATCCGCCTGAATTTTCTGAGACGTCAAGAATCACTTTTGAGAGACTGGGTGTTGTTAATTTTGGACCTGATGGTTGGTTGTCTGGAGAAGAGAAGAAGTTGTTGTTGGATGTGATGGTCAAGCGAGAGAAGGCCATTGCTTTTGTAGAAGAGGAGAGGGGTGTGTTGAAGCATTCCTATGGGGAGCCTTACAAGATTCCTGTGGTATGTCATGAACCGTGGCAGCAGAAACCGATTCCTATTCCGGCTGCATTACAAGAAGCCTATATTGAAGTTGTCAGAGAACGGATACGCACTGGACTGTATGAGCAATCAACTTCAAGTTATTCTAGTCCGGTATTTTGTATCAAGAAACCAAATGGCAAGCTTAGAGTTGTTCATGATCTTAGGGAATTAAATAGGGTTACAATAAAGGATGCTGGGATACCTCCTAGTGCTGAGGAGTTTGTCAAAGCGTTTTCAGGGAGAGTGTGTTATGGATTGGGAGATATTATGGGTGGATATGATGAGAGAGAGTTACATCCGGACTCAAGGCCTCTCACTACATTCAATACACCACTTGGACGTTTACAGTTAACAAGATTACCTCAAGGAGCAACAAATTTGGTTGCAGTTTATCAAGCTCAGATGGCTTGGATCCTTCAAGACGAAATTCCACAATATTCTGGAATCTTTATAGATGATGGAGGAATTAAGGGACCAACAACCGACTATGATAACCAGGTGTTGGAAGAGAATCCCGGGATACGCAAATTCATTTGGGAGTTTGCAATTACATTAGAAAGAATCTTGTTTCGAATTGAAGAGGCTGGCTTAACTATTTCAGGTTCAAAATTTTCATGTTGTGTGCCAGCCTTAGAAATATTAGGCCATGTGGTATGTAGAGAGGGTAGGATTATGTCCAAGAAGAAAGTTAACAAAATTCAGTCCTGGCCAAGACCCAAGAATACGACCAAAGTTAGAGGGTTTTTAGGCGTTTGCGTATATGTTAGAATGTTTATCAAGGACTTTTCTTCATTGGCAGCTCCATTGAGACGGTTAACGAGAAAGGATGCAGACTGGGAGTGGGATGGAGAGTGTGAGAAGGCGTTTGTGAAGTTGAAGGAGGTTGTAGGGAAGGATTTAGTCCTGCACAAGTTGGATTATGGAAAAGCTGCTGGTAGAATTTATTTAGCAGTTGATTCAAGTCAGGTTGCAGCTGGGGCGGTTTTGTCTCAGATGGATAAAGCTGGTTACATCAGGCCAGTTAGGTATGAATCTGTAGTATTTACTGAGGTCGAATCAAGATATTCACAACCAAAATTGGAATTATGTGGTGTGGCAAAAATACTGAAGAAACTTCAGCATATTTTGTGGGGGAAACATTTTGAGTTGCAAGTGGATGCGAAATCGTTAATCCAGATGATTAATTCCCCAAGTTTACCAAATGCACCCATGACGAGATGGGTAGCTTTTATTCAACATTTTTTATTTGATTTAGTTCATAAGCCTGGCAAAACTTTTACTATGCCAGATGGTTTATCAAGGAGACCACCCACTGAAGAAGATTCAGACTCAGAAGAGTTTGATGAAGATATACCTATTATCAAAGCCAGCACTAAAGGAGCTGAAGACTTTCCATACCTCCCCCATGAGGTTAAACTGGCAGGACTATTGTGTTTAGATTATGATGATGATGACCTCCACCAAGAGGATAAACTGGAAAATAGTTTTTATGTTAATAAAGGTGTTGGAAAAGGTGTAGATAAATTCGGTAGAAAGGAGGTAGAAGAAGATGTGGTGTATGTAGAGGAAGATGGATTGGTAGTGTGGGATAGTAGTAAATTAAGGAATGGTGTATATGTTGGAGAATTAGAGAATTTAAATAAAAAGGTGGATAAAGAGAAAGAGGTATTTTCAAATACGGTTTTCGAAGGATCCAAAGGTTCAGAAGAAAAACGTCGACATAGCTCGATTAAAGATTTATTTAGGGGTCAACAATAATTGGCTCATTCATGTGCAGGTGATATTGGTGATAGAGAAGTCCCTATTGATGTTATATTAATCGATTTTTAAGATGAAGTCTGGGGTCAGACTGGTTTTTATTTTTTGTTAGTCAAATATTTGTTGACTTTAGAGAGGCCAGAAGATTGTGAAGACAATGAATGGGTGGCTATCAAGAGGAAGTCATCTACGTTTTACCTATCTGGTCGACGTTTAATGAGGAGGAGGTATACAAATCCTCAAGTAGTTATAACTCAACAGAAGGGGCAAGAATTAGTTTTGAAATCACTGCATGAAGATCTCGGGCATAGAGGCGTTGGAGAAACGTTTAGAAGAATTTCTGATTGATTTTGGTGGCCTGGCATGAAGATGGCTGTTAAACAGTGGGTTCAGTCATGCAAAGAATGTCAAAGACGAAGTTATTTAAGGCCAAAAGAACCTGGACGCGCGACCGGTGAATATACGCTCTTTGGAAGAGTTAGTTTAGATGCCGTTCATATAAAAGAGGGACGGTATAAATATTTAATTGTGGCCAGAGATGATTTATCTGGTTGGGTAGAGGCAGCGCCTCTTATTAATTTAACTGCCAAAAATGTGGCAGAATTTTTTTTGAATAATTGGGTATATAGGTATGGAGTGATGAAATTGGTAACGGTAGATGGAGGTCCTGAATTTGGGACAGAGTTTAAAGAGGCCGTATTGAAAGTTGGATCAAAGGTTAGGGTAGCAACCCCATATTATCCTGAAGCTGAAGGCATGGTTGAAAGAGGGCATCAAGTTATTAAGGATGCTTTAGTTAAAATGTGTGGGACAAGTGCTGAAAAGTGGAGGCACTATTTACCTTTAGTTTTATTTGCTGATCGAATCACTGCCAAAAGGACGACCGGATTTTCACCTTATGAACTTGTTTTTGGACAGAAAGCAGTTTTACCGGTTGATTTAGAAGCTGAATCATATCTTGGAGTTGACTGGGGCACGGTCAAAACTACTGAAGAATTATTGTGTGCAAGAATGATGCAGCTAGAAAAGAAAGAAGAATATTTAGAAAAGGCATATTCGCGGATGATGAAGATCCGAAATCAATCAGTTAGATATTGGGATGAGCGGTTGGCACATCGATTAAGGAAACCTTTGAACCCAGGTGATATGGTCTTGGTGTATAATAGGAGTTTGGAAAGCCAGTGGGGAAAGATGTTTGCAGATAGGTGGAATGGACCGTATAAAATCAAGGAGCAAGTTTCCGGCGGTTCATATGGGCTAGAAGAGTTGGATGGAGTAGTATTAAAGAAGAGGGTAGCAGCCGATCAAGTGAAACGGTTCTATCCTAGAGGCACCAGGAGTGCCGAAGTCTAACTCCGAAATGAGGTTAAACTACAATTTTAATGACTTTTATTAAATTTATACCTCCGCAATGAGGATAAACTATGACATTTATGAAATTTTATGGATAACTCCGAAATGAGGATAAACTACAATTTTAATGACTTTTATTAAATTTATACCTCCGCAATGAGGATAAACTATGATATCAACGAAATTTTATGATGACCTCCGCAATGAGGATAAACTATCTTCTTTTTTATCAAAATACTTTACTATCGTTACATTGTATATGTTCGACGAAACTATGATGAAACTTAATGAAATTCAAGAAGACCTTCTTTGAAATTTTCAAAAAACTTAAAATTCTTTAAATATGGGTGAAGATAGTGTTGGAAAATTTTTTTTAAAAATTTATTGGAAGAAGTGTTCACAGGGGAACCTTCTTAATTTAATGTTGGCAAGTGTGGGGGTAATTGATGGGCTGGCTGCTCTATACACAATTACCCCATAATGTTCGTTTCCAAAATTTTCCCTGTTTCTAGTTGAATCCTGGCTTTGTCTTTTAATTTCAGGAAGTCCACTAAGACTATAAACTGGAACGAATCAAGAGACACCGCTCTCAATGCCGGATTCAAGATTCTTTTATTTTATTTTGTTGTTGATTTTTTTTATGTTAGATTGTGATTTCTTTTCTTTAATATATATTATGAATTATTGTAAAGGTGATGCTCACTGGTGGTCTCTAATCATTTTTATAAATTGGAGGGAGCCCACCCAGTGATCATCATTATAAAAATTATCTTCTAAAACTTTCATTTATTTTCTTTTCTTTTCAATTTCTCAAAATTGTGTAACCACATCAAGTTGCACTTGGATGTGGGTATGATGTCGAGGGTACGGCTCATCAAATGGCCGGGGGGCATCTTTTAAAAATTTTATTTTGAAATTTTTTTATTATTATTACTTTTTTTATCTTTCTTTTCACATTCCTTTATCTTTCTTCAAAAATTATATTTTAACTTTTATTTCAAAAACTATCTTTTCTAAAATCTTTTATTTTAAATTAAAAACAAAATTAAAAATAAAAATAAATAAAAATAAAATAAAATAAAAAAAAATAAAAATAAAAATAAAAAAAATAAAAAAATAAAAAATAAATAAATAAAAAATAATTAAATAAATAAAAAATAAAAATAAATAAATAAAAATAAAATAATAAAATTAAAAAAAAAATTAATTAATTAAATCAAAATTATTATTATATTTCTTAGTTTTATTTTTCAGTCTTCATTTTATTTTTTTAGTTTTATTCATTTAGTTTAGACAGGAAACAGGGTCTAAAGGAACTCAATACCTATGGGATTTTACTTCAAGACATCTGTTAGTCCTCCAAGACTTTAAACTGACTACTGTTCAAAACATTCTTTAAGGTTTTTTTTATACGAATTTTGGAGCTGTTAGTCCTCCAAGACTTTAAACTGGCTACTTTTCAAGACTTTCCTTAAGGTTTTTATACAAATTTTGGAGCTGTTAGTCCTCCAAGACTTTAAACTGGCTACTGTTCAAAACATTCTTTAAGGTTTTTTTTATACGAATTTTGGAGCTGTTAGTCCTCCAAGACTTAAAACTTGCTAATTTTATAGACTATCATTAAAGATTTTATATTGGAGCTGTTAGTCCTTCAAGACTTTAAACTGAATTTAAAGAATGTTCAAGATTTTATGGATATTTTTGGGAGACGGATTTCTTTTTATTTTTATCAATCAAATGTTAGGTCCACCAAGACCTTAAACTGGACTATTATCAAGTGTTGGGTCCACCATGACCTTAAACTGGATTTCTTATCAATTAAATGTTTGGTCCACCATGACTTTAAACTGGTAGTTCATTCATTGTTTAGTCCACTATGACTTTAAACTGGAAAATTAATATCTGCAGGATAATTCAACATTCATTGGACCACTATGGCCTTATACTGGATTACTTGTCGATCAAATGTTTGGTCCACTATGACATTAAACTGGATTATCAAATTTATTCAATCTTTGGTCAAGCCTAGGCCTTACTTAGGTATATATCAAGATATTTATGCACTTAAACGATCCTTGGTCCACCAAGACCATAAACTGGCAATCGATTATATGTTTGGTCTACCAAGACTTTAAATTGGAATGTCAATCTTGTTTGGATAACTCAATTCAATCTTTTAATTTATCACTGTCCACTAAGACTCTAAACTGGTTATTCAATTATTTCTGGAATTGGGTGCTGATAGCTTTAGGAGGTTAAAATTTTAGGTGGTGATGATGCTAAAGAAAGCATAATGGTTAATTAGGTGAAATTTGTGGCGCTTTAACATGGTCTAAAGTTAATATTATTATTGGAAGCCTGGCAAAAGTATTTTATGGGTTTGCTGTATAGCAAAGTTTGAAAATTGTGATGAAGGAATCAGAAGTTAGGATGGTAGTTGGATTTTAGGGAATGATTTTTTTTAGTGCCTCATAGTTAGGCCATTTTTTTTTGGTGTGAAGCTTGGAGGACCTTATGGCGAGATTGGAATCATAGAATTCAGCTCAGTGGGGGGCCCTATGAGGTTGGAATCAGGAGTATTCGGCTCATAGGAAGATCCACTCTCTCAATGCTGTGACAAGAAGGAAGACTGGTATATGGGAGTCTGAAGGGATTCAAATCTTGCTCTCAGTAGTGGAATCATCACAAGATTTATATTATTTTATGTTATATCAAGCCAGAGAAGAAGAAAGAACGTTTTTTATTAAAAAGATTTAAAAGAAGACCAGCTAAAACAAATTTATCAAATTATTTTATTAGAAAAGATAATTCTTTTGGAATTGCTCAACCACTTATGCAAAGTTTTAAGAATGGGGACATTCTCGATTGGAGGGAGGATGTGGTAGCCTAAAGTTTAGTATGGCACCTAAGTACATAAATGGAGTTATTACGGCGTGCAAGATTGGCGTTATTATTTTTTTATATATAAAAGGGTTTTATTTAATTTATTTGAGTTTTAAATATGAAGAAATTGGTCACGAGCGAATGCCTACACAAATACAATTTATTTTATGGAGAAGACTTATTTTTACGGTCTGAAAAATTTATAAGTGTCAAGTCAAGTCACTCAAGAACCTTGGGAAATTTTCCCAGAATTTTTACTATTTTTCTTATATTTTTAAATGAATTTTAAAGTTTTATAGAAATATTTACGTTTTCAAAAATTACTTAACTTTGATGAATTTTCACGGGGTAATTAGAGCTGCGCAGACTACGAAAATTAGTTTGGTATGTAAAAGGGAAGTAGCTCTATTATGTGTAATTTTTCTAGATTTTTTATTATAGTTCTAAGGTTCTAATTGAGTCCGGAAGTCCGGACGGACTCCGTACGGACTCCGTACGGGCTCCGGATTGACTCTGGAAGAGCTCAGGAGGGGAAAACTTAGGCACGTGACTAGGAATACTTAAGCGCTTCTCAAACTCGAAATTGGGGGGGGGACACATCATACAGCTTAATCTTTAACCACAACAGTCTCATTTTTTATTACTCAACAAATTAAATAAATTGTAATACCCTTATAACTTTATATTTTATATATAACATTTTAGAAATACTACTCAACAATTTAAATCACACTTCATACAGGGTATCTTTAGAAAGGTCTTCATCGCTGGGACTTGATTATTGCTGTCTCATAAAAATTCAAATTATTATAAAAACATAAAAGTCAATCTTTTCAGATCTTTCACTGGTACACCTTAATTGTTGTTATCAGTATTTCTTTATCAACAGCCACTTTCTTTAAATCTCAATAAGCGTTAATTATTTTAGAGTTTCATTATTTTTATCAATCAGATCCAAGTAGACTGGTTAGCTTAGTGATTTAGAATTCCCATTTTGTTATTTTTATTGGAAGGACGGGGTTTTCAGCTAAATCCACATATCTCCTCCGGATTCTGCTTACAGCAAGGTGACTGTAAGAGTTTACCTTACCATATCGTAGGAAATGATTCACTTCTGGAAGTGTATTGTTTAAGTAGGGAGATGGGGAAAACAGGATGTTTTCTATCATATGGAGAATACAATACTACTTCTACTGAATTATCACCAACCATTATTTTAACAAAAATGGTCCCAAAAAAGGATCCTTGGGTTTGTTATTTCCCTGTAAATTGAAGTGGATAGTAGATATCAGTACTTTATCACCCTTTTTAAATGTGTATTCTTTATGGGATCAATCCCATATTTTTTGGGAAAACAATAATGTTAAACATGTATGACCACCATAAGAAAGCTTAATTTTTGGTGGAAACATCTTTATTGGTGGGAATAAATTTGCACATTTTGGTGAATCTATCCACTATTACTCAACAAAAACTATAACTGTCTTTTCCTGCTGCAGAAAGACCCATGACAAAATCCATATTAATTATTTGTCATGGAGCATCAGGTGCTTCAATATGTTGCAATAATCCTGATCTTTTGCCTGTTAATTTTTTAGATTTTCGGCAAGAATCACAAGATTCAAAATAATACTTTGTGTCTTCAGACATATTAGCCCACCATGCAGTATTTTTAATTCTGACCATGATTTTTTCTAGATTAAAATTACCTGCCAATATATCATCATGAAAAAGTTGAAGATGTTTTCTTTCATAGAAGGAGGAATTAAAATAACATCAATAAGCTTTCTACTGTAATAAATATATTTATAATCAATTAAAAACTTTTCTTTATTCAAAGCATTCTGGTACTTTGGGGGGAGAGTTTTTATTAATGCATGAATTGAATCATTCTTTAAATCATTTAAGATTGTGACTAATTTATTTAAATCAGAATCTTTTTCATATGAATCCAGAATTAATTGAAATAACCCTTCTTCCATATCAGCTATATATATACCATGTATATGAATTTTATCATCTTCAGGTACATAAGTTGGGATGGAGTCATCATTTGGCAGAGGTAATCTAGAAAGCATATCTACATTGAAATGAGAATTTCCAGCCATGTGAATAATTGTCATTCTAACCCTGTATTCTTGAACAGCTAGTTTCCACCTAAAGATATATCTGTTTGGCATTTTTAGGTTTAATAGGGATTTAACTGCACTACAATAAGTAACCAATTCAAATTTTTGGTCATCTAAGTAATAATGAATGTTTTCCAAAGCTCATACAACTACTAAAAAATTTAATTGAGTGGCACCATATTTTGGTTTTCTATTTCTTAAGGTTCTTGAAATATAAAATATAACTACTTCTGAATTTTTATCATTAATAATTTGTTTTTGGTAGAGATCAGTTTCTAGTCCAAAAAAACTTGCATCTGTGTAGAGTACAAAAGTTTTATTATAATCTGGGAGAGCTAGGATTGGAGCAGACATTAAATTTTTTTTCAATGTATTAAAGGCTCTCTGGGATTTATCATTCTAGATAAAGGCAACATATTTTCTAGTTAATTTAGTAAGAGGTAAGGCTATGACTTAATAATTTTTTATATATTGTCTATAATAGCCACATATTCCCAAAAATTTTTGGATTTCTCTCACAGAAGTTGGTGCTTTCACATTTTGAATTTCAGAAACTCTGGTTTTATCTACACATATTTGTAAACCTGAAACAACATGACCTAGGAATTTCAAGGATTGAAAACTAAATTTACACTTTTTCAAGGATAAATTCATGTTAATATCATCTATCTTTTTAAAGACTATATTCAAGTGATTCATGTGCTCAGGTTTTAGAAAAAACTATGATGTAATAAATATAGACCATTAATCATCTTTCAATTATTTATTGAAGAAAAATATTATCCATCACTTTTTGAAAAACTGAAGGGGAATTTTTTGGGCCAATATGCATTTTAACATACTTATATATTCCAATGTGTGTAGCAATTAGAAAGAAATTTTGAGAGTTCTTTTAAACAGAAATTTGATGATAGACCTTGTTACATTCTAGAAAACTAATAAATTTTGCACCTTGCAAGGTAGCATGTATTGAGTTTATTCTGGGTAAAGGATAAATATAATCCACTGTATAAGTATTCAATGTTCTATAATCCCCACGTAATATAGCCTTATCTTTTTCATAAGAGACTAAGACAGGGGAGATGACACAATATTTTGGGGTAACATTGAACTTCTCAATAATGTTCATTTTCAATAGGGTAGTGAGATTATCCTCAATATCTTTTCTCTTTATTGGAGAAGCAGGATAAGTTTTTTTCTTAAGGCTGAAAAGAATTTCATTTAAGTTACAGGATATAAAAATTTTCATTTCTTCCTTAACAACACCTAATTCATGAGATCCATGAGCAAAAGCCAAAGGAAAAGAAGTAATAAAGGTAATTATAGAATTTTTCTGATCACCAAATGAAGCAGTGTTTATTTCAGACAATAAACTATCCATTTCTTTTGTTGATCTACCTTTACATTGAATCAATGAATCAAACAATTTTAAAAGGTGTGTAGAAGGTTTTTTAGAGGAAGAAATTTTAAATTTTATTTTTCCATTCTTTCTCAATGTGAAACAATTGTTTTTAGGATCTAATATGATACCAAACAGGGTTAAAATGTCATTTCCCATAATAAACCAAATGCTTAAGTTGTCATTTCTCATCACAACAAATCCACAAACAGCTCTGACAAAACCACCATTATACTTAAAGAATACAGTGGTTTTGTATTTTCCAATGGGACATAAAACAGAACCATAAACTCTCCATTTTTCAGATATCATAGGTAATAATTTACTATGATAATCTTCATTGTCAGAAGCTAGTGCTATTTCAGACACTACACTTCCTCCAGCACCAGTGTCAAGAACAACCTCAAATTTTTTACTATCTATGATAACAGGTGCTCTAAATGGAGATTTTAATATAGAATTATCAGTAATATTGTCAGTCAGTTGTCTAGAAGAGGGAAGAAGAAGGGAAAGAAAGAGAGGAGGACAAGGAGGTAATGGTGATTTGAGAAATAAAAGAAATAAAGTCTAATAAAATTATTTAATTTATTGAAGAGAAAGCAATGACGAGTAATTTGAGAGTTGACAAAAAATTGGGTTTTATTAATAATAATATTATTTCAAGTAAGGGCTATGCGCAGCAGAAACTGTGATTAATATCAGACTTAAAGCAACCTTTAAATTGTTATATAGAATTTTAATTAGAATTTTATTACTAATAAAAATAATATAAACGTGATATAAAAGTATATTAAATTTGTTGAGTGTATAGTAAGTGATGGGGCTACAGGGGATTAACCAAGGCCTTTTTATAGGCAATGGGCCCTCTGAAGCGCTACTATATTTGTAAATACAAGAAATATAATAAAATGAAACAAGAATCTAAAAGAATAAGTGAGACATAACAATGTAGAGAAAAATATGAAACAAATAATTAAAAACCCCAATTAAGAATCCAATTTTCCCACAATTAATTCCCAAATCAGTAAGTAAAAATAGTGAATAACTAAACAAGCCTGGAACATAGGAACTATGAGAAAAATAATTCAAAACAGATGGTAAAGTCTGATTTAAGGATTTTTAAGTGAAACAAAAAATATTCTGACGCAACAAAATATGTAATTAATTTCAATTTAGTATTAATTAGTTTTCCCTGACACAATTATGGGTCAAAAGAAGCGTCATTATTTATTTTTTAATACTATAAAAAATGATATTTAATATATAAATATAATTAATTAATTTAATTATATTATAAGTAAATTTTACACTTATAATTATAATATATGTTTTTAATTAATTAAATATAAATTTATAATTATTAAATACATAAAAAATGCGCCATTATTTGTAGAATATAATATATTATGTTTAATTTAAATGTATAAAAAATTTATATAAACAATAAAATTAATATAACACTTATATGTAATAAGATACTTATATAATTTTATTATGCAATAAAATATTAATTTATATACATTAAATACAATTCTTACGCCCTCTTTCAGGTCCTATAAGTTAACATATCATTTACTGGGCTCCTGGAATAGCCTGGCTGACAAATATCTTTTATGATCTCAGAATTTTCTACTGAAGATAAATCCAAGCTGAAAACTTCAGATAAATTATCTAAATATTGGAAATCTTGCTCCAGCATTAGAAATTCATTTAAAGAAACATTTTCACAAGAGATATTACTATCACATTCACTAGATAAATCATTAAGATAAACTGCAGTATTATCTGTTTCTTCAGTTTTCTCAATAAGATGAATTTTCTTGTCACAAACATGTCCTTTTGGCCATAATTTGTTAAATTTAAAACAAGTATTTGTTGCATATTTCTTTGGTGTAACTGGGGAAGAGGATTCTCCAGGTTTTTCTGAAATTTTTGATGAGGGTTTCTGCTGATCATTGAAAGAATTTAAGGGATAACTATTTGGTTCATATCTATGGTTGATTAATACTTCATTACAGATATTAATAAAAGAAGAATTTTCTCTTACATGCTCAGTTCTAGCTACAATCAAATCTCTGAGAGAATTTGGTAATTTATATAGAATTTTGTCTCTCCAATTATCATAACCCATCTTTGGATCTATAGCTTTAAGAATTTTTGTTATTTTCATTAGAAAAACAATAGGTTTTCAGAAGAGGAGGATATATATTTAGCGCTCTCATATAACTTCTGTTGTGCCAACCTGAATGCTGAACCACCAAGTTGATTCTCAATTAATGTCTCCCACTTATTCCATGTATAGTGATTGTTATCCAATAGAACAGATTCATACCACATCAGGGCTACATTGGAAAATAAATAAATTTATTTAGAAACAATTTCTTCATCTGGTAATTTATAATGAACTCTTTAAATTATCAATTCTTTGAATAAAATTTTGCCATTCAGATGAAGAATCACCATCAAAGGTAGGGTATTGATCAAGTTTAGGCCAATTTTTATTGCTACTAGGCTTTTCAACTTTAAGATTGGAACTATTAATAGTAATTAATTCTTGAAGCCTAGAAAGGTTTTTAGAAATTTCATTGATTGAAGAAATGGCTAGTTTATCATGAGTATTAAAATATTTTTTGTTGGTCACAAAAGATCTCATAGACTCATTTTCAGATTGATTTATGGCCACATTAAAATAGGAGCTTCTTTTTTCAGGTTTTTTACCTTTATTTCTAGTAGTAGGATTTTTTACCACATAATAATGTTAATCAGGAATAACTTTTAATGTAGATAATTTTCCCTCAAGATTTGAAATTTTATTTTCTTAACTTAGGAATATAGGAAAGTTGATCATAAATTTATGCAAGAGATAGAACATTTCTGTCTTCCTCTACTGCGCATTTATTACTCAAGGTTTGGAAATCAATTCTCAATTTTTTCAATTCACTGTGTAAGATCTTATTATCATTTTTCAATGAAGTGTTTTCATCTATGAGAAGTTTCAATCCACTAATAGCTTTATGCAGATGATGATTTTTATCTGAAAGTGATTTGTGATCATTTTTTATACCTTTTTGTTGAGAAATTAAATGATTTAAGGTGTCTTTTAATTTAAAATAAGCTGTATCTTGTACAGAAGAACTCACTTTACAATGTAAATGCAAATTATTTAATTTGTCATTTTCATGCTATAATAAATCTTTCAAGACTTTGTCTTTTATTACAACAAAATCAGTAGTAAATTTCAAACTTTATTTAGAAGTTTTTTCAAGTAAGACATAAACTTTAAATTCAACAGAATCATTTTTAATTTCAAGAGAAGGATTTACTAAAGAAGTTGAAGTTAAATGTAAAGGCTCATCAAATGAAAATTTACTGATTACATCATTAGGGCTACTCATAACAGGAATTTGTTTTTCAAGAGGTTTAACAGCTCTCTCACTACTCCCAACAATATTACCTGAAAAATAAGATTTAGTATTATGCATACTAACATGCTTATCAAAAAGGTTACTCACCATGGCAGAGGAGGAAAAATCCCCTGGGCCCGAGCCTTGTTTTTTCTGCTTCCCTGGTAAGGATGGGAAGGTTGAGGATGGTAATTGTTTGTCCTGGATGGGAAAGTTTGATGATTTAGAGGAGATTACACATTCCTATGATAATGATTCATGAGATAATCCCATTTCCAATGCTCTACCTCCATAGTCTTTGAGGTTTTTTGAGGATGGTGTGGGCTTGGCTGTATAGGTTGATGATGTCTTTGGCTGCTCTTTACCAGCCCTTGCATCTGATCCCAAAGAATATCCACTCTGGCTTTGTACTTCATATTTTCTATTTTAATTTCTTTTATATGACCTGATAGGTTGTCTACCTGCTGTGCCAAAGGGATCTTTTTTATTTTTTTTATTTTTTAAGGGACTTTCCAGATTTATTAGAGGTTTGGCTTCTTTCTGAATTGTTGGAGGAGGAAGTTTTATCACTTCACCTGACATTTCTATGTCCTGAAGAGTTTGATGGCTTTCTGTCAGCTGATGAATCTTTATAAGTTAATTTTAATGAATCAACAGATTCAACATCAAAATCCACCCTTATTTCATCAACATGTATATTATACATGCTGTCAGTTAAGTTTCTAGATATAAAATCTGTATACTAACAAGAAAAAAAATCAAAGTCAATCAACAATGATTTAAATTTAAATTTGTGAGATAAAATAAAAATTTTCAATTAATATTTTAAATCAAAAATATGAGAAACAAAATTATATTTATTATTATTATTATTTATTTATATAACAATAATCAAAAAAATCTTTATTTCAATGAATTTTAATTTGATTATATTTATTAAAATAATAACCAACAAAATTTTAATTGGGACTAAACACTAAGTGTTATTATTGTCAACCAATATTATCAAGTATTAATAATAATTAATTTAATAATTAATCAGAAAATACTGACATCCTAGGACTAATAGAGTTATTCTATAATTGTTAGCTAAGAAAAATATAATTTTTTTTGATTACTTACATGCAGTTACTCAGCAAAATAGCTAATGACACTTTTATTGCAATAAAAGCTAAAGTCAAAAATTTTTAGGAGCAAAGATTAACTTACTATAGTGTTTGAAATATCAAACTGAAATATATAGTTTTTAAGTATATATAAACTGTTAGTCTAAAATCCTGGTTCAAATCAAAGCTGTGGCAAAAGTTTGTTTTTTGCACAAGGGTGGTCTATGTGTTGAGTTGTTTGTCCAAAAAGTTGCTAAATGTTGTATTAGGAAAGGCTCCCAATTGGTTGCTGGTTATCCAAAAGAAGAAGGAAAATACAACAGAAAGAGAAGTAGATAAGCAACTAAGAAGAAAAGAAGAACTAAAAAAACTAACTAAAAGATTTTAAAATAAAAATAAGGATTTTAACAAAACCAACTATTAGACATGACAATTTAATTTCAACACATAAATAAATTTTATTCTCTTCACTATAATAATAAAGATTCAAAAAATTGAACCACTCTTAGAGAAACCTTGTATATAGAGTCATTTCTTATTTTATTATGCTAAACAAAGTAATAAAATTGATAGAAAGAAACTTATATTTGAAAATAAAGTATTTGAATTGTAAATTGTAAAGTAATGTAAGTAATTCAGACTACAAGGTGAGAAACCAAAGCCTTTAAATAGGTAAGTGAGGCCCTATGAGATGTTACTAAGTTCATATACAGAGTAAAATAAGGGAAACAATTTAAATGAAGTGTAACAAGGAAATAAGTGTTGCTATGTAACTATTTACTAAAACAGAATAAAA
Organism: Hemileia vastatrix; assembly: GCA_030280995.1. Taxonomy (NCBI): domain Eukaryota; kingdom Fungi; phylum Basidiomycota; class Pucciniomycetes; order Pucciniales; family Zaghouaniaceae; genus Hemileia; species Hemileia vastatrix. The sequence goes on along the minus strand of JASXTE010000008.1, from coordinate 25,418,369 downwards.
GAATACCAATGTATCCACCCTTTTGACCCTGAAACAATTTAATAGTTTAAATAATATACTGATTTGGTAAGCAACAGAAAAATGTAACTATAGTAATTACAAAACACATTACATTTTTGTTATATTGTAAAAAAATGTAATTTTTTTTAGTGAAACAAGAAAAGTATACTATTTGTGACATAAAATTTGTTATACTTAGTTAATATAGTTTAAAACAATATTGAGTAAGTAAATTAACTTTTTTTACTAGTCTAATAATAATTAAAGTTTAAACAAGTAAGTATTTTATTAAAATTACTATTTTATTAAAATAATCAAATTAAATGTTTTACTTGTTTTAATTTATTTATTTATTTACTTATATATTTATTTATTAATTGATTTATTGACCCCATTGTGAGTAAAAAGAGTTATAAATGGCTTTATAAAGTATTTTATTTTTATGATTTAATATATATAATTAAATAATTACATTATAAGTTGATGTTATTACTTATAATAATTTGATGTTATTACTTATAAAAATTTGTAATTAGTTAATTATTAATTTATAATCATTAAGTACATAATAATATACCAACCTTTTTATAAAATATATATTTATATTGTATTTAAATTTATTTACAGTATATATAATAATAAAATTAATATAAAAATTTATTTAAAAAAATATTGTTATATAATTTTATTTATATATAATATTTAATTTGTATATATTTAAATCCAACTTTTCTCTTATTGTATTTAACATAAGATTTTACTTGACTATCAATAGAGCCTGGCTGAAAAACACTATTCCATTTTTCAATTTGAAGGAATAACCTCTGTTTGAGTTCATTTTTTATTTTTCTTGTCACAAAATTCTTATTTGGTTATTTGGGGACCCAAATAGAACTTATGAAATTTAAGTTTTGACAGTTCTTCATCTGACTTTTTATCAAATAACTTAATAACCCCTTTTAATATCAACAAACTTGAAAATTTTATGTATTCCATTTAATTGAGCCTCATATCAACTTGATTTGTGTCTAGTTTAACCTCAGTTTGAAAATATGTGGAAGATTCCTGGAATCAAGTTTTTGCCTATGTGTGACTTTGTGTACCCCTATTTTAAGACTAAATTTAATAAGAAGTAAAAATGGAGTTTTTTGTGGGTTTTTAACAATTTTGACTTTAAATTGACATATATTTTGGTGTGGTTTCTATCATCAAGATTAATAATGCCATATCTGAGATGATTAAATTTCAGATACAAGCACTTTTGTGCTCAATAATGAGTAGAACAATGATTTTTTAATAGGTGATCAAAGAGAGAATATGCTAGAGCTTTTTCCTCTTATTAATTTGAATTTTAAAGAATTCAATCTTTCAAAATACAAAGTTATGTCTTGGTTAAACCTATGATATTCTTTCTGATTCAGTTCATACAAGTTAACAGTACTTTTAACCTTCTTGTTAAAGTATTCCATTAGAAATAAAATGAGAAATAATAATAATTATGATCCTCTGAAACAATTTTTAGGATTAAAATTTCATTCACTAGAATAATGTGAACTTAGTGAAAAATTTCCTCCAAAATATTTTGGTATAATTTTCTATTCAATTTTATTTTTAAATATCATTTTTTTTAAAAAAATGATGGTGTGGTAGGATAAAAAGTTATGATGACTATGAAAAGACCAGACTTAGTTCCCTTGGAAATTTAGCCAATTTTCATGCATTTTAGAGATTTTAAACTTAGAGAAAAACTGAAAATAGAGAGATTAATCTCTGTTAAAAACATGTAATAATACATATAGTTAGACTTGTAGTGATGATTAGAGAGATACTATAAAAAATCTTTGTTAAATTGAAAGTTGGCTAAGAACACCCAACTATTTTTCAAGATCTTGTTTTAACTTTAATTGTATGGTGATATAGAAAATTTAAGAGGACAGATGGTTTAATATTCTTGATAAAAATTCCTATATGGCTTTGGTATTGATGATGATGATTTGGAGATTGGAATTACTACTGTTTTCAAAAAGCTCAATGTCGTGTGTCCTTTTTATGAGGAAATGGATAATCTTTTTGGTTCCCAAGTGGATTTCAACCCTTGTTTTATACACAATACTACTAAGGATATGCCCTCTGGATCTCAACAAGCCAATAATTCTCCTAACACACCTGAAACTCAAGGACATTAATCCCCTCCTGCTTCTAACCATAGTTCACCTGAAGATGATCCCAACTATCAAGCATAACAATTATTTTGGAGTAGATGTGAGTCCTCAGAGCCCCAAAATTTAAATGTATTTTTACTTTCTCTTTTTTCTTCAATTATTTGCTAAATTTCTCATTCTTTCTTTTCTAGTCTCCTACTACTCAAAATCAAATTTTTAGAAAGAATAAAATTTCCAGAAATGAAAATCCTGCTTTACAAGCTGCTTTAGATGAACTTCCTGAACCCTCTAGCTCAAACTCCAAACTAAAGTGTTGGGATTCAACTTCAAGGAACTTGAACCATCTTTCAAAACATAGTAATATTTTAAGCACCTCTTTATCCTTCCTTGATGATTATTTTTAGATAAATGATATAAGTAAGATTTAGTCACTATATATCTTCTTCAATAAAATATTTACTTTTTTCTATTCAATTTTCTCATCAAAATATTCTATTACAAAAAATGCCTTTGACTTTGAGAAGATGAAGTTTGATCATATGCTAATGAAAGATGAAAGGTCCTTAGATTTGGAGGAATTTTTTTTGCTTCAATCAAATTTTGAAAAGGCTAAATTTGAGGCAGAGGGGATGGAAAGAGCTCACCTTTCCTTAGAGAAAAAAAAGACTCTGCATTTCAAAGACAAATGGCCAGTTGTGAATTGGAAAAATAAGACAGTTTTAAAAAAAGAATCCATTAAATAATGTATAAAAAATGGCCAATAATATGAGGACATTAAAAAATTACTTGACTTTTTTAATTGATTAATTGTTTTTTTGGTTAATGGTTGGGGAATGACTTTGATAGTTACTTTTAATCTTATCAAAAATAATTATATCATGAGATTCTGATAAAATCATTTTGCCTTAATGGACTCTAAAATATTTTACTTTTGGAATTACAGATGGTAAAATAATACTGACACTTGAGCAAAATCCTCATCACCATCATAAGTTCATCATAACCACAAATTTGAATTTCTAAATAGAGCTAAGTCGTCAAAATTATATATCTGTTTGATAAATTTGGCAATACCATCCCCTGCATTTTCTTGAAGCAAGGGGTGGGTATCATCAAATATTTCTAAGTCATCAATTTTCCATGTCAGATTTGAAAATCTGGCAATACCCTCCCCTGCATTATATTGAAGTAAGGGATGAAAATCACCAAAATTTAATATTATTCCATAAATTAATAAATGAATAAATAAGATAAATCAAATTCACTAGTTTTAAAGTAATGAAAATTCCTCAAGAAAAAATGTGGATCAAGTCTAAAACTAAGTTTGGGACTTTCCACAGGTATAGTCAAGATGAACCCCATAAAATAATTTAATGTTATCATTATTACCATTTATACAACACAAGGTGGTTGGCTCATTAATTTTGTCAGCCAGGCTACTAGACTTACCCAGTGAAATAATTAATTATTTACTGGATGAAGCCGCACCCTATCATTTTTAATTATCATTTAATTATCATTTAGTTACATTAAAATTAGTTATAATAAATTAACTAATTACAAAATGTTAAAATTAAATTAATTAATTAAATAAATAATTAAAATTAAAATTATAATTTTGTCCCTTATATTTTTCTCTAACACCGTGCTCATTTGACAGGTTGTGAAAAAATAAAATTTTATATTAAAAAATAAATACAAAGATAAAATAAGATTTAAATATTCAAATAATATTAAATATATACAAAAAAATCAAATTTCTTATTTAGGATTGACTTTTACAGTAAATATTAAAAATATTGATGTATTTCTGACATACTCTGTAAATACATCTTTTTGACGCCATCTTTTTAGAATAACTTTATTATTTGAAATACTCTTTCTGGAATGTTCTTTTTCTCTCTCTTTTCCTACTGTTTTTAGAATTTGTTTTCCGTGCTTTGTCTCTCCTTTGCCTATAAAAGGCCTCTCTTTTTGTTGTCTTTTGATCATTCTATTTTACCATACCATTTTATTACAACAATTAACCAAATAAACACTTATTCTTATATTCTATATCATTAGTATTTACAATAGCGTAATTCTAATTTATAAATTATATTAATATTTTAATCCTACCTCTTTTATTGAGTAAAAATATTCATCTTTGAATTAAGAAATACGTACAAAATTGTTGAGAATCCATTTAAGCCTTTTAAATCCTCGTAGAACTACGTACCAAATCTTCTAGACAAAAAGTGTACCTTGACAATTGGGAACCTTTCCGAAATATCGACGGCGCAACGTTACTTGAGGCGTAATCGAGAGGACCATCGGCGTAGAAGCACCTGTAAAGGATGAGTGGAGGCAAGAAAACGACGAACGTCATACGTCACGTGATAAAAGTTTTTGCTGCGAACGGGAATCGAACCGCGCTCCAAAACTTAAGTTCATATACTGACTAAAGATCGTATATATCGTGGTAATTATTGTGATTACTATTTGTGGGTTACTCTTCACTCTTCATTTGCTACGTATTTCCTTTTACTCAGCACTCTGTAAGTGGCATTAATTTGCTCATTTTGCAGGGGGAGGTGTCTGGTAATTGGAATTTAATTTTATTATTATATTTTTTTTTATTTTTCCTGGTTGACCATAATAGAGCAATAACTGTTCTTAGTCCCAGAGGTAATAAAATAATTATATATTAATATTAATTATTATCATTTTTCAGTTGACAATTGTCCTGATTAATTTGAATTTTAATTGTTCCAGTTGACAAACTGTCCTGACAATAATATATTTTATTAAATAAAATAATTATTATAATTTTTCAGTTGACATTTGTCCTGATTAATTAATTGTTCCAGTTGACAAATTGTCCTGACAATTATATTTTTTTTTTAATAAATAATTAACATTTCATTACTTCAGTTGACTTTGAGTCCTGGTAATCCAATAAATCTTTTTAAGTAATAAAATTCATATTTAATTTACTTCAGTTGACATTAAGTCCTGGTAGTTAATTAATCAGTTAAAATAATTTTATTAATAAAGATTCATATTTGATTATTTCAGTTGACAATAAATCCTGGTAATAAATTAGTTGATTTAAATCCTGAAAATAAAAATTAATAGATATTCTAATTTATTTCTACAGTTGATTGCATTATCCTGGTTTTAAATTTTTTTTTTTATTAATTTTATTTAAGTTGATTTTTATCCTAAAAAGATTTTTTTTATTTATTTTTATTTTATTTCTGTTAAATAAAAATTAAAAATAAAAGACTAATTAATTTTGTCTCTTTTCCTTCATTTCAGTAGAATCTTAAAATGACTGATCAAAGTGGTTTAGCTGCACGTGAAGAAGAACTAGACTTAATTGATTATGATGAGCCTACTTCTGTAAGTTCTCCTTTAACAAGAAGAATTTCTCAAACTAATAAATCCTTGCCCCAAACAGGATGTGGAAATGGAAGAAGTAGAAATCCTAGTGGACAATACTCAGGATCAGAAACCCAGGACAAACCCACCAGAAGAGCTTCCAAGAGGCTTCAAAATAAAAAAGATGCCGTTGTCCCAGCAGATAAAGAATCTGTCAACCCACATAAAGGAGTTAAAGACAGACAGCTTAAAACTAAAGGTAAGGGTAGATGCCTTGGAAGAATGGGAGAAAAGAAACAATACTTCTCTCCAAGAGAAAAGGAAACCTCTTCCTCCCAGGGATAAACAACAATTGGCTCCCCAATCCCAAGAGATGGTAGAAGTGTCCAAGTGGCAGTGGGACTGGCTCAACACTCAGTGGGACTACTTAGCTCAAAATCAGCATCAATTACCTCAGGTAGGTCCATCAAGGCCCACCCAGGCAAACCCCACTCCTCCCCACCCTTATCAAGGAGGCAAAAGAAGAAGGAAGCCCAATATGGTGATACCCAGCAAACCCTGGTACGTCCCTCTATTGATTCTCAAGTGCCTTTTCTTGTGGCTGACTCTGTTCCTTCAGGTAAATCTGGAAGGCAAGATGAAACCTTGAGACCTATAGAGGCTGGGAATAGTAGACAGTTATCTCATGTATCCAATCCATTACTTTTAATTGCTACCTCAATGATTAATCCTGATATGGCTGTGATTGATGAAACTCTTGACCCTGAGTTCTATGAGAGTCTGGAAAGTTACTCAGTTTCCTTATTGAGAAACACTCCGGATGTAGCAAGAATTAATGATGAGCACTTGAGAGATATTATTGCCAAGCAAAATCATATAATGAACAATATGCAATTGACTCAGAGATATAATAGTTTGTTAACTGATCAGGGTTATCAAGCATTAAAAAGTGAAGCACAGAGAGTCTCTGATGAATTGTCTCATTACAAAGCAACCCATGAAAAGAAAATTGCTTTATGGCAAAATATAAAAAATGATTTGTCTAAACTAAAAGATACTGTATCTGCCTGTTGCCAGGAGGTAGAGATAGATAAGATAAATCTGGAAAGATTGAGTGACCAGTTGTCATCTTTTCAACATAAAAATCAATTATCTTTTGCAACTGTCAATGAAAGTTTATCTAGTCTTCCAAGAATGAAAACAAGACGAACAACCATTGAAGAAACATTGAACTCATTGTTAAATGACCAAAAATATTCTGACAATTCTGTGAAGGAACATATAGTGCAGGATTCTCAACCAGTACCTGTGGCTAGTTCGTCTAAAATAAAAATTGATCCAGAAATACCTGTTGATAACACTGAGTTTCCATCAAAAACTGATGATGCACCAGGATCTGCAACAGAAGGATTAAACAATGAGATTTCAGCACAATTAGAGAAATTACAGCTGCTTCTTACTCAGAAACAAGCTAGTACTAAGGAGACTCCTTCAAATCAAAAGAATTGGCCAAAACTTGACCAGTACCCAACATTTGATGGTGATTCTTCCTCTGATTGGCAACAATTTATTTGCAGAATTGATAATTTAAAAAATTCTTACAAACTCCCAGATGAGGAAATTGTGTCCAAATTAATTTCTTTGTTCACTAATGTTGCCCTGATGTGGTATGAATCTGTTCTCCTGGATGGGAATGACTATTCATGGGAGGATTGGAAGAAATTAATTAAAGCACAATTTGGTGGCTCCAAGTTCAGAATGGCTCAACAAAGGCAGTATGAGGAAACTAGATATAGCTCTTCTACTGATAAACCTATTGAGTTTTTAATGAAACTTGTAAAAATCTTAAGGGCAATGGACCCAAATATGGAGTTTGATTTATGGAAGGACAGGATCCTCTATAAATTACCAATGTCTCTGAGAGACTTGATTGTGGCTAGGACTGAGTTCTCCAAAGAACCCTCTTCTTTCATTAATACTTGCAATGAGATACTTCTAAACAATAAGTATGATGCAAGAAGATTCATTCCTAGGACCCCTTTGGAGAAACCCTCCACTTACCAACAAAAACCTCTGGAAAAGGTTGGTAAACCTTCTGCCCCTGTTGCACCAAAGAAGTATGCAACAAACACTTGCTTCAAGTGCAACAAGCCTTGGCAGAAAGGCCATGTTTGTGACAAGAAGATAAATCTTGTGGAACAAACAGAGGAGCATGCTGATGACACAGTGGCACTGGATGATACATCAAGTGATTGTGCCAGCAATATTTCATATGAATCTCAACAAGAAATCTTGATGCTGGAAGAAGATATTCATTATTTAAATACTATTGACATTGATAATAATGATTTATCTACAGTTGAGGATGCTGAGATCATAAAGAACATTGAGGATAACTCAATTGTTATTGCCCCTCTTAAGGCACCAGTCTTGATTAATGGAACCAGCATTGAAGTTGTTCTGGATTCTGGAGCTGGAGGAAGTGTGGTATCTGAAAGAGCACTTGCCTCAGTAGATCAAGACTATAAATCTAACCTGTTGCCTATCATTTCTGAAAATTGGAGAGGGTATGGCTCTGTTTTGTCCCCCATTGGTAAATACAAAGCCACAGTGTTTTTTAAATATAACCATGGTTTTGTAAGAGCTATTTGTGATTTTGTTGTCATGAAAAATGATAACTTGAGCAATTGGTTTATTGTAGGGAATGATATTTTAACCAAGTATGGCATAAAATTGGATCCCTCAAACCAATGTTTCACAATGGGGTTGAATGGGAAGAGAAAATTTAAAATTTCCTCCCCTAAAAAATTATTAAAACCAGAATTGAACACATGTAATTCTGTGGTTCAATATAAAGGAAGATCTACAAAGGAAATGCATGCCCTTATGTCTGAAATTGACAATGCCTCTTTTGGAGAACAACTTTCTGGTGAGGATAAAGATTCCATCATTAACTTGATAAAATCTTTTCCTATGGCCTTTGCTCATGGGTCACATGAACTGGGATTAGTTAAAGAGGAAATGAAACTTTCATTGTCTTGCCCATTAACTGATATACCACCTAGTTTAAAGAAGAAGCCTTATCCTGCTTCTCCCACAAAGAGAAAAGATATTGAAGATAATATCTCTACCCTTTTAAAAATGAATATTATTGAAAAGGTAGTTGAAACACCTAAATATTGTGTTATCTCACCTGTCCTAATTTCTTATGAGAAAGATAAAGCCAGGTTATGTGGTGATTATAGAGCACTAAATACTTATACTGTTGATGATATCTATCCTTTACCTAGAATCAGCTCTATACATGCTACTTTACAAGGTGCTAAATATATCAGCTGTTTGGATGGTAATAAGGGATATCACCAGGTACCTGTTGAGAAAAACTCTCAGAACTTTCTGATGATTGCCACTCATATGGGTATTTATAAGTATATTAGGATGCCATTTGGCCCTAAAAATGCCCCTTCTGTTTTCCAAAAAGTAATGGATAACACATTCCATCAAGAGATAATTGAAGGTTGGCTGATGGTTTATATTGATGATATCATTATATTCTCAAAAACATTTGAGGACCATCTTAAACACCTGTGTAAAGTATTCCAGAAAATGGACGAAATAAATATGACACTTGCTTTGAAGAAATGTAAATTTGGTTTCCATTCTTTAAAAGTTCTTGGCCATGTTGTTTCAGGCTTACAGATATGTGTTGACCAGAACAAAGTGGCAGCCATACAACAGGTGAAAGCTCCTACAACAGTAAGAGAGCTCCAAAGTTTTTTGGGAATGTGTGGATACTATAGACAGTATATTAAAAATTACCAAGTCATAGCTTTACCCCTTACCCAATTAACTAGAAAGGATGTTGCTTTTGTCTGGAATAGTGAAAGACAAAGAGCCTTTGACACTATGAAACACTGTTTGATGTCAGCACCAATTCTTGCTTTACCTGACTTTGATCAACCATTTGTTTTGTACACTGATGCCAGTTTCATTGGTCTTGGTGCTGCCCTCCATCAAAAACAAGTGATAAATGATAAAGTTTCAGAAGTAGTAATTTGTTATATTTCAAGAACCTTGAGAAATAGTGAATTGAAATATGGTGCTACTCAATTAGAGTGTTTAGCTGTAGTATGGGCTCTAGAAAAGCTTCATTATTACCTAGATGACCAGAAATTTGAGCTTGTCACTGACTGCAGTGCAGTTAAATCCCTTTTAAACTTGAAAACACCTAATAGACATATGTTTAGATGGCAGCTGGCTGTTCAAGAGTACAGAGGGAGAATGACAATTGTTCACAGAGCTGGTATTGGTCACTCAAATGTGGATATGTTATCAAGGTTACCCTTACCAAATGATGACTCAAATCCTGCATATGATCCTGAGGATGAAATTATCCATATCCATGGGATATATGTGGTTGATATGGAGGAAGAGCTATTACAGCTTATTCTGGAATCATATGATAAGGACACTGACTTGAAAAAGTTATGCACCATATTAAATGATCCAAAGAATGCTTCAATACAAGCATTAATTAAAACCCTTCCACCAAAGTACCAAAAAGGTTTGGAAAAAAGAAAATTTTCAATTGATGAAGGATATCTATATTATAGAAGAAAGTTGAGTAATGTTATTGTTATTCCTCCTTCTATGAAAGAAATCATCTTGAAAATTTGTCATGATGAAATATTAGCTGGACATTTTGATCTTGACAAAACAGTGATCAGAATTAAGAACACTGCTTGGTGGGCTAATATGTCTGAAGACACAAAATTATATGTTGAATCCTGTGATTCATGCCAAAAATCAAAAAGATTAACTGGTAAAAGAGCAGGATTAATGCAACATATTGAACCTCCTGATGCCCCATGGCAAATAATAAACATGGATTTTGTAACAGGATTACCTATTGCTGGTAAAGACAGTTATAACTCTTGTTGGGTTATTGTGGACAGATTCACAAAAATGTGTAAATTTATCCCTACCCACAAGGATGTTTCCACTAAAGAATTAGCTTTCTTATGGTGGTCTCATATGTTTAATACTGCTGGTTTTCCTAAAGCCATAATCTCTGACAGAGACCCTAAATTTACTTCTGAATTTTGGATGTCTCTGTTGGATGTTTGTGGTTGTGATCTGAAACTTTCTACTGCCCATCACCCTCAGACTGATGGTTTAGCTGAAAGAATGATTCAGACTTTAGAGGACATGATAAGAAGATATTGTGCCTTTGGCCTTGAGTATAAAGATAATGACAGATTCACTCATGATTGGGTTACCTTACTTCCTGGGTTAGAATTTGCTTATAATAGCACTGTTCATTCTGTTACTCAAAGGAAGCCTTTTGAGCTCTGGCTTGGATATGTTCCTAATACTCCTGCCCAAATTCTCAATAACAAAATACCTAAATTGGATATACATCCTGGTGTAAAATCTTTTCTTCAAATGCAACAACTATGCAGAAATCATGCTCAAAAATTTATTGAAAAATCATTTGAATATGAGAAGAAAAGATGGGACAAATCCCATAAAGAATACACTTTTAAAAAGGGTGATGAAGTGTTGATTTCTACAGTCCACTTCAACTTACAAGGTAATAACAAATTAAAAGATCCATTTGTTGGTCCTTTTGTTGTCAGAAGAATGATTGGAGATAATGCAGTTGAAGTTATTCTGTATTCCCCATATGACAGAAAACATCCTGTTTTTCCAATATCTCTTTTGAAACCTTACACATCCAATAGTGATTTATTTCCAAAAAGGAGGGGTAGACCAAAGAAAACCCCAAATGAAATCACTGAGACAGCAGAAATTGAAAAAATTTTAAATGACAGAATAGTCACTGCTGAGAAAGGTACAGAATACTTATTGAGATTCAAGAATAAATCATCTGAATATGATTCTTGGATACCTGGGAAGGAGATATCTAATATTCCTACTCTACTAAAAAAGTATAAAAAGAAAAAATCATAGCATTTTTTTTTATTGTTTTTTTTAGAGTGAGGGAGTGTCAGCCAGGCTACTAGACTTACCCAGTGAAATAATTAATTATTTACTGGATGAAGCCGCACCCTATCATTTTTAATTATCATTTAATTATCATTTAGTTACATTAAAATTAGTTATAATAAATTAACTAATTACAAAATGTTAAAATTAAATTAATTAATTAAATAAATAATTAAAATTAAAATTATAATTTTGTCCCTTATATTTTTCTCTAACACCGTGCTCATTTGACAGGTTGGGAAAAAATAAAATTTTATATTAAAAAATAAATACAAAGATAAAATAAGATTTAAATATTCAAATAATATTAAATATATACAAAAAAATCAAATTTCTTATTTAGGATTGACTTTTACAGTAAATATTAAAAATATTGATGTATTTCTGACATACTCTGTAAATACATCTTTTTGACGCCTTCTTTTTAGAATAACTTTATTATTTGAAATACTCTTTCTGGAATGTTCTTTTTCTCTCTCTTTTCCTACTGTTTTTAGAATTTGTTTTCCGTGCTTTGTCTCTCCTTTGCCTATAAAAGGCCTCTCTTTTTGTTGTCTTTTGATCATTCTATTTTACCATACCATTTTATTACAACAATTAACCAAATAAACACTTATTCTTATATTCTATATCATTAGTATTTACAATAGCGTAATTCTAATTTATAAATTATATTAATATTTTAATCCTACCTCTTTTATTGAGTAAAAATATTCATCTTTGAATTAAGAAATACGTACAAAATTGTTGAGAATCCATTTAAGCCTTTTAAATCCTCGTAGAACTACGTACCAAATCTTCTAGACAAAAAGTGTACCTTGACAAATTTTGTTTAGAAAATTGAAATATCAGATTTATTTATTAAACATTTATGAAAGAATAAAAAATATATGATTACTTTACAAATCCCCCTAATTTTTTGATATACCTAAAGTTTTATTTAATTTATTACTTTTACCTTCTTTTTTTACCTTATCTATCTTTGGATTAGCTTTTGAATTATTTGGAATGAACAGCCAAAATGAGTAAAGTTGTGACAAGATTCCAAACCTGGAGGAAATTTTGTTGTTTGGTTATTATTAAGAAAAGAGTTCCAAATTGATTTGATGATTCCATTTCCTAATCCAAAATTAATTATGAATCTATGATCTGGTAAATATAAACTGTGTCCTTTGCTCTTATCAGGTGAAGGAATAGGTTGTCCAGTAATAGGATTGGTATAAGAGAAGATCCCCAAAGTAAGATAATTTGCATCATTTGAATTGGTATGTATCTTGTTATGAAATCCAGAATGGGTAATTATAACATTTGAAAAAAATAGATACTCATTGCTAATTTCTTCCATTTCAGAGTCGCACCAATTTGGAATTCCAACTCGGGTTTCAAGTTCGTGATTTTTTTGAAAAGCTTTATTACAGAGTTTTTAAGTCAAAGAGCAAGAAAAGAATTAAAGGAAGGTAAAGAATCCCATTTTCAAAAATCATTATATATTTCCGCTTTAGATTAATTTCTGAGTAAAGAACAGATTCCTATAGAATTAAAATGAGTGAACTACATTAAGAATGAATCAATAAAGATTATTATACTTACCAAGAGAATATCCTTTAATAAATCCTGGTCTTCATCCTAAACCAATCATGATACCACCAAGCAAATTCTTATTCCTTATTGGTAAGCAAACCAAAGCCATTTGATATAGTGTCATAATGAGATCAGATAGTTGAATGAAGGATTCATCTTTAAGTCCATTAAATGAATGATTTTTGTAAATAAATTGAGGTTTAAAAGTATTACTGATTACAGCTTTAGCTTCATCACCTCCAAATTTGGTTAGATATTCAATATCTTGAGGTAAATTCTTGAGATATTTATTCTTTATTTAATTTAGTTTTATAATACCTGATTTTTGATATATTCCCAAATAAAATATTCAAGTATATTTTTTTATCATTCTTTTATTTTTATAAGATTGATCATCATTTTTTATTTTTGAAGGTTTGGAAGAAAATTGAATTGAAGTAGAAATTAAAGAAGATGATAAAGAAGATAATAATGAAGATAGAGGTGTAAGGCTTGAATCAGAAGAAACAGATTTTTTTTTCAGAAATATTTTTAGACAAATTTTCATTTTTTGACAATTTTTCTGAAATTTTTTTTGATGATGGAAATGAAGTAGAAATTGAAGAAGATGATAAAGAAGATAATGATAAAGATAGAGGTGTAAGGCTTGAATCAGATTAAACAGATATATTTTTTTCTGAAAAAATCTTTTACTGGTCAAAAAAACATCAAACTTTTTTTAAAAATAATTAAAAACTCACACAATTTAAATTAAATAACTTTAAAGATTATTACTTTACTTCCATTTGATGAGTTTTTTTGGTTAGTTCTGGACAAAAAAACTAAAAAAAAGAAAAAAAATTAGATTTTAATAATAATTTTCTGTCAATTTTTTAATTGCTCCCTCATTGGTTCCTGTAAAACCTCTTTGTTAATGTTTTCATTACTCCTTCATTATTCCCCTTTCTCCCCTTGTAAAGCTTCTCCAAATCCCATTGTAAACTCCCTCCAACCCCCTAAATCCTCACCAAAACAGCCCCAAAACACCCCCACACCCTCTCAAAACCACCCCAAAAGACCACCCTAAAACCTCTCCAAAACCCCCTAAACTCCCTCCTATAACCCCCTTGAATAACCCCCTCAATCTCTCTCTAAACCCGCTTCAAACCCCCCCCAACTAAACCCCCTTCAAAACCCTCCCTTAACCCGCCCCAACCTGTTCAATTGATAAAAAACAATTTTTATCAACCATTTTTTAATAAGTAAATAGGGAGGGGGGAATAGAAGCGGGTGTAGGGGGGATTTGAGGGGGTTATAGGGGAGGTTTGAAGCAGGCATAGGGGGGGTTGAGGGTGTAATAGGGGGGAGGAAAAGGGGTTTTGAGGGTGTAATAGGGGGAGGAAAGGGGGGTTTGAGGCAGCCAAGGAGGAAGGAAAGGGGGGTTAGAGGCAGGCAAAGAGAAGGGAAAGTTGGGAATGAAGACACCAAGGAGGGGGGAAAGGTGGGATAATGACCAGGCTAAGGAGGGATAAAGAGGGGATGGTGGAGTTTAAAAAAAAGAGTTAATTTAACCTTGAAAACCAGAAAAAGAACCACTTAAAAAAAGAAAACAGAAAAAAATTAAAAAAATCATAAGTAGCAAACAAAAAATCAAAAGAAATGAATAAAATGACTTACCTGGAGAGATGAGATTAGAAAATAAATGAAACCAAAATGTTTGAGGGACTTTGAGCAGAAGTGAAAAAGGATATAAGGGATGAATAAAAAAAAGGAATGAATGAAAACTCATGCAATAGCTGAAAATATGTGATTTCATTTTGAGGTGGTGACCAAAAATAAAATAGACAGGGAAAAAGAGAATTCCACTGAAAATTCAAAAAAAAGTCAATATGCAAAAATAAAATTACAAAATCAAGAGAATAATACATGCAACTTAATCATTTGAAGAGTATGAAAAAAATTAAAAGGGTTTTATTGAGAAAATTTGGAGTATTATTGGCATGATGATGGAGTGTATCTCAGTGAGAAGAAAGATTAATAGTAGATAAAAATGAAATGAAAATCATGATAATTTAAGAAAAAAATAATAAATCTCCCAATGTGCTAGTGTTATTGGAAGAATTTTTGCCCATATGCTAGTGATTTGAGAAATATAAGAGTTGGATATAGTGGGAGGTGTTTCAACTTGTTCATCTTTATACAACTCTAACCATTGATCTTTGAGGTCAGCAAGTAGGTTATGAAGTATAGTGCAGCACAGATTCCAGTTGATCACTTTCTCCATTTCTGACCTATTTCTAAGAGGACTTCTTAATTCCCTTGAACTTGAAAAACAAGCTTTCAAGATTCCAATAGAATTTTCAATAAGGACTCTTGACTTTTCCAAATGATTGTTGAGCTTGGCATTTTGACTGTCTTCAGATTCTTCTCCCCAAAAAGCAGGAAGTACATACTTTCCATTCACATAAGCAGAATCTTCCAGAAGATACTGATCTTCATTGAAGAATTTTTCAGGTTCTTTTGAAATTTGCATTCTTTGAAAGAAATAAAAGTCATGACATGAACCAGGATAGCCAGCAAAGAAAGATATAAATTTTTTGTTCACATCACATATAAGCTGAACAGAAATTGAATATCTATAGAGAAGATATAGTTGCTTGTGGTAGTATAAAATAAAAAGAAAGAATGGAATTAAAAATAAGCCAGCTCTTTTTACAGTCAAAGTAATTTTTTCCACCTTGAGCAGGTTTCTGACTCAAAGGAATAGTAGTACCATCAACAAAACCAATACATCCTGGGAAGCCCTCTTACTGCATAACCTGAGATGATTCAAGTTGCTCTTCTTTAGTTGGACAGGTGAGAAGTTTAGATTCAAAGGAGTTTATAGTGGTGATGCATTGTTTTGTATAAGTGTTAACAGAGCCATACCCTAAATTAAAGACATTTTCCAAATGTTTCAAGGCAGCTCCATTACCGTTGGAACCCAAATGGAATAGTGTGATGGCCGATTGAATTGAAGTATCACATTGTGGTTTTTGTGAACTATTGTGAAAGATGGAGTGGTCCTGAATAGTCTCAAGCAATCTAAGGAAACATTCCTGGGAAGTCCTGAACAACTGTCTAAAACTGGGTACAGATAGGTTAAGAAGGGTTTGAATGGCTTACTTGGAGGTATGAAGTAATTGAGGCTTTCTAAGAAGAAGGTAAATTTTCCTGGACATTTTTATAAAAAAAGAGAATCTTCTTCAAGATTGGAATCAGAATTGCAATCAGAGTCAAAGAGGAGATTAAAAGCTATGAAAGTCATTGCTTGATGTAGCTTATCACGATTTGAGAGTGAGGAAGGCATGACTCCTATACAGTATAAACATGTAAATGATGTACAATGTTTTGAGTTATGAAGTGTTATGCTTTGGAATGCTGTGTATAAATGGGATGATGCTGACATATAAGTGAAATGGGAAGTTATGTTGAAATTAGCACTTTTGGTTGAGAAAGTGTGAATTCGAGTGAAATAAGTGACTTGTTTCATTTTGAAATCCAACAGTGTTGGGGCTAGTGTGTTTCAGAAATCCGAATTTAAATAAGTGGGGATTTGGTCAAATTTAAGTGCAGATTTGTCAGGATTGACACCCCCTAATATTGTATGTGGAATTTCTAGAAATTTAGCAACCTTAAATTCTAATTACCCCAAAAATGTAACAGATGTTGAGGTAGTAATGAAAAAAATACCTTTACTGAAACTCACTTGAGGTCAAATTTACCCTTAATTGAAGTCACATATGTATAAATTTTAATTCATTCTTTAGTCATTTCTGAATCAGTGCTTAGTCATGGCTGAGCCAATTCTCAGTATGTAATCATTGATTTCTCAGTAAATTTTTGGTTAAAGGTCAGTAAGGATTCAAAAGAGTTTCATTCAGAGATTTTGTAATAATTTACTATTATTTCCATCTGAGTTAAAATTTCAGAATTGGTAGAAGCTCCCTCAAAAATTTTGTGGTGAAAAATAAAAAAGTAATTGGCCTTTTCTACACTATTCACCCCATTTTACTTAATACTAATCTATATTAGGGGGTATCAAAGTCAGAAATTTGTAATTATTTAAAGTGTATTTCATAGCACAAAAAGAAAGCCACATAATTGACATTAATTCTCAGTAAAAAGGTGTTTTGGGGTCACAATATGGCATATTTTAAATAATAATCATGGTTGATTTGGTGGAAAAAATAGGAATTTTGAAATTGAAAATTTCTAACTTTGATATCTCCTAATATTTATTTCAATCATAATATTTGGTTTTTATCTTAATTTTTTGAAAGCATTTTTATTTCTTCTTGAAAATAAAATACTTTTCTTACTATCTTAAAAAATAAGCACTAGGAAAATATTGGGGTGCTTACATGAAAGTTCATACCCCTAATACATTTATTTAGGTACAAAGTTGTATGGAAACCTCCAATTTTTTCTTTTGAAGACTTTTATATAGATAACAAAAATTTAAGCCCTTGAATATTCAAATAAAAGTTATTTGAAGAAAGTTTGATAATATAATAATAGTGAATTGGTAAATAAAGGAGTTTTACACCAGGAAAAATGAGGGTTCCTTCTTCATTTTTTCATAGTGTATTTGCAGGTGAGTTTAGGTACATAATATCACTATAACCAGAAGTTAGAAGGAATTATTCTGAAATTTATTTGAAGATAAACCAGGGATAAAATGGAGGAGCTTTCTAGGAAGTCCCATTTTGTAACCTTTTTTGACCCCAGCATGGAAATTGTTGGAAAATGATTTTTGTATTTTCATTCATTTTTGCACAATCAAGCTTAAACTTGGTTCAAAAAGTGGATCAACAGCTTTTTTAACAAGAGCTGATTGAGGTTAATTTCTTGATCGTGAAATGTATGTGTCTCATTTCAAAATGGTGCTAGGAAAACCAGTATATGACACTTTAACTGAGAAAAATGCACATACTAAAAGGTATTCTACCTAATTGAACTACCATTACTCATTCAATGATATCAATATTTTATTAGGTTTCAGCTTGTAAATTATGGAGTCCATATTTTCAGCTAGTTATCAGGTGATCAGAATATACTCCTTGATACTTCTTGAAAAATGAAATAATACTTTCTAAGATAAGAAATCAGCTGGAATTCTGAGGGAAACAATAAATTTTAAACATTATGAATGATGTTAAATCAGGTTCTGGTAATTTCAGTTAAGCTGATATAAAAGGTCATTCTAAAATAGTGAATATTAACTCTATTTAATATCAATTTATGAATATATATTAGTGGGTCTCAAAATCACCAAATATTCCACATAAAAATACTATAAAATGTTCTTAATTTGTGACCCAAAAATAAAATACATCATCTCTGATATTAAATTTTTAGAGAGAGTCAGACAGTCAAGTTATTTATTTAATATAAAAAAGATAGGAGATTAATTGAGCCTAAATAAACTAAATTTTAATGGTGTTACAAAAGAGTGAAACCTAAGCAGTAATATAACAAATATCATTATGGGTAATGGGGGTAATTTGATTTATGAATGATATGACATGCCAAATTAAATCTTCTACTGATATGTTTTTTCATTTTGTATTTATCTGGGTACCCTTCCAAAATATTTATTTTTATATTTTAATGCAATCTTATTTTACTTATTTATGTTTAATCTTTATTTTATATGAACATAATGTTACTAACACCATTTCTTTTAATAGTCTTCTATTGATGAAGTATTCTACTATGTAAAACAAAAATGAAATTCAAGTTTGATGACATAGAGGGGAAAATCCCTGAACTAGATGTCTAGTTCAGTTTTTGGTTGCAGAGAAAAACTTTTGGTCTGATTCATGGAGTGTCTTTGTTTTACCCTACATTATTTTTTTTCTTTTCTGAAATTTGCATCTCCTTGGCTTATTCTCTCTCATATCCATGGATTCATACAAAAATTCTATCTGTACCTTGTCTTCCCTTCTATTACAAGCATACTCACACCAAATCACCTTCATCTTCTTCAAAAAGAGAAAATAAAGTGGGCTCAACAAGTGATATTCAATGGTTTAACACAAAAATGCACCTAGGAAGAAAATAGGGTTTTAAAACTGAACTTGTCAGTGTATGCTAGTGTTTAAATATGATTTAAGAGTAAATTTTAATGGTCCTACTAAGTATTGATAAATGATTTATTGATTAAACCTCAGGGGAAGACTAATAAAATAGTTATTCTCAATTAAACTCACAATACTTGGATATTTATGCATGCTAGTGGTGGAAAGTAGATTAATAAAATATAGTTATAGCTTATATAAAGATAATATAAATTTATAAATGATTTATAATATATTTATATATGACAATAATTGTGTTATAGTGTTTATTAAATCTGTAGTAAGTAAGTGACGTCTAATAACCCATCAAATCCTCCCTTGCTTATACCAAAATCCACTGGAGTGCACAGACCTTCAATACAGACAATTTCACTGCTATCTCCGGCAATAAAAGCACTTTGAGGGCCCACCACCTCCCCATGGCGTTGACTTCAAGAATTTTCAACACCCAGACCTCCAGTAAGGACCCTCCGTCACAATTAATGATACCACAGACCCATACCATAAATAGAATAAATAGATACAAACGGATACAATAATGAAACAGGTAAAATAACTCTTCCATAGAGTATATAATGAAGCCCAAAGCATGTAAAGTAGCCAAATTTACTTTCTAAGCCCCCAATAACATCCCCAAGCATCCATATTAACCCAGTAATCATATCCCAACCCATAAATCTGTGAAAATTCATCAAAGGAATCAGATTAAGTTGTCCAAACTGGATATATGTGCCTGAAAAAGTTGTATATGCTTGTGTAGGCATTTTGAGTCCACTGAATACATCCATATGATCTAAGATAATCAGAAAAATAAAGGTTATAGTCTATTAAGAGGTTAAAACCCACTTATAGACCTAAATATACATAATATAACTACATATTTCACTTAATATGAGGTTTATGTATACATATAAGCTTATGTATGTCTATAACTACTTAATATCACTTAGGATAAGTATATTATGACTCCATTAACACCTTAATAAGTACTATTAGTCTATGGATAAGCTATTTAAACTACTATAAGTCATATAATAGTGTAATAATTATATATATCTGTATTATAACCATATATATAAGTATTATAACCTTAATGTAATTAAGGTTATCTTATCTTAAACATAAAAATTACTCAGTCCTGGGGATACCTAGGCTGACACTCCCTCACCCAAAAAAACAATAAAAAATTGTTAAGACATTTTAATTAATAAATAAGGAGTGAATAGAAAAATAATTTTTAAATTTTCTATGATACATATACTGAATTAAACAGTATTATTTGGATTTAAATTTTTTCAAAAGATTTTTAAGATCAGAGATTTCATTTTCTGAAAACCATTGGTAATATTCACTTGATTTATTTTTAAACCTTAATAGATACTCAACTCCCATTTCTTTTGTAAGGTGTCTCTTTTTAAGTATTTTCTCAATGTCTGCCTTTTCAACTATTTCTTCAGGTTGCTTTTTATGCCTTCCTGATATTTTTTTAAATAGAGAAGTATCATTAGAATGGTATGGTTTTATATGAGAAATATGAAATACTGGATGTTTTCTATCATATGGTGCATATAGAATAACTTCAACAGCATTGTTACCAACTATCTTTTTAAATACAAATGGTCCAATTAATGGATCCTTAAATTTAACATTACCATTTAAATTGTAATGTAGTGTAGAAATAAGGACTTTATCACCCTCTTTGAACATTTGATCTTTATGGGCTTTATCCCATCTTTTCTTCTCATACTCAAATGCCTTATTTATACATTCTTGAGCATTCTTTCTGCATAATTCTTGCATCTGAAGAAAAGATTTTGTACCTGGATGGATATCTAATCTAGGTAATTTATTAAGAGTTTTAGCAGGGGTATTAGTTACATAACCCAACCATAACTCAAATGGATTTTTGCCAGTGACAGAATGTACTGTACTATTGTATGCTAATTCTAAACCTGGGATAAGGGTTACCCAATCATGCGTGAATTTGTCATTGTCTTTAAAGTCAAGACCAAAAGCACAATATCTTCTTATCATATCTTCTAAGGTCTGTATCATTTTTTCTGCTAGCCCATCAGTTTGTGGATGGTGTGCTGTAGAAAGTTTTAATTGACACCCTGAAACATCCATAAGTGATTTCCAGAACTCAGAAGTGAATTTAGGATCTCTGTCTGAAACTATTGCTTTTGGGAATCCTGCTATATTTAACATGTGTGTTCACCATAAAAAATCTAAGTCCTTTGCAGAAACCTCTTTGTGGCTAGGAATAAATTTACACATTTTTGTAAATCTATCTACAATTACCCAGCAGTACTTATAGCTCTTATACCTTGCTATTGGAAAACCTGTTACAAAGTCCATGTTAACTATTTCCCATGGAGCTTTTGGCTGCTCAATTTGTTGTAATAAACCAGCTCTTTTGTCTGTTAATCTTTTATATTTATGACAAGAATCACATGCTTCAGCATATTTTTGAACATCATCAGACATTTTAATCCACCAAGCTGTATTCTTTACTCTGGTTAATGTTTTATGGAAATCAAAATGTCCTGCTAATATATCATCATGACATATACTTAAAATTAACTCCTTCATTGAAGAGGGAATTACAATTACATTGCTTAATTTCTACCTGTAATATATAAAACCATCCTCAATGGAAAGCTTTCCTTTTCTAATGCCTCCTTATACTTCTGTGGTAATGTTTTTATTAAAAGACTCATTGAAGCATTATATGGATCATTTAATATTGTATTAAGTTTACGCAAGTTAGGATCTGAAGCATAATTATCATGAATTGACTGCATAAATTCATCCTCAAGATCTACAATATAAATGCCATAAAGTTTAATAATTTCTGTTTCAGGACCATAAGCAAGATTATCATCATTATTAGGTAGAGGTACTCTAGATAACAGATTTACATTAGAGTTTAAGGTTCCTGATCTATGTGTAATAGTCATTCTCCCTCTGTACTCTTGTACAGCTAATTGACATCTAAACATATGTCTATTAGGAGTTTTCATGTTTAAGAGTGACTTAACTGCACTACAGTCAGTTATTAACTCAAATTTTTGGTCTTCAAGGTAATAATGTAGCTTCTCAAGAGCCTATACTACTTCCAAACACTCAAGTTGAGTAGCACCATATTTCAATTCACTACTTCTTAGAGTACTTGAAATATAGCAAATTACTACTTCTGAAATTTTCCCTTCAATAAGTTTTGTTTGATGCAAATCAGCACCCAAACTAATAAAAATTGCATCAGTATACAATACAAAAGGTAATTGAAAATCTTGTAATCCTAAGATAGGAGCTGTCATCAAACATTCTTTCAATTTATCAAAAGCCTGTTGTCTTTCATTGTTCCAAATGAAAGCTTCTGATTTACTTATCAGTGTGCTCAATGGTGCAGCAATTAATTGGTAGCTCTTTATATATTGTCTATAATAATCACACATACCAAGAAAAGATTGTACATCATTTAAATTTTGAGTAATTCCAATATTCTTGATTTCAGCCACCTTATTTTGGTCTACACATATTTTTAAGCCAGATACAATATGACCAAGCACTTTTAAAGACTCGAACCCAAATTTACATTTCTTAAATGCAAGGGTCATCTTTATTTCATCCATTTTCTGAAAGACCTTCTTTAAATGGATTAAGTGTTCATTATATGTCTTAGAGAACACTATGATGCCATCAATATATACCATTAACCATCCCTCAATCATTTCATTATGGAATATTATATCCATTAACTTCTGAAATACTGACAGAGCATTGTTTGGTCCAAATGGCATCCTAAAATATTTATATATTCCCATATGTGTTGTTATCAACATAAAGTTCTGTGAATTCTTTTCAACAATAATTTGATGGTACCCTTTATTTCCATCTAGGCAACTTATGTATTTAGCACCTTTAAGAGTAGCATTTATAGAGGCAATCCTTGGAAAGGGGTAAATATCATCTACTTTAAATGTATTTAATGCTCTATAATCACCGCACAGTCTTGCTTTATCTTGTTCATAAGAAATTAGCACTGGTGATATTACACAATATTTTGGTGTAGTTTCAGCCTTTTCAAAAATGTTCATCTTTAAAAACATCTTAATATTGTCCTCTATGTCATTCCTCTTCATTGGTTAAGCAGGGTATGGTTTCTTTTTAATACTAGAAGGAATATCATCCATATCACAGGTTAAAATAATCTTCATCTCATGATCTTTTACAAGGCCAAGTTCATTGGTCCCATGTGCAAGGTCCATTGGAAATGCTTTAATTAAGTCCAAAATATTTGTTTTCTCAGTTTCACTTATCAGAGTTCCAAATGATGCTTTTGAAATTTCTGTTTCCAGAAGTTCCATCTCAATGGATTCTCTTCCTTTGCAAGGAATATCTATGACTGACTAAATTTTTAAGACTGTGTTAAAAGAATTTATTTTAAATTTCCTTTTACCATTCATGCCAATTGTAAAATTATTATTAGCAGGGTCTAATTTCACACCAAAATTAGTCAGAATGTCATTTCCAATGATAAAACAGCTACTAAAATTAGTATTATCCATTACTACAAAGTCACAAGTTAATCTAACATAACCATGTTGATGTTTAAAGAAAACAGCAGCTTTGTATCTACCAATGGGGTGTAGTAATGATCCAAAACCTCTTTAATTTTTACTATGAAGGGGTTCAAGCTTTGACTTATAATCACTATCAATTTTCTGTAATATACTTGTAGAAACAACAGAGCCAGCAGCTCCTATGTCCAATACTATATTTACATTTTCTCCAGAAATAATAGCTGGAACAGTGATAGGTGTCATTTTTAAATTATCAACTTGTATATCTTTAATGATTTCATCATCCTCAAAAGTCATTAAGAATTCATTTGAGTCCATACTTAATATTGGATTTTCAAAGATGGAAAAATCATCTTTCAACATACAGATTTCATTTTTATCACTATATGGGATATTACTGTCATAATCACTTGAATCTTTACTTTTTTCTGTTTCATTTTCAGATTCTTGCTGATTTTCAAAATATTAAGGTTTTTCTCATATTTGTGACCTTTAACCCAAGGCTTATTACACTTATAACAAGTGTTAGTCTCATATTTTTGAGGTACTACAGGTGAAGTAGTTTTTTTCTGCTTTTACTGTAGTGTTTTTGAATTCTGATTTTTCACAGGCTCATTATTTATTTATAAGTGGTGTACCTTGCTTCATACTTATGGTTCAATAATATTTCATTAAAGATATTAATAAATTCAGAGTACTCATTAACCATTATTGTTCTAGCTACAACAATGTCTCCAACAGATATAGGTAATTTATATATTATTTTATCTTTCCATAAGTTAAAATCTATATTTGGCTCAATGGCTTTCAATATTTTATTTAAATTGATTAAAAATACCATTGGTTTGTCACCATTCAACAGATTATACCTAGTTTTCTCATATAATCTATGCTGAGTTAGTCTGAACTTATAACCTCCAAATTGTTTTTCAATCAGGTGTCTCCATTCAGCCCAAGAGTAATCTTTACCCTCACTTAATACAGATTCAAACCATAATAAAGCAACATCCTTAAACAAAGTGATCAGTTTTGATGTTATTTCTTCATCTGGCAACTTATATGAGAATTTGAAATTGCCAATTATTTGAATAAAATGCTGCCAATCAGAGCTGGCTTAACCATCATAAGTTGGGTACTGATCAATCTTTGGCCAGCTCTTCTGATTGGATTTATTCTCACTAATCTTAGGTAAATTCAATAACTCATTCACTCTAGATAAATGGTCTTGTATTTCCTCTTGTAAAGATTTGTGACTTACATTTTTCTTCTCAGACTTGACACTTCCACCAGATGTTTTTACTTGTGGTGGCATTTGAAATGATTGAGATTCATTTTTTTAAATGAAAGGATTATTATTATACTATCTATACTTATGGTTATCCTCATTTATTAGTTGATTGGTAGTTTCAATCTAAACCTTATTTAATCTTTGTAACAGATCAGAAACACTCTGATTTGTTTGTGCAAAAGATAACTTTGTTCTTGATTCCTTTTTGAATAAATGTGCTTTATACAATTTTTCTAACTCACAGAATTTGTTTGAAAGGTCACTATATCTATTACTTAAAGAATCATATTTAAGGGTTAGAGACAGGTGTTCATTCTCTAATTCTTTATTTCTTCTTGCCAATTGAGAATTATTCAATTTCAAAGACAAAATTGTTTCACTTGTGAGCTTAATTTTCTGTTCCTCACACTAAGTCATTCTATTCCATAATTCTGACACAATTCTATGGACAGTTGGGTTATTATTAGAATACTCTATGTCTTCCTTCTCACATTATTCACTAGTTAGTGAAGTTTTCATCTCACTAATAAGTGGTGGCATCTGAGGTTTAACTGTATTATTATTGTAAATAGTACTATTGTTACTAACAAAAGGTAAATCAGGTGTATCTACATCAAAACCTAATTGTCTTAAGTCCTCCTCAATTCTCTGGAAATATTTCACATCAATAACATTACCTAAATTGTAATCATTATTATTGTGTTCAATCTGAGAGGGTAATCTACTTACCAAGGGATAGGAGCAAGGCCTGACTTTTGGCACTTTTGCTTTCCTCTGTAAGGGTGAGCTGAGGTTGTCTGGTGAGGGGGTGGATCCCTGTTGCAATTGTGGCTTGACCACTGCTGATGGAACAAATCCCACTTCCATTTCTCTACCAGGATCTTTTCCTGTGACTGACTTGATCCTCCTTGTGTAGGGGGTTGCTTATTTGGCTGTACTCCCTGTGAATCTGCCAAAGTTTGGTTTGTTTGCCAAAATACCACCTTGCAGTGGTTTTGAAACTGTTCTACTTCCTTTAGTATGGAAGATCTTGACTCCTCTAGTTTCAGAACCTTTTTGACCAGATAGGACAGTTGATCCTGAAGAGGAGGTGAAGTCTTTTTTATAGTTATATTTTTTAATAAGGTTTCCTTTTCTTCTATGCTCATTTCTTCTGGCTGTAATTAGGATTGGCTCTCCATAGTGATGTCCTGAAACAGTGTTTTTAGCTTTAGACCTGGTATTAAAAGCAGGTATATCACTTACATTGTCCTGTGGAGAACTCATTATGACTTTAAATAACTATTCTTCATGTATAAAAAAGAGAAAACCTGTAAGTTAATTAGTGGACAAAAATTATTAGCAATATAATTACTAATAAAAGCACTGGAGCTTACTCTGAATTTATATCTTTATTTATTTAAATAAAATATAAGAAAAATTCAAAAAAATCTGTTAAAAATTAAAAAATAAGTTTAAATAGACCTTTATAAGGGTGAATAATTAGCTTACCAAGCTTTAACCAAATACCAATTTAATTGGATGTTATATTGGTTACCAAATACTAAGTGAAATTGGGTTTATATTGGGTACAGTTACTACTGTAAATACCTAATTTTTATTATAAAAAATTAGTAAAATTATTATAAGGGTTCTTCTCTGCAATACCTGAGTTATTATGACCCATTAATATGCTTCAGACCCAAATATTTGGTTTGTATGAGAATTACTAGAGTAAAAATCATGTCCTAAGGCTTATACTAAATAATAAGTAATAATTAAGGAAACACCCCCAATTTTCAGTGTATTCTAGTGTTTTAGTATGATTTAATAGTAAATTTTAATGGTCCTACTACTTATTGATAAATCATTTAGTGATTAAACCTCAGGGGAAAACTACTAAAGTAGTTATTCTCAATATAAACTCACAATACTTGGATTTTTATGTGTGCTAGTGGTGGAAAATAGATAAACAAAATATTGTTATAGCTTATATAAAGATAATATCAATTTATGAATGATTTATAATATATTTATATATGATAATAATTGTTTTATAGTGTTTATTAAATGTGTAGTAAGTAAGTGATGTCTAATAACCCATCAAATCCTCCCTTACTTATACCAAAATCCACTGGAGTGCACAGACCTTCAATCCAGATGATGTCACTGCTATCCCCGGCAATAAAAGCACTGTGAGGGCCCACCACCTCCCCATGGCTTCCACTTCAAGAATTTTCAACACCCAGACCTCCAGTAAGGACCCTCCATCACAATTAATGATACCACAGACCCATACCATAAATAGAATAAACAGATAAAAGCGGATACCATAATGAAACAGGTAAAATAACTCTTCCAAAGAGTATATAATGAAGCCCAAAGCATGTAAAGGAACCAAATTAACTTTCCAAGCCCCCAATAACATCCCCAAGCATCCATATTAACCTAGTAATCATATCCCAACCCATAAATCTGTGAAAATCCATCAAAGGAATCAGATTAAGTTGTCCAAACTGGATATATGTGCCTGAAAAAGGTGTATATGCTTTTGTAGGTGTTGTGAGTCCACTTAATACATTCATATAACCTAAAATTAGCATAAAAATAAAGGTTATAGGCTATTAAGAGGTTAAAAACGACTTATAGACATAAATATACATAATATAACTACATATTTCACTGAATATGAGGTTTATGTATACATATAAGCTTATGTATGTCTATAATTACTTAATATCACTTAGGATAAGTATATTATGACTCCATTAAAACCTTAATAAGTACTATTAGTCTATGGATAAGCTATTTAAACTACTATAAGTCATAGAATAGTGTCATAATTATATATATATGTATTGTAACCATATATATAAGTATTATAACCTTAATTTTACCTTATAAGCTTAATGTAATTAAGGTTATCTTTTCTTAAACCTAAGAATTACTCAGTCCTGGGGATACCTAGGCTGACAGAAATAGACATCTAGCTCATTATTTTCACCACATGTGTGACAAACTTTGGTTTTTGGCCCATTTGGATCAGTTATGAGTTTTTTAGATATGGAAAATAGCATCTTCATCTCAAATAGAGACCACAAATTTATTAAGGAGAAGCATGAAAATTATCTATACCACAAATTTATTGAAGAGAAACACAAAAATAATTTATACCATTATTAAACGCAAATCTAAAAAACTCAACCAACTTAGGTATATTGATTGTGAAAGTTTTATCTCATGAAGGGTAAAAAAACCTTTCTGAACCTTCTTTCATACATTCAGACATGAAAAGTCTAAAATTTAATCCTAAATAAACTTAATAATATTAAATAATAATACTCACCAGAAAAAAACATGGGCACCTGATAGCAGGCTCCAATCCCTATCTTTGACTTAACACAATTTCAGACTAGCTGTAATTCTTCTAGAAAGACTGTGCACTGAAAAATGAGCACACTATCTGGTGCAAAATTAAATCATATTTACTCTTAAATCAAAACTGAGCATAAGGATAGGCACCTGCTAGCAAGTTGCACTTGATTTTTTGTGGTGACATACAGAAATATTTTCCATCTTTTTATTGCTTTTCATGAATCAAAGAGTATTTTATTTTAAATTTAATTCTTCTTTTAATTCCCAGTACCTTTATTTATGTTTAAATTTTAAATTTTGAGTTTTTCTATTCAGAATTATTGTGGGTTTGTTGAGAGGAATTTTTTTCAGAGTCCTTCTCATCTGACCTTCCACTAAAACCTGATTTAAGTTGCTTTAGGGAACTAGGGAGAGAAAGGGATGGTGGAAAGAGAAGTTGGTGTAACTGAAAAACAATATTTTATTTCAGTTTATTCCACCATATTTTTTCTTACTTCCATTATTTTATTTTATCATTTTTTTAATTTATTACATTTCATTTCTTATTTTATTCCTTTATTTTTGAAATTCATTTCAAATTTTCTACATTTTTATCTTTTTATCACCACAGAAAATGCAGGGGGGGGTATTTCTAGTCATAGAATTCAGTTTAACTCTTAGGTTTCAATTTTTCATACCTGAGTTATTTTCACTCTATCAACTTCTAGAAAACCAGATTAAAGTAGATTTAGTCTCAGATTAGTCTCAAATTAAACCCCACTTGAACCTACATTGAAGACAAGTTGATCAATCATCCATATTAAATATGTATATGAAATATGATATGCATTATAATATATAAATATTCATTATTCAAAATATAATTCATATGCATTATGAAATAAATTATATGCATAGTGCATTAAAATTGAATGTGTATTATTCATCCATGTTGAGTAGGCATTATGGACTCATATTGATTATCTGCCATGCATCCATAATAAGTGTGAAAAAAGAAATAATGTTGAATATGTATTATTCTTATTCATTGATTATTAATTATAAATACATAATTAAAACTTTTCATGCATCTTATAGTCACTTTACCTTACTTTTATAATGAATATGTAACTTAATTTTCCTGTTGATTAGTGTAAAGCTGGAAAGACACATTTTTCAATAACTTTCAGCCTATTTATCCCCAGGACTGATTATTTCTTATGTTTAAAATAAGATAATCTTAATTTCATTAAGCTTATAAGTTAAATATATGGTTATTATATGTTTCTTATACTATTATATAGACTTATATAATTTTAAATAGCTTATCTGCAGCCCCATTATATTTATTAAGGTGCTAGTATGGTCATAACATTCTTATCTTAAGTGATATGAAGTAATTAGACACATAAATAAGCTTATATGTATGTATAAACTCCATATTCAGTTAAATATGCAGATATACTATACATATATAGGTCTATATGCAGGTTTAACCCTCTGAATAGCCTATATGCTTTATTTTTACGCTTATTTTAGGTCGTATGCAATTATTCAATGGATTTACCACGCCTAAACTAGTATACACTCATTTTAAACATGCATATATCCAGTTTGGACAACTTTATCTGCTTCCTTCAATGGATTTTTATGGATTTATGGGTTGGGGTATGATTAGTGAGTCAATTATGAGGCTTACAAATGTTATTGGAAGCTTGGACACTTATTTTTTTTCCTTTATATTTTTTGGATTTCATATTACTCTCTTTGGATAAGTTATTTTACTTACTTCCTTTATGGTTTCTGCTTTTATCTGTTTCTTCTATTTAAGGTATAGTTGTATGATGTTATTAATTGTGATGGAGGGCCCATTCTAGATGTCTGGGAGATGAAACTGCTTAAAGTGGAAGCCATGGGGAGGTGATGAGCCCTCGCAGTGCAATTTTCCAGGAATAACAGTGGAATCATTTGGACTGAGGGTCTGTGCACTCCAGTGGATTTTGGTATAAGTAAAGGGGGATTTTGCTGGTTATTAGACATCACTTACTAACTAAACATCAATAAAACAATTAAAAACAGTTATTATATTATAAAAATATATTTTAAAGCCCTTATAAGTTGATTTTATCTTTATACTAGCTATATCTATACTTTATTAGTCTATTTTCCACCACTATCATGCACCAATCCAAATATTGTGAGTCAAAAATTGAGTATAAAAGTTTTATTAGTCTTACCCTGAAGTTTAATTCATAAATCATTCATTATTAAGTATTCAGATCATCAATATTTACTATTAAACCATACTTCTTTACTAGCATACACTGACAATCAGTGTCATATATTTACACAGTAAACTAGCCTGTGGGCCTCATTTACATTTTTCACATAATAGGGGGTATAAAAGTTTGAAATTTGAAAATATTTAAAATTTATTTAATGACACAAAAATAAAGCTAAAGAGTTGAAATTATTTCTCTGTAAAAATGTGTTTTTGGGGCACAATATGCCATATATGAAAAAAGTAATCATGGTTGATTTGGTTTAAAAAAGAGGTATTTTTATTTGGAAGTCTTTTAACTTTGATAACACCTAATAGAAAAATATCTATGTTTAATTGATTATTGAGTGCTAGAAATAGTAATTACTTAAATATATTAGTTTTGATTTATCAAAAAATCTGTTTTCAAGGTAAAAAACTCTTTAATAAAATTTATGAAAAAAATTGATAATCTACTAGGGTAAAGATGAGCTTTTTTAAAATACTCAAGCTTAGTTTGGAAGTAGTAGGAAGGTGGTTGGAATATGATCAGAAAAGGGGGCCAATGTGCCTTTCTGATTAAATGGGCTTAAAATGGGTTTGACTCATGGATCAATGGGTATTTGAACAAGTGTGGTGTGTGGGGCCTTAAAGTATGTCCCACACACATTTCCTGTCGTAAATATTTTTAAATAATTTAAATTAAAATATTTATATTGTTACTAAATTAAGGGTCTTACTAGATAGTTTTCCCCAATTTTATGTGGTGATGATCTCACTATAAGCCTCTGGTATTTCTCTATCAATTTATTTTTTAAGTGACAAAAAATATTCTAGTTTCCTTGAGTGTACTGGATAATAATTTCCTTTTTATGATAAAAATATAATTAATATTTATTCACCATTATACTATTTATTTTTGTAATATACTGAGGTCATGTATTTTAGAAATGTGTATAAGATAATGCCTTGATGTATCCATATCAAATTTGCATTTTTTGTCTATCTTGAATTTTTATTGAATGGACTAATTGAATATGCATTATGTATTTATATTGAATATGTTTCATGCTTGTAAAATTTTTGAATATTGAATATGAATATGTATATATAATATTGAATATTTCATATGCAAAATGAAGGTTGAATATGCATATGCATTTGCCCAAACCAAGTTCAACTGTTGGTCAAGCAATACTCAAGATCTGATCAAGTTGTGATCAACTAATGATCAGCCTGGGTCCAATCTATGACAAAATACGGTTTCTACTGATTTAAATCTAGTTTTCCAACTGCTTCCCAAAATTTTTAAATCAATGGTATTGCTAATAATACCTTACTGTCACGCGCCACGTGACACTCGAGGCAAAAGCAGCTCATTAAATCAATAATATTGAGTCCTAAATCTATACTCGAAGCGCAGAAAGCAATTCTCCATAGCAACTGCGATTCCCCTTTGTGTACTTACTATTTAACTGCGCTAGCATAAACTCTAAATCTAAATTAGTCAATCTCCCAATAGGGTGCCTTAGTCTCATTTTCAATAAGCGACGCACAGCGCTAGGATCAACGTAATAGTACAGTAGTAGTTTTCATTAAAAGTTTTGTTAATTAATAAAAAGGGGTAAATTGAGCATGGACGGATATTTAGCGAAGAGGGTCTAAGTGTATGTTAGTAATGGTCGGTGGTATGGGAATGGTGCAATGAGAGGGAGATCAATGCGAGGAGGAATAAAGGATATAAAAGGGTTGGGTATTTGGTTCGATATTCCTTAGAATTAAATTATAAAACGTATTTACATTTAATAATGGTAAAATCTTTAAGTTAAATCATTGTTATTGTATCTATCTTTTATTTTCTCAATAAATCATTTCTAAATCCTAAACCTTTGATTATTGAGTTTCCAACCCTTCGTGAGATCTTAAGAATTCCTATTACCGTTGAAACTATCTTATAATTCTTCTCGAACATACCTAGAACCTGTAGCTCTTACTTTGAGTGACCTTCGAATCACTTCCTCGAATCATTCCTCTGTGCTTCGAAGAAGTTTCTAAATCCCTCATCTCACTTTCAGGAACATCCTCGACCTTGTGCGTAGGGCGTCCGGTGACAGTATAATTTAATTCTCCGTAGTTCTAATTCTTTGCACTACTACGTCCTTTTAGGTGTTTTTAAAGTTTGAAAATGGCACCTGTTCAACGCACTCCTCCTACGGGCGCTACTACTAGAGCTCGCGCTAGGGGCAGGCCAACAGCCACAAGGTCTGTTTCCCGCACTCACTCTTTGGAACCACTCAACCTTAGGGAAGGGCAACATTCAGTTCAATCTGTAGAAGACATCCCACAAGATTTTGAGGATTCTAGTGATGAAGAAGAAGGAGAGGATACAATGCACGAGGCACCATCTGCCCCAGCCAATCACCCTTCTGGTCAATCCTCAGAACCTGGACCATCTAACTCTCTGGAAGATTTCATGAGACTTTTCATGAAAACCCTTTCAAATCCAACGTCTTCAGAGGGATTCAAGTTCAAAACTCCTTCTATGAAATCTCCTGACAAATTTGACGGAGATCACCCCGACAGATTGCGACCCTTCTTGCAAACCTGCAAGCTACTGTTCCATAATGACCCTCGAACCTTTAATAGTGACCGATCAAAGGTCGTTTAGGCTTCTTAATTCCTAGCCGGGAAAGCAGCAAGATGGTTCGAACCTTATCTGCTCATGCTTTCTTCAACAGAAACCCACTTACTTATCAATAATTGGGAAAAATTCGAAGACCAACTTTTTACGTTGTTTGGGGATCCTAATGAAACTGACAACGCAGAAATTGAACTTGATTTTCTTCGCATGAGTGATAATGGTAAAGCCTCTGAATATATCTCGAACTTCAGAGCACTTCAAACTCGAGTAGGTTGGAATGATGCTGCCCTTAAGTATCATTTCAAGAAAGGACTTCCTTCGAGGATTCTGGATCAATTAAATCTTCACGGTCAGAAGATGACTACTTTAACAGATTTAATGGATTGAACCCTCAAACTTGACGGCGTTTATCAAGGACGACTTCAACATCGTCGATATGCCAACAAATCTCAAAGCCTAAATTTTAAATCGGGACCTTCTTCACACCCAGGACCAAATCAATCCTCCTCGACTCAATCCAAACCCAATAAGGGAAAGGATAAACCTCGACCAAAAGGCTTGACCCCAGGCGATATCAGCAAAGTACTGGATCCTAAAGGGGAACTTAAAGAAGCTGAGAGGAAGAGACGAGCAGATAATGGGTTATGTATGTATTGTGGGGCTAAGCACAAGTTGGAAGACTGTGTAAAGTTGAAGGAAAGAGAAGGTACTAGTTCGAAGTCAAAAAACTAGTAGATAGTTTACTTGTGTGCAAAGCAAACTATCTTATCTCTCCCAGTGCACAGAACCTCCATGTCTTAAGGACTGGAGTTGCCTTCAACCGCTTGAGATTCATTCTTTTTAAGGAGGATATCCCCTTCAGTTGTCTTATAGACTCTGGAGCTTCAATTTCTTTTGTTAGTTTATCTTTTGCCAAGAAGCTTCAACTAACATTTACAGATGTCGATCAAACTCCAATCTATTTGGTCGAATCAGAGGAACCCAAATATTGGGTAAAGAAGAAAGTTTTATGGGTTTTCAACTTTCCGAACTTTCCCCCCTTCGAGTGGGAATTATCAGTCTTGGACGCCCCAAGGATGGACGATACCATTCTTGGCCATGACTTTTTAACGCATTGGAATCCCAAAATTGATTGGACTAAGGGATTGATCACCCCACGCTCTAAGTATATTTCTGATTCTTCAATGCAGGTCAATAGGGAGTTAAACAACCCGCCTGACAACGTCCTGCTAGAGGACAAATCTCCGCCAGATGACTTGCAAGCATCTGATCTTTCTCTAAATGAGCAATTGGCTAACCCTTCTAGCTCGATGACTTCACTCGAAGAGGATTTAAATTGCCTCGAAGTAATCGAATTCTGCTCTCTCAATACAGGTATCTCCTCGACAGATTCTCTCGAAGATAAAGAGGACGACAAAATCAACGTTGAAGCCATTAAATCAACTCTACCAGAAATCTACCAGGATTTCCTCGATGTTTTCTCAATCCGCAAGGCCGATTAGTTACCACCTCATCAACCCTACGACCATCAAATAGAGTTAATAGGCCCAGTACCTCCGGCAGGTCCTGTCTATTCTTTGTCGAAGGACAAATCTCAAGTTCTTCGAGACTACATTTCAGAGAATGTAGCCAAAGGTTTCATCAGAGCCAGTAAATCTCCAACCGGCTCCCCTGTCCTTTTTGTAAAGAAAAAGGATGGTAGTCTTAGGTTGTGTGTTGACTATAGAAAGCTCAACACAGTCACTAAGAAGAATGCATATCCTGTTCCTCCTATGTCATTACTTCTTACCCTTTTCAATGGTGCTAATTTCTTTTCTAAAATTGATCTTAGAGGCGCTTACAATCTGATTCGCATTGCAGAAGGTCATGAACCACTGACTGCAATGCGCACTAGATTTGGTAGTTTTGAATATTTAGTTATGCCTTTTGGATTATGTAATGCACCTTCAACTTTTCAAACTTTTGTTAATGACATCTTTAAAGATGTTGTTGAACAATTTGTAGTCGTCTATTTAGATGATATTTTAATATTCTTGAAAACACTAGATGAACATATTCATCATGTTCGACAGGTCCTAAATCGTCTTCGAGATCATGGTCTCTACGCCAAGCATAATAAATGCGAATTCCACCTCAAATCAATTGATTTTTTGGGTTTTACGTTGTCCACTGACGGTTTAGTCATGGATGACAAAAAAGTCCAGAAAATCCTGGAATGGCCTGAGCCCAAAAACATTAAATTGCTCCAAGGATTTTTGGGTTTTGCAAACTTCTATAGAAGATTTATTAAAGATTACTCTAAAACTATTTCCAATCTTACTTCTCTTCTTAGAAAAGACATTCCTTTTGTTTTTACTTCTACAGCATGAAAGGAATTTGAAGCACTAAAAACGGCGTTCACCACAGCCCCAATTCTTTGACATTTTGATCCTTCTGCTTCGACAATAGTTGAGACAGATGCAAGTGATTATGCTATTGCAGGGGTCATCTCCCAATTAAATCCTGAAACTAAATTGTTTCATCCTGTTGCTTTTGAGTCACCCAAACTCATTGCAGCAGAATTAAATTATGAAATTCATGACAAAGAGCTTTTAGCTATTATCCATTGTCTTAAAAAATGGTGTTCTTTTCTTCTCAGCCTAGATAGTCCTTTTCAAATTTTAACAGATCATAATGCTTTAAAATACTTCATGTCTTCCAAAGTGTTAACCAGGCGTCAAGCCAGGTGGGCTGAATTTTTGTCGGAATTTTCCTTCTCTATTTCCTATCGCCCAGGTAAAAACTGCATTCTCCCAGATATCTTTTCACGTCGGGACGACGTTTACCCACAGCGGGGGGACGCATTTGCTGACAAGAACCCAGCAAATGTGCAATCAATCTTCAACGAATCAATGTTAACGACTCATCAACTTAATTCAATGACAATTCAATCTTTTCAAAATCCACTATCCAACATCCTTGAAGCTCAGTCGAAGGACGAATATTGTTTAGGGTTAAAAGACAAAATACTCTCAAAGCAAGGGGCCAAAAGATTTAGTATTGAATCAGGTCTATTAGTCTTCGAAGGTAGAGTAGTCATACCTGACAACAATGAGATAAAATTATGGATTTTCAACAGTTGGCATGATTCTCCATTAGCTGGTCATTTTGGGGTTGATAAAACCTACCAGTTAATAGCGAGGGATTTCTTCTGGCCAGGTATGACCAGGGAAATCAAGGCCTATATAAAAGCTTGTTACGAATGTAATAGGAATAAGGCTCCCCGTCACCGGAAGCATGGGTTGCTTCAACCACTTCATATTCCCTCTAAACCTTGGGAATCTAATCGATGGATTTCATTTCTCAACTTCCTTTTTCTAATTATTTTGATGCTATATTAGTAATATTAGATAGATTTTCAAAAATTTCTATTTTCATTAAAACCACTACTACTGCTACAGCAGAAGATTTGTCAAAATTGTTCCTAGAATATGTATTCTCCAAACACGGCTTACCAAATGATATTATTTCAGATAGAGGCTCATTGTTTTTATCCACATTCTGGACCCAACTGTGTCGACAACTCAATATTACGAGGAACCTCTCCACGGCCTATCACCCTGAAACCGATGGTCAAACAGAAAGAGTTAACCAAATCCTCGAACAATATCTTCGAATGTATGTCAGTTACCAACAAGACGATTGGACCACATGGTTACCATTGGCCGAATTTGCTTATAATAACTTGACTCATTATTCGACACGACAATCTCCCTTCGAAACCATTTATGGACGACATCCTCGATTCAACTCAATCCATGTAGGAACTAATCATCCTGCGGAACATTATCTTCGAACTATATCACGACTCCAAGAAGAACTTAAAACAAATTTGGAATCAGTGATTCGAAGATACAAGGAACAGGCCGACAAACATCGACAATCTTCTCCTTCCTTTAAACCAGGCGACAAAGTATGGCTCGATGCATGAAACATTTGAACAACACAACCATCAAAGAAACTGGCTGAAAAGCGCTTGGGACCATTCGAAATCAACTCTGAAGTCTCTAAAACTGCATTTCGACTCAAGTTACCTCCTAAATGGCAGGCAATTCACCCTGTTTTCCATGTATCTCTCCTGGAACTGGCTCGAGAAATATACCCGGGAAAGAACCAACCCCCTCCGGAACCGGTCGAAGTAGAAGATCATCTAGAGTGGGAAGTAAGTCGTATCCTTGATTCAAGAATACGCAAGGGGAAACTTCAATACCTCGTGGAATGGGAAGGCTTCCTCAATGACTCAGACAAAACATCCTGGGAACCAGCCATAAATGTTTCTAACGCCCCTGAACTCCTAAAATCTTTTCATTTGAAATATCCTTTAAAACCAAAACCTTAAAATTTCTTTTATTTTAAATTTTCTTTTTCTTTTTCTTTCTTTCTTTTTCTCGTAAAAAAATCTAAAACACCTCTTAAATTTCTTAGCCTTGTTTTCTTTTTTTTTTCTCTCTTCTTTTTCTTTCTTCTCCTTCTATAAAATTTTCTCCAAAACCAACTAAAAGTTAAATCAAAATTAAAATTAAATAAAATAAAATAAAATAAAATAAAAATAAAATAAAATAAAATAAATAGAATAAACATAAATAATAAAATAAAAATAAAATAAAATAAAATAAATAGAATAAACATAAATAATAAAATAAAATAAAAAACACTTAAATCTCTCTAAATATTTTCTTTCTTTTCTTTTTCAATTCTCTAAATACATTCTTTTTTTAAATTTAAAATTCTCTTTAAAAATTTCTTTTCTAAAAATTTATTCTCTCTTTAAAAACTTTCTTTCCTTCAAATCATCAAATCTTGTACAACACGACCATTTCCTCAAACTTAACTTCAACCTCTAAATCTCCCTATAAAAATTCTTCGAACAAATGATTCTTCTTTTCAAATTCTCTTTAAATTCTAAATTCTGTTTTTTTTTCTTTTCTTTCTTCTTCCTCTCTTTTCAACTAAAATTTCCTAAAAAATCAATCAACAACTTTTCGCAAAAAACAAATTCTTCTTTCATTAAATTCTCAATTCAACAAACTCATCTCAATCACCAACCGTTTTTTTTTCTCTCTCTTCTCTTACATAAATTTTTCTTTTAAAAACTTAAAACTTCCTTCAATTAAATAACTTCTTTCTTTCTTATTTAAATTTCTTCTTTCAAATTCTAAAGCAAAATTTTATTTAAAACTTCTTTTTTTTTCTCTCTCTTCCAAATCTTATAAAAATAATAATATTCACCTACAATAATAAAATAAAATAAAATAAAATAAAACTAAAATACAATTCTATTTTTCTACTTCTTTACATCTCTCCTTTTCATTTCAAATTTTTCTCGAACCAATATTTTCATCTTCTCCAAAACTACCCTTATCTCCTTCCTGCATTTCTCAAATACCTCCTCCTCTCCTACCGGAACCACCTCTCCAATCTCCAAGAGTTCCTCTGCCACGTCGAAGGAAGCAGCGTCAATAATTGTATCGACCTCCCCACGCAACTCTTCTGTGAACCTTACTCGTCAACCCTGACAAGGTTTCTTCGACCACACCTGGTCCAGCGTGTCTTCAGGTTCTTTGTTTCCACCCGTGACCGGAGGGTTTGCCTCAGTTGGTAAAAGCGATGCAGGCTCCCCAATCGGGTCTTCAATGGTATTCAATGTCTAAACAAAACTCATCAGTAACCTCATCCTTAAAAAACAACAACTAAAAGCTTACTTCGAAGATGGGGTCAGGTTCTAAGAATAACCTTGGCGCCACCTCTACCTCTACCTCTGCTTCTCTTTCCTCCTCGTCATCTTCAATGACCACCTGTCGTTTCTTGGGTGCCCGCCCTGGAACAGGGACTTCATCTTCATCTTCCTCCACCAATTCGTCGACTTCTTCTTTGACACCCCGCTTCGAACTCGTGGCCTGGGTTACCCAGGTTGTGATCTTGTTGTTGAGCTCCTTATCATTCTCCCCCACCGATTGATCATCTCCAACCGAGACATCCCAAATGTCTTCAACCACCTCTTTTGTTTTAGGGATCACCCAAAACTTGGTCTTAGTAAACCGTTGTTCGATCTCTGCATTCTTCGTCAACGCATCGCACGCCACTCATCGCCAACGGCAAAACTCGCATTTCTGGCGAGGGCCTCGAGTCGCCATACTTTTGACACAGAAGTATTCCATACTTTCACAAGCCGTGCAAGCTTGGGAAAACTGTCGCGTAATCATTCCCCCATCCGCTTTAGGGTGTGGAGGCGTAGGTGTGGGAGTAGGACAATTCATTATAATAGGGAAATTAATAAATAAGGAAAAAAATATATATAGAAGAAGGGAAACTAGTGTGAGAAGATGGCTCAAGCTCAAGGGAGCTCGCGATTCTTATACCCGGGCATCTGTCACGTGCCACGTGACACTTGAGGCAAAAGCAGCTCATTAAATCAATAATATCGAGTCCTAAATCTATACTCGAAGCGCAGAAAGCAATTCTCCATAGCAACTGCGATTCCCCTTTGTGTACTTACTATTTAACTGCACTAGCCTAAACTCTAAATCTAAATTAGTCAATCTCCCAATAGGGTGCCTTAGTCTCATTTTCAATAAGCGACGCACAGCGCTAGGATCAACGTAATAGTACAGTAGTAGTTTTCATTAAAAGTTTTGTTAATTAATAAAAAGGGGTAAATTGAGCATGGACGGATATTTAGCGAAGAGGGTCTAAGTGTATGTTAGTAATGGTCAATGGTATGGGAATGGTGCGATGAGAGGGAGGTCAATGCGAGGAGGAATAAAGGATATAAAAGGGTTGGGTATTTGGTTTGATATTCCTTAGAATTAAACTATAAAACGTATTTACATTTAATAATGGTAAAATCTTTAAGTTAAATCATTGTTATTGTATCTTTCTTTTATTTTCTCAAAAAATCATTTCTAAATCCTAAACCTTTGATTATTGAGTTTCCAACCCTTCGTGAGATCTTAAGAATTCCTATTACCGTTGAAACTATCTTATAATTCTTCTCGAACATACCTAGAACCTGTAGCTCTTACTTTGAGTGACCTTTGAATCACTTCCTCGAATCATTCCTCTGTGCTTCGAAGAAGTTTCTAAATCCCTCATCTCACTTTCAGGAACATCCTCGACCTTGTGCGTAGGTCGTCCGGTGACACTTACCTAAATTCCTGCAGTGTATCATTTAATTTTTTAATACTTTCAGGGTTTTAGTCCATGGTATGATTATTTTTGGTATAAATACATTATTTTTATTGATATTTATAGGTATATTTTTAAAAATTATTGTTTTAATTTAATACAGTTATTTAATATTTTCTTATTTTATTAAAAATTCTCTTGTGGTCTCTAGACTTTTTAAAATCCCATTGATTATTAACATCTAGTCTGCACTATTTCACTTCATAAATCCAAAATTCAGAAAATATAAACTTTAATAATTAATCTAAATTTTTAACTATTCTTTATATCTTTAAATCCCCAATTTAAAGTTCCACCCATTAAAACCTGCCCTGTGAGTTTTGATGTGATGTATCAGCAACCATTTTCAGTTAAATTTCTTTCTATATATTTATTTTTGTAAAATTTTAGAAATTTTGACTCCATTCCTCATTTTGAATGTCCATTAATTTTCTCTAGCTTTTAGTTGAATGTTCTCTGAGCTATTTGGAATTATTCTCATTGACCAACAAAATTGTGAAAGTCAGACACCACAAAAACTCTGGGGATGATCTGCTAGAAATCACCTCTGTTTGAGATTATGTTTGTCCCTTTTTTATGAATAAATTATGCACCCTATAAAAATTTGGTGAAACAAATTTTTAGTGAATTTAATCTCAAATTGGACCTGGACTGAACCCCACTTGATCCCACTTTGAGCACAAGTAAGCAATATGCATCTATGTTGAATAGAATTTATGAAATAACATTCAGTATATTTTTTGAATCCATTCATATTAAATATACATTAAACTTGTATATTGAATATTTATTATGCACTTATATATTTTTGCACAATGCATGCATATGAAATATATATTATAAATTCATAATGAATATTTTTTATTTATCTTTAAACACATTTTCATTATAGAAAATTAACCAAATTCAAAATTTTTGATGAAATATATGTTTTTACTGAATAGCATAAAACTATAAAAACTCATTTTTTCATGAATTTGATGTATTTTAACATTAACCCAACTTTTTTATTACATTTATTTTTTTCACTTTGATAAAAAAACTTATATTTCTTAAACAATGTATTGCTAGTAATGGTAATAATTTCTTGTGTACTCATTAATAAAGCCATTTACTACCATAGGGAAAAAAGCCTACTTGAACTTATGAGAAAATTTTGGTAATTTATTAACAGGAATAATGGGAATTTATGGAACCATAAAAAACCAGTTTTAAAGAAGTTAAAAGTTCTTTGGAGTATTCCTAGATAAAAATCTGGCCAGTGTGTTTCACATTGAATAAGCAAGCTCAAACTGGGTTCAATTCTTGGATCAATGTGTATTTTAACAAACAACAGGTAATGTGACTTGCAAGCATGTCTACCTCTCATTTATTCAGGTGAATATATTGAAAAATATGATTGAAAAAAATTTATACTTACTAAAAATGGTTTCTTCCTAGCTGTTTACCCCAAGTTAACTGTGGTGATTATTTCTCTATAGGTCTTTGTCTTACCCTCTATCAATATATTATTAAATTAAAATAAATTCTGGTATTTATACATCTGTAAATTGTCCAGAAAGTTATAAACTACAGTATTCTAATTTCAATAACTCACTCAATATTTATTTTATTGACATAAAAATATATATATTCTGACTCTTTAGCTTCTCAGTGATGTTTCTAACACAAAAAAGTATGTTTTAAGTTATCAATCCTTTTTATTTACTATTTATAAAAATTGGAATTCTGAGGTCCTCCAACCAGTGAGATGAGAAATATGCTGCTTATGCCAGTTATTCACCTGCTTATGATGAATGGATTTATCAAAAAAAAATTGATTAAAATCCAAATTTTACCAATGGGAGAATCCTCCATAATTATTGATTAATTCATGAAGTATTTAAAAAATTGATTTTACCAATCCTTGTAAATGAATTTCAGGAATGTAATCCTATGATTTCTGAATAAACTTGTAAAGTTCAGCAAGTGATTTTTTCTGGTATTTGCATGCAATGTTACACTTTATTTGAGCCCACATATTCTCTATGGGGCTTGGATCACAAAATTGAGGAGGAAGTCACCAAGTTTCTTCAAGCAAACTTTTTTGTGATACTTTGAAGAAAATTTGGCAGTATGGAAAGGTGTGTTGTCCACCATTAATTTAAATTTAAATTTGAGATCTTTGTTTTTAATCCAAAGAATAATTCTGGGAAAAAAATATTTTCAACAAAGTGTTTTTTTTTGAGAATTGTTTTTAGAGGAAGAAATTTCAGAAGAAATTTGGTTCCATTAAAAAAAGCCTCCAAATTATGATTGATGATTTTCCACTCCAAAAGGTATGTTGAAGAAATATTTTTGAGCTTTTAATTGTTTGCCTCCAGACCTTAATTTGATGAAATTCATTCACCAGCTCAAATGAGGAATCCTCATACTATATGATCCTCTTCCAGTCATCAACTTTCCAGTGGTAATACTTCTTAAAAAATGCAATTCTTTTCTGCTGGTGATTTTTGTTGATAAATGGTTTTTTTTTCAGCCACCCAATTGAAGAACCCCACATCATGAGCTCTTCTACAGATGTTAAAAGCTTAAAGAGGGGTTTTGAGAGTTGTTTCAATCTCACTGAGAGCTAAATTTTGGTTTTCAGATAATTTCTGGCAAAATTCACATGTCTATCAATGGGTTTTTGAAAGGGTGTCCTGG
Organism: Hemileia vastatrix; assembly: GCA_030280995.1. Classification (NCBI taxonomy): domain Eukaryota; kingdom Fungi; phylum Basidiomycota; class Pucciniomycetes; order Pucciniales; family Zaghouaniaceae; genus Hemileia; species Hemileia vastatrix. The sequence goes on along the minus strand of JASXTE010000008.1, from coordinate 25,375,136 downwards.
TTTTAAGGTTTTTTTGCACAACTCTGTGCACTGTTGACTAGGGAAGCTTTGAATTACAAGAAACCTGAGCTACAGTTTTTAGCCTAGCTTCAAGGTCAACAATATCTGAATTTTCTTCATGAGTGAGATGTGATTTTTGGGAGTGAGGTAGCAGCATACTCTGAGAAAAATAACAAAAAATGTAAGATTTTTTGGTTAGAAAAAAAACAAGGGAAAAACACAGATTTCAATTAGAAATTCATACCAATTCAAAAAAAAGGAGAAAAATAATCAGTAAATGAAACTATAAGGAAGTATGAGAGGTGGAAGTGGGTAAAGAAAGCAATGAAAATATTGGGAAAAAAAATGCATAAAATTACCCATTATTATTGTCCAGCCACTGTATATGATGATTAATTTCATTTTATTTGAGAATTTCAAATCACTCTTTTAAAGGGTTTTAATATTCAAAAGGTCACAAAAAATATAATTTTAGCCCAGACCCTTTTTCTATGTAAGCATCACTAGCTAAAAAAAACTCTCCACAGGAAAAATCTAAAAAGAATATGGGGCTCATTTTAGTGTTCTAAATTTTTCCTTTATTTTAAAATGACCTGAGTACCACAACTATAAATAACCTGCATCTCTTTACATCTACCATTAAAGTTCTTCTCACCATACATACAATGCAAATCAAGGTGCTGAAAATATGAATTCTTAATGAAACCATAATCTGAAATCCTTTATGAGACTTTGAAAATTTCTTTAAGACTTATCAAACAAAAAAATACCAGAGTATTTATTTAATACTTATTCTTTATCATTCTAGTAATCCATAGATACACTTTTCACTCAGTCTCCCATACTTCATCACTTTTAATTTTTTTCTTATTTGTAACCTGCCTGATGTATATTTAAGTTTTCTGTAAATATCATACTCATTAATATCTGTTTTTAAATATTTTTAATAATGTATTACTTTTTTTATCCCTAATCTAGCTTTCAATCACTTTTTTGTAAATTTTTTTGGTTATTTTAAGCTTATTTCATACATAAGAGACCATTATGTCTATCCCACAGCTCAATAGAGCCTTTTTCTTCTACTTAATGTAATACAAAAACATAAAATTTAAAAAATTCTAGTCAAATATCCTCAGATTTGTAAGAAACAGTCCAAAAACCTTTTTTTACCCCTTCTAATGCACTATAACACCCACTAAGCTAACCATTCTAACTATTTTGTATCTCAAAAATATCTCTTGGTACTCTTTTCATCTTCTTCTATTCCATCTTAAAACTTTCAAGTTTAACTTGAGGAATTTTTGAAAATTTCAAAAACTTGGAAGCCTCCAAGCAGTCTACTTGCAAATGATACCTTGTTTTTTCATGGTGGAATTTATCATGTTTTATTTTTGTGTACCAATGTCTTTGATGATGATGAGGATGAGGTGATGGTGTGTGTTTAATAAGAGCAATTTCCATGCTCATTCACACTTTCTTACAGACCCTATTTTCAGGAGTGAAAAAAGTTTTTTTTTTTTGTGTACCTTATAACTAAATTTTATGGTGTAATTTTTTTGGAATAGGGTTATATAAGTGAGAAACTTTACATTATCTTATAAAAATTTAATGGATTCTATCTTACCATCATATTATTAATGTTTTAAATATAGAGAAATTATTTAATTGATGCATGCATACAATATTATACCCTGTTACATCCATACTGGATATGTATTACACATACAGATATTTTTTGAATTATACATCCAACTTTGATATGTGTTATGCCTCATATTGAGTCCTCATGATGCATACACCAACAAAAAATCCTGGAACCTGCTAGCAAGTACCAACCTTTTTTTTCTTTTGATATTTAATTTACATGCTACATATTGCACATTAATTATAGATTCCTTTGCATAAACTGAGTTCAACTGATGTTTAATGTGATTCTCATGGCTTAATAAATCTGAGATAATGTAACATTTACCCTGGGCTCATTCTATGACAACACACATTTTAAATCTGTTTTCATCTGGCTCCCAAATGCTTTCCTGATTCTTTTCCACTCAGTTAAAACAGAGGGTATTTATAGCACCACCCCCTGATTTCCTGAAGTGATGATGAGACTTCAAAAAAAAACTCCTTGTAAGCACCAGTCTGACTAATATTATCAAGAAATATATTGATTCAATAAATACCCATAGCATAATAAATAACACACAAGTTATAAAAGTGACAATAAATTTAGTTTATTTCACCACACAATATTTGGGTGGAAAAACTCAACTTGAAGTCAGATGGAACTCAGACTGGACTCAGACTGAAATCAGACTTGACTCAGGCTAAACTTAACTTTGAACTCATCTTGAGCTCTTAACGAAAAATGGATGAGTCTGTGCTGGAATAATAGTGAAAGTTTAATGAATAATTTATAGAAATAATGAGAAGGGAAGATCAATAATCTGATCCATTCACAGAATTTTTTTTTATCAAACTCATTTTCATTTTCATTTTGAAGTTCACTTGATCATTAAAAATACTTAAAATTATACTTTTTATTTCAAAAACATCAATTTTAACCTCTCTAATGATTTTATTCTATTTTTTTTTTTTGAAAAAATATAAAATAAGATCAGTGGTTCTTTTTTATGATAACTTCTTTTAACCAAGAATTTGAAGCTTTTATTTTTTAATTTACACCATATTACCTAATTTTTTATTTGTATTTTTATTCTTTCTGATTATGAAATATAACCAACATATTTTACTATTAAATTTAAAAATAAATACAATAAACTCATAAAATACATAAGTTCAATAATTTAAAATTTCTTTAAATGTTTTGTTCTAGTTTTAATTTTTTTGCTACAATTTTCCTATAATATTATTTATTTATATCATGTATAGTCATCAGAAGCATTCTGTGAATTCTTGTGTAAAAAAGCAAAATAGTATTTCATTACCAATTATTTTACTATATTACTTTCTTGGTCTTAAAGTGCATTTTAAATCAAAAATATAAAATAAAGACATATAAACTATAGGTTTAAGTTCAAAAATATCAATAAAAAATAATTATCAATAATTTTCCATATTGGCAGAATAGAACTGTAGATTGAGGGGGTGGACTCTGATGTTTGCCCAAAGAAAAAAGTTAACTCTCCATTTTTCACTACCTCAATGGACAACTTCTCAATCTCTCCACACAACTTTTTCTGCCTTGTCATTTCTGTTAATTCTATTACCACTCCCCACCCTTTTATTGCTCTCCTGGTACATTTGCTACACCCATTAAGCTTCAAAATCTAAGTTTAAGCCCTCCTCACTACTCCCCTCCACTCTATTTTCACCTTTAAAACAACTCCAACCCTTTTTCAACCTCTCACTCACCTCCCATTCCCCTCAATCACCGGAATCATCTCCATTAGCCCTCACCAGCCTTTCTCTCACATTCTCAAAATATTACTCATCTCCCCAGTCTATTTTCCACATCCCCCAGATCTGGCTTACCTCCCCTAGCCCTTTCTCACCTTCCCAAGACCTTTCTAGCCCTTCACTCACCTCCCCAAGCCTCCCCCAGTCCCTTACTTTGGCTGGCGATGTGAGCGAGGTGCTGTATAGACTAAGGAGGGCTGGGAGAAGTGAGTGAGAGGCTTTTATCACCTCCCCCAGCCTCCCCAGTCCCTTAATTTGGAAGGAGATGTGAGCAAGGTTTTGTAAAGATTAATTAGGGCTGGGATTAGTAGGTGAGAGGCTTTTATAACCTCTCCTAGCCCTTTAAAGACCCTCTCTCACCTTTTACAGCCTTCCCAAAGTGGATTAGGGGCTTTTATAACCTCTCCCAGCCCTGTAAAGCCCCTCTCTCACCTTCTCCAGCTTTCCCCAGTCCCTTGATTTTTCTGGGTGAGGTGAGCAATGAGATTGGAGAGGTGAAAAAAGTGCTGGGGAGGCATGCAAGGGCTTGGAAAGTAGCCAACTTTTGATAAACTTGAGATTAATTGATATGTATAAATTAGAAATAACAAGAAATAAAATCTTGAGGAATTATAAACCATTCCAAGTGGTAAATAAAGTAACTAAATACATATTTCTTAATTTGAGTTGCTTGCGTTTACCAAAAAAATGTGGCCAAGTGTTGAGAAAGGGATATATTTGTAGGGAAGAAACATGAAAAAAGAAAAAAATACAAAGTAAAATAAAACTAAATAATGACAGTGGGCTTGGAAAGGTGAGTGAGGTTCTGGGGGAGGTGTGAGAAATAAAGAGAAGAGAAGGGAGAGGGGTGGAAGGAGAGGAGAGTTGTTTTCTCACTGTGAAGGGAAGGGATAGGGTAGAAAGGGTAAGTAGATGGCAAGGTTAGCAATGAGATAAGGAGGGTAGGATAGGAAGGTAGATTGAAGATATGGGAGAATTAGGAGAGGGAGGTATCATATGGAAGTCCCACTTGGAATTCTACCAGGAACTTTTTCAGGAAGCAAAAAAAGCACTAGACCTCTAGTGCACACTTTTTTCCTGCTGTGAATATTTTTTGAACTATTAATCAACTGTGTTTCAATGAAGGTACAAATCAGTTTCAAGGTGTTTTCAAAGTAAATTCAATATTTCTCCATGATTGTTTCATCACCACCTCAATGTGTTCTGAAAAAGATATGAATAAGGGTTCAAGGTTGCGGACTTTCTAGCAAGTCTGCCCCCCATATTGTGTAATGTTTTCTAAAAGAAAAAAATAAATGAATTTACCTGTGGACAGAATAAAAAATATTAGGGAATATAATAAAATTTGAGGACTCATTATATACATTTTAGTGATTATATACTTATTAAAGGTTAATTAAAATAAATTAGCTAAAATATTACAATTGATAAGGGCTCATTTTATAGACTTTCGCAATTATATACTTAATAAAGTTTAATTAAAATCAGGCAGCTACAATATCACAATAGAAGTTGTTGTGACATTGATTGTAAAAAGTTTGAGAGAATCTTATTCATGAGTTATTTATATAAGGGTGAAATTTGAGTATTTATTTATTGCATGCATGTAAGCTGGTGTCTCTGAGAAGTGAGTAATTTAAAAGAAAAATGGAAAAAGAAAGAAGAAAATAGCAGAAAGATACTAAGAATATATCTCACCATCATAAATTAAGAGGGGAATTTCCAGAAAGTTCACAACTTAACTCAATTGGAATAATTAAATTTGGCTGTGGACTTTCAATAAAGTCCCCCTTATCTTTTGTAGTGCCATGGTTGAAAATTTACAAAAAATATTAAAATTCAACAAAAATCTTTGAAATAATATTTTTTTTGATATTCTTTTCTTGAACATAATCTTTTAACAAATTATATATATCATTTCTTTTTTGTAATAGGAAAGAAAAGTTTTACACAAATTAAGGTTACCCCTTTGTTTAGTACCAATAAATAAGTCCTCACACATGCAATTTCATACTATATAAAAGCAATTCATTATCCTAATAACTGGTTTAAATATTATAAAAAACTTAAAATTCTAAATATAAATTCAAAATAATAATAATAATAATAATAAAATAATTTATCAATTTTAAGTTAAAAAATGAAAAATAAGGCAAGAAACCATAGAGCCCTTTTGAAGATAAATATAAAAAATAGAATAGAGGGAAAAGTATTAAAATGCAATAAGATTTAGAAAAGAGAATTGAAGTATATGCATTTACTTCCTGAGGCTGACCAGAAAGTGGATGTATCAGAACTTTCATAACTGAGTTCATGCGAAATCTTTTTTTCAGTGGAACTTTGTGGTGTTGGGAAAAAAAAAGCAAAAATTTAGGGATGGGAACACCCATTTTTCAAAGACTTGAGACTTAAATAGATCTTCCATGTGACATACCATCTTCAGAAGATATTTTTTGAAGATAAAGCATCATCAATCAAGCTTGGTGGGTCTCTATGGTACAAAAAAAGACCAAGAAAAATACCTGTTTTTTAAAAATCATAAAATTTAAGATAAGGCAAGAGAAAAATATTAGTACTTACTAGTTGATAGCTTATATTTTAAGAAGCCCAAATTTTTGTTTATTTGCTTTTTTGTTGTGATGGTGTTTGATTCAGGAAACAATTTTTAAAAATTATGCAAGGAAAGTGCAAATAAAGTGCCTAACAAAAAGTCTGTAAAAGGTATTTTTTTTAGTGCTACACACTCAGTATTCATTTTAAAAAATTCTTTTTTTAAAATTTGATGTAAAATCATGGTTTTAATTGTGAAAATAATTAAGAGAATCCACAAGTTTCAAACTAAGCCCCTTCACTTAAGTAACTCCAATTCAGTTCAGCCTCATTTCTTGAAAAACTGGATTGAATTTACTTAAGGGAGGGCTTTAGCTTGAAACTTGCGGATGCTCTAATAATTACAGTAAAACTGAAATAACATAAAAAATTTTCAATGCAAAAATAAAATAAAAAAAGCTACCAGAAAGATTTTTTATTATGAAATAAACACTGTTGAATAGCCCAGATACAATTAATTTACTTCCTAAATAAAAATATTAAAAAAATAAAGGAATTTTTTTTTGCTTATTTTAATTAGTGATTATTTAAAAGCTTGGAGGAATGAAGTTTTTATGGCTAGTAGCAGGAGGAACACAAGAAAAAAAATTATGTTGCAAATTTTATTTTTTAAAAAAAATCCTTTTGGGAAGACATTCTATACACAGGGGGAGAAATCCCTTACCTAGATGTCTAGTTCAGTTTTTGGTTTCAGGGTACAACTCTGGGTCTGGCTCATGGAGTGCCCTTGTTTTTCCCCACCTGATTTTTTTGTTTTACTGACATTGGAATCTCCTTGGCTCATGTCCTCTCTTCTTCATGGATTCATCCAAAAATTATATTTTTACCTCCTTTTCCCTTCTCTTACAAGCATACCCATACCACACCATCTTAATCCTCTTCCAAAGGCAAAAAATAAGGTGGGCTCAAAAAGTGAAATTAGGGGGTGTCAGTTCTGGAAAATCCGCACTTACAAATCCGCACTTAAATTTGACCAAATCCGCACTTAAATAAGTGCGGATTTCCAAAACACACTAGCCCCAATACTGGTGGATTTCAAAATGAAATAAGTCACTTATTTCACTCAAATCCACACTTTCTCAACCAAAAGTGCTGATTTCACCATCAAGTCCCATTTCACTGATTTTTCAGCATCATCCCATTCATACGCAGCACTCCACAGCATAACACTTCATAACTCAAAACATTTTACATCATTTACATTTTCATATCATATCATATAAGAGTCATGCCTTCCTCACTTTCAAATCGTGATAAATTACATAAAGCAATGACTTTCATGGCTCTTGAACTGCTCTTGGACTCTGATTGTGATTCTGATTCTGATCTAGAAGAAGATTTTGTCTTTTTATCAAAAATGGCCACGAAACGTTACCTTCTTCCCAGAAAGCCTCAAGTACTTCATACCCCCAAGTACACCATCCAAACACTTCTTAAACTATCTACACCAAGTTTTAGACAGCTGTTCAGGACTTCTCAGGAATGTTTCCTTAAATTGCTTGAGCTTATTCAGGATCATCCCATATTTCACAATAATTCTCAAAAAGAACAACTACATCCTTCAATTCCATTGGCCATCACACTATGTCATTTGGGTTCAAATGGTAATGGAGCTGCTTTGAAACATTTAGAAAATGTCTTTGATTTAGGGTATGGTTCAGTTAACACTTATACCAAACGATGTATCACTGCAATCAACTCCTTGTAATCTCAACTTCTCACCTGGCCAACAAAAGAAGAGCAACTTGAATCATCTCAGGTTATGCAAGCAGAGGGCTTCCCAGGATGTATTGGTTTTGTTGATGGTACTGCTATTCCTTTGAGCCAGAAACCTGCTCAAGGTGGAAACAATTAATTTCACATTCTCGTCAAAAATTTTCACCAAAATATTTACGAGTCAAAAAAATTCTATATTTGTTTTAAAAAATTGGCAATACTCTCCCCTGCATTTTATTGAAGCAAGGGGTGGATATCACCAAAATTTTTCTAAGTCAGCAATTTCACATGTCAGATTTGAAAATTTGGCAATACCCCCCCCCTGCATTTTATTGAAGTAAGTGGTGGAAGTCATCTAAATTTAATATAATTACGTAAATTATTAAATAAATATCTAATATATATCAATTTCCCTAGTTTAAAGTAATGACAATCCCTCAAGCCAAAATGCAGATCAAATCTAGAAACAAAAGTTTGGGACTTTCCACAGGTATAGGCTAGAGGAATGCCATGAAACAAATAAATGTTATCATGATTACCTTTTATACAACACAAGGTCGTTGGCCCATTACTTTAGTTGAGGAAATTGATACATAAAAAATATTTATTAAAAATTTACGAAAAAATATAAAATTTTTGATGACAACTCTAATCCCCATACTTTTTGGATCTAAATAAAGTTTTTTTAAATCTATTAACTTTACCTTCTTTCATTACCTTATTGATTCTTTGAATCAACTTATGACTGATTTGAAATGAGCAACCAAAATGTGTTAAATCTTGACAGGATTCCAAACCAGGAGGAGCTTTGGTTGTTTGATGATTATCCTTAGAAGAATTCCAAATAGTTTTGATGATACCATTTCCCAAACCAAAATCAATGATGCACCGGTGGTCTGGAAAATATAAACCATGTCATTTGATTTTAGCTGGAGATGATATTGGTTGCCCAGTAATTGGTTTGATATATGAGAATATACCAAAAGTAAGAAAATTGGTGTCATTGGTATAGGTGTGAATTTTATTGTGAAATCCAGAATGAGTGATAATAACATTAGAAAATAAAAGATATTCGTGGCTGATATCTTCCCATTTGGAGTCACACCAATTTGGTATTCCAACTTTGGTTGCAAGTTCATGATTTTTTCAAATGCTTTATTACAGTGCTTTTTGAGTCAAAGAGCAAGAAAAGAGTTAAAGGAAGGAAGAGTGTCCCATAAGCAAAAATCTTCATCTTTTTGAGCTTTAGTGATATTCTTGAGCAATGAATATATGCTTAGATAATAATCATATAAGATTTTCAGAATCCTTATCCTCTAAATATGCAATATAAAAATGTAAAATAAGACAAGTGAAATTTGGAAAAAAGGCTCAACTTCAAAGGTCAAAATCTCAGCAACCACTGAACCTAATTCAAACCTGTTTGTGGGAAATGAAAGATATGCTTTAGTAGAATCTTCAGTTAAATGACATGTGATTTAAATAAACCTAACCCTAATTTGTTACATAAAAAAATGAAATAAAAATTTAAATTGGGAAAAAAAAGGCTCAACTTTAACGGTCAATATCTCAGCAACCACTGAATCAAATTCAAATCTGTTTGTAGGAAATGAAAGGTAGCCTTCAGGAGAATCTTCAGTAAAAAGAACATTATATTTGAAGAAACCTAACCCTAATTCCGAGTCTGATTTTCAAAATTTTACAAAAACTTGAAAAGTGGTAATGAAGATGAGATCAAAAGGAGTTTTATAAGTTCACTGTTATCCAGATAAGAGTCATACATATATTTAAGTATGAACTTTTCATAAAAGGAATGAGATATCATATAGGCATGAAAAAAAGGAGATGAAACTTACCTTGATTGAAAAGTAGGAAAAATAGAGTGAGAAAGATTGATGTTGGAATTGTGGGGAAATTGAATATGGAGTAAGTGAAATGCATAAAGAATGTGCAATGTATGTGTTTCAATGAAATGGAGCCAAAAAAAGTGAAATAAGGGAAAGGGGGGATAATGACCATGCCAAGGAGGGATGAAGAGTAGGGTGATGGAGCTAAAAAAGAAAGTAAAGAGGGAGAGAAAAAAAAGGTTAATTATACCATTGAAATCCAAAATAACCACTTACAAAAAAAAATTAGATAAAAAAAATAAAATAAACAGAAAAAAACAAAAAAAATTATAGTTATTAATCAAAAAATCAAAAAAAAAGAATAAAATGACTTACCTGGAGAGATGAGATGACAAAATGAATGAAACCAAATTGTTTGAGGGATGTTGGAGGAGAATAGGAAATGGATATGAGGGATGAATGAAAAAAAAAATCACCGACAAAATATGCGATTTCAGAAAATATGCAATTTCATGTTGAGCTGGTGAAAGAAAACCAATGAGCCATCCAAAAAAAAGATTTTCACTGTAAATTCCAAAAAAAAATGAATATGCAACAAACCAAAATACCGACCGAAGTGAATGAAGTACACAAAGAGGACATTTGGAGAGTACAAAATGGTATGGGAAAGAAAGGGATGATGTGGCCAACATGTGGTTTTGAAAAAAAAATCACAAAAAAAGTGCTGATTTGAGGTCAGAACTGACACCCATTTTTGAAATAAGTGACTTTTTTGCAAAATTTAAGTGCTGATTTGGTTTGAAATCCGCACTTAATTTAAGTGCGTATTTTCTAGAACTGACACCCCCTATTCAATGGTTTGTCACAAAAGTGCACCTAGGAATGGAATAGGGTTACAAAAACTGAAATAGACATCTAGTTCCCCATTTGTTTCCCCTGTGTATACTTTTCGAACTACCCAATGGTGTGTATTTCATTTTTTTTAATTTTCTGATAGCTAAAAAAGTTTCTTTTTGCTTTTTGCCTTATATATTTTTATTTTTTTTCTTTTGCTTCAGTTTTATTATAACAGGGGGTGTCAAACATGGCAAAGAGGAAACACATTAAATTAATTTCTAGTCACAAAGAAATAGAAATCCTATCTATATTAGGTCATCAAACGAAGGATATTTAACAGTAGAAATTAATATAATTGAAAGTTTATAAGCTATTTTTTTGATTGAAAAAATGAGATTTTCTAATGGCTGATTTGCAATGTTTGACACCCCCTAATGATTATTTTACAAAAATGCTTTTGTGCAGAACTTGAAAGTGGCTGTAAAAAAGTCTTTTGTAATATATTTTCTAATACTTTTCTCACTGAATTAATTCAATTTCATTGAAATATTCACCACTGAAAAAGTGGGGGGAGGGAGGTACTGGCTGTCAAATTTCAAAAACGTCATTATAACCCATCATCTAGTGTGTTCTCACAATCTTTTATATCAATAGTCCATTTTGGGTTAAACTCATCAACTTATGCATAGAATCAATGATGTGCCTGTACCAAGCAGTATATAGATGTTGAAAGATAATAGTTGAGTAGAGTTTACAAGAGATCAATGGAGCTCTATATTATATATATATAATATTATTTCCTCAATTATTTCTCTCCATTGATCTCATTATTTTATTTTATTTCAATCAACTTTTTTTTACTCACAAGTAATATTATTTTGTTTCATTTTCAATTACCATTTCTTGTATTGGAGAAAAGGTAGTTCTAATTACTATTTTATCACTGCATTTTCTTTAATTAACTCTTTTATTATTAGTTTGGCTAAACTAACTTAACCTTTCCACTAATTCCTATTTGAAATACTCATTGGAATTATCTGGCTATGTAATAAGGTTAGATTTGGTTGATCCATTGATCTCATTATTTTTCTATTTTTTTTTAATTTCATACAATCTGACCCAGTGGGGGTATGAAGGATTGAGTAAAATTAGATAGTAAGTACAAGATGGGCAGAATATTGTAGGCGCAGATGGGAAATAAAGAAAGTGACAAAGTTATGGAGCCTAATGGGTAAGTGTGTTTGAGAATCTACCAGATTGGATAAGAAAAGCATCTATTAATGTGGTAATGGGAGAGGGAGAGAGAAGACTAGATGTGTCAAAAGGGATTTTATATTGATGGGCAGATTTCAGGAGAGGAAGACATGTTCTGGAGTATCTTTTGAGGTAAAAGTGCATAGCAGACAGCTAGGAGAAGGTGAGGTAATGAATTGGAAGAGGTAGTTATTAAAGGGAGAATGGCCAGAACAAAATTGTATTAACACAGTGGTGTGGGCTCTGGGGAGTCCACCCAGTGTTTTATACATGTAGGCCAGGTCAAATTTACCTCTTACTTTCTTGAGAGCATTAGGAGAGGGGGGAGTGAGAAGGAGAGATTTAGTGTGTGACTTAAGTATGGATTTCAAGTGAGATATGGAGGGGGGGATATGGGAGCAGAGGAGTGACTTAGCTGGGTAAGATAACAGTTGTATTCCATTTGCAAGAGAGTCAGCTAGCTTGTTGCCTCTGGCACCTATGTGTCCTGGGCACCATTGAAGGGTGAGGACCAGGTCAGGGAAAAGATGGCAAAGGTTATGAGTCAGGGTAAGGAAGTATATAAAGATGGAGGAGTTGAGGGTGGATGGGGATGGGGAGAAGAGAGCATGTATGACTGCCTTATTGTTGGTGAATATGGTGAGATAGTTGTATAGTATGTGGAGAGGGTTTTCAGAGAAGAGTTGAAGTCCAAGGAGTATGCCTAGGAGTTCTGACTAATAAACTGAGAAAGGGGATGGGTTTGCTAATTGGGTCACATAGGGGAGGGGTTGGTGGGGATCAAAGGCAGTGGAAAATATGCCTTTCTGAGATTTTGATCCATCAGTGTAGATGAAGTAGGAGGCTGGCTGGGGGAATCGGAGAATTTTAATGACTTTTGAGCACATTTCTTCTTTTGAGGGGTCAATGACCTTGCTGAATAATGGAGGGAGCCATGGGGGATAGGGAAGGGGGAGTCTGAGGTCAAGGTTACCTAGGGGAATGGAGCATGGGAATATTTTATGTACTGATAAAAGGTGTAGTTGGTGTGAGTGAGATTTTGTGGGGTAAGGGAAACAAGAGATTTTGCAAGGCAAGACATGGGGTTGGACAAGGGGATGCTAAGAAGTTTAGCCCAGGCTTTGTTGACAGCCAGATCAAGTCATTGTTTGGAGGTGAAGGATTGGGATTCATGGAGAAGGATTCAGGTAAGGGTAGTATGAAAACAGCCAATTGCACATTTTAGTGCTTTGTTATCAACAACTTGGAGTAACCTGGTGGTGTGTCAGGGTTTTTCTGGATTGTGCCATACAACTGCAGTGTAGTCAGCGCATGAGTGGATGAGGGATGAAATAAGAATTTTGTATTGCTTCAGGGGAGTGCCCCAGCCCAAGGAGGCCATCCAATGAATTGAAGTGGTAGCTTGTAGGTCAGAGGTGGTGAGCTTGGTCCCACTTGATTTAAAGGAAAGGGTAGGGTCAATGAGGGTTCCTAGCCATTTGAGGCTGGGTGAAGGGGCAATAAATTTCCCATCAAATGAAAGGGGAAGGGGAGTTTTGAGGAGAGAAGGACTTTTTGTCAGTAATATCCACTTTGTTTTTTCAAGATCAAAAATGGAAGTGTGTTTTACTCCCCAGGAGACTGCCTCTGAACCTATTTTGGAGAGGTTGTCAAGCACTTTGTGTTGCTTTTGGGCTGCGGAGAGAAACATAATGTCATCAATGTGCCCTAATGCTAAAGTGGATCTGGAAAGAGAAAGGAGAGTGAGGAGATTGGAATTGTAAATTATGTATAAAATGGGTGAAAGAGGAGACCCTTGCAGGAGCCCTTTGGGGAAGAAGTTGGGAGGGGATTTGTAAGAGGAGAAGTTGATGCTTGTCTTTCTCCCCATTAGAGAGCTGATGATGAGAGCAGTGAGATTTCTTGGGAGGGGAAGAGATTGGAGGATGTGAGCTAGGCAAGGAATGTTCACCAAGGGAAGATCTCATTTTTTTTATTTTATTTTGACTATTTGTTACTCAAAAGTAATATTATTTTGTTTCATTTGCAATTACAATTTTTTGCATTGGAGTACAGGTTGGCTAAACTAACTTAATGTCGCCACTAATTCCTATTTTCAATACTCATTGGAACTATCTGTCTCTGTAATAAGTTTTTTTAACACTGGAAATTCCCCTTCCTTATCACTCATTTGAGCACTCAATGATCCGCTCAATCAACCCAGTTTGAGTTTGGTTGTGTACATTTAACAGAGTTGCATCCTGTCAGCCTAGATATCCCTAGGACTGAGTATTTCTTATACTTAAAATAAGATAACCTTAAGTACATTAAGCTTATATCTTAAAAATAAGTTTAAAATAATAATATATATGATTATATTACATATATATATAATTATTACTCTATTATATAAATTATAGTAGTTTAAATAGCTTATCCATAGCCTAATAATACTTATTAAGGTGTTAATGGAGTCATAATATACTTATCTTAAGTGATATTAAGTAATTATTGACATACATAAGCTTATATGTATACATAAATCTCATATTCAGTGAAATATGAAGTATATCATGTATATTTAGGTATATAAGTGGGTTTTAGCCTCTTAATAGCCTATAACCTTTGTTTTACTGCTTATTTTAGGTCATATGGACGTATCCAGAGGACTCACAACGCCTAAAGAAGCATAAACATCTATTTCAGGCACATACACTCAGTCTGGACAACTTAATCTGCTTCCTTGGATGGATATTCACGGATTTATGGGTTGGGAGGTCATTTCTGGGTTAATATGGATGCTTGGCGATGTTATTGGGGGCTTGGACATTTCATTTGTTTCCTTTATATGCTTTGGGTTTCATTATATTCTCTTTGGATGAGTTATTTTACCTGTTTCTTTATGGTATCCGCTTTTATCTGGATTTTCTATTTATGGTATGGGTCTGTGTTATCATTAATTGTGATGGAGGGTCCTTACTAGAGGTCTGGGTGTTGAATCTGCTTGAATTGGATGCCATGGGGAGGTGATGGGCCCTCACAGTGCTGTAATTTCCAGGGATAGCAGTGACATCATCTGGGATGAAGGTCTGTGCACTCCAGTTGATTTTGGTATATGTCAGCCAGGCTACTAGACTTAATTGGTAAAATAATTGATTATTTTACTGAGTTGAAGCCATGCCCCTTCTTCTTACTAATAATTAATTATCTACTTAAGTATTACTTACAATTAATTAGTTAAGTACAATAAGTAGTATAAATAATTAGTGTAAATAAAATGTCCCCTACAATTTTACTCCCTAACACCATGCTCAATAGTATAAGTCAATGGGAATAAAATTTAATAATAAAATTATAATAAAAAAACTTTAAAACAATTATATTACCTCAGTGAGAGATCTGGAATCCGGTGAAAGTAATATAATTAATTAATTATTGTGTAATTAATTGTGACAGTCCAAGGAACTCAAACTTTATTGCTAATAAATTTGATGCCCTTGTTGATGTACCAGTTTATTTATTTCTTATGTCATATATGTACTCCTTTTTTTTTGTTATCCTTTTTCTCACACTCTTACAGTAGATGGTTTAAATTCCGTATATTTTATTCCCTCATGTTTTGCCTATAAAAGGCCTCTTACTTTGTGCTTTTCAAGATATTCCTTCATTACTTACTTTTATTACTATATTTTACAATATAACACTTATTTCTATATTTTATAACATTAGTACTTACAACAGCATAATTCTAATCTATAATCTATATTAATATTTAAATTCTACCTCTTATATTTGAGTAAAACAATCATTTTGATTAAAAATACGTACTATTTTGTTGAGAGTCCATTTCATCCCTTAAAAACCTTGTGAAAACCTCGAACCAAGCTTCTAGACCAAAAGGACCCCTTGACAGTATAAGTAAGGGAGGATTTTGACGGTTATTAGACATCACTTACTTACTACCATTCAAACAAACATTATAACACAATTATTATTATTCAAAGATATATTATAAAGCCATTATAAATTTATATTATCTTTATATAAGCTATAAATATATTATATTCATCTATTTTCCACCACTAGCACGCATTTAAATCCAAGTATTTTGAGTTTTATTTGAGTATAACTATTTTATTAGTCTTCCCCTGAGGTTTAATCACTAAATCATTTGTTAATAAGTAGTAGGACCATTAATAAATACTATTAAAATCATACTTATATACTAGATACACTGACAGATCCCATCTTGGGCTGTGTCTGAAACATAGTTCTATATCATTTCCCCAACCCCCTCTGGGGTTTTGGTTTGTACTTCAGGCGTGATATCATCATGGAAAAATGAGGGGACTCATATAGAACTATGAACTCCTTCTGAATTAGATCCAATTCAGTAAAATTTTGGAATTGTATGATAGTACTCATCCATTTTTCTATGAATTGAAAATAAAAAAATGACAGTACAGACATGCATCAACCACTTTATTCAATTGCATCTGCTGGGGTGTCCCTACCATCGTTTCAGTAAATCTGTTCAGCACGCAAACTTCACCAAATTTTGAATTGATGTTTAGTTCAAAATTCGGTAAATTATGTTTGCAGAATGGATTTACCGAAACGGAGGGAGATACCCTAACACCCCAAATAAACACTAGAAAAGCGTCTTGAGAGAACCAAACAGAAAAAAAAAATCAAAACTGATGTCATGTGCTGCAGCATAGGCGGCATTGTGCTGTCCAATTAGGTGGTGAAAATTCACAATTGTAATTTCTTTATTCTATCCATTGTTTGAGGTAATGAAAGAAAGGTTGTCTATGTTGATTATTCTGCGACCCCAAGCCGGTGAGTCAGTTTTTGCTTTGTCTTACTCCAAAAGATGTGTGGGAAGATCTAGTTCCTCATTAGACTAAAAAAATCAGGGCCGAGTTGAGGCTAGCACAGTTCCTAATATTTCAAGGTTATAACACCGCAAAAAATCAAGTGGCACCTGCTAGCAGGCGCCTATCCCTTTATTCACTTTTGATTTAAGAGTAAATTTGATTTGATGTTGCGCGAGCTAGTGTGCTCATTGTTCAGTGCGCAGTCTTTCCAGAAGAATTACAGGTGAGCTGAAATGGAGTTAAGTCAAAGATAGGGATTGGCACCTGCTATCAGGCGCCCATGTTTTCTTTCTGGTTTAATGGTTTGAAAAAATCACCATTTAGAACAAGCACAATAATCCGTCAACTTAATAAATGTTGGTTTAATCCAGACACCTTTCTTGGTAAAACTAAACTAAAATTTGTTAATTTAGCGGACGATTGCATATGCTCTTAGCTTTTACCAAATTAAGGTACAGCCAAATCACAAAAGCTTGTGGAATTTTTGACGAAAAAATCAAAATTGTTTTCACCAAAAAATGATTCACCTATTCAAAAGAGTCGGGGATAGCTCGGGGTTACTGCCTTTTGAATAGGAAAATTGTTATTTGTGGGTGAAGCTTTAATTTTTTCGTCCAAAATTCCGCCAGCTTTTGTGATTTGGCAACATAAATTTTCATAATGATAGACACAGCTATTTGTAAAAACCTTGCTCGTTTTTTGCCCCTCACCCCCCTCCAAAAGTGCCCTAAATTCATGTTTTTAGCAATAGATGGAAGGCAAAAACACATCAAGATTTTTTCAAGTAGCTGTGTAACTGACCTTCATTCTCACTTTTTTCCTCTAAAATTATACAATCAAGGATATTGTTATGTTGGAAGCACATGATACAGCTAAATTGAAAAAGGTTGGTGCAGCTTTTCAAAATTTTGCTCAACATACCCAGAAATTTTGGCGAGCAACAGGCTAGCAGGATGAAATAATATGGGAAAATGCTGAGTAAGTTGGGCAAAACTGTGGAAACCTGCACCAACCATTTTCAATTTAGCTGTACACTTTTACAAAATGTTACCCGACTTTCACAGAAAAACCTGGCCAATTATGCTCTCAAATGGCGTAACTAGCCAGATTTTGATGTGAGAGTAGGAGAGAAAAATTTCTAAACTGCTCTGACCATTTCCAATATGAAGGCGAAATGAAAATGAAAAAGGGCAAAGAGCGGAGATGCAATGATGACGTCAAAGAACCATTAACTGAGGATACGGAGCCAAAATAAAAGAGATAGTAATATTATTGATCAACTCGAGGAAGGAAAGTTATACGAATATCGAAAAAACGTTGGTGCGGTTTTGCGAAAGAAAAAAAAAAGCAAAAATTATAACTTGTAGACTCAAAGATTGACACTTGACGGTGAAATGAGCAAAGTTTGGTGAAAGCAAGCTAGGTTGCTGTCAAACGTCAATCTTGCTGTCCAATGCACTAGCCTTTTCCGATGTAGCTGTACCTTCTATTCTCATTTTCCTTGGGAAAATAAAACACAACTTATTCGTTGAACAAGTTCATTAATAATGCTTGCTTTGCTTCCATCTGTTATGTGTAGCGTTAATGATGCTTAACAAATTAGATACAACACGTTTCATAAAACTTGGTGGGTTTTCAATTTTCTTTTTTACTTTCTCGGGAGATCATGTTACATTTCGCAGCAAGTTTAGGTGCATAGCTCTTTATAAGGCTTGCGAAATCCCGTTAACTGAGTAGATATGGGACCTTGTTGGGACTTTGCAAGTCTAATTAGGCTTTATAGACCTAAATTTTCTGCGGATTATGACCTGGTGCGTCACAAAAACCTAAAAGAAAAAAGAAAACCCACCAAGCTTATAAGGGGTATCAAAGTACTCAAATCCGCCATTAAATTAATGGCGGATAAAAAATGAAATACCCCAATTATTTTGCGCCATTTTTTTTTTGAAGATAAATGGGTTATTTGTTGTGGGACGTATTAAAGTTTGAGTCTAATCGGACATTTATTTTTTGTGGGGGATCTGCCATTATGACTGAAAATTGGGGTATTAGAACGAAATAAATGGATTATTTCGATTTTCTTATCCACTAGCTCCCAGGCTAGTGGATAAGAATCTTCCGCCGTAAATAAAATCGGATCCGGGAAAAAAAAGGGTGGATCCATAATGGCAGAAGCAAGTACTTTGATACCCCCTAATCACAGTGCAGAATACGTATAGGGCATCAAGGTCACTCCGGACGAAACACTGACACTGCTACTATAGGTGAGTTAGACAAATTCTTGGTTTACCCTGGAGGAAGCGCTGACACTGCTATCATACCTCAACAAATAGCAAATGATTCATTCGCGTTTATAAAGCTCACCCTGAAGGAGTTTCGCATTGTTCACCAGGCCAAATATAATATTAGCCCTATCAAAATTTTGTTTTTGGTAAATAAAAATGATCTGAGTATTTGACAAGCCTTCCCCTTCAGCTTTTCCCTAGGACTGAAACAAGACATTTTTCATAAGTCTAATTTACCTGCGATGATGGAATGTTTCTTGACTTTTTCCCAGCCAAAGTAATTTTGCCTCATTTTTCATCTAGTCCGCAAGCAGGACCTGTGGGCTGAATTGTTGGAGAAGTAAAAAACTTATTTTTGGTGTGGCTGAAGGCTGGCTTAGAAAATTAAGGACTGGTGAACAAAATAAGAATGAAAAATGAGTCTTTGAACCAACAAAGACAAAAAAACAATCCACTTTTAATTATAAGGCTGACAGTATATAAAAACTACCCTCATAAAGACATTTTTACTCATCAACGATCTTTGTTCTTAAATTTCTTTTTGTCTCTTTTCTGAAAACAGTCCATCCACTCTTTTCGAGAAACAATTTAGTAGTTTTGATTCCCTATTATCTATTATTGCTTTTTTGAACTTGTGGTGTAAAATTTTGTATATTTTTACCGCAGTGATAAACAACACAAGAAAAGGCCTACTTTTCAACATTTTTTTTTTTTGAAATTTCGTGCTTTGGCCTCTCAGCTACAACCTGCACTTGTTGTTTCTTTGGTACTCACTTCTACAGTGGTAAATAGCATTGGTATTGGTAGCACAAAAGCTCAACATTAGAGTCTTTAACCAAATCCTTCAGCAGCATATACAAATCTACTCAAGTAAAAAACAACTGACAAGATGCAGTATCTCAAGTACAGTCAAGGATCACTCTGTTCATATGTGCTCGTTGTCCTTCTGGCTATTCAAACTCTACTTGTGGTTGGTGAAGCAGTAGATGGCACAAGATATGAGGGGCTTACTGAAGTGAAAGCTCTGGTGAAATCAACTTTGAATAGCGAAATGACAAATACCCGGATGATCAAAAAGAGAGGACATCGCCATGGTAAACACAAGCATCGCAAATCTAAGGTGATAGTCAAACAAGTAACTAAAGAGGACAGCCAAGCTGTTAGTGTACAACCTAGACAGGCCGGTATCAGCATTAGTGCAGGTGCGGGTATCTCTGTTTCAATAGGAGGGTCAAAAACAGGAGAAGCAACCTGTAAGTTTCATTTTTTTCTTTTTCCTTTGTTAAAAATGGGAAATAGTATTTTCAAGCACCCAAGCATATTCTGAGTGGACAATAAAAACATCAGCTGAAAAGCTTGATGTCTTGAAAAAAAAGCTATTTATAAATGTCTACGTCATTGCACGCACTCTAATACTTAGCACCTAGGGAAATGCAAACTTTGTTTTTTTGTTTTTTTTAAAATTCTTTTTAATGAAATCAAATGGGTTTTTATGTATACTAAGCTTACTGATATGCATTGCTTTTAGACTACGCTACTGGTCTTGGGGCTTGTGGAATCACCAGCAATGATAGTCAAATGATTGCCGCAGTGTCACATTTGCTTTTTGATAGTTACCCAGGCGCAACAGCTAATCCAAATGCTAACCCGTGAGTTAATGTTATAGCCACCGAGAGGAAAAAGAAATTAAAGTATTATATTTTTCATTTTAGCATTTGCGGAAAAAAAGCACAGGTCAATTACCATGGTAAAACGGTGGTAGTCACATTAGTAGACCGTTGTGTGGGTTGCGCGATGTATGACTTGGATTTATCTCCCACCGCATTTTCTGGGCTCAGTTCATTGGATGCAGGTCGATTACAAGGCATGACGGTAAGTGAATAAGTCAGTTTATTCAGCACAACAAACTAAGAGCTGATTTTGTGTTACGGATCTTTTTTCACTATAAATAAAACAACTGTCACAGTGGAGTTATGTGTAGGACCTTAAGCAGTTGCCCTTATCATTTTTTCACACTCTCTCTTCCATCTTTTCTTAGTATTTTATTCATTTGTATCGTGTGGTATTATTATTTATTTTGGTTCGTTGAACCGAGCATATTTGGGCAAGTTGCTGCTCACTAAGAGTTTATTTTTTATTGTATCCCTAGAAGATTCGAATTCATCTTTTATTATTATCAAATCACATGCAGCAGTGCATGCAGTGAGCCAAAGATAATTTAGAATGATTGTGAATATTAGGTTGGTAAAAGAACAGACAAAGTGGGTTGAGTGAATGTGAGCCAATGAGGAAGTTGGTAGCTGAGAAGTGTTATGAACAAATTAAATAAAAATTCACCGTAAATTTTCTCAATGATACAGCTATTTGAAAAAGCTTGCTGTGTTTTTGTCTTCCATCCTCAGCCAAAAACCTAAGTTTAAGTCACTTTTGGAGTGGGATGAGAGTCAAGAAAAAGAGCACAGTTTTTCCAAATAGCTGTAACTGTTCAGACTACTCAAATATTCTACATAATTAAGCGCAAGACGTAAGGATAATGCACGTTAAACGCTTTAAGCAGAACTGATGCAAGTTAGAACAGGAATGATTTATAGTTTTGGTTCCGTTTCACGTCAGGTACTGCTTTTTTTTTTTTTTTTTTTTGAAAAAGATCGCGTTTTCCTTGTCTCTCATCCCCCACCAAAAGCGAGCTATAATATCTTGTTTTTGGCGGGAATGGGAGACTACGAACCGCAAGCTTTTTCGAATGTCTGTAGCTGCAATCGAGACAATGTAGTGAAAATACGAGGGTAAATGGGGGTGACGGGTATACGTAGAGTCAAGCGACATGTGCAGAGTGTCAGGTTGAAGAACGGCTAAAACGGTGGGGCACATAGATGCAGACCGAGATATCCGGGGGAACGAACTGTGAATTGTTTTGATTGTTGTTTGTAAATTTAATATACAAGGTAGGCAGATGGATAGATGACTGTTCTTCTTCAATTGGCAGGATGGATAATCATCGTCCCTCGTGCAGATCCACACTTTTTATCAATTGTATTAGAGTTAAACAATCTATTGCTCTTTATTTATTCTCCTTATATAATCTGTAACATTTATTCATGATATCATAAAGACACTGCAGGTTATTCTTCAACTGCCTTGGGTTATCTATATAAGTATTTGACTTTTCCCCCTGACTGGCCCATCCCTCCGTTCCACACACTTTTCCCCTCAGTTATCATATTCTCATCCTCTCTTTCTTTAAAGTTTCTATAAAGTAGTCATTCCTTATTTAATCAGCTCGTTTATTTAAGGATACTTAATTCATTCCTTCCCGACGTTTCTCTTGCTCGTCATCTTTCTCACAGATCTTTATTGCCGATTTCTCGGCGCTGCCCACACAGCGGCTAGGTTGCTCTATATCTCGCATCCCTAGCATTAAGCTCCATTTGTCTTTTCCTCTTTTTTGACATTCCTATACTGCCGTTTTTTTTTTTTTTGACTTCTTTTGATCTAGGGTATCTAAGTAGCTTTTCAACGTGTTTGTGGGCTTTTGCTATACTTTTGCTATTTCACTCCTCGCCACCTTTTGTTAGCTACAACACTTTCCCTACTCAACACACTCGCTTTTCATATCTCTATATCTAAAACTATCAGTCCACGTAAAGCTTCTACTTTGGTTTTTATTTTACTTGATCTATCCTGCTTCATTTTCTATAGGCACTAGATTGCCCTTTACAGTCGGATTCTTCATACCAAATTTTCATTATGCATGCCTCTTTAGTATTATCTCAGAGTTTGATACTCTTGGTGATAATAGGATGTATCTCTGGTCATACCTTACAACATCATCACAAAAAATCATCACATGTTCATCTCGCCCGTGTGCGATCACGAAGTGACCATGTGGCACATTCCGTTTCATTTGGCCATCGTCGACATCGTCGGACAAGGAAGGGATCTTGTCGCCCAAAGCGTGCTAAGACAGATGATGACGAAACTGAAGCATCAAAAGAACAGCAAGAAATTGAAGATTTATTTGAAAATGGCGACAGCGAATTTTACAAGGAGTCACCCAAGCTAGTTCAGGCGTCCCAACCTGAACCAGAACCATCAAATTCATCCGTTGGGGTGAAATCTGCTAATGTCACCAACCAGACAAAATATGACAAAACCTCTCATCACAATTCATCATCATTCACCAACAATCACAATGAGCACTCTTCCAATCCACCCAAGAAAATCGAGCCTAAAGTGCAACCGGAAGCAATCCCCAAAGATCATTACACTGAGCCTGTGAAGCATGTGGAAAATAATACCACTAAACCTAAACCGAAGCACGATGAACCAAAATTAGCTCCTACTGTTCCTCCTAAGACATCTCCGTTGCCTACAGATTCCCATACGTCTTCCAACAAGGAATCTAATTCTGAACAGCATTCTCCTCCCAAATTTCAGTCGGATGCTCATGGTATTGCCGATCATTCTTCTGACTCAAAGCGCTCTGGTGACGGAACATGTATGTTTTATTTCATTTTTGTATAGCAATTTGACGCATACTGATATACAATTTAAATGGTTACAAAGACTACGGCACTGGTTTGGGTTCTTGTGGTATCACTAATCATGACAGTGATATGATCGTTGCTGTTTCGCACTTACTGTATGACAGCTTTCCTGGTGCAACGGACAATCCTAATCATAATCCGTCAGTTTTTGTTTTTTCTTGCCATTGTTCCACTCACTGACTATCCTGTAATTATCTTCAGTGTTTGTGGCAAGCGTATAGTGGCTGAGTATGGAGGAAAAAGCGTCACTGTGACAGTAACTGATCGCTGTGGAGGGTGCAAACTTGAAGACTTAGACTTTTCCCCAGAAGCATTCAGTCAACTCGCTGACCAATCTGTCGGGCGTTTACAAAATGTTTCGGTAAGCGATTCCTTTATCCTTGTTTCTATTATCCAAGACTAAGCTAAATGCTGGCTACATGTTGTTTTATAGTGGCGTTTTGAGTAGGGGGACGAACCGAATTGAAAAAAGAGAGTTTGGGGTAATGATTGCCCCATCAAGTTGTCTCAGTTATTTTAACATTGTTGATGGTGGTAACATTTGTATATTTTTCGAATTTTTATATATCTACTTATTGTATCTTGGTCACTATCTTTCATGGGTCCTCATATCTTTATCAACTATTTCTCGCTACGTAGCACTGGGTGTTATCTATTCATTTTAGGGTATTATCTTTGACCTATATCAAAAATATCACCACTTCTATGAAGTGTATGTATGTGTGATTGTGACTTGACTAAGCATTCTTAATTGCACTTATTTATCTCCCAGAGGGAACGTATATTACAAAAAATAAAATAGCTAATTATTATTTGTTGATGGGATCCAAGGGTTTTGTCACAATGGCAGCCAGGTCCACTAGAGGACTCTCCCTTACCTGATGTTTCTTCGTAAATTGAGCTAGCTCTTGACCTCAAGATGTCTCATGCTATTCATTGTTATTTGCCTAACATGGCGTTGAGGAACACGCATGCACTTCGCTTGTACTTCCCGTGAGTGATTGAGTTGGAAAATCATATTTAATTTGATTATTAATGCATATATATTCAACGACTGGAGAAAACTTTGCGGGGGTCTAAGTTTATTTTATCGCTTCCATCCCGCTCAGAATGTGAGATTTAATTAGCTCACCTGGCATATAGATCTAGCGCTTCGGAAAGTCCCAACCCTAATTTCTTGAAGCCTGCAGTTCTAAACTCACAATCTAAGGGTAGTAAGAGAAGAAATTGTTCCCCAAAGGCCGCAAGCTTTTTACAAAGATCTGTATATTCATCTACCGTCTAATATTCTTCCCCTTTACTCTAAAAAAGTTTACATAAGCCTATAATATTGAATTACTAACATTATACTGATAGTGAAACATGGTAGTTGTATGTAAGGTATAGTGGTGCTACATGCAAACATCATCACATAACCCTCATGGTAGTACTGCTGGGATTCGGTTTTAGGACAAAGGCACACACATAGGGAGGTTTGGTTTGTGTCTTTTTTCGGAAATAGTTTCCCGATTGTCTTCCGGCATGATCACAAGAGAAGACCTGTTATCAGTTTGTCCCCTGGTTTCCCCGCGGTGGTAAAATGCACAGTCTTAATAGAATTGAGCAATAATGTGGGTTCAAATCTCTGGATTTAGTTGCATCTTGTGGAATATGATCAACCCTACTTTTTTTTCCATTACTTTCATTTTTTTTATTAGCTGTATAAAAAGTACAGCCAAGTCACAAAAGCTTGCGGAATTTTTGACGAAAAAATAAACGTTTCGCCAATAAAAAAAAATGATTTGCCTATTCAAAAAGAAGTGCCCCTGCCCGATCCCCGACACTTTTGAATAGGCAAATCATTTTTTGGTGAGAATAACTTTGATTTTTTCGTCGAAAATTCCGCAAGCTTTTGTGACTTGGCTGTAAATGAAAACTTCACATTCAAATATGATCTTGCTGTGTTCAGAAAAATATATGAACGTACTGATGATCCCAAAGGTTTGCGATGATCTTGTCTTTCATATCCAGCCAAAAGCTTCAGTCAGGTGACCTAAACGCATGATTTTGGTGGGGGTTGGAAGACAAGACAGCAGCAAGCTTTGTGGGATTAGCTGTATCAATTTATAGAAACGAAAACAGAGACAAAGATCCTCCGTACTTTATAAAATAACGAGCCTGCTACCCGTCTGTTACGCAGACGGACAGCAGGCTCGCATGATAGTTATATTCTCAGGTTTTTAGTGAATGAGTGGTTGTGAAATGTGAATTGCTGGTGGGGCTGCTACATCTAGCGACGCGCAGCCCCGAGTATTCAATGTGGAATCAGTCAGGGTCAGTTAGGTTAGTGGCCAAATTTGCTATTTTTTAGGAAGTTAGGGCACTAGTTCTTTCATATATATAGACAAGCCTACTACCCATCTGTGATGCAGATAGTCAGCAGCCTTGCACACACATCCAGACCTTTGGCCCAGATGTGTGTGCCTGTGTGCTATGCACATTGTATGGCAAAAATCCTTAAACATCCAGACCTTTGGCCCAGATGTTAGTCATAATAATGTTGAGTAATCATGATTGACATGATTATACATCCAGAGCTTTGGCCTGAATGTTTGTCTTAACTGTGTTGAATATGCATGATTGGCATGATTACTACGGGATCTAGTGTCAAATCAGAATTACTTGTGGTTTTACACAGTTTATTTGTCACACGCCACGTGACACTCGAGGCAAAAGCAGCTCATTAAATCAATAATACAGAGGTCTAAATCCATACTTGAAGTGCAGAAAGCAATTCTACATAGCAACTGCAACTTTCCTTTGTGTACTCACTATTCAACTGCGCTAGTCTAAACTCTAAATCTAAATTAGTCAATCTCTCAATAGTGTGTCTTAGTCTTTTCCTCAATAAGCAACACACAGCGCAATAGTCAATGTAATAGTCCGCTAAAAGGTTTATTAAATATCTGTGGGTTATTAAAAGGGGTAGTGAGCATGGATGGGATGGTTAGTGGAGGATTAAAGGGTTAACAGATGTTAGTGAGGAGGGTCCAGGTGTAACGGGTGTAATTTTGGTGGTCTGTGGTGTGCGGAATGAT
This sequence comes from Hemileia vastatrix, assembly GCA_030280995.1. Classification (NCBI taxonomy): domain Eukaryota; kingdom Fungi; phylum Basidiomycota; class Pucciniomycetes; order Pucciniales; family Zaghouaniaceae; genus Hemileia; species Hemileia vastatrix. The sequence continues at coordinate 25,348,684 of JASXTE010000008.1, read as the reverse complement.
GGATGGGTATGAGGTCAATGCGAGGAGGAGTAAAGGATATAAAAGGGGTTGGATTTTGGTTCAACATTCTTTAGAATTAAATTATAAAACATATATATAGTTAATAGTGGTAAAGCTTCAGGTTAAATCATTATTATTGTATCTTTCCTTATTTTCTCAGTAATCATTTCTAAATCCTAAATCTTTGATTATTGAGTTTCCAACCCTTCGTGAGATCTTAAGAATATTAATATTACCTTTAAGTTATATTAGAATTCTTATCAAACATATCTCAAAGCAGTAGCTCTTCCTTTGAGTCATCTTCCAATCGCTTCCTCAAACATTTCCTCTATGCTTCGAAGAAGTTTCTAAACTACTCTCCTCATCTCACTTCCAGGAACACCCTCGACCTTGTGCGTAGGTTGTCCGGTGACATTATTACATATAGATGTATATGTTATATCAGACATGGAGATAAATATTTAATTAATTATTGATAATAATATATGATAATGAAGAAGATGATGGCAATTTGATGATATATATACTGATTCCACATTGTATCTATTTTACATAATTAAATAAATATACATAGTGTAGATAAACATTGATTTTTAGAGGTAAAACTTTAAAATTTAATACTAATGTGATGAGTAGCCTTTTATTTATTGATTTATATATAATGATGATGATGGGAATGTTTTAATTTATTGTTATGATGATTGTAATGTTTTAATTTATAGATATAAAGGTAATGTTTTAAATTATTGATATGATGATGATGATGATGATGGTAATGTTTTAAATTAATGATATTTTAATTTATTGATATATATCACTATGCAATATAGGGGGTGGACTTGCTAGCAAGTCCCCAACCTGAACTCAGATGGAACTCAGACTGAACTCATATTAAACCCATACTGAACTCTACTTGAACACCCACCTAAGACTGTTCTTCTGAGTGGTGTTCATCCCTGATTGTATGGTTCCTTTGTCAATGGCTCAATGTGTGTTAAGTCTGTAGTGAGTTTATGTCCAAGGTTGCGGACTCGCTAGCAAGTCCGCCCCCCATATTGTGTGGTGTATGATGATGATGATGGGAATGTTTTAATTTATTGATATGATGCTGGTAATTTTTTAATTTATAGATATGATGATGGTAATTTTTTAAATTATTGATATGATGATGATGATGATGGTAAAGTTTGGGCAAGTGTGGGCAGGTGCAAGATAGATTAGAATAGAAAAAAGAAAATAAAAGAAAAAAAGAATAAAAATGAAAACTTACCAGGGTGGACCAAGGATGATGGGTGCAAGTGTATATGAGGTGGAGTTGGTATGAGGGCAGGTGCCAGATAGATTAGAATAGAAAAAAGAAAAAGAAAAAGAAATGAAAAAAATGAAAAAAACGAAAACTTACCAGGGTTGAACAAGGATGATGGGCACAGGTGTATGTGAGTTGGAGGGGTGGAGCTGGAGTTGGTGTGAGGGTGGAGGGGGGGGAAGTTGGGTTAGCAAAATAAATAAATAAAAAATGAAAAAAAGTTAAAAAAAAGAAAATTTATCAGGGTGGAATGAGGATGATGGGAGCAGGGGTATGTGAGGTGAAGGGGTGGAGCTGGAGTTGGTGCAAGGGTGGAGGGGGGGGGGAAGTTAGGTTAGCAGCCAATTATGCTAAGTTTTTGGAAGTTAGGGCACCAGTTCTTTTATATATATAGATATTTTCAATTGATACTTAGTTACTGAACTGTGTCTTCTTGTCTAACATCATTTTGGCTATACATAGCAATTCTCTACTTCCTCCCATTTTGTCCCATTTTTTCATTTTGTGAAAATTAAATTTAAAAAATTTTAGTATCTTGGCCTTATGTTCAAATCTTTTGTCAAATAATAGTAATAATAAAAATAATAAAAAGGGCAGCTTGTTTTTTTATCTATCTGATATAAGTTCAATCTATCTACATACAACTATTTGAGAAAACTTTGCTTCCTTTTGAAAAACAGTTTTCCTATTACCCTCAGAATTTGAATTTAGATCATCTTATCTTGAGGAATTAGGGCTAAAGACTACCTGAGAGGTCAGATGCACCAGGTCAACTAACCAAAACTCACCTTTTGGGCAGGGTGGAAGGAAAAAAATCTCAAAAGCCCATAAGGTTTTCTTGAGTAGCTGTATTAATCACCACCAGCAATTTGAATGGTGGTGAAAGCATGTAGAGTGGCTGGAAATAAGTTTACATCAATTTTTTTTTGCACTACTACTACAATCCTCATTTGTTTCATTTGAAAAAAAATGGAAGTGATATTTTTTCAGACATCTATGGTCAAAATAAAAAAACTAGGGATGACACAAATATGAAAATAACATGAGAAAATAGCTACTTCTAAGCCCATAAAGCTTGCAGGTCTCTTCCCTTTCATCCCCCCTCTAAAAAATTTTTTTTGGCAGGGGTGATAAAAAGCAAGACAACTTCAAGCTTTTTGAATTTAAATGCACATGAAAGTAAAAGAAAATAAAGAGAATAATAAGAAATTGATGGAGAAAAAAACCAACTTAGGTATAAATGATATGTGTCTCACCATATGTGTCATTGTTGTGTGAGCTTATTAGTATTTTAGTAGTTCTTGTGACATTGAAGTTTCATAAACCTGATGCCACTGTCAAGAAAATGAAGGAGATAATGATTTTTAATGCTTGGATGTGGTTATGATATACAGCTATTTTGTTAAAGGTTGTGGTCCCAAAAATTTTTTTCCTCTCACCCCCCCAAAATTTTTTTTTTTTTTGGTCAGTTGACCATGCAACTCCAATGGATTGGAAATGAATGAGAAGCAAACCTGACCAGTTTCCCCCATCTTTTTTCTTATATTCCACTTCATTTTCATTTTTCTATCAATTTTTTAGCTCTTGGGTAAGTTTTTTTGTTGTTTATTTTTTCTTTGCTTGTTTTCATTATCCTTCTTCATATTTTTATCAAATATTTTGATTATTTTTTTATTTTAAAGACCTTTTTCCAAACTCTTTGAAACTATTGCTAAGTTATTTTTTAATCTCAGTGCTTCTTTTTTAATTTTTTGCTAATTTTTTTTATGTGGGGGCAGAAAAATGTACTTTCATCAAATATTAAATGATGAGGATTCCAAAAGTCCTATTCTTTAAATGATGATAATCAAAGTTCTAAATCTTATGAGGAAAAAACTTGGGCACCTTCTGAACCCACTTTATCTTGTGACTACAAACTTCCACCATATACCCATATATACCTTGAATTTATTTTATACCTTCCAAATACTACTATTTCCCCTACAGCAAAAAACAAGAAACAAGCTCAATTTTCTAAAGTAACTTCCAAGCCAAACATGTTTCAATTTGAGTGGCCATCCACAAACAAAGATCTTGACCATTTCAAGATGATAGTTATTCTGCAAATAAAAGAACATGAAAACAGAGATATGGCATGCTTTGTTGAAGAGAAAAATAATATGGGGAAATTGATTAGTACATAAAGATGCCTCACCCTAAATTTTCTCCTTCACAAAAGCAAACCTTGAGCAGCCAGCATATTATTGTTGAATTTATTCATGCTTCTGTAAATATCCCACCACACCAAAAGAACTTTCTCCACCTGGAAAAATTTGGTCCTGGTGAGGATGCCCAAGTAAGTTTTCTTAACTTTTTTTTCTGATTTTTAACTGATCTTCTCTTATCTCTATATTTTAGAAAGAAATTCTGTACCAGACACTGGGCCAATCATATTTTTAATATTGCAAAAGTTCTTCCACTCATCATGCTCATTCTCAACCCAATACCACTCAAATCAATAGTGCTGAATTTCATGTAAACTTGCACCAAATTTTAGGTTCACACATTCCATGACCTGGTCTCTCTGGTTTGACTAAAACTCTTGTCTGTGTTAATCCTTAAAACCCAAAAGAATATTTTTTACTTACTACTGAAAGAGATTTCTGATGGGCCAAATAAATGGTTTGTCTCATTTTTTTTTTGGTTTTGCAAATTTATTAATGTTTTTTTTAATTAAGCAAAAAACCTGAATGCAGTTACTCTTTAAAAACCTCCTAAAACTCTTTTTTTTAAAATATATTATTGGCTGTAACATGAAAGATACTCAAAGTAAATGATTGATTTCCTCTCTCAAAAAAAAGAGCTAAATTCAATGTCCTTTGATTCAACATCTTTGTCTAGCACCCCTGATGTCTCAGATGATGAAAACTCTCTCAAAAGATTCCTAAAATTTTCAAAAGTTGATCCAAATGATATTAAGGTAATGAAAGTTTTGGATAAATTACAAATGAAACACTGGAGATATTTGAAATATTTTCTATTTGAGCATTTGGTGAATGCTGGTGTTCCAGAAGGACCAGCATGGGCAATGCTTTGGGAAGCAAAGCAGTATGGACTGTACCTTAAGAAGAAAAGGTGTAAAACTTGTTCCTAACTTGCTTTTCACAAACTTATTTTTGAATTATGCAATACAAAAATAAATAAATGAATACTATATTATATTGATAGTTCTTTAAAAACAAAAAAAATTAAAATACTCAAAACTTAAATTGTCTGATCTTGACCATATTCAAGAATCTATGAAATAAACGATTGGGTGTTACATTTTTAATAAGAGAATGCATATTTTTCGTGAGATGTGTTTTTTTCCCAAATTTAACTTAGACCTATAAATTAGAATCATGAAAAATACATTAAGGTGCACAAAAATGAAGTGGAAGGCTTTTATTTCATTGGAACTAAAATACTTGGGACTTTCTAATTTGCAATATAAGTAAGAATTTTTTTAAATGTATTGGGATTTTTTAGTTTTATTTGTGTATAGAATTTTTATGTCAGTATTTTTCATAATACATTTTTAAGAATTATATGTGTATAAAAAAATTTTAAAACCAAACATATGAAACTTTAAGAATTTCCTATGGAAACAAATAATGTTAATATCCACTAGCTCCAAAAAGTTTTTGGATTAAATCCTTATTTAATACCATATGTGCGAAAGTTTCAATAATTTCTCTATCCTCTTTAACACCTCTTAAAACTTGTGCTAAACATAAATTTTACTTCAAAACACTAAATCCCTTTTCAATGGGGTTCAAATCAGGTGAATATTGAGGTAAATAAATTAACAAACTACCAGAACATTCAAATAACTCATTAACTCTTCCCCCCAATGAATTGGTGCATTGTCAATAACCAAAACGCTTAAGGAACCAGGGAATGGGTTCATCATGTGGAGCTAGAAAATAAGCAAAAAAATGATAAGGAAAATTATATAAAAATAAAAATAAAATTAAACTTACTAAAATAGTCTCCAAGTAGTTCTCAAAATCCAAACAGCTCACAGTTTCTTCTTGAACCAAGCAAGCAATTAAGCCACTGAGACCAATTTATGGAATAATTTTGAATTGGTGCTTAGCTCATGTGCGGGGTACATGTTTGGTGTGTTGAACAACTTGGGCGCAGGCCATGCTTTTGGACCACACCAACCATTGAAATACCAGATTCATCTGGTATCAAAAGAAACACCTAATATTAAAAATAAAATTAATGTATACAAAAATTTAACAAAAACATACCTGAAAAAACAAGCCACAATGACTTGAAATTCCCAATAACTGATATATATTTGACATGTTGATCAATATCTTGACTTGGGTGCACATTCTGTGTTATTTTGTTTGACAAATGAAAGTGTTTGTGGAGCTCTTTTTGAAGACTTGAGCAGCTTATATGCACCCCATGGGACTCTAGAAAAGACCTTTGAAGTTCATTAATGTACATAGTTGTATCAGAAGAAACCAAGTTTTGAATAAATTCACACAATTCTTCATCTAACTGAAAGGATTTTCCACAATGAAGATAGGTGTTAGGATCCCTAACTCCTGCTTGCATTTTCTCATACAGGATAATCCATTGGCAAAGTGAATAATCACTGATTGATGTGCCAAACAAATGTTTAATCTCATCCAATGCCATTCCTGACAATGATTTTGTAACCACATTCACTTTGAGAGCAGCATCATATTTGTGAAAAGCCATAACATGAAAATTAAAAAAAAAATAGCAAAAAATTAAAAAAAAGAAACATTGAAATCAAAAAAAAACTTACCAATAGTTTCAAAGAGTTTGGAAAAAGGTCTTGAAAATAAAAAAATAAGCAAAATATTTAATAAAAAGATGAAGAAGGATAATGAAAAAAAGAAAAGAAACAACAAAAAAACTTACCCAAGAGCAAAAAAATGCATAGGAAAAATAAAATGAATTGGAATATAAGAAAAAATATGGGTGGAACTGGTCAGGTGTGCTTCATTTTCATTTCTGATCTATTGGAGTTGCATGGTCAGCTAACCAAAAAAAATTTTTTTTGGGGGGGTGAGAGGAATTTTTTTTTTTGGACAGCAACATTTAACAAATTAGCTGTAGCTTCTATTAAGGGCTGTGAATTTTACCTAGATGTAAAGTGTTACTCACCCTGCATAGTCAAAGTCATATTTTAACTGAATCAGAAAAAAGAAAGTTAATTCCAAAGAGTTTGTGATTGAGCTACCTTCACAATGAGGGGTAGGGAAGTACCTCAATATGCCATTAAATTAATAGGGGGTTTCAGGCCCAGTTCAAGTACAGAGATATGAATTTCTTGATTACTCAGTTGTCTAGAAGACTTTAATGGTCCTGTGTGAATTTAATTGTCTAAATCTGGTTAATTATTAAAATATAATTCAATTTAATGGTCTCATTAATTTAATCTCACTTATCATTAATGGTATACAGCTTACAGTTTGTAGAAAAATAGAACTAATGATTTAAAACAATATTTAAAAGACTTTAACAGTACTAATGAATATTTATGGTAATTTTTTGGTTATATATTTAAAAGTTGATGTAAAGTAATGTAGAATAATAGCCTGAAAACATACTCCTTATATAACCATAAATCCCTGGTGTCCACCCCTTGTTTCCCAGACCTATTACACTGCTATACATGGTCATTATACACCCTGAAAGTGCCTCATTGTACATTTCAAGCAGTTTCACAGGCCTTGGTAGAAAAAGGACTTCCCCCTCACAAAAGAAGAACCCTTTCACTACCAAAAATACAAGAATAACATGGGATAATCCATCAAAATATAGAAACAACCCAAAAACAACATATATGTGTGTTATTCTTTAAATAAAACACTAAAAGAGTAAATAAAAGAGCCAGAAATAACTAATAAATAAGAAATATCATCATTCTAAATTAAAACACTAATTATAATAATGTTCCCTGTGAAAATCACATTTAAAAATAGCCAATAATAGCCTTTAAAACCCATTGACAAACCAAAAACAGGTGTGAAATGTGGGGGTGACTGAATTCAGAGTCTCTGAAGGTGCTTTCATGGGTAAATACTTGACCAATTAGGCATTTTTAAATGTGGTTGTGAATTCTGGGCACTAATATTAAGTTTACTGATGTAATTATTGCATATAATGAGGTTGAAAGACTTTTATAAAATAAATAGCCACCCTATCAGTAAACAGTGGCAAACCTCCCTTAAAGTGTGATCTCTGAAAAGTACCTGAGACCACAGTAAAAGAGGTATTAAAAAAACATAAATAAAACTACTTATAAAGGAATTATAACCTATAAAGGTAAAATAAAATCTTTGAGCAAGAGGAACAGAGATGAGTATCACACAAGCCTACACACCCCTATATATATGAAAAAACTTGCTCAAAGAAAATACTGGTATAATATTGAATAGCACATTGTTATGTGTATTTTCTATCAAATAAGCTAAAATAGAATTGGTGTGATAGTAGATAAATCACATCACATTGAGTATGTCACATATAAAAGAAATAGAATAAACAGGAATATGAGAGAGTAACTAGGTATTTTCACAGAGATCAATACACTATTAATGCAATTAGAACACTAAATAAGTGCCCCTTGCTTATTTTAGTTTGATTACACACATAGAGAATACACTATGGGTGTACTTTAGTTTGATATTACTATCAATTTTACTAATGAAGCTACACACCTGGGATAAATGCCGGCAGCATAAGGCCAGTACATGTAAGCCAATTCTAGCATAAAAAATATCAATTTTAATAAGTAGTATGTTTGGAAATTTAAGTATCCAAATTGATCTGTCAAAGCGCAATTTTAATATTATTAAAATTATAGTGCATATATCCAGATTTTAAGTGATTTAAAGTGCACCTATCAATTATTTCACTATAATAATGAAAAAACAGCTTTAAGACCACTTATAAATTATGTAATCTTATGTATAAGTCAGTTAAGATTATTTTAAAATATTCAAACTTAATATTAAGTACATAAGACCTATAAAAGGTGAATATATACATGTATTTAAAATATTATAATGGAATATATTGTGTTAAATGACTTACTTCACTTATTTACACATATTGTATACCTTTACTTATTTCCCCCATGTCTAATACATGTGTATAGCATATTTTATATGCTTGTCACATGGTGAAAAGTTATACGACTTGTAGGCAAGTCTTTTTTTTGTCCCTCAGACTACCCCCAGAGTAACTTCAGTAGTAACTCCAGTAGTCCCACAAGGAGTGTGAAAATTACTAAAATCATTCTCTAAATTTATTTTGACACAAAGTAAAAAGGACCTTACCAGTATTTGACCTTATTTTGGTGTTCCAGACAAGGGTAGGACCATTTTATTGAATCCAATCACTTCCAATCACTTCTGCCACCCTAACTGATCACTCATGTTTTCCTGTTTCATCAATCTTCCAACTCTTTACTTCCATGATTTTGAGCTGAGACTCTCTCCTATTAATCTAAATATGCTCTTATAGTTAACTCTGCACTCATGCACTGTGACTCCCCTTTCAAAACACAAGCTCCAAAGAAAAATACCCATTTATAGCTTATCTAGATATTTTAATTTTTTTTAATTTTTTAATTTCTTGAATTTCAAAGCAATTAATTGGAAATTTAGACTAACCTGGATATTTTTGATTTTTTGATTTTTTGATTTTTTGATTCTTTAATTATTTTTTGTTTTTTAAAAAAAATGGCAGTTTTAACTGCTGTGGATATTTTTATTATCATTTTGTTTTATGAATGTTACAGAATCATTAAGTTGCTGTTTAAAATTCTATATATTTTTTCTTCTTTTTCTTTTTTACTTTTCTTTTTTACTTTTCTTTTTTTCTTTTTTACTTTTCTTCTTTATCTTTTTTTCCTTTAATCAATTTTGATAAGTTGTATCAACATAATCAATTGGGAGTTTAAAATTTCTAAGATTTTTTTTTTCATTTTTTGCCTTTTCTTATTAGTTTAGTTTTAAGATAATTGATGGAAACCTCAAACCATCTTTTACATTTACTTCCTTTTTTTATTAGGTGATGATTAAAAATAGAAGAAGAAAAAGAGAATGAAAAACTGATGTGCATGAAGTAAGACAAGGGAAGAAAGAGGAGGGGAAGGTAAGAGGAGAAGGAGAGTAGGATATATATATATATATATGTATATAAGAAGTAAAAAAACAACAATATGTAATGAGAGCTAGTACTTGTTCATGTGCTGAAAAGATGCTGCATCTTTTCAGCATATGAACTTGTACTTGCTCACATGCACCCTTGTGTGAGATGAATCACAAGTTGCTTCACTTGTGATCTACTTGACCCAATTCCTTACAGCCTCACTCTCAAGTTACATTCTGAAAAGACTCTGCGTCTTTTCAGCACGTGACCTGGTGCTGGCTCCCAGGCACTCTTGTGTCAGATGGAAAACAAGTTGCTTGACTTGTGATCCATTTGACCCATTTCCTGACACCCCCATTCTCAGGGTCACATGCTGAAAAGATGCAGTGTATTTTCAGCACTTGACCTGACATAGGAGGCTTGAAGTTATGGTTCAAATGGATCAAAATTCATAGCAGCATTTGATTCATTTAACCCAAGGGTGCAGGGGAGAAATACACTAGGTCACATGCTGAAAATACACAGTGTCTTTTCTGGCACACACCCTGAAAGCAAAAGGGTGCAAGAGGAGGTGATTATTGCAGATGAGGAATATTGGAAGTATCCTACAGAAGCATGGGGTATTGGGCTGGAGTCATGAGAGTGCAATAAAGCTCAGGATATGTAGGGTGAGGAAAATGGCTGAGTATAACCCACAAGGAGCTATTTGGGGAATATGGGAACACAAAAGACATAAATGAAGCTAACTTTAAAGGCCCTTCTGAGTAACCAGGGGGGGCTGAGTGGGGCACCCCTGGTGGCCAAAAAAGGGCTACACAGAGGAAACAGAAAGACTTTTAACAGGTTTGCGCATATAATATCCTTTCTAATTTTTGAAGGGCTACATTACATGATGGAATAATTTAAAAATAATTCAACCCACATACTTTATTTTACTGAATTCACTTGTGCTTTGGTAGCATATGTCAGGTTTTAGAATATTTAATCATTAATCATGTAAACCAAATCAATTACAAAATCATCCCACTTTTTTTTAACTCTGGCTTCTGCATAGTGTCAAAAGTTCTGTGTCCTTCAAAAGGAATATCATCTTTAATGAGGGTGTGGCACTGTGGATTAGCAAGTGCTATAGAGGAAACAAAGATTGGTCTATCTGCAGAGTTAACCAAGGCATTAGAACACAGCATTTCAAGATTGTTGTGAGTAAGATGGAGGACAAAAATTTATTACATGAACTTGAGACACAGTGTTCAGAGCACTGTATATATAATCATCTCATTATTATCAAATATATGATGTTTTTAAAATGGAGACAGAACCCAACCAGCCAACAAGCCCTTGAAAATGTGACCTAAAGCCTTTATCAACATTGAAAATAATTCAATAACTCAGCCACCATGATATATAATCAAGTATTTTATTTGAGTGATGATGATCTTGATATAACTGCACCCAAGATGTACTCATAATACAAGTTTAAAATTTAAATTACTCAATTTATACTTGACTAGCATTAATGCAAGTCAAGTATAAAATTATCTCAACAGTTTTAAAATAGAGCCAACTTCAAAAGCAACCAAAATGAAATGTCAATATTGAAAATCATTCAATAATATTAAGGAGTAATGACAATACTCAGAAAAGACCATGGCACAGCTAGATCAAATATCAACTTACCAAAAGTCATTTTCAATATTAAAAATACTTCTTCAATATTAAAGAATCATATTAAATTATGGGCACCAACCATAATTCTTCACTTCTGATTTCCACTGCCCAAAAATGAATGCACACAGTATTTTTTTACTGCTTGATCCTATCTTTTATTCCCCATACTACTAGTCAAGTGTAAAAATTCATGAGGGCAATTGTGATTTTGGTTTGACAGTCATATTCATGACCAAATAAGACTTCATATTGAATACATGTAAATTATGCATTATGCATATTTTAACCATATTGCATATGCATATTTTTGCAAATTTTTTACATATATTGTTCATATTGAATATGCATTGTGCATTTATATTTAATATGCAATATGAATGATCATTAAATATGCATTTTGCATGCATATTGAATATTAAATAAAGTATATGTCATATTTCCTTGAATCATGCTTTTGGCAGGGGGTGGTAACAAAGAAATCTACAAGTGTTTCCAAAATATCTTTACTTGATGGATTTCTACTCATATACCCCTCAAAAAGGTTCCTCAAGGATTACTTCATGGGTTACTATGAGATCACTAAAAACAACTTGCTTACAAGTCATATTATTTTTCACCCTGTGTGTTTTACTCAGTCCTAGGAGTATCCAGGCTTAAAGGGGGTATCAAAGTTTGAAATTTGAAATTATTTAAAATGTATTTCACAACACAAAAAGAAAGCCAAAAACTTTAATTCTCAGGGAAAAGGTGTTTTTGGGGCACAATATGGCATATTTTAAAAAACATCATGTTTGATTTTGTGGAAAAAGGACGTATTTTGAAATTGAGGATTTCTAAATTTTTTACCCCCTAATGTATAAAATGACACCACACAATATTTGGGGGCAACTTGCTAGCAAGTCCTCAACTTGAAGTCAGATGAAACTCAGACTGAAATATTCCTCAAATAAGCCTGAAATATTCCCTAAAAATGGGTGAATTTTGATTGAAAGCATTATGAAAACCTATTTAAAGCAGAATTGAAATCAGGTTATAAGAACTTTTGAAATATTCTCAATAAACAATACTTTTTTATGAAATGTAACCAGATGATCTTTCTAAAATGAAAATCTAAGAATAAAAAGACATGAAATTAAATTTTTGTTTCTTAAGTATAAAATTTAATCATTCTAGGAAATATACTTCATGTTTTTGAAAACATTTAAAAAATAGAACATGACTTCTCAATGTAGAAAACATCCATTTTTTTATAGAGACCATATAAACTGAATTTTTCTCAAATTTATTTCAGAATTTTTAGAGTATACTATAATTTTTTATTTAAATGAATTATATAACTAAAAAATTAAGCCATAGCTCCTATCCCATATTATATTCTAAAATTCTATATAAAAGACACAAAATCATAAAAATTAAATACAGTATTTTTTTTAAATGGTGGACTTGATGAAGCACCTTCATTTCCCCTTTCTTCAAATAAACAAAAATTGAAGAATGAGATTATATATGTCAAACAAAAAAAAGATTCATCATGTGGTAAAGTAATTTTTTTTTGCAAAATTTACAAATGCAATAAAATGATACTAACAGTAAGTAAAGTAATTTTGGTCTTTTTAAGGATAAAATATGTGCTCAGCTTCAAAAAGAATTTTATGATAAGTTTTAAGTAAATACAATACTTTTCATAATTCTGAAGCAATTTTTATCAAATCCATAAATATTCTTTAAGTTGATTTTCATTCTTTAAAGTAATTTGATCAAGTCACAACAATTAAAATCTACTAAGTGAAATTTTGTTCTTAAAATCAATTAATTAAAAGGAACCCAAAATCTCAATGGGGAAATTAATTTAAATCAACAGATATTCTTAAAAAATGTAAGCCGAATGCTTTATTTTTCTTGAATTCAATAATTTAAGATATCAATAGTGTTCACCTGAGAGTACACAGCACAAACTAAACAGAATTCTATCATGCACTATGAGAGTTTTTGAATTTTAATTTCAAGCTCTACTATTTTTTACAGACTCTATATTATGTATTAAAGTAAATTTTTATCTATCAATGCATGAATATATGTATAGAAGAATCAATATTTGAGAGTATAGTTTAAAATGAGAAACAAAATATATTTATAGTGATACTCATAGAACAGGCTAATATTAGAATAATTGAATTCTTATTAGTTTAAAGGTAAGGAAATATTTTAAATAGAAAAATAAAATATTTAAATTTTTTTTGAGCTTTGAATAGAGTATAGGAGTGCAGAAGTATCTTCTATTTTTCCAGAACAAGAGTATTGACCATGATAATTTAAAATATAAGATGCAAACATTATAGTCAAGTGAAAAAATACAGTTTAATAATTTATCAATGCTTTTCTAGTAATATGATTTTAACACCAATATTCAAAAAAAATATGGTCTTTATTGGAAAATATAAAAAATTAAAATAATTTGAGATTTTATTGAACAGTAAGAACTCATGCATTTTCTTAGTTATCTTCCTTTTTAAGAATAAATACTTAAATTAATTCCTCTTTATGAAAATTAATTTTAATGGAATAGGCTTTAAATTTTCATTTGATATCAAAAGAAAAATTTAAAGCTGTAAGTTGAAATTATCTTAAAGTTCAAATTGATAACTTTTTTTTCAAATTTTTAAGATATCTGAATTCATAAATTGAGGTTTTCAATAAAATTTGAAGTAAAAATCTAATAAAAAATAATTTGATAATCAGAAGCAGCTAAATAATTTTTAATAAATACAAAAATCATATTCATCCAATTTATTTTAAATACTAAAAGAAATTTTTGTGTCTTCTTATGTATATTGTTGATACAAACAATGAAATTTAGAAGTTTTGTTAATCTATCATATGGAAAAATTCACATTATAATAGTTAAAAAGAAACTCAAAGATTTTTTTGTCAAAAAATTTAGAATAATTCACAATTTTAATTTATGTTCAGCATTTCATAGTATTTGGTATAAATCTTGTGAAAAAAAATAAACCTGGGCATGAATTGAGGAATTTGAAATCAAATTTTAAAATAAATAAAATTTATTCTCACATATTAACTTAACTTGAACAGTGATCACGAACAGGATCTCATTAGGAGCTCAATCCAAGTTCCATCACAAATGAGATTTATATGTTTATAAATTTATATACATAATTATTTGTGTGAAAAAACTTATACAATGCAAGGGCTTAAAGGGCTTATTATTTTACTAAATAAATATCATCAAATATATTGGAACAGCTTTATTAGGGGGTCTCAAACATTACCAAATATTCCACAAAAAAGGTACAAAACTCACCATCAAAAAATGAAATACACCTGCCCTAGAAAAGAGTATTTCAACAGTGTATTTGTCCCCAAACACATCTTCTTTTGGGTCAAACAAGTCATCAAAACACTTCCTTTCATAATCATGATTAGTCAGCACTATGTACAAAAGCACCAACACCTAGATTTTTTTTCACCTAATCCTTAAGGGCTTATTCATATGAGCAAGGTATATGACTTACCAGAACTTAATCAATCCCATAATCATACACTTACCCTTAATCTTTACCACTTTTCACTAACATAACATGCCAATTTCAGTCTTCCATCAACTTGAGATCACTGATGCAGCTGTAACTCTTGATCTAATGGTTAACTCCAATACAAATTCTGATTTAGAACTTGACTTGGCTTTTATGTGCAAAATGTTGGAGAACCACTACTTATTTCCTAGAAAACCTCCCATACAACACCAACCTTGATATAACCTTGATATTTTTGCCAGCATTCCTGAAGCTAGCTTTCAACAGATGTTTTGTACAACTTTTCCTGGATTTCTTAGTTTAATTGAATTGATTCAAGATCATTGAATTTTCAAATATAATTCTCATTGCCCTCAAAGAGATCCAGCTATTCAAATATCTGTGGCACTTTGCCATTTTGGCTCAAATGGTAATGGTGCAGCATTAACCTGTCTAAAGACCTCTTCCAGCTTAGTCAAGGAAGAGTTCACCTTTATACAAAGCAAGTCATAACTGTGATTCTTTCTCTTGAAGCTGAACTTCTAAGATGGACCAATAAAGAAAATATTTTGGAGAACTCTCAGGTGATGCAAAAAGAAGGTTTTACTGGCTACATTGGTTTTTTTGATGGTACCACCACACTCTTGAGTCAAAAACCTGCTAGAGATGGAAATAGATATTTTGATTGCAAAAAAAGGTGATATTTTTTTCTTTTAAAGTTTCAAACAAATCTCATATTAATATTTTCCTTTTTTTTAAGTACTCAGTAGCTCTTCAATTGGTTCGTGATATTACCAAGAAATTCATTGCTTTTCATACTGGATTCCCTGGTGCTTGCCACAATTCTTCTGTATTTCAGCAAAATAATATTTTTCAACATTCTCAATATTTTTTTTATAAAAATCAATATCTTTTAGCAGACTCTGCTTATTCAAATGGTGTTTATTTCATCCCTGCTTTTTGTGGGACTAGTGATGAAGAAAGTGAAAAATCAAGATTCAATACTCATCTAGAAAAATCTTGTGTTAGGATTGAGCATGCGATAGGGACACTGAAAGGCTGATTTGCTTCTCTATGAGAACTAAGGACTCCACTCCCTAACAGAAAAGAAATGAATGTTAGTGTAGACTGGATTACTGCTTGTCTTATATTACACAATCTTTTTGCTAACTTAAAAGATGGATCAAATGAGCTTTATGAAGATGAGATTCCTGATCCACCTCCACCAATAGAATCTAGCAGTACTTCATCATATCAACCCAGCTATATGCATGCTAAAATACTACCAATTAATCTTTCTCACTTTGAGGGCCTAGCTTAACTGATTTACAATTGTTTTTTGTGTAATAATTTTTGCCAATGAAATTCCCCAGTTTCTAAGTTTCATTTGTTTTGGTTCAGCTCCCAGACTTGAAATTGCATAACATTTTCAAACACATCACATTTCTAAGATTCTTTCTCACTAAGATCTTAAATTTTTGAAAAGTTGATTTTGGGCAAGTCATGATAAATTAACACTAAACAAAGAAATTAGTGAAAAAGAAAATTTTGTTGAAGAAAAGGAGAAAAAAAAAATATTTTAGATATTTATGATGCCTTTTATAAAAATAAGAGGTTGTTAGTATATAAATTTGAGCAGGATAATTTTCTAAAAAACAGAATAAAATGTAATAGACTTAATGTGGTGTGAAAGAGAAAAATTTGATTTGGAAATGAACTGGGGGAGAAGAGTTGTGAAATAGAGTATATGGGTGAGGATTGAAGGAAGGTGATTCACAGCTGATTGGGAAGATATGGGTACTTGTGGGCTGAGTTGTGGTTAAGAAGATTGTACAAAAGTAGGATGTATTTGACCCAATTTTTGAGACCCCAAGTACCAAATCAGCCATGTTTCATGGCTTGTTTGTGTGGTGCTTTTCAAATGAAACATGCTAGGAATTTTTGGTAATGTTTGAGACCCCCTATTATTTAATTATCTTAAATTTTTACTTATTAAGTATAATTTTTCAGATATGTATAGTAATCATAAAACAAACAAAATCAATCTAAAAGGTAAAATATAGAAATGAATTTTTCATTCAAGTCTCATCTGCACTCTATAAGAAAGCCATAGCTATTTTTCATCTCACCAAAAGCATTTAATATTAAATTAAACAATAAATAAATTCACCTCACAATATAGAAAAGAGATTTTCTTTAATATCATAGGTTCTTTTTTCCATTTTTCAATTTTCTTCCAAAATTTGCCTGTAAAATTTATTTTTTGATCTTATGCATAACTATAAAAATCATTGCATGAAATGATTTTAAAAAAGATTTAATATGGATTTATGGCTAGTTTATATATTTTTATGATTATTCTACTTCAAATATAAGTATTTATTACAAAAAGCCAATATATATGTATTTTGAATTGATTAAGAGTGTAAAATAGCCAAAAAACAGGTTTAACTATTGTTTTTCTGAATGGAAGCAGAAAATTATATTATTACAGGGTGGAATCTATCCTTAGTCCAAAAAATAGAGTTCACCTTCTGTTTTTCACCACCTTTATTTATGCTCACCCCACCCCTTTGTGAATACTTTTCTGACTCCTCACCTGTTTCATTTCAATTCCATCTCCTTTCCCTTTTCTTATCATCCTTTTACCTTTTTTTCACTTTTTATGCCTTAAAACCTAAAGTTTTACTCTTCTCACCCTTCCTCACCTTGTTTGATCACACTCCATCCTCTCCCCATTGACCCCTTTCACTCAAATTATGACCCTTTCAACTCTTTCTTTCCCCCCTTTCTACCCCACCCCACCCCACCCCATCTGATTGCCACATTACCCCACCATACATCACTCACTACCACTTCCACCCCCTTTCCACCCTTTTTTATCCCAACCACCTCTTTTTCTATCTTCCCCAGCCCTTTTCTTTCAACCCTTACTCTATTTCTCTTGAATACAATCCACCCCCTTCCTTTCACTTTCTACCTTACCTCTTTCACTCTAAAGAAAGTAAAATGGGCTGGAGAGGGGATTAAAGGAGTGATCTCAAGGGAGGTGGGATGGAGAGGGGTGGAGAGGCCAGAATAAAGTGTAAAGAGAAATTAGAACAGTTAAGAGAAAAGTAAAATGAACATAAGGGTGAAGATTTAACAGGAGAAGAGCATGATATGAAACAGAAATTGGAGGGAAAGATATGGAAGGAGAATTTCTAAATAAAATAAATAAAACATATATATATATATATATATATATATATGTAACATAACAAGGAATGAGAAGGGTAATATCTTGAAACTAAAGAAAAAACACCAAATTCCAGTGTACTAATTATTAGACATATGGTTTATCATCATAAAATTCTACCCTTAATATTTTGATTTATTGAAGAAGAAAGAAATTTATTATTTAAAAATAATAGTTACCATATCATTTTTTCACTTGATTAAAAAAATGATATTTATTAATTAGGGGGTGTCAGTTCTGGCAAATCAGCACTTAAATAAGTGTGGATTTCCAAAACACACTAGCCCCAATACTGGTGGATTTCAAAATGAAATAAGTCACTTATTTCACTCAAATCCGCACTTTCTTAACCAAAAGTGCTGATTTCACCATAAAGTCCTATTTCACTGATACTTGTCACTCTCATCATCATCTCTATCTTCCTCCCTCTCCTCTCTTCCATCTTCCCAATCCTCTTCTTCATCTTAATCTCATTAATCCTTTCTTATCCTTCCCTCTCCCTCTCTCTCTCTCTTATCTTTAACATGATTTTGTCAAACTCGTCTATCTCTTCTTCATTCTCATTAGCACCCTCTTCTTTGCCTGTAACTTTCCTGTCATCTTTGATTGTTAATATTTTTTACAAACTCAATCGCTCCTACATACAAACAAAAGTTCTTAATTTATTAAATTTTCATGCTATTCTTTTGCTATATAATCGCCTACATCTTCTTTACCTTCATATCCTCCCCCTCCTCCCCCCCAAAAAAAAATAATAATAATAGGGGGTATCAATGTTGACCAATCCGCAATTAAATTAATTGCGGAAAATAATCTGCATACACCAATTATCTTCCGCAATTAATTTTGCTAATAATTGGGTTATTAGACACTTTACGTGTCAATTTTCACCTCTTATCCAACATTTTTTTACTCAATTTTTCATAACCACATCTTGGACAGCTTTCTGTCATAACCACATGTTGCACAAATTTCTGCCATAACCACATCTTGGACTACTCTCTGGATATGGCTTCTACCTTGCTGAAAACTCACATTCTAGTCCCATCCTGTCCATATTTAAGTAAGGGATGGGTATCACCAAAAAATTTTCACCAAAATATTTACAAGTCAAAAAAAATTCTATATCTGTTTTAAAAAATTGGCAATACTCTCCCCTGCATTTTATTGAAGCAAGGGGTGGATATCACCAAAATTTTTCTAAGTCATCAATTTCACATGTCAGATTTGAAAATTTGGCAAAACCCCCCCTGCATTTTATTGAAGTAAGGGGTGGAAGTCATCTAAATTTAATATAATTACATAAATTATTAAATAAATATCTAATATATATCAATTTCCCTAGTTTAAAGTAATGACAATTCCTCAAGCCAAAATGCAGATCAAATCTAGAAACAAAAGTTTGGGACTTTCCACAGGTATAAGCTAGAGGAACCCCATGAAACAAATAAATGTTATCATGATTACCTTTTATACAACACATGGTTGTTGGCTCATCACTTAACTTGAGAAAATTGATATATAAAAAATATTTATTAAAAATTTACAAAAAAATATAAATTTTTTGATGACAACTCTAATCCCCATACTTTTTGGATCTAGATAAAGTTTTTTTAAATCTATTAAATTTACCTTCTTTCATTACCTTATTGAATCTTTGAATCAACTTATGACTTATTTGAAATGAGCAACCAAAATGTGTTAAATCTTGACAGGATTCCAAACCAGGAGGAGCTTTGGTTGTTTGATGATTATCCTTAGAAGAATTCCAAA
Source organism: Hemileia vastatrix (assembly GCA_030280995.1). NCBI lineage: Eukaryota > Fungi > Basidiomycota > Pucciniomycetes > Pucciniales > Zaghouaniaceae > Hemileia > Hemileia vastatrix. The sequence goes on along the minus strand of JASXTE010000008.1, from coordinate 25,328,997 downwards.
TAGTTTTGATGATACCATTTCCCAAACCAAAATCAATGATGCACCGGTGGTCTGGAAAATATAAACCATGTCCTTTGATTTTAGCTGGAGATGGTATTGGTTGGCCAGTTATTGGATTGATATATGAGAATATACCAAAAGTAAGAAAATTGGCATCATTCCTATCGATATGAATCCTATTGTGGAATCCTCTGTAAAAGAAAAATCAGAACAAATAAAATTAAAAAAAAATTAATTCAGTAAAATGTAAAATTATTTGTAAGAAATATTATAAATTAATATCTAAACCTTTTTTGTTTTGTAATTTACAGGGAAAGACCTTAACAGAATGTAAAAGTTTTTTTTTCTAAAAATCTGCCAAAAAAAAAAAGTTACATTTTAGTATGTGCTTTTGAAAAATAGGTAACCCCTCTTTAACTCTCATTACAGTACCCTTTCCCCTACTTTCTTTCTCTGAAATAACCTCTAAATTCCCTCCCTCCTTGCCTCAAAACCATCCTCAAATCCCCTCCTAGCCTGTCTCAAAATCCCCCTGAAAACCCCTCCTTAATTGCTACAAAACCCTCCCAAACTCCCCCTTTTACCCCTCTTTACATGTCCAAAACCCCCCCTTACACTCCCCTTAAACCATCACTAGGTCCTCCTCCTCCTTAACAAACGATCGCTAATGATTGTTTTTTAAGTAAACAAATCATTAGCAATTTATTTACTTAACGAATGATTGTTAGTGATTGTTTGTTAAGAAGGAGGGGGGGTAGAGGTGGCTAAAGGGAAGTGGAAAGGGGGAAGGGGGAATTTGAGGCGGTTAAAGAGAGGAGAAGGGGGGAGTGTTGAGGCACCTAAAGAGAGGGGAAGGGGGGGTGATGAGGTGGCTAAAGAGAGGGGAAGGGGGGGTCTTGAGGCACCTAAAGAGGGGGGAAAGGGGGGATTTGGGACAGCCAAGGAGGGCGAAAGGCAGGTAAAGAGAGAGGAAAAGGGGTGAAATGAGGCAGCTAAAGAGGGTGAAGGAGAGAAAAAAAAAGAAAAAAAAAGAGAAAAAAGAGTATAAAAAAAAAGTTAGTCTAACCTTGAAAATAAAAAAAAAGGACTTACAAAAAAAAAAAAAACAAAAAAAAACAAAAAAAAAACCAAAAAAAAAAAGCAAAAAAAAAAAATTCATGATTAGCAAATAAAAAACAAGAAAAAAGAAAAAAAAAGACTTACCTGGTGAGATGAGTTGAGAAAAAAAAAGTAACAAAAATATTTGAGTGATGTTTGAGGAGAGGATGAAAAGGATATGAGTGATGAAAGAAAAAAAAATCACTGACAAAATATGTGATTTCATGTTGAGCTGGTGAAGGAAAACCAATGAGCCATCCAAAAAAAAGATTTTCACCGTAAACTCCAAAAAAAATGAATATGCAACAAACCAACATACCAACCCAAGTGAATGAAGTACACAAAGAGGACATTTGGAGAGTACAAAATAGTATGGGAAAGAAAGGGATGATGTGGCCAACATGTGGTTTTGAAAAAAAAAATCACAAAAAAAGTGCTGATTTGAGGTCAGAACTGACACCCATTTTTGAAATAAGTGACTTTTTTGCAAAATTTAAGTGCTGATTTGTAAGTGCTGATTTGGTTTGAAATCCGCACTTAAGTTAAGTGCGGATTTGCCAGAACTGACACCCCCTATTATATAAATGATACATCTAAATAAATGTATTTTAATTACATTTGAAAGATATTTGTAACTTTTACAAATATTTTAAAGATTGAAAAATAATTTATAATTCCTGATTATAAAATTAGAATAAATATATATATTTAAAAAGCTTTTAATTATTAGATCCAATGAAAAATATCTATCAAATACATATTTTCTCTTAAAAAACTTCTTATGATAATAAGTAATTTCTCTATATAATGATAGCTCCACAAACTTATGTAATTATCTAAAAAATATTTTGATATGGTTTAAATGAGAAGTCTACTACTTTTTATGTATTCATAAAGCAGAAGCAGATTATTTTTAAAATATTATACATTTTACAGTCTGTTAATTTTGTGGACTTCCCTCATATCAATATTCCTTTAATATTTACAGCAAGTCAGATTACAAGAATTTTTGTAATAATTATCAACTGTGTTTCAACAAGTATTAAAATTGTCTTTGATTTTATTTCAGAGAGGTTCCAAGCTTGATTGTTGGTTGTTTCATCACTTCCTCATTATTTGCTCAATTAAATATGAATTTGAGTTCAAGGTTGCGGACTTGATAGAAAGTCTTCCACCCATATTGTGTGGTGTGAAATACCCCAATTATGATCCATAATTTTTTATTTGAATACAAACTGGTTACTTGATGATAGACATTTCAAATTTTAGCTTTAATCAGAAATTTTTTTGTGTGGGATCCACCATTGTGTCTAAAAATTGAGGTATTAGAATTTAAAAATGTGTGATTTTAATTTTTTTGTATACCAGCCCCAATACTAGTGGTATAGACTCTTCCACCATCTATAATATTGGATCAAGGAAACATTAATGGTGGAACCCTCACAGTGGATCCAAGAACTTTGATACCCTTAAGTAGGGGATTTTAAAACTGACAATTATGCACTTAAAGTAATAGTTGGTTTCAACCCAAATTATCTGTGATAAACCAACCACTAGTTCTAAAAACAAATTGACTATTAAAAATTTAATAAAACTAAATTTATTTGTGAAAGAGTGAATTGGGTAAAAAGAAAGTAACTAAATTATTTCATTTCAAAATACACTAGTGTTAGGTTGTTGTATTTTATTTATTTATTTATCTTTGAAAATTATAAATTGGTGAAGTACTAATTTTTGAAATTTTCCACTCCTAATATTATAAAATAAAATGCAAAAAATAGGGCATTTAAAAGTCAGAAAATTAACACTTAGATATCAGCTATTTATTTTGGCCAAATAAGCACTTAATTTATTTTCTATTTCTAAGCCACAATGGGAGAAAGGCTGATGTGTTTTGGTTCTGTATCACCAGATGACCTATGTACTTATTCAAGGGAGCTCAAGGCAAACTAAGAGTATGTTTTAGAAAGAGGATTATTCTTCAAGAGTTAGAGGAATCCTTCAAGGAAGTGTCTCAAAAATTAACTAGAAAGGCTCAAAGGATAAGTTTGAAAAGTACTCAATGTATATTAGAGAAACTAACAGAAGAGTTTTAATTACTGTCAAAAGAGTATTGTCTCTGAGAGTTAGGGTTGGAAATTAGTAATCATATCCACAAGAAGGGTTTAAATGTGAAGAGGTGCTGCTAAGAAATGTAAGAGTGAAATTTATGGTAATTTAATTCTGAGGAGTAACTAATAAAAGTGACCTCTATTTTATATCTGTAATACTTTCAAGATATGACCTCCTTGCATTACTACCCATACTTTCTCTTAGTCATCCATTAATGAGTTTTTACTAACTTGCCTAATTAATTACTACTTTTAACTAGACTAGATCCCTATTTGGTTGAATAAAGAAGTACAAGGGAAAAAATAATAACTATTCAAAAATAATTTAGCTAAACCCTTTTCCACTATGCAACCATATTTCTTTTGTGCACAATTGTCACTATTGATTTAGTTAATACAGTCAAGGTTAATAAGCAATGATAAATGCATAATCTATGGAAGAGTTGTTTCAAGGCTCCTTTCTGCACTTTGAATAGGTCATGTGTCATGTGTCATGTGACAAGCTGGAATGATGTAGTGTTTTTATTTAAACCACTCCCTCTTCACAAGAAATTTTGGTTAAATTTTCTTTAAAATGACTCATTTATTTCAAAAAAACTGAAGGTTGGTCTGTAATGGATGATTTGAGTTGAAACCAGACTTAAATTAAGTGCTATTTTTCTAAATTTTACACCCCTTAATGGCTGAAGAAGATTGGTGTTTTTATCTTAATAGAATTCTTATAGCTTTTGGTATCAATGGAATATTATTTAAAACTGCTAATTAAATTCACATGAGCTTATTCAAATAAAATATTAATTCATAAAAAATTTATAATCTCTTCAAAGAGTGGCATTTCACTCTGTTCATAGTTACACTTATCCATTAAAATATAAAAAATTCAATACTCAATAATTATAGTTGGTCAAGTTTCTGAATTTTTCCTTAAAAATTAATAAATCTAGATAGATAAAACAGATTATTTTATGCATAATATTTTTTCTGAATTAAAAATATAATGGTCGATCCATTTTTAAATTTAAGAAAGTTTTTATAAAAATTCTCCTTTATCTAACCCCTTGTCTCCTAAAATGTCTTCATCTAATAATAACCATTAAAAGAAGCTACACTAAAAATATTGAAATAAGATTAAATACACAGATTTCAAAATCTTTCCTTTCCAAAAATCAATAAATGGAAAAAAACAGACAGATGAAATTATATATAACTCATTAATAGAGAAACAAAATTAATATAGCAAATCAAATTCATGAGATTCTAATCAAGTGAAAATAAAATGTGCTTATAATAACTATTTTCCCTCCTTTATAGTAATAAATTCAACTAAAATACTAAGGTATTATTGGAAAATATACTCCAAAAGCTTCTTCTATGCACAAGTTGCTTTTAATAACCCCTGATTATTAGTGGTTGAAATCCTGCAAGTACCTAAAAACAGAATCCAAAGAGTATTTTCAACACAAGAAAGGTCTCACATTCAAAATGGAAGAGGTTTGGTAAAGTGTGTGATATGAATCCAAATAAAACAGAAATAAAATGAAAAGGAAGAACTAAAAAAGAAATCCAGATCAATATTTTTAATCAAAAAATCAAAAAAATTATGTGCAAGGGAAATAAAATAGCTCAAAGTTTGAAAGAAGCTATGCATCTGTTATGAAAGGTAGGAATATTGTTGGAAATGATCAATGGGTAACCAAACAATTAAACTGAAGAGGGTAATATCATTATTTTATAAAAAATGACAAGAAAATATTTTCCATAAGTGCAAAAACTGTCTACTAAAGTTAGAAACATTAATGGGTGCAAATACTTGGTGGTATAATTTCTTAAAATTGCATAATGAAATTATTAATTGTAAAAGTGTGTTTTAAGCTCTGATTTTTATTCTTAAATTAATTCTAAAATAAAGAAAATCATGAAAAGAATGATCAGAAAGGATTACAAACTCTTCTTTTCTGAGTTTTAGAAGTCTTTTCAAGCAAAGAAGATACTGAATGACTTCTAGACCAGAATTTTTAAAGATAGAAACATCATAAAAAACTATCATGAATCATTAGAATATAAATAGCTATTAGAATAAAATTTAGCTATTAATGAAATTCTCACTTGAATTTTCACCAAATATAATTTGCACAAGTAGTGGAACTTCCATCTATTGTGCCTGATGTAACAGAACCTCACCATATTAATGTCATGTGATTAATACCAGAAGAAAAAAGAATTTTTTTCACAACATAATAAGCCTCAAGAGAAAGAAAAGAAACTTTTGATTATTAAAACATACCATAAATCTTTTAGTACTATTCAGATTTTTCCAACCCCATATATTCCAATTGAGCATCTATAAATTATTCTAGAGTTGAAAGTAGATGTATTGATAGTGCAGAGTACAATTTCCCACTTAAAATCTAGACTTTTTTTAGAAAATATTGGATGAAAATTAAACAGAAAAAGTGGAACTTACTTAAGATATGAAATTTTATCATTATTTAACAATATGCTATTAGAAAAGTTATTTTCTACTACCATTTTATGAAAGATAATTTCACATCTTATAAAATTCTTAATATAAACTAGATGAAAAAATGGCAAGATTGAGAAATAAAAAATCACCTTACCTGTAGGATAACAAAAGGTGTCACAATTTTTTTGTGAAATCCTATCTGAAGGCCATTAAAAAAATTTCATCATTACACTGGGAATAGAGAGTTATTTTAAAAAAAGAAGGCCATGTGGGATAGATACAGTTAAAAATATTTCAGGTGCACTTTTATTGTTTTCCAAAGTACAGTAGTTGGAAATAAATTCTTATAGCCTTATATTTCTTATTTAATTTTTATAATTTTCATTATTTTTCATTAGAAACACTATTGTGGGTCATTCTGGACATCTAGAACTATAATAAGAAATAAAAATAATAATAGATAATCAAAAATTTATTTTTGGTATTTAATTTTTTTTCAAACCCATTTTATCCATCTCATGATGTAACAAATTGGAAATAATGACAAAAAATCACAAGATACTCTGACTAGGATTAAAAAAATGTGTAAAAATATCTCTCCTAAAAAAAAAAGAACTGATATTTTTTTGCCTACTAACAGGTAAGACTAGCTAAAAAACTGACAGGAGCCCAAGTTCACTGGTATATTTATAAGTTTTTGAGACAAAACTGTGGCCATTATCAAATTTATATGGTGTTAAGTGTAATGGTGCAGTTTAATTGGAGAATTTGGGACAACCTATACAAATATCATCTTCAGATTGAATTTTTCACTGTTTCTCTATCATGAAAAAATAGATGATAGAGCAGAAAGTAGTTGAGAAGATATTGGTTCAGGATTCAATATGAGATTTTTTAATCCCTCAAAGATTCTTCTGATTATATGTCCCTTCATTTTAATCTTGTGTTGGAAAATTCTCTGTCCTGAAATTGACATGGTGAAGCTGGAAAAGTGAAAAAACTACACAAAATTTAAAAACTTAAAAAATAAAAATATACTGAGAAAAAAGTAAAAGAAAATAGCTAATAATAGCTAAGAAGTAGAGTAGTTGGTATTGGGAGAATGGTGCTTGTATGAGGCAAAGAAGAAGAAGAAGAAATTAAGTGGTGACATAGATTGATTTCTGGCTATTGTACTTCTTCTTAAATTACTAAGTAAATTTTATATTTAATAGATATTTTTTATAAAGAAAAAAAAGAAATTTAAGTTAATAAGAGCTTCATATTTATATATATATCACCATAAAAAAATGTGGGCATCTGATAGCAGGTGCCAATCCCTATCGCTGATTTGATTCAGTTTTAACTCAGCTGTAATTCTTCTGAGAAAACTGTGCACTGAACACTGAGAATTACAGCTTGTGCATTATCAAATCTGAGTTATGACTGAATCACAAATGGATTGAGGGGTTGGCACCTTCTAGCAGGTGCTGGCTGTTTTTTGTGGTGTATATATATATAAGAAAGTGCTTATATGTAATATATTTATATAATTGAATTTCACTGGTATACCAAAGAAAGACTTACATATGTATAGATTTTGAGAGGCAAAATCCCTGAGTGTTACCATAGTTTATCTCACTGTATTTTAATACTTACTTTCCAAATTAGTAAAAAAATTCTTTCATTTTCAATTAAATCAACTTCAAATACTTTTGAAGCCTGGAAATCCATGGGTTTTTGATTCTCTTTCACAATTTTATCCAGTCCCTCAGAGTTGATAAGAACAAGATATTCCATTCCATATATTTAACATACATTTTAAATAAATATTTTCAGACATTTTTTGGCTGTACTGGAGCCAATGTAGATGTATCCATATATTACTTAAGAATATACACTTCAAGCCATCTAAAAACATGAAGAATTAAAATTTTGAGCTGTTGAGTGGTTCCCAAATCCACAGAGGTCTTATTTTTGAGACCAGTAATCATCTTGTCCAATTCTTTTGGTGAAAAACTCATAAAAATGTTAATGAGAGATTTGAAAAACATTATTTATAACATTGAATCAGAGTATTTAAGGCTTATTCTAAGATACTCAGAAATAAGTTTTTAATTTTTATTCAGAATTTACAAAAGATATACCCAAACATAAGGACTAAAATGGTATAGACTGAGTAAATTATCAATGAAAAGTTGTTGGTTGTTACAATTCTTTTCAATTAATATTTCACCTGAGTATTCTACCCAATTCATTAATTTATAGTCATGGGTGTAGAAAAAAAATAAAGTAAACAGAAAATGAGGAAAAAATCACATTATTTTAAAGATCTTATATCAATGTACTTTGTCTTCTACTTTATAACTACTCTATTTTTTGTTTTTACCAAAGTAAGCTGGTTACATTTTAATTTTTTGATAATAATAATTACAAGTGGATTATAAGTAAAAAAATAAAATTTGATGATTGAGGTTTTTTGTAGTGAAATCATCTAGCTAGGATCATAATCAAATGTGATTGGGAAGGGATCACATTGAGATTAAATTATGGACTGAAGTTGAAATGTAAAATGAAGTGGGTGAGTAAACAATTATATTATTTTTTAAAAGCTTATTATAGATGGTTTAAAATATTAAAATTATCTTAACCTTTGAATTTATGAAATCTATGGGACTTTATGTAACTATCCTCTGACTACTTATTTTGTCTGCTCATGTCAATTTTTGTCTGATAAACATGAACAGCAGGATTGGAATCACATTAATTCTTAAGAGCACCAACTCAGATTAAACCATATCAAAGAAAGTTGCAAAGAACTATCAAGTGAATACTCTGGAACTTCAATTCTAGAAAGGTTTATTAAAACAGCCACCCAGAATTTATTTTAATCCCTTTAGAAGATTAAGAGTGATTATCATCTGCAACATGTGTTATCATAGTTTTTACAAAAGATACAATGATAGCATATAGATCATACCACTAGCAGATATTAAATGGTGCAGTTAATGAAAAATATTACTCTCTTTGTATGCAGGAAAATAAGTTTTAAATGATATTCAAAATGAATATGAAAAATATTTTGACTTGAGTTCCAAAAAAATTTGAGTTGAAGAAAAATCCAACTCAAATTTATTCTACTTACAGAGCTTGGGAAATACATCAAGTTCAATATACATTCGCAAATTTCATAAATTATAATGAAGGGAAGTAAGCCCATTAAATTTGATCCTATGCATGCAATATGGTATCAAAAGTGGCTAATTTCAATCAGATAACTGTTTTTTGTGTTTTGTACACTCTAACTCAAAAAGGAAAATGAAGCAGGAAATTTCAGATATAAAAAACATATACATAAAATAGAGGGTATCAAAGTTAGAAATCTTTCATTTTCATAATTCCTTTCTTTCCCACTAAATCAACCATGATTATTTTTTAAAATATAGCATACTGTGCCCCAAAAACACCTTTTTACAGCAAATTAATGTCAAGTTTGTGGCTTCTGTTTTGAGTTGTAAAAAAGCTTTTAAATATTTACAAATTTTCTAACTTTGATACCCCCTAATATTCAATAGGCATACAGATAATAAGGGGTATCAAAGTACTCACTTTCATCATTTAGGATCCAACTTTTTTTATTTCCAAGATTTGACATTATTAATGAAAGAAGATTCTTACCCAATAGCTCCCAGACTAGTGGGTAAGAAAACTAAAATACTCAATTTATTTTAGTTAAAAAAATTAAATTTTTAGAGTATTTCATTTTTTCTTCCACCATAAATATAATGGTGGATTAGTCTAATTTAATACCCCCTAATGTATGAAAAATGATTTTTGAATTGAATGTAATGACACTGAGAAGATATTCAATTACCTTCATATATTCTGATTTTATATTACTACATGAACCTAAGAATCCCACACTTCATGCATATCAAAAAGAAAACTAACCTTACTTTCAAAAAGGTACCTCAGTTGTACTTGTTTATTTCATGATGAAATATTCTTTCTTTCTTCTTTTGAGATGTTGGTTGAAAAAACTAAAATATTATTACCTTTTTTATGTTATTTTTTTATACCAACTCACATGCTTCAATATTTATGATTTTTATTATCTTTATTCTTGATATTCCTGTGATATAAGTTTTTTTTCCTGTTTATTTTTCAAAAAAAGGGGGGAGAAAGAAAAAAGGAGAGTAGAGGAGGGATTAGAAGAATAAGAGTTGAGGAAAAGAGAGTGAGAAAAAAATAAGGAATATCAAGAAATATGGAAATAGAAAAGGAGATGGAGAGAGAGAGAGAGAGAGAGAGAGAGAGAGAGAGAGAGAGAGAGAGAGAGAGAGAGAGAGAGAGAGAGAGAGAGAGAGAGAGAGAGGGAGAGAGGGAGAGAGAGAGAGAGGATGAGAGATAAAGTCCAGGTAATGTGATAAGAGAATAAACCAAGCATACAGAAGAAAAAAACCATCTAGAATAGTTGATTTCATATAGTAGTAAGAGAGTGGGTGAGGTAAGGGCTCAAAGGAATAGTTAGAAAAAGGGGGAGAAGGTCAAGGAATGGAAATTTTTATAACCAAGTTCACAAGATTTATTTATGCATATAGTTTCACACTAATCAACACTTTCCTCAAGATCTTGTTCTCCACAGTACCTTCCTCAAGCATCCCAAGATCCAGAATTTTCTACATTAATCTTAGCCTTTCACTCTATCATTTTGTCTATCAAAAGCTATGTTTTCCTTGATTTTTCCTGAATTGCAATCTTACTTAAGAACTCCTATCTCAACTTTTTGGTTGTTTTCATACTATCTTGGACACTTCAAGTATGGGGGTAACAAGCAAGTTCCAAACCAGCTGTGAAAAATAATTTTTAGATTGGTTAGAAGAGCCACTAGGCCTACCTATTTATCCCATGAGCTAGAAGTCCCAGACTTTAGTTTCTGGACCATTTTGAAGAGATGGTATCAATGAGGTTGTGTTAAATTTGACCCCCACCCTAGTCATCCAAATACAAAACCAGTGATAAGCATTTACAACAACTCAATAAAATGCTTCAAAAAAAAAATGCACAGCTCACCATTCTGATTTCAAGAATTTAATAACCACTCCCAATCCCCTAAAAAAAATTAAAAAAAATTGAAAATATTAAAACTTCCATGAATTTGATCTTTCAAGATGTCTCTTCTCAAATAAATAGCATATAAAACCATTTCAAACATATCACCAAATTGGTAGCAAGTAGTGAGTCATTTTTATTATGAAGGACACCTGTCAAGCAGGATAGGTTTAATTTAAACAACATGTTTTAACCTTGACACACCATTTTTTTTGTATTTATTTATATATTTATTTTTTTTTTCTTTTCTTTTCTTTTCTTTTCTTTTCTTTTCTTTTCTTTTCTTTTCTTTTCTTTTCTTTTCTTTTCTTTTCTTTTCTTTTCTTTTCTTTTCTTTTCTTTTCTTTTCTTTTCTTTTCTTTTCTTTTCTTTTCTTTTCTTTTCTTTTCTTTTCTTTTCTTTTCTTTTCTTTTCTTTTCTTTTCTTTTCTTTTCTTTTCTTTTCTTTTCTTTTCTTTTCTTTTCTTTATTTAATTTAATTTATTACATTACATTACATTATATTATATTATATTATATTATATTTCATTTACTTTCATTTATTTTCTTTTATCTTTTCTATTCTTTTTTTTATTTATTTATATTTCTTTCCTTTTTTTATTTATTTTAATTTATTTATTTATTCTTTTTTTCATTCTTTTTCATTCTTTTTCTTTTTCATTCTTTTTCTTTTTCTTTTTCATTCTTTTTCATTCTCTTTTTCATTCTTTTTCTTTTTCATTCTTTTTCTTTTTCATTCTTTTTCATTTTCATTATCATTCTTTTTCATTTTCATTCTTTTTCATTTTCATTCTTTTTCTTTTTCATTTCTTATTTTTCTTTATTTTCTTTATTTTCTTTATTTTTCTTTATTTTGTATATTTTTATTTATATATATATATATATTTTTTTTATTTTTTTATTTTTCTTTATTTTTCTTATTTTTCTTCTTTTTTTTTCTTTTTTTTTCCTTTTTCCTTTTTTATTTAGTTATTTCATTTTTTTAATGTATGTTTCATTTTTTTTCTTTTTTTTCCTTTTATATTTTTATATATATTTTACTTTATTTTACTTTATTATTCTTTGTTTTATCATATATTATATTATAATATAATATAATATATTATATTTTTTTTATTTATTTCTTCTTTCTTCTATCTTCTTCTTTCTCTTTCTTTTTCTTCTTTATTTTTCATATTTTTTTTAATTTTTTTATATTTTTTTATATCATTTTTATTTTATTATACTTTTTATTTTTTCTATTGTATTTTATTTTATTTTCTATTTTTTCTATTTTTTTTATTTTTTTTAGTTTTTTTGTTTATTTTTCATTGTTTTATATTTTTTATATTTCTATATTTAAATTTTTTCCTTTTTCCTTTTTTTAATTTTTAATTTTTTTACCTTAATTTCTATTTTTTTAATTTTTTTGCTCAATTATTTTTCAATTATTTTTCAATTTTTTCAATTTTTTTTCTTCATTTTTTCATTTTCAATTTTTTTTCATTTCTTTTTTTCATTTGTTTGTTTCTTATTATTTTTATTTATATATATATTTTTTCTTACTTTCTTTTTTGTTTTCTTTTTTTTGTTTTTCTTTTCTTCCTTTTTTTTAACTTTTAACTTTCTTCTTTTTACTTTTTTTTTCTTTATATTTCTTTATATTACTTTTATTTTAAATTCTTATCTTTTTTTTATCTTTTTTTTTCATTTATTATTTTTTTTTATTATTTTATTATTTTATTATTTTATTATTTTATTATTTTTTTATTTTTTTATTTTTTTTTCATATATTTTTTCTTTATTTTTTTATTTTTTATTATATTTTTAATTTTTTTAATTTCTTTTTATTTTTTTTATTTTTAGTGATTTTTTTTATTTTTCATTTTTTTCATTTTTTAATTATTTTTTTAAATTTTTAAATTTTATTTTATTTGACTTTCTTTAATTTATTTCTTTTCTTTCAATCTTTTTTTTTCTTTTCTATTATTTTTCTTTTCTTGCTTTTCTTTTTTTTCTTTTTTCTTTTTTTTTCTTTTTATTTCTAAATTTTTATAATTTATATTATATATATTTTTTTCTATTTTTTCTATTTTTTCTATTTGGTTTTTTTAATCATTATTTTTTATTTTTTATTTATGTTTTTGTTTTTTTAATCTTAATTTGTATTTTTAATTATTATTTTTTTAAATTAATTAAATTAAATATTTTTTTTTGTTTTTTTTTATTTTCTTAATTTAATTTAATTTAATTTCTTTCATTTCATTTCATTTTATTTCATTTTATTTCTTTTCCTTTCTGATTTTTTCTTATTTTTCCACAACGCAATATAGGTAGTGGACTTGCTAGCAAGTCGCCAACCTGAACTCAGACAGAACTCAGATGGAACTCAGACTGAACTCATACTAAACTCTACTTGAACACACAACTAAAACTGTTCTGCTGAGTGGTGTTCATCCCTGATTGTATGGTTCCTTTTTCAATAGCTCAATGTGTGTTCAATCTGTGGTGAATTTGAGTCCAAGGTTGCGGACTTGTTAACAAGTCCGCCCCCCTGTATTGCGCAGTGTTTTTCTTTTTTTTTGTTCTTATTTTATTTTATTTTTTTATTTTCTTTATTTTATTATTATATTTTATTTTTATTTCTTTAATTTGATTTTTCTTTTCTTTCTTTTATTATCTTATTTTCATTTTTTTCTTATTTTTTCATTTTTTTCATTTTTTTTCATTTATTATTCATTTTTTTTCATTTTTTTCATTTTCATTTTCATTTTTTTTGTTTCTTTTTTCTTTTTCTTTTTCTTTTTCTGTTTCTTTTTCTTTTTCTTTTTCTTTTTCTTTTTCTTTTTCATTTTCATTTTCATTTTCATTTTCATTTTCATTTTCATTTTCATTTTCATTTTCATTTTCATTTTCATTTTCATTTTCTTTTATTTACTTTATTTTATTTTATTTTTCTTTATATTTATTTATTTTTCCTTATTTTTTATTTTTTTATTTTTTTATTTTTTTACTTAATTTTTTTATCATTTTTCATCATTTTTTATATATTTTTTTTAAATTAAATTTTTAATTTATTATAATTATAATTATTATTACTATTTAATTATTTAATTATATAATTTTTTATTTTTATTTTTATTTTATTTTCTTTCTTTTATTTTTTATTTTTTATCTTTTTAAACTATTTTTTTTTCTTATAATTTCTTTTTCTTTTTTTACTTGTTAAATATTTTTTTTCTAATTCTATTTTTCTATTTTTATATTTTTTTATTTTTTATTTTTCTTCATTTTTCTATATTTTTCTATCTTTTTTTATTTTTATTAATTTTATTAATTTTTTTCCTTTTTTTAATTCTTTAATTTAATTATTTTACTTTATTTTTTTTCATTATTTTAAAATTTTTCATTCTTTTTATTTCTATTATTTTTTATCTTTTTCTTATATTTTATATTTTTTTTATATTTTTTTTAAAATTTCATTTATTTTATTTCCTTTTCTTAATTTCTTTTTTTTTTTATTTTTTTTTTATTTTCTTCTTTTTTTAATTTTTTTTACATTTTTTTTTTACATTTTTTACATTTTTTATTTCATTTTTATTTCATTTTTTTCCTCTTTCCTCTTTCCTCTTTTCCCTTTTCTCTTATTTTTTTTTATTTTTTTTATTTTTTATTTTTTATTTAATTTTCTTTTTTCTTTTCTTTTTTTTCCCACTTTCTTCATATTTATTTTTTTTTTCATTACTTTTTTCATTTTTTTAAATTTTTTTTTATATTTTTATATCTTCATTTTTATTTATTTTATTTTATTTTATTTAATTTTCTTATTTTATTTTATTTTTTTTTCTTTTGTATTATTATTTTTTTTATTATTTTATTTATTTAAATAATTCTTTTAGTTTTATTTATATTTTCATTCTTTTTTTACTTTTTTTCTTCTTTTTTTCTTTCTTTTCTGTCCTTTTTGTTTAGTTTTCTTTTGTTTTTTCTTTTTCTTTTTCTAATTCTTTTTCTTTTTCTTTTTTTTATTTTTATTTTTATTTTTATTTTTATTTTTATTTTTATTTTTATTTTTATTTTTATTTTTATTTTTATTTTTATTTTTATTTTTATTTTTATTTTTATTTTTATTTTTATTTTTATTTTTATTTTTATTTTTATTTTTATTTTTATTTTTATTTTTATTTTTATTTTTATTTTTATTTTTATTTTTATTTTTATTTTTATTTTTATTTTTATTTTTATTTTTATTTTTATTTTTATTTTTATTTTTATTTTTATTTTTATTTTTATTTTTATTTTTATTTTTATTTTTATTTTTATTTTTATTTTTATTTTTATTTTTATTTTTATTTTTATTTTTATTTTTATTTTTATTTTTATTTTTATTTTTATTTTTATTTTTATTTTTATTTTTATTTTTATTTTTATTTTTATTTTTATTTTTATTTTTATTTTTATTTTTATTTTTATTTTTATTTTTATTTTTATTTTTATTTTTATTTTTATTTTTATTTTTATTTTTATTTTTATTTTTATTTTTATTTTTATTTTTATTTTTATTTTTATTTTTATTTTTATTTTTATTTTTATTTTTATTTTTATTTTTATTTTTATTTTTATTTTTATTTTTATTTTTATTTTTATTTTTATTTTTATTTTTATTTTTATTTTTATTTTTATTTTTATTTTTATTTTTATTTTTATTTTTATTTTTATTTTTATTTTTATTTTTATTTTTATTTTTATTTTTATTTTTATTTTTATTTTTATTTTTATTTTTATTTTTATTTTTATTTTTATTTTTATTTTTATTTTTATTTTTATTTTTATTTTTATTTTTATTTTTATTTTTATTTTTATTTTTATTTTTATTTTTATTTTTATTTTTATTTTTATTTTTATTTTTATTTTTATTTTTATTTTTATTTTTATTTTTATTTTTATTTTTATTTTTATTTTTATTTTTATTTTTATTTTTATTTTTATTTTTATTTTTATTTTTATTTTTATTTTTATTTTTATTTTTATTTTTATTTTTATTTTTATTTTTATTTTTATTTTTATTTTTATTTTTATTTTTATTTTTATTTTTATTTTTATTTTTATTTTTATTTTTATTTTTATTTTTATTTTTATTTTTATTTTTATTTTTATTTTTATTTTTATTTTTATTTTTATTTTTATTTTTATTTTTATTTTTATTTTTATTTTTATTTTTATTTTTATTTTTATTTTTATTTTTATTTTTATTTTTATTTTTATTTTTATTTTTATTTTTATTTTTATTTTTATTTTTATTTTTATTTTTATTTTTATTTTTATTTTTATTTTTATTTTTATTTTTATTTTTATTTTTATTTTTATTTTTATTTTTATTTTTATTTTTATTTTTATTTTTATTTTTATTTTTATTTTTATTTTTATTTTTATTTTTATTTTTATTTTTATTTTTATTTTTATTTTTATTTTTATTTTTATTTTTATTTTTATTTTTATTTTTATTTTTATTTTTATTTTTATTTTTATTTTTATTTTTATTTTTATTTTTATTTTTATTTTTATTTTTATTTTTATTTTTATTTTTATTTTTATTTTTATTTTTATTTTTATTTTTATTTTTATTTTTATTTTTATTTTTATTTTTATTTTTATTTTTATTTTTATTTTTATTTTTATTTTTATTTTTATTTTTATTTTTATTTTTATTTTTATTTTTATTTTTATTTTTATTTTTATTTTTATTTTTATTTTTATTTTTATTTTTATTTTTATTTTTATTTTTATTTTTATTTTTATTTTTATTTTTATTTTTATTTTTATTTTTATTTTTATTTTTATTTTTATTTTTATTTTTATTTTTATTTTTATTTTTATTTTTATTTTTATTTTTATTTTTATTTTTATTTTTATTTTTATTTTTATTTTTATTTTTATTTTTATTTTTATTTTTATTTTTATTTTTATTTTTATTTTTATTTTTATTTTTATTTTTATTTTTATTTTTATTTTTATTTTTATTTTTATTTTTATTTTTATTTTTATTTTTATTTTTATTTTTATTTTTATTTTTATTTTTATTTTTATTTTTATTTTTATTTTTATTTTTATTTTTATTTTTATTTTTATTTTTATTTTTATTTTTATTTTTATTTTTATTTTTATTTTTATTTTTATTTTTATTTTTATTTTTATTTTTATTTTTATTTTTATTTTTATTTTTATTTTTATTTTTATTTTTATTTTTCATTTTCATTTTCATTTTCATTTTCATTTTCATTTTCACTTTCATTTTTTTTTACTTTTACTTTTTTATTTTCTTTTTTCATTTTCATTTTCCTATTTTTTTTGCTATTTGTACTTTTTTTCATTTTGTACTTTTTTTTCTTTTTTTTCTTTATTTATAAATATATATATTTTTTTTAAATTTTTTTCCTTTTTTAAATTTTTTTTCTTTAATTTTTTTCTTTATTTTTTATTTTTTAATTATTTATAATTTTTTTTTATTTTTTTTATTTTTTTTTATTATTTATTATATTTTAAATTATTTAAATATTTTTATTATTTTAATTCCTTTTCTTTCTTTTATATATTTTCTTTTCTTTCTTTTATATCTTTTCTTATCTTTCTTTTATTTTATTTTTATTTTATTTTATTTTATTTTTTCTTTCTTTTTTCTTTTTTTCTTCTTTTTTTTCATTTTTCATTTTTTTTCTTTATATTTAATTTTTTTTCATTTTCTCATTTTTTTATTTTTTATTTTTTATTTTTTTTCATTATTCTTATTTTTTTATTTTATTTTTATTTTTTATATTTATTTTATTTTTTTGATATTGATTTATTTTTCTTTTTTTTATTATTTTTATTTTTATTATTTTATTTATTTTTTATTTTCTTACTTTTCTTACTTTTCTTTCTTTTTCTTTTTCTTTTTCTTTTTTTTATTTCATTTAATTTACTTTTTTTTCTCCTTTTTTATTTCCTTTTTTTTCTTTTTTTCCTGTTTATTTTATTTATTATTATTATTATTCTTTCTTTTTCTTTTTCCTTTTTTTTTTCCGTTTTTTTCCGTTTTTTTTTCTTTTTTTTCCCTTTGTTTTCCTTTTTTTTCATTTTTTTCTTCATTTTTTTCTTTTTTCTCATACTTTAATTTAATTAAATTTTTTTAATTTTATTACTTTTTTTAATTTTTTATTTTTATTTTCATTTTTCTTCTTCTTCTTCTTTTTTTTTCCTTATTTTATATTTTTTATTCTTTTTCATTTTTCATTTTTTTTCATTTTTTTCTTTTTTCATTTTTTTTTATTTTTTCAAATTTATTTTCATTTTTTCTTTTATTTTTCTTTTATTTTTTTTATTTTTTATTTTATTTTTTTTTTTTTATTTTATTTTTTATTTTTTATATTTCATTTCATTTCATTCATTTTATTTTTTTTCTTTATCTTTTGTTATTTTATTTTTTTCCTTTTCATTTTTTTCCCTTTTTTTCATGTTAATCTCAAACTTTTTTATATATTTTTTGTTTTATTATTTGTTTTAATTTTTATTGTCTTTTATTTTTTTATTTTTTCATTTTATTTTTTTATTTCTTTCATTTTCATTTTCATTTTCATTTTCTTTTTTAGTCTATCAATGCTATTCACACACACTTCATTCTCTTATCCATGACTAGTGAACACCTGATACATGCACATGCCTATATCATAGCACAAAATTAGCGATTTGTGTTACCTCATGTTTAAAACTCCTAACTTCAACTCTGCCCTTCATCATAGCATCTTGGAACAATTTTTTGAAGCTGGAGTCAAATCATAAATCAGTCATCACAAAATGACATTCCTTTCTTCTTTTTCCATTTTCTTTTTTTCTTTTTTTCTTTTTTCTTTTTTTCTTTTTTTCTTTTTTTCTTTTTTCTTTTTTTCTTTTTTTCTTTTTTTTCTTTTTTCTTTTTTCTTTTTTGCTTTTTTGCTTTTTTGCTTTTTTGCTTTTTTGCTTTTTTGCTTTTTTCTTTTTTCTTTTTTCTTTTTTCTTTTTTCTTTTTTCTTTTTTCTTTTTTCTTTTTTCTTTTTTCTTTTTTCTTTTTTCTTTTTTCTTTTTTCTTTTTTCTTTTTTCTTTTTTCTTTTTTCTTTTTTCTATTTTCCTTTTCTATTTACCTTTTTTTATTTCTACTTTTTTATTTTTACTTTTTACTTTTGACCATATCAGGCATGATGATTCTCAGGGTGGGCATGTCAGCCTGGCTATCTCAGGAGCCCAGTAAATCATTATAATAATTTATTGGAATCATATAAGGGAATAACATTATGTATTTTATGTATTTACAATAAAATATTTTATTTAATAATAAAATTATATAAATATTTTATAAAATAAGTAAAATAATTATTATATAAATTTTATTATTAAGTAAGTTATATATGACATAAAAATATAATATATTCTATAAAATCATGGCGTAGTTTTATGTATTTAATATTAATAAATTAATAATTAATTTTTTATAAAAAATATATTATAAGTGTAATGATAAATGTAACTTATAATATAATTACAATTTAATTAATAAAATTTATATATTAAATACAACTTGTCATATATTATTATCCATAAATTTTGGGAACTTTTTCACACTTAACTGTGTCAGAAAGTTTATTAAATAATTTAAAACACTCAATTCGCAATATAGGGGGTGGACTTGCTAGCAAGTCCCCAACCTGAACTCAGACAGAACTCAGATGGAACTCAGACTGAATTCTACTTGAAGACCCACCTAAGACTGTTCTGTGAGTGGTGTTCATCCCTGATTGTATGGTTCCTTTGTCAATAGCCCAATGTTTGTTCAATCTGTGGTGAATTTGAGTCCAAGGTTGCGGACTTGCTAACAAGTCCCCCCCGTATTGCGCAGTGACTTATTTAATAAAATGATATTCAAATTCCCACTTTAAATTAGTAATATCATTAAATTAATTATTATTTTCAATTAAACTAGTTATTAAATTACTTAAAAAGTTAAACCAACTAATTAATTTTTTTTTATACTGGGTTAAATTGATTACATAAATTTTGGTGTGAAAATAATTTTATTTGTTTTAATTAAACCCTTTACATCTTACTGTAATACCTGTTTAGGATTTTTTTTCTCACAGTTCTCATGTTTCATACTCACGTAATTACTCTTTATATTAATTAATTGTTTTGGGAATTTATGGTGGGAAAAATATTTACTTACTCAGGGGTTTAGTGTATTGTTTCATTTTTTTCTCTTAATTTCTATGTTTTAATTAAATTCTTTTGTTTTCTTGTTTCACATTACTACTACTTTGTATATACATTATTGTGGCACTTCAGAGGTCCCATTGTCTATAAAAAGGCCTTGGTTGTCCCCTTTAGCTACCATCACTTACAATACTTATAAAAATTTAAATACTATTATTATTATTTTTTGTGATGTTGTGGTCTTCCAACATTGGTGGGGCCATTTGTTGGTCTATTTGGCATTTTTTTGATGTCTTGAATTGCATTGTTTAATAATTGGGTGTTTTTCTGGAATTATTCAGCAAATATTGGGACTATGGGGATGTGGATATTACCATTGGATAGCCTCCGGCTTTCTCTATATTTTATTTATTGATGAAATTTTTCAGATTTCAAGTATTAAGGGGTTATTTCCTCATTTTTCATTTAAAAAAGATAGCTGTCTAATTTTTTTTTTGTTTTATGAGCTAACCTTTAATCTTAGGGTTAAGTGCTTAGTACTGTTAGAATGAGCTAATTTTGCTATTCATTTTATGTATCAATGTTGTTATAGCCTAATTTTGTGTTTTAAGGGTTTTTGTCAGGCTGAGGTCAAGTACAAAGACGAGAACTAGCTTGAATGGTCTGTGTCTAGAAGATTTAAATGGTCCTATATGAATACTGTAGTAAAAATCCAATAAGTAGTAAAATATAATTCAAAATAAGGGTCTCAGCAATATAAATCTCACTAATTATATATTTGGCTTACAATCTTATAGCTGGTAGAAAAATAGATTTAATAATTCAGATACTATTCAAAAGACTTCATAAGTGCTAATTGATATGTATTGTAATTGGTTTGGTTATATGATTGAATTGTACTGATAAAGAATGTAGAAAACAAGACCCAAAAACTCCTCCTTTTATACACAATAAGTTCCCCAATGAATCCCTTGATTTAAAATTCCAATAAACAGTTAATGAAAACTCCATCCAAATAATAGACATGTTCATCAACATCCCTAATGACCCATAACATAATTAGAAGAGCATCACCTGCCAAAATCCTGTAATAATAGGGAAAATCCATCAAAATTAAAGAATAAGTAAAAAAGAGAGTATATGCGTATTATACATCAATATAAAAGACTAAAGAGGGAAATTTAAAGTTAATAAATGATTAATAATAAGGTGGATTCACAGTAGAAATGATGGGGCTAATTGTGACATTATACTACGTGAAATTCCCATTCAAAAATGACCAAAATTGACTGAGAAACCACCTAGAAACCCAAAAAAGGGTGTGAGATGTGTGGTAACTACATGCAGTCCTTGTCAGGCTCTTGCACAGGTAAATCCTTGACTAATTTTAGGCAAATTTAAGCATGGTAGTGAAATAAGGCACCAAGAATGAGGTTATTAATGAAATTAGTGCATATAAAGAGGGTCAATGCATTATTAATTAAGCTAGGACACTAAATAAGCGCCTCTTGCCTATTTTAGCGTTTTCCCCCACAGTGGGCATAGAATGTGGGGTAATTATAGTGTGAAAAGGCTAAATTTGCTAAAAATGAAGCTATTCACATGGGAAAAATGCAGGCAGTATGTGGCCAGTACACAGAAGCCATTTCTGGCATAAAAAACACCAACTTTGAAAAGTGTTATTTTTATGCATTTAAGTAGCCAAATCAATATTCCTAATTGAGACAAATTGAACTGTCAAAGCGCATTTTTGATATTCTTTAATTTATAGCGCATATAATCAACTTTTAAGTGATTTAAAGCACATTTCTTGTTTTTTGCATAAAACAATGAAAATAACAGCTTTAAGTGTACTTAAAAATTATGTAGACTTATAATTAAGGCTCATAAGATTACCCTAACATATTCCAACTTAATATTAAGTACATAATACTTATAAAAGTTGGATATATGCGTGTATATAAGGTGTTATAATGGCATTTTTTGTGTATTATCATACTTTTACTTATGTATACTGTTTGGGCACTCTAATTTATTGTTCCCATGTATAGTTCATGTGTTTAAAATAACTTATAAGTACTTTTTACTCAGTCCTGGGGATATACAGGCTGACACTTGCCCACCCAAAAAAATAATAATAAAAATGATAAGTTATATATTTTCCTTATTTATTTGTTATCTTTCAGGTATTCAGATTAATTCTGTAGCATTAAAGATTATTCTTTAAAGAAGTAAAAGATAATAAAATATTATGAGTACTGAATTTAACCCCTCAGCTTGTTGAACAGAAATTTATTTCTGTTTAAATTTTTTAAGAAGGGAGGATAAATTTGAAATTTCTTTTTCAGGTATCCATTTATCAAATTCATTTGATTTCCCCTCAAATCTTAACAAATACTCAGTTCCTTTTTCTTTAGTAAGGATTCTTTTCTTGAGTATTTTTTCAATCTCTGCCTTTTCCACAATTTCTTCAGGTTGCTTTTTAGGCCTTCCCCTTCTTTTTGGAAATAAGTCAGGATCATTTGCATGGTAAGGTTTCAATAATGAGATAGGGAAAACAGGATGTTTCCTATAATATGGGGCATATAATATGACTTCCACTGCATTATTACCAACCATTTTGCTTACTAAAAAAGGTCCTACAAAGGGATCCTTTAATTTAACATTACCTTGTAAGTTAAAATGTAGTGTTGAAATTAGGACTTCATCTCCTTTTTTGAATTCAAATTCTTTATGAGATTTATCCCACCTTTTCTTTTCATATTCAAATGATTTTTGGATGCATTCTTCTGCATGCTTTCTACACATTTGTTGTATATGAACAAAGGATTTAGTACCAGGGTGTATATCT
The DNA here is from genome assembly GCA_030280995.1 of Hemileia vastatrix. Taxonomy (NCBI): domain Eukaryota; kingdom Fungi; phylum Basidiomycota; class Pucciniomycetes; order Pucciniales; family Zaghouaniaceae; genus Hemileia; species Hemileia vastatrix. The sequence goes on along the minus strand of JASXTE010000008.1, from coordinate 25,306,187 downwards.
AACCTTGGTAATTTATTCAAATGAATTACTGGGGTATTTGGTATGTATCCCAGCCAGAGTTCAAATGGTTTCTTCTCTGTTACAGAATGAGTTGTGCTGTAATAAGCAAATTCAAGGCCAGGAATTAGTGTTACCCATTAATGTGTGAATTTATCATTGTCTTTGTATTCTAATCCAAAGGCACAATATCTTCTGATCATGTCTTCAAGAGTTTGTATCATTCTTTCAGCTAAGCCATCAGTTTGTGGATGGTGTGCTGTAGACAATTTCAATTGACAACCTGATACTTCCATCAAAGATGTCCAGAACTCTGAAGTAAATTTAGGGTCTCTGTCAGAGATTATGGATTTGGGGAACCCAGAAGTATTCATCATTCGAGTCCACCATAGTAATGCCAAGTCTTTTGCAGATACCTCTTTATGGGTAGGCATAAATTTACACATTTTTATTAATCTATCTACTATTACCCAGAAAGAATTGAAACTTTCTTTTCTTGCTAATGGCAAGCCAGGTACAAAATACATGTTTATAATTTCACATGAAGCTTTTGGCTGCTCTATTTTTTGTAACAACCCAGCTCTCTTCCCAGTTAATCTTTTAGATTTCTGAAAAGAGTCACATGTTTCAATGTATTTTTGTACATCTTCTTTCATGTTTATCCACCAGGCTGTATTTTTAACTCTGGTTAATGTTTTGTTAAAATCAAAATGACCAGCTAAGATGTCATCATGACAAGTACTCAAAATTAACTCTCTCATAGAAGGTGGTATTACTATTACATTACTTAGCTTTTTACTGTAATATATATATCCATCTTCAATTGACAGTTTACCTTTTTCCAACACATTTCTATACTTTGGAGGCAAGGTTTTAATTAATGCACTCATAGAGGCATTAGTTGGATCATTTAGAATGGTAGATAGTTTAGTCAAATCTTTATCAGATGAATAATTTTCCAATATAGTTTTCATAAACTCCTCCTCTAAATCCACTATATAAATCCCAAATATATGTATAACCTCATTTTCAGGTACATAAGCTGGGTTGTCAGTATCATTTGGCAAAGGACTTCTGGATAATAATTCACATTAGAATGCAATGTTCCTGCTCTATGAGTGATTTTCATTATTCTTCTGTACTCTCGTACAGCTATTTGCCATCTAAACATTTGCCTATTAGGTGTTTTCATGTTTAGCAATGATTTTACTGCACTGAAATCTGTTATAAATTCAAACTTCTGGTCTTCCAGATAGTAATGAAGTTTCTCCAAGGCCCACACCACGGCTAGACATTCCAGCTGTGTGGCACCATACCTCAATTCTTTCTTTCTTAAGGTTCTGGATATATAACAGATAACTACTTCAGATAATTTACCATTTATTATCTGTTTCTGCTGTAAAGAAGCACCTAACCCTGTGAAGCTTGCATCAGTGTACAAGATAAAAGGTAGGTTGAAATCTGGCAGTCCCAATATTGGAGCTGACATTAAAAATTCCTTTAATTTATTAAAGGAGTGTTGTCTTTCATTATTCCAAATAAAAGCCTCATTTTTCCTGATTAATGTTGTCAAAGGAGCTGCAATTGATTGGTAGTTTTTATATACTGTCTATAATATCCACACATACCCAAAAAACTTTGAACATCTTTTACATTATTAGGTATAAAAATGTTTTTAATTGCTGCCACCTTATTCTTGTCAACACAAATTTGTAATCCAGATACAACATGTCCAAGTACTTTCAAGGATTGAAATCCAAACTTAAATTTCTTTAATGCAATTGTCATATTAATTTCATCCATTTTCTGAAAGACTCTCTTCAGGTGATTTAGATGTTCATCATATGTTTTTGAAAACACTATGATGTCATCAATATAAACCAAAAGTCATCCTTCAACCATTTCCTGATGAAAAACACTATCCATCAATTTTTGGAAGACTGACGGTGCATTCTTTGGGCCAAAGGGCATTCTCACATACTTATATATTCCCATATGTGTGGTTATTAATAAGTAATTCTGAGAATTGTTTTCCACAGGATTCTGGTGGTAACCTTTGTTTCCATCCAGACAGGAAATATATTTTACTCCTTGTAAGGTAGCATGGATAGAAGCTATCCTTGGTAGAGGGTAAATATCATCTACAGTGTATGTATTCAGAGCTCTATAATCACCGCATAATCTTGCCTTATCTTTTTCATAAGAGATTAATACTGGTGAAATAACACAATACCTAGGTGTTGTGTCCACTTTTTCAACAATACCCATTTCCAACAACATTTTTATATTTTCTTCAATATCTTTCCTTTTTGCAGGAGATTCTGAGTAAGGTTTCTTTTTCAAGCTGCCAGGAATATTATCCAAATCACAACTTAAAGAGATTTTCATCTCATGGTCCTTGACCAATCCTAGTTCATTTGAACCATGAGCAAATGCCATAGGATAAGATTTTATCAATCTCAAAATATTGTCTTCTTCAATTTTTGAGAGTTGAGGACTGAAAGAGGCCTTTTGTATTTCATTTTCCAATTATACCACTTCAGTGGTGGTTATTCCACCTTGCAGTTGTTCCTCTTTAGGAGAAATGGAATAAACTCAATTTTCAGAACATATCATGAATTTTCTCTTACCATTTACGTCTATAGTGAAGCAACTGTTTGTAGGATCTAGTTTAATGCCAAATTTGGTCAATAAGTCATTGCCAATAATAAACCAATCACTACAATTATTATTATCCATTACAACAAATTCACACACTGCTCTTACATATCCATTAATATATTTAAAGAATACAGCAGTTTTGTATTTGCCAATTGGATTTAATACTGAAACAAAACCCCTTCAGTTTTTTGTCTGTACAGGTTCTAGTTTTTCTTTATACTTACTGTAAAGTTTCATTAATGTATTAAAGAAACTACACTACCTGCAGCCCCAGTGTCAAGAATGGCATTCATTTCTCTTCCACATATAATAACAGGTGCTCTGATAGGTGTTATTTTGTAAGTATCATTAGATACATCTTTAATTATTTCAGCTTCTTCAATGGAAGTTAAAGATGTATCTGTATGAGGTATAGCATCATTTAGGAACATAATATCCTGCTCTAATACAAATATCTCATGTTCATCATCACTGTAAGAAATGTTACTTTTGCAATCCTCACTGGATTACACACTCTCATCTTCATGATTGCTTGGTTCAGAATTTTGTGAGTTTTCAATAACATTAATTATTTTCTTACAAGTGTGACCCTTAACCAAGGTTCACTACATTTATAACAATTGTTATTTTCTTGTCTTTTAGGGACAAGGGGAGCTGAAGGTTTTTTCTTCTCCACTGGTAACTTACTTGTAGTAGGTTTTACTATGTCAACACTTTGTTTGTAATTATTATACTTGGTTTCATATTTGTGTTTTAATAATATTTCATTTCATACATTAATGAACCCATAGGTATCTCTGATGGTTTCAGTTCTAGCTACAATAATTTCTCTAACTGATATAGGCAATTTATATATTATTTTTTCTCTCCACTCATCATAATCCATTTTTGGATCCATAGCTTTCATGATTTTTATTAAATTCATTAAAAAGACCATGGTTATATCTCCAGCATTTGGATTATATCTGGCTCTTTCATACAATCTTTGTTGAGTGATTCTCAATTTTGGGCCACCAAATTGCCTTTCAATTAGTGCCTTCCATTCATTCCAGGAGTAGTTAATTCCCTCACTCAATACAGATTCAAACCTTAATAAGGCCACATCTGTAAATAAAGATATTAATTTTGATGTAATTTCTTCATCAGGTAATTTGTATGAAAATTTTAAGTTATCAATTATTTGAATGAACTGTTGCCAATCAGATTTTGAATCCCCGTCAAAAGAAGGGTACTGATCTAACTTAGGCCAGTTCTTTTGGTTAGTTTTTGCTTCCCTAACCTGAGGAATATTAAGTAATTCACTTACTTTGGAAAGATGATCATTTATTTCATCTTTTACTGATTTTATGTTCTCAGAGCCCATGACACTATGTTCATGTTCAATCATTGGTTTATCATCTGAGTGTTTCATGAAAACTGGTACTCTTTCCAAATAAGAGTTATTATCTTTTACTTTCTCAGTATTTTTCAAAATGTTTGCTACTTCAATTTCTACTCTTTGTAACCAATCTTTTATTACAGGTACATGAGTCAAGGTATCATTTACATTTGAAAAAGACAATTTTACACGTCCCTCTATGGTAGCCATAATATTCTGAGAGTGTTCTAATTTACTTTCTAAATTTCTAATCTCAGAGTTCAATCTTTTATTTTCATTGGTTAATTCATTATTTGAATTTTCAATAATTTTTAACCTATTGGCTGTTGTGCTCAGTGATTGTGTGAGTTTTAATAATACAACTTCTGTATTATTAGTTGAATCTTTAGAGAACTCTTTCAATTTTTCAATTCTTAATAATAATTTACTTATTATCTTTGATTTCATTGGATTTTCTTTTAAAAAATATTCAATTTTTTCTGTGTCTAACTCAGAAGACTCATCATCAGGTTCAAGATTTAATTCATTTGGTTCCAATTTTATATTAATAGCATTATCCTGGTGATCATTAAAACTATTTACATTGTCCTCATTTAAAGACAAGTTTAACATATTATTATCAAATGAATAATTCTTTAGATCATCATCAATTATATCTAATAATTCCTTATCAATCTCATTACCTATAAGTAATTCATTGTTAGGATGATACAATTGATCATGAGAAGAAGGATGACTTACCAAGGTCTTATCCCACTTCCCCTGCCTCTCCTTGCCTTTCCCCTGTAAGGGTGACTTCTGGAGCCCTGCTGTTGAGGAGGGTTGTTGTAATTTTGGGCATACCAATCCCACTTCCATTTGCTGACTGTAATTTTTTGATCCTCTTCTTGGACTGGAGGTGTTGCTATGGTACTGTTTGGTGCCACTGTTGGTGGTTGAGCCTTTATATCCACTAGAGCTTGGTTGACTTCTACAAAACCCTGAGCTTCTCTTTTCTCCAGATTGTTTATCTGGTCTACTATGTTGTTGACTCTTATTGTCAGGGTGTTCAGTAGGGTGGAGAGGGAGTGAATTTGTTCTTGTAATGTGTTTTTTGTTTTCTTTATTGATACTTGTTTTAAGAGTTTTTCCCTTTCCTCCAGAGACATTGGTGGAGTGTTGTTTATGATGGGAGAGTCCTGGCCCTCCATTTGAATGTCCTGTAACAGGTCTTTCAGCTCTAGTTCTTAAGTTATAAGGTTTTTCCTTATTACTTACAATGTCATTATTGTCACACATATTTTACATGGAATTTATTTAAAGAATTGAAATTTAGATATGAAACTTCAAAAAGGAGTTTTATCAGTATTTATCAATACCTGAAGACAATTATATTGCTTACTTATAGGTATGAAGTGAATTTCTAAGTTCCAAAAAGTCAAATATGCTTTTAAGTGGTCACTTGTTTTAACTGGTCTACAATATGTAGCTGTGTTTTTATATTTAAAAAAGAAAAACTGTCAGTAAGATTCTTTTTAAATATTAAATGAATGTTACAAACCAATAGAAAGGGATTAAGAGTCCTGTTAAAAGAAAACAATTAATCAGTTTAATTTGTTTATTATCTGCAAAGATCACAAATTTAATTGGTCTATTGACAGACTCCCACTAATAACAATTTTATGTTAAATTAGTGGTAAAATTGTTGATTCAATATCACAATTTTATTATATAACAGGGCTTCTTTTTCTGAAATCACTATATAAGTGACCCCAACCTGTTGTAATTATCCAAATATTTTTATAGGGATTTTATTTACGTGTAGCCTCTTTTTGAATTTTTACTTACTGGATGATAACCAACAGAATTATTGAGGAAAGGCCCCCAATTGTGAGGCTGAGGTCAAGTACAAAGAGGTGAACTAGATTAAATGGTCTGTTTCTAGAAGATTTAAATGGTCCTATATGAATACTGTAGTAAAAATCCAATAAGTAGTAAAATATAATTCAAAATAAGGGTCTCAGCAATATAAATCTCACTAATTATATATATGGCTTACAATATTATAGTTGGTAGAAAAATAGATTTAATAATTCAGATACTATTAAAAAGACTTCATAAGTGCTAATTGATATGTATTGTAATTGTTTTGGTCATATGATTGAATCGTAATGAAAGAATGTAGAAAACAAGACCCAAAACCTCCTCCTTTTATACACAATAAGTTCCCCAATGAACCCCTTGATTTAACAGTCCAATACACAGTTAATGACGCCTCCATAAAACTGATATACATGTTCATCAACATCCCTAGTGACCCATAACATAATTAGAAGTGCATCACCTGCCAAAATACTGTAATAATAGGGAAAATCCATCAAAATTAAAGAATAAGTAAAATAGAGAGTATATGCGTATTATACATCAATATAAAAGACTAAAGAGGGAAACTTAAAGTTAATAAATGCTTAATAATAAGGGGGATTCACAGTAGAAATGATGGGGCTAATTGTGACATTATACTATGTGAAATTCCCATTCAAAAATGACCAAAATTGACTGAGAAACCACCTAGAAACCCAAAAAAGGGTGTGAGATGTGTGGTAACTACATGCAGTCCTTGTCAGGCGCTTGCACAGGTAAATCCTTGACTAATTTTAGGCAAATTTAAGCGTGGTAGTGAAATAAGGCACCAAGAATGAGGTTATTAATGAAATTAGTGCATATAAAGAGGGTCAATGCATTATTAATTAAGCTAGGACACTAAATAAGCGCCTCTTGCCTATTTTAGCGTTTTCCCCCACAGTGGGCATAGAATGTGGGGTAATTATAGTGTGAAAAAGCTAAATTTGCTAAAAATGAAGCTATTCACACAGGAAAAATGCAGGCAGTATGTTGCCAGTACACAGAAGCCATTTCTGGCATAAAAAACACCAACTTTGAAAAGTGTTATTTTTATGCATTTAAGTAGCCAAATCAATAGTCTTAATTGAGACAAATTGAACTGTCAAAGCGTATTTTTGATATTCTTTCATTTATAGCACATATAATTGACTTTTAAGTGATTTAAAGCACATTTCTTGTTTTTTGCATAAAACAATGAAAATAACAGCTTTAAGTGTACTTAAAAATTATGTAGCCTTATAATTAAGGCTCATAAAATTACCCTAACATATTTCAACTTAATATTAAGTATATAAGACTTATAAAAGGTGGATATATGCATGTATATAAGGTGTTATAATGGCATTTTTTGTGTATTATCATAATTTAACTTATGTATACTGTTTGTGTACTCTAATTTATTGTTCCCATGTATAGTTCATGTGTTTAACATAACTTATAAGTACTTTTTACTCAGTCCTGGGGATATACAGGATGACAGTTTTAGTAGTTGCAGTAGATTTTTCTAAGTATTTTGGGTATTTTTTGAGGTTTTTGGTGGTTTTATGACTTCAGGGTGGTCCGGCCACCTCAGCCTGCCTGCCTTGGTGCTAGAAGGCTGGGAAGAATTTCTAGAGGGGTTTTATGCAATTTTGCAGTCAAGAATGCCAAATTTTTTGGTGTGCAGGGGTCTTAGATAGTGAATAAGACAGTTTGGGGCAACCTTATTTATCATACAACCATCTGGAGGTGATATCCTTGTTCCTCACTCAGTTTTCACTGTTTTTTTGGCCACAATTGGCTGTGTTTGTTTCAAGGTTAGTTATTCATTTAACTCAACTTGGGCAACTGTTTTCTCTGGTGTAGCTTTGCAACTTACATCAAGCACTATTGCTGTCTCCTGTGCAACAAGTGCACAGTGTTCGTTTTTCTGGTGTAGATTTTTCTGCATTTCAGGTTATTTGGCTACTGTCTTGACTTTTTAAGCAGTCAAGAAGAATTTTGGAAGGGGTATTGTAACAGTCTCTGATTTGCTGTAGCAAATAAATTTCACCCGTTATTTCTCAAAGGGACAGGGGTTTTTCTCACCAGTTTTACTCCAACTCCCTTGGTAAAGGCCTATAGCTAGTACCATAGGATTGTCTACAACGTTATAAGTCCTATAAAATATTATATAAATAAAACTAAAGTTGCTTTAATTCTATTAGTAGTTGCAGTTGATATTTGAGCAGAAATAAAAATACTTACTTGATCATAATCCCCATTAAACCTCTGTCAATTATATTCTCCACAGTCCCAAATTTGTTGTTAAATTTCTTAAAGATAAATTACCTATATTTCTTCTTTTACTCCTTTCAATTTTATTACTTCCTTTATCTTTTCCTCTTCTCCTTTCTTCTCCACCTTCTAGATGACCAGCCAACAACTGGGAGCCCTTCCGATTGATGACAACAATTTGGACAATTGACTTGACGCACAGACAACCTAGTGCAAAAACATCAATTTTTTCTGAGACCGTGTTTTGAACTTGGGTTTGACTTTTTAGGTTTATATAATATTAATTTATATATATTTTAAGGTGATTTCTCAATCACTATAGTAAATAAACCTTTGCACCTATCAACTATATTATTAAATTTTTATTGCAATAACAGTGCCTTGGCTATTTTGCTGAGTCACTGAGTGTAAGTGATCAATTTTTTTTAAAAATAAATTTTTTTTCCTAGTTGACCATAATAGAGTTATTCTCTTAGTCCTAGAAGATCATTATTTTCTTAAAGAATTATTAAATTAATTTTTTATTAAAATTTTGATATTATTGGTTGACAATAATAGTACTCAGTGCTTAGTCCCAATATTACCAATATATTTTTTGCTATTAATTATTTTTGGTTGACTTCTTAAACCTTTTTTGGTTGGTCCCAAAATAATTATTGTTTATTTCTAAATAATATAATTTGTAATTACATATTTTTTGTATTACATTTATATTGTTAATTGATTTATAAACTGAATAAAATTTATGTTTTTATTTTTAAAATAATTTGAAAATTTTTTTATTTTGAAAAAATATAAATTTAAATCATTAATTAAATCCAATTGATTTTTGTTCACAGCTTTTATGTCCAGTAGCTTGGCAAGCAGCATGGATAATCTTCATCTTGATGAAATTGATGTGGATGTTGATAATGAATCATTAGGTTCTTCAAAATTAACTTACAAAAATTCTTTAGCCAACAAAAAACCTTCATATTCTTCAGGACATAGAAATTTCAGGAAGAGTGGAAACCCCTCCCTCCCCCAATTACTCTGAAAAAAATAAAGCCTCAGATCAATCAGGAAAATCCTCTAAAGGGAATAAAAATGAAAAAGATCCCTCTGGTGCAGCAAATAGAAAGTCTTTCCAGTCATATAAAATAACTGAAGGCAGAAAACATGAAGTGCAAGGCAAAGGTAGACACACTCTGGCAACAGATGCAGTAGCTTTTGAATCACAAGCAGGTTAAACCTCCTCCTTTACCAACCACTCAGCCTCAGCCTCAACCTCAGCCCCATCAGGCACCCAGCTGTTTCACTCAAAGTCAAAACACTCTACAAGTGGAACAGTGGAAATGGGACTACCTCATGATTTATTACCAGAAGAATGTACAGAAACCAGCAGCTCAACACCCTTGCCCATCCAGGACGCAAACTTACCATCAACCTCCTCAGGCCCATCCTTATCAGGGAGGCAGAAGAAAGAATGCACAGGGAAAATTTCCTCCATTTATATGGTAAGTAATTTGTTTGATAAACATGTTGGTATGTACAATAATAAATCTACCTCCACAGGTAAACTTGTTGAAAATGTTGAAAGAACTGTTGAACCTATTAAGAGACAAATTCCTGTAATGAGTAGCCCTAGTGATGTAATTAGTGAATTGTCATCTGATGAGCCTTTAAATTTAACTTCAACTTCTTTAATTAATCCTTCTCTTGAAATTAAACATGATTCTGTTTCCCCTGAAGTCTATGCCTTGATTGAGAAAACTTCTGAAGAAATATTGAAAGATACCCTTGATTTAATGTTGTAAAAGACAAAATTTTGAGAGATGTATTAGTGCATGAGAGTGATAGATTGAGTAATTTGCATTTACATTGTAAAGTGAGTTCTTCTGTACAAGATACAGCTTATTTGAAAATAAAAGAAACTTTGAATATTGTTCTTAGTCAACAAAAATAAATAAGAAGTGATCATAGAGCTATTTCAGATAAAAATCTTCATCTGCATAAAACTTTGAGTGAGTTAAAACCCCTTATTGCTGAGAATTCTTTATTGAAAAGTGAAAATAAGTCTCTACACAATGATTTGAAAAAAGCTGAAAATTGATTTCCAAGCTCTGAGTAACAAATACTCAGTTTATGAAGACAGAAATTTTTTATCTCTTGCAAAAATCAATGACCAAATGTCTTAAATTCCACAGATAAAAAATTATTTTCCTGACCTACAGAAAAAATTCTCAGCCTTAACTGTAAATCATTATGGTGTAGATCAAAATGCTTCCCATAAGCTGAATAAAAATAAAGGTAAAGAGCCTGAAAAAAGAAGCTCCTTTCTTCCTCCTATTCCAGCCATTAAACAACCTGAAAATGAGTCTGTGAAATCTTTTGCAACAAGCAAAAAATATTTTAATGGCCATGAACCAGCTGTTTCTGTAAATAATGAAATTTCTGAAAACTTGTCAAAACTTCAAGAATTATTAATCTTAAATAATTTTAATCAAACGATGGACCATCCCAGTATCCAGAAAAATTGGCCTAAACTGGATCAGTATCCCACTTTTGATGGTGACTCTTCATCTGATTGGAAGCACTTTGTCCAAATAATTGATAATCTAAAGAATTCCTATAAATTTCCAGATGAAGAGATTGTTTCTAAATTAATTTCTTTATTTTTCAATGTAGCTTTAAAGTGGTATGAATCTGTCTTAATGGAAAATCAACCATATACTTGGAAAGAGTGGATAACATTGATTGAAAATCAATTTGGTGGTTCAAAATTCAGACTTGCTCAACAGAGATTATATGAGACTGCTAAATATGCATCCTCCTCTCCTGAAAAACCTATTGTTTTCCTCATGAAAATAACAAAAATTCTTAGAGAAACGGATCCAAAAATGAATTATGATATTTGGAGAGACAAAATTCTCTATAAATTGCCAAATTCTCTGAGAGATTTGATTGTGACAAGGACTGAAAATGTAAGATAAAATTCTTCCTTTATTAATATCTGTAATGAAGTTCTACTTAATCATAGATATGAACCAAGGAATCATCCTTTAAAATCTTATCATAACCAGCAAAAGCCTTCCACAAAGCTTCCAGAAAAAAACTGGTAAACCCTCTGCCCCAGTTGCACCAAAGAGATATGCAACAAACACTTGTTTTAAATTTATTAAAAAATGGCAGAAGGGACATGTTTTTGACAAGAAAATTAATCTTGTTGAACAAACTGAAGAATCTGAAAATACTCAAGCTCATCTTGATGATTCCTCAAGTGACTGTAATAGTAATATCTCTTGTGACCATGATTCTTCTCAAGAAGTTCTAGTCTTAGGAAAAGATATCCAATATTTAGATAATTTTTCTGAAAATTATGATGTTGATTTATCTTCTGTAGAAAATGCTGAAATCATTAAAGATATTACTGACAGTTCAATTTTAATATCACCCTTGAGAGCACCAGTTATCATAAATGGTAAAAATGTTGAGGTTATTCTTGACTCTGGTTCTGGAGGAAGTGTGGTGTCTGAGAAAGCACTAGCTTCAGTTGATGAAGATTATCAAAGCAAATTGTTACCTATAACATCTGAAAAATGGAAAGTTTATGGTTCTGTTTTATGTCCCGTTGGAAAATATAATACCACTGTATTTGTCAGCCAGGCTGTCCCAGGAGCCAAGTAATAAACATACAATTTTATTGGAGTTAATAAATGACATAATAATTGCAGCTTATGTATATACATTAAATTTGAATTACATAATAAATTATATTAAAATATTATTTTATAATTAAAATAAATTTTATACTAATTTTATTATCATATAAATTAAGTATACATTAAACTAATTATTATATTCCATATAAAGAGGTGTTATGTGTATTTAATGAATAATTAATTAATTACATGTTGATAATATAATTATATCTTATTAAATTATCTTATATTGTAATTACATTAATTTTTAAATTTAAATATATAATTGAACCCTTTTCATATTCAAAATTATCCATAATTATTGATGTTGTTTTTGACCCTTATTTGTGATGAATATTAAATGCATTATAATAATTATTATAATAAATTTAAAATTCTGAATTTGGTTCAGTAGAAAAATTAATTACTTGTTTCAACTAGTTATTACATAGTCAAAACAATTTATTAATTTTCTACAGACTAACACTAAAATTGATTACAATATTTTGTTGCATCAAAACATTCCATTTGCTTCACTTAAAAAATCTATACAAACTATTGTTATACTTAATTTGATTACTTTTTCACATGGTTCTCATGTCTCAGAGTTGTTTAGTTACTCACTATATTACTTAAATGATTTGGGAAATGGTGGCGTGAAAATTGTTTTCTTAATTGGGATTTTAATTACTTGTTTCATCTTTTTCTCTCCATTGTTATGTTTCAAGTATTTTATTTTATCTTTTTGTTTCATCTTATTATTACTTTGTAGATACTCAGTGGTAGCGCCTCATTGGTCCCTTTTCCTATAAAAGGCCTTGTGTTATTTCATTTATGATCATCACTTACTACTCAAACATATTTTTAATTACATTATAAAATTTATTTTATTTACACGTATTTAAACTGCGCTTCCACCTATTTAAGTAATAAAATAGAATATTAAAGGTTGTGATAAGAATATTTCAGTATTAAAAGTTGATAATTGAACAGAGAGAATAAAAAGTACTTACTTTATTAACCACATTGATCCCCGTCCACTTTTATTAAAAGTTTTTAAATTTTTATTATTAAAATTATATATTTCTTTATTTCATTTCCTTTTTATTTCCCCCTTTTACCTTTATTTCCAATTACCTATTTACCTTTCTTCTAGACAACCGGCCGACAATTGGGGACCCTTCAGAATAATCGACGATCGACTTTCTCGACTTTTTTGGACGAACGTCATAATGCACGGACCACCTTGCACGAAAAGTATAACTTTTTCTGCAAACGTGAATTGAACCGGGGATCTAACTTTAGGTTTATATATTCTTAAAAGTTATATATTTTTATGGGTGATTTAACAATCACTACTGTAAGTCAACCTTTGCTCCTATCAACTCTTATACTAGATTTTTTATTGCAATAACAGTGTTTTTGGCTTAATTGCTGAAACACTGAGTGTAAGTGATCATATTTTATTTTTTTTATTTTTTTTTCCTAGTTGACCATTATAGATTGTTTAATTCCTCTTAGTCCTAGAAGGAAATAACATTATTATTAATAAAAATTAAATTATTAAATTAATTTTTATTATTATTAATTTTTGTTTAATTTTGGTTGACTTTAATAGTACTTTGTACTTAGTCCCATATATTGCCATATTTAATTTTGGTAATTTAATTAATTGGTTGAAAATAACTTTATTTTTTATTCCCAATTTTCCTTTGCATTCCATATTATTAATTTTTTTTTATAAATATTACTTTATATTAAAAAAATCTTTTTAATATTTTGAGCAAATTATTAACTGAATTTATTTAATTTTTTTAAGAAATTAATTAATCTTCCCACTATTATGTCCAACAAATTGGCTGAGAGTATGGATAACATGCAAGTGGATGAAATTAAAATTGATTATGATGCTGATACTGTGAGTTCTTCTAAAGTTGCACATAAAAAATCTTATGCTAACAAGAAAAATTCACATAATTCAGGATGTGGAAATGACAGGAGAAGTAAACAAGTCAAACCCCCTTCCCCCAGCACAACAAAAAGAAGTAAAAACTCCAGTGCCTCAAGAAGGTCTTCCAAAAGGCTTCAAAATAAAAAAACTTCCTCTGTCCCAGCAAATCAGCAATCTGTCCAGTCACATCAAAGAACTGAAGACAGAAAACATGAAATATAAAACAAAAAGTAGACACCTTGTGGGATCAAGTTCAGGAACTCAGGACCCAAAATCAGGCCCAGGCCCCTCCTCAGTTTCCTCCCAGTCAGCCACAGTTTCAGGCTCAACCTTCGCAGCCCCCCAGCTCCTTCTCCCAAAATCAAAGTACTCTGGAAGTAGAGCAATGGAAATGGGATTATCTAATGAGTCACTACCAGAAGAATGTGCAACATTTTTCCTCATCATCAAGCTGGCCCATCCAGAACATCCAATTTCCATCCTCCTCCTCATCCATACCAACAAGGCATGAGAAAGAAGGCCCAAGCCCAATCCCAAACTCAATCTCAGGGGAAGTTTCCTCCTCTGCCATGGTAAGTGATTTGGTTGATAAACATTTTGGTATTTATACTAATAAGAATTCTTCTACAGGTAATCTTATTGACTATGGTGAAAGAACAGTTGAACCTATTAAAAGACAACTTCCTGTAATTAGTAGCCCTAATGATGTTCTAAGCAAACTTTCTTTTGATGAATCATTACATTTAACCTCTAATTCTTTAGTTAATCCTTCCCTTGCAATTAGAAATGATTCTGTTGCTCCTGAAATTTATGTTTTACTTGAGAAAACTTCTGAAAAAATATTGAAAGACTCACCTGATTTTAATTTTATCAAAGATAAAATTTTAAGAGATTTATTAAAACATGAGAATGATAGATTAAATAATTTACATTTACACTGCAAAGTGAGCTCTTCTGTCCAAGACACAGCTTATTTCAGATTGAAAGATACTTTAAATACCATCCTTTCTCAGCAAAAGTCTATTAGAAATGATCACAGATCACTCTCTGATAAAAATAATCATCTTAATAAACTTATCAATGATATGAAGCCACTTGTGGATGAAAATACTTCCTTGAAAAATGACAATAAGCTTCTGCACAGTGAATTAAGAAAATTGAAAATTGATTTCCAGAATTTGAGTAATAAATGCTCAGTAGAAGAGGACAGAAATGTTCTATCTATTGCTAGAATTAATGATCAACTATCTTATATCCATGAATTAAGGAATAAATTATCTGATCTTGAGAAAAAGGTTTCTACATTACAAGCTATTCATGATGACAATTGTGATGAGTTAAGAAATAATACTAAAATTTCTGTTAATTATAAAAATAAACAGCCTGAACAGGGTGTTTCTTCTCTCACTTGTAATGCCCCAATTAAACCAGTTGATAACTTGTCTGTGAAGTCTGGTGCTTCAAACAAAAAGTATTTTGATACTCACAATGAGCCATCTGCCTCTGTCAGTAATGAAATATCTGACCACCTTTCAAGACTTCAAGAATTGATCACCTTGAATAATTCAAACCATAAGGCTGACCACCCTAGCAGTAATAAAAACTGGCCTAAACTGGACCAATACCCTACCTTTGATGGTGATTCTTCATCTGATTGGCAACACTTTATCCAAAGAATTGATAATTTGAAGAAGTCATATAAATTACCAGATGAAGAAATTGTTTCTAAGTTAATTTCTCTATTCTCCAATGTATCCTTAATGTGGTATGAATCTGTTTTATTGTATGATATCTATTATACATGGAATGAATGGAAAACCTTGATTGAGAATCAGTTTGGTGGTTCAAAATTTAGACTGGCTCAACAGAGATTGTATGAGAACTCTAAATATATCTCTTACTCTGTTGATAAACCAATTGTTTTTCTTATGAAATTAACAAAAATCCTGAGAGCTATTGATCCAAAAATGAATTATGATATTTGGAGAGATAAAATTCTTTATAAATTACCAAATTCTCTAAGAGATTTAATTGTGGCTAGAACTGAGCATGTAAGGGAACATTCTTCTTTTATTAATATCTGTAATGAAGTATTACTTAACCATAGATATGAACCAAAGAATTATCCTATGAAATCTTATCATGATCAGAGTAAGCCCTCTACCAGACCTCCAGAAAAACCTGGTAAACCCTCTGCCCCAGTTGCACCCAAAAAATATGCAACTAATACTTGTTTTAAATGTAACAAACCTTGGAAGAAGGGCCATGTGTGTGACAAGAAAATTCATCTTGTTGAACAGACTGAAGACACTGAGGATGCTGATGTTGATCTCAATGATTCTTCCAGTGACTGTGACAGTAATATCTCCTATGAAAATGACTCCCTTAAGGATTTCTTAATGTTGGAACAAGATGTGCAATATTTAGACAATATTTCTGAGGAGTTTAATTTAGATTTATCTTCAGTAGAAAATGCTGAAATCATTAAAGATATTACTGACAGCTCTATATCCATATCCTCTTTGAAGGCACCAGTTATCATAAATGGTAAAAATGTTGAGGTAGTTCTTGACTCTGGTGCTGGAGGAAGTGTGGTGTCTGAAAAGGCACTGGCTTCAGTGGATAAAGATTATATGGATAAATTATTACCTATGACATGTGAAAAATGGAGAGGTTATGGCTCTGTTTTATGTCCCATTGGCAAATACAAAGCCACTGTATTCTTCAAATATAATGGTGGTTTTGTCAGAGCTTTTTGTGAATTTGTTGTCATGAGAAATGATAATTTGAGCAATTGGTTTATTATGGGTAATGACATTCTGACCATGTTTGGTGTAAAATTGGACCCTGCCAATAATTGATTCACATTGGGATTGAATGGCAAAAGGAAATTCAAAATTTCTTCCCCTAGAAGATCTTCTGCTTATTTGTTAAAGTCTTTTAACTCATTAATTTAATGTACGGGTAGACCAACAAATGAAATGGATAGTTTATTAACTGAAATAAATACTGCTTCTTTTGGTGATCAATTAACTAGTGAGCAGAAGGATTCTATAATTGCCTCAATTACCTCTTTTCCTATGGCTTTTGCTCATGGTTCTCATGTCCTAGGAGTTGTTAAGGATGAAATGAAAATTACTTTATCCTGTAACTTGAGTTATATTCTTCCTAGTCTTAAGAAAAACCCATATCCTGCTTCTCCAACAAAAAGAAAGGATATTGAAGATAATATTTCTACCTTATTAAAAATGAATATAATTGAGAAAATGGATGTCACTCCAAAATATTGTGTCATATCCCCAGTCTTGATTTCTTATGAAAAAGATAAGGCTAGATTATGTGGAGATTACAGAGCATTAAACACTTATACTGTGGATGATATTTATCCTTTGCCCAGAATTAATTCAATTCATGCTACCTTACAAGGTGAAAAATTTATTATTTGTCTGGATGGCAATAAAGGTTATCATCAAATTCCTGTTGAGAAAAATTCACAAAATTTTTTACTAATTTCTACTCATATGGGAATATATAAGTATGTTAGGATTCCATTTGGCCCCAAAAATGCTCTTTCAGTTTTTCAAAAAGTCATGGATAACACTTTCCATCAAGAAATAATTGAAGGATGGCTCATGGTTTATATTGATGACATTATAATTTTTTCTAAAACTTTTGATGAACATATGATTCACTTAAATAGAGTTTTCCAAAAAATGGATGAAATCAATATGACCTTGTCCTTAAAAAAGTGTAAATTTGGTTTTCAATCCTTGAAAGTCCTTGGCCATGTTGTGTCAGGCTTACAAATTTGTGTAGACCAAAACAAAGTTGCTGCCATTCAAAATGTGAAAGCACCAACTTCTGTAAGAGAAATCCAAAGTTTTTTGGGTATGTGCAGCTATTATAGACAATATATTAAAAATTATCAGGTCATAGCCTTGCCTCTTACAAAACTGACCAGAAAAGATGTTGCTTTTCTCTGGAATAATGACTGTCAAAAAGCTTTTGATACATTAAAAAGTTGCTTAATGACAGCCCCTATATTGGCTCTTCCAGATTTCAACAAACCTTTTGTCCTATACACAGATGCTAGCTTTGTTGGTCTGGGTGCTGCCCTTAACCAAAAACAAATTATAAATGATAAATCCTCAGAGGTTGTAATTTGTTATATTTCAAGAACCTTGAGAAATAGTGAATTGAAATATGGTGCCACTCAATTAGAGTGCTTAGCAGTTGTTTGGGCTCTTGAGAAGCTTCATTACTATCTAGATGACCAAAAGTTTGAATTGGTAACTGAATGTAGTGCTGTGAAGTCCCTCTTAAACCTGAAAACACCTAACAGACATATGTTCAGGTGGCAACTTGCTGTTCAAGAATACAGAGGACGGATGACAATAATCCATAGGGCTGGAAATGTTCACTCCAATGTTGATATGCTGTCCAGATTGCCTCTGCCAAATAATGACTCAAATCCTGCCTATGTACCTGAAGATGATACTGTTCATATCCATGGTATATTTATAGTTGATCTGGAAGAGGAGTTATTACAATTAATTCTGGATTCATATGATAAGGATTCTGATTAAATAAATTAGTTACTATCTTAAATGATCCTAAAAATGCTTCTATTCAGGCATTGATTAAAACTCTTACTGCTAAATATCAGAATGCTTTAATTAAGGGAAAGTTTTCTATTGAAGATGGATAAATTTATTATAGAAGAAAGCTTACTAATGTAATTGTAATTTCTCCTTCTATGAAAGAAATTATCCTCAAATTTTGTCATGATGACATATTAGCTGGTCATTTTTATCTTGAGAAGACACTGATTAGACTCAAAAACACTGCTTGGTGGGCTAATATGTCTGAAGATGCAAAATTATATGTTGAATCTTGTGATTCATGCCAGAAATCCAAAAGAATGACTGGAAAGAGAGCAGGGTTATTACATAAAATTGAAGCACCTGATGCTCCCTGGCAAATCATTAATATGGATTTTGTCACTGGTCTTCCTATTTCAGGTAAAGAAAATTATAATTCTTGTTGGGTAATAGTGGATAGATTTACTAAAATGTGCAAATTTGTTCCCACCCATAAGGATGTCTCCACCAAAGACTTGGCTTTCTTATGGTGGTGTAATATGTTCAATATAGTTGGATTCCCTAGAGCCATTATATCTGATAGAGATCCAAAATTTACATCTGAATTCTGGATGTCTCTAATGGATATATGTGGTTGTGAATTAAAATTATCTACTGCTCACCATCCCCAAACAGATGGTCTAGCTGAAAGAATGATTCAAACTCTAGAGGATATGATTAGAAGGTATTGTGCCTTTGGATTGGAATATAAAGACAATGACAGATTTACTCATGACTGGGTCACCTTATTGCCTGGTCTTGAATTTGCTTCTAATAGCACTGTTCACTCTGTTACTCAAAAGAAACCTTTTGAGCTTTGGCTAGGTTATGTCCCTCATACTCCTGCTCAAATACTCAATATTAAATTGCCTAAATTGGAATTACACCCTGGTGTCAAATCTTTTGTTCAAATGCAACAACTGTGCAGAAAACATGCTCAAACTTGTATTGATAAAGCCCTTGGATATGAGAAGAAAAGATGGGATAAATCCCATAAGGAACACACATTTAAAGAGGGTGATGAAGTGTTGATATCTACTGTCCACTTCAATTTATAGGGAAACAACAAATTAAAAGATCCTTTTGTAGGCCCTTTTGTTGTAAAAAGAATGATTGGAGATAATGCAGTTGAAGTTGTGTTATATTCTCCATATGATAGAAAACATCCTGTTTTCCCCATTTCCCTGCTTAAACCTTATAATTCCAACAGTGATTTATTCCCCAAAAGAAGAGGTAGACCTAAGAAAAACCCTCAGGAAGTCACAGAAACTGCAGAAATTGATAAAATTCTCAATGATAGAATTATCACTTCTGAAAGAGGTACTGAGTATTTATCGATATTTAAAAATAAGTCATCTGAATATGATGCATGGATACCTGGTAAAGAAATTTCAAACCTTCCTACTCTATTAAAAAAGTATAAAAAGAAAAAATCATACCATTTTTTTTTATTATTTTTTTTGGAGTGAGGGAGTGTCAGCCAGGCTGTCCCAGGAGCCAAGTAATAAACATACAATTTTATTGGAGTTAATAAATGACATAATAATTGCAGCTTATGTATATACATTAAATTTATATTACATAATAAATTATATTAAAATATTATTTTATAATTAAAATAAATTTTATACTAATTTTATTATCATATAAATTAAGTATACATTAAACTAATTATTATATTCCATATAAAGAGGTGTTATGTGTATTTAATGAATAATTAATTAATTACATGTTGATAATATAATTATATCTTATTAAATTATCTTATATTATAATTACATTAATTTTTAAATTTAAATATATAATTGAACCCTTTTCATATTCAAAATTATCCATAATTATTGACGTTGTTTTTGACCCTTATTTGTGATGAATATTAAATGCATTATAATAATTATTATAATAAATTTAAAATTCTGAATTTGGTTCAGTAGAAAAATTAATTACTTGTTTCAACTAGTTATTACATAGTCAAAACAATTTATTAATTTTCTACAGACTAACACTAAAATTGATTACAATATTTTGTTGCATCAAAACATTCCATTTGCTTCACTTAAAAAATCTATACAAACTATTGTTATACTTAATTTGATTACTTTTTCACATGGTTCTCATGTCTCAGAGTTGTTTAATTACTCACTATATTATCTAAATGATTTGGGAAATGGTGGCATGAAAATTGTTTTCTTAATTGGGATTTTAATTACTTGTTTCATCTTTTTCTCTCCATTGTTATGTTTCAAGTATTTTATTTTATCTTTTTGTTTCATCTTATTATTACTTTGTAGATACTCAGTGGTAGCGCCTCATTGGTCCCTTTGCCTATAAAAGGCCTTGTGTTATTTCATTTATGATCATCACTTACTACTCAAACATATTTTTAATTACATTATAAAATTTATTTTATTTACACGTATTTAAACTGCGCTTCCGCCAATTTAAGTAATAAAATAGAATATTAAAGGTTGTGATAAGAATATTTCAGTATTAAAAGTTGATAATTGAACAGAGAGAATAAACAGTACTTACTTTATTAACCACATTGATCCCTGTCCACTTTTATTAAAAGTTTTTAAATTTTTATTATTAAAATTATATATTTCTTTTTTTTATTTCCTTTTTATTTCCCCCTTTTACCTTTATTTCCAATTACCTATTTACCTTTCTTCTAGACGACCGACCGACAGTATTCTTTATATATATTGGTGGTTTTTTCAGAGGTATTTGTGAATTTGTTGTGATGAAAAATGATAATTTAAGCAATTGGTTTATTATGGGAAATGACATTTTAACCATGTTTGGAATTAAATTGGATCCTGAAAACAATTGTTTTACCCTTAGCATGAATGGGAAATGAAAATTTAAACTTTCTTCCTCTAAAAAGCATTCTGCACCCTTATTAAAATCTTGTAATTCATTGATCCAATGTAAGGGTAGAAAAACAGATTAAATGGATGTATTATTGTCTGAAATAGACACAGCTTCATTTGGTGATCAATTAACTAATGATCAAAAAGATTCAATAGTTGCCTTGATTACATCATTCCCTATGGCTTTTGCTCATGGTTCCCATGTGTTAGGATTGGTTAAAGATAAAATGAAAATTTATTTATCCTGTAATTTGAATGAAATACCTCCTAGCCTTAAGAGAAAACCTTATCCTGCTTCTCCCAAAAAGAGAAAAGATATTTAAGATAATATCTCAACTTTATTAAGTATGAATATTTTTGAAAAAGTGGATGTTACACCTAAATATTGTGTCATCTCTCCAGTTTTGATCTCCTATGAGAAAGATAAAGCTAGACTTTGTGGAGATTATAGAGCGTTGAATACCTATACTGTAGATGATATTTACCCTTTACCCAGAATTAGCTCTATACATGCTACCTTGCAAGGTGTAAAATTCATAATCTGTCTGGATGGTAATAAAGGTTATCATCAAATACCTGCTGAAAAATCCTCCCAAATTTTTTTTCTAATTGCCACTCATATGGGAATCTATAAATATGTTAGGATGCCCTTTGGCCCTAAAAATTCCCCTTCAGTATTCCAAAAAGGAATGGATAACACATTTCATCAAGAAATAATTGAAGGATGGTTAATGGTTTATATTGATGACACCATAGTTTTTTCTAAACCTTTTGATGAACGTATCCAACACTTAGGAAGAGTCTTCCAGAAAATGAATTAAATTAACATGACTCTATCCTTGAAGAAGTGTAAATTTGATTTTCAATCCCTGAAAGTCCTAGGTCATGTAGTTTCTGGCTTACAAATATGTGTAGACCAAGGTAAAGTTGCTGCTATCCAGAATGTAAAAGCACCAACTTCTTTAAGGGAAATACAAAGTTTCTTGGGAATGTGTGGCTACTATAGACAATAAATTTAAAATTATCAAGTCATAGCCCTACCACTTACCAAATTGACTAGAAAGGATGTGGCTTATATGTGGAATAAGGATACTCAAAAAGCTTTTGATACATTAAAGAAATGTTTAATTTCAGCTCCAATCCTTGCCCTTCCAGATTTTAATAAACCTTTTTTCCTCTATACAGATGCAATTCTTATTGGACTTGGAGCTGCTCTACACCAAAAACAAATTATTAATGATTAAATTTCAGAAGTATTAATTTGTTATATTTCAAGTACCTTGAGAAAGAGTGAATTGAAGTATGGTTCCACTCAATTAGAGTGCTTAGCAGTTTTATGGGCTTTAGAAAAGCTTCATTATTATCTAGATGATCCAAAGTTTGAATTAGTTACTGATTGCAGTGCTGTGAAATCCCTCTGGAACTTGAAAACTCCAAATAAACATATGTTTAGGTGGCAACTTGCTGTTCAAGAATACAGAGTTAGAATGACTATTATTCACAGGGCTGGAAATGTTCATTCAAATTTAGATATGTTGTCTAGATTAACTCTTCCAAATGATGTATCCAACCCAGCTTATGTACCTGAAGATGATACTGTACATATTCATGGTATATATATTGTTGATATGGAAGAGGAACTATTGCAATTCATTCTAGATTCATATGATAAAGATTCTGATTTAAATAAATTAGTTACAATCTTGAATGATCCAAAGAATGCTTCTATTCAAGCATTGATAAAAACTCTTCCTCCAAAGTACCAAAATGCCTTGAGTAAGGGAAAGTTTTCCATTGAAGATGGTTATATTTATTACAGGAGAAAACTTACAAATGTCATTGTTATTCCTCCTTCCATGAAAGAAACCATCTTAAAACTTTGTCACGATGACATATTAGCAAGACATTTTGATCTTGATAAAACCATTATCAGAATTAAAAACACTGCTTGGTGGGCTAATATGTCTGAGGACACTAAATTATATGTTGAATCTTGTGATTCTTGTCAAAAATCTAAAATATTTACAGGTGAAAGAGCAGAATTTTTGCAACATATTAAAGCACCTGATGCTCCTTGGAAAATTATTAACATAGATTTTTTCACTGGTCTTCCTGTAGCAGGTAAAGACAGTTATAACTCTTGTTGGATAATAGTGGATAGATTCACCAAAATGTGCAAATTTATTCCCACCCACAAAGATGTATCCACAAAATAATTAGCTTTCTTATGGTGGTCATACATGTTTAATATTTTTGGATTTCCCAAAAGCCATTATTTCTGACAGGGACAAAAAATTTACATCTAAATTTTGGATGTCTTTTATGGATATATGTGGCTGTGAGTGGAAATTATCTACAGCTCACCATCCTCAGACTGATGGTCTAGCTGAAATAATGATTCATACTCTGTAAGATATGATTAGAAGGTATTCTGCCTTTTGATTAGAATATAAAGACAATGACAGATTTACTCATGACTGGGTACTCTATTGCCAGGTCTTGAATTTGCTTATAATTGCACTGTTCATTCTGTCACTGAGAAAAAGCCTTTTGGGCTTTGGTTAGGTTATGTCCCAAACACTCCTGCTCAAATTCTCAATAATAAATTACCAAAGTTTTAACTACACTCTGGTGTAAAGTTTTCTTTTGCAAATGCAACAGCTATGCAGAAAACATGCTCAAAGCTGTATTGATAAAGCATTTGAATATGAGAAGAAAAGATGGGATAAATCCAATAAAGAATACACATTTAACAAGGGTGATGAAGTGTTGATATCTACTGTCCATTTCAATTTACAAGGTAAAAACAAATTAAAAGATCCTTTTTTGGGACCATTTGTTGTTAAAAGAATGTTTGGAGATAATTCAGTAGAAGTTGTATTGTATTCTACATATGACAGAAAACATCCTGTTTTCACCATTTCCTTGCTTAAACCTTATACTTCTAACAGGGACTTATTTCCCAAAAGAAGGGGAAGGCCTAAGAAAAACCCTCAGGAAGTCACAGAAACTGCAGAAATTGATAAAATTCTCACTGATAGAATTATCACTTCTGAAAGAGGTATTGAATATTTATTCATATATAAAAACAAATCATTTGAACATGATGCATGGATACCTGGAAAAGAAATTTCTAATCTTCCTACTCTGTTAAAAAAGTATAAAAGGAAAAAATCTTAGAATTTTTTTTTTGTTTTTTTAGAGTGAGGGAGTGTCAGCCAGGCTATCTCAGGAGCCCAGTAAATTGTTATAATAATTTATTGGAATAATATAAGGGAATAACATGATGTATTTTATGTATTTACAATAAAATATTTTATTGAATAATAAAATTATATAAATATTTTATAAAATAAGTAAAATAATTATTATATTAATTTTATTATTAAGTAAATTATTTATGACATTAAAATATATTGTATTCTATAAAATCATGGCACATTTTTATGTATTTAATATTTATAAAAATATATTATAAGTGTAATGATAAATTTAACTTATAATGTAATTACAATTCAATCAATAAAATTTATATATTCAATAAAACTTGTCATATATTATTATCCTTTAATATTGGGTGCTTTTTTGACACTTAACTATGTCAGAAAATTTATTAAATAATTTAAAACACTTATTTAATTAAATTATATTCAAATTCTCACTTTAAATTAGTAATATCATTAAATTAATTATTTTTTTCAATTAAACTAGTCATTAAATTACTTAAATAGTTAAAATAATTAATTAATTTTTTTCTTTATACTGGGTTAAATTGATTACATAAATTTTGGCATGAAAATACTTTTATTTGTTTTAATTAAACCCTTTACATCTTACTGTAATACCTGTCAAGGGGTACTTTTGGTCTAGAAGCTTGGTTCGAGGTTTTCACGGGATATTTAGGGGTTTTAAAGGTCTCTCAACAAAAGGTACGTATTTCTAAAATCAATTTGATTAATTTACTCAAATATAAGAGGTAGATTTAAGATATCAATATAGATTATAGATTAGAATTACGCTGTTGTAAATACTAAAGTTATAAAATATAGAAATAGTTGTAGTGTTGTAATTGTAATAATAAAGTAAGTGATAAAGAATGATCTGAAAAGCACAAAGTAAGAGGCCTTTTATAGGCAAAACATGAGGGAATAATATATACAGAATTTACACCATGTATTGTAAGAATGTGAGAAAAAGAATGACTGAAAGGAGTACATATATGACATAAGAATTAAATAAATGGTACGTCAACAAGGACATCAAATTTATTAGCAATAAAGTTTGAGTTCCTTGGACTGTCACAATTAATTACACAATAATTAATTAATTATATTACTTTCACGGGATTCCAGATCTCTCACTGAGGTAATATAATTAATTTAAAGTTTTTTATTATAATTTCATTTTTAAATTCTATTCCCATTGACTTATACTATTGAGCATGGTGTTAGGGAGTAAAATTGTAAGGGACATTTTATTTACATCAATTAATTATACTACTTATTGTACTTAACTAGTTAATTGTAAGTAATGCTTAAGTAGGTAATTAATTATTAGTAAGAAGAAGGGGCGTGGCTTCAACTCAGTAAAATAATTAATTATTTTACTGGTTAAGTCTAGTAGCCTGGCTGACACTTCCTCACTCTAAAAAAAACAATAAAAAAAAATGCTATGATTTTTTCTTTTTATACTTTTTTAGTAGAGTGGGAAGATTAGATATCTCCTTCCCAGGTATCCAAGAATCATATTCAGATGATTTATTCTTGAATCTCAATAAATATTCTGTACCTTTTTCAGCAGTGACTATTCTGTCATTTAGAATTTTTTCAATTTCTGCTGTTTCAGTGATTTCATTTGGGGTTTTCTTTGGTCTTCCCCTCCTTTTTGGAAATAAATCACTATTGGATGTGTAAGGTTTCAAAAGAGATATTGGAAAAACAGGATTTTTTCTGTCATATGGAGAATACAAAATAACCTCAACTGCATTATCTCCAATCATTCTTCTGACAACAAATGGAATAAAAAATGGATCTTTCAATTTGTTATTACCTTGTAAGTTGAAGTGGACTGTATAAATCAACACTTCATCACCCTTTTTAAAAGTGTATTCTTTATGGGATTTGTCCCATCTCTTCTTCTCATATTCAAATGATTTTTCAATACATTTTTGAGCATGATTTCTGCATAGTTGTTTCATTTGAAGAAAAGATTTTACACCAGGATGTATATCCAATTTAGGTATTTTGTTATTGAGAATTCGGGAAGGAGTATTTGGAACATATCTAAGCCAGAGCTCAAAAGGTTTTCTTTGAGTAACAGAATGAACAGTGCTATTATAAGCAAATTCCAACCCAGGAAGTAAGGTAACCCAATCATGAGTGAATCTGTCATTATATTTATACTCAAGGCCAAAGGCACAATACCTTCTAATCATGTCCTCTAAAGTCTGAATCATTCTTTCAGCTAAACCATCAGTTTGTGGATGGTGGACAGTAGAAAGTTTCAGATCACAACCACAAAAATCCATCAGAGACATCCAAAATTCAGAAGTAAATTTAGGGTCTCTGTCAGAGATTATGGCTTTAGGATAACCAGCAGTATTAAACATATGAGACCACCATAAAAAAGCTAATTCTTTAGTGGAAACATCTTTGTGGGTAGGAATAAATTTTAACATTTTTGTGAATCTGTCCACAATAACCCAACAACAGTTATAACTGTCTTTATCAGCAATAGGTAACCCTGTTACAAAATCCATGTTTATTATCTGCCATGGTGCATCAGGAGGTTCAATATGTTGCATTAATCCTGCTCTTTTACCTGTTAATCTATTTGATTTTTGGCAAGAATCACAAGACTCAACATATAATTTTGTGTCTTCAGACATATTAACCCACCAAGCAGTGTTCTTAATTCTGATCATTGTTTTTTCAAGATCAAAATGTCCAGCTAATATGTCATCATGACCAATTTTCAAGATGATTTCTTTCATAGAAGGAGGAATAACAATGACATTACTCAACTTTCTTCTATAATATAGATATCCTTCATGAATTGAAAATTTACCTTTTTCCAAATATTTTTGGTACTTTGGTGGAAGGGTTTTAATTAATGCTTGTATTGAAGCATTCTTTGGATCATTTAATATAGTGAATAACTTTTTCAAGTCAGTGTCCTTATCATATGAATCCAGAATAAGCTGTAATAGCTCTTCCTCCATATCAACCACATATATCCCATGTATATGAATAATTTCATCCTCAGGATCATACGCAGGATTAGAGTCATTATTTGGCAAAGGTAACCTAGATAACATATCCACATTTGAGTGAAAAATACCAGCCCTATGAATAATTGTCATTCTCCCTCTGTACTCTTGAACAGCCAACTGCCATCTGAACATATGTCTGTTAGGTGTTTTCAAGTTTAAAAGGGATTGAACGGTCAGTCATTTTAAGATTTCACTGAAATGAAGAAAAGAGACAATAAGATTAATTAGTCTTTATTTTTGATTTTTATTTTTTTTAAAAAAATAAAATAAATATAAAAAAAAATCTTTTTCAGGATAAAAATCAACTTAAATAAAATTAATTTATTAATAAAAAAAATTTAAAACAAGGATTATAATATAATCAACTGTAGAAATAAATTAGAATTTTTATTAATAATTGTTAATTAATTATTTTCAGGATTTAAATCAACTAATTTATTACCAGGACTTATTGTCAACTGAAGTAATCAAATATGAAACATTATTAATTTAACAAAGTTTTATTAAACTGATAACTTAACTACCAGGACTTAATGTCAACTGAAGTAATTAAATATGAATTTTTATTTTAAAATTTTATTAAGCTTGATCACTTAATTACCAGGACTTAATGTCAACTGAAATAATTAAATATGAGTTTTATTAATTAAAATATTTATTGAACTACCAGGACTCAAAGTCAACTGAAGTAATTAAATATTAATTATATATTAATTAAAAATATTATTGTCAGGACAATTTGTCAACTGTAACAATTAAGTTAATCAGGACAAATGTCAACTGAAAAGATTATAATAATTAATATTAAAATATAATTATTTTATTACCTCTGAGACTAAGAACACTTATTGCTCTATTATGGTCAACCATGAAAAAATAAAAATAAAATATAATAATAAAAATAAAATCCAATTACCAGACACCTCCTCTGTAAAATGAGCAAATTAATGCCACTTACAGAGTGCTGAGTAAAAGGAAATACGTAGCAAATGAAGAGTGAATAGTAACCCACAAATAGTAATGCAATAATTACCACGATATATACGATGTTTAGTCAATATATGAACCTAATTTTTGGAGCGCGGTTTGATTCCCATTCGCAGCAAAAAATTTTGTCATGTGACGTATGACGTTCGTCGTTTTTGTCGCTTTCTCGTCCTTACAGGTATTTGAACGCCGATGGTCCCTTTGATTACACCCTCAAATCACGATGCGCCGTCGATAATTCGGAAAGGCCCCCAATTGTCAAGGGGTACTTTTGGTCTAGAAGCTTGGTTTGAGGTTTTCACGGGATATTTAGGGGTTTTAAAGGTCTCTCAACAAAAGGTACGTATTTCTAAAATCAATTTGATTAATTTACTCAAATATAAGAGGTAGATTTAAGATATCAATATAGATTATAGATTAGAATTATGCTGTTGTAAATACTAAAGTTATAAAATATAGAAATAGTTGTAGTGTTGTAATTGTAATAATAAAATAAGTGATAAAAGAATGATCTGAAAAGCACAAAGTAAGAGGCCTTTTATAGGCAAAACATGAGGGAATAAAATATACGGAATTTACACCATGTATTGTAAGAATGTGAGTAAAAGAATGACTGAAAGGAGTACATATATGACATAAGAATTAAATAAATGGTACGTCAACAAGGACATCAAATTTATTAGCAATAAAGTTTGAGTTCCTTGGACTGTCACAATTAATTACACAATAATTAATTAATTATATTATTTTCACGGGATTCCAGATCTCTCACTGAGGTAATATAATTAATTTAAAGTTTTTTATTATAATTTTATTTTTAAATTCTATTCCCATTGACTTATACTATTGAGCACGGTGTTAAGAAGTAAAATTGTAAGGGACATTTTATTTACATTAATTGATTATACTACTTCTTGTACTTAACTAGTTGATTGTAAGTAATGCTTAAGTAGGTAATTAATTATTAGTAAGAAGAAGGGGCGTGGCTTCAACTCAGTAAAATAATTAATTATTTTACTGGTTAAGTCTAGTAGCCTGGCTGACAATACCTGTTTAGGATTTTTTTTCTCACAGTTCTCATGTTTCATACTCATGTAGTTACTCTTTATATTAATTAATTGTTTTGGGAATTTATGATGGGAAAAATATTTACTTAGTCACAGGTTTAGTTTATTGTTTCATTTTTTTCTCTTAATTTCTATGTTTTAATTAAATTCTTTTGTTTTCTTGTTTCACATTACTACTACTTTTTATATACATCATTGTGGCGCTTCAGAGGTCCCCTTGCCTATAAAAGGGCCTTGGTTGTCCCCTTTAGCTGCCATCACTTACATTACTTAAACAAATTTAAATACTATTATTATTATTTTTTGTGACATTATAAGTCCTAAAAAAGTATTATATAAATAAAACTAAGGTTTCTTTAATTCTAATAGTAGTTGCAGTTGATATTTAAGCAGAAATAAAAATACTTACTTGATCATAATCCCCATTAAACCACTGTCCATTATCTTCTCCACAGTTCCAAAGTTTTTGTCAAATTTCTTTAAGATAAATTACCTATATTTCTTCTTTTATTCCTTTATCTTTTCCTCTTCTCCTTTCTTCTCCGCCTTCCCTTCTTCTTCTTCTTCTTCTTCTTCTCCTCCTTCTTCTAGAAAACTGGCTGACAGGTCCTATGGTCTAGAAGGTGTTTCCAGCAGTCCAAAGGCGGTGAAGGGCAGGAAAACTAATGATTTCAAGATTTTTGTACATACTTAATCTTTTATATATTTTTACTCAATTAAAAGGTAAAAAATGTATTATTATTATTACTGTGTATCTTATAATATTTAATTTTAAATACTAAGAAATTGTAATGGTAGTAATGATATTTAATTGTAAGTCAAGTATGGAATGGAATAGAATGAATGAAAACAGCAAAATTGAGGGGCCTTATATAGGCAAAAGAGAGAGAAGAAATACAGTACCACATCCTACATACAAGAATTGTCAGCCTGGATATCCCCAGGACTGAATAAAAAGTACTTATGAGCTATGTGAAACACATGGACTATACATGGGAGCAATAAATTAGAGTACATAAATTGTATACATAAGTAAATTTATGATAAAATACAAAATATGCCATTATAACATCTTATATACATGCATATATCCACCTTTTATAAGTCTTATGTACTTAATATCAATTTGGAATATGTTAGGTTAATCATAAGAACCTTAAATATAAGGCTACATAATTTTTATGTAGACTTAAAGCTGTTGTTTTCATTATTTTATGTGAAAAACAAGAAAGGTGCTTTAAATCACTTAAAAGTTGACTATATGCACTATAAATTTATGAATATTAAAAATGTGCTTTGACAGATCAATTTGGCTTAATTAGGGCTATTGATTTGGCTACTCAAATGCATAAAAATAACACTTTTTCAAATTTGGTGTTTTTTTATGCCAGAAATGGCTTCTGTGTAGTGGCCACATACCACCTGCATTTTTCCTGTGTGAATAGCTTCATTTTTAGCAAAGTTAGCTTTTTCATACTATCATTACCCCACATTCTATGGCCACTGTGGTGAAACAGGCTAAAATAGGCAACATGCACTTATTTAGTGTCCTAGTTTAATTATAGGTGCATTGACCCTTATTATATGCACTAATTTCATTAAAAACCTCAAGCTTGGTGCCTTTAATTCACTACCACACTTAAATTTGCCTAAATTAGTCAAGGATTTACCCATGCAAGCAACTTCCAAGGACTGCATTCAGTTACCCCACATCTCACTTCCTTGTTTGGGTTTCTCAGTGGTTTCTCAGTCAATATTGGTCATAATTGGATGGGGATTTCACATAGTATAATGTCATGATTAGCCCCATCATTTCTACTGTTAATCCCCCTTAATATGGAGTAATTATGAGTCTTAATTTTCCCTTTTTAGTCTTTTATTTTAATGTATTACATGCATCTTTGTGAATGGGATTTCACATAGTTTATTGTCATAATTAGCCCCATAATTTCTACTGTTAATCCCCCTTAATATTGGGTAATATTTAGTGTTATTATTTCTCTTTTTAGTCTTTTATTTTAAGGTATTACATGCATATACTCTCTTTTTTTGCTTATTCTTTATTTTTGATGGATTATCCCTATTACTACAGGATTTTGGTGGGTGATATCATTCTAATTATGTTACTGGTCACTCTTTATGTTATTGGACATGTCTATTAGTTGGAATGAGGTGTCATTAATCATGTATAGATCTGGTAAATCAAGGGGTTTATTGAGAAGTTATTGTGTATAAAAGGAGGGGGTTTTTGGTCTTGTTTTCTACATTCTTTATCATTACAATTCAAATATAGAACCAATACAATTACAATACATATCAACAGCACTTATAAAGTCTTTGAATAGTATCTGAATTATGACATCTATTTTTCTACCAACTATAAGATTGTAACCCATTTATAATTAGTGAGATTAAAATTACTGAGACCCTTATATTGAGTTATATTTTCATACTTATTGGATTTGGACTACAGTATTCATATAGGACCATTAAAATCTTCTAGACAACTGACCATTCAAGCTAGTTCATGTCTTTGTACTTGACCTCAGCCTGACAGGGTATGTATGTACGCATATACATACATACATTTGAGTAAAAAAAAAAAACTCTGTGTTAGATGTCTAGTATGTATGTTCAAGCCTTGGTTGTGAATCTTTATCTCTCATTAAAAACCACACAAAAACCAACCACCAAAATCACCGCTTGTGACACAAGAGAGATGACAATGCTGTAACAATCAAAAACTGAACCATGGATCAAATAAAGCTCGCTCGCTAAGAATAGCCATAATTGTAAGAGAGAAGCAGAACTTGTGAAAGGGGAGGGGCGTTGGTACTATAAAGGGCTCTTCGATTTTCGCCTTTGTTTTCTTTGAGAGATCAACACACATAAATATTGTAAATTCAATTAATCACACCTAGAGAACGGATTCTTTTTTCTGCTTGGCAATATAAGACGAACAAACTAGAATTCTCAACAGTTTCTGGCAACCTAAAAGCAACTTCCCACCACCATTGTTAGGAGTTACAAAGGATGAGGAACAAGATGTAGAGACACATAAAATATAATTAAGATATAATAAAAGAACAAAATATAACAATCAACATTAAAACGTAGAGCGCCAAAGTGAGCAAGAGAGATCTTGTTCTCACATTCCACACAAGATAGAAAAAATATGGCTCAAGAACCCATTCGGTATATAAAAAAGTACCGCTTAATTTCTAATAAAGCAATTAACGTACATCTGTTTTTCAAAGGCAGTAGAATAAATCTTAGGTGTATGAAACATTGTATGTGACAGGGATAAAGAAAATGACCAACTCGCTCAGGTTTGCGAGGTGATCATGAGAGTAGACAAATGGGGATGGCGAAACCTGACGAAATCATAATAAGAAGGATTGGGACAAAAGACCTTGGAGTTCATGTGGGAGGTGTAGCATAGGTGCGTGAAAGGACGAGGAAGAGAGAGAGAGAGAGAGAGAGAGAGAGAGAGAGAGAGAGAGAGAGAGAGAGAGAGAGAGGAGATGGGTGTATAAAAAAGGAGCAGACAGGATATTATGTCCAGCACGAAAGTGGGGACATGCCACCGACCTATCAACAATCAAGTACAGAGATCAGCCACATAGCTCTTCAAATTTAAGAGGAGCTAAAAGATAGTACCTGTTCGATCATGACCTCGATTTTATCTTGATCTTCCATGCCGAGCTGTTAATAAAGAGAAGAAGAAAAAATAAGGAAGAGCATGGCAGACAAGAAAAGATAATAGGACGACAGACGATTTGGGGTGTGTCCTGAAAGAAGATAAAGGGATAAGATCAATGAGTGGAAGAGCAAAACCAAGTCAAAATAGAGAAAAGGGAAAATGTGAAGACTTACATCAGGTTTAACACTTTGAAGAAACCCCCGAGGCAAAGGGAGCAAGCCATGTGAGATTAGACTAGATTGAAAGGTAGAAGAAAGCGGAGGGAGAGAAAAGGAAGACGTACCGAGTACCATCATACATAAACCTGACGGCAGAATTGCTATGACCGGCACGTTCGGCATAAGCATCCATAAGTTTGGCGAGTTTAGTAGTGTTTTTAATTTTGAAAAAGACTTCTTGTTGTTTTTGGTCGACGACACGGATCTACGGAAAGAAGGGTAAGAGTGAATATCCAAGAAGAGGGAAGGAAGACGGACGTTGATGTGTTCGACGGGCTGCTGAGGATCAGGATCAGCGGGTGACATTGTTTTTGAGATGGGACTGAGAAGACGAAGAAATCCCAAAGAAGACAAAAGAGACGACGCCACGTGACTCAGACGGCGCGCTGGCAGTCACTCCGTCACGCGAGGATTTGGACTGACAATCTGCCATTGGAACACCATTTTACTTTCTTTCTTGTTCTTGGCCAATAGGTAAGTTGTCCTCTCTGCAAGGCACTAACACTTCTATCAGACAGCCAATCTGCAATCAAACCCTCCACCCACAATAATTCATTACTCCTTACAATCACAGATTCAGTATTTATGATACACAAAGCAAACCAGCACATCTCTATCACTCTACAGTGGCTCCCCAGACATATGGGAATGAAGGGTAATGAAGTTGCTGAAAAACTCCCTAGCTGAGTCCCTCTTATCCTTTACTCCCCCGTCTCCATCTATCTCATTGATAACATCCACCATTAAGAAGCACTCAAAAACTTTACTTCTCTCCTCTCCCAATAGAACCACACTCAGAAAACTTAGAGGGAAGTATAACCCCCTCCATTGTTTTCAAGTGCTGACAGGCCTCCCTAGAGCACTGTTAGGATTTGGTTGAGGGGTGTGGAGGAGGAGTGCTATGGGTGTTATGCATTTTAAAGAGGTGGGACAGCGGATATTGCATAAGGGGGTTTTATGGTGCCAGCACTGTGGAGCACTCCTCATTGGACAACTTATCT
Source organism: Hemileia vastatrix (assembly GCA_030280995.1). NCBI lineage: Eukaryota > Fungi > Basidiomycota > Pucciniomycetes > Pucciniales > Zaghouaniaceae > Hemileia > Hemileia vastatrix. Next base: position 25,271,620 of record JASXTE010000008.1, on the reverse strand, counting down.
AGTAATCCAGTTACTCTCTAGTCTCACTGCCAATTGGCATAGTCAGTCCTGTCTTCCCTCACTGTTGGAAGTCCCAACATAGTCAGTCTTAGTTAGTCTCACTGCTGTATCCAGCATAGTCAGTCCCATCTTAGACTAGTGTTAGCACTAGTGGTAGTCCACCTTCTTAGGTCTTAACATTTTGTCCAATCTTAATGGGTGCACTACAAAAGAACAATGAAGCAATAAGGTCAACCTGATCCATCAGCCCCTGCTGCAATGCAAGAGCAAATGGTACGCTTGCAAGAACAAAACACCAGACTCATGGAACATCTAGCAGAGGAAAGGCCCTCATACCACAGACCCATGGAAGCAGATCTGGACGCCACTGAAGCTGAGTCAAAGGGATGGCCCACAGCATCAGAGCCACTTGCAAAAGGCCCAATGATTTTTGTCCCAGAAATCTTTGATGGAAAGTGAGGTCCCCTGGAGGATCAGTACACATCACAGGTAAATCTTTTTGTCCTTCTTAACCACCATCAGTTCCTAGATTAGAAATCAAAAATTGGATTCACAATCTTTTACCTCACAGACAAGGCCGTGCAATGGGAAAGGCAATATACAAAGAAACTCCTTGGAAATGGAAATTTGAAAACAGATTTCCATCAGTTCATGGTGGTATTTGAATTAGCATTTGGTGACCCTGATGTGGCCATAACTTCAGAGTGTGCTCTCAACCAGTTGAAACAGGGACACTCTGTTGCTGAGTATGTGTCCGAATTCCAGGGCCATGCCAGCTATGTTACAACATGGGGAGAAGGAGCACTCATATTACATTTTAGAAATGGGCTCTCACAAAAAATCAGGAACACCCTATTCAGTCATCCTCATCCAACCTTGCTCCAAGTGCTCATGAAACTAGCTATCCAAATCAACAAAAAGGTGATGCATCAGCAAATGGATGGTTGGATTGGTGCTTGTCAGTGGCGCAACTATTCCCTGTCAAGTGGGGCCAGTTCCAGGGACCCAAACACCATGGAAATTGATGCAGTCAATCCATGCAGAGCTAGTGGGAAGAAAAGGCTATCTGATGAGGAATACCATAGGTATATGAGTAGAGGGCTGTGCCTAAAGTGTGGATGTCAGCCTAGGTATCTCCAGGACTGAGTAATTCTTATGTTTAAAATAAGATAACCTTAATTACACTAAGCTTATTACTTAAAAATAAGGTTAAAATACTTACATATATGGCTATAATACATATATATATAATTATTCCACTATTATTTGACTTATAGTAGTTTAAATAGCTTATCCATAGCCTAATAATACTTATTAAGGTGTTAATGGAGTCATAATATACTTATCTTAAGTGATATTAAGTAATTATAGACATACATAAGCTTATATGTATACATAAACCTCATATTCAGTGAAATATGTAGTTATATTAGGGGGTATCAAAGTTAGAAATCTTTCATTTCAAAATATGTCTTTTCTCCACCAAATCAACCATGATTATTTTTTAAAATATGCCATATTGTGCCCCCAAAATACCTATTAACTGAGAATTAATGTTGAGTTTGTGGCTTTCTTTTTGTGTTGTGAAATACCTTTTAAAGAATTACAAATTTCTAACTTTGATAACCCCTATTATGTATATTTAGGTCTATAAGTGGGTTTTAACCTCTTAATAGCCTAGAAACTTTATTTTTCTGCTTATTTTAGGTCATACGGACATATTCAGTGGACTCACAACACCTACACAAGCATATACACCTATTTCAGGCGCATATATTCAGTTCAAACAACTTAATCTGTTTCCTTGGATGGATATTCACGGATTTATGGGTTGGGATATGATTATTTCACCGGAGAACCTATGCACAAGGTTGAGGATGTTCCTGGAAGTGAGATGGAGGGAGTAGTTTTAGAAAATTCTTTGAAGCACAGAGGAAATGTTTGAGGAAGTGATTCAAAGATGACTCAAAGGAAGAGCTACTGCTTCAAGATATGTTCAATAAGAATTCTAATATAATTTTAAAGGTAATATTAAATATTCTTAAGATCTCAAAAAGGGTTGGAAAACTCAATAATCAAAGATTTAAGTTTCAGAAATGATTACTGAGAAAAATAAGGAAATGTACAATAAATAATGATTTAACCTGAAGCTTTACCACTATTAACTATATATACGTAGTATAATTTAATTCTAAAGAAATATCGAACCAAAATCCAACCCCTTTTATATCCATTATTCCTCCTCGCATTGACCTCATACCCATCCCTCATTCCTCACACCACAGACCATCAAAAATACACCCGTTACACCTGGACCCTCCTCACTAACATTGGTTAACCCTTTAATCCTCCACTAACCATCCTGTCCATGCTCACTATCCCTGTTAATAACCCACAGATACTTAATAAAACTTTTGAAGAATATTACATTAACTATTGCGCTGTGCGTCGCTTATTGAAGAAAATACTAAACACACTATTGAGAGATTGACTAATTTAGATTTAAAGTTTAGATTAGTGCGGTTGAATAGTGAGTACACAAAGGAAAGTTGCAGTTGCTATGTAGAATCATTTTCTGCACTTTGAGTATGGATTTAGACCTCTGTATTATTGATTTAATGAGCTGCTTTTGCCTCGAGTGTCACATGGCGCATGACAGATGCCCGGGTATAAAACGCGAGCTCTGTTGAGTGTGAGACATATTCTTCCCACACTACTTTCTCTGACTCCTTCGTTTATTAATTATTACTTTTTCTTGTATTATGTTGAACTGCCCTACTCCAACTCCCACGCCTCCACACCCCAAAGCGGATGGTGGAATTTTTACACGGCAAAATTCCCAAGCATGCACGGCCTGCGAATTGATGGAGTATTTTTGCATCAAAAGCATGGCCACACAAGTTCCTCGCCAGAAATGCGAGTTTTGTCGCTGGAGACGGGTGACGTGTGATGCTCTCTCAAAAAATGAGGACATCAAGCAAAGATTTACCAAGACTAATTACTGGGTAATCCCAAAGACCAAAGAGGTGGTCAAAGACATTTGGGACGTGTCAGTCGGGGACAATCTTTTGGTAGAAGAAGATGAGGATACCGTGGCAACTTGGGTAACCCAGGCCACAGGTAGAAAATGAGGGGTGGAAGAGGAGGTGGATGAACTGGTTGAAGAGGATGAGGATGAAGTTCCCATCTCAAACCGGACTCCAAAGAAGCGGCGGATGATCATTGAAGATGATGAAGAGGAGAAGGAAGTGACAGTAGAGGTCACCCTGAGGCTATTCTTATAGCCTGACCCAGTTTTCAAAGTAAGTCTGCCTTTTCTTGTTTCAAGATTCTGTTACTGATGACTGTATGTTTTTTTAGAATTCAGATGTCATCGCGGAAGCTCCAATTGTGGAAGCTGCACCATTGCTTCCAATTGAGGCAAGTCAACTGGCGGTTGATTTGAGGGAGGATAAGGAGGAAACCCTTGACCAGGTATGGTCAAAGAGCTTGATTCATTGATAATTTAAGTGATGAGATTTACAAGATTGTTGATACCCCCTCCTTCAATGTGGCAGAAGAATTACTGGAGATTGGAGAAGTGGTACAGGTAGGAGAGGAGGAGGTATTTGAAAAATGCAGGAAGGAAATAAGGGTGGTATTGGAAAAAATGAAGAAATTGGTTCAGGAGAAAATACAGGAGAAAATTTGAAATGAAAAGAGAAAAAAGAACGGAAGGAAAAAAAGAAAAGATAGAAAGCAATTTGTGTATTTATTTTATTTTGTTGCTTTAATTGATATTTTAATATACATTTTTTAAGATTTTAAAAAGAAAAGAAAAAGAAAGAAAAAAAATATTTGAATTAACTTTTTGTTTTAAATTTTGAAAGAAGAAAAGAAAAAATATTGAACTGGGAAAATTTCTAGTTTAAATTTTGAAAAGGAAAGAAAAAAATTTAAGTAAGAAAGAAAAAAAAATATAGTTGATTGAAACAATTTTGTTTGAAATAAAAATTTAATGAGAGAAAAATTTGTTATTTGTGAAAGTTTATTTATTGAAGTTTTAAGGAATTTTGATTATTTGAAAAGAAAAAAAAATAGTTTTGAAGAAAGAATGTTAAAGAAGGAAGTAATTTGTTTGAAGAATTTTAAAAGAGAGATTCAAAGGTTGAAGTGAAGTTTGAGAAAGATTGTCGTATTGAGTTTGTGAAAAATTTTGATAGTTTGAAGAAAAATAAATAAGGGAAAGAAGAAAAGTTTGAAAGGAGAAAAGAAAGAAAATTAAAGAAATTATTGATTTTTAAGATTTTTGTTTATGAATTTTAAGACTTTTATTTTTATTATTTTATTTTATTTTACTTTTTAATTTTAACTTTTTAATTTAATTTAATTTTAGTTTAGTTTAGTTTATTTTATTTTATTTTATTTTATTTTATTTTATTTTATTTTATTTATTTAGTTTATTTATTTATTTTTAAAGAAGGTTGAAAAAGCTTTTGAAAAGAAGAAAAAAGAAAAGAGAAAACAGAGTAAGGATTTTTAGAAGAGAAGAAGTTTTAGAAATTTTTAAGAAAAGAAAAGAAAAGAGAAAGAAGAGAGAAAAAAAAGGAGAGTTAAAAGGTTTTGGTTTTAAAGGATATTTAAGATGAAAAAATTTTAGGAGTTCAGGGGCGTTAGAAACATTGATGGCTGGTTCCCAGGATGTTTTGTCTGAGTCATCGAGGAAGCCTTCCCATTCCATGAGGTATTGAAGTTTCCCCTTGCGCATTCTTGAATCAAGGATACAGCTTACTTCCCACTCTAGATGGTCTTCTACTTTGACCGGTTCCTACCTGGGTATGTTTCTCAAGCCAGTTCCAGGAGAGATACGTGAAAAACAGGGTGAGTAGCCTGCCATTTAGGAGGTAGCTTGAGTCGAAATGCAGTTTTAGAGACTTCGAAGACAATTTCAAATGGTCCCAGGCATTTTTCAGCCAGTTTCTTTGATGGTCAAGTTGTTCAAATGCTTTGTACATCGAGCCATACTTTGTTGCCTGGCTTGAAGGAAGGAGCAGATTGTCGATGTTTGTCGGCTTGTTCCTTGTACCTCTGAATTGCTGATTCCAAGTTTGATTTAAGTTCTTTTTGGAGTTGTGATATGGTTCGAAGATAATGTTCCACAGGATGACTAGTTCCTACATGGATTGAGTTGAATCAAGGATGTCTTCCATAAACAGTTTCGAAGGGAGATTGTCGTGTCAAAGAATGAGTTGAGTTATTATAAGCAAATTTGGCCAATGGTAACCATGTGGTCCAATTGTCTTGTTGATAAGTGACATACATTCGAAGGTATTGCTCAAGGATTTGGTTGACCCTTTCTGTTTGCCCATCAGTTTCAGGATGATAGGCCGTGGAGAGATTCCTTGTGATATTGAGTTGTCAACACAATTGAGTCCAGAATGTGGATACAAACAATGAGCCTCTATCTGAAATAATATCATTAGGTAAGCCATGTTTGGAGAATACATATTTTAGAAACAGTTTTGAAAAGTCTTCTGCTGTAGCAGTAGTAGTGGTTTTAATGAAAATAGACATTTTTGAGAATCTAGCTACTATTACTAATATAGCATCAAAATTATTAGAAAGAGGAAGTTGTGAAATAAAATCCATCAATAAAGATTCCCAAGGTTTAGAGGGAATAGGAAGCGGTTGAAGCAACCCATGTTTCTGGTGACGGAGAGCCTTATCCCTATTACATTTGTAACAAGATCTTATATAGGCCTTGATTTCTCTGGTCATTCCTGGCCAGAAGAAATACCTTGCTATTAACTGGTAGGTTTTATCAACCCCAAAATGACCAGCTAATGGAGAATCATGTTGACTATTGAAAATCCATAATTTTATTTCATTGTTGTTGGTTATGACTACTCTACCTTTGAAAACTAATAGACCTGATTCAATACTAAATCTTTTGGCCCCTTGCTTCAAGAGTATTTTGTCTTTTAACCCTAAAAAATAATTGTCCTTTGACTGAGCTTCGAGGATGTTGGATAGTGGATTTTGAAACAATTGAATTGTCATCAAATTAAGTTGATTATTTGTTAAAATTGATTCATTGAAGATTTATTTCACATTTTCTGGGTTCTTGTCAGCAAATGCATCCCCCCGCTGTGGGTAAACATTGTCCCGATGTGACAGGATATCTGGGACAATACAGTTCTTACCTGGACAATAGGAAATAGAAAAAGGAAATTCAGACAGAAACTCAGACCACCTGGCTTGAATACTGGTTTAACACTTTGGAAGACATAAAGTATTTCAAAGAATTATGGTCAGTTAGGATTTGAAAAGGACTATCTAGGCTGAGAAGAAAAGAGCACCATTTTTTAAGACAATGAATAATCGCTAAAAGCTCCTTGTCATGAATTTTTTAATTTAATTCTTCTGCAATGAGTTTGTGTGACTCAAAAGCAACAGGATGAAACAATTTTGTTTCAGGATTGAATTGAGAAATGACCCCTGCGATAGCATAATTTCTAGCGTCTGTCTCGACTATTTTCAAAGCAGTAGGATCAAAGTGTCAAAGAATTGGAGCTGTGGTAAATGCAGTCTTCAATGCTTCGAATTCCTTTTGTGCTGTAGAAGTAAAAACAAAAGGAATATCTTTTCTAAGAAGAGAAGTAAGATTGGAAATAGTTTTAGAGTAATCTTTAATAAATCTTCTATAGAAATTGGCAAAACCCAAAAATCCTTTGAGGGATTTAACGGTTTTGGGCTCAGGCCATTCCAGGACTTTTTGGACCTTTTTGTTGTCCATGACTAAACCATCAGTGGACAACATAAACCCCAAAAAATATATAGATTTGAGATGGAATTCACATTTATTTTGCTTGGCATAGAGACTGTCGTCTCGAAGGTGATTTAGAACCTGTTGAACATGATGAATATGTTCATATAGTGTCTTCAAGAAAATTAAAATATTGTCTAAATAGACAACAACATCTTGAAAGATGTCATTAAAAAAGTTTGAAAAGTAGATGGTGCGTTACATAATCCAAAAGGCATGACTAAATATTCAAAACTACCAAATCTAGTGCGCATTGCAGTCAGTGTTTCATGAACTTCCACAATGCAAATAAGATTATAAGCGCCTCTAAGATCAATTTTAGAAAAGAAATCAGCACCATTATAAAGGGTAAGAAGCAATGACATAGGAGGAACGGGTTATGCATTCTTCTTTGTGACTGTGTTGAGCTTTCTATAGTCAACACACAACCTAAGGCTACCATCTTTTTTATTTGCGAAAAGAACAGGGGATCCAGTTGGAGATTTACTGGCTCTGATGAAACCTTTGTCTACATTCTCTGCAATGTAGTCTCGAAGAACTTGAGATTCGTCCTTCAACAAAGAATAGACAGGACCTGCCGGAGGTACTGGACCTATTAAATCTATTTGATGGTCATAGGGTCGATGAGTTGGTAACTTGGATTGAGAAAAAATTGAGGAAATCGTGATAGATTTCCAGTAAAGTTGATTTAATGTCTTCAATGTTGATTTGGTTGTCCTCATCATCTTTGAGAGAATCTGTTGAGGGAAGACCAGAATTGAGACAGTATAATTTGACTACTTCAAGGCAATTTAAATCCTCTTTGATTGAAGTGATTGAGCTAGAAGGGTTAGCCAATTGCTCATTTAGAGAAAGATCATATGCTTGTAAGTCATCTGGAAGAGATTTGTCCTCTAGCAGGACATTGTCAGGCGGGTTGTTTAATTCCCTATTGACCTGCATTGAAGAATCAGAAATATACTTAGCGCGTGGGGTGATCAATCCCCATGACCAATCAATTTAAGGATTCCAATGCGTTAAAAAGTCATGGCCAAGGATGGTATCATCCATTCTTGGGGTGTCCAAGACTGATAATTCCCACTAGAAGGGGTGAAAATTTGGAAAGTTGAAAACCCATAAAACTTTCTTACTTACCCAATATTTGGGTTCCTCTGATTTCACCAAATAAATTGGAGTTCGATCAATATCTGTGAATGTCAGCTTTAACTTCTTGGCAAAAGATAAACTGACGAAAGAAATTGAAGCTCCAGATTCTATAAGACAACTGAAGGGGGTATCCTCCTTGAAAAGAATAAATCTTAAGCAGTTTAAGGCAACTCCAGTCCTTAAGACATGGAGGTTCTGTGCACTGGGAGAGATAAGATAGTTTGCTTTGCACACAAGTAAACTATCTACTATTTTTTTGAACTTGAACTAGTACCTTCTCTTTCCTTCAACTTTACACAATCTTCTAGATTGTGCTTACCCCCACAATACATACATAACCCATTATCTGCTCGCCTCTTCCTCTCAGCTTCTTTAAGTTCCCCTTTTGGATCCAGTACTTTTCTGATATCACCTGGGGTTGAGCCTTTTGGTCAAGGTTTGTCCTTTCCCTTATTGGGTTTAGATTGAGTCAAGAAGGATTGAGTTTTCCGTGGGTGTGAAGAAAGTCCCAATTTAAAATTTAGGCCTTGAGATTTGTTGGCGTATCAAAGATATTGTAGTCGTCCTTGGTAAACGCCGTTGAGTTTGAGGGTTAAATCCATTAAATCCGTTAAAGTAGTCATCTTCTGACCATGAAGATTTAATTGATCCAGAATCCTTGAGGGAAGTCCCTTTTTGAAATGATACTTGAGGGCAGCATCATTCCAACCTACTCAAGTTTGAAGTTATCTGAAGTTTAAAATATATTCAGAGGCTTTACCATTATCACTCATGCGGAGGAAATACAGTTCAATTTCTGTGTTGTCAGTTTCATTAGGGTCACTGAACAACGTAAAGAGTTGGTCTTCAAAATTTTCCCAGTTATTAATGAGTAAGTGGGTTTCTGTCAAAGAGAGCATGATAAGATAAGGTTTGAACCACCTTGCTGCTTTTCCGGCTAGGAATGAAGAAGCTTAAACAACCTCTGACTGGTCATTATGGAAGAGGAGCTTGCAGGTTTGCAAGAACGGGTGCAATCTGTATGGATGTTCTCCATCGAATTTATCAGGAGATTTCACGGAAGGAGTTTTGAATTTTGATCCCTCCAAAGACATTGGTTTTGAAAGGGTTTTCATGAAAAGTCTCATGAAGTCTTCCAGCGAATTAGATGGTCCAGGTTCTGAAGGTTGACCAGAAGGGTGAGTAGCAGGGGCAGATGGTGCCTCATGCATCGTATCCTCTCCTTCTTCTTCCTCACTAGAATCATCAAAATCCTGGGGGATGTCTTCTACAGATTGGACTGAGTGTCCCCATTCCCTAAGGTCGAGAGGTTCCAGGGAGTGAGTGCGGGAAACAGGCCGAGTGGCTGTTGGACTGCCTCTGGCGTGAGCCCTAGTAGTAGCGCCCGTAGGAGGAGTGCGTTGAACAGGTGCCATTTAAAGAATTTAAAACACCTGAAAAAAAGTACATATTAGTGCCAAAGAATGAGAACTATGGAGAATTGAATTATACTGTCACTGGACGACCTACGCACAAGGTCAAGGGTGTTCCTGGAAGTGAGATTGAGGGAGTAGTTTTAGAAACTTCTTTGAAGCACAGAGGAAATGTTTGAGGAAGTGATTCAAAGATGACTCAAAGGAAAAGCTACTGCTTCAAGATATGTTCAATAAGAACTCTAATATAATTTTAAAGGTAATATTAAATATTCTTAAGATCTCACAAAGGGTTGGAAAACTCAAAAATCAAAGATTTAAGTTTCAGAAATGATTACTGAGAAAAATAAGGAAATGTACAATGAATAATGATTTAACCTGAAGCTTTACCAATATTAACTATATATACGTTTTATAATTTAATTCTAAAGAAATATCAAACCAAAATCCAACCCCTTTTATATCCATTACTCCTCCTTGCATTGACCTCATATCCATCCATCATTCCGCACACCAGAGACCATCAAAAATACACCCATTACACATGGACCCTCCTCACTAAAATCTGTTAACCCTTTAATCCTCCACTAACCATCCCGTCCATGCTCACTATCCTTGTTAATAACCCACAGATACTTAATAAAACTTTTGAGGAATATAACATTAACTATTGCACTGTGTGTCGCTTATTGAAGAAAAGACTAAACACACTATTGAGAGATTGACTAATTTAGATTTAAAGTTTAGATTAGTGCGGTTGAATAGTGAGTACACAAAGGAAAGTTGCAGTTGCTATGTAGAATCATTTTCTACGCTTCGAGTATGGATTTAGACCTCTGTATTATTGATTTAATGGGCTGCTTTTGCCTCAAGTGTCACATGGTGCATGACAGATTACTGGGTTAACATGGATGCTTGGAGATGTTATTGGGGGCTTGGAAAGTTAATTTGGTTCCTTTATATGCTTCGAGTTTCATTATATACCCTTTGGATGAGTTATTTTTCCTGTTTCTTTATGGTATCTGCTTTTATCTGTTTATTCTATTTATGGTATGGGTCTGTGGTATCATTAATTGTGATGGAGGGTCTTAACTGGAGGTCTGGGTGTTAAAACTGCTTGAAGTGGACGCCATAAGGAGGTGATGGGCCCTCACAGTGCTGTAATTTTCGGGGATAGCAGTGACATCATCTGGATTGAAGGTCTGTGCACTCCAGTGGATTTTGGTATAAGTAAGGGGGGATTTGACGGGTTATTGAACATCACTTACTTACTACACTTCAAATAAACATTATAAACCAATTATTATCATTTATAAATATATTATAAAGCATTTATAAATTGATATTATCTTTATATAAGCTATAACTATATTTTATTGATCTATTTTCCACAACTAGCATGCATAAAAATCCAAGTATTGTGAGTCTATATTGATAATAACTATTTTATTAGTCTTCCCCTGAGTTTAATCACTAAATCAATTATCAATAAATATTTGGGCCATTAATATTTACTATTATATCATACTTAGATACTAGCACACACTGACAGTGGAAGTGGTGGTCATCTAGCAAGGGAGTGTAAGGGGAAGTTCAGGGTTAGTGAGGTGGAGGATAGCACAAGTAAGGTGCAGGTAAAAGACAGCTCTCAGGAGTGAAGTTTGTGCCCTCCTTGAGCAGATTAGAGGGAAAGAATAAGAGGAATTGGTAGAAGAATTATCAGTGTGTAAGCCACTCAAAGTAAATGATAATCATATTACAATAAACTTGCCTTTAATGACCCTTGATGCCACAACAAATGTATGAGCCCTACTGGACTGTGGGGCCACAGAATGTTTTATTTCTAAAAAGTTTTACAGAGAAATAAAATGAAAAAAGAAATATTAACTATCCTAGGTGTCTAATTATGTTTGATGTATCCATGGGTGGGGGAGGAGAAGTAAGAGAAAAGGTTTTTTGCAGGTTTTGGTGTGAAAGAAGGAAGTTACAGTTCAGGGAATATGCAAAAAACCTGAAAGACCAGTAAAAATGGTAATGGGGATTACATGGCTATAAAAATATAACCTGCAAGTTGATTGGAAGGGAAAGCAGGTTCAGATGGGAAGGAAAGGACATGCTGGCGGTAAATTATTGGCACCCTGGCCCCCTCAAGGGTCAGGGGCCCATCCTGGAAAGTCTTCTGGTTTTTTGTTATCATCAGTTGACTTGTCACCAGAACTGATGCTTCCTCTTGATTTTAAGCAGAAGGCTGGTGATGGGGTACCAACAGGAAGAACTAGAAAGGAGCATAAAGGGGGTAGAGTGCAAAAAGAAGAGGAGAAGGCGCAACAAAGAAAAGGGAAGGCGGAAGATGGAAAGGTGGATGGCGCAGAGAAATAATTTGTCCCCTGGCCTCTGAAGGGGTCGGGGGCCCCTCCCAGAAATTCTCCAGATGTTTCATTATCATCAGTAGACTTGCCGCAAGAACTGACACTTTCTCTTGATGCTAAGTTTCAGGATTTGGAGGGGGTGCTGGAGGAAGAAGAGGAACTAAGATGCAACACAAAAGATTGGAACATATCCAGCAAGATTGCAGCCAAGGTCCAGTCCTAAAAGTTAACAAAAAACCTCAAGGAGATGGTCCCTGAAGCTTATTGGGAATTCTTACCACTGTTTGGAGAGGGAGAAGTCATGACCCTACCACCTCATTGACCATAAGACTTTGCTATTGATCTTATTCCAGGCCCAAATCCTCAATTTAGCCACATAATCCCATTGTCAACCTTAGATTCAAAAGAACTAAAAGAGATGATTGATGAAAATCTAAAGAATGGTTTCATCAGAGAATCAAAATAATCCTGGGAAGCCCCTGTTATCTTTGCAGGTAAAAAGGATGGTTCACTGAGAATGTATGGATTTCAGAAGATTAAATGTGCTGACAGTTAAAAACAGAAATCCCCTTCCACTGACTAGTGAGTTGATTGAAAGTCTGCAGGGCAAAAAAATATTTACATCCATAGAGCTCAGGGAAGGTTACAACAAAATACATGTGAAAGAAGGAGATGATCATAAACTGGAATTCTGCACTAAATTTGGTAATTTTGAATTGTTGTTAATGCAATTTGGCCCATTTAATGTGCCTTCCACTTTTCAACACTTCACCGATAGCATCTTCAGAGATAGAATAGGGATAGATGTGGTGGTGTACCTAGATTACATCCTGATTTACTCCAGATCAATTAAGGATCACCAGATACATGTGAAAGACTATTTTCAGCGCTTGAGGGAGGCCCAAGTATGGTTAAAACCAGAGAAATGTGTCTCTTAAGTAGATGAAATCTCCTACCTGGGTATGATCATTTCAAAGAATAGGGTTCAAATGGACCAGGAGAATGTAAAGGCAGTAACAGAATGGCTGATACCAACATCAGTAAAGGAGCTCCAGTCATTTCTAGGCTTTGAAAAGTTTTACCGCCATTTCATTTAAAATTACTCCCACATTTACCAACCATTGCACAATCTCAAAAAGAAGGAAGTCAAGTTTATCTGGACAGGTAGCTAACAAGATGTGTTTGACTACCTGAAACAAAAATTTGTGACAGCCCATATTCTTGCAACACCTGACTTATTGAAGCCATTTGTTCTGGAATGCAACTGCTCAGATTTTGCACTAGGTGCAGTATTATCCCAATACAATGCTGAAAATGTCCTGCAACCAGTAGCATATTTTTAACAAACACTTCTAGGTGCCGAATTGAACTATGAAATATATGATAAAGAGTTATCGGAACTAGTTGAAGCGGTATGCATCTAGCGCCACTATTTGGAAGGAGGGCCTTACAGACTACAAGTTATTATTTACACAGATCATAAAAAATTGGAAACCTTCCTGACCACTAAAAATTTAACCCACCAACAAGAATTCTGGGAAGAATTGCTAATTAGCATTAATTTTGTTGTTACATTCCAACCAGGGAAGAAAAGTGACAAGCCTGATGCGCTATCACAATGCACTGAATTTTTCCCAGCACCAGACCAGCTACATACTGTTCTCACTACATTATTGAAGGGGAACCTTAAAGAGGGGGTGATCCTAGATGAGGTGGAGTTGGCAGATAAAGATTTGATGGAATGGGTAAGGAGGGAGCAGGAAAATAATGAGGGGTTTCAGGAGTTGGTGAAGGCAATGTTATCAAAAGAGGTATTGGTAAGGAAAGGATTGGAGGACTATCACCTAGAAGGAGAAGCCCTGTATTGCAATGGGAGGATAGTGGTGCCAAATGATGAAGAGCTCAAGAGGCAGGTGGTCAAATATAGGAGTGATTCCCCAATGGCAGGACACCCAGGACTGCTGAAGACTGCGGAGCTTGTGAATCACAATTTTTACTGGAAGTCCATGAAGTCATATGTACAGCACTATGTAGCAGAATGTGACTCTTGCCAGAAGAACAAGATCAGCCCAGCAAACACGCCACTAACCCCATTAAGTATATCCAAGCAGCCATGGAAGAAACTCTCTTATGATCTTATAGTGGAGTTACCCAAGTCACAAGGAAAGAATGCTATCCTCACAGTAGTTGACTGCTGCACCAAGACGGAACACTTTGTCACCACTATTTCAAAGGTTACATCAGAGGGTATTGCAGACTTGATGGTGGTGCATGTCTGGAATTTCCATGGATTTCCTGATAGTATAGTATCAGATAGGGGAAGTACTTTTAACTCTAAATTTTTATAAGCAATGTATGAGCAATTGAGCATTAAGCCCATCTTATCAACAGCATGGCATCTGCAAATGGATGGGCAATCTGAGATAGTGAATAAGCAATTGAACAATATTTGCGCCACTTTATTAACTATTAGCAAGATGATTGGGTACAGCTGTTACCATTCTATGCTAAATATGGATATCACCCAAAATTCTCAATTGGTACCCCATCCAGATTACAAGTCCCAGAAGTAGAAGAGAAGATCCAAAGAATATTGAGTATACATCAAGAACTAGAAGTGGCTCTCAAGTTATCTCAACAATTAATGAAGTGTCATCCAAATAAAGGAAGAACCCAGAATTGTTCACTACAGGTAGGTGACAAGGTTTTCTTAAGATGATGTTTCCTTTCCACATTGTGCCCCAACACTAAATTAGATCACAAGAAAGTGGGGCCATTCAAAGTCAAACAAAAAGTATCTGACTCAGCTTATGAGCTGGAACTACCAATATCAATGAGTCAAGTACATCCAGTTCTCAACTTTTCATTTCCCAAAAATCATAAAGAAAATACAATTCCAGGGAGTCCAGAGGATCCACTAGCACCAATCCAGGTGGGAAATGAAGAGGAGTTTGAAGTCTAAGAGGGTTTATAGGGGAATGGTTCAGTACTTGGTTCATTCGAAAGGTTATGGGGTTGGAGATAGGTCTTGGGAAGCTGTGGAGAATTCGGTGAGTGTAAAGGAAAGGTTGAAGGAGTTTGACAAGAGCACAGGGGACAGGAGGGGTAAAAGAGGGGTTAATGTTAAGATTTGGTTGAGGGGTGGGGAGGAGGAGTGCTATTGGCGTTATGCATTGTAAAGAGGAGAAGAGTGGATATTGCATAAGGGGGTTATCCCAACATATTCAGTATTAGTTATCTCACTGCTGAATCCAGCATAGTTAGTCCTGTTGTGGTGATCCAAACCAGGGTAGGCCTTTGGAGTGCATATTTGGGGGTATTTGGTATTTAGGGTGTTATTAGTGGATTTTTTCATCTTTAGGTAATATTTAGTAGTGTTTATGGATACTTAAGCTAGGTCCACTTATTATGTCTCAGCTTAATGTCCATTATTTTCTCTTCATTTTGGTATCCTTATGGGTGGTTACCTTGTTTTATAAGGTAGTTATGGTATTGTTATTGGTATTTATCAGAAGTTTATTGCTTAGTGGTGCTTATTTAGGATTAAGCTAGGGTCACTTATTATGTATCAGCTTATTTTCCTTTATTTTCTTTTCATTTTGGTATGTCTTATGTGTTTTTATCTTGTTTATTAGTGAAGTTATGAGTTTTTAGGGTTTTTATGGGTTGTATGGGTGTTTTAGGGCCTAGAAGCGGCCTGCCTGCCCCTAAGCGGAGGTCTTCCTTGAAGCAGGGTTCCGGCCTGGGCTCTGGAAAAGCGCTAAAATTCACTTTTATGCATGAAAAAGGCTGGGAAAGCTGGATTTTGGGCGGGGAATTGGTCAGGGTGGTCTGTGCACTGGCTGTATGATGCATGTGTGGGAAGATTTTTAGAAAAGCATCTCATCTCTTTACTCATCACCTCTCTGTTCCTCACTGTCTCATTGGCTGGTTTCTTGTTGGAATATATTACTGTTCATTTCAAATCTTTCTGGCAGTCTGTCTGGGACTATTATCTTTCACTTTTAAAGAGGTCAAGAGTGTTTAATTAGAGGGTATAGCAAACAGATCTCCAATTTACTGCAACAGGTAAATCTCACTTATTTTTCTAAAGGGACAGGGGATTTTCTCTCTGGGTTTTCTACAACTCCCTTGGTCAAGGCCTATAACTAGTACTATAGGATTGTCTACACCGTCTTAAACTAGTGTTAGTGTTAGTGGTAGTCTGCCTTCTTAGGTCTTAACAAGCACATGCAACAGAATTTTCCCAGTGCTGCTCAAGTCCTTCCCCTTTAAAACACTACCTCTTCAACTTCAAAAATTCACCCTCTCCCCTTTGCACCCTTTGTACCCATCATGTACCAGATATGCCAGAACATGTCTCAATTTTCTGTCCTGCCCATAAAACATAACCCAAATCTCTCTTTTTATTAGCTAAAAAACACAAACTTAAATTTGACATTTCTACTCTACTATCTCCCTCTCCTATCACATACCAAGTCACTCCATTGCTTATTAACACTAGCATATTTCCCAATAATGTCCCATTTACCAAATTGTCTCATAATTAGTAGTTTCCTTAAAGTGTCCTTCCTAATACTACCCATGTTGATTTTCCCTACTCATCTTTTACTTAGCCACTTTGAGCTGTTCCTTCATGCCGCAAGTTGGTTGAGGTTGTAGGAAATTAAATAAAAGGATAGAATTTAACTAGATTAGTGATTAAGTATCATGTACCTAGAGTCTAGTTTAAAGCCTATGGTGCAGCTGACACCTCTAACTCCAGTTCACTCCAGACAAAGCACTGACACTTCTCCCATAGATTATGGGCTGTCCCTGATTGATAAATAGCATGAATTTAAATCTTTTGAATTCCCAGAATTCTATTTTTGTGTGCCCTGAGCTAGTCTCTTGTTAAAAGTGCCTCATTCTACAAGTCTCCTATATTAATTCTAGGCATTCCATATTCTTTCTCCTGGAATTTAACTCATACCTGTTGACCCAAACACCACAAATCCATTCCAGTCTGGCACTAAAGCTACAGCAGGATAAACCTACTCTGTCAAGAGAATTTAAAAACATCAACATTCCTCCCCACCTCCATATCTCTAGACATGATTGTCTCCAATCACACCCCTTTTCTTGTTCTATGCCTTCAACTAACACTTCTCCAGCCTCCTCCACTAGCAAAAATACTGCTTGTGTTTTCTTCAAACCCAAAAATCCACCCTCACTGCTGCATACTGTACCTGTTCCCCCTCCTCCTCCAACTCTATTTTTTCATATTTTTCCAAATACCTCCAACAAGTTGTTGAGAACTGAGCAAAATGTGCCAATCAACATGTATAAGAGCAAGGATTCACCACAAAAAATTAAGTGGAACCTGCTAGCAGGTGTCTATCCCTATATTCAGTTTTGATTTAAGAGTAAATTTGATTTGATGTTGCACAAGCTAGTGTGCTCATTGTTCAGTTTGCAGTCTTTCCAAAAAAATTAAAGCTGAGCTGAAATTGAGTTAAGTCAAAGATAGAGATTGGCACCTGCTACCAGGTGCCCATGTTTTTTTTTCTGGTGTGTGATTTTGTAATTGACTAAGTCCTTGCTCAAGTGAAACACACACAAAAATTGAAACCAGATGGCTCCAAATGACAGACCTGGTACAAATTTATATCCATATTTATGCATCAAAGAGTGAAATTAACTAAATATATGACAAATTTTCATTCCATTACTGATTCTCACCAATTTTGAAGACAATGTGTGTTTAAATATCTTATATTCTACCATAGAAGAAGAACTTAATGGCTTCATCAATATTGGTACCACTTGCTATCATGCCTACAATTTTTTGCCATCTAAGGTTGAGACAACAACAAATACTTCCTGAATTTTGTATTTAATGATCTGTTGAATATCAAAGCTTTAACTTTTGTTGAGACTATGTCACATTCCAACTTGATTAGAAACATTCTTGATGCGCTGAAACAATCTGGTTTTAAAATGGGATATTATGAATTTGGGGAAAAAATGATGTTAAAAAATCACTCACTGATATAAAAGGGAAATTCTCCTCAGAAAAAGTCTGCTTAAATGAAATCAACTCATCTGCATTAGATGCTCTTACCACAACTCTGAATGAACTTGATCTAGGTAGCAATGAATGGTTGAGTGTACTAGATGCAGAGGGTACCAAGGTTATTTTTGTTATGGGTGCCACACATCATGTTACTGGATATTTACTTCTTCTCTCTAACTTCCAAAAGCTCAACACTCCTGTTCCCATCAAAACTGAAACTGATCTAGCTGCTGATTTTATTACTGGCTATGGTGGTCTGATCATAAAAGGATATAGAGAAGAATTGATAACAATTAAAAATGTGTTTTATTGTGATAAGGCTAAATCCACATTAATCTCTCATATTTATTTATTAAAACATGATATTTGTTTTTCTTTTAAAAACTCTCATGATTTTATCACCTAAAGGAACAAAAAATATTATTCTGTGCACTCCTATCATCTTCTGAATGAAAATAGACAATTAATCTAGTATATCCACGTAGTCTAGATATAAACTCCCTTGCAACCCATTATTTTGACTCTTTGTCATCAGCTACATTTCCAGCCCCTTTTATGCCCCATAATCTTTCAAATATAAAATATCCAGGTTCAGTACTAAACTTACTTATGGACTGGAATTTCTGCCTTGGACACACCAGTACAAGAGTGTTACCATTCATAGAAAAAATGGGTTTGTGTGAAGGTGCGCCTCTTGATTTTCCTTCTTGTTGCCTTAATTGTGATATATTTGCTGTATCAAAAAGCAAAAGACATAACAAAATAATTTCTTCAAAGAAATAACATCATCTGATGGACCTAGTAGTATCAGATCTGGTGGGCACAATGGTGTATATCACTGAAAATGGTGAGAACTATGTTGCTACCTTCAGAGAATCTTTCTTCACATATGATGAGGTTTTCATTCTAAAGAGGAAATAAGTTATATTTGAGGCTTTTATTAAATTCAAAAATAGACTCAAAAACCTTACAAATTGCCATTTGAAGATTCTGAAAACTGATAACAGAAAGTAATATATGAATAAACATGTTTCTGATTTCCTATCTGCAAATGGTATACTTCATGAACACTCAATGCCATACCATCATGAGAAAAATGGTATTATTTAAAAATTTAATGAAAACATTGGGGAGATAGCCAGGACCATCCTCCTATCCTCAAATCTCCCTTCAAACTTTTGGACTCTTGCATACCTTTGGGCATCCTATATCCACAACAGAATTCCTAATGTGTGGATCACAAATAGCGCCCCATATCAGATTATATTAAGCTAAAAGGTGGACCTATCCCATATAAAGACTTTTGGACAGTGGGAATAAGTACATATCCCAACAGAAATCCATACCAAAATGGAAAACCACTCTAGGAGGTGCAGGGTTGTTGGTTTTTTGAAAGGAGGGAAAGGATGGGTGTTCTGGCACATGGAGACAAATTGTTTTTTTCAATAAGAAATAGTAAAATTTATACCTGAAGTAACTTATCTACTTGGTAAGAGTTTAACTTCGGTGTGTGATTCCAAAACGGCTTCAAAAGGTAATATATCATTCATCCTTAACAAATTAAGTCTTGGAGATTTTATGGTGTGGTAGTATAAAGTTTAGTATGGCACTTAAGTTTATTAAAAATGGATTTTTGAGATTTGAAAGGCCAATCTAATTTTGAAATGGTTATATTAAATAAATTAAGTATTAAAAGTGGATAAAAAGGGTTTATTTTACAGGTCAAGATTTAACAAATAATTACTGGGCCGGAAATGTAAGTATAAGACTAAAGATACATAGAAATTAAATTTAGGTGTCTTAAGATCCTTATGGATTTTTTCTGGAATTTTTACTATTTTTCTACAATTTATAAAAATTTTATAAAGTATTTTTGATTATTTTTGATTTTTCATAATTTTCATAATTTTGATAGTTTTTTACTAGGTGAATAGGGATGTGCAGGCTATGAAATTTAGAATGAAATATAAAGGAGAAGTAGCTCTATCATCTTTCATCTATCTAGATATTTTATTAGTATTTTAAAGGTTCTAATTGAGTCCAGAAGTCTGTATGAGCTCCAGAATTTTCCAGACAAGCTCTGTATGAACTCCAGAGATCTCAGGACGAGCTCAGGAATGCTCTGGTTAGGGAAAGTAGGGCACATGAAATACTGTGAATATAAAGATTTTTCACTCAAACTTAGATATCATCATAGTATCTAACAACTTTTATATGAACAATAACTAACCAACAACTCATATAATAACAATAATTAATCATTTTTCATAACAAATTATAAAATAGTAATACCCTTATAAATATAACACTTTAAAATAACAAGTTATTAAATTAATTCATCATTATAAATATTAACTTATAGGGTACCATTATAAAGTTTTAATCACCAGGGACCAGATTTTAACAACTAAATCTTATAGAAATAAAAGCTTCATAAAAATATATTATCCAATCATTTATATAACTTTTCTAAATAAAGCTTCACTGTTGTGTTTTTCAACCTTGTTATAAAGAACACAGATTCTAAATCTCAACACCTTTAATAAAAATAGTTTATTTTTCATTTCTTATCAAGTAGAGGTTATTGCTTAGATAATTGTGAACTTTCATTTCACTTAAAGGGACAGGTTTTTCTTAGGTTTATCCAACTCCCTTTGATTCTGCTTACAGCAAGGCAACTGTAAGCATTTTTCTAAAGTGGAAGAAGAAAAAATGAAAATGCAAGATTCTATGATGGAATACACAAATAAAAATTCTGTTGAAATATATGATTGCCTTCCATGCACATACAAACAGGCTATGCCAAGAACAGATTGTTACAAATGGAAAAATGCATGTGAACAGGATCATAAAAATATGTCAGATATGAAAATTTTGGATGTTGTTCCCCTCCTTACTGGTAAAGTAGTAGCTGGGAAAGGTGGGGTTTTGCTTTAAAAATAGACAATTTTGGTAATATAATCTAACAAAAAGCCTGATATGTGGCTCAAGGTCTCAAGCAGATGGAAGGCAGAGATTTCACAGACACATTTGCACCAACAGCTACTTTTGCTACACTTTGAATGATCCTTACTCTGGAAGAAACATATAGCTGGAATATTAAAACTTTTCAGGCTAGGTATCCCCAGGAATGAGTATTTCTTATATTTAAAATAAGATAAACTTAATATTATAAGTTTATAAATTAAATAGATGGTTATTATGTTTATATACATATTTTTTATACTATTACATGATTTATGTTAGTTTAAATAGCTTATCAATAGCCTCATTATAACTATTAAGGTTATAATCTAGTCATAATCTACTTATCTTAAGTAATATTAAGTAATTATAGACATACATAAGCTTATATGTATGTGTAAAACTCATATTCATTGAAATATGCAGTTAAACTATGTATATATAGGTCTATATGCGGGTATAACCCTTCAAATATCCTTCAAGCTTTATTTTTCTGCTTATTTTAGGTCATATGGATGTATTCAATAAACTTACCATGCCTACACAAGCATATACACTTTTTCCAGAAGCATATATCCAGTATGAACAACTTAATCTGCTTCTTTGATGGGTTTCACAGATTTATGGGTTGGGAAATGATTACTGGGTCAATGTGGGGCCTTTTAAATTTGATATGTTTCCTTTATAGGATTTGTGTTTAATTTTATTCTCTTTGGTTGAGTTATTCTACTTGTTTCCTTACCCTATCTACTTTTATCTGTTTTCTCTATTTATGGTATGAGTGTATGATATCATTAATTGTGATAGAGGGCCTTTACAGGAGGTCTGGATGTTTAAAGATCTTGAATTTTATGCCATGGGGAGGTGATGAGCCCTCAAAGTGCTTTAATTTCTGGGGATAGCAGTGACATCATCTGGATTGAAGGTCTGTGCACTCCAGTGGATTTTGGTATAAGTAAAGGAGGATTTGGCAGGTTATTGGACATCAATTACTTAATAAACATCAAATAAACAATATTAAACATTTATTAGCATATAAAAATATATTTTAAAGCCCTTATAAATTGATATTATCTTTATATTAGCTATAACTATATTTTATTATCCTATTTTCCTCCATTAGTCCACACTAATTAAGTATTAGGGGGTATCAATGTTCAGGGATCTGCTATTATGGATCAGGAATTTTTGTTTCCCGCATCCAACATTATTAATTGCAGAAGATTTTTATGTACTATCCCTGGGGCTAGTGGATAATTAATGTGTAATAATGCATTATCCCACCTCTTATACCCTAATCTCCATTCCTAATTCCTGATACCAAACTTGTCAGCCAGGCTGCTAGACTTACCCAGTAAAATAATTAATATTTTACTGGAATGAAGCCACACCTTAATATTTTTTATTAATTGTAATATATTTACATTAAATTTACTTATAATAAATTAACTAATTACAAAAAGGTAAAGTTAATAAATAATTAAAATTAATATTAAAATGTCCCATATATTTTTATTTTCTAACCCCGTGCTCAATGACAGGTTAAGAGAAATAAAAATTAATATTAAAATAAAGAAAAAAAATTAAATTGAAATAAAATTCAATATTCAAAAAAAATTAAAAATATACAAAAAATTCAAATTACTTATTTAGAATTGAAATTCACAGTAATTCTTAAATAAACTAATTTACTTTTGTCATATACAGTAAATACACTTTTCTGACACCTTCTTTTTGAAACAACCTTATTATTTGAAACTGTTTTCTGGAATATTTTTTTCTTCTCTCATACTACTGTATTTAGGATTTCAACTCCGTGCTTTATCTCTCCTTTGCCTATATAAGGCCTCCCTTTCTGGTTGTTTTTGATCATAATTTACTTATTTATTATTTTATTAAACCAATCTATTACAATCATATATTTATTGCTACTTACTGTTTTTAGTATTTACTTACAGTAATTCTAGATCATTAATTATAATAATTAAAAAAATTCTTTACTTTTTTTTAATTGAGTGAAGCAAATAAAAGATAAAATATACCTACTTTAACTTTGAAAACCCAGAAATCCATCTATCACCGCCTTTGGACCTCCATTAAAAATCTTGTAGACAAAAGAACCCTTTGACACTTGAGGGCCTTTCCAAATTGTCAACGGCACATTGCTATCTTGAAGCCGGAGACCAAGGAACCATCAATGACAAGGTACCAGTAGGACAAATAGACAAAAAAAAAGACAAACATCATCAACCACATGACTTATTTTTTTGCTGCAACCGGAAATCAAACCGCACTCCAAAATTTAGGTTCATATATTGAAAATTTTCATATATAATGGTGGTGATTATATTAATTACTAGTTGTGGGTAATTTTGCACATTTCATTGTCCATGTATATCTTTTTTACTCAGCACTCTGTAAGTGGCATGAACTTGCTCATTTTACAGGGGGAGGTGCCTGGTAAATAATTTTTTTTCCTAGTTGACAAAGATAGAACTATATTTGTCAGCCTAGGTATCTCCAGGACTGAGTAGGTCTTATTTTTAAAATAAGATAACCTTAAATACATTAATCTTATATCTTAAAAATAAGGTTAAAATACTTATATATATGTTTATAATACATATATATATATAAATTACACTATTATATAACTTATAGTAGTTTAAATAGCTTATCCATAGCCTAATAATACTTATAAAGGTGTTAATGGAGTCATAATATACTTATATTAAGTGATATTAAGTAATTATTGACATACATAAGTTTATATGTATACATAAATCTCATATTCAGTGAAATATGCAGTATATTATGTATATTTAGATCTATAAGTGGGTTTTAGCCTCTTAATAGCCTTTAAACTTTGTTTTTCTGCTTATTTTAGGTCATATGGACATATTCAGTGGATTCACAATACCTACAGAAGCATACACATCTATTTCAGGTGCATGTACTCAGTTTGGACAACTTAATCTGTTTCCTTTGATGGATATTCATGGATTTTTGGGTTGAGAGGTTATTGCTGGGTTAATATAGATGCTTGGGGATGTTATTGGGGGCTTGGAATTTTAATTTGTTTCTTTATATGCTTTGGGCTTCATTTTATTCCTTTTGGATTAGTTATTTTACCTGTTTCTTTATGGTATCCACTTTTATCAGGATTTTCTATTTATGGTATGGGTCTGTGGTATCATTAATTGTGATGGAGAGTCCTTACTGTAAGTCTTGGTGTTGAATATGCTTGAAGTGGACGCCATGGGGAGGTTATGGGCATTCAAAGTGCTGTAATTTCCCGGGATAGCAGTGACATCATCTGGATTGACAGTCTGTGCACTCCAGTGGATTTTGGTATAGGTAAGGAGGGATTTGACGGGTTATTGATCATCACTTACTTACTACAATTCAATTAAACATTCAAGCACAATTATTATCATTCATAAATATATTATAAAGCCTTTATAAATTGATATTATTATTATATAAGCTATAAATATATTCTATTTATCTATTTTCCACCACTAGCACACATTTAATCCAAGTATTGTGAGTTTTATTTGAGTATAACTATTTTATTAGTCTTCCCCTGAGGTTTAATCACTAAATTATTTATAAATAAGTAGTAGGAACATTAATAAATACTATTAAATCATACTTAAATACTAGATACACTGATAATTGGGGGTCTTTCTTTGATTATTATAGATCATTAAGTATAAGCCTTGGGACGTGATTTTTACTTTAGTATAACTCAAAGAAACAAAATATTTGGGTCTTCTGCACATTAGTGGGTCACCATAACTCAGTGATTGCGGAAAAGAGCTGTTAAAATAATTTTACTAATTCTTTATAATAAAAATTTTGTATTTACAGTAGTAACTGTACCCAATATAAACCCAATTTCACTTGGTATTAGGTCAACAATATAACATCCAATTAAATTGGTATTTGGTTAAATCTTGGTAAGATATTTATTCACCCTTATAAAGGTCTAGTTAAACCTATTATTTTATTTTTAACAGATTTTTTTAAATTTTTCTTATATTTTATTTAAATAAATAAAGATATGAATTCAGGGTAAGCTCCAGAGCTTTTATTAGTAATTGTATTGCTAATATTTCTTGTCTACTAATTACCATATAGGTTTTCTCTTTTGTAGACGTAAAATATTGTTATTCTTATCAATATGAGTGCTCCCCAGGACAATGTAAGTGAAAAGCCTGCTTATAATACCAGGTCTAAAGCTAATAAAAACATTGCTTCAGGACATAACCATGGAGGGTCAATCATACCCCCATCCAGAGTAAATGAGTATAGAGGAAAAAGGCCCCCTCTTAAAAAATATTACAATAAAAAAGACATCTCCTCCTCTGAAGGATCAACTGTCTAATCTTTCAAAACAGGTCCTGAAGTTGGAGTAATCAAAGTCTCTCATGCTGAAGGAAGTAGAGCAATTGCAGAACAATCGCAAGGTAGGATTTCAACAGATAAATCAACCTTGGCAGAGCTAAAGGGAGGCCAGCCAAGTCAGCAACCCCCTACCCCAGGAGGGTCACATCACTCCCAGGAGAAAATCCTGGTAGACAAATGGAAGTGGGATTGGTTCCATCAACAATGGTCCAGTCACAGCTGCAACAGGGATCCTCCTCCTCATCAGACTTCTTCAGTTAACCCCTGCAAAGGAAAGCAAAAGCACCAAAAATCAGGACTGGCACAAATCCTGTGGTAAGTAGATTACCCTCTCAGGTTGAACACAATACTGATGATTACAATATAGGTAATATTATTGATGTCAAATCTGTACAGATCATTGAAGAGGACTTAAGAAAATTAGGTTTTGATGTAGATACACTTGACTTGTCTTTTGTCAATAACAACAGTACTATTTATAATAATAATACAGTTAATCCTCAATTGCCACCACTTACTAATGAGATGAGAAGTTCACAAGAAAGTGAGAGAATTTAAAAGGAAGACATGGAGTATTTTAACAATAATCCAACTGTCCACAGAATTGTTTCAGCATTGTGGAATAGAATGACTGATTGTGAGGAACAGACAGTTAATCTCACAAGTGATACAATTTCATCATTAACATTGAACATTTCTCAACTGGCAACACAAAATAATGAATTAAAGAATTAACATCTGTCTCTAACTCTTAAGTATGATTCATTGAGTAATAAATATAGTGAGCTTTCAAACAAATTCTGTCAGTTAGAAAAGCTGTATGAAGCACACTTATTGAAAAGTGAATCAAGAATTAAGTTATCTTTTGCCCAGACAAATCAAAGTGTCTCTGAGCTGCTACAAAGATTGACTAAAGTTGAGATTGAAACTGCCAATCTACTAATGAGCCAGTATAATCATAAGTATACTCAGTATAATAATAATCCTTTCATTGGCAAAAGTGAATCTCATTCCTTCCCTATACCACCACAACTAAAACCACCTGGTGGTAGTGTCAAATCTGAAAATGTAAGTCACAAATTTGTACAAGAGGAAATACAAGACCATTTATCAAGAGTAAATGAGTTATTGAATTTACATAAGATTAGTGAAATAAAATCCAATCAGAAGAACTGGCCTAAGTTAAATCAGTACCCAACTTATGATGGGGAAGCCAGCTCTGATTGTCAACATTTTAT
This sequence comes from Hemileia vastatrix, assembly GCA_030280995.1. Taxonomy (NCBI): domain Eukaryota; kingdom Fungi; phylum Basidiomycota; class Pucciniomycetes; order Pucciniales; family Zaghouaniaceae; genus Hemileia; species Hemileia vastatrix. The sequence continues at coordinate 25,245,221 of JASXTE010000008.1, read as the reverse complement.
CCAAAGAATTGACAACTTGAAATTTTCATATAAGTTACCAGATGAAGAAATAACATCAAAATTAATTTCTTTGTTTAAGGATGTTGCTTTATTATGGTTTGAAGCTGTTTTGAATGAGGGTAAAGATTACTCTTGGGTTGAATGGAAACAACTAATTGAAAAAAAATTTGGAGGTTCTAAATTCAGACTCACTCAGCAGAGAATTTATGAGAAAACTAGGTACAATCCGTTGAATGGTGACAAACCTATGGTATTTTTAATGAATTTAAATAAAATATTAAAAGCCATTGAGCCTAACATGGATTTTAACTTTTGGAAAGAAGAGATAATATATAAATTACCTATATCTGTCAGAGACCTTGTTGTAGCTAGAACAATTAATGTTACTGAATATTCTGACTTTATTAATATTTGTAATGAAATATTGTTCAACCATAAGTATGAAGCAAGGTATTCCACTTATAAACAAAATGTTGAACCTTTTAAAAATCAGAATTCAAAAACACTTCATGAGAAGCAGAAAAAACCTACTGCACCTGTAGTACCTAAAAAGTATGAAACTAATACTTGTTATAAGTGTAACAAAACTTGGGTGAAAGGTCAAAAATGTGAGAAGAATATAAATATTGTTTAAAATCAACATGAATCTGAAATTGAAACAGAGAAAAGTAAAGATTCAAGTGATTATGACAGTAATATCTCATATAGTGATGAAAATGAAGTCTGTATGTTGGATGATGATTTGTCCATCTTTGACAATCCAATATTAATATGGACTCAAATGAATCTTTTATGAATTTTGAGGATTCTGAAATCATTAAAGATATAAAAGCTGATAACTTAAGAATGACACCTATCACGGTTCCAGCTATCATTTCTGGTGAAAATGTTAATATAGTATTGGACACAGGAGCTGCTGGTTCTGTTGTTTCTACTAATACATTACAGAAAATTGATAGTGAATATAAGTCTAAGCTTGAACCCCTTCAAAGAAAAAATTGGAAAGGTTTTGGATCAGTACTACACCCCATTGGTAGATACAAAGCTGCTGTTTTTTTTAAACATCAACATGGTTATGTAAGAGTAACTTGTGACTTTGTAGTAATGGATAATACTATCTGTAGTAACTGTTTTATCATTGGAAATGATATTCTGACTAAGTTTGGTGTGAAATTAGACCCTGCTAATAAAAATTTTACAATTGGCATGAATGGTAAAAGGAAATTTAAAATAAATTCTTTTAACACAGTCTTACACAATGAGTTAGTAACAAATAATCCATGCAAAGGAAGAAAATCCAATGAGATGGAACTTCTGGAAACAGAAATTTCTAAAGCATCATTTGGCACTCAGATAAGTGAAGCTGAGAAAAATAATATTTTGGACTTAATTAAAGCATTTCCAATGGCTTTTGCACATGGTACAAATGAACTTGGCCTTGTAAAAGATCATGAGATGAAAAATAAGTTTAACCTGTGATATGGATAATATTCCTGCTATTATTAAAAAGAAAACATACCCTGCTTCACCAAGGAAGAGAAAAGACACAGAGGATAATATTAAGATGTTATTAAAAATGAACATTCATGAGAAGGTTGAAACTACACCAAAATATTGTGTAATATCACCAGTGCTAATTTCTTATGAACAAGATAAAGCAAGACTGTGCGGTGATTATAGAGCATTAAATACATTTACAGTAGATGATATTTATCCCTTACCAAGGATTGCCTCTATACATGATACCTTTAAAGGTGCTAAATATATATGTTGCCTAGATGGAAATAAAGGGTACCATCAAATTCCTGTTGAAAAGAATTCACAGAACTTTTTGTTGATAACAACACACATAGGAATTTATAAATATGTCAGGATGCCATTTGGACCAAAAAATGCTCCATCAGTATTTCAGAAGTTAATGGATATAAAATTCCATAATGAAATGATTGAGTGATGGTTAATGGTATACATTGATGACATCATAGTGCTCTCTAAGACATATGATGAACATTTAATCCATTTAAAGAAGGTATTTCAAAAAATGGATAAAATAAAAATGACCCTTGCATTGAAAAAATGTAAATTTGGGTTTGATTCTTTAAAAGTGCTTGGTCATATTGTATCTGGCTTACAAATATGTGTAGACCAAAATAAGGTGGCTGAAATCAAGAATATTGGAATTCCTTAAAGTGTAAAGGATGTACAATCTTTTCTTGGTATGGGTGGTTATTATAGACAATATATAAAAAACTACCAATTAATTGCTGCACCATTGACCACACTGATAAAGAAATCAGAAGCTTTCATTTGGAATAATGAAAGACCAAAGGCTTTTGATATGTTGAAATAATGTTTGATGACAGCTTCTATCTTGGGATTACCAGATTTCCAATTGCCTTTTGTATTGTATAAAGATGCAAGTTTTATTGGTCTGGGTGCTTCATTGCATCAAAAACAACTTATTGAAGGAAAAATGTCAGAAGTAGTAATTTGCTATGTTTCACATACTCTAAGAAGTAGTGAATTGAAATATAATGCTACTAAACTTGAATGTTTGGCAGTAGTATGGGCTCTTGAGAAGCTACATTATTACCTTGAAGACCAAAAATTTGAGTTAATAACTGACTGTAGTGCATTTAAGTCACTCTTAAACATGAAAACTCCTAATAGACACATGTTTAGATGGAAATTGGCTGTACAAGAATACAGAGGACAGAGGACTATTACATATAGAGCAGGAACCTTACACTCTAATGTAGATTTGATATCTAGAGTACCTCTGCCTAATAATGATGATAATCCTGCTTTTGTTCCTGAATCAGATATTATCAACATTTATGGCATTTATATTGTAGATCTTGAGGATGAATTTATGCAATCAATTTTTGACATGTATGCTTCAGATCCTGACTTGAGTGCACTCACTACAATATTAAATGATCCATCTAATGCTTCAATGAATGTTTTAATAAAAACATTACCAAATAAGTATAAAGAGGAATTAGAAAAAGGAAAATTTTCCATTGAGGATGGTTTTATATATTACAGGAAAAAATTAAGTAATGTAATTGTAATATCCCCTTCAATGTAGGAGTTAATGTTAAGTATATGTCATGATGATATCTTTGCAGGCCATTTTGACTACCATAAAACATTAACCAGAGTAAAAAACACAGATTGATGGATTAACATGTCTGAGGATTTTCAAAAATATGTTGAGACATGTGAATCTTGTCAAAAATTTAAAAGACTAACAGGCAAAAGAGCTGTTTTATTACAACAAATTGAGCAACCAAAAGCTCCATGGTAAATAATTAACATGGACTTTGTAACAGGTTTTCCAATATCAGGGCATAAGAGTTATAACTTCTGCTGGGCAATTGTAGATAGATTTACAAAAATAAGTAAATTTATTCCTACCCACAAAGAGTTTCTGCAAAGGACTTAGCTTTTTTATGGTGGAAAAAAAGGTTAAATATAGCAGGTTTTCCCAAAGCAATAGTCTCAGACAGAGATCCTAAATTTACTTCTGAGTTCCGGACATCACTTATGGATGTTTCAGGGTGTCAATTAAAACTTTCTACAGCACACCATCCACAAACTGATGGGCTAGCAGAAAGAATGATACAAACTTTAGAAGATATGATAAGAAGATATTGTGCTTTTGTTCTTAAATTTAAAGACAATGAAAAATTCACGCATGACTGGGTAACCCTTATCCCAGGTTTAGAATTTGCATACAATAGTACAGTACATTCTGTCACTGGCAAAAAGCCATTTGAGTTATGGTTGGGTTATGTACCTAATACCCCTGCTAAAACTCTTAATAAATTACTTAGATTGGATATCCATCCAGAAACTAAGTCTTTTCTTCAGATTCAAGAATTATGCAGAAAACATGCTCAAGAATGTATAAATAAGGTGTTTGAGTATGAGAAGAAAAGATGGGATAAATCCCATAAAGAACAAATTTTCAAAGAGGGTGATGAAGTCCTTATTTCTACACTACATTTCAATTTAAATTGTAATCTTAAATTGAAGGATCCATTCATTGGACCATTTGTAGTTAAAAAGATGGTTGGTAACAATGCTGTTGAGGTTATTCTATATGCACAAAATGATAGAAAACATCCAGTATTTCCTATTTCTCTTATAGAACCATACCATTCTAATGATACTGCTCTATTTCCAAGAATATTAGGAAGGCATAAACAGCAGCCTGAAGAAATAGTTGAAAAGGCAGAAATTGAAAAGATACTGAAAAAGAGACACCTTACTAAAGAAAAGGGAGTTGAGAATCTATTAAAATTTAAAAATAAATCAAGTAAATATGACCAGTGGATTCCAGAAAATGAAATATCCAATCTTAAAAATCTCTTGAAAAAGTTTAAATCAAAATAATACTGTTTATTCAGTATGTTTATTATAGAAAATTTAAAAATTTTTCTATTCACTCCTTACTTTTAATTAAAATGTTTTAACATTTTTTTTATTGTTTTTTTTTGGGTGAGGGAGTGTCAGCCTAGATATCTCCAGCACTGAGTAATTCTTATGTTTATAATAAGATAACCTTAAATACATTAAGCTTATATCGTTAAAATAAGGTTAAAATACTTATATATATGTTTATAATACATATATATATAATTATTACACTATTATATAACTTATAGTAGTTTTAATTCCCTTTTTAATCATGATTAATCAGAAATAGGTACAGAGATTCAAGCACTAGGTACAAAAGCGCCAACACCTAAATTTTTTATCCTAATTCTTAAGGGCATATCCATAAAAATATGGTATGTGAATTACCAGCACATAATAAATACCTTAATAATGCACTTACCCTTAATATTCATAATTTTTCAATAATGCAAGATGCCACTTTCAGTCTGCCATCAACTTGAGATCACTACTACAGCTCTAGCTCTTGAACTCATGGTTAGTTTTGATAATGATTCCATTTCTAAAGTAACTCCCCTAGTGGAATCTAGTAGTACTTTATCATCTCAAACAATTTGTTAGCCTAGGTATCCCCAGGACTTAGTAATTCTTATATTCAAAATAAGATAACATTAATTATATAAGGCTTATAACTTAAAAGTAAGGTTATAATAGTTATATATATGTTTATAATACTTATATATATAATTATTACACTATTATATGACTTATAGTAGTTTAAATAGCTTATCCACAGCCTAATAATACCTATTAAGGTGTTAATGTAGTCATAATATACCTATCCTAAGTGATATTAAGTAATTATAGACATACATAAGTTTATATGTATACATAAACCTCATATTCAGTGAAATATGTAGTTATATTATGTATATTTAGGTCTATAAGTGGGTTTTAATCTCTTAATAGCCTTTATCAATTATTTTTCTGCTTATTTTAGGTGATATGGACATATACAGTGGACTCACAACGCCTACACAAGCCTATACACCTATTTCAGGCACATATATCCAGTTTGGACAACTTAATCTGCTTCCTTGGATGGATTTTCACGGATTTATGAGTTGGGATATTATTACTGGGTTAATATGGATGCTTGGGGATGTTATTGGGAGCTTGGAAAGTTAATTTGGTTGCTTTATATGCTTTGGGTTTTATTTTATCCTCTTTGGATGAGTTATTTTACCTGTTTCTTTATGGTATCTGCTTTGATCTGTTTATTTTATTTATGGTATGGGTCTTTGGTATCATTAATTGTGATGGAGGGTCCTTACTGGAGGTCTGGGTGTTGAAAATGCTTTAATTGGATGCCATGGGGAGGTGATGGGCCCTGAAAGTGCTGTAATTTCCAGGGATAGCAGTGACATCATCTGGATTGACGGTCTGTGCACTCCAGTGGATTTTGGTATAAGTAAGGGAGGGTTTTGACAGGTTATTAGACATCACTTACTTACTACACATTAAAAAAACATTATAAAACAATTATTATCATAAAAAAATATATTATAAGTCATTTATAAATTGATATTGTCTTTTATAAGCTATAACTATATTTTATTATTCTATTTTCCACCACTAGCACACATAAAATCCAAGTATTGTGAGTTTAAATTGAGAATAACTATTTAATTAGTCTTCCCCTGAGGTTTTATGACTAAATAATTTATTAATAAGTAGTTTGACCCTTAATATTTACTATTAAATCATACTTAAATACTAGCATAAACTGACAAACATCTATAACTATAAATGGAAAAACTAAAAAGTAGAATAAAATTCAACAATTATTTGTTCTTACACATATAACCCCCATATGCAATATCCACTCCTCTTCCTCTTTACAATGCATAGGGCCTATAGCTCTCCTCCTCCTCACCTCTCAAAAAATCGTATGATTACCCCCTTTATTACCCCTCTTGCCTCTAGTGCTCCATCTAAAACTCCTTCATCTTTTCCTTAGCATTCACCAAATTTTCTACCAGTTCCCAGGACATATCCCCAATCCCATACCCTTCCCAATGCAGCAAGTACTGAACCTTTCCCATATAGACCCTCTTAGAAATAACCTTTTCCATCTCAAACTCCTGTTCATTTCCCACCTGAATTGGTGCTGGCTTCACTTCTGTACGTCCTAGAATTGTGTCTTCCTTATTCTTTGTGAGAAATTAAATTTTGAAAGCTGGATGTGCTAGTCTCATTGAGATTGGTAGCTCCAGTTCATAAGCTGAGTCCAACACCTTGATTTTGACTTTGAATGACCCCACTTTCTTGTGATCTAATTTAGTGCTGGGTGCAATGTAGATAGAAAATGTGAGCTTAACCAAACCTTATCACCTGCATGGAATATCTGATCTTGGGTTTGTTCTTGATCATGATGGCCCTTCATTGACTGTTGAGATAAGTTGAGCACTGCTTTTAGATATTCATGTATTTCCCGCAGTTTCTGGAGTCTCTCTTCTCCTTCTTGAAAATGCAGTGTCAATGGGGTTCCAATTGAGAAGTTTGGGTGATATCTGTAATTGGCATAAAAGAATGAAATTCCTATTGATATATGTAACCGGTCATTGTATGAGAATTCAGCTAATGGTAGGAGCTTCACCCAATCATCTTGCTGATAGTTGATGAAGTGACACAAGTATTTTTAAACTTCCTTGTTCACAATCTTGGATTGTCTATCAGTCTGGGGGTGCCATTCTGTTGATAATATGGGCTTAAAATTCAGTTTTTCATACATTTCTTTCAAAAACTTAGAGTTAAAGGTACTTCCCCTATCTGATGTAATCCTATCAGTCAAACCATGAAACTTCCAGACTTGAGCCAACATTAGGTCTGAAATGCCTTCTGAGGTAACCCTGGTAGTAGTTGGAATTAAGTGCACCATCTTAGTGCTATAATCAACTACCATGAGAATAGTGTTCTTCCCTTGAGACTTTGTTAACTCCACTATAAGATCATAGGAGAGCTCTTTCCATGGCTTCTTGGAGATTTTTAGCAGGGTCAGTGGTGTTTTTTTGGAATAAAATTCTTTCTCTGGAAAGAGTCACATTCCACTACATAGAGCTGGATGTACATTTTCATGTATTTCCAATAAAAGTTGCACCTCACCAGCTCTAATGTCTTCAAGGGTCTTGGGTGTCTTGCCATTGGAGAGTCATGTCTTGATTTGGCCACTTTCCTCTTGAGCTCTTTGTTATTTGGTACCACAATTCTACCATTCCAGTACAGCACCTCTTCTTCCAAGTGATACTCTTCCAATCCCTTCCTTACCAACACCCCCATTGACAGTAGAACCCTCACAAGTTCATGAACTTACTCATCTTCCCCCTTTCCATTTTTTACCAAATCCACAAAATAATCATTGCGCAGTTCTACCTCACCAAGGATTGCCCCATCTTCAATATCTCCCTTCAACAAAGTAGTGCCAACAGTGTGCAGTTGGTCAGGTGCTGGGAGAAAATAAGGGCACAAAGATAGTGCATCAGGTTTACCACTCTTTTTTCCTGGGAAAAACTGAACAACAAAATTTATACTACTTAATAACTCAGCCCACTGCATTTGTTGTTGCATCAACTTTTTTTGTCAGAAAGGTTTCTACATTTTTGTGGCCAGTGTAGATAATAACTTAAAAACAGTGAGGTCCCCCTTCAAAATAATTGCTCTAGGTCCATAATGCTTCTAATAATTCCAGTAACTCCTTTTTGTACATTTCATAGTTTAATTCAGCACCTAGTAGCATGCCAAAAAAATATGCTACTGGGTGTAACACATTTTCAGCACTATACTGCAATAATACAGCACTTAAGGCAAAATATGAACAATCACATTCTAGGACAAATGTTATCATTAAATCTGGGATATAAAGGACAGGTGCTGACACAAATTTTTCTTTTAAGTGTTCAAAAGCTTTTTTTTGGCTATTTTTCCATATAAACTTTGCCTCTTTCTTAGCAAGGTCATGAAGTGGTTGGAAAACATGTGAATAATTTTTGATGAAGTGCCAGTAAAAATTTGAAAAGCCCAGAAATAATTGAAGCTCTTTCACCAATTTTGGTCTTGGCCATTCCATCACAGCTTTCAAATTTTCAGGATACATCCTTACCTTATCCTTGGATATGATCATGCCTAGATATGGGATTTTCTTTTCTGATAAGATGCATTTTTTTGTTTTAAACCAAACCTGTGCATCCCACAAGCACTTCAGGCAGTTGTTCATCTGAACTTAATTTTTCTCAATAGATTTGGAGTAAACTAGGATATAATCCAGGTATACATCCACATCTCTACCTATCCTATCCCTAAAGATGCTATTGGTAAAGTTCTGGAAGGTGGCTGGAGTGCTACATGGACCAAAGGGCACTACCAACTATTCAAAATGACCAAACTTTGTGCAGAATTCAAGTTTGTGCTCATCTCCCTCCTTCACACATTGTGGTAGCCTACAGCTTAGTATGGCACCTAAGTACGTAAATGGAGTTATTACGGTGTGCAAGATTGGCGTTATTATTTTTTATAAAAGGGTTTTATTTAATTTATTTGAGTTTTAAATATGAAGAAATTGGTTAAAAGAAAATGCCTATGCGAAAACAATTTATTTTACGGAGAACACTTATTTTTACGGTCTGAAAAGTTTATAAGTATCAAGTGGAGTCACTCAAGAACCTTGGGAAATTTTTCCAGAATTTTTACTATTTTTCTTATATTTTTAAATGAATTTTAAAAATTTATAGAAATATTTACATTTTTAGAAAATACTTAACTTTGATGAATTTTCACGGGGTGATTAGAGCTGCGCAGGCTACAAAAATTAGTTGGGAATGTACAGGGGAAGTGGCTCTATCATTTGTAATTTTACTAGATTTTTTATTATAGTTTTAAAGGTTCTAATTGAGTCCGGAAGTCTGGACGGACTCCATACGAGCTCGGTACGGGCTCCGGATGGGCTCTGGCTGAGCTCTGGAGGGAAAACTTAGGCACGTGACTAGGTATACTTAAGAGCCTTTCAGACTCAAAATTGGGCATCATACAATCATCATCTTACAATCATCAGACAACATACAGCTTAATCTTTAACCACCACGGTCTCATTTTTTATTACTCAACAAATTAAATAAAATTGTAATACCCTTATAACTTTATATTTTATATATAACATTTTAGAAATACTACTCAACAATTTAAATCACACTTCATACAGGGTATCTTTAGAAAGGTCTTCATCACTGGGACTTGATTATTGCTGTCTCATAAAATTCAAATTATTATAAAAACATAAAAGTCAATCTTTTCAGATCTTTCACTGGTACACCTTAATTGTTGTTATCAGTATTTCTTTCTCAACAGCCACTTTCTTTAAATCTCAATAAGCGTTAAATATTTTAGAGTTTCATTATTTTTATCAATCAGATCCAAGTAGACTGGTTAGCTTAGTGATTTAAAATTCCCATTTTGTTATTTTTATTGGAAGGACGGGGGTTTCCACTAAATCCACATATCTCCTCCGAATTCTGCTTACAGCAAGGCGACTGTAAGAGTTTACCTTACCATAGTTGGCGCCCAACATGGGGTACAATTTCTCTAGCTTTCTTTAAAGACTTTCTTGGATATAGGACTTTCTTAGCCTGCAAGAGGCTTATTCTCTGGAACTCTAATTGGATTTTTGTTATTGGCCTGCAAGAGGCTTGTTATTTTAACGGTTGTTAACACTTTTTTTATGTTTTGGGATGTCTTCTACTATTGGAACTGCTGTGTTGGCTGCTGGTGTACCTGTTAGGGCATCAGTAAGGAGTGTATCTTGGGTTGGGCCCAAGTTTTCTGGAGATGATTTAGAAGGATTTTTACATAGGTATGAAACTGCAGCTGCGATTGATGGTGCTTTACCTTTGGATATGGTGAAGCAGATTAGGTTCTTTATTTTGGACAGAGAGGTGGAAAAGGAGGTTATTTCTATGAATGGTTATAAAGAAAAAGATAGGAGAAAGCTCAAGATGGAAATGGAAAAAAGGTGGCCAAAAGTTTATTCATTGGAGGATCTAAAGGATATAGCTAGGAAATGGGAATCAAAAGGTGGTGTAACATCTCTGCATCAGTATCATCAGTTTATGGTTGAATTTCAGGTGGTTCTGGATTATTTGATGAAGTATGAAATTTTATTTCATGATAATGCATCAAAGTATGTTTTTTGGGATGCTATGGGGGAAAAGGTTAAGAAAGATGTTTTGATGGTGCTTATTAATGCAAATTTAATGAAGGATCTCCCAGATGGAGAAACTAGGATTCCTGGTATGGAGGTGCTAAAGAAGGCTATTTTAGAACATCTGGATACTCATAATTCTGTTGATTTGGACTCTGGAAAAGAGTTTTTTCTTGCTCAAGAGATAGAAGAGGGTGGTATAGAAGAATCAGCTTCTGTTGAATTTTTGAAATCAGCCATTCCTGAAGATTTTGTCCAGCCTGAAGATATTATTTTTGTTAACAATTCTGTTGGGAAAGAAGAGATTTTTGAAGATGAAGATATTGTTGACATTAATGACAAAATTTTGGATGATGGGGATAATTTTGTGTTGAATGATTCGAAATCGGATTTAGATGATTTTTTGCCTCAGGTTTTGTCTTCAGAAGCAGAGACTGTCTGCAATGAAGATATGGATATGGTGGATTTGTTAAAATCTCAGGGAGAGATTGTTAAGGAGGATATTGTTTTCCCTGCACTAATAAAGAGTGTAGTGGCATTTGATAATAGAGTGCATAAATTGGATGCACTCATATTTTGGAAAAGGGTTGTTTATTTTTTATGTCCAATGGTAGGACAAATTATGGGGGTTTATTTTTGGGTTTTATGGAATTGGTGGATAAGCCCTTGGGGCAAAATTATGGATTATCTCCAGGGGATATCAAGAATTTAATTCCTCCAAAATGAGGATAAACTACCTAACTGGGCTGAAATTTTCTTTTATCGTTATGTCTTCAATTTATTCAGGATTCAAATTATTATGGATGCCCACATTTTTTGGGGTAGCAAGGGCTGATCACTCTAATGTTTTAATCTCTCCTCAGGATGAGATCCAGGATTGCAATAGGTCAGCTCACTTGGAGATAATTCAAGTGTATTCTCAATTATTTTCTGTTAATATTACTTTGGAGTGCAAATACGTTATGGACTTTTCTATATGTTTATTGGATTTACCCTGTTTTTCTATTAAATTTAAAAATGGTGAAAAAGGCAAAATGGGCCAAATTAGGTTGGATAAAAATTGGAAGGGTATGTTTTATGACCTCCAGAAAGAGGGAAAACTGCAAATATCACAACAAAATCCAATAAAAAATCTCGGTATAATTAAAACACAAAAAAATAATTTTTGTGAAAATTCAATTCCGGTCCTCCAGCAAGAGGTTAAACTGCCAACTTTCTTTACGGGCAATTTACTGTTGGATAAGGGAAGCAAAGGTGTTGGAAAATCTGTTTATAAATTAGACGAGGGAAAAGAGAAAAGGGTAAAATTTAAAAATGAAAGAAAATATTTTTCTAATTTTTCTTATTCTGATTCTGATGATGAAGAAGATTTATTTGATGAAATTTTTAATGGCGATACAAAAGTAAATGTTTTACCTCAAGTTTATTTAGATGTGGACGCAGCCAAATATAAGAAAGTAGCAAATAAAGCTCGACCTATTAATGAACCACTACCTGCCAAATTAAATCCACCCTTGAGAAGACCAAGGTTATTAAGAAATCCTTATGAAAGTCCCTTGGTAAAGAATCCGCCTGAATTTTCTGAGACGTCAAGAATCACTTTTGAGAGACTGGGTGTTGTTAATTTTGGACCTGATGGTTGGTTGCCTGGAGAAGAGAAGTTGTTGTTGTTGGATGTGATATTCAAGCGAGAGAAGGCCATTGCTTTTGTAGAAGAGGAGAGGGGTGTGTTGAAGCATTCCTATGGGGAGCCTTACAAGATTCCTGTGGTATGTCATGAACCGTGGCAGCAGAAACCGATTCCTATTCCGGCTGCATTAAAAGAAGCCTATATTGAAGTTGTCAGAGAACGGATACGCACTGGACTGTATGAGCAATCATCGTCAAGTTATTCTAGTCCGGTATTTTGTATCAAGAAACCGAATGGAAAACTTAGAGTTGTTCATGATCTTAGGGAATTAAATAGGGTTACAATAAAGGATGCTGGAATACTGCCTAGTGCTGAGGATTTTGTTGAAGCGTTTTCAGGGAGAGTGTGTTATGATTTGGGAGATATTATGGGTGGATATGATGAGAGAGAGTTACATCCGGACTCAAGACCTCTCACTACATTCGATACGCCACTAGGACATTTACAGTTAACAAGATTACCTCAAGGAGCGAAAAATTCGGTTGCAGTTTATCAAGCTCAGATGGCTTGGATCCTTCAAGACGAAATTCCACAATATGCTGGAATCTTTATAGATGATGGAGGAATTAAGGGACCAACAACTGACTATGATAGCCAGGTGTTGGAAGAGAATTCTGGGATACGCAAATTCATTTGGGAGTTTGAAATTACATTAGAAAGAATCTTGTTTCGAATTGAAGAGGCTGGTTTAACTATTTCAGGTTCAACATTTTCATTTTGTGTGCCAGCCTTAGAAATATTAGGGGGTATCAATGTTCAGGGATCCGCAATTAGGGATCAGGAATTTTTTTTCCCGGGATCAGACATTATTAATTGCGGAAGATTCTTATCCACTAGCCCTGGGGCTAGTGGATAAGAAATCCACGATAATGCATTATCCCGCCTCTTATACCCCAATTTCCATTCCTAATTCCTGATCCCAAACTCATCTCATCCATGATGGATTTTCAAGAAAGTCACATGACTCATAATTGCTGATGCCATCCTTAAGTCCTTCCTCACTCTATGCTACTTAATTTTGGTGGTGAACACTTAAGTTTTTTTTCTATCTACACACCCCAACTGCACATTTGGCGGTGAATTCCCACTTCCCTCATCACTTAACCCTTCCACCGGCAACAATGAAACACCTCTCTACTAGGAAGCTACTTCACTCAACAATGAATGCTATCACTTTTCTTTTAGTTCTTTACTATAAATCTGACTCTGATTTGGAAGATGCTTTAGCTTATATGTGTTTTCTTTCCAAAAAGCGTTACATCATCACCAGGGGGCCAAATCTTTATCATGATCCCCGATATGATCTGGCCTCCATTCTCAACATTCCTCATTTAAACTTCACACAACTTTTTAGAACTTCTCCCAATTCTTTCTTCAAACTTTATCAACTCATCTCCGATCATCCTATCTTCCATAACAATTCTCATAACAAACAGCGTAATCCTGCCATCCAACTTGCTGTTGCTCTATGTTGCTTTGGCTCAAATGGAAATGGTGCTGCCGTAAGACTTTTGGATAATCTCTTTAACATAGGATATGGTACCGTGATATTATACACCAAGCGCTGTATGATTACTATCCTTTCCCTCAAGTCTCAAACTCTTGCTTGGCCAACTCCAGAACAGCGACTTGAATCCTCTCAAGTAATGCAAGCTGAAGGTTTCCCTGGCTGTATAGGTTTTGTTGATGGCACAACCATCCCTTTGAGTCAAAAGCCTGCTCATGATGGCAACCATTATTTTGATCGCAAAAAAAGGTTTCTTAAAAATCTTCTCCAAGTTCTCATCTTTCACAATCTAACTTTTAATCTTCTTTCTAGATACTCTATTGCCGTTCAACTTGTATGCGATGTCAATAAAAAATTTATTGCTTTTCACAGTGGCTGCCCTGGATCATGTCATGACTCTTCCGTCTTCCAAAGAATGAGGATTTCTCAATCCCCTGAATCATACTTTGACGAATCTCAGTACCTCCTTGCAGACTCAGCATATGCAAGTGGAAAGTACATTCTACCTGCTTTCCGTGGTGCAACTTCAGAAAATGACCCCAAAACTAAATTTAATTATCACCTTGCACAATCAAGAGTACAAATTGAACATGCTATAGGTATTTTAAAGGGACGATTTTCTAGTCTTCGGGAGCTCAGAATCCAATTTCAAAAAAAATTGTAGATCAAAACTGCAAATCATTGGATCTTGACTTGCGTAATACTCCACAATATTCTAGCTGATTTAAAGGATGAGTGGAATGATCTTTATGAAGAAGAGGATCCTGAACCACCACTGGCACTCCCCTCCCTTGATTCACAAATCATTCAATCAACCGGCATATGCCCCATTATAATGCCAATTACTCTTCAACATTTCTCTTCACCCTTTTAATTTTTAATTTTTATGTTTTCATACTTTCCAAATGTCCTCTTTGTGTACTTTAATCACTTGGTTTTGTATTTTGGTTTGTTGCATATTCATTTTTTTTTGAATTTACGGTGAATATCTTTTTTTTGGATGGCTCATTGGTTTTCTTTCACTTCCTCAACATGAAATCGCATATTTTCTTATATCGCATATTTTGTCAGTGATTTTTTTTTCATTCATCACTCATATCCTTTTCATCCTCTCCTCAAACATCCCTCAAATATTTTGGTTGCATTTATTTTCTCAACTCAACTCACCAGGTAGGTCATTTTTTTTCTTTTTTCATGGTTTTTTATTTGCTAATCATGATTTTTTTTTTTGCTTTTTTTTTGCTTTTTTTTTGGTTTTTTTGTTTTTTTGTAAGTGCTTCTATTATTTTTGTTCTAGGGTAAACTAATTTTTGTTTTGCTTTTTTCTCTTTTTTATCTTTTTATTTTTTTGTTTTTTTTTCTCTCCTTCACCTCTCTTTATGATCCTCAAGGCCCCCCTTTTTCCCTCTCTTTACCTGTCTCTGACCCCCTTTTTACCCCCTTTTTAGCTGCCTCAAATCCCCCCTTTCCCCCCTCTTTAGGTCCCTCATCACCCCCTTTCCCCTCTTTTTAGGTGCTTCAATACTCCCCCCTTCCCCTCTCTTTATGTCCCTCAACCCCCCCCCTTCACCTCTCTTTTGGCGCCTAACCCCCCCCTTCACCTCTCTTTACCCACATCAAACCCCCCCTTTCCCTCTCTTTAGGCGCCTCAAACACCCCCCCTTCCCCCCCTTCTACTCACTTTACCCCCCTACCTAATCATTATACCCTCCTCTACCCCCCCCCCTTTTTATTAACGAACGATCGTTATAGATCGTTCGTTAACATGGAGGTGGGGGGGGTGGGTGTTGGGGAAAGGGTTTGGGAGGGGGTAAGGAGATTGGAAGGGGGGGTTTGAGGTACCTAAGGAGAGGGGAATGGAGGGGGTTTGAGGTGCCTAAGGAGAGGGGAATGGGGGGGGTTTGAGGCGCCTAAGGAGAGGGGAATGGGGGGGGTTTGAGGCGCCTAAGGTGAGGGGAATGGGGGGGTTTGAGGGAGATAAAGAGGGGGGAATGGGGGGGTTTGAGGCAGCTAATGAGGGGGGAAGGAGGGTGATGAGGGACCTAAAGAGGGGGAAAAGGGGGGTATTTCAGGGGGATTTTGAGGCAGGCAAGGAGAGCATTTGAGGGGGAAAAGGGGACTTTAATGGGAGATAAAGATGGGTTACTAACTTTCAAATAAAGATACTAACAAATTTTTGTTTGTAATTTTGATTATTTTTTTTATTTTTTTTGCAGTAATATAGAAAAAAAAAAAAATTCTTGCTGATAAGGACTGTCCCTTTTATTTACAAAACAAAAAAGGTTTATAATTTTATTTTTATTTTTTCTATAATTAATTTTTGTGATTTTGATTTTAATTAAATAATTTTTTTATTTTTTATTTTGATTTTACTGATTTTTTTTTTCATGATCTTGTGAGAAGGTTTTTAATAACCAATCTTCAGGTTCACTTTTAATTTTTTTTTTTTTTGTGTTTTAATTCTTAATGAAATTTTCTTTTTTGAATGAATTTAATTATTAATTTTTTTTAATAGGATTTTGCTTTGATTGTGTTTTTTAAAATAAAACCTCAGGTTTTTTTTTATAATTTTTTTTTTTGGAAAAATTTTTACTGATTTTTTGGTTTTTTTTTCAATTTTATTTTTAAAATAAAAAAACAGCTTTTTTTATTATTAGGTTGGAATTTTTTTTAAAAAAAATTTGAGTTAAAATTTTATTGACAATTAATTTTTTTTTCAGATCAAAAAAATGTCTTCTTCTTCTGATTCACCCCTTACTTCTCTCTTATCTTCATCTTTATCTTCTTTATCATCTTCATCTTTATTATCTCTATCATCTTCTTTGAAATCAACTTCCATACAATCATCTTCCAAATCATCAAAAAAAATTAAAGATAATCAGTCTCATCACAAGAAAAGATATTTAAAAAAAAAGTCTCTCTGCGAAAGTTATTTTCGTCATATCCCAAACATTTTTTTTTATAAAACTAAAGTAGATAAAAAAAATCAATATCTGAAAAAATTACTAGAAGATATCAAATATCTAACAGAATTTGGAGATGATCGAGTTGTTGCAGTTATCAGCAATGCTTTTAAGCCTCAATTCATTTTGGAAGTTCATTCATTCAATGGTGTAAAAGATGAAGCTTTTAATCAACTATCCGATCTTATCATAACTCTTTATCAAATGGCTTTTGTTCGATTACCTATAAGGAATAAGAATTTGTTGGGTGGTATCATGATTGGTTTTGGTTGGAGACCTGGTTTTGTCAAAGGATATTCTCTTGGTATGTCTAATAATTTTTGTTCCATTCTTAATATCATTTCACTTATTTCAATTATATAGGTATATATTCATTTCTCAATAATATCACTAAAGCACAAAAAGATGAAGATTTTCACTTATGGGACACTCTACCCTACTTTAATTCTTTTCTTGCTCTTCGACTCAAAAAGCTCTGTAATAAGGCATTTGAAAAAAATCATGAACTTGCAACCAAAGTTGGAATACCGAATTGGTGTGACTCTGAATGGGAAGATATCAGCCACGAATATCTTTTATTTTCTAATGTTATTATCACTCATTCTGGATTCCACAATAGGATTCATATCGATAGGAATGATGCCAATTTTCTTACTTTTGGAATATTCTCATATATCAATTCGATAACTGGCCACCCAATACCATCTCCAGCTAAAATAAAAGGACATGGTTTATATTTTCCAGACCACCGGTGCATCATTGATTTTGGTTTGGGAAATGGTATCATTGAAACTATTTGGAATTCTTCTAAGGATAATCATCAAACGACCAAAGCTCCTCCTGGTTTGAAATCCTGTCAAGATTTCACTCATTTCGGTTGCTCATTTCAAATCAGTAATAAGTTGATACAAAGAATCAATAAGGTAAAGAAAGAAGGTAAAGTTATTTGATTTAAAAAAACTTTATCTAGATCCAAAAAGTATGGGGATTAGAGTTGTCATCGAAAATTTTATATTTTTTCGTAAATTTTTAATAAATATTTTTTATATATCAATTTTCTCAAATAATGTGATGAGCCATCGACCTTGTGTTGTATAACAGGTAATCATGATAAAATTTATTTGTTTCATGGGGTTCCTCTTTCCTATACCTGTAGAAAGTCCCAAACTTATGTTTCTTGACTTGGTCTGCATTTTGGCTTGAGGGATTGTCATTACTTTAAACTAGGGAAATTGATATATATTAGATATTTATTTAATAATTTATGTAATTATATTAAATTTAGATGACTTCCACCCCTTAATTCAATAAAATGCAGGGGAGGGTATTGCCAAATTTTCAAATCTGACATGTGAAATTGATGACTTAGAAAAATTTTGGTGATACCCACCCCTTGCTTCAATAAAATGCAGGGGAGAGTATTGCCAATTTTTTTAAACAGATATAGAATTTTTTTGACTTGTAAATATTTTTGTGATACCCGTCCCTTACTTCAATAAAATCCATGGGGGGTTGTGCCAAAATTTTTTATAAGACTTGTGAAATTCTTGACATGTAAGAATTTTTAGGATACCGGTAAAATGCAGGGGGTAGTAAAGCCAAATTTTCATATAAAACTTTCAAGATTCATGACATGAAAGAATTTTTGTGATACCCACCCCTTACTTCAAAAAAATCCAGGGGTGGGGGATTGTCAAATTTTCAAAGGAGACTTGAAAATTTTATTTAAAAAAAGAATATTTATCATTAAAATACGATATTTCAAGAAATACAGAAAATAATTGTAAAATTTATGTACAAATAAATATGAACACATGAAGTGTGAAAGAAATAAAAGAAACTAGTCAACAAAAAATTTCATTAAATGTTCTATTTCTTCAACAGATTTGTTTTCTTTAATGCATTCGATCAAGAAATCTTTCTTTTTAGAACTTTCTTGGAGATCATGCTTATACTTCATCTGTTCCATTAAGTTTTGATGCTCGAGTGTTTTTTCCTCTTTTTTGGATTTTTCAATACTAAGAGTTAACTCAAACTTCTTCTCCTCCAAATCTTGGGCCCTACCATCCTTCTGTAAAGAGAGCTCAAACTTCTTCTCCTCCAAATCTTGGATCCGATCATCCTTCCGTAAGGAGAGCTCATACTTCCTCTCTTCCAAATCTTGTACTCTGTCATCCCTCCTTAAAGAGAGCTCGTATTTCTTCTTTTCAAAGCTCAGTGTCTCTTTAGCAATTTCCACTTGTTCTAGAGTGAGAATAAAAATTAACATAAAGTAGAAGAAAAGCAGAGTAAAGTAATAAGAGGTATGATATCACTTACCAGCATCACGTTTCTCTAAAAACTGTTCCATCGAAGAAAAAGGTGTTTGTGATGAAGTATCACTTTTTTGTCTTCTTTGGGAGAGGAAATTTAGACTAGTTGAAGCCCTTCTCTTTTTGTTCAATGTAGAATTTTCCTCCTCATCATTGTCACTAGCTTCAGACTCAGTTGATTGAGGATCCTGGGTTTGTTCATCAGCCTTTTAAGAAATAAGAAAAATATAAGTAAATGAAAAAATAGAATTGATAAGATAAAAGAAACAGACCTGAGTTAGATTGGGTTGGGTTAAATCGCCAATAGGATCAATAGCAAAGCTATCTAGATTCGTAGAATTTAGAAGAGGGGAGGCTTGAGTGGAGGAAGAGGATGGGAAAAGATTTGCTTCGACATCATGTTCGGAGATAGGATCTTCTCCATCCAACATGTTTACAGGATTAACATTGGCTCACTCTCCAAAAATTGCATCCATCTCTTTAAAGTAAGGACATAAAGAATCAAGTTTATTGTCTATGGATTTTATACCCTTAGTTATATCAATGTCAGTAACCCCAAAACCAGTGGAAGATGAAAGAGCCTTTGCCTTCTTGTATTTTGCTCGATAATGCTTGAAGCGTTCAGACATCTGTTTAGGCAAAAGATCAATCCTTCCCATGGTCTTATTGCGTAATTCATTTGCCATTAGAAGATAGCCATTAACTTTTGATGTGGGGGGCCGTCCTACTTTAGTGGCATACTCAGTACCAAAACAAGAATCATAGTTAGATTTGGTTTTCAGCCAGTTGATAAGAATGAGATGATCATCTTTTTTTAATTGAACAGTCTTTGATTTCTTGGCTGAGCGGGGAAAAGAGGAAGTAGTGGGAATTGAAGAACAACTGGGTGATGGCTGCCTTTGAGAAGATCTAAGATGACGAGGCATGTTATTATAAATGAAGATGAAAAGGAGCAGAAACAAGCAGATGAGATAGCGAGATGAAAAGGAGAAGAATCAAATAGATGAAATGGGGAGAAATTCTGAGCGGATAGAATGAACAGGATGGGATGAGAATGGAAGTGCGCAGCAAGGTAGAAGGCTGGGATATCCAGAAAGTTGTCCAAGATGTGGTTATGGAAAATTGAGTAAATAAATGTCGGATAAGAGGTGAACATTGACACGTAAAGTGTCTAATAACCCAATTATTAGCAAAAATAATTGCGGAAGATAATTGGGGTATGCAGATTATTTTCCGCAATTAATTTAATTGCGGATTGGTCAACATTGATACCCCCTATTAAGCCATGTGGTATGTAGGGAGGGTAGGATTATGTCCAAGAAGAAAGTTAAAAAAATACAGTCCTGGCCAAGACCCAAGAATACGACCAAAGTTAGAGGGTTTTTAGGCGTTTGTGTATATGTTAAAATGTTTAACAAGGACATTTCTTCATTGGCAGGTCCATTGAGACGGTTAACAAGAAAGGATGCAGACTGGGAGTGGGATGAAGAGTGTGAGAAGGCGTTTGTGAAGTTGAAGGAGGTTGTGGGGAAGGATTTAGTCCTGCACAAGTTGGATTATGGAAAAGATGATGGCAGAATTTATTTAGCAGTTGATTCAAGTCAGGTTGCAGCTGGGGCGGTTTTGTCTCAGATGGATAAAGCTGGTTACATCAGGCCAGTTAGGTATGAATCTGTAGTATTTACTGAGGTCAAATCATGATATTCTCAACCAAAATTGGAATTATGTGGTGTGGCGAAAATACTGAAGAAACTTCAGCATATTTTGTGGGGGCAACATTTTGAGTTGCAAGTGGATGGGAAATCGTTAATCCAGATGATTAATTCCCCGAGTTTACCGAATGCACCCATGACGAGATGGGTAGCTTTTATTCAACATTTTTTATTTGATTTAGTTCATAAGCCTGGCAAGACTTTTACTATGCCAGATGGTTTATCAAGGAGACCACCCACTGAAGAAGATTCAGACTCAGAAGAGTTCGATGAAGATATACCTATTATCAAAGCCAGCACTAAAGGAGCTGAAGACTTTCCATACCTCCCCCATAAGGTTAAACTGGCAGGATTATTATGTTTATATTATGGTGATGATGACCTCCACCAAGAGGATAAACTGGAAAATAGTTTTTATGTTAATAAAGGTGTTGGAAAAGGTGTAGATAAATTCTGTAGAAAGGAGGTAGAAGAAGATGTGGTGTATGTAGAGGAATATGGATTGGTAGTGTGGGATAGTAGTAAATTAAGGAATGGTGTATATGTTGGAGAATTAGAGAATTTATATAAAAGGGTGGATAAAGAGAAAGAGGTATTTTTGAATATGGTTTACGAAGGATCCAAATGTTCAGAAGAAAAACGTCAACATAGCTCGATTAAAGATTTATTTAGGGTTCAACGATTATTGGCTCATTCATGTGCAGGTGATATTGGTGATAGAGAAGTCCCTATTGATGTTATATTAATTGATTTTCAAGATGAAGTCTGGGGTCAGACTGGTTTTTATTTTTTGTTAGTCAAATATTTATTGACTTTAGAGAGGCCAGAAGATTGTGAAGACAATGAATGGGTGGCTATCAAGAGGAAGTCATCTATGTTTTACCTATCTGGTCGACATTTAATGAGGAGAAGGTATCCAAATCCTCAAGTAGTTATAACTCAACAGAAGGGGCATGAATTAGTTTTGAAATCACTGCATGAAGATCTCCGGCATGGAGGCGTTAGAGAAACGTTTAGAAGAATTTCTGATTGATTTTGGTGGCCTAGCATGAAGATGGCTATTAAACAGTGGGTTCAGTCATGCAAAGATTGTCAAAGACGAAGTTATTTAAGGCCAAAAGAACCTGGACGCGCGACCGGTGAATATACACTCTTTGGGAGAGTTAGTTTAGATGCCGTTCATATAAATGAGGGATGGTATAAATATTTAATTGTGGCCAGAGATGATTTATCTGGTTGGGTAGAGGCAGCGCCTCTTATTAATTTAACTGCCAAAAATGTGGCAGAATTTTTGTTGAATAATTGGGTATATAGGTATGGGGTGATGAAGTTGGTGACGGTAGATGGAGGTCCTGAATTTGGGACAGAGTTTAAAGAGGCCGTATTGAAAGTTGGATCAAAGGTTAGGGTAGCAACCCCATACTATCCTGAATCTGAAGGCATGGTTGAAAGAGGGCATCAAGTTATTAAGGATGCTTTAGTTAAAATGTGTGGGACAAGTGCCGAAAAGTGGAGGCACTATTTACCTTTAGTTTTATTTGCTGATCGAATCACTGCCAAAAGGATGACTGGATTTTCACCTTATGAACTTGTATTTGGACAGAAAGAAGTTTTACTGGTTGATTTAGAAGCTGAATCATATCTTGGAGTTGACTGGGTCATGGGCAAAACTACTGATGAATTATTGTGTGCAAGAATGATGCAGCTAGAAAAGAAAGAAGAATATTTAGAAAAGGCATATTTGCGGATGATGAAGATCCGAAATCAATCAGTTAGATATTGGGATGAGCGGTTGGCACATCGATTAAGGAAACCTTTGAACCCAGGTGATATGGTCCTGGTGTATAATAGAAGTCTAGAGAGTCAATGGGGGAAAATGTTTGCAGATAGGTGGAATGGACCGTATAAAGTTAAGGAGCAAGTTTCTGGAGGTTCATATGTGCTAGAAGAGTTGGATGGAGTAGTATTGAAGAGGGTAGTGGCCGATCAAGTGAAACAGCTCTATCCTAGAGGCACCAGGAGTGCCTAAGTCTCCCTCCGCAATGAGGATAAACTATGATGTTTATAAAAATCTTATTATCCTCCGCAATGAGGATAAACTATGACAATTATCAAATTTTATCATCCTCCGCAATGAGGATAAACTATGATATCAACAAAATTTTATGGATCCCTCCGCAATGAGGATAAACTATGATGTTTATAAAAATCTTATCAACCTCCGCAACAAGGATAAACTATTTTCTTTTTATCAAAAATACTTTACTGTCGTTACACTGCATATGGGCAATGAATTTGTAATGAAACTTAACGAAATGCAAGAAAACCTTCTTTGAAATTTTCAAAATTTAAAATTCTTAAAATATGGGTGAAGATAGTGTTGGAAAATTTTAAAAATTTATTGGAAGAAGTTTTCACTGGGGAACCTTCTTAATTTAATATTGGCAAGTGTGGGGGTAATTGATGGGCTGGCTGCTCTATACACAATTACCCCATAATGTTTGTTTCCAAAATTTTCCCTGTTTCTAGTTGAATCCTGGCTTTGTCTTTTAATTATAGGAAGTCCAATAAGACTATAAACTGGAACGAATCAAGAAACACCGTTCTCAATGCCGGATTCAAGATTTTTTTATATTTTTTGATTTTGATTTTTTATGTTAGATTGTGATTTCTTTATTTTAAATATATATTATGAATTATTGCAAAGGTGATGCTCACTGGTGGTCTCTAATCATTTTTATAAATTGGAGGGTGCCCACCCAGTGATCATCATTATAAAATTATCTTCTAAAAACTTTCATTTATTTTCTTTTCTTTTCAATTTCTCAAAATTGTGTAACCACATCAAGTTGCACTTGGATGTGGGTATGATGTCGAGGGTACGTGTCAGCCAGGCTATTCCAGGAGTCCAGTAAATGATATGTAGCTTATAAAACCTGAAAGAGTGGGTAAGAATTGTATTTAATGAATATAAATTATTATTTTATTGCATAATAAAATTATATAAGTATTTTATTATATACAAGTGTTATATTAATTTTATTGATTATATAAATTTTTATATACATTTAAATTGAACATAATATAATATATTCTACAAATAATTGCGCATTTTTATGTTACTTAGTAATTATAAATTTATATTTAATTAATTGAAAAAACGTATATTATAATTATAAGCGTAAAATTGACTTATAATATATGTAAATTAATTATTTAAATTTATATATTAAATAACACCTTTCATATAATACTAATCAGTAATTAATGACGCTTCTTTTGACCCTTAATTATGTCAGGAAAAACCAATTAAGTAATTTATACAAAATTGAGATTAATTACATGTTTTGTTGCGTCAAAGTATTTTTTGTTTCACTTAAAATATCCTTAAATCAGACTGTACCATCTGTTTGGAATTATTTTTCCCATAGTTCCTATGTTCCAATCTTGTTTAGTAATTCACTATTTTTACTTACTGATTTGGGAATTAATGGCGGGAAAATTGAATTCTTAATTGGGGTTTTAATTATTTGTTTCATGTTTTTCTCTACATTGTTATGTTTCATTTACTCTTTGATATATTTGTTTTATTCTATTCTAACTATTGTATTTACAAACATAGTGGCGCTTCAGAGGACCCATTGCCTATAAAAGGGCCTTGGATAATCCCCTGTAGCATCATCACTTATTATACACTCCACAAATTAAATACTATTTTACTAAGTTTATATTTTTTTATTAGTAATACAATTCTAATTAAAATTCTATATAAAAATTTAAAGGTTGCTTTAAGTCTGATAGTAATTAAAAGTGTTTGCCGCGCAGAACCCTTACATTAAATAGTATTATTATTAATAAATCCTAAGTTTTTGTCATCTCTCAAAGTTGCTCGCCGTTGTTTTCCTTTTAAATAAATTAAATATTTTATTTTAATTTATTTCTTTTATTTTTCCCTTGTCCTCCTCCTTCTCTCCTCCTTCTCTCCTCTTTTCCTTACCTTCTTCTAGACAACTGACCGACAGTATGGCTCATCAAATGGCCGGGGTGCATCTTTTAAAAATTTTATTTTGAAATTTTTTTTATTATTACTTTTTTTATCTTTCTTTTCACATTCGTTTATCTTTCTTTAAAAATTAAAGTTAAAATTTTATTTCAAAACTATCTTTTCTAAGATCATTTATTTTAAATTAAAAAAAAATTAAAATTAAAATTAAAATAAATAAAATAAAATAAATAAAATAAAAAATAATACACCACACAATATGGGGGGCGGACTTGCTAGTGAGTCCGCAACCTTGGACCCAAACTCACCACAGGTTGAACACACATTGAGCTATTGATAAAGGAACCATACAATCAGGGATGAACACCACTCAGCAGAACAGTTTTAGGTGGGTGTTCAAGTAGAGTTCAGTATGGGTTCAGTATGAGTTCAGTCTGAGTTCCATCTGAGTTCCATCTGAGTTCAGGTTGAGGACTTGCTAGCAAGTCCACCCCCTATATTGCGTAGTGATAATAATAAAATAAAATATAAAAATAAAATAAAAATAAAAAAAATAAAATAAAAAAAAATAATTATAAAATAAAAATAAAATAATAAAATAAAAAAAAATTAATTAATTAAATTAAAATTATTATTATATTTCTTAGTTTTATTTTTTTTTAGTTTTCATTCTTTTTAGTTTTATTCATTTAGTTTAGACAGGAAACAGGGTCTAGGGGAGCTCAAAACCTATGGGATTTTACTTCAAGATATCTGTTAGTCCTCCAAGACTTTAAACTGGCTAATTTTCAAGACTTTCATTAAGGATATTTTTCTTTATCTTGACATCTGTTAGTCCTCCAAGACTTTAAACTGGCTACTGTTCAAGACTTTCCTTAAGGTTTTTTTTTTATTTTTTTATACAAATTTTTGAGCTGTTAGTCCTCCAAGACTTTAAACTGGCTAATTTTCAAGACTGTCATTAAAGATTTATATTGGAGCTGTTAGTCCTTCAAGACTTTAAACTGAAATTCTAGGACGTTCAAGATTTTATGGATATTTTTGGAGAAGGGCTCAAGGATGGAGAAGTTGTTAGGTCCACCAAGACCTTAAACTGGACTATTATGAAGTTGTTAGGTCCACCAAGACCTTAAACTGGACTATTATCAAGTTGTTGGGTCCACCATGACCTTAAACTGGATTTCTTATCGATCAAATGTTTGGTCCACCATGACTTTAAACTGGTAGTTCATTCATTGTTTTAGTCCACTATGACTTTAAACTGGAAAATTAATATCTGCAGGATAATTCAACATTCATTGGTCCACTATGGCCTTATACTGGATTACTTGTCGATCAAATGTTTGGTCCACTATGACATTAAACTGGATTATCAAATTTATTCAATCTTTGGTCAAACCTAGGCCTTACTTAGGAATATTTCACGTTATTTATGCACTTAAACAATCTTTGGTCCACCAAGACCATAAACTGGCAATCGATTATATGTTTGGTCTACCAAGAATTTAAACTGGAATGTCAATCTTGTTTGGTTAACTCAATTCAATCTTTTAATTCATCACTGTCCACTAAGACTCTAAACTGGTTATTCAATTATTTCTGGAATTGGGTGCTGATAAGCTTTAGGAGGTTAAAATTTTAGGTGGTGATGATGCTAAGGAAAGCATAATGGTTAACTAGGTGAAATTTGTGGCGCTTTAACATGGTCTAAAGTTAATATTATTAATGGAAGCCTGGCAAAAGTATTTTATGGGTTTGCTGTATAGAAAAGTTTGAAAATTGTGATGAAGGAATCAGAAGTTAGGATGGTAGTCGGATTTTAGGGAATGATTTTTTTTAGTGCCTCATTGTTAGGCCATTTTTGGTGTGAAGCTTGGAGGACCTTATGGCGAGATTGGAATCATAGAATTCAGCTCAGTGGGGGGCCCTATGAGATTGGAATCAGGAGTATTCGGCTCATTAGGAAGATCCACTCTCTCAATGCTGTGACATGAAGGAAGACTGGTTAATGGGAGTCTGAAGGGATTCAAACCTTGCTCTCAGAAGTGGAATCATCACAAGATTTATTTTATTTTATGTTATATCAAGCCTGAGAAGAAGAGACAACGTTTTTATTTTAAAAAATTAAAAGAAGACCAGCTAAAACAAATTTATCAAATTATTTTATTAGAAAAGATAATTCTTTTGGAATTTCTCAACCACTTATGCAAAGTTTTAAGAATGGGGACATTCTCAATTGGAGGGAGGATGTGGTAGCCTAAAGTTTAGTATGGCACCTAAGTACATAAATGGAGTTATTACGGCATGCAAGATTGGTGTTATTATTTTTTATAAAAGGGTTTTATTTAATTTATTTGAGTTTTAAATATGAAGAAATTGGTTAAAAGCAAATACCTACGCGAAAACAATTTATTTTACGGAGAAAACTTATTTTTACGGTCTGAAAAGTTTATTAGTGTCAAGTCGAGTTATTCAAGAACCTTGGGAAATTTTTCCAGAATTTTTACTATTTTTCTTATATTTTTAAATGAATTTTAAAGTTTTATAGAAATATTTACGTTTTTAGAAAATACTTAACTTTGATGAATGTTCACGGGGTGATTAGAGCTGCGCAGGCTACGAAAATTAGTTGGGAATGTAAAGGGGAAGTGGCTCTATCATGTGTAATTTTTCTAGATTTTTTATTATAGTTTTAAAGATTCTAATTGAGTCCAGAAGTCTGGACGGACTCCGTATGAGCTCCGGATGGGCTCTGGCTGAGCTCTGGAGGGAAAACTTAGGCACGTGACTAGGTATACTTAAGAGCCTTTCAGAATCGAAATTGGGCAACATACAATCATCATCTTACAATCATCAGACAACATACAGCTTAATCTTTAACCACCACGGTCTCATTTTTATTACTCAACAAATTAAATAAAATTGTAATACCCTTATAACTTTATATTTTATATATAACATTTTAGAAATACTACTCAACAATTTAAATCACACTTCATACAGGGTATCTTTAGAAAGATCTTCATCACTGGGACTTGATTATTGCTGTCTCATAAAATTCAAATTAGTATAAAAACATAAAAGTCAATCTTTTCAGATCATTCACTGGTACACCTTAATTGTTGTTATCAGTATTTCTTTCTCAACAGCCACTTTCTTTAGATCTCAATAAGCGCTAAATATTTTAGAGTTTCATTATTTTTATCAATCAGATCCAAGTAGAATGGTTATCTTAGTGATTTAGAATTCTCATTTTGTTATTTTTATTGGAAGGACGGGGTTTTCCACTAAATCCACATATCTCCTCCGGATTCTGCTTACAGCAAGGCGACTGTAAGAGTTTACCTTACCATAACATATATTGTGGTAGCCTGCCCTGAGATCTAGAGATGTAAAAATCTCTGCGCCCTAAATACTATCAATCAGCTCACAATTTAATGGAAGGGGGTATCTATTCTTGACTTTCAATGCATTTAACCTCCTGAAATCCATTCATGGTCTCAGTATGCCATCATTTTTTCGAGAAAATATTACTGGGGATTCTCAAAGAGATTTTGACTCTGTGATGAACCCATTATTTAGATTTTTATTAATCATCTCTTTCAGTGCTGTTGATTCCAGGATTGACATTGGAATTATGTGGCTAAACTGAGGTGTTGCTACTGGCACTAGATCAATAGAAAAATCAAATGGTTGGTGAGGTGGCAGGGGTTTGACCACTCTGGCTTTGAAAATTGGCAGAAACTTCCAATAGGCTTCAGGTACCACTTATTTGAGGCTTTTTTTGGCTTTAAGGACTGGACTTTGGTTGAAATCTTAGCAGATATGTTCCAATACGTTGTGTCACATTCCAGTTCCCCCTCCAAGCCCTGAAACATAGCATCAAGAGAGAATGTCAGTTAATGCGGAAAGTCTACAGATGATAATGAAACACCAGGAGACTTTCCAGGAGGGGACAGGGGATAAATTCTTTCTCTGCACCATCAACCCTTTCATCATCTACCTTCCCCCATCTTTTTTGTGCCTTCTCCTTTCTTGGTGTGCTTCATTTCCTTTCTGGCCCTCTTTGGAGCTCCCTGTTTATGACCTATCACCAACCTGCTGCTTAGAACCAAGAGGGAGCATCAGTTCTGGAAACAAGTCTACTTATGATAACAAAACATCAGAAAACTTGCTGGGATGGGCCCCTGACCCCTGAAGAGCCCAGGGGGGCAATACTTTAGAACCAGGATCCCCTTTCCTTCCCATCTGAACCTTCTTTTCCTTCAAATAAATTTGTGGGCTATAATGGTCCAGCCATGTTATCCCCAGTACCATTTAATACTGGTCTTTCAGGTTTTTTGCATTTGCCTTGCACTGAAACTCCCTTCCATTGCACCTGAACCTGCAAAAAAAAATCTCTTTTACTTCTCCTCCCCCACCTGTGATCCCTCAAACATAATTAGACATCTAGGGTGGTCCAATTTTTCTTTTCTTACTTTATTTCTCTGTAAGAACTTGTTGAGAATATAACAGTCTGTGGCTCCACAGTCCAATAGGCATCATAAATTTGTTGTAGAATCAAGGGTCATTAAAGGTAAGTTCAGTATAGTACAATTATCATTCACGTCATGTGGCTTACACACTGATAATTCTTCTACTGATTCACCCTATTCATTACCTCTAGTCAGCTCAAGGAGGGCACAATCATCACTCCTGAGCACTGTATTTTACCTGTTCCTTTATTGCACTATCCTCCACCTCACTAATCATTATTCTCCCCCTACACTCCCTTGCCAGATGACCACTATTCCCACATTGGAGGCACAGCCCTCTACTCATATGCCTCTGGTACTCTTCATCAGATAACTTTCTTTTTCCACCAGCAATGTGTGCATTCATTGCATTGATATCCATGGTGTCTGGGTTCCTGGAACTGGTTCCGCTTGATGAGGCATAGGTGCACCACTGACATGCCCAGCTCCAACTATACAATTTTTGATGTGTAAACTTTTTCTTGATTTGGATAGCCAGCTCCATGAGTGCTTGGAAGAAGTTTAGGTGAGGGTGGCTGATTAGGGTATTTCTTATTTTTGATGAGAGCCCATTCCTGAAGTGAAAAATAAACAAACCTTCCCCCCATGTTGTGATGTAGCTGGCATGGCCCTGGAATTTGGACACATACTCTGCAACAGAGCATTTCTGTTGAAATTGGTTGAGAGAATGTTCTGAGGTTGTGGCCACATCAGGGTCACCAAGTGCTAATTAAAATTCTGACATGAACTGACAGAAATCTGTTTCCAACTCACCATTTCCAAGGAGTTCCTTTGTATATGGCCTTGCCCAGCTTTCCGCTTTGTCTGTGAGTTACAAGATTTCAAATCAAATTTTTTATCACTCATCTGGGGACTTATGGGGGTCAAGAAGGACATAAAGATTTACCTGCGATGTGTACTGATCTGCCTGGGGACCTTGCCTTCCATCAAAGATTTCTGGGACATAAATATTTGGGCCTTTAACAAGAAGTGCTGGTGTTGTGGGCCGTGCCTGTTATTAAGCTTCTGTGGTGCTGCAGTATTAGGGCATTTGCACTGCTAGATGTTCCATGAGTCTTTTGTTTTGTTCTTGCAAGCGTACCATTTTCTCTTGCATTGCAGAGAGGGTTGCTGCATCAGGTTGACATGAGGGGTTCATTGTTCTTCAGTAGTGTGCCAATTAAGACTGGAAAAAATTTTACGACCTAAGAAGATAGAATACTACTAGCTCTAACACTAGCCTAAGATGGGACTGACTATGCTGGATACAGCAGCAAGACTAACTAAGACTGACTATGTTTGGAATTCCAAAAGTGAGGGAAGATGGGACTGAATATGCACATTGGCAGTGAGACTAGAAATCTACTAGATTACTAGATAAGCTGTCCAATGAGGAGTGCTCCACAGTGCTTGCCCCATATAACCCCCCATTCAATATACACTCCTCCACCTCTTCACAATGTGTAGTACCCATAGAGCTCCTCCTCCTCACCTCTCAACCAAATCCTAACACTTCAGTCTCAAAAATCCAATCCAAGATGCCTTCATAAATGGCAGACTTTGGGATAGACATGTCAAATTTTTGGTAACATACTTCATGAAACACTTCCTATACTTGCACCATAATCTTAACCACAATTCAGTCCACCAATACACACATTCCCAAAATCCACTGTACATCAGACCCCTTTGCTCCTAAGCCCACATTATCCTGGACTAACTCTCAAATTTATATGTTCATCCATTTCAGAACACATATCCTAATCATCATGCAATTCTCCTTCCAGATTCTCCCAACTCTCTTCCTCTTTACATTTTTTCTGCCCTTTCATCAAGGTATGTTTTTTTCTTTTTCTTCATGGCTTCACATGTTCCTCATTTTTCTCTTTAAGCCCCTTCAAATACTTACCTAAGGTGAGTGGTACCTGATCCTGCTTTTCTTTTTACTGACTTTTTTCTTTTTTTTTCCTTTTTTTGAGGTTTTTTTTTTTTGCCAAATCACTTTGTAAACAACCCCAAAACAATTCTAGACTGTTTCCAAGCACTTTTGGTAAGTTTTATTGTTTTTTTTTGCCTCTGAAACGTGCTGGCGGCATGCCCAGCATATTTCCAAGTGTTTTTACTAGAAATTTTTCTGTTTTTTTTTCAAATAAATTTGGAAACAGTTTCAGAAAATTTCTAGACTGCTTCCAAGAGTTTTGGTAAGTTTTTTGTTTTTTTGTTTTTTGCCTTGGAAATGTGCTGGCAGCATGCCCAGTATATTTCCAAGAAGTTTTAGTAACACATTTTTTTTTGTTTTTTTTTCAAATTGATTTGGAAACAGTACCAGAACATTTCTTGACTGTTTCCAAGAATTTTGGTATGTTTTTTTTGCCTTGGGAACGTGCTGGCTGCATGCCCAGTACATTTCCAAGTGTTTTTACTAACAATTTCTTTCAAATTGATTTTGAAACAGTACCAGAACATTTATAGACTGTTTATGAGCATTTTGGCGAGTTTTTTTTGTTTTTTAACCTTGGAAACGTGCTGGCAGCATGCCCAGCACATTTACAAGCATTTTTACTAACATTTTTTTTACCAAATTGGAAAGATATGAAATGGGTTGATCTGGAAGATTATTATATCTTTTCATCTAATGTTTTTATTACATATGGAGGCTTTCACAACAAGATTCATATGGACAAAAACAATTTTAATTCTCTTACATTTAGGATTTTCACTTATATCAATCCTATTTCTGGACTACCAATTCCTTCACCTGCTAAACTCAAAGGTCATGGATTATAATTTCCTGATCACAAATATATTATTGAATTTGGATTAGAGAATGGTCTGGTGGAAGAAATATTGAACTCTTCACAAGACAACTATCAAACAACTCAAGCTCCTCCTGGGTTAGAATCTTGTGAAACCTTTACTCATTTTGGTTTCTCATTTCAGACCAACCAAAATTTGATAAAGAGGGTAAGTAAAGTGAGGCAAAAAGGTTCAATGAAAAGTAAAGTTACAGGGAGGGAGGCTAAGTATGGTAAATAAAGGATTTCCAAATATTCATTTTTATTTCTTAAATTTATAATTAAATATTCATTAAAGATAATCATCAACTTTATTTAATGGGCCATTGGGCCTTGCTGCTCTATAAAGGTAGTCATTCAAACAATTAATTGATTGGATGAGTTTTCAATACAATTCCATGTCAATGTATTATTTGGCTTTGGCCACATCTGAACTCATTGGCTGTTAGTATTCTGAATGCCATTACATTTACTTGGTTGATTATCTTTTTTGAACAATTTATTTATTCATTTATAAAATAAAAATGAAAATTTGGCAATCCTGACCCCCTCCCAGAGTAAATTTTAGGGGAGGGTATTGCCATTTTTTTCTTTGTGTGATTTGGTTGGAATTTGTTTTTTAAATGTATATACACTTAAAAGACAAAAAAAAATTCCTTTGAAGATTAAAAATGCATGAAAGATGCATTTACTTGCATTTTGAGCAGAAAGTGTGTAATCCAAAAAAAATAAAACTAAGTAGGTCTCAATCCTCAAGATGGTATAAAAAAAGAAAAATTTCAAAATAAAAAAATTAACAGAAATATGAGTGGGGAAGATATAAAAGGCAGTCCCTTCCCCCAAAAAATTTTTGGTAGCTTTCTAGAAAAATTTAAAGATTTCATCTTGACCTTTCTAGTGACATTAAAAAATCTTAGGTAGTCCTTTATAGCTTATCAATATGACATCTCTATTATAATCATCATTTACGTCAAAAGAGCATAGTACAAAATACTATAAGCTTACAAGGGGATACTGCATTCCTTGCACTAATTGTGAAAGGTCCAATTACTATTGTGTTAAAAACACCAGAGTAAAGAGATTCACTTCTGCTTGTGAATGTTTTCAATGGCATCATTTCAAATGTGATTTCCTCAAGCTCAATCTAGATACTCAAGGCTAATTTATGTCTGCTATGTACTGCTCTAATGAGGCAGAAGGAAAGATACTGCAAGATAACATCCAGTATTATCTATCATTGATATCTTTTGGATGGATATGTATGAATTCTGCTAGGCCATTGGATAATACTACTCATACTGAACAAGTAGCTATTGATGATGATGAAGATTCAACAGAAGAAAATATTCAAAGAAAAAGGATAAAGATTAATATTCCAAGTGAGTTTCAGTTATTCTTTTAAAATTTAAAACATATTCCTAAAAAATAAATTTAATTAGTTAAAAAATGGTGTGGTATTCCAGCATTGGCAGAGGCCTTTGTTGGTCTGTTTAGCACTGTCTTTGTATTTCTTAATTGACATTGGTTAAAGAATTAGGTGTTATTTTTGCTTTTATTCAGTGAATATTTGAACTATGGGTATGTGAGTACTACCATTGGATAGCCCCTGGTTTTCTCTATATTTGATTTCTTTTTGATATTTTTCATATTCCAAGTTTTAAGGGGTCATTTATTCACTTTTCATTTCTAAAAGATAGCTGTTTAATTTTGTTTTTGTGTTTCACTGGCTAACCTTAAGTCTTAGGGTTAAGTGCTTAGTACCATTAAGTTGAGCTTATTGAGCTCTATATTTTATGTCTCAAAGCTTTCATAGCTTAATTTTGTGTTTAAAGGGTTTTAGTAGTTGTGGTGGATTTTTCTAAGTATTTTGGGCTTTATTGGAGGTGTTTAGTGGTTTTCTGGCTACAGGGATGTCTGGCCGCCTGCTTGGTTATAAAAGGCTGGGGAGCATTTCTAGAGGGTTTTTATTCAATTTGGCTGTCAAAAGTGCCAAATTAGTTTCTGTGCATGTATTTTTTAGGTGGGGGTCAGTGTGTACATACTGAAAAAGACAGTTTGGGGGAAACCTTAATTATCATAAAACCATCTGGTAATTATATCATTGTTTCTCACTCAGTTTTCACTGTTTTTTGGCCACAATTGGCTGTGTTTGTTGCAAGGTTAGTTCTTCATTTATCTCAACTTTGACAACTGGTTTCTCTGGTGTAGCTTTGCAACCTGAATCAAGTATTATTGCTGTTTTCTGTGCAACAAGTACACAGTGTTTTGTTTTTCTGGTGTGGATCTTTCTGCATTTCAGGTTTCTGGTTCTTTGGTTCACAGTGATCTGCTATTGGCTACTGTCTTGACTTGTAAAGCAGTCAAGAAGTGTGTTGGAAGGGGTATTGTAAAAGTCTCTAATTTACTGTAGAAAATAAATCTCATCTGGTATTTCTCAAAAGGACAGGGATTTTTCTCTCCAGTTTTACTCCAACTCCCTTTGTCAAGGCCTATAGCTAAAACTATAGGATTGTATAAATTTCTGGAGCCCAACGTGGGATTAAAATTTGTTAGCTTTTTAAACTTTCTGTTACTTTTGGACTCTCTTCTGTGGGTGGAGATTGGCTTTCTGGAATCTATTGGACCATGGCTTCTGGACCCTCTTTCTCTAGTGGTGGTAGTGGCACTTTTGGTGCTGCTGAGGATTTTAATCCTCCTGTTTCTGTTAGGCCTTCTTTCAGGATCAAGTCCTGGAAGGGGCCTATGTTTATGGGAAAGGATGTAAAGTTGTTTCTGGAGCCATTTGAGGCTGCTGCAAATGTGGATGGTGCTTCTTACCTGGACATGGTGAAGCAAGTCATCTTCTATATTGGTGACAGGGCTCTGGTGAAGGAGGTTGCTGCTATTGAGGGTCATAGGAGAAAAGATTGGAAAAAGTTGTGTCTACATATGACAGACAGGTGGTGATACAGGTACTCTATGGTGGATCTCAATATGATTCCAAGTGAATGGCAATCTTATGGAGGTGTGGACAAGCTCCATACTTATAGGAAGTTTCTGGCTCAGTTGGAGCCAGTGGTGGATTATTTGGTGGATATCCAGGATTTGGAGAGAGCTGACTGTACAAGGGATATTTTCTGGTCTTCTCTGGCTAGGAATGTCAGGATAAATGTGCTGAAGGAGCTGGAAAGGA
Source organism: Hemileia vastatrix (assembly GCA_030280995.1). Classification (NCBI taxonomy): domain Eukaryota; kingdom Fungi; phylum Basidiomycota; class Pucciniomycetes; order Pucciniales; family Zaghouaniaceae; genus Hemileia; species Hemileia vastatrix. The sequence goes on along the minus strand of JASXTE010000008.1, from coordinate 25,209,899 downwards.
AGGATATAATGAAGATTCTTCCTAATGGGAATCAGAAGTTGCCTGCTCTTTCTGTGGTGAAGGAGTTTGTGGAGGGTCATCTGAAACTGTTGGCAGTGGATTCTTGCCAAGAAGCTAGCACTAAGTATGTTAGTAAGTTCAGTGAAGCTTGTTCTGAAGATGTGGAGGAATCTAGGAAGAAGAAAAGAGTGAACAAATGAAAGGCTCCTGAGAAGCCTAAAGAGGCTGATCCAGAAGTGGAGAAGTCAGCTGATCTGACAAAACAGCTACATATTTTTGTTCAGGAGGATCAGAAGGCCAATAAGGCTCCTTCTCAGCCTAGAGATTATGATAGGAGGGCTGGTAGGAGTGATTCTTAGGTCTGCTCTTATTGCAGCAGGAAGGGCCACAAGTCCAATGATTTTTGGGCACTGAATAGGGATGTGTCTGAAGGGAAGGTAGAATTTTATGGGAAAGTGTTCAAGTTCCCAGATGGTTCTTTTGTGAAGCCTAATGATTGTCAGCCTCCAGTGTACTTAGTGAGGAGGAGACATAATGTCAACTCAAGGAGGCCAAGGTTTGAAGAGTTGCCTAATGAGGCTTCTTCTTCTGGTATAGGCGGATATGATGGTAAGGGCAAGGGAAGGTAGGCTAATAGAGTCTCATTTATATCTTCCTTTGGTGGTTTGGAGTTGTATTCTTGTGATGGCATGTCAAGTGGGGAATGCTTGGCTGGTGTTTATGATGTGGAAGCAGGAAAGGTGGTAAGGCCTAAGAGCAGTTCTCAGGCCCAAAAAAAGCCTAAGGCTTCAAAGGTGGATCCTAAGCTGAGGGCAGCTAGGAAGAAGTACAGCAAAGAGGAGCTGTATAAAATGCAGAAGGGTATAGCTGATATGGGCCCCCCTAGTTTTGGAGAATTGGACATGAATGGTGAGCCAATGCCTATGGATGTTGATTCTGACTCTGAGGAGGATGTATCTTTGGCTTCATTTTCAAAGCCTGCAGGAGTTAGAGGGTGTGGTGAGGGATCTGGTTTGATTCCTGTTGATGGTAAATCTGTTGGTGGTTCAGGTCCTCAAGAATTTTCTAGGACAAAGGTAGTGAAGCAAAGAGCACACTTTGAGAGGCCAGTGGTTTCTGGCCAAGTTATTTATATGGACTCTATCCTGGAAAGGATGAATCAGAGTCAGGTTTACCTTACTTATGGGGAGTTGTATGCTATCAGTCCTGGGTTGGCTGATAGGCAGAAAAAGTTTTTGACCAGGAGAAGGGTTTCTTCTGAGGAGGTAGAATACATTTGTCATTCTGCTGAAAAATTTGGAGAGGGTTTGGAAACTCATTCTCTGCACCTCTGGGTTATGTCAATGTCACTCTGAATGACAGGGAGGCTAGGGCATTGGTGGATTCAGGTTCTCAGATTAACCTGATTTATTTTTTTGAGGCAACTCATTTGGGCCTCCCCATCAAAACAGGTATTGGTGGAAATTTGAGAGGGATTGGTGGCCATGTCACTGAATTGGTTGGAACATCTGAGTTTGAAGAGTTAAATTTTGGTGGAGCCTCAGGGAAGGTTCATTTTTATATTGCCAAAGGAACAGTAAAAGCTGTTTTGGGTGTGCCATTATTGATAAATTTTCAAGCAAGAATTGGCTATCAATTTGATTTGGGAATCAGTTTGGAGTTGACTGGTGAAGATGAAAGGAGGCTTCACATGAGGTTATCATCCCCTGGAGAGGATGGCTGGGAGACCAGGCCTGGTTTGTCTTCAATTTGCAAGTGCATGGACTGTTGTAGGAGAAGAAGAGAAGTGGGTGCAACCTCTGGTTCCTTGAAGTGTGGCCCAGGCTCTAGTGGAAGTCTGTATTTTTTAGATTGATGACGGCTGATCACCCAAGTGCTGAAATCTCTCCCCAAGATGAGGAAATCCCAGGTTTTAGTAGGTAAGCTCCCTTGTAGATATACCAAGTGGATTTTCAACTTACTCTTTTTAATGTTTCTATTCTCTGCAAGTACTCTTCAAGTCTTTTTTCAAGTATTTGTTCTCTCTCCAAATTCTCAATTATTTTTAATTCAAGTTCAAATAAGAAGATTGGTTACATATCTTTATTGAAAGATATGCAGAAAATCTATGGAGTGGTGAGATTGGGGTCTAAAAGTTAGTCCTCCCAATTTAGCACCACTAGGGTTTCTTCTACACCTTTCAAGAACATTACCTTGGCCACGTCTGTGAGCATTGGGGAACCCCTGGTTATTTTTTTGGGATAGAAGAAAACTCAAGAAAAGAAAAAAAATTCAAGATAACTGAATAAAATCAAGAAAAAAATCTAAAGATAATTAAGAAAGAAGAAAAGAAATATTTTTGTAAGATCATCAAGATCAATTTTTGGGCCTCCAGAATGAGGTTAAACTGCACAAAATTTTGAAGAAAGAAGATCATCAAGATCAATTTTTGGGCCTCCAGCATAAGGATAAACTGCACAATTTTAGAAGATTTGATTCAGCAGATGAATCAAGATTTGAAGATTTAGAAGATGGACATAAGGATAAAGATGTGTAATTGCGGAAAAGTTTTGGAGTGGTGAGATTGGGGTCTAAAAGTAAGTCCTCCCAATTTTGCACTGCTAGGGTTTCTTCTACACCTTTCAAAAACATTACCTTGGCCACACATGTGAGCAATGGGGAATTCCTTGGTTTTTGTTCCAGGTCTGGTGGTGAAGATCTCCTGAAGATCCCTCATGTAAAAGGTGAAGCTTCAAAAGTATTAGAAGGAAGCTCAGAAGATTAGGCCTGTCAATGAGCCTATGCCTTTAGGTTTGAATCCTCTGTTGAAGAGACCTCCTTTTTCAAGAGATACCTCCTGTACTCCTCTGGTGAAGAATCCTCCTGATTTTGTGTAAACTGCTAGGGTGACTGTGGAAAGGTTGAAAATTGTTAATTTTGGTCCTTATGGGTGGTTTTCTGATGAGGAAAAGAAGCTGTTGTTGCACGTTATTGTGCTGAGGGAGAAAGCGGTGGCATTTGTTGAAGAGAAAAGGGGTGTGTTAAAACACTCTTATGGGGAACCTTACTTGATTCCTGTGGTTTGTCATGAACCTTGGTAAATCAAACCGATTCCAATTCCAGTTGCTATCAGGGATGATTTTGTAGATATTTTTAGGGAAAGAGTCAGGACTGGCTTATAAAAACAATAAACATCTAGTTACTCAAGTCCGGTTTTCTGAGTAAGGAAGCAGAATGGGAAGCTGAGGGTGGTGCATGATCTTAGAGCCTTGAATAGAGTCACTATCAAGGATGCTGGGATGCTGCCAAGTGCAGAAGATTTTGTGAAATCTTTTTCTGGAAGGGTGTGTTATGCTTTGGGTGATATTATGGGTGGTTATGATGAAAGGGAACTTTACACAGATTCACAGCCACTTACAACTTCTTAGACACCTTTGGGAAGGTTTCAGCTCACTATGTTACCTCAAGGAGCAACTAATTCAGTAGAAGTATATCAAGCACAAATTTCTTGGATTTTACAGGATGAGGTTCCTACTCATGTTGGTATTTATATTAAAGATGGTGAAATAAAAGGACCTTTCACTGATTATGGGAGTGAGGTGCTGAAGGAAAACCCAGTTTTAAGGAGGTTTGTTTGGGAATATTCAATTACTATAGAGATAGTAGTTTTTAGGATTGAAGAGGATAGTTTGACCATTCCTGGGTCAAAGTTTTTCTTTGTGTTCCTGCTCTGGAAATTTTGGGTCATGTGGTATGTAAAGAGAGAAGGATTATGGTAATGAAATAGGTTAATAAAATTTAGTCATGGCCAAGGCCTAAAAATACTACTGAAGTCAGGGGATTTTGGGGGGTTTGTGTGTATGTCAGTATTTTTATTAATGATTTTTCTTTGTTGGATTCACCTTTAAGGAGATTGACCAGGAAAGTTGCAGAGTGTGAAGAGGGTATTCAGAAGTTGAAAATGGTAGTGGGTGAAGATATTTTCTTCACAAGTTGGATTATGGTGTGGGAGCTCGAAAAATTTATCTGGAAGTGGACTCAAGTTATATTGCTGCTGGTGCTTTTTTGTCTCAGGAAGATAAAGCTGGGAGGGCCAGGCTAGTAAGTTATGAGTCTGTGGTATTTAATGAGGTGGAATCTAAAGTTTCTCAACCTGAGTTGGAGTTGTGTGGTGTAGCAAAAATTTTGAAGAAGCTGAAAACTGTTTTGTGGGGGCAGAATTTTGAGCTGCAGATGGATGAAAAATCTCTGGTTCCAATGATAAACACACCTAGTCTTCCGAATTCTCCTATGACTAGGTGGGTGGCATTTATTCAGCATTTTTCTTTTGTACTGGTGCACAAATTTTTAAAAACTTTTACAGTGCCTGATGGATTATCAAAGAGACCACCCAAAGATGAAGATTCTGATTCTGAAGGATTTGATGAAGATGTTCCAGTGGTTAGGGCTAGCACAAAGGGTTTTGAAGATTTTTCTCTCTTCCCCCATGAGGCTAAACTGGAAGATTGTTATCTCCTTCCCCAAGAGGTTAAACTGGCTGGTTCTGATCTTGATTCTGGTTATCTGAATGTTTTTGTTGATGAAAATGGGGCTGTTGTTTGTGATGGCTTAAAATTGGAAAATAGTTTTTTTGTTAGTGAACTGGATTCTCTTAAGATTCAGTGGAAGAAAAAGGATGTACCAAAATTTAGGGATTGGTGTCCTGGATGGGCCGGTTGCATTGCTCATGTGTACACTGGTGATTTTGATGATATTTTTGTACCCTTGGATATTTTTTTGTTGGATTTTGAAGATGAGACCTGGGGTCAAACTAGGTTTTATTTTATTATGGTTGAATATCTGCTAACCTTGGAGAGGCCAGATATTTGTGATGATGATTCTTGGGTGGCAATCAAGAAGAAGAGTTCTGGTATTTATGTGTCAGGAAGGTGGTTGATGAGGAGGAGACATCCAAATCCTCAAGTAGTGTTGACTAAGAAGAAGGGTCAAGAAGTTGTGATGAAGTCTTTGCATGAAAACCTTGGTCATAGAGGCTTTGGGGAGACTTCTAGAAGAGTAGCAGACAGATTTTGGTGGCCAGGAATGAAGTTGCCTGTGCAGGGTTGGGTTCAATCTTGTGAATAATTTCAAAGAAGAAGTCAGTTGAAACCTAAACAGGTTGGGCGTGCTACTGGTGAATCAACTGTGTTTGGAAGAGTCAGTTTGGATGCTGTCTATATTAAAGAGGGAAGGTATAAATACTTAATTGTTTCCAGGAAAAAATTTTCTGGTTTTGTTGAGGAAGTGCCTCTGGTTAATTTGACTGCCAAAAATGTGTCAGAATTTTAGAAGAAGGAATGGGTGTTTAGATATGGGTTAATGAAGCTGGTGATGTTGATGGTGGGCCAGAGTTTGGAGCTGAAGTTAAAGAAGCTATGGCAAGTATTGGTTCTAAAGTTAGAGTGGCTACACTTTATTATCTGAAGCTGAAGGTATGGTTGAAAGAGGCCATCAATATATCAAGAATTTTTTGGTTAAGATGTGTGGAGATAGTAGTGAAAAGTTGAGGCATTATTTACCCTTGGTGTTATTTGCTGATAGGGTCACTGTGAAAAGGACAACTGGCTATTCTCCTTATGAATTAATTTTTGGGAAGAAAGCTGTTCTACCAGAGGATTTGGAAGCTTTCTCTTATCTTGTAACTTATTAGGATGATGTATGCTCAACAGAAGATTTGCTCTGTGCCAGGATGCAACAGTTGGAATGTAGAGAGGAATGTCAAGAGAAGGCATACTCTATAATGATGAAGATAAGAAATCAATCAGTCAGATACTGGGACAAGAAGTTGGCTCATAGACTCAGGAATCCCTTGAAAACTGGTTGTTTGGTTTTGTTGTATTATAGAAATTTGGAGATTCAGTGGGGAAAAATGTTTGCTGACAGATGGAATGGACCTTACAAAGTCAAATCTCAGATGTCTAAAGATTCTTATGTTTTGGAGGAGTTAGACGGTGAAGTCTTAAAGAATAGAGTGGCTGCTGATCAGGTGAAGAGATTCTACCCAAACAGCACTAGAAGTGAAGGAAATTGACTCTGCATTGAGGATAAACTATGAACCATTCTTTCATTTTGGATTTTGGTGATTCTGTGCATCTGTTTTGTTGGAATTTTTTTTTGTTAGATGGTACCCATGGGTGGGGCTTCTAGATTTGATCTTGGCAAGTGGAGGGGTAACTGATGGGCTGGCTGCTCTGTAAAACAGTTACCCCAGATTGTCTGTTTCCAACCCCTTCTCTTAATTTTTTTGAACCCTATTATTGGTTTCTTCTCAAAGGTTATAGTCCTCTATAACTTTAAACTGGAAATTATTTTGGTTTTCAAGTGCTGGACTCTTCATGCTTATTGGTTTTTGTTTATTGTGCTGGATGTTGTATTTTTGTTAGAAGGTACCCTGGGGGGGATTCTAGATTTTATTTTGGCAAGTGTGGGCGTAAATGATGAGCTTTCTGCTCTGTAGAACAGTTACCCCATAATGTCTGTTTCAAGTATTTTTTGTCCTAGTTGATTCCTAGATCTGGTTTTTGTTATTCAGGTTTCAAGTCCACTATGACTTTAAACTTGCTTGGGACTGGATTCTTTGGTCTATTTGGATTGGTGGTGGATCACTGCTGGTCTCCTATTATTTTTACTTATTGGAGGGAGCCCACCCAGTGATCATTTCCTTGGACTGGACTTTCTATGGAGCCAGACTTTTTCTATTCTTTCTTTGATTTTTGTGTCTATGGTTGTTTCAGATAGTAGTTTTAGATTATTTCCTTTTTTCTCCTTTTTTCTTTTAATTTTTTATGGGGGTTATTAGGATGTAAATAGGGAAAAAATAACAAAATTAAATTATATGGTGCCACCAAATCAGGGCCACCTCAATGTGGGCAAGCATTGATGGGGAAAGGCTCATCAATTGGCTGGAAAATGCTATTTTTTTATCTTTATTTCATTTTCATTATTTACTTTAATTTCTATTCATTTAATTTTATCTTTATATTATTATTCTTAATTTATCTCTATCTCAAATCATTTTAAAATTATTTAAAGTTGTATCGCACTTAGATGTGGGTATGGTATCAGGGGATTAGCTCATCAATTGGCTGGGGGATACCGTTTGTAATTATTATTCATTTTATCTTATTATTATTCATTTCCTTTTATTTTCTCAGCTCTCATATTTTTTTTAGTAATTCTGTTTAATTCT